>OY787605.1:6260478-7685158 GCA_963678935.1 Umbilicus rupestris
CTGCACAATTATGAGCATCCAGCAACTACGCCACATCAGCAATAGCTGCTGAAAATCCTCCCGGTGCAGATGCTCTAAGAGACTTACTACCAAGCTTCAGCTCTGATTATATTGTGCATATGCTGAAAAGCTCATAACAAATTCTGCTACTTTGGATGATGATGTTATTTCATTGCTCGATTAACTCCTAATAATCATAGTATCAACCTCTTATGTAATTTCTTAAAAGACGGACAAAGGTTAGAAGTATCTATAGATGAGCTTATGCTTGAGCGCTTTCGCAAACATGAACGCCACCCTTGGATGAAGAGGTAGCCTGTGACTTGAAATTGGCTTGTTTGCAGAAGTAACAGTACACATACTGTTATTTATGCCGACTTGTAGTTCTTGGTTAATTTTGCAGCACCATTCTTTAGCTAAGCTCACTGTCAATATATTTCTGCTTTTCATGTCATGTATGGAACCAGCATGCCACTACAAGGATAGTAGTTGCCATGTTGGACTTGAGACTAGGTTCATAATGTAAGAGGAATATTTCGTTCTCGAATATTTAATTCATGCATATTCATTCTATATTGTATTATCATACCTGTCATACTTATTCGAGAATAAATATTAACCTCATATAAATACATGCAACATGGTATCAAAATTATAATTTTAGGGTTCCTATTAATCTTTTGTCTTGATAATTTTTTTTTTGATAGATTCCCTATCTTCAACTCGGCCCATTCCCTCAATGTAAATTTTCGGCATTAGTGCTTCTTTTCATACGACTTCTGATTTCATATGTCTTAATTCTGTTAGTCCCCTAGTTGCTCCTGTATCTTTCTAGACCGCAAATAATACTTCTCTTTTGACCACTCGACGAGGCAGTCTTTCGACTTATTCTTTTCATGTTTCTCCTAATTTCTCTTGTTTCTAAACTAACCTTGCAACTTATTTTTATTGGTCAACTCGCCAATCATGGTGGTCATGTTATTCATGATTCCGACTCTTATTGAGTTCAAAAGATCCCTTCGTACCCTCGAGCTTCTTCCAGTTGCACTCCAACAACTCGCATCGAGCCTTTCTCTTTCCTAAACTTTCTAAATACTTTTATTTTCAATAACCCTCTACAATCACGGTCATCCCCTCCAATGTCACCTTCTCCACCACCCTTCCTCGATGTGGTTCCTTGGAGTACTGTTCCTTTTTCTCTTTGTTACTACACTCGTCATCCACGAGTTGATTTTTTCTTTTATTCGCCTTCTTCTTCTTTCGATGGGCATTTTCAATGGAAACTTCTCTTCGATATGATCTTCGTGATAAACAGTCTATTCGGCCTTCTGGGCACTTGTATTAGCTACTTTTGTTGGACGACCTTTTATCGTGATATTATCATTCAACAGAAGTAGCATTATGTGATGACTATTGAGATGGCTGCTCATGAAGGTGCTAGCACTTGGAGCTTGTGCATATTCCTGCTTGTGTTTATCTTATCATGTGCAGTAGGCTAAAAGGTTAAGATCAGATTGCGTTCACTTCCTGCCGTTTTCACTCCTTGTGGTGCCCTTTATTCATGAGTGGTTAATCATCCAGTTTGATGTTAAGAATGTTTTTCTTTATCGAAAGTTGGGAGAGGAAGGCTACATGTAATCAGGACATTTTGTTCCCGAGTGCATGGTTTTTTTATCTTTGTTGCTCATTTTGCGACCTCAAACAAGCCTCGTGTGCTCGGTTTAAGTGTTTCTCTTCTATTGTCAATACGACTGGATTCTCCATCAGTGATCATGATCCTACTATTTTTGTCAACACTGTCTCGGGATCGGTACTTCTTCTTTTATATGTTGATGATATGATCATCAGTGGTGATGATTCTAGCATACAGTTTTTGTTATGGAATGACTTAGTGTACAATTTCCTTTCGTATCTTGGTCATTTTCGTTTCTGCTTAGGAATTGAGATTTTTTCTTTCCGTCCCAAGAAAAGTATATATGAGATCTTTTTGATTGTGCTTCCCTCAGTGATTAGCGCACTGTTGATGCTCTCATGGAACTTATGTTCACATTCGTACCACTGATGTTGGGACTGTGGAGGATCCTACTAGTATTATCATTTTTTGGTATTTTATTGCAGCTAGGTGTCACTCGTCACAACATTTCATACCCTGTCAATATCTTAAATAAGTTGGTAATTGTTACTTGTGTTTAGTGATATCTTCGTGGTCTTGTTACTCGTTTCGTTGTAGTTATTTTTAACTTCAGTGATATTATGTTGTGGCCTGGACCGGTGGTCATGCTGATGGTAAATCTCTTGATACCTATTGCTTTTCAGGGTGCTTCTCTTGTTGTTTAAGGTTAAGAAGCAATCAATAGTTTCTTGTTCAAGTACAGAGGCTGGGCTGTGTGAGTTGTGATTTTATTGACTTGACAGCTCACCAATAATATATGTGTTGACACTTCCCGTATGCTGCTATAGGCATAAGATCAATCATTGCACTTCCGTATATCCATAAAAGCCAGATTTCTTCAGGAAGGCATAGGCTAGCTAATATAGCACATCACAAATTCTATCTCTCCAAACTCAATGCGTTGTTAACTCACCATGAGTTTGAGAAGAATTTCCCCTCTCAAATATTTCTACAGGAATGCTATTAAATGCGAGATTTGTTTTTGCCCATCTCAAGAAATTCTTGCTTGAGCCATTGGAACTCCCAATCTGTAGCACCCATGTTTTCTAAGACCTAATTTCTTGTCTTGTAAATCATAATCCCTTGAAGAAGCTTACCTGTTTTGAGAAGCTATCCATCCAGTTGATGATTATGTCATACCAATCATACTTGTTTGTTTGTCTTTCACATTAAATCCTTTAGATCAGATGTTCTCCTTCTTTCGCAGTAAAAACTTGGCTCATTCTAAAGCATTATCCCTCCATCATTTTTTGTCTGTCAAATAATAATCTTTGATCCATGTATTGTTTTCTCCGTCATAAACCCAAATCAATACTTGAGCCTCGTTCATTCTACTCACTTCTTTCGCTCCTAATCCTCCCTTTTTTTTTGATTTGGTGATATTTTCACAGCTGACCAAATAAGTTTCTGTCACTGGTCATCAAAGGGGGCGTAAAATTTCGACTATTGTCCCTGAAACCTGCAGAAAATTTTCCACATCTTTCTAAATGAATCAGTTTCTTCCCTTGCTCAATAAAAATAAATCATCAACAAAAATTATGTGACCATTTCACCTTGTGACATTTTGGATGAAAATAATAATCATCTGAGGCCATTCAAAAGCAAACTGGAATTCAGGGCGGGTGAGAGGGAAAAAAAATACTTCAAATGCCTGCTAGATAGACTTTCACTGATTCTCTAGATTCAAAGAATGACAGTTGGTTCATGGTCAGGCTTATCTCAATTTTGTCTAAAACCTCGGGGGCAATTTTCTCTGGAGCCCTTTCTTTGAACTGCACACAGTCAATTGACAACAGTTAAAAGGGTGCACTATTTTAGCTATCAAATGCAGTGTGCAGTATTCCTAAACAATGAAGAGCACATTCTGCATTTTGGAGAGATACTTATCAGCTACAGGAAAATCCTTTACCAACTACAATATGGACTGATTGCTTTGCATCCGCTTCACCATACAAAAAATCATATCCCGCCATTTAATTTGTTCATTCAAAGGTGCGTAAAAGAAAGATAGAATCACAAGAAGTCGAAAACCATAAGTCAACATGATAGCAAGATCACAACACAACTACCCAAACACAACAAACTATGAAGCCAGTTGTGAAATAATATATAAAATGCAGCCAAACTTTTACAACTCACAAGATAAGAAACGTGCTCTCACCACATATTTGGCTTGGAGGAAACTCTGTAAAATGACTTTCTGCAACTCTAACCTTGAGGGCAAGGACAAAACCTCCCTTTTTTCAAAAACAAAATGAAGCAAGGTTAAACATCACATGCTGGCACATGTATATTATTTTTGTTTCAAAATCACGAAGTTGTCGAGGCATATTCATGAAAAAACAATGGCTGAAGGTTAAAGTGCTTACTGATATATATTGAACAACCTCAGGACTTGCCACGACAAAAGCAGATATATGTGTTGCTGCCTCAACAGCATACTCTGCTCGTGCATCACGTATTGACCTCATCTGTAAGAAATAGACCAAACAATACATCATAAAATAATCAGAGACGGATACAAAAACTAAATAGATGAGAGAACTTGTTCCCACCACAGTTTGTAAAGTTTCAAACTTCTTCATGGAGAAGACATCCTAAGGGAGTCCAGTATTTGGCCAAGAAGTAACTATAATCGCTCTGTTCTACTTGGGAGAGCCTGTACATTGTACTCCCCTTAATTTGTGTTTAATACATCTACACGCCTCATCTTACTGCTCCTGAGAGTAAGTATCTACTGCTCAGGAAAAATTCAAAACACGACCGATTAAGATTTGTGAAATTCAATTTAGTGCACCTTTCTTTATGAGTGTTGGAGAAGAGATAAGTTAAACGGGTACAACATGAGCAACCGAGCAGAGTCATTGTGGCTGCTGCTGCTGCAAACTGTTAAGGCTATCTTCTTTGTATGGTATGCTCTCTTTGCACATTAGATACCAAATGCTGCTGATACGTGACAACAATAGCCACACTACCAGAGAGTAACCAACCCAGAGTTTCATCTGGATCAATAATGGACGAACATAAACTAGCTATCTGAATCGCTTTCCCATTCCGTTTCTTCAGGTCTCCTTTGGGAGTGCACCTTTTTTCCTCTCATCACACTTGCCAGTTCAAGTATTGTGCAAGAGGTGCTCCGCTCCATTTTGTCAGAAAGTATCTGAACAATGTTCAACAATCCAAACCCCATGAGTTTATTTCTCAGCATCTCGACTGTGTTGTGATAGGGTGGAATCCCTTCATCAATCATCATCTCAAAGTACTTGCACGCATCTTCTAGCTTACCTTTCTTTCGGCATAAACCATGGACCATGACAGAGTAGGTAGAAACTGAAGGATAGAACCCCCCGTCTCCCATATGCTGCCAAAGTACCTCCATCCTATCAAACCTCCCCACCCTTATTAACAGTTTGAGAACCATGTTATAGGTATTTCTATCGGCAACGCAGTTACCTTTCTCCATCAATGAAACCAACTTGAGAGCCTTATTCACTTCAGAATGATCACAATGATAAGCCAAAATTGTTTTATAACTCCATATATCGGGATTGACTCCGGTCTCCATCATCTCAGCCATAAGCTGATAAGCCTCATCCACTTTCGACTCTGCGCAGAGTTTCTTAATTACATAATTATAGGTATATGCATTAGGTATCAACTCATATCTCTTCATTCTATCCAACATCCTAAAAGCAGAATGGAGATCATTCGCCTCACAAAAAGCACAAATAAATGTGGCGTAAGTGCAAGCATCCGGCTCTAATCTCTTCGGGCCCATCTCGCTAAAGAGTTTATAAGCCTCACCCATCTCCCCACCTTTGCACATAGCCGCAAACAAGCTGTTATAAGCAGGCACATCAACTAAAAGCCCTCTTTCAATCATTTCCTCAAACAGCTTCCGTGCATTTTCACAGTCATTAATATCCCCAAGTCCCCTGATCAGAATACTGTAAGTTTTCACACTGGGATCAATCTCAAGCTTCACTTGATCAAAATACAGCTTGGCTTCCTTAACGTGCTTCCTTTTGCACAATGCATATAACAACTGATCAAGATCATTACTACTCGGTTCAACACCGAATTCAACCATCCTATTAAAAGCTCTAACCGCATCATTAGGCAAATTAGCTCTACTATACGACCAAAATATGATCCAG
The DNA here is from genome assembly GCA_963678935.1 of Umbilicus rupestris. Classification (NCBI taxonomy): domain Eukaryota; kingdom Viridiplantae; phylum Streptophyta; class Magnoliopsida; order Saxifragales; family Crassulaceae; genus Umbilicus; species Umbilicus rupestris. Next base: position 6,266,308 of record OY787605.1, read on the forward strand.
AAAATCTTTGGGCAAATCTCACAGCACCCAGAGTCTCTAATCTCAATCAAAAAATCCCAAAGAAACGGAAATTGCTTACTACTCCCCAACACGTCAATCAAAATGTGGTAGCTTTTGAAGCTGGGTTGAAAATCTGGCAACGTTTTAGTCCAGTTGAAGAATCTATGAGCCGAAAAACCGAGATTTTTGCAGCGTTTGAGGACCTGTTCCACCAAATTTGTCGAGATTACAGTTGAGAACTGAGCTAGAGATGACTCCAAGTCATGACTGGGGTTGCGATAATCGCTAAGCAAGCGGGATATCTCGTTGACAGTGGAGGATATACCATTAGCTGGCTCAACAGAATGCTCTGCTCGTGCATTATGTATTGATCTCGTCTGTTAAAGATAGAACAAACAGTCCATCAAAAATAATCAGTGACAGACAGAAAACCAAAGATAAGAGATAACTCGTTCCCGCCAAAGCCTGTAAATTTTCAAACTTCTTTATGGAGTACAAATCCTTACGGAGTAAAGTCCAATGATGTGTTTTCAAATTTGGTCCCACTTAAACAGTTAAACACAATAATAAGTCTAATGATATGTTTCTCTCAAATAAGTGGCTCCCTGAAAAGTTAGTGTCATATGATTCTCAAATGGAGAAGCTTTTGAGGATCAGAATTTAGTTTTGGAGGTGTCATATAACAAAATATAATGTGTATGCATTTCTGGGTGAGACTCCAAAAACAAATTCAAAGATATGGACCGAATAGCAAATTGCCCACAGAATCAATTACTCAAAACACGGCCCGGAGCATATAAAATGACAAAGTTTAAGACTATGCACATAATTCAACTAATAGAACCTTAGTAGCAATGCCAGCATATTTTTTCCCAGAATGCCATAGTGCAGGTGTCCCTTGCATACGGTGATATCTGGCAATAATATCCTGAGAGGTGAAACATTATGAACTTGATAAGTCTATAACTGAATTCCAATGAACAACACAATATCTGCACTTAGGAACATACTCTCAAGGTCTCATAGAAAAACTCCCAGCATTGATGCCAGGAACGTAAACAATAAAGATAATTCATGCGTTCTACAGATGCAAACTAGTATTGTAGTAAGACTATATAAGGTCCTCTAGTTGGATAAAAAGAGTCAGAACTTTAGCTTAAGGTTCCAAGTTGAATAATATGGATGATCCTCTGGTCACACCTAGTAATTTGAACATTTCCATAAACTATGAAATGATCCGAACTATTGGTCTCATATTGATCCATGACTTCTTAACAAGAAATACATGACAAGTGCAAGCAATGGTTACAAATCAATTCAGTAAGTCCAGCACAAAACTGAACAGGCATGAGGTCAACAACTTGCTCAACCTCAAGAGTAACAAACATTGCATGACCCACGTGCACTGAACCAGTAAAGTTTGGGGGAGGCATTGAAACCAGTAAAGTTATCCAGAAAACTTCTGGACTGCGCGAATTGCTTCCGCTTTGCTGTTAAATGTTGCTCCTACACCAAGGGCCTGAATACGTCCATAGTTATCACCCCAAATATTCATCAATATGGTTATTCGCGTCCCAGGCAGATATATCACTGAATGCGGAAATATCCCATACACGTTCCGGTTCGGGAACTGGATAAACCCCTCTGTATCTAATTCTTCAAGGATTTCTATTTCTTCTCTGTCATACTCGTCTATCACTGGCATTTCAAGTGTCTCAAAAGTAGACATAATCATTGGATCAGAATCCATATTATCCATATATGTTACCTTCCCTAAAAAATTAAATAGATAATTTCACTTCTCCAAATAACATCAATCGAAAAATTACCAAATCACCAATTTAATGTGCATACTCTTCAAACCATCAATAACATGCTCACACACTTTCAGATCCAGTGTATCACGCACATTTTTACATACAATTCGATTCACATATCAAATTATCACATACGTTCACAAACATACCCAACATACACTAATTTAGAACGATCTTTACCTACAGCCACCTTTCACACCAGTTGCAGCTTCAAATCACGGACAGAAGGATGTCGGTAGGGAGGAAGAAGAGTAGAAAGAAGGAGAAGGAAGGAGGAGAGAAACTGGCCGCGGGTTTCTTATCAACAAGCGACTAAGACTGACTGCTTTAAAAAACTAAACCGGCCGGTTTAGTTAAAGACGGCTGGTTTGAAAACAAAACTAACATGAACAGTTTCAATTATATTTGTAACCGGCCGGTCTTGTTCACTTTTCCAACCAACCGGCCTTATAAAGAGCGGCTGCATGCAAAAATCGAACCGGCCGATTTTGTTAAAATCGGTCGGTTAAAAAACAGGGCAAAGCAAAAATGTTTTTAAAAATTACCGTATAACAAAAACGTTTGAGCCAAAAGAAGGCAAGTCTAAAAAATTTTCTCAGAGGAATAATCAGAAATAAGACTCCACCATCAAATACTCTTTATTTCAAGACATTCTCAACCAATCATCCTTTTCACCACAGCCCTTAACACCATAACAACAAAAGTAGGTCATAATCAAATCTTTCCAAGTCCCCACTACATCTCAAACCTTTTTCAATTCTGCTCATTTGATCATCTAGGTTTCACCAATGCCATCAGACCACAACACTTCCAGTCACTACATTAGACAAGTGTCAAACAAAAGTGCTACCTGGAGCGGAATTCCGATCTGGGGAGCAGCAAGCCCAACACCAGGAGCCATTCTCATCACCTTCACCATATCATCAATAATCTTCTGCACCCGATCCGACCCGATTTCCTCCGCCTTGACTTCCTGCGCCGGCTCGTGCAAGACCGGGTCGCCCGCCTTCACAATCTCCGGCAGCATCTGCTTCTGCTTCTTCTCTCCGATTCCTAGCAACCAGCCGGCTCTGCGAACGTAGCTTCTCTGGGACACGAATGTCGGGTGGAATGAAGGCCGTTTAGAAATGTGTATTCGAGTTGAGTTTGAGACGAGCGGGAGCGGGTGGAGGAGTCGATGTGAAAATCGCTGGATGGCGGCCTCCATTGTTGTGGCTCATATCAGATAATCATGGAGATGAGCTCCGTGGGACAGTAAGATTACTTTGAAGTTGGGCCGTCAAACTAATGGGCCTAAAAAAACCATCTTAAAATCAAGAACAGGAACACATAAGTCAGTCAAGGGAAGACATATCCAGTTCTAGACGTAATTTTTTTAGGGTTAGGGTTACCTGTTCTTGATTTTAAGATGGTTTTTTTAGGCCCATTAGTTTGACGGCCCAACTTCAAAGTAATCTTACTGTCCCACGGAGCTCATCTCCATGATTATCTGATATGAGCCACAACAATGGAGGCCGCCATCCAGCGATTTTCACATCGACTCCTCCACCCGCTCCCGCTCGTCTCAAACTCAACTCGAATACACATTTCTAAACGGCCTTCATTCCACCCGACATTCGTGTCCCAGAGAAGCTACGTTCGCAGAGCCGGCTGGTTGCTAGGAATCGGAGAGAAGAAGCAGAAGCAGATGCTGCCGGAGATTGTGAAGGCGGGCGACCCGGTCTTGCACGAGCCGGCGCAGGAAGTCAAGGCGGAGGAAATCGGGTCGGATCGGGTGCAGAAGATTATTGATGATATGGTGAAGGTGATGAGAATGGCTCCTGGTGTTGGGCTTGCTGCTCCCCAGATCGGAATTCCGCTCCAGGTAGCACTTTTGTTTGACACTTGTCTAATGTAGTGACTGGAAGTGTTGTGGTCTGATGGCATTGGTGAAACCTAGATGATCAAATGAGCAGAATTGAAAAAGGTTTGAGATGTAGTGGGGACTTGGAAAGATTTGATTATGACCTACTTTTGTTGTTATGGTGTTAAGGGCTGTGGTGAAAAGGATGATTGGTTGAGAGTGTCTTGAAATAAAGAGTATTTGATGGTGGAGTCTTATTTCTGAAGAAGAAGAAAACTGTTTGAGCATTGTGCCGAGTCTAGAAAAAAAGAGAGAGGCAATACTACATCTGAGCACCACATTGTAGTTGCAGTGAGGTGCTATGAAAAGATATTGGATGCTTCTCAGGGCTTGGCCAATGTTAGAGAAATTTATATTTACAGTTTCTTATTTGAGAAATTTGGCTGCTGGTTGCATACTGTACGTACAGCTTCAGATCATGTAACCATTGGGACCAGTTGCTACTTCTCTTTTGGATAGTACATGCTGGCTGCCCATTGAGGTGCGGCACACCCAATTCAGATAATGGAGACTCTACCACCCAAAGACGACTTAAAATTTTGATATCAAACCAAGTACAAATAGTTAATGGCAGAAATGTTAGATAAACTCAGATCTGCTGATTTTAAGGGAGTTAAACCATATCATTGTCTGCATGTAAAGCTTAGATGTATGCTTGGAATGTGTTCATTGCTGGTCATTAGTATGATGCGAGTTTCTGGAACTTCCGCAGATAATTGTTTTAGAAGATACAAAGGAATATATAAGCTACGCTTTAAAGGAAGAATTACTAGCACAAGATAGGTGCCAGTTTGACCTTCTGGTATGTTAATGAAGCATATTTCACGTTTTTTCATCTTCATTGCCGGTATTTGCTTTATAGTACAAGATTTCAGTTTTTCTGAGCCAGGTGATATTGAACCCAAAGCTTAGGAAGAAAGGCAACAAATCAGCTCTCTTTTTCGAAGGATGCTTAAGGTAAAAAAAAAAAAAAAAGCATCAGTTTCTCATTGCTCAGATAAGCTATTTGTATTTGGCAGCACGTTCAGAAATAAAACAACATGTACGCCCATTCTTTGGAATTTGCAGTGTTGATGGGTTCAGAGCAGTCGTTGAGCGACACTTAGAGGTTGAAGTCATTGGTTTGGATCGATTTGGTCAGCCAATCAAGGTAGACGCAGCAGGCTGGCAGGCTCGTATTCTGCAACATGAATGTGATCATCTTGATGGAACCTTATATGTCGACAAGATGGTGCCAAAAACATTCAGGACAGTTGAAAACCTGAGCTTGCCTCTGGCAAATGGCGTTTCTAAACTCGGCAACTCCTGTTAAATTCTGCAGACAACAAATCTGTCTGCATCTATCAATTACAACAACAGTCCTCTTCTTTCAAGAATCATTATGTAAACTGGTTACCAGTTACCACAGATGTGAGTGGAAAAGTCTAACCTCACACTACTAACTAAAGAGTACTTTGTAATATAGTGTTAGTTACAGGATGATGCAACAACAATAATAAATGGGAATGAAGTGGTGTGTAGAAGAGTTTGGGGAGAGATGGGGAAGAGTCGGAAGGATCAATTGAACCAAAAACAATGAAAAATGGATCACAAGTAATGGTATATATAATATTAATTCTTATTAGTTCATATGACACAATTACAAATGGTAGATCACAAAGTCTTTGGCATACCCATGCAAGCCGGCAAAAATAACAACTCCAACTGCGGGTAATCAACTTAGATACCTCACCTAGGGTGACCTGAATCCCAAGGACTCTCTGCCCACGACATCGTCAGCTCTCCTACCATCCGCTAAAATAGAATTAACCAAGATAGAGAATGCCGAAGAATTAGTCTTGGTTAATCCTAGTCGTCGTCCGCACGCGGCCATCATCACAAGGATTTGTTATGGTTCATTACTAATTGAGGCAGAGGCTGGATTTCCGCAAAGCGAATGCTCGAGTTCAGATGCATGATTATATGGGCTTTTCGGAATCGAAACGGGCCAACGAGCAAAACCGTCACTTCGACATGACCTGAGTTGTTTTAAGCCCAACCGGGTACGTTTACTATTTTATTTTCCTATTTAAACGAATTTCTAGCTTAGGTCAGAGACATTATTTTTCAATCTAAACCCCAGCCGTTTCGGTGTTTTTCTAGTGGATTCCAATTTATCAGTAGAGATCATCGCTTGTGATTTTCTGTTTTATTTCATTACGTTTCGCTAAGGTACCAAGCATTGAGCACCAACCGAGAACATAACTCCCCAATCTGGCAAAGTAAAAGTTGCAAAACAATGGAAAATAGCAAGGACCTCAAAGGATCGTCGCACCCCACAACAACTACGACTGGTTGACTCTCCAACAAAGAGCAACACTTGAGAACCATAATAATATTCAACTCAAGCACTAAGAGATTGGAAATATCACCACACTCCCTCCATGAAAACCTCTTTGTTGACCAGATTAAAATGATTTGTAAGATCCACCTTTAAAACCCCCAACTCATCATCGTCTGAGTGTTTTGCCACCAAGTGGTTTCACGAATATGTAACAGCCTCTGCTCCCCCTCTCACTCCCACATCTAATTAAAAAGACAACAAATGAGTTACTGATAATGATTTAACTGCACTCAGAGCCACCTCGACATAAGACGACGTCAAACCTATCCACTGCTACCGATCAAACTCCTCCAGGTTTAACAAGAGGATCATAGGAGCACTCACAAGAAACGGAACAAAGTAAGAGGAGCTCTCCCACTGAGAAAAAGCACGATGTGGGCTGTACAAACTTCCTTCAAATGAACCTCCTCCACATGATCTGCGACTCCTTGAACCATGTCCAACAACAGCTGTGGTTTGAGCCCGTCACGCTCCCAACGGAAGTGCTCAAAAATGATTGAATATCCCGCGACACCTAAGTCACAAATGAAACTGGAGGCAGCCCTATGGGAACCCTCAGAGGAAGAGTATATGGGTGTTTACGGACAAGTTCATTCATCACCTCCTAAGATAGCGCAAAACTTCTCCACTAACTAAAGCGCCAGCCGCATCTCTAAGCCGACCAACCATCACCAACTTCTTGCATTGCTTCACGTATCTTTCTCTGATCTTCCTCAGAAAAACTAGCGCGCGCCTCTCAGCAGCTCTCTTGCTCAATGCGTCCCAGCCGCTCTCTTGCTCACTGCCTCTTGCCAAAGGCGATGCTGACCGTCACTTCCACTTTCCACACACCCAACCTACAAGCCACCAATTCAGCTAAGGAGACTCCGTCCCTTTCTTATTTTTTGATTGAGCTAAGAATTCACGCAACAAAGATGAAGTGAGCTATGATCAACTTCGACTGAGCTCCTTTCGTCTGATCTCAATAATGATCTAGCTCCCTCTGTTGTGTTTCTCCAACTGAGACTGATCTTGCCTTAGAATTATAACTTTTGCTCGACCCTACAATTATCACGGGATGCATGAATATATCTGAACCGGTTGCTTGCTCCTCAAATCAACTGATTTACTTTCTTTAGGCAACGAATGATTATCTTTAGATTGTAGATAATCATCCCTTTTATTCTTCCGTTGATAGAATCATGATATCTTAGGTTTAGATAATCATCCAACCCTAGCCACCTCGAGATCTCCTTGATGTCATTTTAGAAAACTTGAATGAAATCACTATTGAGTCACTGTTTCTAGAAACCGATTTCGTGCGACTCTGTCCAAGCTAACTCTGACTCAACCTCTAATTCAAGCTTGAACTTCCTTGATCTTGTGAACCTTATTGGTTTGCTTCGACGCTCTTGTTGCAGCTTACAGACACTTAAATTACACAGACTCCGTTTGCCAAAAACATGTCATACACATTCATGGGCTAATAATGATGATGATTCAACATTTGGGGCGGCATAATCCAATTATTTTTTAAGAGTAATCAAAAACACTAAACATGTCCGTATTAAAATATTTAGTTGAAGCGAGAAGTTTAATAAAATGGGAAACACAACAACCAGGTTAAATAAACAAGACTCAAACTTCTGCCACGTATCTCAATGCACGTTCCCCAATGATCATCATCTTCAACTCAAACTCTTTCTCCAACCCAAGCAGCATTATTATTAATGGGCATGCATGGAGTGAGCTAACAGCAGCTGGCCACGTAAACCAGGACAGATGTCGACTACCCAAGACACGCGTCACTCTCCCCTTCAACCCTCCACCTCTTTATATTGCAGCATCTTCTGCTCACCTCAACATCTCGCTCGCCCAACGTTCTTGTTCCATTTTCTGATCATCAGCTTCGAAGCAGACTCGTGTGTTTCTCATCAATGGCATCTAACCAGCAGGGCTACAAAGCTGGAGAAACCAAAGGCCAGACTGAGGTAGGACCTGACACAATACAATCTTGGAATAATATAATATAATATAATATAATGGTGGTGTGTAGGAGAAGACTCGACAAATGGCGGAGGCAGTGAAAGATAAGGCGCAGGCAGCCAAGGACAAGAGCTGCGACACAGCCCAAGCGGCCAAGGACAAGACACGTCAGTCCAAGGAGGAGACTGGGAGCTACGTGTCGGAGAAGGCCGGGGAGGCGAGAGACAAGGCCTCGCAGGCTGCGGATTACACCAAGCAGAAAGCGTCAGACGCGGCGCAGTACACAAAGGAGAGTGCGGTGGCTGGGAAGGAGAAGAGCGGAGGGTTCATGCAGGCGACGGGAGAGCAGGTGAAGAGCATGGCGCAGGGGGCGGCGGATGCTGTGAAGCACACATTTGGAATGGGCGAGGAGGAGGCAGAGAAGACAACTGGAACCGGGACGACAGGACATTAGACAGTGCTTTATTATATGAATAAAGGAGGTTTGATCATGAGCCATCTTAATTAGAGCTGCTGCTTGTTTGCTATGTTGTTTGGTATTGGTATTGGCCCAATGTACTCCATTGTTTTATGCATGCCAATGCCATGATGAGTCTTTCTTTCTCGTCTTTCAATTGAGTCATGTCATGTAGGGAATGAGCTAAATACAATCACACTACTTTTATTTCCCTCAATTCAACCCCTCAAACAAGAATATACACAGTGGCCCCCATCCGACAGTTTCAATGAAGTCAAAGATTACATTATTTGCTTTAGGTCATCCTTCCCAATGATCTTTTAAAAAAAAAAAATCATCAACCAATTTTTTTTCATTCTTCAACCTACCGTCTTTTCTCAAATATTCCGATCAATTCAAAAAAAGATCATACCATTATCTCTCATTATAATATTAAAAAAAATTAAAAGATATCAATAAACCATACTATATGTAAAATATTTTTGTATAGTTATTTAATATTTATAATCTTTCAAAAAAATATGATAAAATATTTGAATAGTGTGAAAATTATGTATTGAAATTAGTATCACGGTCGAATTTGTACTATATATTGAACACCAAAATATTTTTTAAGAACAAATGTGTGTATTCATCCTTATTTTCCTAAATTAAATAGTGATATCCACTATTAGCTCATTGTAGTATTGAAATAAATTCTCATCGCATTTCGTGCTTCTATTGAACTATGTTGCATTTATATAGTATGCATATGTGTCTCATTCATCTTCAACAATTATATTGTGCATTATAATGCATGACAACATGATATCATTAAGTATATCTTCATCTCATGCAAGAGATGGCTTTTGAATTATAACAATCGAGACTGTAGAACCCCATATGCTCTCTCAATATCCCGAAATGCTTCTTGATGTTGAGCTAATAACTTATCTCTATGAGTATGAGGACATGTGATTGGTTGAATGAATGTAGTCCATTTCGGATTTGCATCGGTAAGATAATATGCCATGTTATATTGATGACCATTTACAGTAAAATTTACTGGTGGTGCGCGGCCTTCCAAAACAACTTGAAAAAAAGGAGATCGATATAGAACATTCAGGTAATTACATGAACTTGTATTCCAAAGAATGAATGCCAAATCCATAAGTCAGATCTGCAACAACTTTAAGAACATAAGTAGCAACACCTGCTCTTCCCTGATATTGTGCTTTCCATGCTGTTTGACAATTTTTCCACTCCCAATACATACAATTTATGCTTCCATTCATTCCCGGAAACTCATGTTCTTCACCAATTTGAAGCAACCTTCTCAAATCGTTTTGAGTTGGACGTCTCATATATTTGCATCCAAATTGGTTAATTATATCTTTGGTAAATTTCATAAGCGCCAATCGTGTTGTATTTTCACTAATTCGCCCATACTCATCAAAACCAACAGCTGCTACTTCATATGCTAACATTTGAAGGGCGGCGGTACACTTTTACAATAGGGATAAATCCAAACGTCCAGATGCATCCCTTTCTTTGTCTAAACCATTCATCACTTGATGTGACACCTTCTATTATTCGAAGAAATACATGTCTTCGCATTCAGAATCTAAGTCGAAATATTTTTGCAGGGTATACGGGACTTCCAGCGAAATAATCATTGAACAAACTTCTTCTCGGCCTTGGTCAAGACGAGATGTATCACCTATTTCAGTACGTCGCTGCATAATTTCCGGAGTAATTGTTGAAAAGAGAACGAAGAGATTTGGTTGTACGTTATGATTTAAAAAATCATCTACTTTTTTATCAACTACAACTCGTTTTGATCTTCTTGCCTCATCTGAATCAGAGGAACTTGAAGAGCTAAAATCTAAATTGTAAGAGTTCATTGAATATTCTTGAGTGTTTGTTTCGTCTCATAACTCCAAGTTATATACCACCAATGTATTCTCATTTCATTGCTTTAAAGAGTTGAAAATTTTAACTCGAGTTGGTATCAATGCACATCATTTTTGTCTTTAATTTAAAAACTTATCATAGTTCACCAACATATTGTCATTGCATTGCTTTAAAGAGTTTAATAATTTAACTCGAGTGGGTACCATTGCACATGGTTTTTTTCCTCAATCAAAAATATTATCATAGTCCACCAACGTATCGTCATTTCATTGCTTTCAAGAGTTGAATAATTCAACTCGAGTGGGTATCAATGCACATGATTATTGTACTCAATCAAAAAACTTGTCATAGACGACCAACGTATTGTCATTTAATTACTTTCAATAGTTGAATAATTCAACTCGAGTGGGTACCAATGCACATGGTTGTTGTCTTCGATCAAAAAACTTGGCATAGTCCACCAACATATTGTTATTTCATTGCTTTAAAGAGTTGAATAATTCAACTGGGTTAAACAACTCGGACTCAAGTGGGTTAACCAACTAAAAAAAAACATAAACCAATTAAATTTAGACGTTAGCTCACAAATAACTTCAACTTTTACAATACTCTAAAACTTCCCTTCACTCCATTTTATAGTTATGAAACCAGACTGTCAATTGGTGCAACATTGATTCCTCAAATGGTAGCGGTTCTCCTTAAGAGATAATGTTTGTATTCCATATGTTATTTTCTGAGGGCAACTTTTTCTTTTTGAACTTTCAATCTCTCATTTTCTCTTTCGACAATCCTGAACTGTGAATAGAGTCGTAATCTTTTGTTAAATGAATTAAAACATTCAATTGCTTCACCTGCCATACTTTTCAGTCTAGATTTAGTTTCTTATACCTTCAGGTCGAGACACACTCCCTTCCCCTCTTTCAACACTGGTTGGTGTGTCAGGATGTGAGTAAGTACCATCATCTCTGGGTCTTTTACCACTACTTTCGCTTCCAGAAGAACTAATATTTTCTTTTTGAAGTTTTGGACGACCGCACGAAGTATTCAAAGACTTTAATACAATAGACTTCCATTTAGAAATTCTACACAAATATTCCCAGAAATGAAAAAGGATTAACCAACCATGTTTCTTTCATTAAGTATATGAGCGTCGCTTAGAACATCATCATCATTTTAACCACTCCTCTTTCTTACGAGAGCTTCATCATAGAATGCAGGCCCCTTAAAATGGCTGAAGCAATTCTACCCCAATGATTTTTGACCATATCTGTATTCATGAAAGCAATTTCATTTGGTTTGTTTGATCTTGCCGCCTCGAAAGCTGTCCACACGTTTTTCCAAAACACTCCTTTCTTTTGATCTGTCCCAACCAACTGATTTGAACTGGTGTTCATAAATGATGAGATGAAAGCTTCATCTTCAATCGTCGACCAAATTCTCTTCCCAATCAACTGATCCGGAGAAGCTTGGGGAAGTGATTGGAAGTATGTTTATTGTGATACCAATTCTGTATAGTATTATTGGGTTGGCTAAACAAGCTCATCATCGTCTTCTTTTTCCACCTCTTCTTTTCATTATTGGTGACACATTAATAACCATCATTGTACTCATAACCGCTACAATGACCAAATCCCTCCATTGTAGAGTATGAATAATGTCGAGATGGATCTTCAGGGAATTGAAAATAATTTCGTGACTCATGCTCAGAATTTTGAACTTCAATTTCCTTTTTTTGCTTCTATAATTAGAATGATTGGAATACATAATTATGGTGACTTATTGTAAGAAGAAATGAAAATTAGAGAGAAAATTAAAATAAATTAGTAAGAGTGGAGAATTGTTTGTGTTCAAAACATAGCAAAATGAATTCTATTTATAGAGCTCGAATAAAAATTATTGGTATATTCTTTATAAAGTTTTGTTTATCATTTTTTGAGTTATGACTTTTTTAAATTTTGAATCTCTTAAATTAATCAATCACAATCTGACACATAATAAGCCGTCTTTTCAACCAAAATGCTGCCACGTTTTAGCTCCGTGCTCAAGATTTTGGTGGACCAATCGATCGTCCTATCAAAAGTAAATATGACACGATGTTTCGTTGTCTATATTTAATATTATATTTATGATTTTCTTTTTGTCATTGCTGAGGATGCCCTTAGGTTGAAAAGAGTTGCATTGGCGTGGACGAATACCCAAGGAAAAACGACTTCCTGAAAGTTGCATCAGATTTGTGCTCAGCATTTCATGCTGAATTATTTTACATGCACAAGGAGCAGGACACGCATCTTTCCAACTCTAATAGTTATTTGTGTCCCAATAAATTAAGCCTTAAAAAGAAATGAAAGAAACCAACTTGTAAAAATTTAACAGAAGCTGATCTCAGGTTTCTTACACAATTTTGTTAACTGATGCCTAGTTTTACAGCTTGACCATGCTCCCTGCCACAACCATGTGGAGAAATAGTCCAGCTCTAGCAGGGCATAATTGGTGATCTCCACGCACAGTTACGCTCCCTAAAGATGGTAGAGATTTCAGGCTGTCAATCTGATATAACGTCATTTCCTTCCAGATCACTCCCACTTCCCTCAGATGCTTCACCTACGGTATTTTCATTTTCTTCTTTATCGCTTTCCATGTCTTCTTCTTCTTCAGACTCCTCTTCTTCACTTTTATCCTCATATACAACAGGGATAATTTGTGGCTCCTTATCCAAGCCTTCATCCACAATCTGTTAGGGAATCTCACACAGGTTAATCTTAATCGGATTCAGGGTAAATCAATGAAGAGTAAAACTGAACTTACCCCTGCATATACGAAATCTAAGCAACTTGATAATTTCATTGCTGACTGGAATGTGGCCACTCTTGAATCAATTAACTGCATAATTAATAATAACCACCTTTGTAAAACCAAATTGGTAAATTAATATGTGAGTTGAAACATCCACATCTGTAACACATGACAACAGAGCCGCAGAATAGTCTTAGATAAATAAAACAGTAGGAACTGATTACACAGCATATAGAGATGTATTCATCATTACTAACTACATCTATGCCAAATAGCCTAACATTGATAGCTGGAAGTTGAGGAGTTCACTCAAAAAGCCAAATCAAATGTTGACTACATTGATCCTGACCTGGTATAAGGAGTTGAGAGCCATCAGTGAAGACTCTTGGGACATGATCCCGGCAGCATGTTGAAGGAGAAGACTCTTAAGCCATGGAAGTGCACAAGCCAGCACTGCACCTCTGGAGACAGGGCAAACCACAAGAGAGATCAAGGATCAGTTTTAGTGTCACAGCCTTAATAGAAAGGTTCCATCCAGTTTCTTACAATTACTAACTGCAGTTTGATAACTGAAGCACCACATCTAACCTAACCAGATGAGGATCTAGCAAGTCTAGACTCAAGCATTTTACAACAAGTAAAAGGTACAATCTACGTTCTACACATTGGGACAAACCACATTCATCTATTGACCATTATATAAAGTTACAGATAACTGGTAATAATACCTGGACTGAATTAAATTCAGGAGGGAGTTGAACAATTTCATAACATCAGCTGAGCTGAGCAGCAAAACTGAATTGGCAATGACCTGCAAAACATCATGGTAAGGGCCTAAGTAACCGGACACTAAAACAATATTATCCACCATAAAGACATGCCAAAAGACTACTTTTCTGTGGAAAAATGGACATATGAACAGAACCTTCTGGTCCTGATTGTAAATACAATCCAACAACAAAACTCGATCATCAGCACGGAGAGCTTGCTTCAGCAAAACATTAACGGAATCAGCACTGGGAGGGACAGCTGGAGCGGGCAAAGCTTCTTTCGTTTCCTCGTCTTTATTATTCTCAATCTCCATTAACTTCAATCTCTCAAGCTTCTCGCCCATCGTCGGCTCATTGTCGTCATCCAACACTCCTCCATCTACCGACTCCTCAATCCCTGAGTCAATCAAAACAACCAAATTAATGACAGAGCACAACCAGTTTAGATATATCGCAGCATACATAGAGAGCCAGTCGAGCACGGCAACGTAAAACCTCGCAAACCTTTCAACTTCAACTCGTTAAGAATACCTTGGTTCTTAGGTTCTTGGATCTCTTTATCACGATGCTTGCGCGTCGACTTGGAGCTGCTGCGGCTACGTTTCCGACCGGAATCCTCCATTGGCTAAGATTTGAGAGCGGACCAATACGAATTTAGGGTTTCGACTTTGACGGAGGCTAAGGCTTAGGTGAAGAAGGTGATGTCTATATTTGTGCAAATCGAGTTTTACATATTCACAGAAAGGAACCCCAAGGGTTTATGGTCTTACATTTCGAGCCCGTCTCTAAGAATGTTGTTGACAATTTGGTCCAATAATTTGAATTGTCTGATAGAACAGTAAAAATATACCTCTAGTTATAATAGATAGTTCCCCCAGAACTCCAATTCTGGCACTGAAGCATAAACTGAAAGCCCTTTTTGATAATGAAAAACCAACATCTCCAAAATTGCTTGATACACGGGGAAGGACAAGGCAAGATTACTACAACTAAATTTTTGCCCCCCTACAAGTAGTTGGTTCCGCGTTCTAAGATTACTCGCTGCTGCTGGATGAGCATAAATATTGGAGCATGTATTCATTCGAAGAACATGTGTCGGCCAGATCCTGGTGTAATCTGGTGATGGACTTTTGCAAAGATTTCAATGAGGGAAGCAAGCTTCTGGAGTTTGATTGGATGGAGCTTCCATGGACTTTGCATAACTCCTGCCAAACCAATAAAACAGTGAATCAATACATGATGACAAGAATATGGGATACTGGACGGAAAAAGGGAAATTGTAGGGAACCAACCTGGCACCAACGAAGAACAAATTCCAAGTGCGGGCAACTGTCCAGAAGATCCGCAAATGCATCTAGCAGTCTCTGCAAATACTTGAAAGGTATCGACAAAGCAACGGCAGGGATGTCTGCAGGGGTGACAGCAAATATGCATTTTTTTATCAACGAATCTTCATTCAACCTCAGGCTTAAGATTAAGGCTCTACTCGGTTGACCTTCGCGTAATGCTGCTTCAACTGCCTGCAGGGCAAAAGACCCTCTGTAAACAAGGTTTATAATATGAACTTCAAGCATAAATGTGTCTGCTATACTTCATGTTATGTTAAACAAGGTATGCACACATATTGAGTCTACATACTTGCGTATGTAGTAAGAGGCCATATATAAGATATCTAATTACCTCTGGTGTAACGTCGATGTCCAGATCAGTAGGATCAAAGATGAAGGAATCATCTATTGAATAGATTAGAACTCCCTCTGTTGTTGCTGCTGCCCAGTTACGGCCAGTTGGAGCTATTCGAAGACATCTTGTCTGGATAATGGGTCTTCCACGATTAGGCAAAGAACCGGGCAAATCATATCCTAAATTTCCACGTGTTTGTTTTAGGAGACCATCTTCCTCATCACTGGCACAATCATCAATCAAATCCATAGGGCCAGCTTCTGACATATTCTTTGAATTCAATACGTCAAGTACTCCATCTAAAGATAGGTTGAGGGTTATTTGGAATCTACGGATCAATACCTGTGCAAATTTGAAGACAGATCATTGATACAGCAGTATGGAGCATAACAACTAAACATCAAAATAGCAACATATGGAAAGGGGAAAGAAAACAAACCTGTTCCGCAACATCATACATGCAAATGTATTTGCTGCTCCCCCCAGCTAGTATGTAACTACCATCAGCGGAATAACACAAAGATGTGAAACACTTTCCAGAACTTGAATTAACAGATGACCTACGGTCAGTCATTAGTCGTCCTCCAGATATGTCCCTACGTCCCTCAATAGTGTACATTAACACACCGTCAATTGGATCCCAGAAATAAATCTGTCCATCCAGTGAACTGGAAGCTATTTGCTTTCCATCTGGCCGGTATACTACAGTAAGTACATCATGAGTGTGTGAAAATGTTTCAACTGCGCCTTTTCCATCAAAAACATCCCACAGCCGAACTGTTCGGTCCCAGGATGATGAGGCTAGAATAGTCTGCATATGAACAGCAGACATCATATATGAGTTACAAATAATCATCTCTGACAGAAACTCAAAGGAACCAATGTCTGTATGTTCAGAGGTCAAAATTCAAGGAAGTCATCAGCGGATGAAATGGAGTTGGCAGACAGCACCAAATAAACACATCTAAACAATGAAGTAAATAGACTCCCACATCCTTGGGAATGATTTTCAGATACAGATAGGTAAAATTGGAGACATTCCTCTCAAAACTCACACTATCGTTGCAGTGGATAGGTTAAACTTTCCATGCTAAAAGGAAATGAAACATATTTCTTGATTACACATGTCAGACTACCGTGGAGCCATATATAGTTAAGAGGACTCACATTTGAAGGAGAAAACTGCAATCCATGCACTGGACCTTCATGCCCGCTAAGAACATCCAGCAAACGGCCAGTCTTCATTGACCATACAAAAATCTAAGAAAACGAGAAACAGCCAAAATGAAAAGAATGGTTATGAGGATGCAATGAATGAATAGGCACATTAAATCAATGAAAAATCATAATGCTTTTCAGGCAGGATATTACCTCGAATGAATCTAGAGTTCCTGCACATATCACCTCAGCACTCTGATCTGCTGTTAAGGAAACAAATTGTTTAGGTGATGGAGTGGTAAATGTTCTGAAATTTCGATAACGAAACAAATCCCATGCTCGAACTGTGCCATCCAAAGACGCACTCAAGAGGCTGTGGTTATTAGCCATAAAATGGAGTGCTGTCACAGCATTTGTGTGCTCAGAAAATGTAACAAAACAGAAACCGGATGAAATAGTCCACACCTATCATAAAAAGTGCTATCAACAGTCAGATCATATGGTAAACAAAATCATCAAGTATGAATGTAAGAATCGAGTAAAATTGCTTGCACTCTTGAGGAAAATTTTGCTTCAAGCCCATCTCACATAATGTGTTTCACCACATTAAGGAAAAAAAAACATTTTTTACTTCACCTTCACTTTGTTATCATCAGCTCCAGTAGCCAGCAGCTGAGAATCAGGTGAATATGCGAGACAGTTCACATCAAAATAGTGTCCTTGTTGCTTAATTATATAACTCTCTGAGCGCCACTCCCACACAAGTAACTGGCCAAGTTTGGCACATCCAAAAGTTAACCAATTACCAAGATCATTAAAAATGGCAGTCGTAATTTTCTCCCTTGATATTGACAACGAATGAATGCATATAAAATCAGGCATCTGGTATAGCCCAAACACTCCATTTGAAAAACCCACAACTACAAGATCAAGCCCCCTGTGGTAATCACAAGCCGTCAATTTCGCAGGAGATTGATTAAAACAATCTTTCCTCACCAGCTCCCATTTCTTTCTATGCAGCAAACTAACCAACTCTTCTTCAAATTCCACTTTTTTCTCAACAAGCTTCCTTTTCCTCCCTGCAACATCAACACCACCGTCTAATTCTCCTTCACCATCAATAGCCATCCCTTGCTCCGGGGTTTGAGGTGCCAAAGGTTCAGAATGCAAATCTTCCATTTCTTCATACCTTCCTTCATTTTTACAAATCCAACTAAATATATAACAATCATGTGTAATTGTGTAAGCCTTACACACCCTATTCGTCTTCTTGTCCACTCCAAAAAACACACCTGTAGCATAGTCCCTATGCCCTAACAACAAATACGGCTTAAGAAGACTCTTTTTCTTTTCAATGCTCCTTTTAATATCCTCCGAACTAAACTTCTTCATGCAGAACAGCCTTACCGCCAAATCCTTGGATCCAACCAGCAAATAATCTGATTCATGACTCCAATCCAAGCTAGTTATACGACCCCTAAACTCAGAAAATGTCTTCACCAACTGAAATGGAAAAAACTCCTTCCTAAAATTCGGCGACCTCCAAATTTGTACCAGCAGGCCAGTCCCGACTGCAATGAACTCCCCATTCGGACTAAACTTTACAACCGACACCGAATCCTTAAACGTTATCCGATGCAACACCACCCGACGACGAAGATTAATAAACAAGCAACGATTTTTATCATCGACGGTGAGAAGAAAGAGGCCATTTGGACTCACAGCGATCCGTGAGATATTGGAAGATGACTGGCAGGGCAGCGTTACGGTTTCCGACTTGACTAAGTCGACGACGGAGACGCGATTGCCGACCGGTGATATCAGCTGCGTGTTGTTAGTGATGACAACGTTTCCGCCTCTGTAGGGCGCGCCGAGGAGGTTGTGGAAGCGATAGTTCATGCCTAGGGTTTGAGTGGCGATCTTACGGAGGAGGGATGGAGCTTAAAACCCTAATTCGCCATTGATAAAAGCTCTGTTGTCTAAAACCCTAAATGGAATAACATCGACTGGTTGGGCTTTATTGGGCTAGCCGTTGTGAGCCTCGTGAGTGGACTCGGCCTATTCGTTGGGCAGGGTCCAAGACACTAATCCGTACAATTTTTGTCCGGTTCGATTCCATCCGATAAATTAATTTAAAATATTATATTTTTCTATTCAAATACTAAAAATTTTATTCTATCAAAAAACATTCTGTGGGTTAGATTACCCATAATTTTGATAAAAAATAGTAATATAACATTAGACCAGGGGTCTGTTCTTTTGAATTTATATTACTATTCATCACTACAATGACACACTATCACCACGTCACATTTACACCACAACCAACAACACTATCACCAATTCACTACTACCATTATCTCACTATCTTAATATCTCAATCACAATATCACCACCACCACCACAATAACACAACAACAATCCATCACCACCACCACCACAATCCCACCACAATAACACAACAACAATCCACCACCACCACCACCACAACACAACAACAATCCACCACCACCTCCACCTCACTACCTTAACATCACAACCACCACACAACCACATTATCCCCCCCACCACAACACTACCACCACCACCCCCACAACAACACATCCACACACCACCAAAAAAATACTATCACCATCACACAACCACAATATCACGAAAACAACACAACAACCCACAACCACAAAAATACTACCACCACCACAACAACTCACCACCACCACAACACCATACCACCATCCCCACAACAACACATCCACACCACCACACCACTACCACCCCATTACCACACCACCACCATCACCACACCATCACAACACATTCACACTACTACCATTCCACTACCTTAAAATTACAATCACAATACCACAAAAACACTACTACCACCACAACACAACTACAACCCACTACCACAAAAACAGCACATCACCATAACACAACAGCAACCCACCACCACCACCATTACCACAACACTACCACCACCATTACCACACCACCACCACAAAAATACTACACCACCATAACACAGCAACAACTCACCCACCACTACAACACCCCTATCACCACCATTACCATAACACTATCATCACCATTAGCACAACACTTTCAAAACCACAACAACCCACTACTACAAAATCAACACACCACCAATAAAAAATAATAATTAATGTACTTGAATTAAATTAAATTAACTTATTTACTTAAAATTTAAATGCAAAAGAACAGTGCCTAAGTAATGATTGTGTGTTAGAAATAAACTCTAATATCTAATTCACAAACCACAACTAGTCAACACTTAAGTTCAGCACAATCTCATCCTACATTGGCCCGGTCGCAAGTTCTATATAAGTCCGCACAACAATAAATTTTTCCGAGTTTATTATTGAGTTCGAGTTCACATAAGTGAATCGATACTTAGAGCCGGGTTAGAGTTCAAATAAGTGACTCGGTCAATATTTTTGGCAGTATTAAGGATAAGCTAAACCCATCCTAACCCATCTCATGCACATCCTAACATTGGGTACTCGTTTTGTAAGAAAAGAAGTTTGAAACGGTTATTATATCTTTTATCATATTCATTTTTTTTTTAACTACAACCAACTATCCAATATGATAGATAGTGAAATCAACTTTATCTAGAAAGTTAATATTACTACAACCAAGTATTTAATATGATAGTGAGGATTTTCACAAAGTCGACGGAATTCGGAACTGCTTTCCTCTTGTAGGTTAAAAGTTCCACCAATCCATAAAAAGTAAATCGAAATCAACAAAGTATACCTATAAATGAAATTGTTTGATAATAATAAATAGTTATAAAATAAAAGAAAGTGAATGATTGCAACTTATAAAATAATGATTCTTAGTCTCTCACAAGTATAAAAGGAGAAATCTCGACTCACTCGCACCTCACTTATCTCACTCTTTCTCATTTAACTTTGCACATCACACTTAAGACTCCCTCACATTTATTCTACTTCACCTCCTCATGGACGATTTAGACTAACTTAATTTAGAAATAGAGATTCGTCATCAAAAACCCTCTCCGCAACTCTGTTAACGTAGTTATTTCTATGGCTTTCTAGAGAATTCAACACATCTTGTTCATCTTCTTGAACTTCTGATACAAACCAAGATGTTTGTAACAGGTTAGGAATGATAGATTGTGAGAAGATGAGAAGAATATTGATGATGAGAAGAGGATTTAGGGCCAGGAGAAGGGGAAGGGAAGAGGAAGAAGCTGGAAGAGAGAATACAGATTTAATTGATTCATATCTATTTTTCCTCTTACAATTTCCTTTTATACTATCTTAATACTAATTAACTAAAATTACTCTTAAAGATAATAACTAACATAATAAGAGCCGTGCAATACTAGTTTATGCTCGTAACATTCCATCCCCCTTAGGAAAACCTAGTCCTCAAGGTTTAGAAAAATATCTGAAATCCGATGAAATCCGGCGGTCTTGGTGATGAGAAGAACAAAAACTTAGAATAATAATGTGTCCTCAATGCAGCAAAGAAAGTTGTAATATATGTCAAGAAAAATCGGTATGAGGCGTGACCAGTCTTCTCAAAATAATCAGCCATTCGCTGTCGAGAAATCCACTCCATCCAATCATAATAGTTATGGGCATTACAGCTGAATATTGCAGCAACCATGCCTAAAAGATATCCATGGAACAGATTCCTTTGTTCACCATCAATGTTGAAACCAATACCATAATGGAACGGTGAAATGAACACTTTCTCACCATCTCCGCCATTACTTTTCAGATCGATAATTCTACCATATATTTCAGCATCCAAAGAGCTAGCACTTACAGTTGAGAAAACTTCCGCATATGTGGCAGCTACCTCATATGGCTCGGCAGCCGCAACAACAAGAGATATACTGGCTATGGACCGTCCATTAGCATCAAGAATTGATTCATATGCAATACATATGTACTTATCAACACTAATCTTGAAGGTGGCGCATTCGATAGCCATCTCACATGTATGCCAATTATATAATTTTATCAAATTCGAATATCCCAGATTGCTAAGCCACATGGAAACTTTACCAAGTTTTAATTTCTTTTCGGTAGAGCTGATCAAGTCATTAAACTCTTCACATAGTAACAACACATGAAAGTTCTTCTTTTTATCCATCTCCTCGGGACATTCAGGATCAGCATAGTCCCTCGAATCAGCCAACCAACCTTTAAAATTACTAGGCTTTTGTTTATTCATAAAGCTAATAAAATCTTTGACACTTGGTGTAGCAGTCAGATGCTAGTCTTCCTCAGTTCTACTCTCCCTTTTGTCCAAGTTCCCATCAAAACTGTGCACATGGGCAACAACAAACAAAGTCCATGTAAATGACTTCACGCCATTTGATCTAGATAATTGTGAATGTCTAAGAGGTAGCATTACAAGTTTCTGAGTTTGAACCATCCACATCAAAACTCCATCCCAATCAAAATGAATCATCATAACATCTTCAACTCCACACACATAGCTTAGTATCACATTAACACTCTGTACTCTAGAATCCAGAACATCCAAACAACAATCATCTGAAAGAGAGTCTTGGTAATCCTCTTTAATATCACAAGAACTGTATATGCTGCAATTAGGAATTTCTTAAACTCGTAACTCACCAAGTTGTTCGTAATTGGCAGCCATTGTGTGACAAGTAGAAGATCGAAATTGAGAAATTATCACCTCCTCAGAAAGTACACGTCCTGCCATCACAAATTCATCACCATTGTCACTTATGTCCAGGAGATAATATCTTATTGTATGTGAAACAGCTCCCACTGATATCACCTCATTGATAAGCAATCTTGATTCTCTAGAAAACTTGGCAAAATTAGACACCATCTTCGACATATTGGTTGCAACAAGTATAAGTATATCAGGAGGAACAGAAGGAGGTTTGTCTAGCCAACTTCATTTTAATGAGCAAATTCCCAATGACCACTGTAATGATATACTTCGAGTTCCACTGATATCGCCAAATGAGACCATGATATTATCATATAGCGCCTTCACTACATTCACAAATTCGTCAGGAGGCTCTGCTGGTGGTAAAAGGGGGCTTAAGACCACATCAACATTTTGTTGAACAACTTGAGTGCAGCGATTTCCAATATTCTTGGGGCAAGATACCATGTCTAGAATCTAATGTTCTCTTCTCCTCCAGGACCTCCTTATTAGAACCCAAGGATGATGAACACTTAACTGAGATTGCATCGAATTTGACCTTTGAAAGTATTACCACAGTAGCAACTTTCCCAACTTGAGCCAAATCCTCTTTGACATGTAGATCATCCTTTGTCTTCTTGATTATTAGATTCAATTCATCTTGTACATAAAAGTCAGTTCTAGATTGTACCTCACGAGTAACAACACGCTCACACAAAACTCCATCCAAACAAGCATTATCATCTAAATCTTCCTCAATCACGTCTTCACTTGTATTTTTGGCTATCAACTTAGATTCGCTTTGGATGCTTAGTTCAGAATCAACTTGTACAGAGTCAAATGTGGCTTCATTAGTTATATTTGCTTGCTCCTCTTTGATTCTAACGAAATCCGCATAAGAAGGTGATGTTGAATGAGACTTTAGTTTATCAAGGTTGCACATATACACAGAGTTTTGAGCTTTCATCTCAACAATAGATTGTTTCAACTCTTCCAGCATCTCTGAAATTGATTCTAGTTTTTCCGATGGATATGTTAAGACTTTCGGGAGCTTAAAACGTATTTTTAGATCTCTCACAAAGTGCTCCCAAGTTGCTAACCGAAACCAACGAAACCATACGTCTCGACGCCCTTGATGGAACCACTCTAATGCTTCCCCGACCAGATATGAAGTCGCAATTGCTAATTTCTGATGCTCTGTTGTGTTGTATCAGATGAAGAAGCACTCCAGGTGATACATCCACCAATCCACATACTCACCATAAAAATAGGGAATCTCAGATCGAAAATGATAGTCTCCAAAGGGGCTGTTAGCGTTTGACATAATTGTGTTGTTTCAAGGCTCTCGATGAAAGCACCAATGATACAAACCAAGATGTTTGTAACAGGTTAGGAATGATAGATTGTGAGAAGATGAGAAGAAGATTGATGATGAGAAGAGGATTTAGGGCCAGGAGAAGGGGAAGGGAAGATGAAGAAGCTAGAAGAGAGAATACAGATTTAATTGATTCATATCTATTTTTCCTCTTACAATTTCCTTTTATACTATCTTAATACTAATTAACTAAAATTACTCTTAAAGATAATAACTAACATAATAAGAGCCGTTCAATACTAGTTTATGCTCGTAACAACTTCTCTTGGTCTTGTCTTCTCTTGGTCTTGGATTGGAGGAACGCACGGTGAGGATGATCAGCAACAAATTTGGGGAAGCGCCTTCAACTTGTCTTTGCCCTAGAAGTTGATTTACCCGTTATTTTTCTTTTTCAATTTGAAGCTTCTGGATCACGTGCCACACATGTGCCTTCTCCCAGCTTTAGCAACCAAAACACGTGAACAAGCTTATTCTGACCAGGTTGCTATAGCAGACGCGAGCTAGTTCTCCTACTCATTCCGGATGACAGCTTTGTTTGGCGGATCCTCGTGAGGTTCTGATGATGATTTCTTCACCCATACCTGGGTTTGTCTAGAGTTCCTCCTCTTCCGACCCTCAAGCCTCCTGTCTCTTCGCTTGTCATATTTGGGTTTCCACACCTGTATTACCTGTGGCTTTCTCCTGTCTTTTGCTCTCCAATGCCCTGGTGCAGCTATCTTAGTAATCCTCCTCTGCGATTCTTTCCAGTAATAAGCATTTCCCGAATCTACTATGCAAGGAGTCTTTATGCAACATGTGTTGGCTCTGGGTTTCGTTCCCCTTCTTCTAGCTGAGAAGGTTCTCTGCTCCCTCTTCAGGTTAGAGGATATCTTCTGATTCCCTTTCTTCTGACCACCATTATTTGTGCAAGAGCTCCTTTTATTCTGAGGCTCTGGCTTTGTTTTAGAAGGATGTTGCTTCAGGTGCTGCAGCATCCTCTTGTTCACGTGTCTAGTTTCATCTTTCCCTGCAGGTTTTGGAAATTCATCTGTATTATTCTTTTCATATATTATAGCATCCGAGGCTTTTATGAAGACTGTTCCTCTAGAGCTTTCTTCACCAGTATATCCAAGCCCCGTTCTCCCTTTTCCAAGTCTTTGATAAGACAAAATTTCATCCAAGATATTTTTCTGAGAATCAGCTGCCTTGGTTGTTGCTGGTGAGACACCAATGTCAGTGGCTTGGCTTCCTGTGTCTTCCCTTTTCAGAATGGTGACTTGACTGTTGGATAAGGAGAGAAATTTCCTTCGTTCTTCGTCCAGAAGCTTGACTCTGTCAGTCAATGCTTGATTCTTCTGAAGGGCTGCCTCACACTATTTAAGTATTTCCCCCAGATAGTCAATAAGGCTGACAGTTGAGTCCTCCTCATCTTCACTTTCGGATACTTCAATCCCATAGTGGAATTCGTCCTTCTTTAGCTCTTTGAGGTTGAAATCTGACACACTGGTTAGCACAACACAATTTTCTTCATCACTTTCCTCAGAGTCACTCCATTTTGCTGTCAGGGACTTGTTGTTCTTTTTCTCTGAGTTTTTGAGGGGTTTGCCAGGACAGTCAGCTTCAATATGTCCATACCCTTCACAGTTCCAGCATTGGACCCCTTTTTTCATTTCTTTCTTCTCATCTTCATTCTGAGCAGGTTCCTTCCTTTTCCTTTTATTTTCTCCACCTCTTCTGAATTGTTTTCGTGAGGATAAGCTTTGCCCAGTTCTTGAGTCCATGTTCTTCAGGAGCTTTCCAAGGTTCTTGACTAGCATACTCAGCTGATCATCTGGAACTGCCTTCTTAGCTTTTGTTTCAGCCTTCAGTCCAATATTCTTGTCCTTAGGAGTGAGATCTTCTTTAACCAGTTTCATCTCAAATTGTTTGAGGGATCCCATCAACTCTTCCAGCCTCATGAATCTGACATTTTGAGCTTCTTCAATGGCCGTCACTTTCATGCCAAATCTTGTGGGCAACGATCTGAGGACCTTCCTGATCAGCTTCTCTTCAGGAATATGTTCACCAAGAGCATGGGCTTCATTTGCCAGATCACAAAGTTTTGCATTAAACTCAGTGACAGTCTCCTCTTCCTGCATTCTCAGATTCTCAAACTGTGTGGCAATAATCTGTAATCTTGACAGCTTTACTCTATCATTTCCTTCATGTGCAGTTTGCAGAATTTCCCAAGCTTGTTTGGCCATGTCACAATTTGATATCAACCTGAAATTGTTAGCATCAACTGCAGCAAAAATCACATTCAGAGCCTTTGAATTACCAGTTGCTGCAGCTCCCTCTTCAGCAGTCCATTGTTCTTCAGGCTTTATCCGTGTGACTCCCTGTTCATCCATGGTGATTGGGGGAGACCACTGAACCATGATAGAACTCCAGGTCTTCTCATCAATGGCCTTGAGAAAGGCTTTCATCCTAGCCTTCCAATATCCATAGTTGCTTTCTTCCAACAATGGAGGTCTGCTTGTGCTCTGTCCTTCCTTCATTGTCTTGGCTTCTTCAGAGACACTGTAGGATCTTTTACTCTGTGTGTTGAGCTCCTTCTCTGATACCAATTGAAATTCGCAGCGTCTCCTGACAGACAAATTTGTGAACAAGCAGTTGCTGTAGCACATTCTTGTTCACTCGGAAATTGTCTCAGCAAAACAATGAACAAGATAGAAATTTGTTCACCCAGTTCGGCCAACTGCCTACGTCTGGGGAGGACTATTCTCCAGTCCTCAATCCACTAATCACAGAGGTCTCCAAGTACACTCGGTTACAACTCCACGCAACCTATGCTACTCAACCTTGTGTGGATCACTTGACACAATCAGAACAGGCTCTGACTTGTGTCTGCACACCCTCTACAAATGTCAATCTAGAATAGCTACTGTCTCCTCGAAACTTAGCCTATTCTAAACTACACTCAACTCTGCAGGGTTGCTGTAGCACACAGCTGATGCACAATTGTCCGCGTCGCTCCAAGGCCTTCTGTCGAGCCGATCGAACGATTCCACGAGCGCTTCACACTCTGAATACTCCCCCTCAAGAACTGCCGCTTAGACACTCGACCGAGCCACACACCCGTCAGTTCTTCCGCGGCCTTCCTTGATCAACCAACAAGCACCACTGCTCTGAATTGGCTTCCAGATCAAGCTCGGATCAGACTACGCAAGTCCTGATCTCCTTTTGCTTCTGTCACCATAGCTCTGCGCTCACGCTCTGCTTTCGGATGATGATCGAAGAACTCGTCGCACACCAAAATTGCTCTCTCTGAATTCTGTGTATGCACTCATGTATCCCTCAGCTTTGATCAATCTTTCTGCTCTGACCTGTTCCCCCTTAAATAGCTACGCCAGCTTCAATCAAGAACAGGATTTAGCAATGTCCCAAAAAGAACAATTATCTCCTAATTTTTAGGAGATTAGATTTATTTTTAATTCCCCAAACAAATCTCCTTCTCTAGCTAGGAATTCCCCACTGCAATATTCTCCGCAGCACTTTAAAAGATTCTTCTGATGCTCTCCACAAAGCTGCCAGGCCTTCTAGCAAAGCCCTGGTTGCTGCTGCTACTCGGACAGATGTCGCAGCAGCTTGAACAAGCTCCTGCTGTAGCTGCTCCTTGTTCACTTGTGCTTTGTCAAACACTGCCATACTACATCATCAGTTAGACCCGAAAATTTAAAGTTGTTCACCAATAGTCCGTTGGCTACCTCCACGATCAGGAAGAAACATATTTATTTAATGTAGAGTTACAAGTGTATATATAGTATTAAAACTAAAACCTTAAATAGAATGGGCAAGTGAAACGGGCTCAAAATATGTAACCCTAATTCAAGCCATCTTAACAGACGGTTTAATCAATCGTTACATTTTGGTAACTTAAGTGTTGACTTTACGCCGGTGTTACAATGATATAATTTACGAAAAAAGATGTTTGCATCGTAAATACGATTATGTGGTGGTGATCGGTCAAATTATCGACCGATTATTCACCTAAAATTTAGTTTGTTTCGCGGATTTTTTACTGTCATTTTACCACGTTACTCTTGTTTTAGGTTACATTCTATTAAGTTGAAGATTTGTAGTTCTTTTGGAGAAACTTAAGACAAAACCCAAGGATTTAGACGAAAACAGACCAAATCTAGGAGAATTGACCTATTTAGCTTCAAAGGTTTGACAAGCGCATGATCATTATCTGTTTTAGGGGTGTCATAGCTTGTTGGAAATATGACTCAAAGAGCTACCACTTTTTAGTTTACACCAACACCAAATTCGAAATATTAAATGGTCAACAAAAGCAACCAAAGTTGGAATCATTGTGCAGAGTGACCAACAACCCTTATTACCCGTATCGACCGTATCGGTCGTATCGACCAAGATACGACCGATACGGTTGATTCGAATCCGCTGAGATTGTATCACTCGTATCGGCATGTGATACGACTGATATGGATGAATCGCTAAAAAATGCAAAAAACCGAGAATATAAATAGAAAAATGGGTATGTTGGAGAGGGAGTCTGAAAATTAGATTTCTTGACCTAGTTTGAAAGAAAAGAGGGAGCTCACACAAGTCCAAAGTAGATGAAAGGAAGGCAACATCAAGGGAAGTGAAGATTCAACACATATAGAAAAGTTTCATCATTCATCTTTTGTTTTGTATTTTCCAGATTTTCCAAATTTATCTTCTTTGATGTATGTAGCTTGCTATGTGAGTAGGGACCCTTGTTCTAGGGTCTTACGGATCCTACTTGTACTCAACTCATGATTATGCTATGAAGGTACATGTTTGATGTCAATTTGAAGATTTGATTCAATATGATTACATGACTTAGTTTATGCATACAAGGTGTTTGATGAAACATCTCAAAGCATGAACACATAAGTTTAATACCAATAAATCTATAGGATGAGGTAGAAAACTAGATCAATAATTGAATACTCCTTAAGTAGTAGTTACCACGACGGTGGCATACAATTTTATGGGGAAGTTGGCATTTTAGCTTGGAACACAAGGACTTTTTGATATCTATATCAGTTAATCACACAACGATAGTTGGTGATTAACGAGCTAGAAATAATCGAGTATGCGCATTGACAGAGGGGACTCGTATTGAAGGTGTATTGAAGGGTAGAGGCAGAACGACAGTTGGTATTTGCTCAGATACATACACGGTCTATTCCCATCTCTTATTAGACATTGCATCTATGCTTCATTCATTATCTTCTTGAGTTGTACATGTAGGTGAAGTTGTGACCTTGGAATATTATCTTATATTGGTAAGGAAATAATATAAAGTTTTGGATCACATTAGATTTTAGGTTACACACTTAATTATTCGAGTTAGAATAGCTAAAACATCGTCTTACTTAAGTACACGTGTTTATCTTGCTTTCTTGAGACTCGACTTGGGCTTGCCGAATATATAAATTCAAATTGACTACATTGATCCTCAAACTTGACATAAGAAGAGGTTAAAATCAAAACATTGTGAGGTGGTTCTAATGGCATCACAAATGAACATCATTAATCGATGGTTATAACATATATTTCTTTTGAGTTATGTCATCATTGACAAAAAAGGCGCAAGAAGATGCTACAACATCCCGTGGAGTCAGAGACTGAAGCATGCTCTGCAGACTGACAAAACAAGCGAAAGAAGATGCTATAGCTTCTCGTGGCAACAAAAGCTGAAGCAAGCTGTCTGAAGACAACTGCCAGAAGATTCTATAGCATACCATGAAGACTCAAAGCTATAGCAGAGTAGCCGATCAACATGGAGCTGCACAGAGACGTCCGGAGGATTGCTACCGGCATCGCAACAAGTCAGGGAGTTTTCCAGCTGATCACAGTTGATCAGAAGTCTTCATCAAGCGTTCGAAAGAGATTGTGTGAAGAAACTGACAAAGCTGCCATTGAAGGAGTATGAAGATAAGCTTGGGATAGCTTGAGATCAGAAGAGTCCTTGGATTTTGTCAAAAATGGCAAGGGGGAGATTGTTAAGGTAATGAAATCCTTGATAAAATAGCACAAGAAGATGCTACAACACTCTCTAGAGTTTGCAGCTGAAGCACCTTCTGAAGATTGACAAAACTGCACAAGAAACTGCTACAACACTCCTAAGAAATGCAGCTGGAGCACAATCTGAGGAATGACAAAACAACAACAAGTTACAATAACTCTGGTGCAGAGTGTGCTACAGCATCGTGTACGCACTGGAGAAGAGCAAAGACTACGAAGTAGTTTTGCTAAGTGGTGTTAAGAGCAGAGGGGATCAGAACTCGCTGAGTTTGATCTAGCATTGATCCGCCAAACTCAGCTAGAGCGCAACTCGTTGAAGGATCAATCAGTTGCTTCGAAGAACAGCTGTGGGAAAATGCTGTTGCAAAGTGTTTAAGAGCTGAGTGACTCTCCTTGATAGTGACAGGAGCTGAAGCAAACTAGGTAAAAGGCAAAAGACAGATTCTGCTATAGCAACCCGTGGTGATCCACAAAAGCTGAAGCAAATTAGGCAAAAGACAGATTCTTCTATAGCAACTCATGGTGATTTGAAGCTAAAGTAGAATGGCCAAGAAGCTTTAAGATGCACAGAGAAAGTCCAGAGAGTTGCTGCCATTGTCTCAGAGGTTCAAAGAGCTTTGGAAACGTCATCAAGTGTCCAGCAGACGTCATCACGCGGTAGGAAGTGTTTCTTAAAGATAAGGTTTCAAAATTCTGATTTAAGAAACCAAATCTCAACAAATCCTAAGATCTTGGGATAGATCTTGGACTGCCAAAAGGAGTTTAGAAAGTGTTTCTATAATCCTTGGGCTACCAGTATATAAGGGCAACACCCACCAAGGAGACACACACACAAAGAAAGAAAGAGCAATATGCAAAGCGCTAGAGTGTGCTGTCACGGCTAAAGCTGAGAGAGATCATGACTGGGAGAGCCTGATTGACGCTTGATCAGCAAGTCCAACTGGAGCAGAGCCTCGTTGAAGATCAAGTACATAAGCCGTTGAAGAATCATCGCGGTGAGGAAAGCACGAACGATCAGAGGTCAAAGTTGAGTTCTCGGATATTGACAGAAAGTCATCGATCGAGGGGGAGCATCGCTAGAGTCGCGTGAACTCGCAGAAGTCGGATTGCAGTAGCTGGGAGAGCTTGAGAATCTGAGGTATAATATGAAGTTACAGCAATTCTGCTACAAAGATTGCTATAGCATTCCGTCTACTACACATTGTAATAGAATAGGCTAAGTCTGTGACTCAGGTTTGTAGCTATTTGCTACTAGAAGTGTGTAGGTAGTACGAAGCAAGTCTGTGGGATCAGACTACGAGCTATCTGTGTGATCAGATTGAGCTGAGGTGGAGCTAGGTTAGAAGTATTGGTTAAACTAGAGCGTGGCTTAGTTTTGGAATCTATTGTACTCTAACAGATATAGTGAAGCTTTGAGGATCGGAGGATCCTCCCCAGACGTAGGCAAGTTGTCGAACTGGGTGAACAAATTATTTGTGTCTTTTTTATTACGCACAAAAGAATAAATTCCGCAGAAAGATACATCAAGTGCTACAGCGGAAGCTGTAATTGCAGAAGTTGTAACTCGCAATCAGCAGCGCAGTCAATGTTCAATTTTTTTCGCCGCATATTAGATTATGCGGCAAAATTGATTCTCATATATAACCGCCACATATCTTCGGGATTGGTCTCTTACTTTGGAATTTCATTTATATTCAATTCTTCTCTCCACACCATATGACATTTTCTTTCTTGAATCCGAAACATGTGCAATTTGGAGTTTCTGCTATACATCAGGTACTATCCTTTTAACTTATCATTGGTGAAACCCGAATAGATTATGTAGGTTTATTTGTTTGTTTGTAGATTATTTGATTAAAGAGTTATTACCGATATGTCTAACATATTTTTCATGAAAGAGTTGGGTTCGAGAACATTTTTGGATGTATAAATAATGTAATCCCGGCGAATCGTATAATAATGATATATTTATGGACTGTCTCAGGAGGTTTCTTGAAACGGTCTATGCGAATGGGCAAGTATTTGATGGAAACAATATGCATTTTCCATGCGTGTAACACTAGGCCATTTTGTGCAGTTGGTATTATAGAAAATCATCTATTTTACTTACAGATTCGTTAAGGATTATTATATTGAACTCTTCACGGGGTGGCAATAGCAGAAGTGACATATAATGGATTTGTTAAATTGAGTTACGAACTAGTATTTCAAGGTTGCACTATTGAGATAGAACTGTGTATTACCATGAAGTTGCTCCAAACCAAGACAGATCATAGATTATCAGAAGCTACATATGATTCAATTTGCCTACTACATTTCATCAAATAAAGAAAGCAGTGAGTCGACTGGCATGTGGTACATTCGAATTGATGGATGTGTAAACAGTTGTATGATATACTATGGTGAGGACGAGAACTTGTTAAATTTTCTTTTTTGTGGAGAACCAAGATACAAAGATTCATGGAAATCGCAAGGCTCAAGCACTTACATGAGGAATGTGAGATTCCAAATATTTCATCTTCCTATCATACATAAAGAGTTGACGAGGACTCCCAATTGCCGAGAGATGTACGACAGCCTAAAGCAAAAATCAAACAGACTCTATATGGATCTGTACGGCCAGCAGACAGTGGTATGGTACATATAATCCCTTGTACATTTCAACATGATCAATATGAGGAGAAGGAAGATGCGTATGGATAATAGCGCTGCATCCGAACCTATCCGGGAGGGCGAGGACCTGGAGAGATTTGCATGCTGAAGTGGGACTCTCCAAGAGGCACAAGTTGCCCAAAGTCACTGGTGCTCCGTCGACTATGGTTAGGGGGATTCAATTCTAGGGAGATTCTTGGCAGCCTAATGTAACATCTCTAGCCAATCACACGGAGATCCATCAATCGATTTAAACCAACAAGGTCATGATGTTCGCAAAATTCACTGAATCATTCAAGAGTGAGATAACCTAGAACTTCACCCAAAACATAACTCATAACATGACAAAGGTGGTGAAGAAGCAGGTTTAGGATGCCTTGCATTGTCTTGAGAGTATTGTTCCTAGGCACCAGTCATTTGGTGGAGGGGTAATGATGATGAAGCCTCTAACCGGATGCCTGATTAAGATCTATGTGAGGACAATGACAGGCACCCTTTCTAGCTAGTAGTGTTGCGCAATTCTTATTTTGCAATGATATATTTAGTCGCGTACATTTGAATTTGGTTCTATTTTTTTTAGATTTTAATGAAAATTTTATTCGATCTCAAATTTTCAGTATTTAATATTTTAAAATTTAATTTGAAAAATATTTATTATTTTATAAAACCATCATACATGCATCAGAAAATCTTCGCATTTCATTTCCAGGTTTCTTCAGAAAATCATCACATTTCATTTTCCAGGTTTCATTTCAAAACCGCAACAATTCCATTGTCATTTTGAACGTATAGTGATGCATATGCGATACATTTTCGTTATTGGCTTCCGACGCACAATCGTGTCATATCTTTGTGCTCCTATTTCGTCGAATTGTGGTAGTATAGGCTAATATTTTGTTGTGCAGTTCCGACGATTATACGACGATACATGGATTATTGCATTTGATTGTACACATTCGGAAAATCACCGCTTTTGTATCGTTGAACTACCGTCGTATAATCATCGCATGTTGAGCTGCCGAGTTTTGTCGGTTATCCTACTCGTTTATGACGAACGTGTATTTCACCATAAATGTGCCGTAAATACCGTCGTCTTTGCGTCACATATTTTATCCGATGATTAGTTTTACGATGAAGTTAATACCATGGGAAGACCATTAATTTTTTTTATTCTTCAACGATTTATCAATACTTATGCGACGGAAAACTACCGTCATATAACAATTCAAAATTTGTTGTGGATACCAATATTTTTGCAAATTAATCTTATAATATTTAATTGTATCAAGTAATTTTCTAGATCGTACGTTTTTTATTCATAAGGGTATTGACATGGATGAATTTGTAATCTTGACAAGAATCTTAATCTTATAATCTTGCAAAGTTGATAATTTCATTAGATTGACAAGGATGAAAAAATGGGAGTAGAAGCCCCCATTGGTTTGGGTATGCGTCTAGTCTAAGCCAACATCTATGAGAATATAGTGCATATTTTGCTAAGAAATTTGTAGCTCGATTTGTCTCTCTCCAAATACATGTTGTTTTTCAGTATCGATTTTTCAATAGAATCCGGTAACTTTTCACATACCATGGTGAGTGGATAATATCTTTGTCTGTAGTAAATTCAAAAGCTTTGTGTTATATTTTTCCGAAATAAGATACCTAACGTTTAGATTGGCAGCTAGCTTCATTCCTTGTAACATTGTCATTCCTTCAGCCTCCAGACTAGTATGTACATTACCGAGAAATACCGCTGTGTCGGCCATCACTTCCCCTTTGTAGTTTCGAATGTTACCAGACCCTGACACAAAGAATGCCAAGCACCATCGCAAGACAATTTAAATGTCCCTCATGTTGGAGCTGTCCAATGCAATATATCTTCCTGATTTAGAATAACATAGACAAATTTAGCATTTGTATATTGCATAGCTAAAGTGTGAATTCTAGCAAAAATTCTTAACCTTAGCCGGTAGTTTTACCTTCCATAATATTTTCCAAAAACTTAATGCGACATTTCTTCTTTTTGGTGATTATATATTTCTTGCAAGGATATAAGTTGATTTAACATCAAGACTGCCCTTGTTGTTCCAACTTCCAACCTAGTGTGTTTGATATACTTTCGACATCACACCCATCTTGAAGCAATGGTAATACTTTATAAATTTCAGGGCATGCATCTAACCTTTAGTTTGGGCCATGTAAAATATTAACTCAATACAAACATTTGGCTTTGACAAGCAAGCTGACCATTAATTGTGGATGAGAATAAATGTGTCAAGCTTGTAGTTCTGATGTTGCTCACAGAACTTGTCCCAGCTGTTGTTGTGTCAACTGCTAAGGAAACGCGTTAGGAGTAGTACGATTTGTTTCGAGTGGAAAGTACATACTATAATCGTAAAAAACAAGACGCAGGGATTTGGTAACCCACCTTCAGAACAATGCGTCCCTACTGTAGGGGTGGGGGGCGGGTTCTCCTAACAAGCAGCAATCCATTATTTTATGATCGGAACAAGAAGTACAAACTTGCAAGACTTCCTCTTCAAGTCCTCCTACCACCGACTCGTCTGGATGAGCACTGAGCTCCCCTCAGTGTAGAGGTTCCTCTCTATGGCTTGTCGTAGCAGCTCTGTTCTCCCAAACAACAGCTTTGCCCACTCAATGTCTTCCCGGATGTCTTGGACAGATCTGTTCTGTAACAAGGTTTGTTAAACGTATTGCTTCAACTTTTGCTCCCGGTTCTTATGCTTCAGTGACAACTTTGCTCCGTTCTCTAATGGGTGCAAGCAAAAGCACTTAATCCATCCTCTCTGGTATATTGCTATAAAGCCAGAAAGCTGCTTGAATGAATTTCTTGATGACCACTTCGACTCCAGACTGCATCTTTTTAAAGCTCTCAAAAATCCTCTAAAAGATCTTTTCCAAATATTTAATCAGAATATTTGTATGATCTTATTTTGTTTCCATGCCAGGGATTGCGAATCGGGGATGTCGTCAAAGATATTCTGTGGAGCTGATACTCTGGAGATCTCAGATTCCTTGATCTTCGAGATCTGCAGAAGATTCGTGGAATCTGTCGATATCCCCCTTTGAACGACAGCTAGCACAACTTTAGCATTTGCTACAACATCTTATTTTGCAACGCCTGACTTCAGTGATGTACTTGTTCTTTGGCTATTCTACATGAACTTTATAACTACCTTGACAACTCTTTGCACAAAAACATGCCATACATAATATGAGACTAACAGTCTCCACCTTGGCAGTTTACATCACTTCTACGCTAGCATAGTTGTTCAAGTTAAGATGCAAAGGAAATCCAAACTATCCAAACTATTACTCACCCATAATCCAAAATATTCTCCCCCTAAATTGCCATAAACTCGGAAAGGGGATACAAATGTTTTAACAAAATGCAAAAAGTTCAACAACTGAAGTTCAACAAGGTTCGTCAAAGGATGAGAGTTTAGATGTTACCAGCATCATCTACTTCCGGAGCCAACTGATGATGATAGGGAAGGTCAATGAGCATTTGGACAATTTTCCTTGTGCGGCTGTTCTGGCTTTCCACAGACTCAGTCAGCGCCATTCTCTCTGCTTCCAGAAGATCAATTATTCGTCCAACCATGCTTTTCCCAATAGCAGCAAATGACGAGCTGCCCTCCTCAACAAGAGCTCCAACAAGTACTGGAGTTGGATGTTCATCGGTTGGCAAAGGGATATCCAGAACATGCTTTCCCTTAAAAAGCTTATGGTCGCTTACTAATGCTTCTGGACTACTGGAAAGCTTGGGTCCACCTTTCTTTAATTCTGGACATTGATCAATAGCAAGTTCATAGATTAATGAGGGAAACCCGATATTTAAATTTACCCCTTTGAAGATTGCATGCTCTGCTATCTGGTCGAAGATCACTTTCCCCAGGTTGACCTTCTTCTCATCTCCAATAGCTTCCAACAGCAGGGCATAAACTTTGCTGATTTTGGTGACATTTATGGACGTCCACCAATTGTGCTGACTCACGGCATGAATTACCGCATGTTTCACAGACAATACTCCAGATGTCAGATCTGCGGACCATCCAAACAATGATCCCCCGGTCAGCTTTCTGGCTACAGCATCCCAATCAGTAGACTCCTCAAATTTTACTTCAACAGCTTCTTCGGCATCAATGTCATAGAATTTGTTAATAATCTCCGGCGTGATTTTGATCGGGCTCCCCCTCACCCATATCAGCCCATACTCAGAGCTCGTCTCATTACTAAATTCTTCACTCAAATTGGCTATTACCTCTCTCGCCACCTAGTATTCATCTGCTATGGCTTCCTGTACTCGTTTGGGCTCGATGGTAGACATAAAGCAAGCGAATCACACCGTCTCTCTGTAATTTTTCTTAATTCCTCGAGTAACCATACGCTCCCTTGGACTGCCAATCACATTTGTCAAAGGATGATGTTTCTGAACGTGACGAGAAGGAATCATCTCGATTTCTTCTTCTGCATCAGCACTGTCCTCAGCAACTAGTGTCTGTGAATCCGTCTCTATTACAGCATCTTCTACTGGGACCTCAGCATTACTTATTGTATCTTTATCAGCTGTCTAGGGAATCCGACCTTCTGCATCGTCAGTGGTGTTAGGCTCTCCATCATCGAACATTTGATGACTCCGTAATAGTTTTTTTTTCCTTTTATTATAGACTTTGTATGCATGACTTTTACGGGAGTATCCTAGGAAGATTCCTTCGTCACTTCGAGCATCTAGCTTCTGCTTATATTCCCTGTCATCTAAGATATAGCATGTGGAACCAAATACATGAAAATATTTCACAGTAGTCTTCTTACCATTCCAGATCTCGTAGCACGTTTTGTTGGTACTCCCCCGTAGTGTTACACGATTAAGTATGTGACAAGCCATGTTAAGAGCCTCTGGCCAGAGGTGTAGTGCTACTTCTTTGGCCCATAACATCGTCCTTCCTGAAAATGCTGAATGCTGGATGGCAAGAACTTGTCCAACTTGTCGGTAGTATCACTTGTTAAACAAGCTACGTAGTATGATGAAACGACAGAAAGTAAACTACTGCTAAAGGACACAAGAGTGATAACCCAGTTCGGCTGTAACTATCCCAAGCCCGTGGGAACCAATTCACTATATCAAGATCGAGTACAAGGAAGTTACAGAACAGCAGACTCCCTCTCTATTCTAACCTCTACTCATCTAATAACGATTGGCATTCAAGCTCCCTCACAATGTGAGACCTCCCATCTCTACCCACGGTGCACTCAGGCTCGCTCTGAATGTTATTGATCCCTCAAGCTTGGATGTTTTCCAGATTTGTTTTCAATGCTTGTGTAATCTCTCAAGATCAGCTAAATGTTTTTCTCCTAAAAAGCATACCTCCATGGGGTGTGTGTTGCTTGTATTTATACTCAGTTGCATCCTGAGATGTTGAGATAAGCACGAGTTTGTTGAGATATTTTTCTTTGAATATCCTTTGAAAGTTTGTTGGAGTTGATCCCTTTGAGATTGTTCGTTGACCTTCTTGATAAGTTTGTTATGATTTTGTTGTTTCTCGACCTTATCTTAAGATCATATCTGCTGATATTTCGCATGTGTTTAGATATGATCTTCTTTCGAGGTTGTTCAGCTTAGACGCTTGCACAACTTCTTGTACAATTTTGTGCAAACATATCATATGCATCCACAATCTCCCCCTTGGCATTTGCATCAAAACTCCACATCTGTCTCCATGACTCCATCTTGGACACACCATTATCGATGCAACAATATAGCATCATAGTCAAAACACATAATGTCATTCGTGCAAGTTGTCCATGCCTTCGTGCGGTTGTCCATACCTTTCTCTCCCTCTTTTTGATGTAAATGTCATAGGCCTTTAAGCGTCTGGAGGAGGCTGCGCTGGGCATTTCATGTCCTTGACGAGAAGGTGGTAATATGTGCCAGCAGTCCATTATTTTACGATCGGAACAAGGAATACAAACTTGCAAGACTCCCTTTTCAAGTCCTTCTACCACCGACTCGTCTGGATGCGCACTGAGCTCCCGTCAGTGTAGAGGTCCCTCTCTATGGCTTGTCGTAGCAGCTCCGTTCTCCCGAACAGCCGCTTTGCCCACTCAACGTCCTCTCGGAGATCTTGAACAGATTTGTTCTGTAATAGGGTTTGTTAAACGTATTGCTTCAACATGTGCTCCTGGTTCTTGTGCTTGAGTGACAACTTTGCTCCTTTCTCCAATGAGTGCACTCAAAAGCACTTAACTCGTCCTTTCTGGTATATTGCTATAAAGCCAGAGAGCTGCTTGAATGAATTTCTTGATGACCACTTTGACTCCAGACTGCATCTTTTTAAAGCTCTTGACAATCCTCTAAAGATCTTATCCAAATATTTAATCGGAATATTTGTATGATCTTATTTTGTTGCCATGCCAGGGATTGCGAATCGGTGATGTCGTCGAAGATATTCTGTGGAGCTGATACTTCGGAGATCTCAGATTCCTTGATCTTCGAGATCTGCAGATGATTCGTGGAATCTGCCGATATCCTCTTTTGGACGACAGCAAACACAACTTCAGCATTTGCTACAACATCTTGTTTTGCAACGCTTGACTTCAGTAATGTACTTGTTCTTTGGCTATTCTACATGAACTTTCTAACTACCTTGAACAACTCTTTGCACAAAAACATGCCATATATAATATGGGACTAACAAAGCTTGTTTGACACGAATGCTAGATTAACACATATGAGATTTCTGAAACCCCCATTAATTTTTTATTTTCTAACATATCTTTACCAATCCAATGAATTGTACTAGAATGCTTGTTGTTTGCCCACCAAAACTTTAAAATTGTACTACTCACTTGCTTCAAAAATTTATCAGTGATGTAGTAACTTGTTTTTATCTCTTAATTAATTTACCTAATCAAGTATTCAAGTTTATCGAGAAGAAATGCAAGATAATTGTTATAGATAACCATTCGATGTGGATCGAGTGCGTATACAAATGTTAGAGAAGTTAAAATTTGTGTTTAGGGTAGATTATGGATTACCACACATCAAGGGATATTGATGGGAGGTTATGCACATTAAGGGATGTGGATCAGAGGTTACGAGTAAAAAGTAAATAAAGATAATAAAAAATAAACAGAACGATATAAATAGAAGAATTGGAGGATTTGAGTTGAGAAAGCAAAAACAAAAGTAAGATTAAAATGGAGCGGAGAAATTTTGCAATTAAGGAGGGTAGGTGGCGTCAAGGTGAGTTTTCAACAGCTTTTGTGATGAGTAACATTGTGTGTATTTTGATAATTTAAGGTGCAAAATTAATTAGGATGAATTAATGATTGGGTCCGCGGCAACAGATGAATGATGTCAAACGGAGGAGGGCTAATAAAATTAGATGTTGAAATTCGCAATGTCTCAGTTCGACAGATTTGTGAACAAGCAGTTGCTGCAGCACACTCTTGTTCACTCGGAAATTGTCTCAGCAAACAATGAACAATAGTTTGTTCACCCAGTTCAGCCAACTGCCTACGTCTGGGGAGGACTATTCTCCAGTCCTCAATCCACTAAACACGAAGGTCTCCAAGTACACTCGGTTACAACTCCACGCAACCTATGCTACTCAACCTTGTGTGGATCACTTGACACAATCAGAACAGGCTCTGACTTGTGTCCGCACACCCTCTACAAATGTCAATCTAGATTAACTACAGACTTCTCAAGACTTAGCCTATTCTAAACTACACTCACTCAGCAGGGTTGCTGTAGCAACTGCTGTAACACACAGCTGATGCACAATTGTCCGCGTCGCTCCAAAGCCTTCCGCCGAGCCGATCGAACGATTCCACGAGCGCTGCACACTCTGGAATACTCCCCCTCACTCAGTGACCTCCAGCCACTAGCGAGAACCACCGCTTAGACACTCGACCGAGCCACACACCCGTCAGTTCTTCCGCGGCTGCCCTTGATCAACCAACAAGCACCACTGCTCTAAATTGGCTTCCAGATCAAGCTCGAATCAGACTATGCAAGTTCTGATCACCTTCTGCTTCTGTCACCACAGCTCTGCGCTCACGCTCTGCTCTCGGGTGATGATCGAAGAATTCGTCCGTCACACACCAAAATTACTCTCTGTGAATTCTGTGTTTGCACTCGTGTATCCCTCAGCTTCGATCCCCCTCTCAGCTCTGAACTCCTCTCACTTAAATAGCAGCACCAGCTTTAAGCAAGACCAGAATTAAGCAATGTCCCAAAAAGAACAATTATCTCCTAAAATTTAGGAGATTAGATTTGATTTGATCCCCAAAACAAATCTCCTTCTCTAGCTAGGAAATCCCCACTGGAATATTCTTGGCAGCAACTTAGAAATTCTTCTGAGGCTCTCAACAGGGCTGCCAGGCCTTCTTGCCAAAGGCCCAGGTTGCTGCTGCTACTCGGACAGATGCTGCAGCAACTTGAACAAGCTCCTGCTATAGCATCCCCTGCTGTAGCTGCTCCTTGTTTACTTGTGCTGGAGTTGTTTGCTGCTGCTGGAATTTCCTAAATGCATTAGGAAACAATCCCATCAATTTTAAAGAAGATCCTCCAAGATCTCTACAAGATCATATCTCCTAATTTGTAGGATTTTTGATTTTCCAATCCAATCTTCACTCAACAAGTCTGCCCTTGTATACATGCACTGGATTTATGAAGGAGAGCTGATCTTCTGCTACTGAACTTCTGCTCCAGAGATTGCTATAGCACTTGCTTACTCCACTGCTTGAGCACTGAGATTGTCACTCTGCCCAGATTGCACAAGCTGATGTCTTCATGATCTCTTCCAGTTTTCTGAGCGCCCCAAGGCAACATTAAGTGGCGCGCCTGGTGAAGACATTAATCTCAGGCGCCACTTAATGTCTTCATCTGGAGCGCCACTTAATGTCTTCATCTGGAGCGCCACTTACTGAGTTTGCTCACTCTGGAATGCTCTTCATCAGCTGTTTTCTTTACATACTTGCTGTAGCAGGCTCTAGTGCACTTTGTAGGAGTTTGTCAATGATGCCACATACCTTAACAATCTCCCCCTTGGCATGTTGACCAAATCCAAGAACCCTTCTAATCTTAGGCAATCTTCCTCTCATCTTTGAACTCATTCTTTTGGAGCTTCCTCAGCTTCAATCTTCAGGGGATGTTGTAGCAACTTCTTGCGCTTGTTTTGTCAAGGATGCCATTACCTTAACAGATGTTAGAGCTAAAAGTAAAAACTCGTTCATTGATAAATTAACAACAATGTTTATACTTATTTATTATACAGAAAGCCAGCAGGTTTTAATGTTATGGTGTTAGGTTTCCAAACTGATTATTCAGTTTAATAAATATGGAGTCGCTTTAAGGAGACAAACTGCCTAATTCATCAATTTAAGTAGATATATAATAGCTACTGACAAGCACAAAGTGCATTCTTATTTTAAATTTAATACTTCGATAAAGCATAATAATATGAGTATGTACGCGAAGGGGGTCATCATAAGTCACCAATTGTTGTCTTTGATAGTAAGGATCAAATATTTGTAGAATATTGAAATGCTATCATAATTAAATAACACATGTATTGTTGTGTGTGGGGTAGCTTTTGGGGGGTGACCAAGAAATCGTACAAGGTTATAACTTATTGGATTTGAAGAGAATTGGTAAGTAAATAATTCTCATATAATCGTTTCATATCACTATAAAGTTTTATTATGCATATTGTATAATCATCCGTAAACGGATTTTGTTGGGTTTGAAAAGAGACTTTGTGATAAGTATCATGCATGTGCATACATATTTGTTGAGGATATGACATCTTTGACAAATTGCCCAAGAGACTGCTGAAGCACTCTCTGAAGATTGGTGGCTTGAGCACAATCTGAAGACTGACAAAACAACAACAAAGAACTAGAGTCTGCTTCAGCAATCCCTGAAGATTTGAAGCAGAGACACTTTTTGAAGAATGGGTGAGATACAGCTATGAAGAGACAAAGTCTGCTTCAGCACTCCGTGATGATCCAGAGCTAGAGCAGAATACCCAATCAACCTGGCGTTGCACGGTGAGGCTCCGGCATGATCCGGCTGGCATCAGAGAAGCTTGGAGAGTTGTACAGACGTCATCAAGAGCTCAGCAAATGCCAGCACGTGGTCAAAGAAGATAAAGATCCAAGAATTCACAAAATTTTGCGTACAAATGACTTTATATTTGTTCGTATTTTCTCTTTACTTATTGTTTGTTTCGCTATTTTATGAAGTTGTTTGATGCTTTCTTTGTCCATTTCAGGTTACAAATGCGTATTACACGATATGAAGTGGCCCGAAGAAAATCTTGATGAATTCCGGTCGATCGAGAGCAAAAATGAGCAAGATTGGAGCAGGCTGCAAAAGTGACTCGCCCAGACACAATTTGACTCGACCAGATGGGTGCCTGATGAGCGGACAAATAACCTTATGTTTATTTTCACTTTACTTCTTGTTTGTTTCGGTATTTTATAAAGTCATTTGATGTTTTCTTTGTCTATTTCAGGTTGAAAATACGTACTACATGATTTGAAGTGGTCCGAAGAAGTTTCGAGTGAATTCTAGTCGATCGAGAGCAAAAGGCAAATTTGATTTGCCCTGCTAGTTTAATTCGTCCAGGCTGATTGACCTATTCATTTTCGAAGGCTCACCGAACACACGATTCTTATCCGATTGAGGCGTGCCATAACTCAAAGAGCTACAATTTCAATGTCTGCATCAAGATGTAATTCGATGGTTTAAAGGGTCAAAATAAGCGAGATTCTAGCACTGCAAAGATGATTCGCCCAAAGAGGAATTCAGGCTAGGCCGAATCACTTTTGATTCGGCCAAAGAAAAGTGATTCTCCCAAGAAGAAATTGATTCGCCCAAATTCATCACAGCACTGACATTATGATTCGGTCGAATCAAATTATGGGGCTGCACGAATCACTTGATTCGTGGAGAATTCGCGTGTAGACCAAATCTGGGCAGACTGACCTGTTCACCTTCGAAGGCTTGCCGAGGGCACGATTCTTATCCGATTGAGGCGTGCTATAACTCGTTGAAAAGCTAACACAAAGGATTACAAAGAAGTGATTCGAAGGTTTAAAGGGTAAAACGAGCAAGTTTCTAACGCTGCAGAATTGATCCGCCCAAGCAGTGGGCGCATCAAAAGTGATCGGCCAAGGAGAAGGATTTCATCCCATGGACCAAGGGTTGACCGAATCAAAAGTGATTCGGCCAAGAGAAAGTGATTTGCCCAGCTCTGAAACAGCACTGAGAGGGTTATTCGGACACTCTGTCTGAATCAACTCATTAAGCCTGATCGAATCACTTTTGATTCGGGCACGGCGGGTAAATATAAATATGTTAAAGATGGGAAAAATTAGATTGAGCATTGGGGTGCCTCTGGCGCCTAGGGTTCCTCCTTGGGAAAAAACCCTAATTGGAGAACTTGAAGAATTGCCAAAGATTTGGAGAAGACACGCAATTGGAGATTCTACATCAACCCTTTACTCATTCCCTATTTCTCTACTACTCTACTTCTTTACTTTCCCATATTATTCAATTTCATTATGTTTTGTTTCAAACTCACCATGAGTGAGTAGTCCCATTGTAGTTGGGATCATCCTTTAGGTTAGATTGTAATGCAAGACATGTTCTTTTATCTATATGAGAGAAGTTTGGTTGAAATTTTTATGCTTGTTCTTCATGTTAATTCTATGCACACCAAGTGTTTGACGAAACGCATGAATGAGTATGAATTGATAAAACACCTAGGGATGGAATGAGAATTGAACCTAGGTTCTTTCGAAGATCAAGCATGATTATTTTAGATAGCTTTTGTGCGCGAGAGTGACATTAGCAATCTCTTAGGCTAAGCATAGAGCGGACTTTAGTTAACTATCAAAAGATCGAGAGGTTAAGATTAGGAGACTTTTGTTCTACACGATTCAACAAGAGCGAGAGTTTGAGAATTGTGTCGTTTAAGTATCACTCCATTCTTGAGAAGGAGCGAGAGTTGAATCTAGAGTGCGTGATACTTTAGCCCAGAATAATCAATCAAATTTGAAATTCGCAGCGTCTCAGTTAGACAGATTTTGTGAACAAGCAGTTACTGCAGCACACTCTTGTTCACTCGGAAATTGTCTCAGCACACAATGAACAAGACAGAAGTTTGTTCATCCAGTTCGGCCAACTGCCTACGTCTGGGGAGGACTATTCTCCAGTCCTCAATCCACTAAACACAACGGTCTCCAAGTACACTCGGTTACAACTCCACGCAACCTATGCTACTCAACCTTGTGTGGATCACTGGACACAATCAGAACAGGCT
This sequence comes from Umbilicus rupestris, assembly GCA_963678935.1. Classification (NCBI taxonomy): domain Eukaryota; kingdom Viridiplantae; phylum Streptophyta; class Magnoliopsida; order Saxifragales; family Crassulaceae; genus Umbilicus; species Umbilicus rupestris. The sequence continues at coordinate 6,311,240 of OY787605.1, forward strand.
CTAACTTGTGTCTGCACACCCTCTACAAATGTCAATCTAGAATAGCTACAGACTTCTCAAGACTTAGCCTATTCTAAACTACACTCACTCAGCAGGGTTGCTGTAGCAACTGCTGTAACACACAACTGATGCACAATTTGTCCGCGTCGCTCCAAAGCCTTCTGCCGAGCCGTTCCAACGATTCCACGAGCGCTGCACACTCTGGAATACCCCCCCTCACTCAGTGACCACCTGCCACTAGCGAGAACACACGCTTAGACACTTGACCGAGCCACACACCCGTCAGTTCTTCCGCGGCTGACCTTGATCAACCAACAAGCACCACTGCTCTGAATTGGCTTCCAGATCAAGCTTGGATCAGACTCTGCAAGTCCTGACCACCTTCTGCTTCTGTCACCACAGCTCTGCGCTCACGCTCTGCTCTTGGGTGATGATCGAAGAAAACGTTCGTCGCACACCAAGAATACTCTCTCTGAATTCCGTGTATGCACTCGTGTATCCCTCAGCTTCGATCAACCTCTCAGCTCTGAACACCTCTGGCTTAAATAGCAGCACCAGCTTTAAGCAATGTCCAGGTTTAGGCAATGTCCCAAAAAGAACAATTATCTCCTAAAATCTAGGAGATTAGATTTGATATTTATCTTCAATGCAAATCTCCTTCTCTGACTAGTAAACCTCACTGGAAAATACTCCACAGTATTTTAGAAATTCTTCAGATGCTCTCCGTAGAGATTCCAGCCCTTCGAGACAAGCCCAGGTAGCTGCTGCTTCTCGGACAGATGAAACAGCCAGTTGAACAAGCTCCTGCTATAGCATCCCCTGTTGTAGCTGCTCCTTGTTCACTTGAGCTGGAGTTGTTTGCTGCTGCTGGAATTTCCTAAATGCATTAAGAAACAATCCCATCAATTTAAAGAAGATCCTCCAAGATCTCTACAAGATCATATCTCCTAATTTGTAGGAGTTTTGATTTTCCAATCAAATCTTCACTCAACAAGTCTGCTCTTGTTCTTGAGAGACACTCCAGAAAATATTCTCTTGAATATTCAGCTCTTTCCGGAAGCCCTTCGGTCCACTGATTCGTTGTTTGAACGCAATCTCCGAGAAAGCTTTGAATTTCTGCTACAGCATTTTAGCTCCAGCATCTGCTGTAGCACATGCTGTTTGAAGGTGTGCGATACTTCTGCTGCAGCTCCATGCACCAGCGTCTGCTGTAGCACTTGCAGCTTTTCTGCCTTGTATACATGCACTGGATTTCTGAAGGAGAGTTGATCTTCTGCTACTGAACTTCTGCTCCAGAGATTGCTGTAGCACTTGCGTACTCCACTGCTTGAGCACTGAGATAGTCACTCTGCCCAGATTGCACAAGCTGATGTCTTCATGATCTCTTCCAGATTTCTGAGCGCCCCAAGGCAACATTAGGTCGCGCACCTGGTGAAGACATTAAGCTCAGGCGCCACTTAATGTCTTCATCTGGAGCGCCACTTACTGGGTTTGCTCACTCTGGAATGCTCTTCATCAGCTGTTTTCTTTCCATACTTGCTGTAGCAGGCTTTAGTGCACTTTGTAGGAGTTTGTCAATGATGCCACATACCTTAACAAAATTAACTCATGAATATATTTCTATTTTGCATTGCTAATCGCATGACTAGGGGTGAAATAAGATTCCGACTACGTTTTCTCTATTATTTTTCTTCGAAACAAATTCCACATTGTATTTAGTATTTGCTAGAGATACCTCACCTAGACGAAAAATCCCACTTTGATTTAGTAGACTCGCATTAGGCATTATTAGCTAGCTTTAGACTAATCTAGGCTTTTCTCTTGAGTTCGACTCGAGGACACTCGGATTATAAATATTGTTTGCGTATTGTGATTGGACTAGTATTTATACTACCACAATTTTGACAACGTTTCAAAATGGTGCAGTTGCCAGGGATTAGCCATTAGACTAGTTTGCTAGTTAGTATTATTTTAGTTAGTCTATTTTATTTTTTTATTTTCTTGTTGATTGTGAATGCGTGTTTGCATGCTATTTTTGCTTACTTTATTTTATGTTCACACTTATTGACGCTTTCTTAGATTGCTTGGTAGGTGTTTGAATGCAAACCAAAGCACGCACGAAAAAGGCACAAGAACAAGCCTCCACATCAAAGCCAAACCCGGATAAAAAATTGCCAGATTTTGATATTCACCTCAAATTTACGTTGATCAACCACCAAATGAAATTATGGATCAACCAAACTCGAGGAGGGAAGGAAATGCCGCTCTTCCGCAAGAGGAAGACAAGAGACCGGTTGAATTCCCATGCTATTGATGTATGCCACTTGAGAAGGGATCCTCGCAAAGGACTTCTCAAGTATGTTTCTTATGAAGAAGGGAATCAGCTACGTCTTAGCCAAGATGTTAAACTAGGCTGGTGAGTATTTGTGCTTTTGCTTCTACTTGTTGGTAGTGTTGAATTGTTTTGGTCTTTGTGTTGCGCCGTGCGCCAAATGTTTGATTAGTGGTTTTTTTTGTGCCCTCTAATTACCCATTTGGTATGATTATCTATATGCAACAGTTTTAAGTGTGGTGTAATTCGATGATGTTTAGGTTGCTTTTATGTTTGTCATGACTTGTGTTGGTATCTTTTCTATGTAATTTGCTTGACTTGTCCATTTGTATTTTGAGGCATTTCGCCGTGATTTTATTTGCATGACAGGTGTGTTTTGAACTTGTGTTACTTTTGTTTGGCAGATTTTTACCTTTTGAACACTGATTCAGCCAAGGCCATTATCATCCCTGCTTGTTTGATTCGACCACCCTGGCCGAATCACTTTCTTTGCCTTGCCCGAATCACTTTTGATTCGGGTAAGCTCATGCTATCCGAACTGCCTTGATTCGACCAGGGTGTGGTCGAATCACTTTATAGGGACACCGAATCAATAATGATTCGGGTAGTTTTGAGCAGCACTGTTTTTAGTTAACTGTGGAAAATTTTGCAACTTTACTCGCATTTATTCGAAACCTTTTTCAAGCACTTAATACACTAGTTCATGAGTTTAGATTTCCACTCAGATTTAATGCAACTGATTAGAGCATCATTCACGGATGCGGGCGAAAGCACATTTGGCTACCTTCACACGGGAGAAGTTCCTTCGCAACTTTTTTCTTTAATTCTATTACTTTATATTGCTTAGGGATTAGGGTGTGTTCTTTTGGACTTATATTTTGTACTTAAACTTATTGCTTTACTTATATTTACTTATATTTATTTATATGTACTTATATTTACTTATATGTACTTATATGTACTTATATTTACTTATACGTACTTATATGTACTATTAATCACCATCATCACAAAAACACACACCACCAATAAAAAAAATCTAACTTAACTTATATAAGCTTAGCTTAACTTAACTTGACTTAATTTAAGTAAACTAAACTTAACTTGATTTGACTTTTAATTTAACTTGATTTAACTTAACTTAACTCCACCACCGACACCACCACTCCACTACCACCACCATTATCACAACACCACCACCACCATCACAACAACAACCCACCACCACCACAACATCATTACTACCACCACCACCACAAAAATCCACCACCACCACAATATCAGTTCCACCACACCACTACCACCAGTGCCCCCACCCAACCCCCCCCCCCCCCCCCCCCCCCCCCCCTCCCCCTCAAATATTTTATAAAAAATTATTATTTAATTATTATTTAATTAGTTTTAAATAAATATTAATAAATCCATACAATCTTATTTTGTGACTCCCCTCTCTCGACTCTCTCGATCCGCCACTGACTACTACCACAATTACCATGACACTTTCAAAATCACAACAATTCACCAACACAAAAATAACACAGCACTAATAAAAAATAAAAAATTTAACTTAATTTAATTTAAGTTACTTAACTTAAGATAATGAAAGAGATGATAAATAGTGATTGTGGTGTGTTGATGAAAAAGATGATGAATAGTGGTGATGTGTTGATGAAAGAGATGAATGAATAGTGGTGGTGGTGCTGTTATGGTGGTGGTGATGAATAAGGGTGGTGGTGTGTTGATGAAAGAGATGATGAATAGTAGTGGTTGTGGTGGTGGTGTTGTTGTTATGGTGGTGGTGATGAATAGTGGTGGTGGGTTGTTGATGAAAGAGATGATGAATAGTAGTGGTTGTGGTGGTGGTGTTGTTGTTATGGTGGTGGTGATGAATAGTGATGATGGGTTGTTGATGAAGGAGATGATGAATAGTAGTGGTTGTGGTGGTGGTGTTATGGTGGCGGTGATGAATAGTGGTGGTGGGTTGTTGATGAAAGAGATGATGAATAGTAGTGGTTGTGATGGTGGTGTTGTTGTTATGGTGGTGGTGATGAATAGTGGTGGTGGGTTGTTGATGAAAGAGATGATGAATAATTATATTTACTTATATGTACTTATATTTACTTATATATACTTATATGTACTTATATTTACTGATATTTACTGATATGTACTTATATTTACTTATATGTACTTAAATAAGTACTTTATAAGTCCAAAAGAACATAACCTAAGTAAATTTTTAAGTGTGTGGTGTTTTGCGCTTGTGCTTTTATTTGCTTCACAACATGATTCTATGCTACATATTTATTTCACACGCATTATACTCACATGTTTTCTATCATCCTAGCTTTAAGTATTGATCACACGAAGTAACCTTTGCTAAGCAATTAAGTAGTATCATTTAAAAATATCTTTAAGTTGATTGACATTCTTTGTGATGATTTTATTCACGTGATTCGGTGTTTTAACTAGCTTAGTTTGATTTATTTTTAAGCTCTTTCCGTGCATGAAAAATGAAGTTAAGTTTAGCGAGCACAAAAATAAAATAAAAACATTTTTCATACAAAACCTTGTGCTTGCTCTTGTTTGCTTTTAGGTGACTTTAGCATTCCTATTTAGCCTTTGCATTTGTTTTGCTCACACTTCATGCTCCATTATGTATCACTTAGGCACATTGTCAAGTATTAAGTGTGGGGTCAAATGAAGTGTTTGCGAAAAGAAAAAAATTTGGGGCAAGAAAAGAAAATAATATTTTTAAGGTTTTACAAATGCCGAGGGTTAGGAAGGTAAGTTACCCTTTGAAAGCATTTGTATAAACACAAAAATATTATTTGTTCTTTTTTTTAGGTCGAAGAAAAGTTTTACAAATGCCGAGGGTTAGGAAGGTAAGTTCCCCATTGAAAGCATTTGTATGAACGCAAAAATATATAATAAACACACTTAGTCATGACTTTGTGCCTATTCCGCAAATTCTTTCGCATGTGTGTGAGTAAGGCATTTGCATTTCACTTTCAGGAAGTGTCCAAGGTATGACCCTCATAATTTATTACTTAAGCATCAAAATTCGTACGAGTGAATTTTCGAAACTCCTCTTTTCTTACGGATTATGACATATAGTGTAAACTTAGGAATGAGTTTGTTGTCATGGGCTTATGGACTTGCCCTTGCAAGCATATGTGATTGACTCGATAAAAGTTTTGTGTAAGCGACGCTTTTCTTCATACTACTTGCATAGGAAATTGAGCAATAATTTGAATTTGACGAATGCTAGTCTTGATATCGATTCTATGAATATTCATTGTCGCATTGAAGTGAATGATCCTTAGAGTTTGAGTGAATTGAATGATTTGCACGACTCTATTATTATGTGGGCTGATAAAGAACTACTTGCTTTGCAAACTATATTTGGATTTTGAACTCTTATGGATGATTGCGAGTAGGATTTGTGAGTATTCCTATTCTGAAAACTCTCACGAGACTATAACTCGTCCACTAGGGTAGCCTAGGGGTTTAAAGGCTTGATGCATACGCTAAATGCATCCGTGATTCTTACGACAGTGAGTTAGGAGTAGATTAATTTTCTTTGTTTAATTAATTTTTTTTTTTGCTATGTTACATGAGTAGGGATGGATGTGTTATATGTGCGTAAGTTTTTCTACGTGCTTTGATATTGTCATATATAATTTAGCATCTTACTCTCCGCTTGACTTGTGCATATACTTGTTCGGGACGAACAAGACTTAAGTGTGCGGTGTTTTGATGAGCGGGCAAATAACCTTATGTTTGTCCGTATTTTCACTTTACTTCTTGTTTGCTCCGTTATTTTATAAAGTCACTTGATGTTTTCTTTGTCCATTTCAGGTTGAAAATGCGTACTACATGATATGAAGTGGTCCAAAGAAGTTTGGGGTGAATTCTAGTCGATCGAGAGTAAAAGAGAGCAAAATCAAGCAAAAGGCAGATTTGATTCACCCAGGCTAGTTTGATTCGTCCAGACTGATTGACCTATTCATCTTCGAAGGCTTATCGAACACACGATTCTTATCCGATTGAGGAGTGCCATATCTTGTTGGAAAGCTAACCCAAAGGGCTACAATGTCAATCTCAAGACGTAATTCGAAGGTTTAAAGGGTTAAAACAGGCAAGATTCTAGCACTGCAAATTTCGCCCAAAGAGGAATTAAGGCTAGGCCGAATCACTTTTGATTCGGCCAAAGAAAAGTGATTCGCCCAAGAAGAAATTGATTCGCCCAGATTCATTACGGCACTGACATTATGATTCGGTCGAATCAAATTATGGGGCTGCACGAATCACTTGATTCATGGAGAATTCGCGTGTAGACCAAATCTGGGCAGACTGACCTGTTCACTTTCGAAGGCTTGCCGAGCGCATGATTCTTATCCGATTGAGGCGTTCTATAGCTCGTTGGAAAGCTAACACAAAGATCTACAACTTTTTATATTGCGTTAAGATGTGATTCGAATGTTTAACAGGTAAAATAAGAAAGTTTCTAACGCTGCAGAAGTGATCCGCCCAAGCAGTGGGTGAATCAAAAGTGATTCGGCCAAGGAGAAGGATGTCATCTCATGGACCAAGGGTTGGCCGAATCAAATAAAGGGTTGACCGAATCAAAAGTGATTCGGCCAAGACAAAATGATTCGCCCAACTCCGAAACAACACTGAGAGTATGATTTGGACACTCTGTCCGAATCAACTCATTAAGCCCTGCCCGAATCACTTTTCATTCGGGTACGGCGGCTAAATATAAATAGGTTAAAGATGGGAAAAATTAGATTGAGCCTTGGGGTGCCTCGGGAGTCTAGGGTTCCTCCTTGGGACAAAATCCTAATTGAAGAACTTGAGGAATTGTCTAAGATTTAGAGAAGACACATGCAATTGGAGATTCTACATCAACCCTTTACTCATTCCCTACTTCTCTGCTACTCTACTTGTTTACTTTCCCTTGTTATTCAATTTCATTATGTTTTGTTTCAAACTCACCATGAGTGAATAGTCCCATTTTAGTTGGGATCCTTATGGATCCTTTAGGTTAGATTGTAATGCAAGACATGTTCTTTTATCTATATGAGAGAAGTTTGGTTGAAAATTCTTATGCTTGTTCTTCATGTTAATTCTATGCACACCAAGTGTTTGACGAAACGCATGAATGAGTATGAATTGATAAAACACCTAGAGATGAAATGAGAATTTAACCTAGGTTGTTTAGAAGATCAAGCATGATTATTTTAGATAGCTTTTGTGCACGAGAGTGACATTAGCAATCTCTTAGGCTAAGCATAGAGCGGACTTTAGTTAACTATCAAAAGACCGAGAGGTTGAGATTATGAGACTTTTGTTCTGCACGATTGATAGAGCCTAGTTATATGCGCTATTTAGATCTTAACACTGTGCTTGTTTGCATTATTTTGTGTACAAGATTACTGGTTTTCGGTATTTTCGTATTTCTGGATAAAACAGGAGCATAAGTCAGATGTGCGCTAACTGGCGTTTTTAGAGCGCAATGCACGACCTACGGAGCTAGCAGCGCAAAAGGAGATAGCTGATTCGGACTACAGTGTGCAAACCGACTGCGCGAAGCAAGTAGCGGAATCAGCGTGCGCAGGATAGCAGAGTTTCTAAATATTGATCTCCTGGATTTGGGAAGTAGCTAAGATTCTCTCGGGCCAAATCTAAGCATTCCTTGGCCTTCGAGACCAGTATATAAGAGGAGGGAAGCTAGGGTTTGGAGAGGAGAGAGAGCATATAGAGAGAAGAACACACAGCAACAAAAACACACGAACTACTTCAGCCCAGATTCTGCGCGAACCATCTGCGCCAGCCGAGAACAGCAATCTGCACTTGCGCCGACTTGCTACTTTTTCCTTGCTGCCTTAGTTTTAATTATTATTTCTATGATGTTTGTTTTTAGCATGTTTAGCTAAACACTTTGTATCGGTTGGGCATGATTCTATGAAGTATTTCCTTTGAGACTTGTGCTTAATGCTTGGTTCGTCTACTTATATTAATTCTCTGCATATGCGTGATAATTAGTTGTGCGAATAAGAGAAGCCTTGAACCACAATCTTATTATAACTGCTCGTTATTATATGTTAAACTAGTTGATAACTTGACGGTGACAAGTAGGAGTAACGCACTAGGATAATCAGCTGCTACTGTGATAGGATTCGTAGCTGCTTAGACTAGTTTCAGGAATGAATAGCTCATGGACTTTGATCGGAACATGCGCGCACTAGGAAGCCTTGATCGGACACTAACTTAAGTAGAACTGCCCTATAGATGTTTAGAGTCGATGATAAGGGATACATTCATAGAGGAGTGTCTGTACCGATACTTTTCATAGTCATAGTACTTAAAATCTACTGCCTGCGCACGTATCGTGCAAATCTACTTTCACTACTGTTCATTCGCGCACCTGCGCAACCCAATCACTCACAACCCCAATTTCGTAAGTTGTAGGTTGCTAGCTAAGACGAGTCTGCACGCTCGTTGTGAGATCGACCCTGACTTAGTTGCTATACTAAGTGGAAAAGGAAGGATTAATTTGACGCGTACAACGACGCGCGATCAAATTTTGGCGCCATTGCCGGGGAGCAACACAGATAAGTTTAACTAGCTCAAGTTTTCTTTTCCAGTAGTTAGTTATTTCTTTTTATTTTTCGTTGGTGTTTCTGCCAGTACGCAATCAACATCAGCCTGCGCAACCTTGAAACAGTTGCGCTGCGCAGATCATAGTTGCGCACCGACAGGGGCAACAACCTAGTTGTCTTTTAATTTCGTTTTCTTAAGTTTAGAATAGGGCATGGAGAATAATAGTGTCATCGGCGATAATTTAGGGGACAGAACCCCAGAGGGACCTAACAATGCAAGGGCAGATAACCGCGCAGCTCGGTTCAGAGAGGAAGTGCAGCGCGAAGTTGAAGCTCGGATGGCCGCTGAAGCAGTGTATAATGCGCAACCTGCGCAACAGATCGTGCGACGCAGAACAGTGCGCAAAATGGCGGCTCCAATCACAGTCAACCAACCTTGGTGCATAGTGCTTCCACCCGATGGGCATTTTGAACTACGAAGCTCATTCATTCATCATATGCCTAAGTTTCATGGGATGAACAACAAGAACCCAGTCAAGCATGTGCGCGAATTCCTAGTTATCTGCGAGAACATGAAGACCGACGGGGAGAGTGAAGAAGCGCTGAAGCTGAAGGCGTTCCCTTTTTCATTGTGTGATTTAGCCAGGCATTGGCTGATGAGCTTACCAGCAGGATCTATTCGCACATGGGAGCAGCTCCAGAAGAAGTTCTTGGATAAGTTCTACCTCGCAGCAAAGATCGCGCTTCTCAGGAGGGAGTTGGCCGCACCTAGGCAGGGCGTAGAAGAGTCACTATCAGAGTACTATGAGCGTTTCAGGGAGCTGGAAGCCAACTGCTATAATCATGGCCTGCCCCAAAATGTGCTGATAGAGAATTTCCTGAACGGGCTACAACCGATGGAACTTAGATTGTTGAATGCATGTGCAGGTGGTGACATATGCAACATGTACCCGGAGGATGTATGGCAGATGATCGAGGACTCTGCTGGACAGGTGAGGCATCAATTGACGCTCGAGAACAGTCGTGCGCGCGCTGTGCATCAGGTGGATTCTAGTGCTGAAATAAAGGAAATGAAAGCCATGCTACAGAAGCTGATGAGTGCTTCTGTACGTCCACTAAGCACAAAACCGACGCATGTCCCACACTTTTCGAGGAATCAGGAGATGTCAATGCTCCAGGAGGATGGGACAATAGAGGACCGCAGAGGCAGAATCAGCCGCGCTTTGGACTGGCCGCAAATGGATTCAGATGGAGGGAAGACAGCAATCTCCAAAGGCAGCCAGCGGAATATCGCACACCACAGCAGGCGCAGCAAGCATACAACCCACCGCACCACCGCAATGACGCACCAGCACAGAATAACCAGCAACCGCGGCGCTCCTTAGAAGACATAGTGGGTCAGTTAGCAGACACTGTGCGCAAAAATGATGAAAAGTATGACAAGAGGTTCGAGTCAATTGAGAAGTAGTTGTCGTAGATTGCTACCACGGTTTATGAGCTGAAAAAGAGCGATGGCAACCTGCCTTCGCAAGTGATTCAAAACCCTAAGGGAGGAGTTAACGCCGTAACACTGAGGACTGGGCGCACAGTTGGGACAGCTCCGACAGCGAAGGTGCCCGCGCAGCCAGTTGCGTAACCTCCAGAGCCAGAACAGCCGGATGCGCAACCAGCCGCACCAGCTACAAACCAACAGGGGGTGGCGCCAGGTATGATACAATCAGGAGAAAAGAGTACCAATCATACTAACGCACCTGCACCTTTTCCTGTGCAGGCACCTTTAGCAAGGAAGGAGGCGCTAGACAAGGAGTTATATGAATTATTCAGTAAGGTAAATATTCCCCTGATTGAGGCAGTTCGGCAGATCCCCAGATACGCCAAATTCTTGAAGGAGCTGTGCACAAACAAGAGGAGGAAAGGCGAGTGCGCACAAGTAATGCTTAACGCACATGCATCAGCAATTGTGCAACACAAGGTGCCACCTAAATGCCGGGATCCAGGTACGTTCACCATACCGTGCACCTTAGGTAAGACCACGGTAAGCAACTGCATGATTGATCTAGGTGCATCTATAAATGTGCTTCCTTACTCCTTGTATGTGTCATTGCACCTTTGTCCACTAAAGCCTGCAGGTCTCACCATCCAATTAGCAGATCGGTCGTGCAAACAACCGACGGGCATGATAGAGGACGTTCTCGTCCGAGTGGCAGAGCTAGTGTTCCCAGCAGATTTCTACGTCTTGGAGATGGAGGGTGAGCCGAGCAAGGGAAGCGCGCAAATCCTACTGGGCAGACCATTTCTGATGACAGCGCGCACAAAGATAGACGTGTGGAAAGGCACGCTCTCAATGGAGGTAGATTGCGAGGAGATTCACTTTAACATTTTTAAGGGGATGCAGCATCCTCATGAGGACGCCACAGTGCACGCGTTAGATAGTATGGACGACTTGGTTGCGCATGCACAGTGTGCGTGCGCAACAGGAGAGCCTGCGCCACTGGCACAGACAGAGATGGACGCACATGATGATGAGCTGAGCAGCACAGAACTAGTGTCCAGACAGGTATGTGATCTGGTTAATGTTTGCGCTACTAATAAAATCCTGCCTTCTATTGAACAGGCACCCAAAGTTGCGCTGAAGCAGTTGCTCGAGCACTTAAAGTACATCTTCCTGGGCAATGAGGACACCCTGCCTGTCATCATAAAGAAAGGATTAGAGGAGGAGCAGGAGGCACGATTACAGGAGGTGTTGTGCAAGAACCAGCGCGCTATAGGATGGACATTAGCTGACCTGCGCGGAGTAAGCCCTGATGTGTGTATGCACAGAATTCTGCTGGAAAATGATGCCAAACCATCCAGGGAACCTCAGCGCAGACTGAATCCGATTATGATGGAGGTAGTGCAGAAGGAGATCCTGAAGCTGCTTGACGCAGGAGTAATATACCCGATCTCAGACAGTAAGTGGGTAAGTCCAGTGCACGTGGTGCCAAAGAAAGGAGGCATCACAGTAGAAGAGAATGCGCAGGACGAGCTAGTTCCCAAGCTCATACAGACTGGATGGCGCATGTGCATTGACTACAGGAAGCTAAACGCAGTCACAGGCAAGGATCATTTCCCGCTACCATTCATGGACCGGATGCTCGACCGGTTGGCGGGGAAGCCACACTTTTGCTTCCTGGACGGTTACTCAGGGTACAATCAGATCCCTATTGCTGCGGAGGATCAGGAGAAGACAACCTATACTTGCCCATTCGGTACCTTTGCGTTCCGGCCTATGTCGTTTGGGCTGTGTAATGCGCCAGGTACGTTCCAACGCTTAGTCATGAGCATTTTCTCTGATATGATTGGGTTATGTATAGAGGTATTCATGGATGACTTCACTATGCATGGTGAGACTTTTGATGCATGTTTGGATAATCTTGATAGGGTCTTAGCGCGCTGTATTACCAAGAACCTAGTTCTCAATTATGAAAAATGTCACTTTATGGTGTCACATGGAGTAGTACTAGGACATATCGTCTCACAGGAAAGAATTAAGGTTGATAAAGCAAAAATTGATCTTATATCAAATCTGCCTTATTCCACTAATGTGCGCGACATTAAGTCGTTTCTTGGGCATGCAGGGTTCTATAGGCGCTTTATAAAAGATTTTTCTAAAATATGTATTCCATTGTCTAACCTTCTTCAAAAGGATGTGTGCTTTGAGTTCACTGATGAGTGCAGGAATGTTTTTGACAAGTTAAAGGATGCGCTGTGATGTGCGCACCAGATTGGAACTTACCATTTGAACTAATGTGCGATGCTAGTGACTACGCTGTAGGCGCAGTACTGGGCCAGCGTGTGGATAAGAGGCCGCACGCTATCTACTATGCATCGCGCACACTGGACACTGCGCAGAGGAACTACACCACGACCGAGAAGGAACTTCTGGCAATCGTATTTGCGCTGGAGAAGTTCGGCGCATATGTTCTGGGCGCTAAAGTCATTGTCTACACTGACCACGCTGCTATCCGCTACCTAATGTCCAAGAAAGAGACTAAGCCGCGTTTGATGCGCTGGTTGCTGCTACTCCAAGAGTTCGATTTAGAGATCAAGGATAAGAAGGGAACGGAAAACACTGTTGCTGATCACCTAAGCAGGATAGTGAAGGAAGAGGAGCCAGGGCAGATCACGGAGACATTCCCTGACGAGCACCTGATGGCGCTGAACGGTAAGGTACCATGGTATGTGCATATTGCAAATTACCTGGTCACAGGTGCGTTTCCCCCTCATTTCACTAAAGCTCAATGCATGAGGTTAAGACATGAGTCTAAATATTACGTTTGGGATGATCCGTACATGCTTAGAATAGGCCCTGATCAGATCTTGAGGCGATGTGTGCCTGATCATGAGATGAGCTCTGTTTTGAGATTTTGTCATGTGCACGCGTGCGGAGGACACTTTGGTCCAAAGCGCACGAGCAGGAAAATCCTAGATTGCGGTTTTTATTGGCCGCACTTATTTCGTGACTCATATAACCACTGCAGGGCTTGTGACTGGTGTCAGCGCACAGGAAATGTATCAGCGCGCAACGAGATGCCACAAACGCCTATACTGGTAGACGAAGTGTTCGATCTGTGGGGAATTGACTTCATGGGGCCGTTTCCGCCATCTTGTGGATACGAGTACATACTAGTTGCGGTGGACTATGTCTCGAAGTGGGTCGAAGCTAAGGCCACGCGCAAGGATGATGGTAAAACGGTTGTTGAGTTTTTAAGGACTAACATTTTCTGCAGGTACGGAGTGCCTAAGGCAATAATCAGCGACCAGGGGACGCACTTCTGCAACAGAATAGTGGCGCAAGTACTAAAACATTATGGAGTGTGCCACATGACGTCCATTGCATACTGATCGCGCGTCGTTGTACGCGTCAAATTAATCCTTCCTTCTCCACTTAGTATAGCGGCTAAGTCAGGGTCGATCCCACAAGGAGCAAGCAGACTCGTTTTAGCTAGCAACCTACAACTTACGAAATTGGGTTGTGAGTGGTTGGGTTGCGCAGGTGCGCGGATGAACAGTGGTGAAAGCAGAATTGCACGATACGTGCGCAGGCAGTAGATTTTAAGTACTATGACTATGAAGAGTATCGGTACAGATAATCCTCTATGAATGTATCCCTTATCATCGACTCTAAACATCTATAGTGCAGTTCTACTTAAGTTAGTGTCCGATCAAGGCTTTCCTAACGTGCGCGCATGTTCCGATCGAAGTTCATGAGCTATTAATTCCTGAAACTAGTCTAAACAGCCACGAATCCTATCACAGTAGCAGCTGAGTATCCTAGTGTGTTACTCCCAGTTGTCACCGTCAAGCTATCAACTAGTTTAACATACAATAACTAGCAATTAGAATAAGATTGCGATTCAAGGCTTCCCTTATTCGCACAACTAATTATCACCCATATGCATAGAATTAATATAAGTAGATGTACCATGCATTAAGAACAAGTCTCAAAGGAAATACTTCATAGAATCATGCCCAACCGATACAAGGTGTTTAGCTAGACATGCTAGAAACTAACATCATAGCCATAATAAATAAAACTAAAGCAGCAAGAGAAACGTAGCAGGTTGGCGCAATTGCGCGTTGCTGTTTTCGGCTGGCGCAGGTGGTTCGCGCAGAGTCTGGCTGAAGTAGCTCGTGTGTTTTTCTGCTGAGTGTCCTTCTCTCTATCTGCTCTCCCTCCTTTTGTAACCCTAGCTTCCCTCCTCTTATATAGTGGTCCTGAAGCCCAAGGAATGCTTAGATTTGGCCCGAGAGACTTTTAGCAACTTCCCAAATCTAGGAGATCAATATTTAGAAACCCTGCCATTCTGCGCACGCTAATTGCGCTACTTGCTTTGCGCAGTCGGTTTGCGCACTGTAGTCCGAAAAAGCTATCTCCTTTTTGCGCTGCAAGCTTCGCGCAGTCGTGCATTGAGCTCTAAAACGTCCGTTAGCGCACATTTGACTTATGCTCCTGTTTTATCCTGTAATACAAAAATACCGAAAACCAGTAATCTTGTACACAAAATAATGCAAACAAGCACAGTGTTAAGATCTAAATAGCGCATAAAACTAGGCTCTATCAAATCCCCCACACTTGCCCTTGTTCGTCCCGAACAAGTACTGAAGCACAGATACTTTTACCTCTCCGAAGTCTAGCGCACAGCCTCATACTCATGCGCGATCCGCACAGCGATTCACCCTGCGCTGCTTAATCACCCATGCGCACAAACCCTTAACAATCTTAATATAGTAATTTCGAAATTTGTTACCTCTCAGCCAGGATGCAATTTAATTCGGATGATTCGGAGATAGCTCTTCATAGGCTCCTGGTTGTCGGTCTCTACTCCGATTTCTGGTACATGGATAATCGCGCAGGTATCTTCAGGTGATTGATTCATTCGCGCGCTTCTTGGGAACTCAAGCCTTTCGTCCTTGACGATTTTTTCTTTGGACTTGCGCATGCGCTGGTATGGAGTTGTGTGCGCACGCCGATTCCCTTTTCTTGCGCATACCGTCAACTGATTACTTATTTCTATATGGCTTCGTCCACTCTTCTGATTTTCCCAGAACGGTTCCAGTCTCGGCCTTCAGATAGCAGCTATGGAACAACGCCCCGCTCTCCCTCCTTGGTCTACTTGCGCAGGTCAGCGCACGCGTTTACACCCGCGCCCACTTTCCTACACTCGACTTCCAGAGGAAAGGTGGTCTGTTTTCCCACCTCACCACGCTATGGGTATTTGCCTTTGGCATCTGCGTGGCTGAGCGCGCTCTATTGTTCCGAAGGTTGCGAAGCACCGACCTCCACTAGCGCTTTTAGCCATGTACCTTACTCTCGAAGCAAAAAAGACTAACCGCCTCTCTAGAGCTTTTTCTCTTAACTCCACATCCCCTGAATATCCCGACTAAAAAGACAAAAATCAAAAAAAAAAATACTAAATCGGTTAAAGGCAGTGCATGTAGGATGAATAAGGCAAAACAAGTCGAAAGGTGTGCGCAATCCGCACACAAGCGCACAACCACTGCTACTTCCTATACTGCACTAACTACAATGATAAATATGAATGTAAATGTAACGTACGCCCCCCCCCCCCCCCCCGCCCCCCACACTTAAATAGAGACGTGTCCCCACGACTCAAGCTCAAGCGCAACGGAGAGCGCACACATGCAAGCAACGAAGAACTAAAAATGAAATGCATCATGAAAAAAAACAGAGAAAATGCAGCACATGAAACACGGTCAGGGGTTCACGAAATATCCACACAAAATAACAACAGAATAGCCAATAAGAAAAGAGACCAGCATGTGCACACAACTCCATATCACCGCATGCGCAAGTCCAAAAGTAAAAATCGTCAAGGGCGAAAGGCTTGAGTTCCCAAGAAGCGCGCGAATGAATCACGCACCTGAAGAAACCTGCGCGATTATCCATTACCAGAAATCGGAGTGGAGACCGACAACTAGGAGCCTATGGAGATCTATCTCCGAATCATCCGAATTAAATTGCATCCTGGCTGAGAGGTAACAAATTTTGAAATTATTATACTAGAATTGTTAAGGGTTTGTGCGCGTAGGTGATAGGGCAACGCAGGGTGAACTGCTGTGCAAATCGCGCATGAGTGTAAAGCTGTGCGCTAGACTTCCGAGAGGTAATTGTATCTGTGCTTCAGTGCTTGTTCGGAATTGTTTGCATTATTTTGTGTACAAGATTACTGGTTTTCGGTATTTTTGTATTTCAGGATAAAACAGGAGCATAAGTCAGATGTGCACTAACGGGCATTTTTAGAGCGCAATGCACGACCTGCGGAGCTAGCAGCGCAAAAGGAGATAGCTGATTCGGACTACAGTGCGCAAACCGACTGCGCGAAGCAAGTAGCGGAATCAGCGTGCGTAGGATAGCAGAGTTTCTAAATATTGATCTCCTGGATTTGGGAAGTAGCTAAGATTCTCTCGGGCCAAATCTAAGCATTCCTTGGCCTTCGAGACCAGTATATAAGAGGAGGGAAGCTAGGGTTTGGAGAGGAGAGAGAGCATATAGAGAGAAGAACACACAGAAACAAAAACACACGAACTACTTCAGCCCAGATTCTGCGCGAACCATCTGCGCCAGCCGAGAACAGCAATCTGCACTTGCGCCGACCTGCTACTTTTTCCTTGCTGCCTTAGTTTTAATTATTATTTCTATGATGTTTGTTTCTAGCATGTTTAGCTAAACACTTTGTATCGGTTGGGCATGATTCTATGAAGTATTTCCTTTGGACTTGTGCTTAATGCTTGGTTAGTCTACTTATATTAATTCTATGCATATGGGTGATAATTAGTTGTGCGAATAAGAGAAGCCTTGAACCGCAATCTTATTCTAACTGCTCGTTATTATATGTTAAACTAGTTAATAACTTGACGGTGACAAGTAGGAGTAACGCACTAGGATAATCAGCTGCTACTGTGATAGGATTCGTAGCTGCTTAGACTAGTTTCAGGAATTAAGAGCTCATGGACTTTGATCGGAACATGCGCACACGTTAGGAAGCCTTGATCGGACACTAACTTAAGTAGAACTGCACTATAGATGTTTAGAGTCGATGATAAGGGATACATTCATAGAGGATTGTCTGTACCGATACTTTTCATAGTCATAATACTTAAAATCTACTGCCTGCGCACGTATCGTGCAAATCTACTTTCACTGCTGTTCATTCGCGCACCTGCGCAACCCAATCACTCACAACCCCAATTTCGTAAGTTGTAGGTTGCTAGCTAAGACAAGTCTGCACACTCCTTGTGGGGTCGACCCTAACTTAGCCGCTATACTAAGTGGAGAAGGAAGGATTAATTTGACGCGTACAACGACGCGCGATCAACGATTCAATAGAGAGAGTTTGAGAATTTTTGTCATTTAGGTATCACTCCCATTCTAGAGAAGGAGCGAGAGTTGAATCTAGAGTTCGTGATACTTTAGCCCAGAATAATCAATGAAATTAACTCTGCGCATGAAATTAACTCGGTGACAAGCTGGAGGAACCGCATGTTGTGCGCAAGTTTCTTCGAGCTATGCCGAGAAAGTTTCTGCAAGTTGTGTCCACTATTGAGCAGTTTGGCGATATAGACAACATGTCTCTTGAGGAAGTCGTAGGGAGACTTAAAACTCATGAAGAACAGTGCGCAAGAATGATGAGACAGTTTGGCGATATCGTGGGCCAGCTAGCAGACACAGTGCGCAAGAATGATGAGAAGTATGACAAGAGGTTCGAGTCCATTGAAAAGCAGCTATCACAGATCGCTACCACGGTGTATGAGCTGAAAAAGAGCGATGGCAACCTGCCTTCGCAAGTGATCCAGAATCCCAAGGCAGGAGTCAACGCAGTGACACTGAGGACTGGGCGCACGGTAGGAACAGAGCAGACCGCAAAGGCGCCCGCGCAACCAGTTGCGCAAGCTCCATATTCAGCAGAGCAAGATGCGCAACCAGAAGCGCCAGCCACAAGCCAGCAGGGCGAGGCGCCAGGTATGGCACAATCAAAAGACAAAGACATGAATCGTACTAACATACCTGCACCTTTCCCTGTACAGGCACCATCGGCTAGGAAGGAAGCGCTTGATAAGGAGCTCTACGAGTTATTCAGTAAGGTGGAAATAAACATTCCCCTTATTGAAGCAGTTCGGCAGATCCCTAGGTACGCCAAATTCTTAAAGGAGCTGTGCATAAACAAGAGGAGGAAAGGCGAGTGTGCACAGGTAATGCTAAATGCGCAGGCCTCAGCAATCGTGCAACATAAGGTACCACCTAAATGCCGAGACCCAGGTACGTTCACCATCCCATGCACTTTAGGTAAGACCACAGTAAGCAACTACATGATTGACTTAGGCGCATCTATAAATGTGCTTCCCTATTCCCTGTATGCGTCATTGCGCCTTGGACCACTAAAGCCTGCAGGTCTCACCATTCAGCTAGCGGATCGGTCGTGCAAGCAGCCGACGGGCATGATAGAGGACTTCCTCGTCCGAGTAGGAGAGCTGGTGTTCCCAGCAGATTTCTATGTCTTAGAAATGGAGGGTGAGTCGAGCAAAGGAAGTGCGCAGATCCTACTGGGCAGACCATTTCTGATGACAGCGCGCACAAAGATAGACGTGTGGAGGGGTACGCTCTCAATGGAGGTCGATGGCGAGGAAATTCATTTTAACATATTCAAAGGGATGCAGCACCCTCATGAGGACGCCACAGTGCACGCGATGGACAGCATAGATGACTTGGTTGCAGATGCGCAATGTGCGAGCGCAGCAGAAGGACCTGAGACACTGGCACAGGCAGAGTTGGAGGCACATGAGGATGAGCTGAGCAGTACTGAACCAGTATCCAGACAGGTACACGATATAGTTAATGTCTGCACTGCAAATAAAATCTTGCCCTCTATTGAGCAGGCACCCAAGGTCGAGCTGAAGCAACTCCCAGAGCACCTCAAATACATATTTTTGGGAAATGAAGATACCCTGTCGGTAATCATAAAGAAAGGATTAGAAGAGGAGCAGGAGGCACGAATACAGCAGGTGCTGCGCAAGAACCAGCGCGCTCTATGATGGACACTTGCTGACCTGCGCGGAGTGAGCCCGGACGTATGCATGCATAGGATTCTATTGGAAGATGGTGCCAAACCATCCAGGGAGCCTCAGCGCAGATTGAACCCGAATATGATGGAGGTGGTACTGAAGGAGATCCTAAAGCTGCTTGACGCAGGAGTCATTTACCCAACTCGGACAGCAAATGGGTAAGTCCAGTGCACGTTGTGCCGAAGAAAGGAGGAATCACAGTAGAGGAGATTGTGCAGGGCGAGCTAGTTCCCAAGCGCATGCAAACTGGATGGCGCATGTGCATCGACTATAGAAAGCTTAACGCAGTCACACGCAAGGATCATTTTCCGCTGCCGTTCATGGACCAGATGCTAGATCGATTAGCGGGGAAGCCCTACTTTTGTTTCTTGGACGGGTATTCAGGGTACAATCAGATACCCATTGCTGCGGAGGATCAAGAGAAAACTACGTTTACCTGCCCATTCGGTACGTTTGCGTTTCGGCGCATGTCATTTGGGCTGTGTAACGCGCCAGGTACGTTCCAACGTCTAGTCATGAGCATCTTTTCTGATATGATTGGTATATGCATAGAAGTGTTCATGGATGATTTTACTGTGTACGGAGGTACCTTTGACGCATGCTTAACTCATCTTGATAAGGTCTTAGCGCGCTGCATTTCGAAAAATGTCATTTCATGGTATCGCATGGTGTAGTACTAGGACATATTATCTCGCAGGAAGGGATCAAGGTAGATAAGGCCAAAATAGATCTTATTTCTAATCTGCCTTATTCCACTAACGTGCGCGATGTGAAATCATTCCTTGGGCATGCTGGGTTTTATAGGCATTTCATAAAAGATTTTTCTATTGTATACCCCTGCCTAACCTCTTGCAAAAGGATGTGTGTTTCAAATTTACTGATAAGTGCAGGGCCGCGTTTGATAAGCTGAAGGAGGCGCTGACAAGTGCGCCAGTGATGCGCGCACCAGACTGGAACCTGCCGTTTGAACTGATGTGCGACGCAAGCGACTATGCAGTAGGTGCAGTCCTAGGACAGCGTGTGGACAAGAAGCCGCACACCATTTATTATGCATCGCGCACACTGGACACTGCGCAGAAGAACTACACCACCACGGAGAAGGAACTTCTGGCAATCGTGTTTGCACTGGAGAAGTTCCGCACATATGTTCTAGGCGCCAGAGTCATCGTCTACACAGACCACGCAGCAATCCGTTACCTAATGTCCAAGAAGGAGACTAAGCCGCGCCTGATTCGCTGGGTGCTCCTACTTCAGGAATTCGACTTGAAAATCAAGGATAAGAAGGGCACGGAAAACACAGTCGCTGACCACCTGAGCAGGATCGTGAAAGAGGAGGAGCCAGGGCAGATCACGGAGACATTCCCTGACGAGCATCTGATGGCGCTGACAGGTAAGGTACCATGGTATGCGCACATTGCAAATTACCTGGTCACAGGTACGTTCCCTCCTCATTTCACTAAAACCCAATGCATGAGATTAAAGCATGAGTCCAGCTATTACATTTGGGATGATCCGTATATGCTCAGAATAGGACCTGATCAGATTTTGAGGCGCTGCGTGCCTGACCATGAAATTAACTCTGTTTTGATGTTTTGTCACGCGCACGCATGTGGAGGACACTTTGGTCCAAAGCGCACGAGTAGGAAGATCCTGGATTGCGGATTTTATTGGCCACACTTGTTTAGTGACTCGTATAACCACTGCAGGAACTGTGACAGGTGCCAGCGCACAGGGGGCATATCAGCGCGCAATGAGATGCCGCAGACGCCAATTCTAGTGGATGAAGTATTCGATATTTGGGGGATTGACTTCATGGGGCCATTTCCTCCATCTTTCGGATATGAGTATATATTGGTCGCGGTGGATTATGTCTCCAAATGGGTTGAGGCCAAGGCCACCCGGAAGGATGATGGTAAGCGAGTCGCTGACTTTTTGTGAACTAACATTTTTTGCAGGTACGGGGTGCCTAAGGCAGTCATAAGCAACCAGGGGACGCATTTTTGCAATAGGATAGTGGCGCAGGTATTCAAGCATTATGGAGTGCGCCACAAGACGTCCACCGCTTACCACCCTCAGACGAATGGACAGGCCGAGGTTTCCAACCGAGAGATCAAGCGCATCATGGAGAAAACTGTGAGACCGTCGCGCAAAGACTGGAGCCAGCGCCTTGACGATGCGCTATGGGCATACCGAACCGCACATAAGACACCAATTGGGACTTTACCGTTTCGGTTGGTTTATGGAAAAGCGTGCCACCTGCCAGTGGAGTTGGAGCACAAAGCATACTGGGCATTGCGCTTTTGCAACCTGAACCTAGACGAGGCTGGTAAGGAGCGCGCATTTGAGCTAAGCGAATTAGAAGAGCTGTGCCTGGATGCATATGAGGGGAAGCGCGATTACAAGGCGCGCACAAAGGCATTTCACGACAAAAGCATCCTCAGACGCACTTTTGAGCCAGGAGACCAGGTACTGTTGTTCTCCTCGCGCCTAAAGCTCATGCCTGGGAAGCTGCGCAGCAAATGGACGGGACCATACACGGTTACCAAGGTTTTCCCTTACGGAACAATCGAGTTAGAAAACGAGCACCGGCATCGTTTTCAGGTCAATGGGCAGAGAGTCAAAAAGTATTTAGGAGAACCTTGGGATGGCACAGCGCGCGAAGTTGAATTGGCAGAGCCAGAGATAGCAGATGCACAGGTTGCTGCGCCAGAGTCGCCACCAGATGCACCAGAGGGAGAACTGGGAACTATTGCTCATATTTCTTCTTCCTCTTTACCTAACCTCGTTACTTATGAGTTATCACATACTATTAACCATGCTGACCACCCTTCCGATCCTTTGCGCAGGACCAAGAAGAACGCAACACACGCACGAGCGCGGGGTCACTCAGGAGCAAGAGTGGGGGAGGTCGCTGGCACACTTTTAGGCAAGTAACGAGGTACGGTCGAGCCAACGACGTTAAACAAAGGCACTTGTCGGGAGGTAACCCGACACGTTCTACTTTTACACATTTTTCTAGTGTCTTTTAGCTAGTTTAGGACTTGTAGTCTTAGTCGCGCAGCAGTGCACCGGTCAGTGCGCAAATTCAGTGCGCAGAACAGCTGCGCCAGACAGGGGGTATAAAAGGCCAGGACTTAGAAAAATTTCAGCATTTTTACAGTCGACCGTTGCAAGAAAGCTCCTGCCCTCAGCCTCCGCTCACCGTCCGGCACTCAACCAGGCATCCGTTTAGAAAGATTCGAAGAGCTTACCGTCGCACACTCACCAGGTAACTCTTCCCCTCAGCTTTGAGCCGATTCAGTTAGGGTTGTGCGATAGGAAGGTTGCCCTAGGTTTGAAATCGCCCCTAGATCGCCTGCACCATTTGGAGTTCTGGGTAGTGGGTTTTGTAGGCGGACGTTAGGCGACCTGTGGGTGACAATTTCAGGGTGTTTGTCGGAGTTTGGATTTTCGAGCATTTGTGGAGCTTTGACCTTAGTTGACCGGAGGAACCCCTAGCGCACCATGCAGCCTGCCGAGGATCAAGAGACCCCAGCATCATTCGCCAGCAAATATGACGCTTTCATGAGGCTGGAGATGTACGGGACCCCGTACATCAGCAGGGACTTCCTGCGCGAGGTCGGGATGGAGGACCTCATTGTGAAGAAGCTCGCGCTGGCGGGCTGGGAGGCGCTGTTGGAGATCAACAGCGCAGCTGACAAGGAGGATACATGTGAGTTTTTGGCGTCGCTGGAGACTGCCGATTTGGAAATCAGGTACCGGCACAGAGGGGTCTGGTACTTTGCCTCGGCGAAGAGGCTGAAGCGCACGCTGAGGTGCGCCAAGGTGCGTGAGGCAGATATAGACACGCACACGAATCAGGAGGCGTGGCGTGAGAAGGCGACCGGCCAAGTCTTTGCCGCGGGGCGCAGCCGAGGACGCGAGCTGCGCGACCCGTGGATGTTCTACCTCTGGCGCATGGTCGCCTATGCAATCATCGGGCATTTTAATGGTGCGCCAAAGATCAGCCTGCTCGACATGGACATATTGAAGGGATTCTACTATGGGAAGAAGGTGCTGTTTGTCTCAGATATGGTGGTACATTGGAGTCGGGTCAGCACGAAGGGGCCGCTGACTTGTGGAGGAATGATCACGCACCTGCTGCATGCGCTGCATGGGGAACAGGAGGTGCCCGAGCACACGGTAGTGCCAGCTGTTCCTCTGGACCGTGCCCATATGCTGTAGCTCAGAGCAGTGGCAGTGAGAGAGGATGGGTACTTGGAATGGTGCTACCAGCTGCAGCCGGCCAGAGCGCCGAGGAAAAGAGCAGAGAGCAGCGCGCAGCCAGAGGAGGCCGCTGAGGACAAGGAGATGGAAAAGGCCCCAGAGCCAGTTGCGCCTCCAGTCAGGCGCATGAGGACTCGTGCGCAGACTGGAGCGCGCCGGAGGGCAAGTGTGCCGCAGGGGGAGCCCGTAACCATAGCCATTGATGATTCTCCCCCGCGTGCACAAGGAAAGCGCCCCAGGACAGAGGCAGAGGAGGCGCTTGAGGAGGTATCAGAGGAGCAGCGCATGATGTTCAACGTCATGCGCGTGCTCGAGTATTTAGTGCCAGAGGGGGCCGACCTGAGCATGAGCCCACCATCAGGGTGGAGATTTGGAGATTATATCCCCCCTCTCCTCAGTCTGCGTAGGCCACCTCCAGGATCCCCCAGCGAGCCGCGCCAGCCAGCCAGCCCTCCTACCCAGTCCCCGGTCCATGCAGCAGAGCCCACCTCAGCAGTAGACCCGATACCAGCACCTGCAGCACCCCCTGCACAGCCTTCAGTTCAGAGGTCCCCTGAAGCCGATCCCATCATTAGTTCCAGCTCAGATTCACTATGGGACCCTATCTCAGAGGACGACCTCTTGACTCAGCCCGCCGTCGTTTCTGTTGTGCCGCTAGCCTCCAGTACCGAGTATGAGATAGATTCTTCACATGAGGAGGCGCACGGGTCCGCGGCTGAGTCCAGCTCCGAGGATATCTAGGGCTGCAGTGAGGGCGCGCATTTCTTTCGGGTGGTTTCTTATTTCTCTTCTTTTTGAAAAAACTATTGCTCGATGTTGCTATATTGTGCTGAATATTTTGTGACCCCTGACTATATTGTTGCTGCGATGACTATATGCTTTCTTTCTTATGTTCTTTGTTTTGCTTGCATGCATGTGTGCGCTCTCCGTTGCGCTTGAGCATGAGTCGTGGGGACACGTCTCTGTTTAAGTGTGGGGGGGGGGGAGCGTTACATTTACATTTCACGTTTTTAGCTTTGTAGTGTAGCTTAGTTTAGTTGCAGAAAATAGTAGCAGTGGTGCGCTTGTGTGCGGGTTGCGCACACTTTTCAGCTTGTATTGCGCTATTCATTTTGCATGCGCTGCTATCAACTGTTTTAGTATATATTTTTCGTTTTTTCTGCTCCTTTTAGTTGGGATATGCAGGGGATGTGGAGTTGACAGAAAAGCTCTAGAGAGGCGGTTAGTCGTTTTTGCTTCGAAGGTGAGGTATATGGTCGAGAGCGCTAGTGAAGGCCGGTGCTTCGCGACCTTCGGAACAATAGAGCGCGCTCAGCCACGCAGATGCCGAAGGCAAATACCCAAAGCGTGGCGAGGTGGGAAAACAGACCACCTTTCCTCTGGAAGTCGAGCTATGGAAGGCGGGCGCGGGTGTAAACGCGTGCGCTGACCTGCGCAAATAGACAAAGGAGGGAGAGCGGAGCGTTGTTCCATAGCTGCTATCCGGAGGCCGAGACTGGAACCGTTCTGGGAACATAGGAACCATAGGTTAAGCTGTACAAAAAGAAAAAAAAACACCAGCAGATGATATGCGCTACAAAAGAATCAGCATGCGCACAAATACGTACCAGCTTGCGCGAGATTCACAAGAAAATCATCAAAAAGGCTCGGGTTCCCAGGAAGTGCGCGGAAGAATGACGCACCGGAAGAAGCTTGCGCTATTAACCATATACCCGTCCTTGGAGTAAAAGCTGACAACCAGGAGCCTATGAAGAGCTATCTCCCAGACATCCGAAATGATCTTCATCCCAGCTGAGAGGTAACGAATTGCGAAATTGTTATATTAAACTGTTGAAGGCAGTTGCGCGCAGGTGATAGAGCAGTGCAAGGTGAATAGTAGTGCAGATCGCGCCAGAGTGCAAGACTGTGCGCTAGACTCCAGAGAGGTAATTGTATCCATGCTTGAGTGCTTGTTCGGGACGAACAAGGGCAAGTGTGGAGGGTTTGATAGAGCCTATTTATACGCGTTATTTAGATCCTAACACTATGCTTGTTTGCATCATTTTGTGTACAAGATTACTGGTTTCCGGTGTTTTTGTATTCCAGGACGAAACGAGGGCCTAAGTCGGATATGTGCTAATAGGCAGCGTTTAAAGAGCGCAACACACAGCCTGCGGAGCTAGCAGCGCAAATAGGATAGGAAGTGGCAGAGTCGACTACGGTGCGCAGACCGATTGCGCTAACCAACGTGTGCAGTGCGCCATGCGCAGGATATTGGTGTTTTCAAATCTTGACACCATCAGATTTGGAAGTTGCCAAGGCCGTCCTTGGGCCTCATGAGCAGTATATAAAGAGAGGAAGGCTAGGGTTTGATCATCATCGAAAGGCATCAAGACACACACGAGAGAGAGGCAGAACTGAAAAACACACGAGCTACTGTGAGGACCTGCGCTAGCCGACTGCGCCAGCCGAGACACTGCAACCAGCACGCACCTGCTTGTTACTGTTTTCTTGGATACTTTAGCTGTTATTTACTATTTCTATGATGTTTACTACTAGCATGTCTAGCTAAACGCTTTGTATCGGTTGGGCATGATTCTATGAGTATTTCCTTTGAGACTTGTGCTTAATGCATAGTTTGTTTGCTTGTATTAATTCTGTGCACACGGTTGATAGCTAGTTGCATGAGTAGGGGAAGCCTTGAACCGCAATCTTACTCTTGCTACTTGTTTTTTATATGTTAAACTAGTTGATAGCTTGACGGTGACAACTAGAAGTAACGCGCTAGGATAATCAGCTGCTACTGTGACAGGATTCGTAGCTGCTTAGACTAGTTTCAAGAATTAATAGCTCATGAACTTTGATCGGAACATGCGCACATGTTAGGAAGCCTTGATCGGACACTAACTTCAGTAAACTGATCTATAGACGTTTAGAGTCGATGATAAGGAATACATTCATAGAGGATTGTCTGCGCCGATACTTTTCATAGTCATAGTACTTAATCTCTACTGCCTGGCACGTCTAGTGCAAATTCTGCGTTAACTACTGTCGTTCGCGCACTTGCGCAACCCAATCACTCACACCCCAATTTTCGTAAGTGTAGGTTACTAGTTAGAGCGAATCTGCTTGCTCCTTGTGGATCGACCCTGACTTAGCCGCTATACTAAGTGGAGAAGGAAGGATTAATTTGACGCGCACAACGACGCGCGCATCAGTGACAGAAGCAGAAGGGGATCAGGACTTGCAGAGTCTGATTCGAGCTTGATCTGGAAGCCAATTCAGAGCAGTGGTGCTTGTTGGTTGATCAAGGGCAGCCGCGGAAGAACTGATGGGTGTGTGACTCGGTCGAGTGTCTAAGCGGTGGTTCTCGCTAGTGGCAGGTGGTCACTAAGTGAGGGGGAGTATTCCAGAGTGTGCAGCGCTCGTGGAATCGTTCGACCGGCTCAGCGGAAGGCTTTGGAGCGACGCGGACAATTGTGCATCAGCTGTGTGTTACAGCAGTTGCTGCAGCAACCCTGCTGAGTGAGTGTAGTTTAGAATAGGCTGAGTTTTGTGAAGACTGTAGCTATTCTAGATTGACATTTGTAGAGGGTGTGCAGACACAAGTCAGAGCTTGTTCTGATTGTGTCAAGTGATCCACACAAGGTTGAGTAGCATAGGTTGCGTGGAGTTGTAACCGAGTGTACTTGGAGACCTTCGTGTTTAGTGGATTGAGGACTGGAGAATAGTCCTCCCCAGACGTAGGCAGTTGGCCGAACTGGGTGAACAAATTTCTGTCTTGTTCATTATTTGCTGAGACAATTTCCAAGTGAACAAGAGTGTGCCGCAGCAACTGCTTGTTCACAAATCTGCCTAACTGAGACGCTGTGAATTTCAGATTAAATAAAGCCTTGTATGGTTTACGGCAAGCTCCAAGGGCGTGGAATATTCGCCTTAATCAGACTATGAAAGACCTCGGTTTCACTCGATGTCCCCAAGAACAGGCAGTTTATAAGAGGATTGAAGGAGGAAATACGCTGATAGTAGGAGTATATGTTGATGACTTGATCGTGATTGGAGATTATCCATGTGAAATTAATGTTTTCAAGCAACAAATGATGGAGAAGTTCAAAATGAGTGACTTAGGGCTGCTGTCCCATTATCTTGGTGTTGAAGTGAAACAAAAGAAAGGGTGTATAAGTTTGAGACAAAGTTCATATGCAAGAAAAACTCTCAAGCAAGCTGGAATGAGTGAGTGCAACTCGTCCAAGTATCCAATGGAACCAAAACTGAAGCTTGAGAAAGATAAAGATGGAGTTGATGTGAACCCAACAGAATTTAGCAGTATTGTTGGGAGCTTGAGGTACTTACTCCACACACGTCCTGACCTTTCATACTCAGTTGGCATCGTGAGTAGATGCATGGAAAAGCCGAAGAGATCGCATCTGTCCGCGATCAAGCAAATCTTAAGGTACATCAAAGGAACACTCAGTTTCGGTTTAGTTTATTCAAGTGGTCAGCAAGAAAAGTTAATTGGATTCAGTGACAGTGATCTTGCGGGAGACGTAGACGATGAAAGAGTACAAGTGGAGTTGTGTTTTATTTTTCGGGAAAAAGCATTACATGGTGTTCTAAAAAATAAAAACAGTTGCCTTATCGTCATGTGAAGCCGAGTTCATGGCTGCCACTAATGCAGCGCGTCAAAGGCATTTGATTGAAGAACTTACTCAGTGAGTTAACAAGTGAAGACCCCAAACCTTTCAACCTTTATGTGGACAACAAATCGGCTATTGCGTTGATAAAGAACCCGGTGTTCCACAGAAGAAGCAAGCATATTCACAAAAAGTTTCACTACATTCGAGAATGTGTGGAGAAGAGATACACTACTATTGAGCATGTGTGTAGTGAAGAACAACGAGTGGATATACTCACTAAAGCACTCGGAAGAGTCAAATTTCAAGAAATGCGCGAGCTACTTGAAGTTTAAGAAACAGGGGAATGAAATCTTGATTAAGAGGGAGAATGTGGAATATAATCGAGATTTGGAATGCCTTTTTGAAGACATCAAGAGTCGTTTCTAGAAGTTATATTATTGGCAGTATAAATAGAGTATGCATGCATCTTCTTTTAAAATAGCAAGTTAAAAGCAATAAAAGTTTCCTTCTAAAGAGTCTTTTCTTCTTTAGTGTTTTGATCCTGCAGAGGTTTAGAACGTACAATCAGGGACGGATGTGGCTTATGGCTACTTGGGCTATAGCCCTAAGTAGTTTTAGTTTAAAAATAATATAAAAAGATGATGGAAAAAATTTACTAGATTCGTAAAAAACTGTTAGGTCAGCGAAAATGACATTTGAATTAATATAAAAAATGTGTTATACATATTTTTATAATAATAGACGGTGCTTGCAATAATATCATAGTACCTATTGTCTTTAGTTGAAACATTAGATGATACTTTCTATAAGGATTGTAATATTTTGAGATGCGAATAGTGCATTTTGAATATAAGGCGTTTTCTTTTAAACGTCGTCCAATATTCAAAGTATGGACAATGCTTCATAAAAGATGTTGCCTATTTTTTTTTATTCATCGTAGACAGTTTCTTAGCTAAACGCTTTAATTTGAAAAACTAAGGCATTTTTTTAAACTCTCCAAAGACAATATTTAAAACGAGCGTCATCGTATTATAACATTAGATGACATGTATATAAAAATAGTATGTGTATGTAATCTTTATACAACGTCAAAATGATCTCTTATCAAAAAAAGAATTGAGTCCTATATAATTTTAAATCCTCGGTCCGTCACTGCCCACAATGATCGCATAGAATGAATTTTCCTTGAAAAAGCAACTAGGTTTTGATAGTGGCTACACAGACTCAAAGGATAATCTAATATATTTATTGCCTCAAGATTAATTATACTGTTTCTGAATTTTTTAACCAAAAAGAGGATTGTGCCAGGGTGATCCTCTCACCATATTTATTTATTCTATGCGCTGAGTGACTTATTACTACATTACAGGATTATCAGTCAGTCACATGGCATAATTTCGGGCATCAAATCTATTGAAGTGCTCCTGTTATGTCACATTTATTTTTTGCCGATGACTGTCTATTATTAATTTTAAAGCTAATATGCCACGTATGAAAAATATTACCAGGATTCTACTCATGTATGAGATGATTTCAAGGCAGATGGTGAATTTTCAGAAGTCGGAGTTATGTGTCAGCAAAACTGCGATGGTTCTTTAAAAGTGACATGGCTCAGTTTCTCAATGTTCAATGGGCCAATTCACATTCCTAATATTTGACCCTTTCTTTAATTATCTGAAAAACAAATCTGAAGTCTTCAAGGGAATCATTGACAAGATATGGGGGAGAATGCAAAACTGGACAGTGAAAAAATTGTCATCAGGAGGTAAAGAGACGCTTATTAAATCTGTATTATTTTCTTCACCTCAACATATTATGTGTAGTTATGTCATGACCCAAAAATTTAGGTCAAGACCGGCGCTTTACAACAACCAAACCAGCCTCGTATATGATAATGTTATAAAAGAATTAAGTCTTATTTCAAATTCAATCATAAGATTAAATAAAATTATTCATGTTAGCGAGTTAACCTACTAAAATAAATAAAAATGTGTTACCAACAACCTACCTAAATACAACGAATCATAAACTAATTGAAGGAAAGGAAAATAGTTGATAAGGAATCCACAAAAATGACTGAAGCTGGATGACACAATAAGGAAGTGATACACTCTCATCGGAGACAAATAAACTGTTGAGCAGCTAACGACTCACTTATCTATAAAAGATGGGGTAATACAAGGGCTGAGTCGGGGAGACCGAGTAAGAAATAACCTGCATGTACTCTAGTAAGTGGTTATACTCTTACATATCAAATAAATGAGTTACATCATTTATAAATCTTTTATATGTGTAATAACAAAGTTAATGAATAATCAGATGATTCAAACGCACGTAAACAAATGAATAAATGCTCAAAATATGTACTGCAACTAATAGAAGCATATTGTTGGGCAGTTGTCACTACCAATCCGGATCATCAAAATAAAACTTGGAATTTCTCACTGCGTACAAAATGCAAAATTATCATCGTATAACAAAAGTTGCAGTCTCATGATTTAATATTGAAATTTTGTTGCGTTGCTGATGTGGAGTTATAGCTTCTACTTAAGCACTCTCTGTATCTTTCTACGGAATTACTCTACTGCCAGAATAAGAAAGACACAGTGTTTGTTAACCCATTTCGGCAACTTGCCTACGTCTGGGAGGATGCTCCGATCCTCAAGATTCCACTATCTCAGTTCGAAGTACAAGGACTCACACCTCTACTTCTCACCTAGCTGAAATCTAATGCTCAGTCTAATCTCCTAGACTAGCTAGTAGTCTGATCCAACAGACCCTCTTCGAGCAACCTACACACTCTCAGTAATAAATAGCTACAGCCCTGACTCTCAGACTTAGCCTATTCTATTACAATATGTAGCTCACGAAATGCTTCAGCACACTCTTCACCAGGGTTGATGTATCTTCAGTCGACGACACTCCAAGCTCTCCCTCCAAGTAGTCGGACACTCTGAGTTCTTCAAACTCAGCCTCAGCTCCCCCTCAATCAGTGACTCACTCTGTCACTATTGGGTAGCTTCGATCAATGCTCCGCAGCCTGTCCGCGGCTGATCACCGAGCTCTGATTGTCCCTTCAACGAGCAGCGCTTCAGTTGAACTCCTGACCAATCCTGAATCAAACTCCACGAGTTCTGATCCCTTCTGCACACAACAACAATCTTAAACTCAATGTATAAACCCTGCTATTGTGGTTGATCTCTGTGTTTTTGCTATGTGATCTCAGTGTTTGCTCTCTGATCGTGTGTGTGTGCTACGTCCCCACCTTCCTTTTCAAGCGCAACAGCACACCAAAAACGCCAAGGGTCATTATCAAAATTTTCTCTTAGATTCTAGCAAGTTTGTTGAAGATTCCGTTGCCAAATTTGGATTCTTGGATCTTTATCTTCTTTGACCGCGTGCTGGCGTTTGCTGAGCTCTTGATGGCGTCTGCACAACTATTCGAGCTTCTCCGATGCCAGCCGTTCATGTCGGAGTCTCATCGTGCAACGCCAGGTTGATCGGACATTCTGCACTAGCTCTGGATAATCACGGAGTGCTGAAGCAGACTTTGTCTCTTCATAGTTGTATCTCGCCCATTCTTCAAAAAGTATCTCAGCTTCAATCTTCAGGGATTGCTGAAGCAGACTCTGGTTCTTTGTTGTTGTTGTTTTGTCAGGCTTCATATTGTGCTCCAGCCAGCAATCTTTAGGGAGTGCTTCAGCAGGCTCTTGAGCAGTTTTTTCAAATATGTCATATCCTCAACAATATGGGATGACATGTAAAGTCGTTGTAATCTAGGGGTCAACGGAAAATATTATACCATTATTTTTGGGGACTCTGCTGGTCCCTTCGTCTTGGAAATATCTTGATTCGTTGCAAACTGGGCAATTTTGTAGGTTCTTATTCTCTTTATAGTATAAAATACAACCATACTCACATGCGTGAATAGCCTCGTAGCCCAAACCCATATTCTTCAAAATTTTCTTCACATCACGGTTGCAAGCAGGACGCTTATTTTCAGCTGGAAGTAATTCTTTAGCATACTTTAGCATACCACTGAAGCTCTTATCAGACCATCCATTATCAAAACCTGAGCTGCATTGCTCTCAAAATTGTATCAAGCACAGGTTCAATTGGTACAAGAATGTTAACGTAATGGCATCCATGACAAAACCAGAGCAAGAAGTTGGTAGAAGCTATCTGAAGACACTAATTGAGAAGAAGCCAGAAGACAAGCTAGGGATAGCTTGAGTCCTTGAATTGAGATGAATCCTAAGGAAGCTGCTAGAGAAGGAGTCTGAAGACGAGATAAGGATTGCCTAAAATTAGAAGGGTCTTTGGATTTTGTCAGAAATGCCAAGGGGAAGATTGTTAAGGTATGTGGCATCATAGACAAACTCCTACAAGGTGCATAAGAGTCTGCTGCAGCAAGCATGTGAAGACAACAGCTGGTGCAGAGCGTTCCAGAGTGAACAAGCAGAGTGCACAAGGCGTTGCTACAGCAACCTGTGTAGTAGAGAGCTATATCATTCTAAATAGCAGATTTCCGTGTGAAGAACAAGCTGCCCAGAATTGAAGAGAAGAGCAACGGAAATTTTCTAAATGCAATTTAGAAGATTCCAAGAGTCAATTGCATGCCGATCAACTTGGAGCAGCACAAAGATCGTGCGGGAGCAGCACAAACTTGGAGCTGCCAGCATCGCAACAGGTCGATAGAGTATCGTGAATATTAAAAGCAAGATTATACAACTGCCCGTGTGAAGACAGTAGCTGGTGCAAAATCAGCCAAAATGAACAAGCTTAGTGAACAAGGAGTGGCTACAGCAGGAGCTGTAGCAGCAGTATTGGTGCGAAGAATAATCTGGCCAGATATGAAGCCGCAGAGCAACTGGAAGATTCCAGAGCATCTGTCAGAATATTCTCAGTGGAGATTGCGGCCTACAAGTTAGATTAAAGATATGGATCTTTTGGAAGGTGGGTATCCTACAAAGTAGGAGATAAGTTTTGGAAGGTTTCCTAATGGATTTAGGAAATTCCAGCAGTAACAAAACGACTCAGCAAGATCAAGGTAAAGATAAGATTTCTAACATTGGTTTTAGGAAATCAAATCTCAACAAACTTGCATGAAACTAGGAGAGCTTTTAGGAAGACTTCCTAAATTTGATATTGATGGAGCATGGAGTTTCTATTTAAAGGAGGCTAAGGAGAGCAGCAAAGTATCCATCCAAGACAGAATCCAAGCACAAAGATAGAGCAATATACCGAGAGTTATATACAGAGTGCTCGAGTGGAGAGATTGGATCACCACCGTGAGCAGAGAGTGAGAGCAGAGTTGAGAGGTTAAGTGCAGAGGCTGATCGAGACTTGCAGAGTCTGATCAGAGCTTGATCATAGAAGCCAATTCAGAGCACGACGGGCTTGTTGGTTAATCAAACACAGGCCGCAAGGGAATTGTCGAGTGGAGGAACTCGGATAATCTGTAGAAGACTAGGTCTCGCTAGTGACAGATGGTCACTGAGTGAGGGGGAGTATTTTTAGAGTGTGTCGCGCTCGTGGAAGAGTTCGATTGGCTCGCGGAAAGCTTTTGGAGCAACGGACAGAACCTGCACCAGCTAGTTACTACAGCGGGTGCTATGGCAAACCTACAATGACGTTGTACTAATTAGAATAGCCTGAGTCTGTGGGATCAGAGGTAGAGCTATTCTGAATTGGTTCAAGTGAATAGGTGTGTGAAACACAAGTCAGAGCATGTTCTGATTGTGTGTGATCGACTAGCTAAGGTTGAGTAGCATAGGTTGTGTGGTGTCGAACCGTGTTGTACAACAGACCTTGAGACTAGTGAATTGAAAGACTGAGGTTTCGTTTTCCCAGAGGTAGGCACTTGGCCGAACTGAGTGAAGAAATTGTTGTTCATTGTTTTATCTTGCTGCAAAAGATTCGTCGGTACAAGAGTGTGCTATAGAAACTGCTTGTACACAATCTGCAACTCAGAGGCGCTGCGAATTTCATTTGGTATCAGAGCAGAAACTTGACACACAAAGTGAAGATCTTGAGCACCTTGCTGAGTTCATCAAGCGAATATGAAAGAGAGACAAAGCACAAGTCGGCCGCCTCTACTGGAAGAAGGAAATTATAGTTGTTGGAAGGCGAGAATGAAGGCTTTCCTAAAGGCGATGGATGAGAAGACTTGGAGAGCAGTAGTGTCTGGGTAGTCATACCCACTGACCATCGACGACAAAGGAGTTGCATGGGAGAAACCAGAGGAGACATGGACAGCTGAAGAAGAAGTTGTAGCAACCAGTAACTCCAAAGCCTTGAACCCAATATTTGCTGCTGTTGACGCAAATAATTTCCTGCTGATCTCCGACTGTGAAAAATTACCAAGCAAGCGTGGGAGATCCTCCAGACGGCTCATGAAAGGAACAAGACTTCTGCTGCAAACTGGAGACACGAAGACAGTGAAAAAGACTTTGAAGAAACGAGCAATGTTGCTCTGATAAGTGATGATGAGGAAATCACTGAGGAGTCCATTGCAAGAAACTTTTCCCTGTTGCACGAAGAGCGGCTGCAAGTCATCGAGATTGATAAAGGATTGACTGCCAAAGTATCAGACCTGGAAGAAGAACGAGAGGAGCTACTGAAGAAGATCACTTCTCTTACGGATCACGCTGCCCAGCAAGAGGAGAAGTTTGCTGCAGAGAAGGAAGAGCTCAACCTCTACTAGAAAACTGCAAAGATGCTTAACAGTGACTCAAACACTCTTGAAGATATTCTAGCATGCCAAAGATATAGAGGAGGCTACTCTGGTCTTGGATACAAGGTGAAGAAAATACTGGGATAATGGTATTTGTCAAAGCTACGGAGCAAGAAGATGTTGGGAATGCCGTGGAGAAACCGGTCCTGTCCCAGAAACCAGTTCAGAAGAAGATGCCTAGATGGATGAATAAGAGGATGCTACAGCAACCTCTGTGTCAACAACCTGTAGCTGAGAAGAAGCCTAGAAACGATGGCCGCAGATGCTATTTTTGTGATCAGAAGGGACACATTCAGAGGAGATGCCCGATCCTGAACAAGTATTGGAGACCTCAGAGACCACCCACAGACGAACAACGCCGGATGAAGCCAAGGATCAGGCGTGGTACGCAGGTGTGTTAGAGACCTCAGAGACCTCTAGCTCATCAAATCCGATGAAGGACTGTCACTGTCCAGTTGTGCACGAAAACATCAGATACGTTGGAGGGACAACGAACTGGAGAATGAGGATTGTCAAAAGACACAGATGCATATCGGGTGAGACATCGAAACAATACCAGAACGAAAGAAAGAGTTACTGGACACAACAGAGCTCAGAAGTGTTGGATACGGAAGCCGGAGCAGGCAGTGATGGAGAAGCAGCCACCAGATAGTCCCTCAAAATCATCAGAAGAGAGACATGCTGAGACACCAAGAGTTCGCCTTCTTCGGTGGATGGAGAAGAGGCATTAGCCTATTCGCTGAGTTTAGCTAAAGGCTCCCCCCTTATCATTTGTGACAAAAAGGGGGAGAAGATGTGTTCTGCTGTTTGTATTATGTGGTAGGTTTTGCCTGTCGACCCCAGAGGGAGAAGAGGAGCCCCTGCAAAAGATGCTCAGGTTTTGTCAAAAATGCCAAGAGGGAGATTGTTAAGATAATGGCATCCTTGATAAAAACCATAGCAAGAAGTTGGTAGAAGCTATCTGAAGATACTACTTGAGAAGAAACCAGAAGACAAGCTAGGGATAGCTTGAGTCCTTGAATTGAGATGAATCCTGAGGAAGCTGCTAGAGAAGGAGTCTGAAGACGAGATGAGGATTGCCTAAGATTAGAAGGATCTTTGGATTTTGTCAAACATGCTAAGGGGGAGATTGTTAAGGTATGTGGCATCGTTGACAAACTCCTACAAGGTGCACAAGAGTCTGCTACAACAAGCATGTGAAGACAGCAGCTGGTGCAGAGCGTTCCTGAGTGAACAAGCAGAGTGCACAATGCGTTGCTACAACAACCTGTGTAGCAGAGAGCTATAGCATCCTAAATAGCAGATTTCCGTGTGAAAGAACAAGTTGCCCAGAATTGAAGAGAAGAGCAACGGAGGCTTTCTAAATGCAATTTAGAAGATTCCACTAGTCAATTGCATGCCGATCAACTTGGACCAGCCCAAAGACCGTACGGAGGGTTGCTGCCAGCATCGCAACAGATCGGTAGAGTATCGTGAATATTGAAAGCAAGATTATACAGTTGTCCGTGTGAAGACAGCAGTTGGTGCAAAATCAGCCAGAGTGAACAAGCAGTTGCTATAGCAGGAGCTATAACAGGGAGCTATAGCAGCCGTATTGGTGCGAAGAACAATATATGAAGCCGCAGAGCAACTGGAAGATTCTAGAGCATCTATCAGAATATAATCAATGGAGATTACGGCCTACAAGTTAGCTTGAAGATATGGATCTTTTGGAAGGTGGGTATCCTATGCCTACAAGTTAGCTTGAAGATATGGATCTTTTGAAAGGTGGGTATCCTACAAGTAGGAGATAAGTTTTGGAAGGTTTCCTAATGGACTTAAGAAATTCCAGCAGCAACAAAATAACTCAGCAAGCTCAAGGTAAAGATAAGATTTCCAACATTTGTTTTAGGAAATCAAATCTCAACAAACTTGCAAGAAACTAGGAGAGCTTTTTGGAAGGCTTCCTAAATTTGATATTGATGGAGCATGGAGTTCCTATTTAAAGGAGATTGGGGAGAGCAGCAAAGTATCCATCCAAGATAGAATCCAAGCACAAAGATATAGCAATATACCGTGAATTATATTCAGAGTGCTAGAGCGGAGAGATTGGATCACCACTTGAGCAGAGCGTGAGAGCAGAGTTGAGTGGTTAAGTGTAGAGGCTGATTGAGACTTGCAGAGTCTGATCAGAGATTGATCATAGAAACCAATTCAGAGCACGACGGGCTTGTTGGTTAATCAACACAGGCCGCGAGGGAATTGTCGAGTGGAGGAACTCGGACAATCTGCAGAAGGCTAGGTCTTGCTAGTGACAGACGATCACTGAGTGAGGGGGAGTATTTTAGAGTGTGCAGCGCTCGTGGAAGAGTTCGATCGGCTCGGCGGAAAGCTTTGGAGCGATGCGGACAGAACCTGCACCAGCTAGTTGCTACAGCGGGTGCTATAGCAAACCTACGGTCACGTTGTACTAATTAGAATAGGCTGAGTCTGTGGGATCAGAGGTAGAGCTATTCTGAATTGGTTCAAGTGAGTAGGTGTGTGTGAAACACAAGTCAGAGCGTGTTCTGATTTTGTGTGATCGACTAGCTAAGGTTGAGTAGCATAGGTTGCGTGGTGTCGAACCTTGTTGTACAATAGACCTTGAGACTAGTGAATTGAAAGACTGAGGTTCAGTCTTTCCCAGAGGTAGGCACTTGGCCGAACTGGGTCAATAAATCGTTGTTCATTATTTTATCTTGCTGCAAAATATCCGTCGGTACAAGAGTGTGCTATAGCAGCTGCTTGTACACAATCTGCAACTCAGAGGCGCTACGAATTTCAGTCACTACCAGCATGAATTGGAGTTTGGGCTTCAGATAGAAGCTTGTGATACTTCTCGGAAGCTTCCTTTCTAAAACAATCATGTTGAACATCCTCCTGCAAGTATGTGTGCCCATGTCATGTTCATCTTGGTATGGGAATGCATTGTTAATGATCTCCATTGTTGGATTTGTACGTAAGTATCATCAGTATGATTCATTTGTCCTCTCATAATCTGCTCTAAAACATATTGTATACTGAAGGACCGCTAGCAACTTCCCCATGAGAAGTCCAAATGATATAATCACGCATCATACCTTTATGAATTAGATGCCCATACATTTCATCCATTGGAAGACGTCTTATGGTGTGCAATTTGCATCATCTACATGGGCATAAATATGCATACCCCAAACACATCTTTATAACAAATTTAATAAATTCGAGAATTCCTTCAGTATATCGAACATCACATCTCTCAAGTTCCATCCATATTTTATCCATTTCTTGCTGTAAAAAGTTATCAACATTATATAAAAACAAATATATCATATTAAAACCTGCATGCATTGTTTAGTGATATATAAATCGAAAATCTTATACGACACAATCTGTAAGTCGCAAATGTCTGTGTCATATATGACAGTATAAGTGATAGCAATTAAACATACTAATATTCTTCATAGTTGATACAAACTAAATTAATACTAACACAAAATGAGAACGTCGTTGGTTGATGACCTGTTATTTTAGTTACTTGAAATTTAAAAACAACTTCAAAGAACTTGAAAATGGAAAGTGAAGAGAGTGGTGGAATAAGCTACAAGTTTTGTTGTATGATTTATAAAGGTTGAAGTCATAATTAGCTGGTGGAAAATTGTACTATGCATTTATTTATTATTATTTGTTGATACAACATTGTGTTCAAAATCAAATCTATGAAGTGTACTTTTGTAACTCAAATACATGTAAAGAGCAATAAATCTATGTGACAGCTGAAGGCAAAATTGCATTTGCGGGTTGATGGGACAAGGGCAGCCAAATGCTGCAACATGCAGCAGGTTGGGGAGACGTGCCCAAGGCCATACTGCAGCATCTGCAGGGATTTAGCAAGGCCGACCATGCTACAAATCTACAGCAAAAAGTAAAAGTAGATTTTTTTTCATGCAACTTGTTTTCATTTAGTCAATCCTATGTAATAGAAATGAGAACTAATCTGACATGTGTTTGTTGCATAAATAGTCTTTCACGCTTTCATGCATAAGTAGTCTTTCATGACATGTGTTTGTTGTAGTCAGATGTATTGTCACATTCAGGTATATGAAAATGATAACTAATCTGATATCGTGCACGTGGTGCCAGGAAAACTCTCCTATATGACAAAAAAAAGTGTGATGTATAAGATGTGTCACTTCATGTGTCATATATAACGTTATTTTCTCGCGACATCTTATGCGTTGTTATGCTACATACTTACGACAAATGTTCATATTACACTATCCAAAAATATCACATAAGATGTAAAATGGCGTAGTGCCACTACCACCACCTTCAACACACCACCACAACACATTCACACCACCACCATTAACAACACCACCACTCCACTACCACCACCACCCCAGTACCTTAACATCACAACCACAATATCACCACCACAACAACAACCCACCACCATAAAAAGACCACACCACCACAACACAACAACAACCCACCACTAACACCACCATTACCACAACGCTACCACCACCATTACCACACCACTATCACCACCATTACCACAACACTTCCAAATCCACAACAACCCACCACGACAAAAACAACACGCCACCATTGAAAAATAATAATTGATGTACTTAACTTAACTTAATTTAACTTTACTTTACTTATTTACTGAAAATTTATGTGCAAAAGAATGGAGCCTTACTATTAAGCCAATCGATCGGAGCCCTAATTTTCCATTCATCAATTTGTCAAGCAAGCTTATTTTCTCTCTGTAATAATTCATTACTTCGGCTGCAATGCTTGCTCAAGTCTTGTTAGTTCTAAATTCACATTTCCAAAGCTGTGTTGATTCCAAGAGTGTAGAAAATTGCTCATTAAGTGTAATTTGTCACAAAAGGTGTATTGTCAGATATATTTTTAATGCATTATATTGCCAATTTATGTTTCGGGAGTCAAATTACAGTCAAACAATTTATAGTCTTCGTAAGTCCAAGGAGCAACCGTATATGTGTACTAAGCAAGATAGTATTTCTACTTAGCTATTCTACCAATAAATAATGTAAATTTATCTCATAATGTATCCTAATATAAAGATTGAGATTTTTATTAATAAAGAAAACATTCCAGAATAAAACTTCATGCGTTTGCATTCATTCAATCCATGCAGCAAACATATATTTACTCAAATCATACGATGAAGGGGAATAAACCATGTAAGCTCAAAGTAAGTCAGACACTCCTCGATCATTACTTTTTGTGTTACATCTTGTAGTACATCTCTTCAGCGAGGCGTACACTCGATATTTCGTAACCATCAATATCTAATCCACATTGAACTACTAATTACGTTAGAAACGCATTAAGAACGTGTTTTTCAAACATGCGATGTTAATTCCCCTACTGAATCATATATTACCAATATAGCTACTATGATTAGATATCAATCCTACATAATTCCGGTAAATTACCTCAACCATGGTGATATTGGTTCTTAACTTAACTATCATTACGTCAAAATCGCTTAGAACATGACATTAAGCGACGTAGGACCAAACAAATACGTATAATTTGAAATAAAGTCTACATTAATCGAATGAAAAGAGTTCATACAACACGAGATCCGTAGGATCCCAAAATAATGCGACTACTCACGATTCATTATAAGACAACAAGAATACATTGAGTAAAAGAACATAAAGAAAGAAGAAGCAAGAAATTGTCGAAGAATCCTTCACTACGAATGCCGAATCTTCAATTTTTTAATTCTTCCGTCGTTCCTTTGGTTATAGGTCAAAATCTCTCTCCTCAAGTTACGTCAAGATTCTCCATTCTTGGATTCCCACCTTAATGGGCAGCTTTTCCTATTTATACGAGCAGATTTGGGCTTCAGAATCTCGTGCCCGTATTGGCCTAGTATGGCCGTATCCCAAGGCGGTAGGGTGTACTGCCCATGAAGCGATACTGGCATATTGCTTCGGGTACGAGCGAAACTCAACTTTGTGCCTTCAAGCCCTTACCAATATGCTTGGTATGGCCGTATCACTTTACGGAATGGCCGTACTGCTCATGAATGATACAGGTGATACGGACTTTAACACATTCAGGGGCATCCAGCCCGTACTCGGCCTTTGGTACAACCGTACCTCTCATTGGTACGTGCGTACCGGTAGTACCTAACATGTATGGGTACATGTTGTTGTTCACTCTACACCATGATTCGAACTTCAATCGCTTGTTTGGCCCTTTAAACCTATGAATTTTATCTTGGTGTAAACTAGAAAGTTATCGCCCTTTTAGTTAGGTTTCCAATTAGACAATGATCATGCGCTCGACGAGCCTTTTAAGACGAATAGGTCAATCTATACATATTTCGTCCATTCATCTGAGTCTTTGTGTTTTGCCTTATTTTGTTCCAAATGGGCTACAAAGCTTCAATTTAATAGAATTTGACCTGAAACAAGAGTAATGTAGTAAAATGACAACAAAAGATCCTGAAAACGAACTGAAATCCCTTGTAAATGAGGGAATATTTAATCGATAAATTGACCGATCAAAAACTCTGCACTTGAAGGATTTGTTCGTCTGGAAAAAATATTAACCTCATGTCAATAAAATATGATGATGCTGTGTGGCAGCCTTTGACAAAACCAGCTCAGGCGAACAAGCTTCAGCTGTAGCAGTTCCTGGAGCACGGAGCTGTAGCAGAAGTTCAGCGCCCATTCGGAGTTTGCGTTCAACGGACAGTATTGAAGAGCAGTGTTCTACCTGGAGTTTCTAAATATTCAATGAAGAATATCCCTGAGAAGATTCCCGTGCCCAGATAAAGATTTGTTTGTGGGAGATTTGATTTTCGAAATCAAATCTAATCTCCTGCAAGCTGTGCAAGGTCGGGCGAGTACTTAAATAAGGCTGAGCAGAGCGTCCTAATGGATCGTAGACAAGAGTGCAAACACCAGAGCGTACACAGAATACTACGAAGGGTGATTATGAAGTGAGCCGTGCTTCGATCATCACCACGAGCAGAGCGTGAGCATAGAGCTGAGGTGATTGAAGCGGAGAGTGATCAAGACTTGCAGAGTCTGATCAGTACCTGATATGTGAAGCCAATTCAGAGCATCTGTTGCTTGTTGGTTGATCAACGGAAGCCGCAGAGAAATTGTCGAGAGGAGGTGCTCGGGCAATTGGCAGAAGGCCTGGACTCGCTAGTAACAGGAGGTCAGTGAGTGAGGGGGATTATTCCAGAGAGTGCAGCGCTCGTGGAATTGTTCGAACGGCTCAGCTGAAGGCTTGGAGCAACGCGAACAGATTGTGCATCAGTTGTGTGCTACAGCAGGTGCTATAGCATACCTGCAAAGATTGTGTGTTAATTAGAATAGGCTGGAATTCGTCGAGTCAGTAGCCTATGTAGGTAGTTGTAAAACAAGTCAGAGCCTGTTCTGATTGTGGTCGAAGTTCTAGCTAAAGTTGAGTAGCATAGGTTGCGTGTTGACGAACCGTGTTGTACGAGAGAACCTTGAGCTTAGTGAATTAAAGGACTGAGTTCAGTCCTTCCTAGAGGTAAGCACTTGGCCGAACTAGGTGAAGAAACCATTGGGTGTTCAAGATTGTGCTATAGCAACTGCTTGTACACAAATTTGCATATCAGAGACGCTGCGGAAATTTCAAAATAAATGGAAGAATATATCAATATTTAAGATTCGTAACCACTTGTTTTCAATATCCACTCAAGTTTCATGCGATTATTTCTAACTATTCTAACATATCGTATAAGCAAATCACTAAACTAATCATAACTCACTTTTGTAGGAATCAGGAATGCATTTAGCATATGCATCAAACCTTTAAACCCCGAGGCTACCCTAGTGGACGAGTTATAATCTCGTGAAGTTTTTTATAAGAGGGAAAACCTACAAATCCCTCATGCAGGTATCATATATGATCGTATGAAATGGGTGGTCAAAAAAAAATCACAACATTATTGCAACAATCTCAAACTCATGCGCCCAACCAATATCCAAATCAAACTATCTTCAAATGAGTTTTTTCAAACCTTCATGTTTGAAAGTTATACGTCTGTTCTACTTGGGCTGTTCCAGATCACTTGTTAACTATTTCACAAAGCTTTAACTAATTGCGTTTTGATGTTTGTTAGTCGCAATAGAAACAGTACGAAGAATAGTAAATGACACAGGATATGTTTACCCTGTTCAGCTCACCGAGCCTACTCGGGGTGGATTCTCGGAACCCCAAGTGGAAATCACTTCACAATGTATACGATCAAGTACAATAGATCTTTAAGTAACACAACTCCCTTGCTTACCAATATGTAGTTGATTCACCGTAAGTGCGTCTGACTCCCTCAGGCGGAGATCCTTCTCTTTCCACCTCGATTTGCCTCTCGCAAATCGATAATTCTCTTCCCGAGAATGTCAGACTTGAAACACAGTCTGTTCAACGATTTTCTTCAACTCAAGGCGATGATGCTCTAGCTTTGTCGATTTTCCGACTGTCTCAAATGATGATCGCTGGTCAGTAGCTTTTCTGCCTCCGTTCAATAATTTCATTCGTCGTGATCAATTCTGCAATCTTCCAGCTCCGCATAAATAGAATAGATCCGCTATCTTTCATCTTTGGAAAGTAAATAATGTTCGATCAAACTTTCCATATCCAATCTGAATAACAGAGAATCTGATCTTCGGAGTGCAAAATCTGGGAGAATATATCTTCGGTATATCTCCATAATATTTCCTTGCTGATTCGATTCTATTTGCAGATCTCGACTGACAATATTGCAGCTCCTGTCTGAACAGATACTGTCTCACCTTCTGTCACAGCCGAGTTTCTTTGCACTATTTGTCAAAAATATGCCATTCAAAGATCCGTGAACTACTAGGATCTAACAATGATTCAAACAAGATGAGCACTCAAACAAGTTGGTACCTAAACTATTAAATGACTACCCACGTGTCTTAACATCTTTTTCAAAATATGCATTAGAAACATAAATCCAGGTTACACAAAATGTGTCCGCCATTCACCTATGTTATCTAGGGACAGTTCACGGGCTCTTGGCGCAAAGCTCATTCTCAAGTGTTAAAGTTCAGGCTTTAACCCATAAGAGAAGAGGAGCTTAGCTAGGCATTTTACAAAAATTGCATAAACAAGTCAGTGATTCTGTGCAAGCACAAAGGTCGTTCCTTAACTCATCTTATATGACTTCCAATACATGATGCAATCACACACAATAAACAAGTGATATGATACACAATGTCAAGCTTAAAATGGAGTTTTTAATGGCCTTCTGCCTTATTATGCTTAAGAAGGA
The DNA here is from genome assembly GCA_963678935.1 of Umbilicus rupestris. Taxonomy (NCBI): domain Eukaryota; kingdom Viridiplantae; phylum Streptophyta; class Magnoliopsida; order Saxifragales; family Crassulaceae; genus Umbilicus; species Umbilicus rupestris. The sequence continues at coordinate 6,355,752 of OY787605.1, forward strand.
ACTTTTCTTCCATTCCTTTCCATTTTGAAATTCACAGCGTCTCAGTTAGGCAGATTTGTGAACAAGCAGTTGCTGCAGCACACTCTTGTTCACTCAGAAATTGTCTCAGCAAATAATGAACAAGATAGGAATTTGTTCACCCAGTTCGGCCAACTGCCTACGTCTGGGGAGGACTATTCTTCAGTCCTCAATCCACTAAACACGAAGGTCTGCAAGTACACTCGGTTACAACTCCACGCAACCTATGCTACTCAACCTTGTGTGGATCACTTGACACAATCAGAACAAGCTCTGGCTTGTGTCTGCACACCCTCTACAAATGTCAATCTAGAATAGCTACAGTCTTCTCAAAACTCAGCCTATTCTAAACTACACTCACTCAGCAAGGTTGCTGCAGCAACTGCTGTAACACACAGCTGATGCACAACTGTCCGCGTCGCTCCAAAGCCTTCCGCTGAGCCGATCGAACGATTCCACGAGCGCTGCACACTCGGGAATACTCCCCCTCACTCAGTGACCACCTGCCACTAGCGAGAACTTCCGCTTAGACACTCGACCGAGCCACACACCCGTCAGTTCTTCCGCGGCTGCCCTTGATCAACCAACAAGCACCACTGCTCTGAATTGGCTTCTAGATCAAGCTTGAATCAGACTCTGCAAGTCCTGATCACCTTCTGCTTCTGTCACCACAGCTCTGCGCTCACGCTCTGCTCTCGGGTGATGATCGAAGAATTCGTCCGTCACACGCCAAAATTGCTCTCTCTGAATTCTGTGTATGCACTCGTGTATCCCTCTGCTTCGATCAACCTCTCTGCTCTAAACCCCTTTCTCTTAAATAGTAGCACCAGCTTTAAGCAAGACTAGGTTTAAGCAATGTCCCAAAAAGAACAATTATCTCCTAAAATCTAGGAGATTAGATTTGATTTTGATCTTCAACACAAAACTTCTTCTCTAGCTAGGAAACCCCACTGGAATATTCTCCACAGCACTTCAGAAATTCTTCTGATGTTCTCTGTAGAGCTCCCAGCCCTTCTAGTCAAGCCCAGGTCGCTGCTGCTTCTCGGGCAGATGATGCAGCCACTTGAACAAGCTCCTGCTATAGCATCCCCTGCTGCTTGTTCACTTGTGCTGTAGCTGCTCCTTGTTCACTTGTGCTAGTTTTGTCAAACACTTCCATACTACATCATCACATTTTATTTCTCCTTTTTTTCAGAAACAATTTTTTTTTCTTGGGGCCTATTTTGTGCTCTCTTTTGACTTTCTTTTTTGTCCCTTTCATTCGAGGGACTCCACACTTATCACCTGACAAAGTATAAGAAAAGGAAGGCGGGTGTTCGTGAGTAACTACATGCACGAGAATATATGATAGGAGAATTAAAGTCACCAGGAATTATAAACAATGTTTAAGTTTTCAAAGCCTACTAGTATCAAGTTCAAAACATGCTTTCAAAAGTGCGTAGGATATATGGCAGACAAACGATGGTATTGACATTAACTCGAAAGAATATTCACTCAAACTATATCAGGTTCTAAACACAAACTCAAATAGGATGAGAAGTTGACTCGTATAGCTCATGAAGCATGAGAAAGTTAACAACAAATCATAGATAATTTGAGCGTGCAAGTGTTCCTAAACTAACATGCATATCAATATAAATAAAATGTATTACATGGCTCTAAGGGAGTGATTATGTGCTCTCACACACTCCACATTTAAGAGCAAGTTTAGTCCCTAAGCGATAAATATCAACCACAACAAGCACTCCACACTTAAGTTGAGTGCATATAAGTCATGCATCATATTCATGCAATTTAATGGAAATAGGCGAATTTAATTAAGATTAAACTAAGCTAATGTAACTAGCAATTAAGATCCTAAGAACTTACAGAGCAGGTTACTTCCCAAAAAGGTCTAGTTTAACGTTTTGGCAAGACAAGCATGATGAATGTCAGTCCGGCGGCTTTGAGGAGTTTCACACAATTCCCTTGACAACTTTGTTTCCAAAACGAAGTGTGCTTTGCTTTCTTTAGCCTCCTAACCTTGGGGCTCTTCTTTTTCTTTGCTCTAGGGTCGCCAGGAGGCTTACCTCCAAGAAGTGTATCACGTAAGGTAGTGAGGTCAGATTTAGCATTATCAAACATATAATATAGATAATCAAATGCTAAAGATGAATTGATGTCACTCGATGCTCCAGCCCCAGCAAAGGGTTTCCTTAGATTCTCTTTGGTTCTGCTATGGAATTTTTTCCTACTGCGCTCGACTTTGCTAGGTGATCCTACAACACATGCTCTAGAAAGTGAAAGATTATAACTGATGATGCAGTATGACAGTCTTTGACAAAACCAGCACAATTGAACAAGCTGCTGCTATAGCCGGAGCTGGTTCAGGAAGCTGTAGCATCTGTTCGTCTGCAGCAGCTCGGATCTTCGCGGAAGAAGCTTGGCCTTGGCCGTGCATTCGAAAGCATCAACGGAGTTCCTAAAATTCTCAGAAAGAATATTCCAGTGGAGATTCCCAGATGGAGGAGAAGATTTGTTTGTAGAAGATTAGATTTGCAAATCAAATCTAATCTCCTACAAATTAGGAGACATTGGTGATTGGAGGAAATTGCTAAAAGTGTGAATGGTGAAACTTGGTAATCCTATTTAAGGGAGGCAGCTCAGGGCGTTAAATGCATCGAAGTGAAGAGAGCAAACACGAGAGCAAAAACAGAATACCCTGAGGATAGAATTCGAGTGCGAGGATCTTCGATCATCACCGAGAGCAGAGTGTGAGCGCAGAGCTGAGGTGATTGAAGCAGAGTGTGATCAGGACTTGCAGAATCTAATCATAGCTTGATCAGGAAGCCAATTCAGAGCAGTGGTTGCTTGTTGGTTGATCAAGGGAGGCCGTGGAGGTATTGACGACTGTACAAAAAAACTCGCTAGTGGCTGGAGGTCACTGAGTGAGGGGGAGTGCTCCAGAGAGTGCAGTGCTCGTGGAAAGGTTCGATGGGCTCAGCAGAAGGCTTGGAGCGATGCGGACAGATTAGGCATCAGCTGTGTGCTACAGCAGGTGCTATAGCAACCTGCAGGTGACTTTGAGTTAATTAGAATAGGCTGAGTCTGTGGGACTGAGTTTTAGCTGTTCTGAATTATTTCAAGTCTGTAGGTGAGCTATACACAAGTCAGAACCTGTTCTGATTGTGTGACGAGTTTAGATCAAGTAGCATAGGTTGCGTTGAGTTGAACCGCGTTGTACTGTGGACCTGTGAAACTAGTGGATTAAGGGTTGGAATTCAGCCCTTCCCAGACGTAGGCAGATTGGCCGAACTGGGTGAATAAATCGTTATTCAGTGTTTTGTCTTTCTGCAAAAGAATCATCGGTACAAGAGTTCGCTGTAGCAACTGCTTGTTCACTATTTGCAACTCAGAGGTGCTGCGAATTTCAATTGATATCAGATCCGGAGCTCAACATACAAAGTCAAGATCATGTGCACCTAGCTAAGAAGAGCAAGACAATGAAGGAAGGACAAAGCACAAGGCACCCTCCACTGCTAGAAGAAAGTAACTATGGCTACTGGAAGGCTAGGATGAAGGCGTTTCTCAAGGCTATTGATGAGAAAGTGTGGAAAGCTGTGGTGACAGAGTGGGCTCCTCCCAAAACCGCTGATGATAAAGGAGTCACTCAGAAGAAACCTAAAGAGCAGTGGACTGCAGAAGAGGATGCTGGAGCAAATAGCAATTCAAAAACCCTGAATGCAATATTTGCTGCTGAGGATGCCAACAACTTCAGATTAATCTCCAATTGTGACATTGCAAAGCAAGCTTGGGAGATTTTGGAAGTTGCTCATGAAGGGACTGACAAAGTGAAGATATCCAGAATGCAGATGATTACTTCACAGTTTGAAGGTCTGAAAATGCAGGAGGAGGAAACCATCACAGAATTTAATGCTAAGCTGCGTGACCTGTCAAATGAAGCCCATGCTCTTGGAGAACCTATCCCTGAAGAAAAGCTAATTAGGAAGGTCCTCAGATCACTGCCATCCAGATTTGACATGAAGGTGACAGCCATTGAAGAAGCTCAGAATGTCCGGGACATGAGGATGGAAGAACTAATGGGATCTCTCAAGCAGATTGAGATGAAGCTAGTCAAAGAAGATGCTCCCCTCAAAAATGTTGGACTGAAAGCTGAAACAGAAGAGAAGAAGCCCTCGGCTGATGATCAACTGAGTTTACTGGTGAAAAATCTGGAAAGTTCTTGAAAAACATGGAAGCAAGGCCTAGTCAGGCCTCAGCTTCTCAAAAATAGTCTAGAAGAGGTGGAGGAAATCAGAGAAAAGCCAAAGAACCAGCTGAAGAGGAAGAAGAAAAGAAAGAAGGAAAGGCATTCAGTGCTGGACCTGTGAAGGATATGGACACAGAGAAGCAGAGTGCCCCAGCAAGCAGATCAAGGGTTCTGACAAGAAAGACAACAAGTCACTAACTGCAAAATGGAGTGACTCTGAGGAAAGTGATGAAGAAAATCTTATTGTGTTAGCTAGTGTATCCTCTTATGAATCTGAAGAAGCAACAAATAATGAGTTCAATTATGGGATTGATGTATCAGACAGCGATGATGAGGATGACTCTACACACAACATGTTAGAATATCGAGGTTTATGAAGAGAAAGCAAAGCTTAGCCAGAAGCTGATAAAGGAAGAATTGACTGTCAACCGTAACCAGGAAGTGCTTCAGCAACTGCTGTATCAACCCTCTGTATCAAATGCAAGTCCTCATAGAAGAAGAAGTAATCCACAGGCCTGTGGAAAAGAGAAAGGTCTCAAAGAAAACATTTTAGCCTGAAGAACTCTCAGATATGCAGAAGGATTAGCACAGACGATTTTAGGAAAAGGAAATCGAAGTTCAACAACCACTGTCAGATGTCCTTCATCTCGGCTTATCCTGGTAATCTTCATCAATGATCAGAATTGCAATGGAGAGTCAGAATAATGGAGAAACCAGCATACTGGAATGAAGCGAGCAAAGGAGTGTCACAGGAAACGCAGGTGTGGAGACCTAAAGGTGACAAACTGAAAAACAAGGGAGTTGACTGTCAGAAGCTGTGGAAACAGAGATCGACTCAAGTATGGATGAAGAAATAACCAGCTGACTCTGACAAGGAATCACTAGACAATGGAGGTAGCATCAGCAAGTAAGTGATCAAGTCCCGAGATGCTATAGCAACCAGAGCCTGAAGAAGCTTGTTCAAAATATTTGGTTGCTAAAGACAGAAGAGGTCACATGATGAGCACGTGTTTCTGGAACATAAAGAAATTCAGCGGGTAAATCAAATGCTAGGGCTCATTCGGTTGAAGCATTTTCCAAATCGCACGTAGATCCAATCCTCCCCTCTCGAACTCCTTCTGCAAACTACTAACAATGGTGAAGACTCGCAGACTGAAGAAGAGCCTGGTAGCAGCACGACAAAGCAGAACTGAAAGGAGGTCTAAGTCTCGCAATGAAGCGCCTACTCAACGACTAGACTTGGTGGTCTGGGAGGCCGCACCTCTCCCTGTGTCGCACAATGCTCCATCTTCACAAGGAGGAACTTCACAGAAAAGGAGGCGACTGGTCCTTGACGGGGAGCCTGTAACCAGCGCAACAGTAGGGTCTGAAGAGACAGTGCTCGAAGAAGGCTCAAGCAGAACCCTTATCACGTCTCCAGGCATCAAAGGAGAAGGTGAGGAGATTGATGCAGATCTTCCTGAACAAGAAACTACTGCAACACGTCCTCCTACATCTTCTGACAAAGGAAAAGCTCCAATCGTCATCTCAGATACCAGCTGTGAAGAAGAGGAGTCCAGTGAGGATGCTGTAGGTGAACCTTCCGAGCAAAGACCTGTTCTGGCTGACACTGCTGCAGTCACTATAGGGGGAGTATGGTTCAGAAACAGGCATGCCTCTCAATCATGGTGCTCTGTAGAGAGGAAGCCCATTGTTATAGAGAAGAGACTGGACCTGGACAAGTACAAATCTGTAGCTATCATCCAGCTCTTAACTGAGGTTGAAAATCGCAGCGTCTCTGACAGACAAATTTGTGAACAAGCAGTTGCTGCAGCACGCTCTTGTTCACTCGGAAATTGTCTCAGCAAACAATGAACAAGACAGAAGTTTGTTCACCCAGTTCGGCCAACTGCCTACGTCTGGGGAGGACTATTCTCCAGTTCTCAGTCCACTAATCACAGAGGTCTCCAAGTACACTCGGTTACAACTCCACGCAATCTATGCTACTCAACCTTGTGTGGATCACTGGACACAATCAGAACAGGCTCTGACTTGTGTCTGCACACCCTCTACAAATGTCAATCTAGAATAGCTACTGTCTCCTCGAAACTCAGCCTATTCTAAACTACACTCAACTCTGCAGGGTTGCTGTAGCACATAGCTGATGCACAATTGTCCGCGTCGCTCCAAGGCCTTCTGCCGAGCCGATCGAACGATTCCACGAGCGCTGCACACTCTGGAATACTCCCCCTTGCTCAGTGACCTCCTGCCACTAGCGAGAACTGCCGCTTAGATACTCGACCGAGCCACACACCCGTCAGTTCTTTCGCGACCTTCCTTGATCAACCAACAAGCACCACTGCTCTGAATTGGCTTCCAGATCAAGCTCGGATCAGACTACGCAAGTCCTGATCTCCTTGTGCTTCTGTCACCACAGCTCTGCACTCACGCTCTGCTTTCGGGTGATGATCGAAGAACTCGTCGCACACCAAAATTACTCTCTCTGAATTCTACGTATGCACTCGTGTATCCCTCAACTTCGATCAAACTTTCTGCTCTGACCTGTTCTCCCTTAAGAAGCAAACTTCAATCAAGAACAGAATTTAGCAATGTCCCACAAAGAAACAATTATCTCCTAATTTTTAGCAGATTAGATTTGTTTTGAACTCCAAAACAAATCTCCTTCTCTAGCTAGGAATTCCCCACTGGAATATTCTCCGCACCACTTTAAAAAATTCTTCTGATGCTCTCCGCAGAGCTGCCAGGCCTTCTAGCCAATCGCCCAGGTTGCTGCTGCTACTCGGACAGATGCTGCAGCAACTTGAACAAGCTCCTGCTATAGCATCGCCTGCTGTAGCTGCTCCTTGTTCACTTGTGCTGGTTTTGTCAAATGCTGCCATACTGCAGCATCAATCTCCCCCTTGGCATTTTGACAAAACCCTTGGACACTGATGCACACTACCATGAACCAGTAAATGCACCAAACGAAAAAATTCAACGTAAAAGTGAGAGGTGGCCACACTAGGCCTTAGCACGACCACGCAGGACCCAAAAAAAAAAAAAACAAAGTTCATCAGTTCATCAGTGGTAGCATCTTACTCTCCCCCTTTTTGGCACAGATGCTCAAGGGGCCTGCTCTTCATCCGCCGGGAACTCGAGGTCTCTGAGCAGGCTTCTGATCTTGCCGCGCCCAGCATCCCTCCTTTTTGCTTCTGCTTCAAGAGTGAGCAGCTCAGATCTGAGATGGCTCACAATTCTGGCACGGAGAGCTGTTTGGATCGTGGCGGCAGGGGGAAGGGATTCCTCCAGAGGAGCTGGGGCTGAAGCAACAACCAAGAGCGGATGCTCATAGGCTATGTCCACTGCATGTTTCCCTTTAAACAGTTTGTGGTCTACTGTAAAGGCCTGCAGCTCCTCGGATAAACCTTCAGAAATCTCACCAAGCTCCGGATGTTGTGAGACCATCATCCCATAGATGAGGGAGGGTAGCACGATGGGCTTGCTGGAGGAAGCGCTGCCAGCATGAGTAGCCAGCTGGGGAAACATCACACTGCCCAGACTGATTTTCCTCCTTTTCCCAATAGAGTGTAAAAGGTTAGCAAAGGCTCTGCTAACCTTTCCCCTGTGAGAGCTGGGGATCCAATTTCTAATGCCCAAATGATACAGCAGAGCATTTTTTGAGGTGAGTTCAACAGCACTAACATTTGGACCACCCCAAGACAAGCATACTCCTCCTGTCAGAACCTTAGCCAGCACCTCTGGCTGGACATCCGTGGGCTCTCTGGCATTACCATGTATCTCAAGAAACTCATCTATTTTCTCAGGGGTGATAAGTACTTTCTTACCCCGCACCCAACTCTTTCCAAACTCATTTCCTCCTTCCTCACCAAATTTTTCTTCCATGTTCACAATAAATTCCCTAACAAGAGCTATATTGAATCTGTATGGGTAAGTCAGGGATTTGAGAAGGTTTACCTCAGTGAGAAGCTGGATAATGGCTGCTGAATTGTAATTGTCCAGGTCCAGTCTCTTTTCTGTCACAATGTGCTTTCTCTCAACAGCGCTCCATGATTGGGAGGCATTCCTATTTCTGAACCAGATCCCCCCTACTGTGATTGCAGTTGAGTCTGCCAATGCAGGTCCTCTCTCAGACGATTCACCAGCAGTACCTTCATCTTCTTCACTGGATTCCTCTTCTTCACTGCTGGAATCAGGAATGAGGATTGGAGCTTTTCCTTTGTCTGAGGGTGGAGGAGGATGTGCTGCAGCAGGTTCTTGTTCAGGAGACTCAGCTTCTATCTCCTCCCCTTCACCTACCATGCCAGGAGACATGACAAGAGTTCTGCACCTCTCTTCTGCAGGACCTGCTATAGCATCCTCTGTAGCTTGTTCTTCTCTCGAGACTTCTTCAAGCATAGCCTCTTCAGTCATCACTGCTGCACTGGTTACAGGCTCCCCGTCACGGACTAGACGCGTCCTTTTCTGCGGGGTTCCTCCTTGTGGAGAAGGATCGCCGTGCGACACAGGGAGAGGTGCGGGCTCCCAGACCACCACGTCTAGACGCTGAGCAGGCGCTTCATTACGCGACTTAGGCCTCCTTTCAGACCTGCCTTGTCGATCTGCTGCCAAATTCTTCTTCAATCCGCGAGTCTTCACCATTGTTGCGGGTTTGTAGAGGATTGGAGGAACGCACGGTGAAGATGATCAGCAACAATTTTGGGGAAGCGCCTTCAACTGTCTTTGCCCTAGAAGTTGATTTACCCGTTATTTTTCCTTTTCAATTTGAAGCTTCTGGATCACGTGCCACACATGTGCCTTCTCCCAGCTTTAGCAACCAAAACACGTGAACAAGCTTATTCTGACCAGGTTGCTATAGCAGACGCGAGCCAGTTCTCCTACTCATTCCGGATGACAGCTTTGTTTGGCGGATCCTCGTGAGGTTCTGATGATGATTTCTTCACCCATACCTGGGTTTGTCTAGAGTTCCTCCTCTTCCGACCCTCAAGACTCCTGTCTCTTCGTTTGTCATATTTGGCTTTCCACACCTGTATTACCTGTGACTTTCTCCTGTCTTTTGCTTTCCAGTGCCCTGGTGCAGCGATCTTAGTAATCCTCCTCTGCGATTCTTTCCAGTAATAAGCATTTCCCGAATCTACTGGGCAAGGAGTCTTTATGCAGCATGTGTTGGGTCTGGGTTTCGTTCCCCTTTTTTCAACTGAGAAGGTTCTCTGCTGCCGCTTCAGATTAGAGGATATCTTCTGATTCCCTTTCTTCTGACCACCATTATTTGTGCATGAACTCCTTTTATTCTGAGGCTCTGGCTTTGTTTTAGACGGATGATGCGTCAGGTGCTGCAGCATCCTCTTGTTCACGTGTCTAGTTCCATCTTTCCCTGCAGGTTTTGGAAATTCATCTGTATTATTCTTTTTCATATATCATAGCATCCGAGGCTTTTATGAAAACTGTTCCTCTAGAGCTTTCTTCACCAGTATATCCAAGCCCCGTTCTCCCTTTTCCAAGTCTTTGATAAGACAAAATTTCATCCAAGATATTTTTCTGAGGATCAGCTGCCTTGGCAGTTGCTGGTGAGACACCAATGTCAGTGGCTTGGCTTCCTGTTTCTTCCTTTTTCAGAATGGTAACTTGACTGTTGGATAATGAGAGATATTTCCTTCGTTCTTCTTCCAGAAGCTTGACTCTGTCAGTCAATGCTTGATTCGTCTGAAGGGCTGCCTCACACTATTTAAGTATTTCCCCCAGATAGTCAATAAGGCTGACAGTTGAGTCCTCCTCATCTTCACTTTCGGATACTTCAATCCCATAGTGGAATTCGTCCTTCTTTAGCTCTTTGTGGTTGAAATCTGACACACTGGTTAGCACAACACAATTTTCTTCATCACTTTCCTCAGAGTCACTCCATTTTGCTGTCAGGGACTTGTTGTTCTTTTTCTCTGAGTTTTTGAGGGGTTTGCTCGGACAGTCAGCCTCAATATGTCCATACCCTTCACAGTTCCAGCATTGGACACCTTTTTTCATTTCTTTCTTCTCATCTTCATTGTGAGCAGGTTCCTTCCCTCTCCTTTTATTTTCTCCACCTCTTCTGAATTGTTTTCGTGAGGATGAGCTTTGCCCAGTTCTTGAGTCCATGTTCTTCAGGAGCTTTCCAAGGTTCTTGACTAGCATACTCAGCTGATCATCTGGTGCTGGCTTCTTAGCTTCTATTTCAGCCTTCAGTCCAATATTCTTGTCCTTAGGAGTGAGATCTTCTTTAACCAGTTTCATCTCAAATTGTTTGAGGGATCCCATCAACTCTTCCAGCCTCATGAGTCTGACATTTTGGGCTTCTTCAATGGCCGTCACTTTCATGTCAAATCTTGTGGGCAACGATCTGAGGACCTTCCTGATCAGCTTCTCTTCAGGAATAGGTTCACCAAGAGCATGGGCTTCATTTGCCAGATCACAAAGTTTTGCATTAAACTCAGTGACAGTCTCCTCTTCTAGCATTCTCAGATTCTCAAACTATGTGCCAATAATCTGCAATCTTGACAGCTTTACTCTATCAGCTCCTTCATGTGCAGTTTGCAGAATTTGCCAAGCTTGTTTGGCCATATCACAATTTGATATCAACCTGAAATTGTTAGCATCAACTGCAGCAAAAATCGCATTCAGAGCCTTTGAATTACCAGTTGATGCAGCTCCCTCTTTAGCAGTCCATTGTTCTTCAGGCTTTATCCGTGTGACTCCCTGTTCATCCATGGTGATTGGGGGAGACCACTGGACCACGATAACTCTCCAGGTCTTCTCATCAATGGCCTTGAGAAAGCTTTCATCCTAGCCTTCCAATATCCATAGTTGCTTTCTTCCAACAATGGAGGTCTGCTTGTGCTCTGTCCGTCCTTCATTGTGTCTTGGCTTCTTCAGAGACACTGTAGGATCTTTTACTCTGTGTGTTGAGCTCCAGCTCTGATACCAATTGAAATTCGTAGCGTCTCTGACAGACAGATTTGTGAACAAGCAATTGCTGCAGCACGCTCTTGTTCACTCAGAAATTGTCTCAGCAAACAATGAACAAGACAGAAGTTTGTTCACCCAGTTCGGCCAACTGCCTATGTCTGGGGAGGACTATTCTCCAGTCCTCAATCCACTAATCACAGAGGTCTCTAAGTACACTCGGTTACAACTCCACGCAACCTATGCTACTCAACCTTGTGTGGATCACTGGACACAATCAGAACAGGCTCTGACTTGTGTCTGCACACCCTCTACAAATGTCAATCTAGAATAGCTACTGTCTTCTCGAAACTCAGCCTTTTCTAAACTACACTCAACTCTGCAGGGTTGCTGCAGCATCTGCTGTAGCACACAACTGATGCACAATTGTCCGCGTCACTCCAAGGCCTTCTGCCGAGCCGACCGAACGATTCCACGAGCGCTGCACACTCTGGAATACTCCCCCTTGCTCAGTGACCTCCTGCCACTAGCGAGAACTGCCGCTTAGACACTCGACCGAGCCACATACCCGTCAGTTCTTCCGCGACCTTCCTTGATCAACCAACAAGCACCATTGCTCTGAATTGGCTTCCAGATCAAGCTCGGATCAGACTACGCAAGTCCTGATCTCCTTGTGCTTCTGTCACCACAGCTCTGCGCTCACGCTCTGCTTTCGGGTGATGATCGAAGAACTCTTCGCACACCAAAATTACTCTCTCTGAATTCTGTGTATGCACTCGTGTATCCCTCAGCTTCGATCAAACTTTCTGCTCTGACCTGTTCTCCCTTAAGTAGCAACGCCCGCTTCAATCAAGAACAGAATTTAGCAATGTCCCACAAAGAAACAATTATCTCCTAATTTTTAGCAGATTAGATTTGTTTTGAACTCCAAAACAAATCTCCTTCTCTAGCTAGGAATTCCCCACTGGAATATTCTCCGCAGCACTTTAAAAAATTCTTCTGATGCTCTCCGCAGAGCTGCCAGGCCTTCTAGCCAATCGCCCAGGTTGCTGCTGCTACTCGGACAGATGCTACAGCAACTTGAACAAGCTCCTACTATAGCATCCCCTGCTGTAGCTGCTCCTTGTTCACTTGTGCTGGTTTTGTCAAACACTGCCATACTGCATCATCAGAGGTAAACCTACTCAAGTCCCTGACGTACCCTTATAAATTCAATATATCACTAGTTAGGGAATTCATAGTCAACATGGAAGAAAAATTTGGTGAGGAAGAAGGAGATGATTTTGGGAAGAGTTGGGTGCGGGGCAAGATGTTAGTAATCACCGCTGAGAAGATAGATGAATTTTTAGAGACCATGATGCCAGAGAGCCTACAAATGTCAAACAAGAGGTGTTGGCCAAGGTTCTCACGGGAGGAGTGTGCATGTCTTGGGGTGGACCAAATCTTAGTGCTGGGGAACTCACCTCCAAAAATGCCCAGTTGTATAACTTGGGCATTAGGAACTGGATTCCCAGCTCTCACAGGGGAAAGGTTAGCAGATCCTTTGCTAACCTTTTACACTCGATTGGGAAAAGGAGAATGTTAAGGTATGTGGCATCATTGACAAACTCCTACAAAGTGCACTAAAGCCTGCTACAGCAAGTATGGAAAGAAAACAGCTGATGAAGAGCATTCCAGAGTGAGCAAACTCAGTAAGTGGCTCTCCAGATGAAGACATTAAGTGGCGCTCCAGATGAAGACATTAAGTGGCGCCTGAGCTTAATGTCTTCATCAGGCGCGCGACCTAATGTTGCTGGGGCGCTCAGAAATCTGGAAGAGATCATGTAGACATCAGCTTGTGCAATCTGGGCAGAGTGACTATCTCAGTGCTCAAGCAGTGGAGTAAGCAAGTGCTACAGCAATCTATGGAGCAGAAGTTCAGTAGCAGAAGATCAGCTCTCCTTCAGAAATCCAGTGCATGTATACAAGACAGAAAAGCTGCAAGTGCTACAGCAGACGCTGGTGCCTGGAGCTGCAGCAGAAGTATCGCACACCTTCAGACAGCATGTGCTACAGCAGATGCTGGAGCTAAAATGTTGTAGCAGAAATTCAAAGCTTTCTCGGAGATTGCGTTCAAACAACAAATCAGTGGACCGAAGGGCTTCCAGAAAGAGCTGAATATTCAGGAGAATATTTTCTGGAGTGTCTTTCAAGAACAAGAGCAGACTTGTTGAGTGAAGATTTGATTCTGTACAATCTTCTCAATCACAATGTAGGCATCGTCAAGGTCTAAGTCCATCATAGCTCCACCAGCGGCCTGGTCTAGAGCTGTCCTTGTAGCTTGGTCCACTACGAGTTAGAAAGTATGGATCACCAACCACTTCTGGAGTCCATGGTGAGGGCATACCCTCAATAGCTCCTTGTATCTCTCCCATGCTTCATATAAAGATTCGCCATCTTGCTGTGAGAATGATGAAATCTGGTCACGGTAAGGAGTTGTCTTTGCAGGAGCACACAGCTGATGCACAAATGTCGCGTCGCTCCAAAGCCTTCTGCCGAGCCGATCGAACAATTCCACGAGCGCTGCACACTCTGGAATACTCCCCCTCACTTAGTGACCTCCTGCCACTAGCGAGAACTACCGCTTAGACACTCGACCGAGCCACTCACCCGTCAGTTCTTCCGCGGCTGCCCTTGATCAACCAACAAGCACCACTGCTCTGAATTGGCTTCCAGATCAAGCTCAGATCAGACTACGCAAGTCTTGATGTCCTTCTCCTACTGTCACCACAGCTCTGCGCTCACGCTCTGCTCTCGGGTGATGATCGAAGAACTCGTCCGTCGCACACCAAAATTGCTCTCCCTGAATTCTGTGTATGCACTCGTGTATCCCTCAGCTTCGATCCCACTCTCTGCTCTGAACTCCTTTCTCTTAAATAGCAGCACCAGCTTTAAGCAAGACCAGAATTAAGCAATGTCCCAAAAAGAACAATTATCTCCTAAAATTTAGGAGATTAGATTTGATTTGGATCTTCAACACATATCTCCTTCTCAATCTTGGAAACCCCACTGGAATATTCTCCACAGCACTCTAAAATATTCTTCTGGTGTTCTCCGCAAAACTGCCAGGCCTTCTAGCCAAGCCCAGGTTGCTGCTGCTTCTCGGACAGATGTTGTAGCTACTTGAACAAGCTCCTGCTATAGCATCCCCTGCTGAGCTGCTCCTTGTTCACTTGTGCTGTAGCTGCTCCTTATTCACTTGTGCTGGTTTTGTCAAACATTGCCATACAGTATCATCAAATACAATCATACTCACATGGGTGAATAGTCTCGTAGCCGAAACCCATATTTCTCAAAATTTTCTTCACATCACGGTAGCAAGCAGGATGCTTATTTTCAACTATAAGTAATTCTTTAGCATACTTTAGCATACGATTGAAACTCTTATCAGACCATCCATTATCAACCTTGAGCTGCATTGCTCTCAAAATTGTATCAAGCATAGTTTTGTCACTACCACCATGAATTGGAATTTGGGCTTCGGATAGAAGCTTGTGATACTTCTCGGAAGCTTCCTTTCCAAAACGATCATGTTGAACATCCTCCTGCTCCTACATAGTATGTGTGCCCATGTCATGTGCATCTCGATATGGGAATGCATTGTTAATGATCTCCGTTGTAGGATTTGTATCGTAAGTATCATCAATAGGATTTATTTTTCCTGGCATAATCTACTCTGAAACATATTGTTCTCTCATCATGTATACAGAAGGACCGCAAGCAATTTCCCCGTGAGAAGTCCAAGTGATTAATCACGCATCAAACCACTATGAATCAGATGCCCATACATTTCATCCAATGTAAGACGTCTTATGTTGTGCAATTTGCATCGTCTACATGGACATAAATATGCATCCCCAAACAATTGTCTAACAAATTCAATAAATTCGAGAATTCCTTCAGTATATTGAACATCACATCTCCAAGTTCCATCCATCTTTCATCCATTTCTTGCTGTAAAAATTTATCAGCATTATATAAAAAAATATATATCATATTAAAACCTGCATGACAATATACATTTGTACGTCGCAAAAAATATATATATCATATAAATCGAAAAACTTATATGACACAATATGTACGTCGCAAAATGTCTGTGTCATATATGACAATATAAGTGATAGCAATTAAACGTACTAAAATCATCCGTAGTTGATACAAACTGAATTAATACTAACACAAAAAATTGAGAATTACACTGGAACTTAACAAAATGAGAAGAATGTTGTTGGTTGATGACCTGCTATTTTAGTTCTCCGGAATTTGAAAACAACTTCAAAGAATTTGAAAATGGAAAGTGAAGAAGGTGGTGGAATAAGCTACGAGTTTTGTTGCATGATTTATAAAGGTTCAAGTCATAATTAGCTGGTGGAAAATTATACTATGCATTTATTTATTACTATTAGTTGATATAACATTGTTTTCAAATTCAAATATATGAATTGTACTTTTGTAACTCAAATACATGTAAAGAGCAATAAACTTATATGACAGCTTGCATTTGCAGGTTGATGTGACAAGGCAGCCAAAGGCTGCAACTGCAAATCTGTTGCAAAAAGTGAAGTAGATTTTTTCACGGAACTTGCTTTCATTTAGTCAAATCCTATGTAATTGAAACGAGAGTGTAGTTTTGATATTGTCACATAAGTAGTCTATCATGAAATGTGTTTGTTGTATTCAGAGGTATTGTCACATTCAGGTACATGAAAATGACAATAAATCTGATATCGTGCACGCGGTGCCAGGAAAACCCTTCTATATGACAAACAAATGTGTGATGTATAAGATGTGTCACTTCATGTGTCCTATATGACGGTAGTTTCTCGCGACATACTATTCGTTGTTACGTTACATACTTGTGACATATATGTTCATATTACACTATCCAAAAATGTTATATAAGATGTAAAATGGAGTAGTGTGCGCACAAGGGGTCCTCAAGCCTTGGCAGTTCCAAATTAGGGTTTTCATTGCTCTGGGCGAGGTTGCTTGGATAAAGTCTGTGATCTCTACTACTCGTTGTCCTCATATATCAATGGCTTCATTTTGCTGAGGGCAATTATGAGGGTTGTAAGAGTGATGAGCGGTACATGGTCTGACAGCCTCATCTCTGGATCTCTGATCTCCGATGTGTCGTTTGTTGCCAGACAGGGTCCTGTCTGCTATTGTGGGTTTTCTGAACTTGGTGGCCCAATTATGAAGTGGGTTATTTATGGAACTAGTCCCACTAAACATCACCAATAAGAAGCTGAGAATGCAAATCTAGGATTCTGTCTACGTGGGTTGAAACTTGTAGTGTATTATGAGTAACTTGTAGTGCACTCATCCAAGGATTATACTCATTCTCTTCTGAGATTGAGAAGTTTCATGTGTGATGAGGCCACATTTGAAGCATAGTGTTAGTGGTTTAACTATGAAGTACTTGCGACTGACGGCAATCGAGTTGGATAGTGTATGCACCGATTGAACTCTGCGTATTCGACTAGCTATAATGAAATTTTCTTTTGCGATTATAGCAGGAATAGATGTTGTACAATTGACAACACGTCGTTGGGTGTTGCAAACTTAAATTTACAAAATCTACTACACTAGCAAGTGGTAAGTATGGTCGTACCCAAGATAAATCAATTAGTCTAGAATCATACACTTAACTAACAGGGGTTGATCTCAAGAAATATTTTGAGTTTATCGAATCCAGAAAAATCAGTTTAGGGAATGCACTCCAACTAGTAATCATCGACCAAGTATGCATCAACTAGTGAAAGACTATTCTTGAGTTCCACCTACTCTTAACCGCTAGGTTCTCGAATAGATTAAATAATGACTAGACTAACAACACCAAACTAGTTCTACCGCTAGGCTTCACTCCCATGGCAAAGCAATCCAGTATCATGCAATTGACATCAATCTAGTTTCCCAGCTAGGCTATGCTAAACCGTCAATCAAAACATGTGTTTCATACGAAGAGTAGAAATTCACTAAACCAAATCATGAATCCATAGATCTCAAACTAAGTGTTGCAATGCAAATTCCTAAACTGAGCAGGTTTAGTTACTACTAGAATCCATCAAGTTTAATGAATATACTGAGTTTAGAGAATAAGAAATCTGTCACAAAGGTTGTAGACGCTGAGAGGCAAGTTCCATTGGGGCTCTTCTAATTATCCTCCTTCCGTTGTCACTCCGGTGATCAATTGATGGAGAAAAGCTGTGCTTGTCCCCTTTATATAGTAGTTGTCTAGCCCCTTTTTCTTGAGTAACGGTCGCTCTTAATGACCATTCTTAAGGGGGACCTTGAAGGCTTTGACCCCTTGAGTAACAACCCCATCTTTATGTGTGTATTCAGTGCTGGTGGACTGCATTTCATCCTAGGGCAGCAACTTGAAGGAATCCTATGTTGATCAAGATGCTTCTTTATGCTTTTGAGGGTCATTGACTATTCAAGCCCACTTTCATTTAGTCCAAGAATTGCATTGGCTGGCCCGACCTGTCCCTCATTAACAATTGAACCAAGCAACTCTTTGGTTCAATCAAAACCACCTCAGTATTTCTCTTCTCTCTTACTCTAGACAAAGTTTTTGCTTCTTTCATTCCCAAATTATTGAGTGAGGCCTAGGATGCTCCAATTGCGCAATAAAACTCTAAATCGATCCCGATACACCTGCGATTTGAAACACTACAAAAAAATAATTTGGCACAGGCAAAATGCAACTAAACAATGGGAATAAATAACTCGATGGAACGTAGAAATATGCTCCATCAAACTACCCTACACTTATCCTTGTTCGTCCCCGAAAAGAACAAGACTCGCACACTCAAATTATTCCTATCATGTCAACGACTAAACACTGAATTTACTCGAGATGTCATCCCTAATCAGTTCATCAGCATATACTCACACTCATTCTTCAATACTGATCAGCAAGAAACTAAAATGATACATGTTACCCTTAAGGTAGAGATGGAATTTAATAGATGAATGGGAGCTAGTTCTCTTTAGACTCTAGACTCCATCAGCTCAAAGTCATAGCCACGCTTCCACGTCGAACTTGCTTTCTCTGGCACGTGATAAATCCTAGTTATGAGGAACTCAGCCTTGCCCTTTTTCTAAGATCAGCTCCTAAAACTTTCTTATCTTGTTTAGTCCGAAGATTTACTCAACTTGATTGTCATGTCTTCTTTTCGAGCTTTGCTCCCCAATATGAATTGCTTGTCTTTTTTTTCTCTTTTTTTATTCTTCTCTCTGAACGGTTCCGATTATAGCCTTCGAATAGCAGCATATGGAACGCGTCCTGCTCTTTCCTATCATTGTCCTTTCAGCGTGAGGCAGGATAACGGTTACCCACCCATTCCCGGTTACTTGGACTAGGGATAGGACGGTTTGTTTTCTCGTCTCACCACTTGCATAAACGCTGCAACGGTGGAGTGAAAGTAACACTCGTCATAACTCGGAATGCCAACCTCCACAACTCAATGTGCCATGTGACTAATCCTCTGAACCTTGTCAAGTCGCTCTAGAACTTTTTTTTCAACTCTACATCCTATAATATCTCAACTCAAAGGAACATATAACATCAATTCAGTAGCATCACAATATTTTAGAAACCATGCGAAGCATACACATCAAAACTTCATAGAATAGAACATCATCCCATTGAGCAAACGTGCTGACACAACATGCTGACTTTCCCACCCCACACTTGAACCGAGCCGTGTTCTCATGGTACGACTCGAGCGTTGAGACGGGCACTTACGCAAGACAAAAAATAAAAATAATAAAATGATAAATGTGGTGTAGATAACTACTCCTCTAATGGCCCACCAGAGGAGGTTGTCTCATATACTCAGGTGAAATGTGAGTCCCACATTCTGCCAAAAATTAACTGAAAAAATAAGAACACACGCACTAAAGAGTGCTTTCGTTAATGTATCACATTTAACTTAAACTAAAGTGACTCAATAATATAAAAAATTAAATCCTAACTACACTTGGGCTGCCTCCCAAAGAGCGCACTTGTTTAACGTCGATGACTCAACGATACCTCTCATCATTCATCTCTTACCGGCTCGGCCAACCGGAACTCCCCATCAGGTGGAATAACCTCTCCATGATAATGCTTAACTCTCTGCCCGTTCACAACAAACTTTTCTTTAGTACTAGGCTTTTCAAGCTCTATAGCTCAGTGACTAAAAACTTTCACCACCGTATATGGACCTGTCCAACGAGAACGCAACTTTCCAAGAATTTAGCAATACCTTTTGTCCAACGTCGAACGAGCGTCTAAGAATGAATTTATCATGGTAAAGCTTAGTTCGCGCTTTGTAGTTTGATTGGCTCTCATAAGCCTCTAAGCGCAGCTCATTCAGCTGCAATCTCCTTTCAATACCTGCACTAGCCAATCCAAAGTTACATGACCTAATTGTCCAATAAGCTTTTTGTTCTACCTCAACCGGCAAGCGACAAGCTTTGCCATAAACGAGTCTGAACGGAGAGGTCCCAATAGGCGTCCTATAGGCTGTTCTATAGGCCCATAATGCTTCATTCAACCTTGTGGACCAGTCATTCCTTGAAGACTTAAACCATTTTCTCCAGAATTGACTTGATTTTTCTGTTGGAGATCTCTGCTTGCCGATTTGTTTGTGGATGGTAGGCTGTCGATACTTGGTGATGCACTCCAAATTGCTTAAATACCGCCGCCATCGATTTGTTCCAGAAGTGTGATCCTAGATCACTTATCACCGCTTTCGGCACTCCATACCTACAAAAAATGTTAGTAAGTAAGAAATCCACAACAGTTCTTCCATCATCATTTCTAGTGGCCATAGCTTCCACCCATTTCGAGACATAATCCACAGCAACCAAAATGTATTGATAACCATAAGAAATAGGAAACTGTCTCATAAAGTGTATGCCTCATATATCAAAGACAACAACAACAATCGGATTTTGAGGCATTTTATTCCTAGCAGAAATGTTTCCTACCCTCTGGCATTTATCACAGTTATTACAATGGTCATAAGCATCACTAAACAAATGAGGCCAAAAGAATCCACTATCCAGAATTTTCCTAGCGGTTCTCTTGGGACCAAAATGGCCACCACAAGCATGTTCATGACAAAAAGACAAAATTGATGAGATCTCATTTTCTGGCACACATCTTCTAATTATTTTATCAGCGCCAATCTTCCAAAAATAAGGATCATCCCAGATATAATATCTAGAATGATGCTTGAGTTTAATCCTTAAACTCTATTGAGAGATGGAGGGAACTAACCTCCCACCAGGTAGGTAACTATGTTAACATACCATGGTGTCTTTATATGCACAGCGAAAAGATGCTCATCAGAAAGGTCTCCGTTTATTCTACTGCGTCCTCCTCCTTGATTATTCTGCTCAGGTGGTCAGCTACCGGTGTTCTCGATCCCCTTCTTGTCCTTGATTTCAACATCGAATTCCTGGAGTAGTAGGATCCATTTGATGAGCTGTGGCTTGGACTCCTTCTTGGCCATCAAATGCCAAATTGGTGCATGATCAAAAAATACAATAACCTTAGAGTCAAGTAAGTAAGAACGAAACATTTCAAGAACAAACACAACAGCTAAAAGATCTTTCTCTGGGGTGGAATAATTTTTCTTTGCAACGTCTAAAGTCCTAGACGCATAATGAATCACCACAGGCTTCTTATCCTTCCGTTGTCCGAGCACCGCACCAACAGCAAAGTCGCTCGCATCACGCATAACCTCAAAGGGTTGGGTAATCTAGTGCTTGTATTATTGGTGCACTCGTCAAGGCTGTCTTGAGTTCTTCGAAAGCTATCTTGCACTCATCATTAAAACCAAAAGGAACATCTCTATACAACAATCGAGACAGTGGCAATGCTATCTTGGAAAAAATTTTAACAAACCTGCGATAAAATCCCGCATGCCCTAAGAAAGACTTGATACCACGTTGGTCAGTAGGATAAGGCAATCCACAAATTAAAACAATTTTGGCTTATCTACCTGGATGCCTTCCTCATAAGCAATATGACCTAAGACAACGCCATGTGCGACTATGAAATGACACTTCTCATAATTAAGCACCAAATTCATCTCAATCCAATGTGTGAGTACCCTATCTAAATTGCAAACATTCATCAAAAGTATTTCCATAGACAGTGAAGTCGTCCATGAACACTTGTACACAATCACTTATCAAATCAGAAAATATGCTCATGACAACACGTTGAAAAGTACTCGGTGGCTTACACAACCCGAAAGACATGCGCCTACATGCAAACGTATCGAAAGGGCATGTGAATGCCGTCTTTTCTTGGTCCTCAACTGCAATGGGGATCTGATTGTACCCAGAAAATCCATCAAGAAAGCAAAAATAAGGCTTACCTGCAAGCCTGTCCAGCATCTGGTCGATGAATGGCAGTGGGAAATGATCCTTGCGTGTGGCTTCATTAGCTTTCTATAATCGATACACATGCGCAAGCCATTCTGCACTCTTTCTATACCGGCTCCCCCTTGTCATTCATCTCCAATGTAATTCCAGTTTTGTTGGGCGCCACATGCATAGGGCTCACCCATTCACTATCAGATATTGGATAGATCACACCGGCATCTAGTAGTTTCTGCACTTCTTTTTGAACAACCTCCTTCAGTAGTGGGTTCAAGCGATGTTGAGGTTGTCTCACAGGTTTTGCTCCTTCCTCCAGTAAAATCCGATGCATACAAATTGTTGGACTAATTCCTTTAATATCAGCCAATGTCCATCCTATCGTAGTCTTGTGCTCCTTTAGTACTCACGCCAGTCTTTCTTCTTGATCTCCCTCAAGTTCTCTCTTAATAATAACCGGCAATGTCTCGCCTTCTCCCAAGCAAATGTACTTCAAATGCTCCGGTAAAGGTTTCAATTGTATCTCAGGAGCCTGCACAACAGATGGAACAAGCGTAGTTTTACAGATGTATTGACTTCATATCTGGGGGTGAGTGGTGCATCTTCTCGTAGCATTCAAACAATGTCACTGGTGTCATGGATGAATCGCTCAGCAGCTTCCTTGGTGTCCACTGCCTCTCTGAGGACTAACTCCAATATATCCACCCCCCACGGTATATCCGACTAGAGTGCCGCATCATCAATGAGGTCCAAATCATGTATCTTTGTATTGCCTGGTGGTTATCACATAGACTTATAGATATTAAATCTAATTACTTCTCCATCTACCTCCATGACGAGATCACCGGTCTATGTATCAATCTTTGTCTTCGCGATCACCAAAAAGGGTCTCCCTACCAGGACTGGTGAAGTGTCTATCGTTGCCTCGTCCTCCATTTTCATCACATAGAAATCTGCAAGGAAAACAAGCTTCCCTAATTGCACTAACACATCAACAACAATACCCTCTGACTTAGTACATGATCTATCTGTCAGTTGAATGGTTAAGGCAGTGGGTCTTAGAGGACCACTATGCAATGTTCGGTATAAGGAGTAAGGTAACACATTAATCGATGCACCTAAATCCAACATACAATTATCCACTTTTACTTTACCAATAAAGCAGGAAATTATAAATGTACCTGGATCATTACATTTTTGTGCTACCTTACAATGAAGAATGGCCGAGATGTTCTTCCTTAAATTCACTTGCTCGTGTTTCAATACTCCTCTTTGATTAGTGCACAACTCTTTTAGAAACTTAGCATATTTTGGGATTTGCTTTATCGCGTCAAGGAGTGGGATTGTGATTTCGACTTTGCTAAACAACTCCAATACTCTTGATCCATTGCTAGATTCCACTTAGGTCTCGATACCTGCACAAGAAATGGAAGTGGGGAATTAGAACTCACTTTTCCAAAATTTCTGGCAGAGGCCGCCGCGGACCCTGAAGCATTTTCCTCTGCGAATGGATCTGAACTCTCTCTTTTGTCTACACCCTCCGCGAGGTTTTGCTGGACCAATTTTTAGATTGCTGCACATCTGCTCCCCATCGAGTTTTTTGCCACTTCTCCAAGTCAATGCACTAATATTTCCTTTTGGATTGGGAATCGTCTGTGAGGGAAGTTTTCTTTTATCATTCTTGAGCTCACACATAGTAGCAACCAATTGAGACATGTGCTTTGACAACTCTGCTAATGTTCCATCGATCTTTCCTTGATTATTCTGCACATTCGTCACCAACTCCTTGACCACTTCTTCTAATGATTTGTTTGAGATCACATTACTCGAGCAAGCTTAGTTGTAATTCCGCCTCTGTTGATATTGGCCATTAGCATTAACATTGTACCTCTCTTGTTTTTGAAATGGAGGGCGGGAAGGTTGTGCTTGTTGCTCGTTTTTTCCTTGGTTGTTCTAGAATCCTCCTCGTTTCTTCAACCGAATCCATTCGCTGCAAGTCCAAATTGCATAGGTGCTTGCCTATTGTTGAAGTTCTGGAACCCTCCCATGGCATTCACCTCAACTGTCTCATCTTCATGAAGGGTAAGACACTGATCTATTTTGTGGCTTGCAGCACCACAAAAATCACAAGGCTTAAATACACTCACCTGCCCAACCATCATTTTCTGCATAACTTCTTTGAGCTCCTTGATTTCGTTGGCCAATTGAATAGTGTTGGAATCCACTTGTGAAACATTTTTCACTCGGCTTGTCTTTTCCCTTTGACCTTCTCTAAACAGAGCACTTTCAAGTTTGAAAGTCGCAGCGCCTCTGATAAACAGATTTGTGAACAAGCAGTTGCTACAGCACACTCTTGTTCACCCGGAAACTGTTTCAGCAAGAATGAACAAGGACAAAGGTTTGTTCACCCAGTTCAGCCAACTGCCTACGTCTGCGGAGGACTCTTCTCAGTCCTCAATCCACTAATCTCAAGGTTTCCAAGTACACACAGTTACAACTCATGCAACCTATGCTACTCAACCTTAGGTGGATCCTCGTACACAATCAGAACAGGCTCTGACTTGTGTCTGCACACCCTCTACTGATATCTATCTAGAATAGCTACTGTCTCCTCGAAACTCAGCCTATTCTAAACAATACTTAGATTCTGCAGGGTTGCTATAGCATCTGCTGTAGCACACAACTGATGCACAAACTGTCCGCGTCGCTCCAAGCCTTCTGCTGAGCCGTTCGAACAATTCCACGAGCGCTGCACACTTTGGAATACTCCCCCTCACTCAGTGACCTCCTGTCGCTAGCGAGCACTGCCGTCCAGACACTCGACCGAGTCACTCACTCGTTAGTTCTTCCGCGGCTGCCCTTGATCAACCAACAAGCACTCTCTGCTCTGAATTGGCTTCCAGATCAAGCTTGAATCAGACTACGCAAGTCCTAATCACCTTCTGCTTCTGTCACCACAGGTCTGCGCTCACGCTCTGCTCTCGGTGATAATCGAAGACCTTGTCCGCACACCAAAATTACTCTCTCGGAATTCTGTGTGTTCTCGCTTTCAGCTCTCTTCTTCGATCAATCTTCATTGCTCTGAAGGGTCTTCTTTATATAAGAGCACCCACTTCCATCATTATCAGATTATAGCTCCAAAAGCAAAAACCCCTAATTTGTAGGAGATTAGATTCGATTGGCAAATCTAATCTTCTACAATCAAATCTTCTTCTCCGGCTGGGAATCTCTAGTGGAATATTCTCTGCAGCAACTCTGAACCTCCTCAGATGCTCTTCGAAGGACTGCCACGCCCTCTTTCCAAAGACCCAGGTTGCTGCTGCTCGGACAGACGCTACAGCTCTTCTGAACAAGCTCCTGTTATAGCTCTCTCCTGCTATAGCTGCTCCTTGTTCACTGGTCTTGTTCACATATGCTGGACTCCTGCTATAGCAACATCTTGTTCACTTGTAAGCTGGTTTTGTCAAACACTGTCATACTGCATCATCAATCTCCCCCTTGGCATTTTGACAAAACCCTAGGCCACTGATGCACATTTCCATGAACAGCCAAATAACTTACTAAAAAACGTTTTCAGGTAAGAGTAATTGATGGCCACATTCGGCCTTAGCTAAGCCACGCAGGGCCAAAAAAAACAGTGTTCATTGTTCATCAGCAATGTTCATCAGTCATCAGTGCAGGTTCAAATTCATCAGTGGCTTTTGCATGCTTCTTGCTCTCCCCCTTTTTGGCACAGATGCTCAAGGGGTCTGTCCACCATCCTCCGGATACTCCAAATCTTTGAGTACACTTCTGAGTTGAGCTCGCCTGACATCCCTTCGCTTGGCTTCAGCCTCCAAACTCATTAGTTCTGACTTCAGGAGACTCACAATTCTGGCTCGGAGAGCAGCATCAATGGAAGAGGCAGTAGGGATGGCTTCTCGGAGAGGAATTGGATCAGTCGAGATTGTCAGAAGAGAATCCTCTTGAGCTATATCAACTGCATGCTTGCCTTTAAACAGCTTGTGATCAACCGTAAACACTTGCAGCTCCTCAGACATCATCTCAGCAATCTCTTCTAGCTCTGGATGCTGATTGACCATCATACCATAAATAAGGGAGGGCAGCACAATGGGTTTGCTGGCGGAAGGGCTGCCAGCATGAGCAGCAATTTGAGGAAACATCACACTCCCCAGGCTGATTCTTCTCCTTTTCCCGACCGAGTGCATGAGATCAGCAAAGAGTTTGCTAACCTTTCCCCTGTGAGAGCTAGGGATCCAGTTCCTAATCCCCAGATTGTACAGCAGAGCATACATAGAGGTGAGTTCAGATGCACTGAGGTTGGGTCCTCCCCAGGATTGACACACACCTCCTGTGAGAACCTTGGCTAACACCTCTCGTTTGACATTTGTGGGCTCTCTGGCACCACTATCCATCCCAAAAAATTCATCTATTTTTTCTGGGGTAACCAGTACCACCTTACCCCTGACCCAGCTTTTTCCATAATCATCTCCACCCTCTTGACCAAACTTCTCTTCCATGTTAAATATAAACTCCCTAACTAACCTGCTATTGTATCTATAAGGATAGGTTAGGGATTTCAGTAGATTTACCTCAGTTAGAATTTGGATGATTGCTGAAGACTTATATTTCTCCACATCCAGCCTCTTTTCAGAAACAATGTGCTTCCTCTCTACTGAGCTCCAGAATTGGGAGGCATTCCTATTTCTGAACCATGTTCCTTCGACAGTGACTGCTGTTGTGACATCTCCTACGCTGGACTTCAGACCCACAGGTCTTTTCTCTGACGGTTCACCTGTAGCATCCTCACTAGACTCCTCTTCTTCACTGGACTCCTCTTCTCCACTACTGGTGTCAGTAATGATGATTGGTGTTTTTCCTTTGTCCGAAGGAGGAGGAGCATGTGCTGTAGCAGGTTCTTGTTCAGGTAGTTCAGGTTCCATTTCCTCCCCTTCTCCTTCTATGCCTGGGGATGTGACAAGTGTTCTGCAGCTTTCTACAGTATGGTCCCCCGCAGCATTCTCTACATCTTGTACTTCTCTTGGGGGTTCTCCAAGTACATCCTCTTCAGCTACAACTGTGGCGCTAGTAGTAGGCTCCCCGTCACGAACTAGACGTCTCCTTTTCTGCGGGGTTCCTATTTGAGGAGAAGAGGTGTCGTGAGACACAGGAAGAGGTGCGGGCTCCCAGACCACCAAGTCTAAACGCTGAGGAGGAGCTTCATTACGGAACTTGGTCCTCCTTTCGGTACTGCCTTGCCGTGCTGCTGCCAAGTTTTTCTTCAGGCCTCGGGTTTTCACCATGGTTGCAGGTTTGCAGAGAGTGAGAGGAACGCACGGGAGAGATGATCGCCAACGATTTGGGGGAAGCGCCTTCAATTGACTTTGCCCTAAAATTTGATTTACCCGTTGCATCTTTTCTTTTAAATTGAGACTTTGAGTTCACATGCCGCGCATGTGTCTTCTTCTTGCTTTAGCGATCAAAATATGTGAACAAGCTTCTACTGGCCAGGTTGCTATAGCAGACAGGAGCTGGTTCTCCTACATATTCCGGATGACTGCTTTGTTGGGAGGATCCTCGTGAGGCTCTGATGATTGTTGGGAGGATCCTCGTGAGGCTCTGATGATTGTTTCTTTACCCATACTTGGGTTTGTCTTGATTTCCTCCTCTTCTGACCCTCAAGACTTCTATCCTTTCGTTTTTCACCTTTAGGTCTCCACACCTGTATCTTTTGTGACTTTCTCCTGTTTTTCCATTCCAGTGGGCTGGTTCAGCAATCTTTGCAATACTCCTTCATGATTGTTTCCAGTAATAAGCATTTCTCGGATCTACTGGGCAAGGAGATTCTATACAGCATGTGTTGGCCCTGGGTTTTGTTCCCCTTTTTCCAGCTATGAAAGTTCTTTGGGTTCGCTGCTGCCGCTTCAGGTTCGAGGGTATCTTCTGATTCCCTTTCTTCTGACCATAATTATTTGTGCATGATCTCCTTTTATTCTAAGGCTCTGGCTTTGCTACAGATGGATGATGGGTCAGGTGCTGTAGCATCCTCTTGTTCAAGTGTCTGGTTTCATCTTCCTCTGCAGGTTTTGGGCAAACATCCAGTGCTTTTATGAAAACTGTTCCTCTTGAACTTTCTTCACCAGTGTATCCGAGCCCCCTTCTTCCTCTTCCAAGTCTTTGATATGAAAGAACTTCATCTAGGATATTTTTCTGTGGTTCGGCTGCCTTTGCTGTAGCTAGAGAGACACCAATGTCAGTGGCTTGGCTTCTTGTGTCTTCCCTTTTTAGTATGGTGACTTGTCTGTTAGCTGAGGAGAGAAATTACCCTCGTTCTTCTTCCAGTAGCTTGACTCTGTCATCCAAGGCTTGATTCGTTTGCAGAGCTTCCTCACATTGTTTAAGTATCTCTACCAGATAGTCAATTAGGCTGACAGTTGAGTCCTCCTCATCTTCACTTTTGGACACAACAACCCCATAGTATAATTCATTCTTTAGTAACTCTTTATGGTTGAAGTCTAACACACTGGTTAGCACAACACAATTTTCTTCTTCACTTTCTTCAGAGTCACTCCACTTAGCTGTCAGGGACTTGTAATCCTTCTTCTCCGAGTTTTTGAGGGGTTTGCTCGGACAGTCAGCCTCAATATGTCCTTACCCTTCACAATTCCAGCATTGAACACCCTTTCTCATTTCTTTCTTCTCATCTTCATTCTGAGCAGGTTCCTTCCCTCTCCTTTTATTTTCTCCACCTCTTCTGAATTGTTTTCGTGTGGATGAGCTTTGCCCAGTTCTTGAGTCCATGTTCTTCAGGAGTTTCCCGAGGTTCCTTACTAGCATACTCAGCTGATCATCTGGAGCTGGCTTCTTCACTTCTGTTTCTGCCTTCAGTCCTATATTCTCCTTAGGAGTAGGCTCTTCTTTAACCAGCTTCATCTCAAATTGTTTGAGGGATCCAACCAACTCTTCCAGCCTCAAGTGTCTGACATTTTGAGCTTCTTCAATGGCCGTCACTTTCATGTCAAATCTTGTGGGCAACGATCTGAGGACCTTCCTAGTCAGCTTCTCTTCAGGAATAGGTTCTCCAAGAGCATGGGCTTCATTTGCCAGGTCACACAGTTTCGCATTGAACTCAGTGATCGTCTCCTCTTCTAGCATTCTCAGGTTCTCAAACTGCGTAGCAATAATCTGTAATCTTCACAGCTTTACTTTATCAGTTCCTTCATGGGCAGTTTTCAGGATTTCCCAAGCTTGCTTGGCCATATCACAATTTGATATCAATCTGAAATTGTTAGCATCAACCGCAGCAAAGATAGCCTTCAGAGCCTTTAAATTACCAGTGGCTGCAGCTCCCTCTTCAGCAGTCCATTGTTCTTCAGGTTTTATCCGTGTAACTCCCTCTTCATCCATGGTGATCGGAGGAGACCACTGAACCACGATAGCTCTCCAAGTCTTCTCATCAATGGCTTTGAGAAAGGCCTTCATCCTAGCCTTCCAATATCCATAGTTGCTTTCTTCCAACAATGGAGGTCTGCTCGTGCTCTGTCCTTCCTTCATTGTTCCTTGACTTCTTCAGAGGCGATGTAGGATCTTTTACTCTGTATGTTGAGCTCCCGCTCTGATACCAATTGAAATTCGCAGCGCGTCTGATAAACAGATTTGTGAACAAGCAGTTGCTACATCACACTCTTGTTCACCCGGAAACTGTTTCAGCAAGAATGAACAAGGACAAAGGTTTGTTCACTCAGTTCAGCCAATTGCCTACGTCTGGGGAGGACTCTTCTCAGTCCTTAATCCACTAATCTCAAGGTTTCCAAGTACACACGGTTACAACCCACGCAACCTAGGCTACTCAACCTTAGGTGGATCCTCGTACAGAATCATAACAGGCTCTGACTTGTGTCTGCACACCCTCTACTGATATCTATCTAGAATAGCTACTGTCTCCTCGAAACTCATTATCACTATCTAGTGGAATATTCTCTGCAGCAACTCTGAACCTCCTCTGATGCTCTTCGAAGGACTGCCACGCCCTCTTTCCAAAGATCCAGGTTGCTGCTGCTCGGACAGACGCTACAGCTCTTCTAAACAAGCTCCTGTTATAGCTCTCTCCTGCTATAGCTGCTCCTTGTTCACTGGTCTTGTTCACATATGCTAGACTCCTGCTATAGCAGCATCTTGTTCACTTGTGAGCTGGTTTTGTCAAACACTGCCATACTGCATTATCACAGTTATTAACTCCCGCACCTCAGTCGGTGTCAAGTTCAATACTGTGCCACCAGCCGTGGCATCCAATAACATACTCTCGAGAGGTCTCAATTCGTCCAACAAGTACTCTACAAGCATCTTTTCAGAAACTCCCAAGTTACACCAACTTTGTTCCAATGCGCTGAATCTCTCCATGTAATCATACCTAGATTCGATGGGTCCTTGTCTTATAATAGATAACTCTCTCCTTACTTGAGCAGCCTTCGCAAGAGCATACTATTTATCAAGGAACTCCCTCTGCATTTGATCCCCAAGTGCGAATACTCCCTGAATGTAAAGATAAGAACCAGCTTTTTGCAAGATTAGTTAAACTCAATGGAAATACCTTCAATTTGAACCTTTCCTCTGAGGCGGTCATAGAGCCTCAACGTCTGACAAATTCAATCTGCAGATGTCTGGTTGCAACCTCTTCTGGAAGCCCTCCAAATTTCGGAAGATGATGAACTATTGCAGTTTTTACCTCTAAGTTGTCTTCCTCTAGGTCAGTATTTATGCACCACGGCTGATTGTGAAATGTTGGAGCTGAGAGCTCCCTCATCGTGGGTTCCGATCTGTATGGCTGCCTACTCCACTGACGTGCGTATAGTTGAGGTTGTGGTTGAGGTGGAGTGATGAGCGGACAAATAACCTTATATTTGTCCGTATTTTCCACTTACTTTTTGTTTGTTCCATTATTTTATAAAGTCGTTTCATGTTTTCTTTGTCCATTTCAGGTTTAAAATGTGTATTACATAATATGAAGTGGTTCGAAGAAAATCTGGATGAATTCTGATCGATCGAGAGCAAAAACGAGAAAAATTGAGCAAAAGGCAAAAGTGATTCGCCCAAGGTAGATTTGATTCGGCCAGGGGGTGCACGAATCACATGTGATTTGTGCACCCTTGGTTGAATCAATCTCCATGCTGCTTGATGAGCGGATAAATGACCTTATATTTTTCCATATTTTTCCTTTACTTCTTGTTTGTTCCGTTAATTTATAAAGTCATTTGATGTTTTCTTTGTCCGTTTCAAGTTGAAAATGCATACTACATGATACGAAGTGGTCCGAAGAAGTTTTGAGTGAATTCTAGTCGATGGAGAGCAAAAGAGAGCAAAATCAAGCAAAAGGCATATTTGATTCGTCTAGGCTGATTGACCTAATCACATTCAAAGGCTCACCGAGCACACAATTCTTATCCGATTGAGGCGTATCATATCTTATTGGAAAGCTAACTCAAAGCATTACAACTTTGTGGTTTACATCAAGAAGTGATTCGAAGGTTTAAGAGGTCAAAACAGGCCATATTCTAACGCTGCAGAAGTGATTCGCCCTAGAGGAATTCAAGGCTTGGCAGAATCAAAAGTGATTCGGCCAAGGAAAAATGATTCGACCAGCTTCATTCCAGCACTGAGTAAATGATTCGGGAGAATCAAAATTATGGGGCTGTCCGAATCACTTGATTCGGGGAGAATTCGCCTGTAGATCAAATCTGGGCAGTCTGACCTGTTCATCTTCGAAGGCTTGCCGAGCACGCGACTTATCCGATTGAGACGTTCTATAGCTTGTTGGAAAGCTAATTCAAAGATCTACAACTTCCTAGTTTGCGTCAAGAAGTGAATTGAAGATTTAGAGGGTCAAAAAAGCTAGTTTCTAACGCTGCAGAAGTGATTCGGACACCCTGTCCGAATCAACTCA
Organism: Umbilicus rupestris; assembly: GCA_963678935.1. Classification (NCBI taxonomy): domain Eukaryota; kingdom Viridiplantae; phylum Streptophyta; class Magnoliopsida; order Saxifragales; family Crassulaceae; genus Umbilicus; species Umbilicus rupestris. Next base: position 6,387,314 of record OY787605.1, read on the forward strand.
TTAAGCCTTGCCCGAATCACTTTTGATTCGGGCACGGCGGGTAAGTATAAATAGAAAACAGATGGAAAAAATTAAAGAGAGCCTTGGGGTGCCTCCGGTGCCTAGGGTTCCTCCTTGAAGAATTGCCATGGATTTGGAGAAGACACAACAATTGGAGATTCTACATCAACCTTTTACTCATTCCCTACTTCTCTACTACTCAACTTCTTTATTTTTCCTTGTTATACAATTTCATTATGTTTTATTTTAAACTCACCATAAGTGACACATGAATGAGTTGTTGTTTAGTAGTAGGGATTCTTATGGATCCCTTAGGTTTGATTGTAATGCAAGACTTGTCTTTTTATTTATATGAATGGAGTTTGGTTGAAATTTCTCATGCTTTCTCTTCATATCAATTTTGTGCACACCGAGTGTTTGACGAAATACCTAAGTGAGTATGAATTGATAAAACACCTAGGGATGGAATGAGAGTTGAACTTAGGTTGTTTAGAAGATCAAGCATGATTATTTTAGGTTGCGTGTGTGCGCGAGAGTGACATACGCATTCCACTAGGCTAAGTATTAAGCGACTTTAGTTGACTATCAATAGACCGAGAGGTTGAGATTAGGAGACTTTAGTTCTACGCGGTTCAATAGAGCGAGAGTTTGAGAACCGTACTATTTAGGTATCATTCCCATTCTAGGGAAGGAGCAAGAGTTGAATTTAGAATGTGTGATACTTTAGCCTAGAACCATCACTCGAATTTACACATGATTTAGACAAGTTTTGTATTGCTAATCGCATGACCTAGGGGTGAAGTAGGATTCCGACTACGCTTTCTCTATTATTTTCTCTTAGACCATATTTCATCTTGTCTTTAGTATTCACTAGAGATACCTCACCTAGAGGAAAAACCCCCCCTTTACTTAGTAGACTTGCATTAGGCATTACTAGCTAGCTTTAAACTAATCTAGGCTTTTCTCTTGGGTTCGACTCGAGGTCACTCGGATATAAATATTTTTTGAACACCGTGATTGGACTAGTATTTTTACTACCGCTACAACCACAGTGTTTCAAAATGGCGCCGTTGCCGGGGATTAGCCATTAGACTAGTTTGCTTTTTAGTATTGTTTAAGTTAGTCTACTTCATTTTTTTTTTGTTGATTGTGATTGCGTGTTTGCGAGCTATTCTTGCTTACTTTGTTTTAAGTTCACACTTATTGACGCTTTCTTCGATTGCTTGGTAGGTGTTTGAATGAAAATCAAAGCACGCACGAAAAAGGCATAAGAACAAGCCTCCACATCAACGAAGCAAAAATTGCCAGATTTCGATACTCCTTCACCTCAAATTTGCGTTGATCAACCACCAACAGAAATTATGGATCAACCAAACCCGAGGAGGGAAGGAAATGCCACTCTTCCGCAAGAGGAAGATGAGAGACCGGTTGAATTCCCACGCTATCGACGCATGTCACTTGAGAAGGGATCCTCGCAAAGGACTTCTCAAGTGTGTTTCTTATGAAAAAGGGAATCGGCTACGTCTTAGCCAAGACGTTAAACTAGGCTGGTGAGTATTTGTGCTTTTGCTTCTACTTGTTGGTAATATAGAATTGTTTTGTACTTTATGTTGTGTCGTGCGCTAAATGCTTGATTAGTGGTTTTGTTTGTGCCCTCAAATTACCCATTTGGTTTGATTAGCTATATGTAGCAGTTTTTAAGTGTGGGGTAATTGGATGATGTTTAGGTTGCGAACTTTTGATTTACACGAGCATATCTAAGTAAACTCATCGTTTGAATCATTGCACATTTGTTTTCCAATCTTTCGCCTAGCTATATGTTCCGCATTGATTTACATGTAATAGCTAGCTGTTTCAATTTGCGAATTCAGGTGTTGCGCTAATATTTTTCTTGAGTTTCAGATTTAACGCAATTGATTGGAGCATCATTCACGGATGTGCATTTGGCTACCTCCACATGAGAGAAGTTCCTTTGAAACTCTCTCTACTTCTTTTACTTTCTATTGCTTAGGACTAAGCAAATTTTTAAGTGTGGGGTGTTTTGCGCTTGGGCTTTTATTTGCTTAACAACATGATTTTATGCTACATATTTATTTTGTGTGCATTATACTCGCATGACTGCTTTCATCCTAGCTTTAATATTCTTAGTTTAGTCATCCTTATGGTATGTTTCATGAGTAGGGGTTGGATGTGTTATATGTGCGTAAGTTTTGCTACGTGCTTTGATACTGTCATATATGATCTAGCATCTTACTCTCCGCTTGACTTGTGCATATACTTGTTCGGGACGAACAAGACTTAAGTGTGGGGTGTTTATAGGATCAAAAATGACTCGAGGAGAATTCACCCGAGACCAAATCTGGGCAGAGTGACCTGATCATCTTCGAAGGCTTGCTGAGCGCATGATGCTTATCCGATTGAGGCATGCTATACCTTGTTGGAAAGCTTTTCAAAGGGCTACAACTTTGTAGTTTACATCAAGACGTAATCCGAATGTGTAAATGGTCAAACAGGCAAGATTCTAGCACTGCAAAGTTGATTCGCCCAAGAGAAGTTGAAGGGTTTGACAGATCAAAGATGATTCGCCCAAGACAAAGTGATTCGGCCAGTCATGAAACAACACTGAGATATTAATTCGACCGAATCAACTCATTAAGCCTTGCCCGAATCACGGCGAGTAACTATAAATAGATTAAAGATGGGAAAAATTAGATTGTGCCTTGGGGTGCCTCTGGCACCTAGGGTTCCTCTCATGGGATGAAACCCTAATTAGAGAACTTGGAGAATTCGGAGAAGATACCTACAATTGGAGATTGTACAACATTATTCCACTTTATTCCTACTCTAAACCCTACTTCTCTACTACTTTATTTTCATTATTTTTCCTTGTTGAACTATTTCATTATGTTTTGTTTCAAACTCACCATGAGTGAGTAGTTGTTTAGTAGTAGGGATTCTTATGAATCCCTTAGGTTAGATTGTAATGCAAAACATGTTCTTTTATCAATATGAGTGAAGTTTGATTGAAAATTCTTATGCTTGTTCTTCATGTTAATTCTATGCACACCAAGTGTTTGACAAAACGCATTAATGAGTATGAATTGATAAAACTCCTAAGAATGGAATGAGAGTTGAACTTAGGGTGTTTAAAAGATCAAGCATAATTATTTTAGATAGCATTTGTGCGCGAGAGTGACATTCGCCTTCTATTAGGCTAAGTATAGAGCGAACTTTAGTTAACTATCAATAGACCGAGAGGATGAGATTATGTGACTTTTGTTCTACACGTTCGATAGAGAGAGAGTTTGAGAATTGTGTCACTTAGGTATCATTCCCATTCTAGAGAAGGAGCGAGAGTTGAATTTATAATGTGTGATACTTTAGCCTAGAATTGTCAATCAATTTAACTCATGCATATATTTCTGTTTTGTGTTGCCAATCAAATGATCTAGGGGTGAAATAGGATTCCGACTACGTTTTCTCCATTACTTTCTTTTAACCAAATTTGATCTTGCCAACCAAATTTGATCTCCATTACGTTTTCTCTTGGGTTCGACTCGAGGTCACTCGGATTATAAATATTATTTGCTTATCATGATTGGACTAGTATTTTTACTACCACAATTTCGACAATGTTCATGGAGCATACTCATCAAACTCCTCCATACATTCACCTCTATTGTTGTGTCCCTGAAATGCCATCCGTTGACTAGCTGCTTCTCTTTGTCTCTGATTGAAAACTCGTTCAGACTCTTCATAGAACGGTGGTACAACTTGTGATGGTATTACATCGTTGACCTGATTATGTTCATTCCTCTAGCTGCCATCACCATTAACACTTCTGGCATTAGACATACTGAAGCGTAGTAAAATGCAGAAAAATTACAACTAATTTTAAACTAATTATACTAAAACTAACAAAAACTAAAAACACACTTAGAGTTTGATAGTAACTATTGCTCTGCCCGGTAATGGCGCTGTTGAGGCTATGGCATCCTTAACAAAACTGCTCAAGAGACTGCTGAAGCACTCCCTGAAGATCGGTGGCTGGAGTACAATCTGAAGACTGACAAAACAACAACAACAAAGAGCCAGAGACTGCTGAAGCAATCCCTGAAGATCTGTTGCTGAGACACTATTTGAAGGACGGGCAAGAGACAGCTGTGAGAGACAGAGTCTGCTTCAGCACTCCGTGATGATCCAGAGCTAGAGCAGAATCCGAGCGTTGCACGGTAAGGATCCGGTGTGATATGGCTGATATCTGGGAAGCTCAGAGGGTATGCAGACGTCATCAAGAGCTCAGCAAACGCCAGCACGTGGACTAAGAAGATAAAGATCAAAGAGTTCAAATTTGGCAACGGAATCTTCAACAAACTTGCTAGAATCTAGGAGAAGATTTTGATAATGATCCTTGGTGTTTTTTTGGCGTGCTGAAGAGCTTGAAAAGGAAGGCGGTGATGCAGCACAGAAGAGACACGATCAGAGAGAGCAACTCGAGAGCACACAAAGAGTACACAGAGATCAACTTATGATAGCAGGGTTTTATACACTGAGTTGAAGACGTGTGTGGTGCTGAGGGAATCAGAACTCGTGGAGTTTGATTCAGGACTGATTCTGAGTTCAACTTGAGCACTGCTCGTTGAAGGAACAGTCAGAGCTCGGTGCTCAACCGCGAACAAAGACTGTCGCGGGCTGCGAGGCAGTGTTTGAAGTTTCTTAATAGTGACAAAGGGAGTCATTGATTAAGGGGGAGCTAAGACTGAGTTAGAAGAAATCAGAGTGTCTGACTACTCGGCAGGAAAACTTGGAGTGTCATGGACAGAAGATACAAAAACTCTGGTGAAGAGTGTGCTAAAGCATTTCGTGAGCTATATCTTATAATAGAATAGGCTAGGTCTGTGTGTCAGGCCTGTAGCTATTTATTACTGTGAAAGTGTAGGCTGCACGAAGAGAATCTATGAGTTCAAATTGCTAGCTAGTCTAGGAGACTAGACTGAGCGTTAGATTTCGGATAGGTGAGAATTAGAGGAGTGAGTCCTCGTACTTCCAACTATTATAGTGAAATCTTGAGGATCAAATCATCCTCCTCATATGTAGGCAAGTTGCCAAACTGGGTGAACAAACGCACTGTGTCTTTCTTATTTTTAAGTAGAGTAATTTCGCAGAAAGATGCAGAGAGTGCTTAAGTAAAAGCTATAACTCCGCATCAGCAACGCAGCAGAATTTCAGGTGCCAAAATTTGACAACACGTCGTTGGGTGTTGCAAACTTAAATTTATAAAGACCTACTGCACTAGCAAGTGGTAAGTAGAGTCGTACCCAAGAGAGAGCAATTAGTCTATAATCCTACTCTTAACTAACAAGGGGTTGTTCTCAAGAAGTGTTTCGAGTTTATCGAATCTTGTAAAATTAGTTTAGGGAATGCACTCCAACTAGTAATCATCGACCAAGTATGCATCAACTAGTGAAAGACTATTCTCGAGTTCCACCTACTTTTAACCACTAGGTTCTCGAATAGACTAAACACTAACTAGGCTAACAACACTGTTTAGGTATGGCATGTCTTGACAAAACTGCACAAGATTCTGCTTCAGCAATCCCTGAAGATTTGAAGCTAGAGCACTATATAAAGAATGGGCGAGATACAGGAACCAATCACCAGAGTCTGCTTCTGCACTTCGTGATGACCCAGAACTAGATCAGAATTTCCGATCGACTTGATCATGCACGAAGAGGCTCCGGCAAGGTGCGGCAGACATTGCGGAAGTTCAGGGTGTCATGCAAACTTCATCAAGAGTCAAGCAAACGACAACACAATGACGAAAAAGATAAGGATTCTAAAGTTCGTTTTAGGCAACGGAATCTTCAACAACTTAGGAAGAATCTAGGAGAAGATTATGATAATGATGGTAACGAGGTTTCTGTCACTGGTTATCTGAGATGCTCAAGAGGAAGGCTTGAGGCAGCACCGGAGAGAGAGTGAGCAGATAGAGAGAGCGCACAGCGAGAGATACTCTCACACACACAAACACAGATTAGAGAAGGCGGAGTTCCTGGTGTGGTGAGCAGAGAAGTGTTACTACCTAGTAGTGACAGTGTGTCACTGATTGATAGTGCTATGGCCGAGTGTGGCCTTTTATACTTCTCTCTCAAATGTTTTTTTTTGGAGTAATTAGTGCTTGTTTTTTCTTTCGGTTCATCGGAGCGTGCTTTGGTTTTGTCAAAATGCCAAGGGGGAGATTGATGATGCAAGTATGGCAGGTTTGACAAAACCAACATATGTGAACAAGGAGCTGCTGCAGCTCAAACAAACAAGCAGTAGCAGATACAGCAGGGGGTGCTGCAGCAGGTGCTGGTTCAAGTGCTGTATCAACTGTCCGAGTAGCAGTTATGTACTTGGTGAGCTTTGAAGGTATGGCAGTTGTGTTCTTGCTCTTAGAAGAATTTCTAAAATGCTGTTGAGCATATTCAAGCAAGGTTTTCTGGTCAGAGGAAGGAGATTTGCATTGAAGATATTAATCAAATCTAATCTCCTAGATTTTAGGAGATAATTGATCTTGTGGGTCAATTGCTTAAACCTGGAAACTGCTTAAAGTGGTGTGGGTATTTAAGCAGAAGGTTTTAGGGCTGAAGAGGGTGATCGAAGCTGAGTGATACACGAGAGTAGACACAGATTTCAGAGTAGGGACTTTCTGGGTGCTACGGACGTTGTTCTTCGATCAAACACACACGGGCAGAGCGTTGAGCGCAGAGCTGTGGTGAGCATTGCAGAAGAGAATCAGGTCTTGCAGAGACTGATTTGTGCATTGATCTGGAAGCCAATTCAGAGCTGTGGAGCTTGTTGGTTGATCAAAGGCAGCCGCGGAAGAACTGACGGGTGGAAGGCTCGGTGGAGGTTCGTGCGAAAGAACTCACTAGTGACAGGTGGTCACTGAGTGAGGGGGAGTTACTCAGAGTGTGCAGCGCTCTTGGAGTGGTTCGATCGGCTCGGCAGAAGGCCTTGGAGCGACGCGGACATTGTGCTTCAGCTGTGTGTTACAGCTGCTGCTGCAGCAACTCTGCTGAGTAGTGTAGTATAGAATAGGCTAAGTTCTTTGAGAGGATTGTAGCTATTCTAGACTGACATACTGTAGAGGGTGTGCTGACACAAATCAGAGCTTGTTCTGATTGTGTTGTGTGATCCACACGGGGTTAAAGTAGCATAGGTTGCGTGCGTTGTAACCGAGTGTGCTTGGGACCTTTGGTTGAGTGGATTGAGGACTGGAGAATAGTCCTCCCCAGACGTAGGCAGTTTGGCCGAACTGGGTGAACAAACCTGTGCCTTTGTTCATTGCTTGCTGAGATTATTTCTTGTGAACAAGAGTGTGCTGCAGCAACTGCTAGTTCACAAATCTGTCTAAGTGAGACGCTGTGAAATTTCAAGGTCCTTAGCTATTTGTTACTGGATGTCTGTAGGTAGCACGAAGAGAGTCTGTGAGATCAGACTGCTAGCTTGTCTAGGGAGTTAGACTGAGCGGAAGATTCCTTTTTCTAGGTGTGATTCCTTTGTACTTTTAACCACGTATAGTGAAGCCTTGAGGATCGGAGAGTGATCCTCCCTAGACATAGGCAAGTTTCCGAACTTGGTAAACAAATTGAATGTGTCTTCCTTATTCGTCAGTAGAATACTTTCCGCAGGAAGAGACAAAAGAGTGCTACAGCAGAAGCTATATCTTCAGAGGTTGTAACTCGTGATCAGCGGCACTAGAAATTTTCAATCAAACTAGTTCTATCGCTAGGCTTCACTACCATGGCAAAGCAATCCAGTATAATGCAATTGACATCAATCTAGTTTCACCGCTAAGCTATGTTAAATCGTCAATCAAAACATTTGTTTCATACGAAGAGCAGAAACTCACTAAACCAAATCATGAATCCATAGATCTCAAACTGAGCGTTGCAATGCAAATCCCTAAACTGAGCAGGTTTAGTTACTACTATAATCCATCAAGTTTAATGAAAATACTGAGTTTAGAGAATAAGAAATCTGTCACAAAGATTGTAGGTGCTGAGAGGCAAGTTCCATCGGGGCTCTTATAATTATCCTCCTTCCGTTGTCACTCTGGTGATCAATTGATGAAGAGACGATGTCCTTGTCCCCTTTATATAGTAGTTGTTCAGCCTCTTTGCCTTGAGTAACGGTAGCTCTTTATTGACCCTCCATAAGGGGGACCTTGAAGGCTTTGGCCCCTTGAGTAACAGCGCCATCTTTATGTGTGTATTCAGTGCTGGTGGACTGCATTTCATCCTAGGGCAGCAGCTTGAAGGAATCCTATGTTGGTCAAGATGCTTCTCTATGCTTTTGAGGGTCATTGACTCTTCAAGCCCACTTTCATTTTGTTAAGGTATGTGGCATCATTGACAAACACCTACAAGGTGCACAAGAGTCTGCTACAGCAAACGTATGAAGACAGCAGCTGATGCAGAGCGTCCCAGAATGATCAAGTAGAGTGTACAAGACGTTGCTACAACAACATGTGTAGCAGAGAGTTGTAGCATCCTAAATAGTAGAGTTCCGTGTGAAGAACAAGCTGCCAAGAATTGAAGAGAAGAGTAACGGAAGCTTTCTAAATGGAATTTAGAAGATTCCCAAAGTCAATAGCATGCCGACCAACTTGGAGCAGCCCAAAGAATGTACGAAGGATTGCTGCCATCATCGCAACAGGTTGGGAGAGTATCGTGAAGATAGCGAGCAAGATGATGCAGCTGCCCGTGTGAAGACAGCAGCTTGTGCAAATCCAGCTAGAGTGAACAAGCACAAGTGAACAAGCGGCTGAACAAACTGCTGCTATATCCGGAGTTGGTTCAGGAAGCTGTAGCATCTGTTCTTCAGCAGCAGCTCGGATCTTCGCGGAAGGAGCTTGGCAGTTCATCCGTGAGCATCAAGAGAGTTCCTAAATACTTAGAGAGAATATTCCAGTGGAGATCCCAGATGGAGGAGAAGATTTGTTTGTAGAAGATTAGATTTGCAAATCAAATCTAATCTCCTACAAATTAGGAGATATTGTTGCTTGAAGGAAATTCCAAAAAACTGAATGATGGAACAAGGGGTTCCTATTTAAAGGAGGGCGGGCAGAGCTTCAAAAGGGTATCGAAGACAAGAGTGCAAACACCAGAGCATACACAGAATACTACGAAGGGTGATTGTGAGTGACCCGTGCTTCGATCATCATCACGAGCAGAGCGTGAGCGTAGAGCTAAGGTGATTGAAGCGAAGAGTGATCAAGACTTGCAGAGTCTGATCAGTATCTGACCTGTGAAGCCAATTCAAAGCAGCTGTTGCTTGTTGGTTGATCAAGGGAAGCCGCGGAGCAATTGTCGAGTGGAGGTGCTCGGGCAATTTGCAGAAGGCTTGGACTCGCTAGTGACAGGAGGTCACTGAGTGAGGGAGAGCATTCCAGAGTGTGCAGCGCTCGTGGAAGAGTTCGATCGGCTCATCGAAAAGCTTTGGAGCAACGCGGACAGAACGTGCACCAGCTGTGTGCAACAGCAGGTGTTGTAGCAAGCCTACGGGGACTTTAATTTAATTAGAATAGGTTGAGTCTATGAGATTAGAGGAGTAGCTATTCTGAATTAATTCGAGTGTATAGGTGTGTAAGACACAAGTCAGAGCCTATTCTAATTGTGTGATTGACTAGCTAAGGTTGAGTAGCATAGGTTGCGTTGAGTCGAACCGTGTCGTACGAGAGACCTTTGAGACTAGTGGATTGAGGACTGGAGTACAGTCCTCCCCAAACGTAGGCAATTGGCCGAACTGGGTGAACAAATCGTTGTTCATTGTTTCATCTTGCTGCACAAGATCCGAGTGTACAAGAGTCTGCTATAGCAACTACTTGTACACGATCTGCAACTCAGAGGCGCTGCGGAAATTTCACATTTGGTCCATGAATTGCACCATTGGCTGGCCCGACCTGCCCCTCATTAACAAGTGAATCAAGCAACTCTTTGGTTCAATCAAAACCACCTGAGTATTTCCCTTCTCTCTTGCTCTCGATAAAGTCTTTGCTCTTTTCATTCCTTAATGATTGAAAGAGGCCTAGAATACTCCAATTGTGCAATAAAACTCCAAAGCGATCCTGATACACCTGCGATGCGAAACACTATAAAAAGGTAATCTGTCATACGCAAAATGCAACTAAACAATGGGAATAAATAACTCGATGGAACGTAGAAATACGCTCCATCAACAGTTGAACTCAGATAGTGAGTTTATTTGGAGAGAGATGCATGCATGCATGTATCTTTTCGAAAGCTTCATTATGAGCGTTGTAGTAAATCCTACTGCTCTAATCTAAGCCAAAAAAACCAACAACGAAACCTTAAAACCTGCTAAATGCTACCAACATCAAACAACAACAATGCAGCAATCAAGAACACAATAGTTTATCGTGGTTCAACTTGTGAACAAGCCTACATCCATGCTGAGCTCGAAGACTTAGAACGGTGCACTAAACTCGGGTAGAAGTTTTACAAAAATGGACCTGAACTGCTAATACAACACTGCTACACTGCTCTATTCAAGAATGCACTAAACTACTACCAACAAACATGTAGGGCTGGCCAATATTCAGACCTTGCCGCGCATTCGCTGCACGACGCCCTAATCACCAAGGGAGAAGCGCCTAGGTATCCGCTGGACAGCAACAGCAACAAAGCAGAAGCCTCTCCTTCACACTTCACCTTTCACCCTCAGCCAAGCACTTGCAGCAGCACACTCTCCCAGCCTCAAGACTGATCGCTTCTTGCTCTCGCAGTTTTTCACTCAAGAAGTAGATCTCTTTTCTTTTTTGTGCCCTAACTTTCTCCGGCACTTTCCTTTTATACACAAATCTAACCACCGTTGGATCAAGGCAGGAGCATATCAACGGTACAAGAAAAGCGTGTTCCATCCAATCTGTATAAATGTAAGCTTTCCGAGTGGCTTTCAGAAAAGTTGGCGCCTATACACTCTTGCATTACTGATCTCGACAATCAGCGACCCTACAAAGTTCCAAGTCCTCCTCGGGCTTCCTTTTCAATGGTAGCGAAGATGAACAAAAGTGATTGCAGTATTTAGAGAAAAAGAAAACGCTGCTGACAAGTTTTTGCTTGATATAAGGGTATTTTTAAACTGAAAGAAAGTTAGACATGAAATTATCAAAAGTGAATCTTAATTATCTAACTTGATCAATTCAGTTCAAAAGGAAAGCGGGTATGATGATAATTATGAAAAATCATAAAGAAAGCTAAATTTTCGCGCCTTGCCAAGTTGTTTTTATTCCAAGCTGGTCATCATGTCTCTTCAGAGAATTGTCAGCTCAAAGATCCGCACCTGATCGGAGATCGTCGTGGTGAGACTCAGGCTTCTATTTTTACTTAATGAAACAACCAAGGAAGGGTGTGGTGCGCCGGTTTTGATTCTGATTTAACTTTTCAGATGAAAGGAGCTGACGGGGATGAACGACGGATGGAGGAGGAGTTCGCAGAATCTTTGCCGGTACTTATTTTAAGATGTTGAAAAATAAATAAAGATTGAATCTTTCTATCTGGATTTGTTGATGGGTCAATTTTGATTTCTGAATAGGATGGTGTCTTGCAAAGATTCAGTAGTGAAGGTAAAATATTTTCCAATATTCACAAAGACTGTTATTCTGGCGTTGACTGAATTTGTTCACTGGTCAGCAAAAGGCGATGATCCAGTAGCGGCCACGGATGTTGGGGATGCCTCCTCTTCGTGGGGGTACTTGCCTAGCTTTGATTATTATGAGAAGAGGTCAATGAACAATGCTTCCAGCCAGAATGGCTTCTTGAGTAATGGTAGCGCTTCACATCAGAACTTGAATCCATGGACTCAGGCGTACGGTGGTGGCCAAGGGAGTAGCAATGCCAATACCAATTTTGGGTACAGCGTCATCTGGAATGAGGCAGACAAGTTGTTAGATGAACAAGGGATGGTGGAAGCACTGAGACGCCCGCAGAACAATGCTGCGGATCAATATGCACTAGGGACACATACTCCCCCGGAATTTTCACCAACTGCTGCCAATCTCGCGCATTCATTTAAATTTCCAGCACCGATTCCTCTGGAGAGGCGAGGACGGCACAATTTCAGCCTAATGAACTCAAAACCGAATACGCAAGAGCAAAGGTCTGTTAAAGTAGCTTTAGTCGGTCTGTGTTTCATTAAACAAAAAACAAAGTTGTTCTATTGCAGGAGTGACCTGTTGAGCTCCAATTCTTGCTGCACCTGTAAGAAGTGTGAATGCTTACAACTGTAAGTCCTTTTTCTAAAGACGAGTCCATTTTCAGATCAGACGCTACATAATACTGTCTGCATTGTGACTTGCAGCTACTGCTACTGCTTTGGTTCAGGATCGTATTGTGGAGATTCTTGTACATGTGTCAACTGCCTCAACAGCAGAGATTATGAAGACACTGTTGAAATTGCCCGAGAATGCATACAGTCGCGTAAATTTGATGCCTTTGAGTCAAAACCTGTTGTTTTGAAGGTACATATTGCTCCTGCCCCTTTGGGATAAGCACTTATTTTGGTCATTTCGGTTAGTCAAGTTTGATGGACTTTCATGCAGGATACTGTTAATAGAAAAGGTAAGCCAACCCCAACAAGACTTCAAAGAGGATGCAATTGCAGGAAGTCAAAGTGTGTGAAAAAATACTGTGAATGCTATCAGGTTTTTATTCACTTCTTCTACATTTTATTTCAGCTACTTCCCCTTTACAATAGACTGAATCAATTTTTCCTGATGAACTTTAAGGCTGATGTTGGATGCTTCGAAGAGTGCAGCTGCAAGGACTGCAAAAATACTTACGGTGCAAAACCAGGTCAATTTTTACCGTCTTTTAGACTGTGCAACTGTTAATACCGGGATTCAGAGTTTGTCAGAAGAGGCTTATTTGATAGGACTTTCTGTTTGCTTAACACGTATGATTATACATGATCGATAGTTTAGGGTCCTGGCTCTCCACCAAAATTAAAGTTTAAAAAAAAAAAGTTACCGGAGAGCTAAGAGATTGAAGTTGATGATTTTTCTTCTACCTTTTTATGGGCAGCACTAGTTTATAAAGTGGATGACGATGAGCATCTCCAAGGACTGAATGATGTAAATGGGCAGACTGCTGTTCCAGGGTTAGCTAAACTGCAACATCCTCAAAAAAGCTACGGTACTGTATTTGCTCATTCAATGTTGTAAGTAAGCGTTTGTCAGTGTAGTAACATATCTCCAATTTTGCAATGACAGGTTCGAATGAGATCAGAAAGTCTTGTATATCTCCGGAATACCAGTCATTTCACAACTCAGATAATCATGTGGACTGGCCGGGTCTTTACTCAACATCACCTCCTAATGTCCCATTTTTTGGAGACTTGCAGCAAAATGCTTCCTATGAGCCCACTTGTGATTATCCCACTGCTGCGGGGTATGCTTTTTCAGCAGGTCACAACGGCAACGATCCAGTCCAATCCGGCTTGTACACCGTTCAGTTCTTCAAATGATTTAGGAAACGGCCAAGCATATTTTTCAAATTCCTCATCATCCTTTTCTCCAGTCTGATAAAAATCATTTTGAGGCAGAAGTTGTCTTTTGTTTCGCAGAAGGCATTGGCAGACGAATTTTTATTAAGAAAGGACTTAGATTACCTCCGTCTTTCCCTTTTGGCTTTGACCTCTCTTTTATAATTGTCTCTTTTTGAATTATAAGAATGAATATACAATATATATTTTTTGAGTGAAGGTATCTTGCATGCTCTACTTAAAACAGGCTGCATACTCTTTTTTTTTTTTCAACTTCTCGGTGGGGTGGTTAACTTCTCGGTCAGTTTTTATGTAAAGACACTTGAAATGCGATGATAGGAGCAAGTCAACTTATTACTACTCCTTAATGTCCTCTGCAGCTCCCAAGGACATTTTTTTTATTTTGGTCTGCTGGTGTCGGCTAGGGATTGTGTTGTGTGGCTGATGAATAAGGCATGACAGCACAAGGAATTTTATTGATAGAGGGTGATGCCAAAGATGATGTGGTAAGGCAAATACATCAATCTTATCTTATTTTACAGACCAAAAGTAGAAAGAATTTATTTCATCGCTGAGCGAAAGAAAAAAAAAACAACCGAAAAGGCAATTCGACTATACCATATCCATATACCCAAAACCCCGTATCCCCTCAGCCCCTCCCTCCCTCAGCTAAACTGACCCCATTTTTAAGTAATAAAATGCCGCAGCCTGCTGTTGACACTTAGCATCGTGAGTCGTCTAGGCCAAGCCTCGCAGATAGCCAGCTGCGAACCTCATCCATCTCCCTCGGCAGTGTATAGTGCCCAACCCTGCATCAGTAGCAATTTCATTCAGCTCTTACCTGAACCTCATCATATATACAAATGTGAAATTACCCACCCTTCATAGCCTTTGAATGACGCATATCTGAACCCAGCTGACATCAAGGTATGCGCAGACTTCTCTCCATAACTGTAAGGAACCACATCATCGCCTATGACAGAAAGAAGCCGTATCAGCAGACAACCGGTTACATATGTGGTTCATCATATATAAATAATGCTTACAATTTCCATGACACATTAGGATTGGCAAGGATGCCGCTCGCCTTGGAGCTTCATGTGACCCTTCAATTTTGTTCCTCAGCTCCCTTCATCAAGAAAGAAGCAACCATTCGGAAACCATTCTTTGAAAAATGGAATTCAATGTATGTATATATATATACCTTGAAAATGGAAGCCATCCACTTAGACCAACAACAGCCCTTATGTTGATGGGGTACATGCTGCCATTACCATATTTACCGAGAGCGAAACAGGTTGCAGAGTAGAGTGCAGCTGCAGCTCCCATGCTGAACCCTCCAATACCAAGTTTAACTGTTTTCAGTTATGAGTCAGTCAGTATCACACTACACAACTTGTCTGACAACAAGACATGAGGTCTACAAGCCCCTACCATCACGTGGCTCCGTTGACAGCAATGTTGCAATGTGCGCTGCAGACGCGTCGAATCCCTCCACATCATCCGGGCTGTCCTCTGAAATCTCTGCTACATCACACCCTGAAATAAAAAAATTACATGAGAACACAATATTACATAAACAGCCAACCCGACCCAACCTATGAGTAAAATGGTTCTTGTTCTTACATGCAGTGCATGCAAAGCCCCCCAGTAATGAGACAGGCCGAGTTGGAGCAGTTGGGCATATCCATTTGATCTGCACAACAAATGGACCATCGAAACAGTTGATGGATAAACAAAGAGGTAAAGTAGCAGTAGAAGATATACATTGGATAGAGGAAGTCCTTCCAGCAGCTGGGACCAGCTGCAACAAATAAAAGAGCAGAGTATCAACCAAGTCCATAAGTAGGCGATTTTTAGCTTTCAAATTAATTCATACAAGAGATAACCAGAGAGATGATGATGGTGAATGGTCCCCTAGAGCAATGCCTGGCATGTACTCAGACTTGACTGATACAAGACATATGGAAAAGAACAAGCGAAAATACAAGTGGTTTTTAAAGTTTACGATGAAGCTGGGGTTTCCCATCTAATGGACCAGAATAAGAATCTTGATGAAAATGAAAGAATTACGAAACTGAGAAGGACATTGACATTCCATAACTTACTCTTTTCAAAGTTACTAAACATTCGAATAAAATGTCTACCACATAAAGAATTATTAGTTGTAAGCAAGCTTTGTTCTGCTGCTAGTTGATGGATGTTACCTGGAGCCATTGTCGCCAAGGCCATGCAGCCAAACCACCGTGGCTTGGTGTTTCCCCTTGGGCCTCACCACATATGTCCTCCCGAATTCAACTGTCCTCCTACCACTTCTACTGCCTGGTGACCAGCAATGAAGAAATAATAAATTAGGCCGGAGAAGTATTGATTAGAAATCAAGCAGCTTCGTCTTGAACCAAATGTTACTGGGCATGGGCAGATTGCTCTATAAAAGGGAAATTTGAGAGAAACAAAAGAGATGGAAAATGACTAACCAGAACCCATGGAGGCGCTAGTGTAGCTCATGTTGGGTGTTTGGTGGAATGAAATACAGTTGTAAGAGCTGTTACACAGCAATGCAGTGCAATGAGAGGGAAGAGATGAACAAGTACAATGAAATGAAACCAACACCTGGAGGCTCTATTTATACCCCAAAACAGGAATCAGTACCCCCAAAATGAATATGCATCTATTCAAAAAAAACAAAACAGTGAATGGCAGCAGCAAAGTTACACACTAGCTAGCGAGCAAAGTTACGCGTGGCATCATCGCTGAAAGTGAAACTTAATGAAAAGGACAAAGAGACACACATAGATTGGGAAAATAAAAGCAAGATCTTTTTAAGAGGGGGGAATCCAAGCTGCAGTCTGCAGGCAACAGCAGCAGCAAGAAATTGAGTTGAGACGAGAATCAATACTTGAAATTAAAAAACAGTGGCCACAATTAAAAAGCGAAAAAGAAACTTGAATAAACAAGAAAAAGATGGAAACTGGTTGCTACAACTAGTCGAATATTGCTGAAAACAAGAAAGCAGAATCCATTTCTTTCTGGGGAAAGAAAACTATCTTTCATTTTTTTTGGTGATTGACAGATACCCATTAACTCCTCCACGAAGCTAAGTGCTCTCTTCTTACCCACCTTTATATATATATTATTTCTGTGAAGTTTGATTCATCTGAGATGGGAATATGAGATGAAGTGGCTAGAGTTTTTGTACTGCTGCCTATATAAAAATCTATGTGAAAAAAAGAAGAGTGAAGTGGAAGGAAATAGATGAAAAGGAATCTCATCATGTCATCAGCAGCACTAGCAGGATGATCTTCTTCTTCTTCTTCTGTGTCTAATCTTGTATGTACCAACCTGGATTTACTGCGGAAAAGGACAAGCAGAGCAGATTTTCTTTAGGTTTTTTATGTATGAACTTGAATTCTTGTAAATCATAATAATGATGTTTTTTTCTTTGGTGTCATTATTTGGGAGTTGGCATTTTTGACAAGGGTGATGCAATTGCAAGTCCCCACACTCTTACTCAAGTTTTGTTTTGATTATAACAATGGCTGCACCCACAGGCCATTTGTGGCAGCAGAGAGTGTGTCCAACCTGTGGGAGGGGCCTAGATTGCATATCATATATTCCCTCCCTCGCTGCTCCTTTACTTGTTGTCTTACTTACAGTAATAATAAATATAATGCCTCCTCTTCTCTCTTGTGTTTTAAAAAATGTACCGCGCATCCATTATTTTCCGATTATTTAAGAGGAATCTAGGGTAGGCGATTTACATATTCCAAAACTTTTGCACAATAAAAGTCAACAGCAGTGTTTGACATTAACAAGTTGATGATGTTTTTGGGCTAATGTCAACCCTCATATCTTTACCCCACATTAATTTCAAAGAATAAACAAAGGTTGTCCTACTTCGCTTATTATAAGCTTGTGTAGATAAGTGGATATGCCCTAAGCACTATGAGATAATATTAGTATGAGATTGAATATTTTCAAAATGAGTACTCAGACTCACCTATCAGTTGATGACATGTGATCGATTGAGTTCCAACTGGCACATGGCCAAAATGAAACAATAATGTAGTAAGTAAGGAGTGCAGGCAGAAATATTTATATAGATAGGATTTGAGAATTTTCTTTACCTTTTATTATTGTTCCCTTCCTTGTAGTCGTAGCAGTGTATAATGATGTTCATGTAGTGAGTGGTACTTGGGCCATGAAATCTTCATGTAGATTCTTTTACCAACATACAATAATAATGTCCCAAGCTTTCTTCCTTTATTCATACTGTGTGTGTTCCATACAGTATTTGGAATTAAATGTAACTTCTTCTTCTTTTCTTTTTTGAGTGACGAAAACTCCACAAGCAAGAATGGAATAGGAATAGGAATAGGAATAAATATTGCTAGCTAGCAATAAGTAAAATTATTAAGTCTTACCTTTTCCATTCCATTTGAATAATTTTGTAATATGAGCCGTTAGTTCCCAGACAGCTTGATGCACCAATTTCAACTTTTATGTATTCTAAGAAAACAAAACATGGTGTGAAGGGAATTATTATTATTATTATTATTTTTGTCTATTTAAAATTCAATTATGCTATGATACGAGTTGTCTATGAAGCCTCCTCGAACTATATATATATATATAGTCGAATTTACTTGGAAAAATCAAAGAACACGAAATTCGAGTTTTTCTCTTTTCGCGTAAAAGATAATAACATGTAGCTGCTTTGGTTTCTTAATGAAGTTCATATTTATTAAAAAATGAAATCATTGTTTTGGTTTCCTTTTTCCTGTTTTGGTAAATGACTCTTATTCTTTGTGTCCTTCCATTTGAAAGCATGAAATGAAAGCGAATCAAAACCCACAATTTTCACACCTCTCCCTCTTTCTCAATATTCCTCCTTTCTTTTTCCCTTATAAACTATTCGCCAGCTCATATAAGACTATAGCCCATTCTCACTCAAGGCTTGTCTATAGAATTGTATAAGCTTGAATCTCTTCCTTCTTCTAATCGATGTATGTATGTGCGACATACATTTTCAATTTAACAAGTCTTGCAACCAAAATAATTGAAAAATGACAAATAAAAAGAAAGAAGAGAATGGGATGGTTAAGACAGCTGTTAATGTGGTATAAACAACTACTAATTATGTACAAGAAAAACATTGCTTTTGGGATTGTGAATTAATAGTGTTCAAACGAATCGTATTCTTAATAATATTTTAAGCTTTAATTGTCCTCCCTCTATTGAATGAGATTATTTATTAAATATAAGTTTAGAAGAAAATGTAATTCATCTTTCCGATGAAAAATTGTTAGGAAAAGTTGTCTTGTTGTTGTTACCTAAATTCTGGAAGCAGAGTGCACTCTTGAAACAAATGTAAACCACTTGTACATCATATCTTATAAAATGTTACAAATGGAATTGCCAGCAGCCAGCAGCTATAACTCTTGTCATCTGCTGTAAAGCAAATTCTCTCAACCTTGAAGCCAACATTTGCCGCAAGGAGAATACTTGTTTCAGTTCACTGCTTTAGCTGCAAGTGATCCTCCTCCTGGAAAGTAGATGAAGCAAATACAGCATGCATCAAACATTCGGGTCACTTTCTGAGACATGTATATTATTCTTCTATCTTCTAATAAAAGCAACATGGGAACTCATACAGATTGTGACTTGGCATCAATAGTGGCCTTACTCATTTCAGCCAGCTTAACAGAAAAACTCACGTGCTCAGTTACAGACCGTTGGAAATACTAACCACTAACTCAAAACAAAAGCAAATTCCTTCCATCAATTTCAGCAACTCAGACAAAGGTGCGCCAAAGGTGAAAAGAAAGCAAGACTACTGAAAAAACAGGGGATGGCTTTTATGCATCAGCATACACAAGACACCTCAGGTATACCTAACTGGTACTGCCACCACCTGATACTCACACATTGCCAACAGAAGAAGAATTGGGCACATCAATTATTTTCTCAATTTTCAGAGAATAACCAAGAAAACTCAATATTGTCTGGTACATTGATATGTCCTGTGTCTACTACAAAGATCACCAAAAAGAGAGTACTGGCTCTTATGCTGACAGAGAAAAGTTTTTCGAACAATCATACAACAAACAGACTAGAAATGTGTACTCAGAAATTGTCTTCACAATTCTTGTTATCAGACTTTATTCCCGCACATAAGAAATCGAAAGATGAGTTCAATGATGATGCTCGTCGTCACTGTCATCACCATGACCATCTGGTGGACCTCCTGGACCGACGACTTCTAGCTGTCAAACCAAAAGGAAAAGTGTTAAAATCCTCGCTAATAATCAACTTTAGATCAATGGTCTTCAATATGACCTTCTATAGCAACAACGCTGCACATAACAATGTACTCCAGCACAGACATATATGTTAGATTCCTATTTTCCTCCTTCCCAGATGTGTTAGTGCGTAATAAATGGAAATTTAAAACTCATAGTTAGATTTAGGTCCTGACATAAACAAATCAAGGCATCAAATGCCCTGTTATCACCAATGCCAACTCAGAAGTCGATATTTATTAACATAAGGCCTACCTTGAAGTACTGAGTACATACTGGGCACTCATGTGGCTTGTCCTTCTCCAGCCAAAACCAAACAACATCATGCTCATCCTCTGCACAGAAGTTCACATCCATGTAAGTTTACGTTTAAGAAAATCAGCCGTCATTAATACAAACATTCGAAATCAGAGATTAATACCAACCTCCTTCGCCACCTGGGCATCCAACTATCCTTTTGTCATAGTATGACTTCACAATAGCAGGAGCTTCCTGTAAAGAAATAAAAACAGAAAATTTAGTTGGATAAAAAAAAAAACTCACAGGCATCTGTGGTATCAGTTAACTACCTCAATCAGTTTACATAATAGAAAAGGCAGTTTTTTTCCGCAAAATGTAAGTTAATTGTCTTCCTTAACAAGGTTATGATTACATTAAAGGCTTCATAACACTAGCCAGCAAACAACATCGTGCAGTTTAAAGATAAATGCTTGATCATCTTTCATATGTAACTCGTATATGATGAATTTGAAAGAAGTATAGAAATTTGTGAAAAACAAATGCAAAACCAATCATAAATTAATTCCTCAGGTGCTATTATAAAAGTCAGAAAGCATGACCACACAATGTACGATGATATATCAGCAGCTGAGAAAGAGTTATCATTATAGATGCAATTCATGTCGGCTTACCATCGGCTACAGTTAACAAGGGTGCACTCAACTGAGAGTTCTGAGTCATTAAACCACTATGAAAGCGTAGGTTAACATCAAAAGAGTAGGAAACACAGTAGAAAAACAAATCACAAAATGACATTAGAACACATTAGGCTCCCTTCATTATTAAACAAAGATCAAAGAAGACCATTTTCAAATGGAAAGAATGATTGGAGTTAAATGATAACATCAATTAATAAATAAGCATCAGATGACAAGGAAAATTAAGTATTGGTATTGCAAATGAGATTGCATTAGAGAATTATTATACACATGGAGTGACTCTATAACCTTGGATTTATACCAGTACCTCATCTAGCAAGGTTATGGCAATGACCATCCAAATAATTGTACACAAGAAAGCAAGTGATCCTTCACATGTGTTTCAAATTGACTAACATGCAGCACAGCTTCAAACATAATATTACATAAACCGTATAACTCATATGGCCATATGGAAAGCAAGAAGACAACTCAGAATTTATCCAGTCAAGACCTAGAATGCAACAGCGTCATAAACAATGGAAACTGAGTAAGCATCACAGAATATATCCATCACACACTAACCTTGGTACCAAAAGGACCTACAGGGTGGTTGATTTCCAAAATATCCCTTCCCTAAATCCACAAAAATTTCAAAGTCAGCAAAACTCATACTTCAACAAACCCAAATACTTCTCTACCTATACAACAACATAACCTCAAGCTCAGCCTCGAGCTCCTCACGCTCGTGTCCGGTGGCAATAGGCATCACATCCTCCACTTTCAACTTCGTCCCGACATTTCCTGTTATAAGACAATAGGCAAAACAAAAACATCAACTCCCTGATCTAACAAAGCACTACATCTACCAACCGCGAGTTTATTTACAGGTAAAACGCGGTTGTAAACTTAAGTATACTCACCGGAATCGGAGCTGAAGACGCGCGAGAATATGGCGGCGGCGGGGCGCGAGACGACGAATCGGTCAGCGGTGGCAGCGGCGGCAGATGATGAAGTGCATTTTAGGGCTTGGAGTTGGAAAGCGATGAGTCGCCTCCACATGGTTTTATGATTGAGGACGACGGAAATGAATAGGGCTTCCGATTCGAGAGAGATGAGATGGGATCAGATCAGAGAAGAGAAGAGAAGAATACAATGACGATGAGAAGAGTGTGCGGGCTTTTCATTTCCACTGCCCTCGCCTTTTTATTTACCGCTACGATGCACTAAATTTTTGACTTTTACAATCAAGAGCCTCTATTCACATGTTGATTCTAAAATGAAGAAATTTTTTTAGAATTGCCTTATTTTCTAAATTCAATATCCCAAATGCTCTATCTCTCAAAATATTTCTAAAATATCTCATTTCTTTAAATGTCGAGCTTAACAAGATCGATCTGTCAAAAATTACATGAGTGCTATCTTAGCAAGACCGAATTCATCAAAAATCGAACGAGATCGATCTTGACAAGACCGATCTCGTTTAAAACTGCAATAGTGCGATCTAGTCACCACAAAATAATGAGTTCGGTCTTGCTAAGACCGAACTCATTAGAAATTGATGAGTTCTATCTTGCTAAGACCAAACTCATGCAGCTAATAATTCTGCCGAGTTCTTTCTTCTAACCTTACGCGAATCCAACAGATCCAACATAAACGTACGTCAGTCTTCTCCAATTTTGTCCCGAATCTGCGACTTATAGGCTTGTACGAGATGGGAGCAAGATTCCAAGGTGATTTTGAGGTAAGTTGTTGACATAATTTTTTTATTTGAGTTGTAATGGTGTATGTAGGGTTGAGGGTATAGAAAGGATGAATTAGAGTATAAATTGATGTGTTAGGGTTGAAATTAAAGTGCATGAGTTGCTATATCATACAGTGATGTCTCGGAGCTAAAGCAAAAGTAGTTCAGCACGAAGCAGCACGGAAACTATTCGGTGGGCTGATGCCGGCTTCGCAACTCGTCAGAGAGTCGCCTGGACAATCGCAATTGGTCAGATGCCTTTACCAGGTGATCGGAAGAGGATAAGCTTCAAAATTGATTTTAGAAAATCAATTCTCAACAAACTTGCAAGAATATAGGAGAAGAATCTATGTGCAGAATCGCTTGGACAGATCTACGAATCCTATAGGAATTAGGATTCCTATGTTTGTTTGATTGTTGCAGCTATATAAGGAAGGGAAACACGTCAACATACACACACAGACAGAGATGCAGAAGCTGAGAGTGCAATGCTAAAGGCTAGAGCGCTGATTGGTGAGTGTGTGGGCTGAGAGAAGATCAGGACTAGAGAAGTCTGATCTACGCTTGATCGAGGAACTTCAACTGGAGCGCTGTCTTGTTGAATGATCAAGTACTAGCTTTAGAGCATAGTCGCGGAGAGGAGTTGTCGCGGACTTGACGTTGGCGTTTTAGGCAAGCAAAATGAAGTGCTATTCTAGTCACGCAAATATCAAACAATATTTATAATCGAGTGACCTCGGGTCGAACCCAAGAGAAAAGCTTAGACTAATTGACAACTAATTAATGCTACTATTGTAAGTCTACGGTTTTTTTTGGGGGGGGGGGGGGAGGGGGGGTTTGTCCTCCTATAGAGGTATCTCTAGTAAGCACTAAAGATAAATGATATTTTTGGTTTTTGGTTGATGAAACAAAAGAGTGACTAGGGATTCAACTTCTCTCCTAAAATATGAGGAAAATGAAATAACTCGCTAACACATGCATGAACTACATTTGGTTGATGAAAGCAAGGCTAATGCATCGTCCACTCTAGGTTCAACTCTCCCTCCTTCCCTAGAGTGGAGAGGATACACAAAGGACATGGTTCTCAAACTCTCGCTCTATTGAACCGTGTAGAACTTGAGTCCCATAACCGCACCCTCTCGGTCTATTGGCCGGTTACTCAAATCCGCTTAAAACTTAGCCTATTGTCAAGAATGCATGTCGCTCTCGCACACAAACACTCCATCTATGATCATACAATAGCTATGAGACATCCTAAGTTCAACTCTCGCTCCTTCCTTAGGGGTTTTAACCAAGCATACTCACTTAAGCATTTCGTCAAACACTTGGTGTGCATACAATGAATACATAGCTAGGGCACAATATAATCAAACCAAACTTCATTCAATACAATAACATAGTGTTCTACATCATATCCAATCCTAGGGGATCCATTTAATCCCCACCCACAAGTACAACTACTCACTCATAATGAGTGTGCACAAATACATGAAAACTAAATGAGACATGAATTTAATTACAAAGGGTAAAGGGTTTAAGAGAAGTTGATGTAGAATCTTCGACTCAAGCTTGGTTCTTCACCCAAGCTTGGTCTTCTCCGAGCTCCAGTCGCCTAGGGTTGAGAAAATGTGGAAGCTCTCTTCTTAACTTGCATATCATTCTATTTATACCTTTTCCAACATTTACACTCACTGCCCGAATCAAGTGATTCGGACAAGGCTTAGTAAGTTGATTCGGACAAGGTGTCCGAATCACTTCTACTGCGTTAGCAACTCGCTTGTTTGACACTTTAAACCTTTGATTTACGTCTTGACGTAAACTAGGAAGTTGTAGATCTTTGAATTACCTTTCCAACAAGCTATAGAACGTCCCAATCGGATAAGAAGTGCGCGCTCGGCAAGCCTTCGAAGATAAACAGGTCAGTCTGCCCAGATTTGATCTACAGGCGAATTCTCCCCGAATCAACTTTGATTCGGGCAAGCCTTGAGTTGATTCGTGCGAATCATCTGTTCAGTGCTGTAATGAAGTATCATGCTTGCCCGAATCACTTTTCTTTGGCCGAATCAAAAGTGATTCGGCCTATCCTGAATTCCTCTTTGGGAGAATCAACTTTGTAGCGCTGGAATTCTCGCCTGTTTTGACCCCTTAAACCTTCGAATTATGTCTTTATGTAAACTATGAAGTTGTAGCCCTTTGAGTTAGCTTTCCAACAAGACATGACACGCCTTAATCGGATAAGAAACGTGTGTTCGGCAAGCCTTCAAAGCTGAATAGGTCAATCATGGACGAATCAAACTAGCCTTTTGCTTGATTTTGCTCTCTTTTGCTCTCGATCGATTAGAATTCATCCAGATTTTCTTCACACCACTTCATATCATGTAATATACATTTTTAACCTGAAATGGGCAAAGAAAACATCAAGTGACTTTATAAAATAGGGAAACAAACAAGAAGTAAGGAGAAAATATGGACAAATATAAGGTTATTTGTCCGCTCATCAAGACTGTTTAAGATCAATGCTGAGTTCCCTGATACTGACTGGAGGTCATTGATCGAGGGGGAGCGTTGCCAGAGTCTGGAGTACTCGTGGAAGTCCGACACAACAACAAAGAGTGCGTGGTGAGTCGTAGACAAAAGCTACAACAACTTGACTGTTAAGTTGCTATAACATCATCATGTTACACATTGCAATAGTATAAGCTGAGTCTGTGTGTTCAGGTCTGTAGCTATCTATTACCGGAGTGTGTAGACTGTGTGAGCCAGTCTGTGCGATCAGACTAAGCTTAGATTCGATCTAGGTTAAAAATAAAGGTTGAACTAGCGTGGCTGTGTTTGGGAATCCTTGTACTAGAAACTGTAAGTGACCCAGAGGTTGCTATAACAACCTGCTGATACAAGTCACCAGCAGCACTGATAATTTCAAGTAGGAAATTTATTTGTGGAAATAAATTGAAAAACTTTGGATTAGAAATTGGTTGGAAAGCATACTGATGAATGGAGGCCAAAGTGGTGTGATTTCGACAAATTTTAATATATTTTTATCTTTTCATGTCGTTAACATGTAATTTATTTATACAGATAGATCTAGATGAGATTGTTACGCCCGCACCGATTGATAGGTTGATTCTGACCCAACAACTTACTCACCGTTCAGAAGAAGGCTGGGTATCCGTTTAGATTAAAATTAGATTTTCTCCAAATCTCGTTGATACATGTTTCCTATGAGGTAGAGATGGAATTTCAATGGACGACTGGGAGCTCACAGTCCTCTTTACACTTCTGACTCCATTCTTAAGCTCAAGGTCATAGTCACTCGTCTACACTGAATTTGCTTTCTCTTGCACGTGATAAATTTTCTTTTTGTAGGACAACTCTTGAAACTTTCTTTTTTTGTTTTTTTGTAGGACATTTCTTGAAACTTTCTTGTTTTGTTTAGTCCGAAGACTTCACTCAACCCGATTGTTTTTCCATTTCTTTCTTTCTTTGACATCTGCCTAAATTTTCTTTGCGAGCTTTGCTCTCCAATGTGAATTGCTTGTCCTTTTACATTTTGCTCTTTGAACCGTTCCAATCATAGCCTTCGAATAACAGAATATAGAGCGCGTCCCGCTCTTTTTCATCATTATCCTTTCAGCGCGTGGCAGAATAAGGGTTACCCACCCATTCCCGATTACTAGGACTAGAGAAAGGACGGTTTGTTTTCCCGTCCCACCATTGCATAAACACTGCAAGGGTGGGGTGAAAGTCTCACTCCTCTTAACTCGGAATGCGAACCTCCATAAACTCAGCGTGCTACATGACCAATCCTTTGAACCATCGAACGTATGTCAAGTCTCTCTAGAACATTTTCCATCAACTCCACATCATGTAATATCTCAACTCAAAAGAACATATGACATCAAGTCACTAGCATCACAGTATTGTAGAAATCATGCAAAGCATACTCATCAAAACCTCATAAAATCGAAACATCATCTCATGAAATCAGCATCTCCATCGCAACATATAATCGCACAAAACCAGCAGCATCGCATCATCTAAAAAATAAAAAAATGTGCTCTAACTACTACTAATGCATGCTAATAGAGGTAAACGTGTTGACACATAATACTAACTCCCCCACTCCACACTTGAAACAAACCGTGTTCTCACGGTATAATTAGATCGTCGGGAAGGTTAGTCATGCAAGATTCAAAATAAAAGAAACAAATCACTAAAAGAAACATATAATAAATCCTAACTATGCTCGGTCTGCATCCCGAGAAGCGCACTTGTTTAACGTCTTTGGCTCGACGATACCTCTCCTCATCCATCAATTGCCGGCTTACCCAGCTCGAATTCCTTATCAGGTGGGATATCCTCCCCAAAAGGAACATTTTTTGCAGCAGTCGAGACACTGGCAATGCTGTCTTCCAAACGTCTTTAACGAACCTGCGATAAAATCTAACAAATCTGCGATAAAATCCAGCATATTCTAGGAAAGACATAATACCTCGCTGCTCATTAGGAAAAGGCAATCCACAAATCAAATCAGTTTTTCTTTTGTGTAGTTGGAGCCTTCCTCACGCTGTATATCTGACTCGAGCGCCGCATCCTCAATAATGTCCAACACATGTATTCCTGCAATGTTAGGTGGGTGCTGCATAGACTTATACATGTTAAATTTAAGTACTTCCCCATCTACCTCCATGGAGAGATCACCCGTAAATGTATCAATCTTCGTCTTCGCGGTCACTATGAAGGGTCTCCATTTTTGTGCTACCGTGCGCTGAAGAATGGCTAAGATGTTGCGCTTCAGATTCACCTGCTCAGGTTTTAGTCGTCCTCTTTGGTTAGTGCACAATTCCTTAAGGGCCTTAGCATATTTCGGGATCTGCTTTATCGCATCTAGGAGTGAGATTGTGAATTCGACCTTACTAAAAAAATCCTATAAACTGTGATACGCTGCTTGATCCTTCTTAGGTCTCGATACCTACATAGGAAATGAAAGTGAGGGGTCAGCATTAATTTTTTTGAAAGATTCCACAGAAGGCTCATAATTATTTGCTTTGTAATCAGCTTCCTCGGTGCTCACTGGACTGATATGCAGATTCCTACTCGTCTTTTCCCCTTCAAGCTTCTTGCCACTTATCACAGTCAATGCACTAACATTTTCTTTTGGGTTAGGAATTGTTTGTGAGGGCAGCTTTCCTTGATCATTCTTGAGCTCGGACACGGTGGCTGCCAATTGAGACATACTCGGCTAATGCACCATTGGTCTTCGCTTGATGATTCTTCACACTCGTCGCTAACTCCTTAACCACATATTCCAATGATTTTCCTGAACTTACATTACTCGGGCTAGCTTGGTTGTAATTCCCCCTCTGTTGATGCTGACCATTAGCATTATCGTTGTACCTCTCTTGTTGATGAAATGGAGGGCGGTACGGTTGCGCTTGTTGCTACTGCTGGTGGGTCTGCCCTTGGTTCTGGTTTTGCTAGTTTTTCCCTTGGTGCCTCCTTCGTTACTCCAACTATAACCATTCGTTGCAAGTTCGAATTGTCTTTGCTGCGGCCTGTTGTTGTTGTTGAAATTCTGGAAATTCCCCACTGCGTTAACATCCATTATCTCCTTTTCTTGGAGTGTAGGGCACTCATCCGTCTTATGGCTTGCCACGCTACAAAATTCACAAGGTTTGACTCCACTCACCTGCCCAATCATCATCCTCTGCATCATTACCTTGAGCTCCTTGGTTTCGTTGGTCATTTGATTGGTGTTGGAATCCATCTGTGAAACATTCCTTGCCCTGTTGGTGTCATCCCTTCGACTAGTCTCTTCCTTGAACCGATCACTCTCAGCAGTCTCATTAATCAACTCTTGCACCTTAGTCAGTGTCAAGTTCATCACTGTGTCACCAGCTGTGGCATCCAATAACATACGCTCGAGAGATCTCAATCTATCCAATAAATATTCTACCAGCATCCTTTTCGGGACTCTAAGTTACAGTAGCTTTGTTCCAATGAGTTCAACCTCTCCATGTAGTCATACATCGACTCACTTGATCCTTGATTGATCATTGATAGCTCTCTTCTGACATGAGTCGCTTTCACAGGGGGGGTCGAGGAACTTCCTTTGCATTTGATCCCATGTGCGAATGCTACCTGAAGGTAAAGACAGAAACCAAGTTTTTGCAAGGTCAGTTACACTCAATGGAAATACTTTTAGCTTAAACCTTTCCTCCGAAGCTGCGTATGGCCTTCACATTTGGCAGATTCTGTGGAACTCTTGTAAGTGTCTAGTTGCGACTGCTCCCGGTAATCCTCCAAACTTTGGTAGATGGTGTACCATTGCGGTTTTAATCTCGAAATTGTCTTCTTTCGGGTCAGTGTTGATGCACCACGACTGATTCTGGAATGTAGGGGCTGAAGGCCCCCTCATAGTTGGCTCGCGAAGCTGCGTATGGCCTTAACATTTGGCAGATTTTGTGGAATTCTTGTAAGTGTCTAGTTGCGACTTCTCCCGGTAATCCTCCAAACTTTGGTAGATGGTGTACCATTGCGGTTTTAATCTCGAAATTGTCTTCTTTCGGGTCAGTGTTGATGCACCACGGCTGATTTTGGAATGTAGGGGCTGAAGGCCCCCTCATAGTTGGCTCGTGACGGGCCGGTTGTCTATATTGTTGTTGAAGTAGTGGCTGTCCATTCCGTTGACGTGCATAGAGTCGAGGTTGTGGTTGAGCTGGGCATAATCATCAAACTCCTCCATTCTTGCACCTCTATCATTTTGTTCCTGGAATGCCATCCTTTGACGAGATGCCCTTTGTTTTTGGTTGAACATACGTTCCGGCTCGTCATAGAATGGTGGTATGACTTGTGGA
This sequence comes from Umbilicus rupestris, assembly GCA_963678935.1. Lineage (NCBI taxonomy): Eukaryota > Viridiplantae > Streptophyta > Magnoliopsida > Saxifragales > Crassulaceae > Umbilicus > Umbilicus rupestris. The sequence goes on from OY787605.1 coordinate 6,416,682, forward strand.
GGTATGTCATCGTTGACATGATCATGTTCATGGACGCGCCCTCCATTCGACATACCGAAAAGCGCAATAAAATACAAAAACAAACAAAAATAAAATAGCAAACGAACTCCGATGAGCGAAGCTGGTGAAATCTGACCGTAGGCTCGTTCCGCTTAGAAAAACACCTTATAATAGCCATTTGGACACCAGTAGCCCAAATTGCACCTACATGCGCTGCCAAAACAAAAACAACAAAGAAAACAAGAAAAATAGCTAGTATTAGAACTCTGTACTAAGTGTTGCTCTCCCCGGCAGCGGCGCTAAAATTTGAAGGCACGTCGTTGTGTACGCAAAAATTATATTTATATTACCTACTTATTAGATAGTGATACCCAAATAGAGCAATTAGTTATAGAGTTCTACTAACAATTGTCACAAAAAGGGGGGGTTTGCAAGAAGAATGTTGTTTCTCAATATCAGAAAGAATCAGTTCAGAGATATGCATTGCAACTGGTAATCCTCAATCAAACATGCATCAACTAGTAAAACCTACTGTTCATAGTCCAACAATCTTGCTAGGGTAATGTCGACTTCAATGTTCTACCTAATCTTAATAGCTAAGTTCTCGAATAGGTTAACGATTACTTGACTAACAATACCAATTAGGTTCTACCGCTTGGCTTCGCTAATAGGGCAGCCAATCCTAGTATCACGCAATAGATATTAATTTAGTTTCACCGCTAGGCTATGCTAACTTGATAATCAGAGCATGCAATTCATACGAAGAACAGTAATTCACTAAATTGAATTATGAAACATAAGTATCTCAAACAGTACGTTGCAATACAAATCCCAAAACTGAATTAGGGTTTAGCTAATCCATCTAATAATAATGAAAAACCGAGTTTAGAAAATACGAAAACTGCATCGCACTGCTCACCATGTACCGTTCACCGTGCACTGTTCACCCACGGATCTTTGCGTCAATCCGAATTGCATCTCTGGTCTAGGGTTTTTTCCCGATAAAAGCTGCTAAAGTTTTTTTCGAAGAATTTCTTTTTATACCTTTGATTTTGGGCCTGGCTGACGGTCTTTGACCGAATCAATATTGATTCGTGCAAGCTCAGCGAGTGATTCGATCAGGGTTTGGGCGAATCAAACTGGCAGTGTGTTCCGGAGCTAATTCCCTTGGCCTAAATTCCTCTTGGGCGAATCACTTTTGGTTCGCCTTGGCCTGAATTCCTCTTGAGTGAATCAACTTTGCAGTGCTAGGATCTCACTCGTTTGACCCTTTTAACTTTCGAACTACGTCTTGACATAAACTAATTGTAGCCCTTTGAGTTAGCTTTCCAACAAGATATGACACGCCTCAATCGGATAAGAATCATGTGCTTGAAAAGCCTTCGATGACAAACAGGTCAATATGCCCAGATTTGGTCTATATTCGTCTAAATCTTTGCTCCTTTGCATTCCTGAGTGATTGAATGGGCCTAGAATGCTCCAAATGTGCAATAAATTTTCAAAGCGGTCTTAATACACATGCGATACGAAACACTACAAAGAAGTAATCTAGCACACGCAAAATATAACTAAACAATGAGAATAAACAACTCGATGAGTTATATATATACGCTCCATCAGTCGTTACATACCATTTATTGAACTATAAGAGCTTAACAATTAACTTATGTATATGTATTGCAGGTTGGAAAAAGTATAAAGATGGTGCATCGTATGATGTGGGATGTGGATCCTAGAATAGTTTAGTATATAGCAATAGCATGGTTTTATCCTTGGACTCAAGTCCAAAATGTGGAAACTAAATGGGTCCTGCTCACCACGCCGGTCGAACGGTGGAGGCAAGAGACGCACGCATGAGCATGAGCATGGGAGAGTGCACTATCACTCTTCAGGACGTGGGTCTTCTTACGGGATTGCATTGAGGCGTGCCATATTTTGTTGGAAAGCTAACTCAAAGGGTTACAACTTCGTAATTTACATAAAAAGACGTAATTCGAAGGTTTAAAGGGTAAAAAAGACAAGCTTCTAGCACTGAAAAAGTGATTTACCCAAGAGGAATTCAGGCCTGGGAGAATCAATTTTGATTCACCCAAGAAGAAGTTATTCGCTCAGCCCCGAAACACACTGAGACTTTGATTCGACCAACCTCCTAAGCTACCCCGAATCAAATTTGAATCGGGCACGGCGGGTAAATATAAATAGAGAAAGATGGGAAAAATCAGATGGTGCCTCCGGGCCTCTTGTGCCTCTCTTGGAAAAAACCCTAAATCGCAGACTTGAAGCATTGTCAAGATTTCAGAGAAGACATCAACAATTGGAGAATCCAAAACATCCCTCTACCCAATTCCTACTAGTCTACTACTTTACTTTCTTTACTTTTCCTTGTTGAACTATTTCATTATGTTTTTTTTTTTCAAACTCACCATCCTTATGGATCCCCTAGGTTAGATTGTAACGCAAAACATGCAATTTGTTATTATGAATGAGGTTTTTGATTGAAAAATCTCATATTTTATCTTCATGTTAATTTTATGCACACCAAGTATTTGACGAAACGTATGAATGAGTATGAATTAATAAAACACCTAAGGATGGAATGAAAATTGAACTTAGGTTGTTTAGAAGATCAAGCATGTTTATTTTAGATAGCTTTTGTGCGCGAGAGTGACATTCGCATTCTATTAGACTAAGTATAGAGCGGACTCGAGTTAACTATCAATAGACCAAGAGGTTGAAATTAGGAGACTTTTGTTCTACACGGTTCAATAGAGAGAGTTTGAGAATTGTGTCCCTTAGGTATCATTCTCATTCTAGAAAAGGAGCGAGAGTTGAATCTAGAGTGCGTGATACTTTACCCTAGAATTATCAATCAAATTAACTTATACATGTATTGCTATTTTGTGTTGCTAATCGCATGACCTAGGGGTGAAGTAGGATTCCGACTACGTTTTCTTAATTGCTTCCTTTCAAAACCAAATTCAATATTGTCTTTAGTATTCACTAGAGATACCTCGCCTAGAGGACAAAACCCCCAGTTTTTCTTTAGTAGACTCGCATTAAGCATTGCTAGCTTGCTTTAAACTAATCAAGGCTTTTCTCTTAGGTTCGACCCGAGGTCACTCGGATTATAAATATTGTTTGCGTACCGTGATTGGACTAATAACTTTACTACCACAATTTCGACAACGTCAGTTCTTGAATAACATGAGAGTGATACTCGATGCCGCTACTGAGGAAGTCTTCCGGCAACATGCGAGGGTGTCCATTCTGTGCATGTTGGGGTCCTCACTGATGCCCAACTTGACCGGAGATCGGGTATCTCTACATTATCTTCCTTTATTGGTGAACTTGGATGGAGAGAGAATGTATAGTTAGGGAAGCGCCGTCTTAGGATTCTTGTACAGGCAGATGTGTAATGCGGCTCGAGAGGGGCACAAACAAATGGGCGGGTGTATTATACCACTATAACTCTGGAGTTCGGAAAGAATAGCCATTGGGCTACCCAGAGGATTTTGTAGGACTCCCGAGCCAGTGGAAACTAAAATTGACCCGGATTTGAGAGGAGCTTGGTCATACACGTACGTAATTTCTTGGTTTATTTTCAGTACTTATATGTGGGGTTTACTAATAATATTTATGTGTTGCGCGAAAAATGGTACGGCCCCAAGTCGTATATAGAAATACCCCATGGGTCCTTGCTGTTCTATCGAGATTAGTTTGATCGCATGGGACATGGGGATTTTGTTTGGAGGCCGTACAAGGAAGATGTGTTCCCGTTGTTGAACCGGACATGCCTCGAAGGGCAAATGAGTTGGTTATCTGAGGTGCCATTGATGTGCTTTAAACATTGTCGAATGGTGTCATCCTTTGAGAGTCATGTGCCAATTTGTTTGCAAGCAAGGTATTTCATCGGCACCACGCAGTTCTACCGACCCCAAACATGGACTTCAGAGGAAGAAACGAGTGGGCTGGTCAGTAGAATTACGAGAGTATATCGAAATGTGGAGAGGATGCGCCGAGCATATGGTGGAGGGCGAGTTAGAAGACGATGTTGTTGCTCCGACACCTTAGTATCACCAGTGGTACCGCAATATAACACGTTGCTTCATAAACCATCAGTCTCCGGTTGATCAAGGCCCAAGCGCGGCAGGCCCGTCACAACCTCTCGCAACATAATAACAGGGCTCCCACATGATTTTCATTTGGTGCATTTCGTCGACATTGAACACATGTTGTAATTTCATAAAGACATAAAATTTATTCCTTATCATAGCGTAACAAAAATGAACAAAAAACCCATTACATGTGGTTAGGTGGTCGGTTAGGACATGCGCGTCTATTGTGACCTGGACCATGGCACAAGCCACATTTCCTTACACGCGCTTGTCTCTGACTACTTGATTCTACTCGGTCCATCTCGTTGTGTCTAAGCCTCAAAGGATGCCTTCCCACCTTCAATTGACTAAATCCAGCATTCGGTACATGTGCTATTCCTTCGTAAGGACTCCAACATGATTCGTCCTCGATCATATAAAACGTGTAGGCCCATGTCGCGAAGTAAGCCTCTAAAGTATAGTGGTGATCGACAAACTGGGAGTAAGGGATACTCTCACTCTTGCATACAGTTAAAACATGACTGCAAGAGTAGTCGAATGCAGTCCACTTACCACATGTATATGTACCCTCCTGTGGCTCGACCGCATGAACATGGTGCTTTCGGTCTGTCCTGACCTGGTAAACCCCTCTAGCAGCATCAAATACTTGGACACGGTGATATTCTTCTCTCTCCCTCAGGTCCCGCAGTTTTAGATCTTTCTTCCGTTCGAACATTGAAACACTCTTCTGGTATGAATCACCTCACTTGCAAAAATATGTATTGTATTGTAGGAAAGTGAATTGCAAAAGAGCACATTTTGTGAGGTCTTGACCGTCCATTCAAGATGTTGTTAAAGCATTCACTGGCATTTGTCGTCATGGATCCTCATCTCCGTCCACCCTTGTCATAGGCTAATGGCCACTTTGTCTAGGGAATTGCGTCCAACCAATTATCTACTTTTATCGTGTAGCAAATCAATCAACTCCTTGTACACTCTGTCAAATTTTATGCACTTTCGTTGATGCGCCACGTGCTCCATTTTATTTTTAAGAACAAAATCCTTCACCTTGACATTAAAGTTGCTTTAAAGATGTTGAATACATACACGGTGGTGTGCACAAGGAGCCTGCCATTCCGGTTCTTGCATTGCATGTAGAATGCCGTTATGGTGAGCCATTCTGGTTCATGCTGTGCATGTAGAATGCCATTCCGGTTCCTCACGGATGCACCTCATGAATCATTTCCAAGTAGAATTGTTCTCGCTCTCAACCAAGGAAAACGCAATGGGCAGTATGTGGTTGTAGGCGTCCAGTGCAACTGCGTCAAGTAACTTCCCATTGTACCTTCCATATAGATGCGTACCATCGAAGCATAAGACAGGAAGACAATTTCTGAATACTTTAATACAAGGCCTAAATGACCATGCAAACATTTTCTTCGTCCCTGCTGCCATGTCATTTAATAATAGTTCCGGGATTGGACTCCTCCAATGCATGCATAAATGTGGTAGTTTTCTGAATGATTCATTCCAATCTCCAAAGACATTTATCAACGCTTGTTACCTGGCCCGCCATGCCTTCAGGTATCGAATTTCATATCCATAGTCCTTGAAGATTCTAGCCTTTATTTCAGAAGGGAATAATCTCAATCTCTCGCTGATTACATCCTAAATCTCCATTGCAATGAAGTGTCTCATTAAGTGTACATTTTCCTTTGCGATGAAGTCATTGTTGCATATATGGGCGCCTCGGTACTTTGTCACCTCTCAGTATGAAGAGTTCTTTTTCTTTGTAATGTGAATATGCCATGGAATGTAGCTTCTCCTTCCCGGCAATGGAGAACCAACAACCAAGTGTCTGAACCCTTTGTGAGATATTCCACACGGTGCAATAGTGAATATTTCTGGACTACATATGATGCATTGACTATCCGACTAAATGTTGATCCAACACCAATTCACCCAAAGTATCCAAAGTTTCTACCCAAATATTCATCCATTGGTTCATTATCATCCCATGCCGAGACATCACTGAAGGCTGGAATATCCCATACATGTTCTGGTTCAAGGACCATGAACACATCCTCGTTATCAAGTTGGTCTAGAAATTCCATCTTGTTAAATCCATGTGTCCCATGAATGTATGTGGAATGTTTTGGCAAACGGAGTATGTATCAGTCACAAGTCTGTAGTCTGTATCAGGGGTGTCGAAGCAAACCAAAAAAGTTCACAAGACCAAGGAAGTTCAAGCTTGAAAGGGTGAGCCAGAGTAAGCTTGAACAGAGCCGCACACAATCAGTTTTTAGAAACAGTCACTCAGCAGTGATTCTTTGGTTCGAGTTTCCTAAAATTGCGTCAAGGAGATCTAGAGGCGACTAGGGTTTGGATGAGTATCTAAATCTAAGATACCGAGATTCTATAAATCCGTTGGGGAAGTTTAGGAAACGAGGATTATCTACAATCTAAAGATAATCATTCGTTATCTAAAAAGGAGCAAATCGGTTGGCTTAAGGAGCAAGCAACCGATCCATATAAATAGATGCATCCCGTGGTATCTACATTCATCGAGAACCCATAATCATAAGCAAAGATCAAATTCATGGGGAAGAACACATCAGGAATGAGCTCAATCATCATTGAAGATCAGAGGGAAGTAAAGCTCACTCGAAGATAACTATAGGCCATTTCATTGATGTACGAACAGTCTGTAAAAGAAACACTCGGTGAAGTGCTGGTGTTCTCGGGAGGAGAACTTACGATTTATGGGAGATAGATCAAGAAGCATTGATGTTCTCAGGATGAGCGCGGGAGGCAGATCAGTGTGGGCTGGAGAGGGACTTTGTCTGAGGAAGTCAGACGCATTCACTATGGTGCAAAAACATAGTGGTAACAAAGGGAGTCTGATTACGTAAGATATATTGTATTTGACCATTTAATAGTGAAGTGCTTTCCACTTGGGGTTCAGAGAAACCTCCTCCACCCCTCCCCTGAGTAGGCACGTGGAGCTGAATAGGGTAACCATATTTTGTGTTCTTTACATTTAATCGTATCATTTGTGCTGTTACTAATAACTATCAAAACACTATCCGTTTGAGTAATGTGAAACAACTAATATAGAACGGTGGAACAATCACAGTGGGGTAGACAGCGAATTTCAATTGGTATCAGAGCGGGACACTCGCTGTACAGATTGTGATTCAGGGGCTGTTACCAAGTTGTTCAAGATGAGTACGAAAGAAGGACAAAACATCTCCCGTCCTCCGCTCTCGATGGTTCAAACTATCCCTACTGGAAAACTCGCATGAGAGCTTTCATCAAATGAATCGATGATCCAGCATGGAAAGCCGTGATTTCTAAATATGATTCGCTAATATTCATGAACCCAGATGGTGTAGCCTACCCTAAATAGAAAAATTAGTGGACGGCAGATGAGGATCGAACTGCAGCGACAAATGCAAAAGCACTCAATGCGATCTTTAATGATGTCGAACCAAACATCTTCAAGTTAATCTTAACTTGTGAAGCAGCTAAATATGCGTAGGACATCCTTGAAACATCATTTGAAGGAATTGACAAGGTGAAGTAGTCCTGGATGTAGATGATCACTACTAGATTTAAAAATCTAAAAATGAAGGATGATGAATCAATAACCGAATTCAATGCCATATTAATGGACATTGCCAACGAAGCCCATGGTCTTGGAGAACCAATCAATAACGAGAAACTAGTCAGAAAGGTTCTACATTCTCTTCCCCAAAAATATGCAATGAAAGTAACTGCCATTGAGGAAGCTCAGAATATAAAAATAATGAGACTTGACATAGAGATGAGATCCCTCCGAACGTTTGAAATGAAGTTGAATTCTGAGGTACCTGAGAAAAAATCTCTAGGAGTTGCACTCAAAAGTGAGATATCAGAAACTACCAAAGATGAGGAAGAAATGTCTGAGCAGATGGTTCTACTAGCAAAGAACTTGGGCAGGTTTATGAGGAAATTGATCAGAGTCACTCTGAACAGAGAAGCAAATCTGGACCAGATAACAGAAATCATCGAGATGGAAAATTCAGAAAGATGAGAACTACTGAAAATCAGAAGGAAGTAAAGGGAGAGAGAAGCAAAGGGATTCAATGCCGTGAATGTGAGGGCTTTGGACACATCTAAGAAGAATGTACCAATACCCTCAAGAAATAGAAAAGGGCTCTCGTGGATGGATGGAGTGATACTGAGTCAGAGGAGTCTGAAATAGAAGAGGAAAACTCAAACTTCGTGGCACTTACCACTGTCGCAGAAACTCCAGAGACCGCACCTGAGAACCCTAAATCAGATAATTACAGTGAAAGTGACAGTGATACAGATATCACCGAAGAAACCATAGCAGAGAAATACAAAGCTGTGTACCAACAGTGGGGGAGAGGTAGTGAAGTAAAACTCTAAATTGAGCAAGCAAGTTGTGAGTATGAAAGCTGAGAAATATGAACTGGCAGAATCAGTCAAGCGTATGCAAACAAAACTTGAAAATGAGAAACTTGAACATTATGAGGTTATGTCAGAACTATTGCGAGTTAGAAATTATGTCAGCATGATGAATAACGGAACAAAGACACTTGACAACATCTTAGCTGCTCAACGTACGAGTCGTGGAATCCCCGGTTTGGGCTATGAGCATCAGAAGATGCATGTTAAGCCTATGTTTGTTCAAGCTGAAAATCTAAATCACACTAACAATGCTCATTCCAATCTCAGGTCTGACATGCTCTGGACAAAAGATAAGTATATCTGTTATTACTGCAATATTCAAAGTCATATCCAGAGAAAGTGCTCTAGGTTTCTTGCAAAAGTAGCGTCGACAACAACCCATGCATCCCATAAAAAGTTACAGACCTTGGTCGAATTGTTGCCATGTCGCATATAGTTCATCTTGAGAAGGATCGGTGGTACTTTGACAGTGGTTGTTCAGCTCACATGACCGGAGAACCCATATATCTAACCAATGTAAAGAACCTGAATGAGAGATTGGTCACGTTTGGCGATGGCGCAAAAGGAAATGTCATCGGTCAAGATACTTTGTCAGTACAGGGGATGCCTCTGATCGAGAAGATGCTTCTAGTGGAAGGTCTTCAGGCTAATCTTCTGAGCATCAGCCAACTATGTGATGGAAAGCTGAATGTCAAATTTACTCAAGATTCGTGTCAAGTCATTGACGATGAAGGGAAGTGTGTTATGAGAGGAAATTGATCATCAAATAACTGTTATTTATTGAGTTCTAACACAGAGACTGTTGAAGCTCGGTTTTTTTTATGTCTAAGTAAGATGAATTGATTCTGTGGCACAAACGGCCCCGTCACTTGAATCTCAAGGCACTGAGAAAGATATCTAAACATGGTCTGGTGCAAAGAATACCTGAGATAAAGGGAAAAACGGATGTTATGTGTGGAGAATGCAAGATTGGAAAACAAATAAGATCAGCTCATCCAAGAACTGATCAGATCCATACAACTAGAATCCTCGAACTGTTACACATGGATCTGATGGGTTTTATGTAAACAGAAAGCCTTGGGGGGTAAGAACTATGTTCTAGTTTGTGTTGATGATTTTTTTCGTTTCACCCAGACTGTGTTTCTCAGACATAAATAATATACTGTTGAAGCCGTGTGAAATTATGAGCGTTGCTGGTGACAAGGTACAACAGGTTGCTATAGCAACCTCTAAGTCACTTTGCGGAATTTCTGTGCTTCGACCGAACTTGATGAATAAAATTTAACACGCGTCGTTGTGTGTGCCAAATTTATATTTATATCTCCAAGCTCTAGCTAGTGTAGCGGCAAGCAAGGGTCGAACCCAAGAGAACTGACTGTGAAGTGATTTCCTGTAAATATTAAACTAAAGAGGGTTTAAGTAAGTTGTCGTAAGAACGAAAGTAAGTAAACGTGAATAACAATTAAGAGGTATTCAGCCCAGGGAATTCAATAGCGACTGTTATCGTTGACTTTTAAAGATTACGATTCTAATCAAGAAAGTGGTCATTCCGACAAAGGTAATAACCTAGAGTACCCCGACAAAGGTGATATTAAACCTGGATTTTACTACTTGTTTCCACGATAAAGTTTCGACAAGCATAAATAATCAGAATTGATAATTGGATTAGTTTTACGACAAAGTATACGCTAACCGCAAAATACAATTCATGCAATTTAAGATCCAGAACTAGAATTGAATAGAAACGGGCATTAAATTCGAGTCTCAAACAAGTATGTCACTAACTGAAAACCCTAAACTGAAACAGAAATTTAGCTACCCATAGTCATGACTGAAAACACATTAAATTGAAAGGAATGAAAATTGTTCACCAGCACTGTTCACCGGCGGAAAACACTATTCACGCAAGACTTCGTCTCTCTTCAAAATCTTCGTCCGTTCCAAAACTTCTGTTCTTCAGAACTGCCGTTCGGCCGTCCACGTGTTGTCTAAAATCCCTGCTCTAATCTTTTATTAAAACCCTAATTAGGATTAGGCCTTAAAATATGATTTCGGGCCGTGGGCCCAACGCTGACGTCATTAAATGCTGGTCGCTCCGGAAGAAGACATTAGCACCACGCCCGAAGAAGACATTAGCTGCGCGTCCGAAGTAGATACTAAGGCACACTAAAGTGTTCTTCTAGCGCGGTTCCTATGGATGTGCACACTTAACTTCCTTCAACGTCAATCTCCACATCGATGCAAAACACTAAAAGAAGTAATCTATCACACGCAAAATGCAATTAAACAATGAGAATAAACAACTCGATGGATCGTATAAATACTGAAATTTCAAGTGTCTCTACTTATGCAGATTTGTGAACTAGCAGTTGCTGCAGCACACTCTTGTTCACTTAAATGCAGGCACAACAGACAATGAATAGGACACAGATTTGTTCACCCAGTTCGGCCAATCTGCCTACGTCTGGGGAGGACTATTCTCCAGTCCTCAATCCACTCAACCAAAGGTTCAAAGCACACTCGGTTACAACGCACGCAACCTATGCTACTTTACCCCGTGTGGACTACTCAACACAATCAGAACAAGCTCTGATTTGTGTCAGCACACCCTCTACAATATGTCAGTCTAGAATAGCTACAATCCTCTCAAAGAACTCAGCCTATTCTATACTACACAACTCAGCAGGGTTGCTGCAGCAACAGCTGTAACACACAGCTGAAGCACACTGTCCGCGTCGCTCCAAGGCCTTCTGCCGAGCCGATCGAACCACTCCAAGAGCGCTGCACACTCTGAGTAACTCCCCCTCACTCAGTGACCACCTGCCACTAGTGAGTTCTTCCGCACGAACCTCGACCGAGCCTTCCACCCGTCAGTTCTCCCGCGGCTGCCTTTGATCAACCAACAAGCTCCACAGCTCTAAATTGGCTTCCAGATCAAAGCACGAATCAGTCTCTGCAAGACCTGATTCTCTTCTGCAATACGCACCACAGCTCTGCGCTCAACGCTCTGCCCGTGTGTGTTGATCGAAGAACAACTCTCGTAGCACACCCAGAAAAATCCTCTCTCTGAATTCTGTGTCTACTCTCGTGTATCACTCAGCTTCGATCACCCTCTACAGCCCTCAAACCTTCTGCTTAAATACCCTCACCACTTTAAGCAATTTCCAGGTTTAGGCAATTGACCCACAAGATCAATTATCTCCTAAAATCTAGGAGATTAGATTTGATAAATAACTTCAATGCAAATCTCCTTCTCTGACTAGCAAACCTTGCTGGAATATGCTCAACGGTATTTTAGAAATTCTTCTAAGCACTTTCACAAAGCTGCCATACCTTCAAAACGCACCCAGCACAAAACTGCTACTCGGACAGTTGAACCAGCACTTGAACCAGCACCTGCTGCAGCATCCCCTGCTGCATCTGCTGCTGGTTTACTTCTGCTGCCAGCTTGATTGTTTGAGCTGCAACAACTCCTTGTTCACCTTTGCTGTAGCTGTTTGCTGCTGCTGGAATTTCCTAAATGCATTAGGAAACAATCCCATCAATTCTAAGGAAGATCCTCCAAGATCTCTACAAGATCATATCTTCACTTCAACAAATCTGCCCTTGTTCTTGAGAGACACTCCAGAAATATTCTCCTGAATATTCAGCTCTTTCCGGAAGCCCTTCGGTCCATTGATTTGTTGTTTGAATGCAATCTTCGAGAAAGCTAAATTTCTGCTACAGCATTTGTGTTGCAGCATCTGCTGTAGCACAAGCTGTCTGAAGGTGTGCAATACTTCTGCTGCTGAACTTCTACTCCAGAGGTTGCTATTGCACTTGCTTACTCCACTTGAGTACTGAGATAGTCACTCTGCCCAGATTGCACAAGCTGATGTCTTCATGATCTCTTTCAGATTTTCGAGCGCCCCAAGGCAACATTAAGTCGCGCGCCTCGTGAAGACATTAGCCACTTAATGTCTTCATCTGGAGCGCTACTTAATGTCTTCATCTGGAGCGCCACTTACTGAGTTTGCTCACTCTGGAATGCTCTTCATCAGCTGTTTTCTTTCCATACTTGCTGTAGCAAGCTCTAGTTCACTTTGTAGGAGTTTGTCAATGATGCCACATACCTTCACAAATACGCTCCATCCATTACCCAGTTCGGCAATTGCCTATGTCTGGGGAGGACTTCGCTCGATCCTCAAGATTTTAGTATCTCGGTTCAAGTACAAAGCTTCCAAAACTCAGCCAAAGCTAGTTTAACCTCTACTTCTAACCTAGCTAGAAATCTATGCTCAATCAGATCCCATAGATTAGCTATACAGTCTGATCCCACAGACTTCCTCACACTGTCTACACACTCCGGTAATAGATAGCTACAGTTCACAGACTCAGTCTATTCTAAAACTATGTGTAACATGAAGATGTTATAGGAACTTACATAGTCAAGTTGCTGTAATTCTGTCCACGACTCTCCATGCACTCCATGTTGAGCAGTCGGACTTTCAAGAGTTCTCCGAACTCTGTCGATATCTGGGATCGCTGCTTGTTCAATGACCTCCTTCAATATCTGGGATCGCTGCTTTGACCTCCGACAGTCCACAACACCTCCTCTTCGCGACTCTGCTCCAAAGCAAGTACTTGATCTTTCAAGCTCTGGTTGAAGTTTTTAGAGCAAGCTTAGATTAGAATTCTCCAATCGCGACCTTCTTTCAGCTAGTGCACCCATAATTTTGCCCTTTAGCCTTTAGCTTCCGCTCTTTGCTTGTGTGTATCGCTCTATAGTTATGTATATGAGTGTGTTTTCTGCACTCCCTTATAAAGCTGCAACACTGAACAAACATAGGAATCCTAATTCCTTTAGGATTCATAGATCTTTCCAACCAACATAGCACATTGGATCTTCTCCTAGATTCTTACAAGTTGTTGCGAATTGATTTCCTAAAATCAATTTAGAACCTTATCTTCTTCAACCGATTCAGATAGCTTGATGAAGGCTTCTTATCGTTTTGGAGACTCCCTGACTTGTTGCGATGCCTTCACCAACCATTGTGGCGCCTTCAGCAGCCCTCTGGATGCTCTCCGAGCTGCTTCATGTCGAACGCCCACTTTGCTCTAGCTCTGAGTCTTCATGGAATGTTATAGCAACTTCTAGTTGTCGGTTGACAGCTACCGAAACTTGCTACCGCTTCTGTTGAAACGGGTTGCTATAGCACCTTCTTGTGGTTTGTTTTATTAACTCCATAAACTTGAAAACTCACGGACTTGTTGAGAGGACTTGTTGAGAGGACTTGCGCCAGCCGACTGCGCCAGCTGAGAGACATACTGCACGCACTGTTTGCTACTTGTTTCTCAGATACATTAGACCTTATTTACTATTCTATGATGTTTATTACTAGCATGTCTAGCTAAACGCTTAGTATCGGTTGGACATGAATCTATGAGTATTTCCTTTGAGACTTGCACTTAATGCATAGCTTGCTTGCTTATATTAATTATGTGCACATTACTGGCAGCTTGTTGCATGAGTAGGGGAAGCCTTGAACCGCAATCTTACTCTTGTTGCTTGTTGTTGTCTGTTAAACTAGTTGAATATCCTGACGGTGCCAACTAGGAGTAACGCGCTAGGATAGGCAATTACTACCTTGATCGGATTCGTAGTTGTTTAGGTCTAGTGCAAGAATTAATAGCACGTGAACTTTGATCGGAACATGCGCACATGTTAGGAAGCCTTGACCGGACACTGATCGCGCGTCGTTGTGCGCGTCAAATATAATCCTTCCTCTTCCACCAGTACAGCGGTTAAGTAAGGGTCGATCTCCACAGGGAGCAAGTAGTTCAGTCTTCAATCCTGTCGTCTACACTAAAAATGGGGGTTGTGTGAGATTGGGGTGCGCGATGCGCAAATGAACAGTAGCTAGCGTAACGCAGGAAATTGCACTAGACGTGCGCAAGCAGTAGAGATTAGATACTATGACTATGAGAAGTATTGGGCAGACAATCCTCTATGAACGCATTCCTTATCATCGACTCTAAACGTCTATAGTTTTCGACTTACTTGGGTTAGTATCCGGTCAAGGCTTCCTAACACGTGCGCATGTTCCGTTCAAAGTTCATGTGCTATTAATCCTTAGAACTAGACTAAACAGCTGCGAATCCTGTCACAGTAGCAACTGCCTACCCTAACTCGTTACTCCTAGTTGTCACGGTAAGTTTGCGGTTCAAGGCTTCCCCTACTCATGCAACTAGTTTAACATATGACAAGCAAGCAACGCAAGTAAGTTTGCATTTCAAGGCTTCCCCTACTCATGCAACTAACTGTCTCAGTGCGCGCAGGATTAATACAAATAAGTAAACTATGCATTAAGCTCAAGTCTCAAAGGTAATACTTCATAGATTCATGCCCGACCAACACTAAGAGTTTAGCTAGACATGCTAGTAATAAACATCATAGAATAGTAAATAAGGTCTAATATGTCTGAGAACACAGTAGCAACAGTGCGTGCAGATTGTCTTCTCGGTTGGCGCAGTCGGCTGGCGCAAATCCTCTCAACAGGTCCGTGTGTTTTCCGTGTTGCCGCTCTCCCTGATGTGCGTTGTCCAATGACGGCCGTAATGTCTCTCCTAGAAACCCTAGACTTCCTTCGTTTATATATTGCCCAGGAGGTTCACCTTTGGCAACTTCCAAATCTGGTCACTGGATGCTGCGCCTGGCGCACGGCATTCGGCTAGCGCATCGGCTAGCGCACCGCTACTGACTCTCGCCAACTTCTCCTCTGCTTGTGCTGCTATCTCCGCAGGCGGATCTCTCACTCCTAGGACGCTGCCTGTTAGCGCGTATCCGACTCAAGGACTCGTTTTGCCCTGTAACACAAAAACACTAGAAACGAGTAATCTTGCTCATAAAATATTGCAAACGAGCATAGGGTTATGATCTAAATAATGCGTACAAATAGCCTCTATCAAACCCCCCACACTTGCCCCTTGTTCGTCCCGAACAAGCACTGAAGCGCGGATACAATTACCTCTTCTGGAGTCTAGCGCACAGTCTTGCACTCTGATGCGAATGCGCAATTTTCTCAACTCGCACTGCTCTATCTCCTGCGCACAACTACTTTCAACAGTTCTAATATAATAATTTCGAAATTCATTACCTCTCAGCCGGGATGAAGATTTTTTTGGATGGCTGGGAGATAGCTCTTCTTAGGCTCCTGGCTGCCAGCTCCTGCTCCGAAGATAGGTATATGGTGGATAACGCAGCTTCTTCCAGTGCGTGATTTGCCCGCGCACTTCCTGGGAACCTGAGCTCTCTGATGATTTTCTTATGGTCCTTGCGCATTTTGATGTTTGTGCGCATGCTGATTCTTTTGTAGCGTGTATCATCTGCTGGTATTTTTTCTTTTGTACAGCTTAATCTTTAATTTCTTACATTCCCAGAGCAGTTCCAGTCTCAGCCTTCAGATAGCAGCTATGGAACTCGCCCCGCTCTCTCTCCTTCTGTCTGCGCCGGTCAGCGCACGCGTTTACACCCGCGCCCGCCTTCCTTAGCTTGATTTCCAGAGAGAAGGTGGTCTGTTTTCCCACCTCGCCACGCATAGGGTGTTTTGCCTTTGGTGTCTGCGTGACTGAGCGCGCCCTTGTGTCCCGAAGGCTGCGAGGCACCGGCCTCCACTAATGCTCTCGACCATATACCTTGCCTTCGAAGCAAAAGCGACTAACCGCCTTTCTGGAGCATTTCTGTCAACTCCACATCCCCTGCATATCCCAACTAATAGGAGCAAAAAAACGAAAAAATTATACTAAAACAGTAGATGGCAGCGCACGCAATATGGATAGCGCAAACAAGCTGGAGCGCATGCGCATCCTGCACTCTAGCGCACTGCTGCTACTATTCTCTTCAGTTTAAACTAAGGGCTACTAAAAATGCTCAAAAACGTGAAATGTAAGTGTAACGCCCCCCCCCCCCCCCACACTTGAACAGAGACGTGTCCCCACGACTCAAGCTCAAGCGCATGGAGAGCGCACACATGCAGGTAATGCAAAAAATAAAGAACATGAGAACAAAAACAAATAGTCACACAGCACAAACATTAGCACAGGGTCACAAAAATATGCGGCACAAATATTCAGCACATAATATCCAATAAGACGCAGCAAAAATTAAAGACACCACCCTAAAGAAAACTAATGCGGCTGCCCCGCGGCCTTAGAAGGTCTCGAGCTAGACGCAGCTGCTGAGCCAAGCGCCTCATCCTCTGAAGAATCAGTCACGTAGTCGTTGCTGGATGCTGGTGGCACTATGGCGAGGGGGTCAGGCTGCTTGTCCTCGGAAAGTGAATCCCAAATGGAATCGGAGTCTACGCTGGGATAGGCTATGGGGGACTCCGGAACAGAAGGCCGGGCAGGGGAAGCTACTGGTGGTGGTATCGGTGCTGGTTCAGGGGTGGGCTCTGCTGCTGGGGCTGCTGGTTCTGGTGCTGGCGCGGGGAAAGGCGCGGCTGGATGGACTGGGGCTGCCGAGGCTGCTGGGGTTCGGGTAGGAGGTGGATGGTGCAGGCTGAGGAGAGGGGGAATAGGGTCTCCAAATTTCCACCCTGATGGTGGGCTCATATTCAAATCTGCCCCTTCGGGTGCCAAGTACTCAAGCACGCGCATGACGTTGAACAACATGCGCTGCTCGGCAGTTGCTTCCTCGGGCGCCTCCTCAGCCTCAGTCCTTGGGCGCTTGGCACGTGCACGAGGGGGAGAATCCTTGATAGAAATGGTCACTGGCTCCCCTTGTGGTGCACGGGCCCTCTGGTGCGCTCCAGTCTGCGCCCGGGTCCTTGGGCGCCTGACCAGAGGCACTTCCGGTTCTCCATCCTCCTCCATGGCTTGCGCGGCTGCTGCTGCGCCCTGCGCACTGCTCTCTGCTCTGGGTCGCGGCGCTCTGGCCGGCTGTAGGCGGTAGCACCACTCTAGTGTGCCATCTTCCTTCAGAGCTACCGCCCTAATCTGCAGCATGTGGGCACGGTCTAGAGGGACAGCCTGTACCAAAGTGTGCTCTGGCACCTCGGGCTCTCCATGTAATGCCCGCAGCAGGTGCGTTATGACTCCTTCGCAAGTCAGCGGCCCCTTCATGCTGACGCGGCTCCAGTGGTGCACCATGTTCAGGATAAATAGCACCTTCCGTCCATAGTACAGCCCCTTCAGAATGTCCAAATCCAGGAGGCTGATCTTGGGTGCGCCGTTGAAACGGCCAATGACTGCATAGGCGACTATGCGCCACAAGTAGAACAGCCACGGGTCGCGCAGCTCTCGGCCCCTGCTGCGCCCCGCGGCAAATGCTGGCCCAGTTGCCATCTCGCTCCAGGCCTCCTGGTTAGTGTGAATGTCTAACTCCTCCTCACGCACCTTGGCGCACCCGAATGCGCGCCTCAGCCTCCTCTCCGAAGCTATGAACCAGACACCCCTGTGTCTGTACCTGATCTCCCTGTCTCCTGCCTCCAGTGATGCCAAAAACTCACACGTATCTTCTTGGTCAGATGCGCTGTTGAGGTCCAACAGCGCCTCCCAGCCTGCGATCGCCAGCCTCTGCGCCACAAGGTCCTCCAGTCCTACCTCGCGCAGGAACTCTCTGCTGATGTACGGGGTCCCGTACATCTCCAGGCTGATAAACGCGGCATATTTGTTGCTGAACACAGCTGGGGTCTCCTGGTCTGTGGCAGGTCTCATGATGGCTAGGGCTGTGGTCAACTGTGGTCAATACCCTCAAGAACTGCAAAAATCCAAACTGCACAGAAATCCCTGAAACTTGTACCGAACGAACGCCTACTACTCGCCGACACAACGCACTAAACACTGCTCTGATCCGCGCACTCTACCCCGGTGCGATTTCAAAACCCTAAAAAAACTGCCTCCACTGCGCAAACCCTAACTGGAACTGCTCAAATCGGGGAGGGAAGGTTACCTGGGTGTTGTGTGGTTGTGCGGTCCGTGAATCACTCCAAACGGACGCTGGGTTGGGCGCTGATCGACGGCAGAAGTCTGACGGCGGGAGCTCGTGTGCAACGGTCGAGTGAAAAAGTGTTGGAATGTTTTCCGAAGTCCTGCCTTATATACCCCCCTGGCTAGCGCTTCTGACCTGCGCATTGCTAGGCGCACGGTCCCGCGCACTACTGTGTGACTCAAAAAACTACCAAGTCCTAAACTAGCTAAAAAAAAACTCAAAAAAACACAAAACAAACAGAAAAATAAAATAGGCGGAAATAAAACGTGTCGGGTTACCTCCCGACAAGTGCCTTTGTTTAACGTCGTTGGCTCGACTGTACCTCGTTACGTGCCAAAACGTGTGTCTGCAACCTCCCCCACTCTTGCTCCCGAGTGTTCCTGCGCCAGCGTGTGTGTCGCGATCTCATTGGTCCTGTGCAAAGGGTAAAATGGAAGGTCAGTAGGTGATAAATTATGCGTAACGAGGGTGGATGCAGAGGGAGAAGAAATGTGAGCTATGATCTTCGGTTCTCCCTCTGGTGCATCTGGTGGTGCCTCTGGCGCGTCAGCTGGCGCATCGATTATCTCTGGTTCTGCCAGCTCAATGTCGCGTGCTGTGTTATCCTAAGGTTCTCCTAAGTACCGTTTGACTCTCTGCCCATTAACCTGAAAACGATGCCGGTGCCCGTCTTCTAACTCGATTGTTCCGTAGGGGAAAACCTTGGTGACGGTGTATGGACCCGTCCACTTGCTGCGCAACTTTCCAGGCATGAGCTTCAGGCGTGATGAAAATAACAATACCTGGTCTCCTGGTTCAAATGTGCGCCGGAGGATATGCTTGTCATGATACGCCTTGGTGCGCTCCTTGTAATCGCGCAGTCCCTCATAGGCGTCCAGGCGCAGCTCTTCTAGTTCGCTCAGCTCAAATGAGGGTTCTTTTCCTGCCTCATCCAAGTTCAGGTTGCAAATACGCAAGGCCCAATACGCCTTGTGCTCGAGCTCTACTGGCAGGTGGCAGGCCTTCCCATAGACCAGCCGAAATGGCGAAGTCCCAATGGGCGTCTTATGCGCAGTGCGGTATGCCCATAGCGCATCATCCAGGCGCTGGCTCCAATCTTTGCGCGATGGCCTCACAGTCTTTTCCAAGATGCGCTTGATTTCTCTGTTAGACACTTCGGCCTGCCCATTCGTTTGTGGATGGTAAGCGGTGGACGTCTTGTGGCGCACCCCATAGTGCTTGAAAACTTGCGCCACAATCCTGTTGCAGAAGTGCGTCCCCTGGTCGCTGATGACTGCCTTAGGTACTCCATACCTGCAAAATATGTTAGTTCGGAGAAAGTCAGCGACAGTCTTACCATCATCCTTGCGCGTGGCCTTAGCTTCGACCCATTTGGATACGTAATCCACGGCCACCAGTATGTACTCGTAGCCGGCAGATGGGGGAAATGGACCCATGAAGTCGATTCCCCAAACATCGAACACTTCATCCACCAGAATCGGGGTCTGCGGCATCTCGTTGCGCGCGGATATTCCTCCTGTGCGCTGGCACCTGTCGCAATTCCTGCAATGGTCAGATGCGTCTCTGAATAGGTGCGGCCAGTAGAATCCGCAGTCCAAGATTTTCCTGCTCGTGCGCTTGGGACCAAAGTGCCCTCCACAAGCGTGCGCATGACAAAACATCAAGACAGAGGTAATCTCATGGTCAGGAACGCAACGCCTTAATATCTGATCTGGACCTATTCTAAGCATGTAAGGATCATCCCAAAGGTAATGCTTGGACTCATGTTTCAATCGCATGCACTGAGTGTTATTGAAATGCGGAGGAAACGCACCTGTGACCAGGTAATTTGCGATATGCGCATACCATGGTACCTTACCTGTCAGCGCCATCAGGTGCTCGTCAGGGAATGTCTCCTTGATCTGCCCTGGCTCCTCCTCCTTGACGATCCTGCTCAGGTGATCAGCGACTGTATTTTCCGTGCCCTTCTTATCTTTGATCTCCAAGTCGAATTCCTGAAGCAGGAGCACCCAGCGCATCAGGCGCGGCTTGGTCTCCTTCTTGGACATGAGGTAGCGGATAGCTGCGTGGTCAGTGTAGATGATGACTCTTGCGCCTAGGACATAAGCTCGGAACTTCTCCAGCGCAAATACAATTGCCAGAAGCTCCTTTTCCGTGGTGGTGTAGTTCCTCTGCGCAGAGTCCAGCGTGCGCGATGCATAGTAAATGGCGTGCAGCTTCTTGTCCACGCGCTGCCCCAAGACTGCACCCACTGCGTAATCGCTTGCGTCACACATCAGCTCAAATGGCAGGTTCCAGTCTGGTGCGCGCATCACTGGCGCACTGGTCAGCGCTTCCTTCAGCTTATCGAACGCCGTCCTGCACTCATCAGTAAAATCGAAACACACATCTTTTTGCAACAGGTTAGACAGGGGTATACAAATTTTAGAGAAATCCTTAATAAAACGCCTGTAAAACCCAGCATGCCCTAAGAATGATTTCACGTCGCGCACGTTGGTGGCATAAGGCAGATTAGAAATAAGATCTATTTTAGCCTTGTCTACCTTAATACCCTCCTCTGAAATGATATGTCCTAGTACTACTCCGTGCGTGACCATGAAATGACATTTTTCGTAATTGAGCACTAAATTCTTAGAGATGCAGCGCGCTAAAACTTTATCTAGATGAGTTAAACATGCATCAAAGGTACTCCCATATACAGTGAAATCATCCATGAACACTTCTATGCATATACCAATCATATCAGAAAAAATGCTCATGACTAAGCGTTGGAATGTACCTGGCGCGTTGCACAGCCCAAAAGACATGCGCCGAAACGCAAACGTACCGAACGGGCATGTGAATGTGGTCTTCTCTTGATCCTCCGCAGCTATGGGTATCTGGTTGTACCCTGAATATCCATCCAGAAAAGAAAAATAAGGCTTACCTGCTAAGCGATCCAGCATCTGGTCCATAAAGGGTAACGGGAAGTGGTCCTTGCGCGTGACAGCGTTCAACTTCCTGTAGTCGATGCACATGCGCCAGCCAGTTTGAATGCGCTTTGGAACTAGTTCGCCCTGCGCATTCTCTTCCACTGTGATTCCTCCTTTCTTTGGCACAACATGGACCGGGCTGACCCATTTGCTGTCCGAAATTGGGTAGATGACCCCTGCGCCAAGCAATTTCAGGACTTCCTTTTGCACTACCTCCATCATGTTTGGATTCAACCTGCGCTGAGCCTCCCTGGATGGTTTGGCACCATCTTCCAACAGAATTCTGTGCATGCACACGTCTGGGCTCACTCCGCGCAGATCAGCAAGAGTCCATCCTATAGCGCGCTGGTTCCTGCGCAGTACCTGTTGTAAGCGCGCCTCCTGTTCTTTTTCTAATCCCTTCTTGATGATCACTGGCAGGGTGTCCTCATCTCCCAAGAAAATGTACTTGAGGTGCTCTGGGAGTTGCTTCAGTTCGATCTTGGGTGCCTGTTCAATAGAGGGCAAGATTTTGTTAGCGGTGCAAATATGAACTATATCAAGTACCTGTGTGGGTGCTGGTTCAGCACTGCTTGGCTCCTCCTCTTGCTCCTCCAGCTCTGCCTGTGTCAGTAGCTCTGGTCCTATGGTTGCGCTCGCACACTGCGCTTCTGCGACTAGATCGTCAATGCTGTCCATCGCGTGCACGGTAGCGTCCTCATGTGGGTGTTGCGTCCCCTTGAATATGTTGAAATGGATTTCTTCGCCATCTACCTCCATGGAGAGCGTGCCCCTCCATACGTCTATCTTCGTGCGCGCGGTCATCAGAAATGGTCTGCCTAGGAGGATTTGCGCACTGCTGGCGCTTGATTCACCCTCCATTTCGAGCACATAAAAATCTGCTGGGAAGACCAGCTCTCCTACGCGAACTAGGACATCTTCTATCATGCCTGCAGGTTATTTGCACGATCTGTCTGCTAGCTGAATGGTGAGACCTGCAGGCTTAAGTGGTCCAAGGCGCAATGTCGTATATAGAGAATAAGGTAGCAAATTGATGGATGCGCCTAAATCGATCATGCAATTACTCACTGTGGTCTTACCTAGCGTGCATGGGATAGTAAATGTACCTGGATCTCGGCACTTGGGTGGTACCTTTTGTTGCACGATCGCTGAGGCCTGCGCATTTAGCATTACCTGTGCGCATTCACCTTTCCTTCGCTTGTTTGTGCACAGCTCTTTTAAAAACTTCGCATACCTGGGGATCTGTCGAATAGCTTCTATGAGAGGTATGTTGATTTCTACCTTGCTGAATAGCTCATATAATTCCTTGTCCAGCGCTTCTTTTCTCGCCAGTGGTGCCTGCACAGGGAAGGGAGCAGGTATGTTAGTACAATTTTTGTCCTTGTGTTTCGAGTGAGACATACCTTGCGCTTTGCCCTGCTGGTCTGTGGCTGGCGCTTCCGGTTGCGCATCTTGCTCTGGTTGCGCATTCTGATCTGCTGGATCCGGGATTTGCGCAACTGGTTGCGCGGGCGCCTGTGCGGTCTGCTCTGTTCCTACTGTGCGCCCAGTCCTCAGTGTCACTGCATTGACTCCTCCCTTAGGGTTCTGAATCACTTGCGAAGGCAGGTTGCCATCGCTCTTTTTCAGCTCATACACCGTGGTTGCTATTTGTGATAGCTGCTTTTCTATGGACTCGAACCTTTTGTCATATTTCTCATCATTTTTGCGCACTGTATCTGCTAGCTGCCCCATGATGTCTTCCAAGGAACGCCGCGGCTGTTGGTTGTTCTGCGCTGGTGCGTCATTTCGGCGGTGCGGCGGATTGTAGGGCGCAGCTTGTTGCGTCTGCTGTGGTGCGCGCTGATCTGTGGGCTGCCTCTGGAAATTGTTCTCCTCCTTCCATCTGAATCCATTTGCGGCAAGCCCAAAGCGCGGCTGATTCTGCCTCTGCGGTCCTCTGTTGTCCCATCCTCCAAGAGCATTGACATCTCCAGTCTCTTCGAAAAGTGTTGGGCATTCGTCTGTCTTGTGCTCAGTGGACCTGCAGAATTCACATACCTTTGGTGCAACTGGTTGTGCGCTCTGCGCACTCATCAGCTTCTGTAGCATGGCCTTCATTTCCTTGATCTCAGCGCTGGTTTCTACCTGATGCACAGAATGATTACGGCTACTTTCAAGCGTCAATTGATGTCTTACCTGCCCAGCAGAATCTTCTATCAGCTGCCACGCATCCTCTGGGTACATGTTGCAAATGTCCCCTTCTGCGCATGCATTCAGTAGTCGCAGCTCCATGGGCAGCAGTCCATTTAGAAAGTTCTCTATCAGCACATTCTGGGGAAGCCCGTGATTGTAGCAGTTGGCTTCTAGCTCCCTGAAACGTTCATAGTATTCTGACAGAGACTCCCCTGCGCTCTGCCTTGGCGCGGCCAGTTCCCTTCTGAGCAGCGCAATCTTTGCTGCTGGATAGAATTTATCTAGAAATTTCTTCTGCAGCTGCTCCCATGTGTGAATAGATCCTGCAGGTAAATTCATTAGCCAGTGTTTAGCTGTATCACATAATGAAAATGGGAATGCCTTCATTTTCAGCGCCTCATCACTCTCCCCTTCGGTCTTCATGTTCTCGCAAATGACTAGGAACTCTCGCACATGCTTGACTGGATTTTCATTGTTCATCCCGTGGAACTTGGGCATGTGATGGATGAGCGAGCTCCTTAGCTCAAAATGACCGCCTGGTGGAAGCACGATGCACCATGGCTGGTTAACAGTGATAGGGGCCGACATCTCGCGCACTGTTCTGCGTCGCGCGGCTTGTTGCACGGGTGGCGCATGATACACTTCAGCGGCCCTCCTTGCTTCAACCTCGCGCTGCACTTCCTCTCTGAACAGGGCTGCGCGGTTATGTGCCCTTGCTTCCTCTGGGGTTCTGTCCCCCAAGTTGTCTCCTACGACACTGTTATCCTCCATAACCTGTTCCGAATCTCAAGAAAAATGAAATTAAAAGATAACTAATGTTGTTGCGGCTGTCAGTGCGCAACTAGAATCTACGCAGCGCAACTGTTTCAAGGTTGCGCAGGCTGATGTGAATGCGCGCTGTCAGAAACAACAACGAAAACAAAACAAACTGAAAGAATTACTATAATAAAAACTCAGACTAAAGACTTAGCTGTGTTGCTCCCCGGCAACGGCGCCAAAATTTGATCGCGCGTCGTTGTGCGCGTCAAATATAATCCTTCCTCTTCCACCAGTACAGCGGTTAAGTAAGGGTCGATCTCCACAGGGAGCAAGTAGTTCAGTCTTCAATCCTGTCGTCTACACTAAAAATGGGGGTTGTGTGAGATTGGGGTGCGCGATGCGCAAATGAACAGTAGCTAGCGTAACGCATGAAATTGCACTAGACGTGCGCAAGCAGTAGAGATTAGATACTATGACTATGAGAAGTATTGGGCAGACAATCCTCTATGAACGCATTCCTTATCATCGACTCTAAACGTCTATAGTTTTCGGCTTACTTGGGTTAGTATCCGGTCAAGGCTTCCTAACACGTGCGCATGTTCCGTTCAAAGTTCATGTGCTATTAATCCTTAGAACTAGACTAAACAGCTGCGAATCCTGTCACAGTAGCAACTGCCTACCCTAACTCGTTACTCCTAGTTGTCACGGTAAGTTTGCGGTTCAAGGCTTCCCCTACTCATGCAACTAGTTTAACATATGACAAGCAAGCAACGCAAGTAAGTTTGCGGTTCAAGGCTTCCCCACTCATGCAACTAACTGTCTAAGTGCGCGCAGGATTAATACAAATAAGTAAACTATGCATTAAGCTCAAGTCTCAAAGGTAATACTTCATAGATTCATGCCCGACCAACACTAAGAGTTTAGCTAGACATGCTAGTAATAAACATCATAGAATAGTAAATAAGGTCTAATATGTCTGAGAACACAGTAGCAACAGTGCGTGCAGATTGTCTTCTCGGCTGGCGCAGTCGGCTGGCGCAAATCCTCTCAACAGGTCCGTGTGTTTTCCGTGTTGCCGCTCTCCCTGATGTGCGTTGTCCAATGACGGCCGTAATGTCTCTCCTAGAAACCCTAGACTTCCTTCGTTTATATATTGCCCAGGAGGTTCACCTTTGGCAACTTCCAAATCTGGTCACTGGATGCTGCGCCTGGCGCACGGCATTCGGCTAGCGCATCGGCTAGCGCACCGCTACTGACTCTCGCCAACTTCTCCTCTGCTTGTGCTGCTATCTCCGCAGGCGGATCTCTCACTCCTAGGACGCTGCCTGTTAGCGCGTATCCGACTCAAGGACTCGTTTTGCCCTGTAACACAAAAACACTAGAAACGAGTAATCTTGCTCATAAAATATTGCAAACGAGCATAGGGTTATGATCTAAATAATGCGTACAAATAGCCTCTATCAGACACTAACTTAAGTAAAATAAAGCTATAGACATTTAGAGTCGATGATAAGGAATGCACTCATAGAGGATTGTCTGCGCCGATACTTCTCATAGTCATAGTATCTAATCTCTATTGCCTGCGCAAGTCTAGTGCAATTCCCTGCGTTTTACAACTGTTACTTGCGCACTGCGCAACCCAATCACTCACCCCCCCAATCTTCGTAAGTGTAGGTCACTGGCTAGAACTGAACTACTTGCTCCCTGTGGAGATCGACCCTTACTTAACCGCTGTACTAGTGGAAGAGGAAGGAATTATATTTGACGCGCCCGACGACGCGCGATCAAATTTTGGCGCCGTTGCCGGGGAGCAACACAGCTAAGTTCTAGTTAGTTTACGTTTTAGTAACTAGTTATTTCAGTTTGTTTTGTTTTCGTTGTTGTTTCTGACAGCGCGCAATCACCATTGGCCTGCGCAACCTTGAAACAGTTGCGCTGCGCAGATTCTAGTTGCGCACTGACAGACGCAGCAGCATTAGTTATCTTTTAACTTCATTTTTCTTTAAGATTCAGAACAGGTCATGGAGGATAACAGTGTCGTAGGAGACAACTTGGGGGACAGAACCCCAGAGGAAGCAAGAGCACATAACCGCGCAGCCCTGTTCAGAGAGGAAGTGCAGCGCGAGGTTGAAGCAAGGAGATGAATCGTACTAATATACCTGCACCTTTCCCTGTGCAGGCACCCTTGACTAGGAAGGAAGCGCAGGACAAAGAGCTATATGAGTTATTCAGTAAGGTGGAAATCAACATTCCCCTTATTGAAGCAGTTCGGCAGATCCCAAGGTACGCCAAGTTTTTGAAGGAGCTGTGCACCAACAAGCGACGAAAAGGCGAATGCGCACAGGTAATGTTAAATGCACAAGCCTCAGCGATCGTGCAACATAAGGTACCACCTAAGTGCCGAGACCCAGGTACATTCACTATCCCATGCACTTTAGGTAAGACCACGGTAAGCAACTGCATGATTGATTTAGGCGCATCCATTAATTTATTACCTTATTCTCTATATGCGACATTGCGCCTTGGACCACTAAAGCCTGCAGGTCTCACCATTCAGCTAGCGGATCGATCGTGCAAGCAACCTGCAGGCATGATAGAGGATGTTCTTGTGCGAGTAGGAGAGCTGGTGTTCCCAGCAGATTTTTATGTGCTAGAAATGGAGGGCGAATCGAGCACCAGCAGTGCGCAAATCCTACTAGGCAGACCTTTCCTTATGACCGCGCGCACGAAGATAGACGTGTGGAGGGGCACGCTCTCCATGGAAGTGGATGGCGAAGAAATCCATTTCAACATATTCAAAGGAATGCAGCACCCACATGATGACGCCACAGTGCACGCAATGGACAACTTGGATGATTTAGTCACAGATGCACAATGCGCAAGCGCAACAGTAGGACCAGAGCCACTGGCACCAGCAGAGTTGGAAGAGCAGGAAGACGAGCCGAGCAGTGCTGAACCAGAGTCCACACAGGTACATGATATAGTTCATATTTGCACCGCTACTAAAATCCTGCCCTCCATTGAACAGGCACCCAAGGTCGAGCTGAAGAAACTCCCAGAACACCTCAAATACATTTTCCTGGGAAGTGAGGACACCCTGCCAGTGATCATCAAGAAAGGATTAGAAGAGGAGCAGGAAGTGCGTTTACAGCAGGTGCTGCGCAAGAACCAGCGCGCCATAGGATGGACACTTGCTGATCTGCGCGGAGTGAGCCCAGACGTATGCATGCATAGAATTCTGTTGGAAGATGGTGCCAAACCATCCAGGGAGGCTCAGCGCAGGTTAAACCCGAATATGATGGAGGTAGTGCAGAAGGAGATTTTAAAGTTTCTTGACGCAGGAGTCATCTACCCCATCTCGGACAGCAAATGGGTCAGTCCAGTGCACGTTGTGCCTAAGAAGGGAGGAATCACAGTGGAAGAGAATGCGCAGGGCGAGCTAGTTCCCAAGCGCATACAGACTGGATGGCGCATGTGCATCGACTACAGGAAGCTTAACGCAGTTACGCGCAAGGACCATTTCCCGCTACCCTTCATGGACCAGATGCTGGACAGATTAGCAGGTAAGCCCTATTTTTGTTTCTTGGACGGATATTCAGGGTATAATCAGATACCCATAGCTGCGGAGGATCAGGAGAAGACCACGTTCACTTGCCCGTTCGGTACGTTTGCGTTTCGGCTCATGTCATTTGGGCTGTGCAACGCGCCAGGTACGTTCCAACGCTTAGTCATGAGCATTTTCTCTGATATGATTGGTATATGCATCGAAGTGTTCATGGATGATTTTACTGTATATGGAGGTACCTTTGATACATGCTTGACTCATCTAGATAAAGTCTTAGCGCGCTGCATTTCTAAGAACCTAGTGCTTAATTATGAAAAATGTCATTTCATGGTAACGCATGGTGTGGTACTAGGACATATCATCTCAGAGGAGGGGATCAAGGTAGATAAAGCTAAGATAGACCTTATTTCTAATCTACCTTATGCCACTAACGTGCGCGATGTGAAGTCTTTCTTAGGACATGCCGGGTTTTACAGGCGTTTTATAAAAGACTTCTCTAAAATTTGCATACCCCTGTCTAACCTCTTGCAAAAGGTTGTGTGCTTCGACTTTACTGATGAGTGCAGGGCCGCATTTGATAAGCTGAAGGAAGCACTGACCAGTGCGCCAGTGATGCGCGCACCAGACTGGAACCTGCCATTTGAATTAATGTGCGACGCAAGTGATTATGCAGTAGGTGCAGTCTTGGGGCAGCGAGTGGACAAGAAGCCGCACGCCATTTACTATGCATCGCGCACACTGGACGCTGCGCAGAGGAACTACACCACCACGGAGAAGGAGCTTCTGGCAATTGTGTTTGCGCTTGAGAAGTTCCGTGCATATGTTCTAGGCGCCAGGGTCATCGTATACACAGATCACGCAGCCATCCGCTACCTAATGTCCAAGAAGGAGACTAAGCCGCGCCTGATGCGCTGGGTGCTCCTACTTCAGGAATTCGACTTGGAGATCAAAGACAAGAAGGGCACGGAGAATACAGTTGCTGACCACCTGAGCAGGATCGTGAAAGAGGAGGAGCCAGAGCGGATCACGGAGACATTCCCCGACGAGCATCTGATGGCGCTGACAGGTAAGGTACCATGGTATGCGCACATTGCAAATTACCTGGTCACAGGTACGTTTCCTCCGCATTTCAATAAAACCCAGTGCATGAGATTAAAACATGAGTCCAAACATTATATTTGGGATGATCCATATATGCTTAGAATAGGACCTGATCAGATATTGAGGCGCTGCGTGCCTGACCATGAAATTAACTCTGTCTTGCTGTTTTGTCATGCGCACGCATGTGGAGGACACTTTGGTCCCAAGCGCACAAGCAGAAAGGTCCTGGATTGCGGATTTTATTGGCCGCACCTGTTCCGAGACGCATATGATCACTGCAGGAATTGTGATAGGTGCCAGCGCACAGGAGGCATATCAGCGCGCAATGAGATGCCGCAAACGCCGATTCTAGTGGACGAAGTATTTGATGTATGGGGCATTGACTTCATGGGGCCATTTCCTCCATCTGCCGGATACGAGTACATATTAGTGGCAGTGGACTATGTCTCCAAATGGGTCGAAGCTAAGGCCACGCGGAAGGATGATGGTAAGACGGTTGCTGAGTTTCTGAAAACTAATATCTTTTGCAGGTACGGGGTGCCTAAGGCAGTCATCAGCGACCAGGGAACGCACTTTTGCAACAGGATTGTGGCGCAAGTTTTCAAGCATTATGGAGTGCACCACAAGACGTCCACTGCCTACCATCCTCAGACAAATGGACAGGCCGAGGTTTCCAACAGAGAGATCAAGCGCATCCTAGAAAAGACTGTCAGACCTTCGCGCAAAGATTGGAGCCAGCGCCTGGACGTGCGCTGTGGGCATACCGCACCGCGCATAAGACACCCATCGGGACTTTACCATTCCGGTTGGTCTACGGAAAAGCATGCCACCTGCCAGTGGAGCTAGAGCACAAAGCATATTGGGCCTTACGCGTTTGCAACCTGAACCTAGACGAGGCCGGAAAGGAGCGCGCATTTGAGCTCAGCGAATTAGAAGAGCTGCGCCTGGATGCCTATGAGGGTCTGCGCGATTACAAGGAGCGGACAAAGGCGTTTCATGACAAGCATATCCTCAGACGCTCTTTCACGCCAGGAGACCATGTATTATTGTTCTCATCACGCCTGAAGCTCATGCCTGGAAAGCTGCGCAGCAAATGGACAGGACCGTACACAGTCACCAAGGTTTTCCCCTACGGAACAATCGAGTTAGAAAACGAGCACCGGCATCGTTTTCAGGTGAATGGGCAGAGAGTCAAACGGTATCTCGGGGAACCTTGGGATGGTGCAACGCGCGACATTGAGTTGGCAGAACCAGAAATAACAGATGCGCCAACTGACGCGCCAGAGGCACCACCGGATGCACCAGAGGGAGAACTAGAGACTATTGCTCACATTTCTTCTTCCTCTTCATCCACCCTCGTTACTGCAGATTTCTCACATATTATCCATGCTGACTACCCTTCTCACCCTTTGCGCAGGACCAAGAAGAACACAACACATACATACGCGCAGGGTCACTCAGGAGCAAAAGTGGGGGAGGTCGCTGACACACATTTTGGCGCGTAACGAGGTACAGTCGAGCCAACGACGTTAAACAAAGGCACTTGTCGGGAGGTAACCCGACTCGTTTTACTCTTACATGTTTTATGTTCTTTATTTTTGCTTGCATGCGTGTGCGCGTTCTCCGTGCGCTTGAGCTTGAGTCGTGGGGACACGTCTCTGTTTAAGTGTGTGGGGGGGGAGCGCTACACT
Source organism: Umbilicus rupestris (assembly GCA_963678935.1). NCBI lineage: Eukaryota > Viridiplantae > Streptophyta > Magnoliopsida > Saxifragales > Crassulaceae > Umbilicus > Umbilicus rupestris. The sequence continues at coordinate 6,447,485 of OY787605.1, forward strand.
TACAGTTCACGTTTTTTTTTTAGCTTTTTAGTGTAGCTTAGTTTTATTGAAGGAAACAGTAGCAGTAGTGCGCTGTGTGCGGGTTACGCGCACTGATCAGCTTGTTTGCGCTATCCATGTTGCGCAATGCGCTATCAACTGTTTTTAGTATATTTTTTTTGTTTTTTCTGCTCCTGTTAGTTGGGATATACAGGGGATGTGGAGTTGACAGAAACGCTCCAGAGAGGCGGTTAGTCGCTCGCGTTTCAGAGGAGAGGTATATGGTCGAGAGCGCGAGTGGAGGCCAGTGCTTCGCGACCTTCGGAACAAGTAAGTGCGCTCAGTCACGCAGATGCCAAAGGCGAGATACCCAAAGCGTGGCGAGGTGGGAAAACAGACCACCTTCCCTCTGAAAGTCGTGCTAAGGAAGGCGGACGCGGGTGTAAACGCGTGCGCCGACCTGCGCAGATAGACCAAGGAGGGAGAGCGGGGCGGTGTTCCATAGCTGTTATCCGGAGGCCGAGACTGGAACCGTTCTGGGAAGATAGGAACCATAGACAAAGCTGTACGAAAGAAAAATACCAGCAGATGATACGCGCCACACAAGAATCAGCATGCGCACTGATAAGCACCAGCGTGCGCAAGTTCACAAAAGGAAAAAAATCATCATCAAAAAGGCTTGAGTTCCCAAGAAGTGCGCGGAAGAATCACGCATCGGAAGAAGCTTGCGCTGTTAACCATATAAACATCCTCGGAGCAAGAGCTGACAACCTGGAGCCTATGAAGAGCTATCTCCCAGCCATCCGAAATGATTTTTTCATCCCAGCTGAGAGGTAATGAATTTCGAAATTATTATACTTGAAACTGTTGAGAGTAGATGTGCGCAGGTGGTAGAGCAGCACAAGGTGTTCAGCAGCGCAGACCGCGCCAGAGTGCAAGACTGTGCGCTAGACTCCGGAGAGGTAATGGTATCCGTGCTTGAGTGCTTGTTCGAGGACGAACAAGGGGCAATTGTGGGGGGTTTGATAAAGCCTATTCATATGCATTATTTAGATCATAACCCTATGCTTGTTTGCATTATTTTGTGTACAAGATTACTGGTTTCCAGTGTTTTTGTATTTCAGGGCAAAACGAGGGCCTAAGCCGGATACGCGCTAACAGGCAGCGTTTAGGACGCACAGCCCACAGGCTGCGGAGCTAGCGGCGCAAACAGAAGAAATGGCGAGACACAACAGAGTTGCGCCGACCAATGCGCTAAGCAGTACGCCGTGCGCCAGGCGCAGAGTCCAGTATTTCCTAATCCTGACATGACCAGATTTGGAAGTTGCCAAGGATGGACCTCTCGAGCAGTATATAAAGGGGAGGAAGTCTAGGGTTTGAAAGAGGAATCAATCAGGAAACACACAGAAAGGCAACACCCCACATCAGATTGCCACGAGAGAGCGAGAGAGCGAGAGAGCGGCAAACTGGAAAACTCACGGACTTGTTGAGAGGACTTGCGCCAGCCGACTGCGCCAGCCGAGAGACATACTGCACGCACTGTTTGCTACTTGTTTCTCAGATACATTAGACCTTATTTACTATTCTATGATGTTTATTACTAGCATGTCTAGCTAAACGCTTAGTATCGGTTGGACATGAATCTATGAGTATTTCCTTTGAGACTTGCGCTTAATGCATAGCTTGCTTGCTTATATTAATTCTGTGCACATTACTGGCAGCTTGTTGCATGAGTAGGGGAAGCCTTGAACCGCAATCTTACTCTTGTTGCTTGTTGTTGTCTGTTAAACTAGTTGAATATCCTGACGGTGCCAACTAGGAGTAACGCGCTAGGATAGGCAATTACTACCTTGATCGGATTCGTAGTTGTTTAGGTCTAGTGCAAGAATTAATAGCACGTGAACTTTGATCGGAACATGCGCACATGTTAGAAAGCCTTGACCGGACACTAACTTAAGTAAAATCAAGCTATAGACATTGACGTTCGCGTTTTAGGCAAGCAAAATGAAGTGCTATTCTAGTCACGCAAATATCAAACAATATTTATAACCGAGTGACCTCGGATCGAACCCAAGGGAAAAGCTTAGACTAATTGACAACTATGCAATGCTACTAATGTAAGTCTATGGTTTTGGGGAGGGGGGGGGGGGGGGGGGGGTTTGTCCTCCTATAGAGGTATCTCTAGCAAGCACTAAAGATAAATGATATTTTTGGGTTTTGCTTAATGAATAAAAAGGGTGACTAGGGATTCAACTTCCCCCCTAAGATATGAGGAAATGAAATAACTCACTAATACATGCATGAACTACATTTGGTTGATAAAAGTAAGGCTAATGCATCATCCGCTCTAGGTTCAACTCTCGCTCCTTCCCTAGAATGGAGAGGATACATAAATGACATGGTTCTCAAACTCTCATTCTATTGAACCGTGTAGAATTTGAGCCCCATAACCGCACCCTCTCGGTCTATTGGCCGGTTACTCAAATCCGCTCAAAACTTAGCCTAATGTCAAGAATGCATGTCGCTCTCACGCACAAACACTCCATCTATGATCATACAATAGCTATGAAACATCCTAAGTTCAACTCTCGCTCCTTCCTTAGGGGTTCTAACCAAGGATACTCACTTAAGCATTTCGTCAAACACTTGGTGTGCATACAATGAATACATAGCTAGGGCACAATATAATCAAACCAAACTTCATTCAATGCAATAAATTAGAGTTCTACATCATATCCAATCCTAGGGGATCCATTTAATCCCCAACCACAAGAACAACTACTCACTCATAATGAGTGTGCACAAATACATGATTAATAAGTGAAACATGAATGTAAATACAAAGTTAAGGGTTTAGAAAAAGTAGTCTAGGTCTTGAATGATCTTCAATCCAAGCTCCAATCTTCAACCAAGCTTGATCTTCTCCAAAAGTTTGATCTTTGCTCTTGAGGGTTTGAGAGAGTTCTTGAGTTTTCTTTAAAATTGAGATTTATTTCTCTCTCTTCAAAGCTTTTCATTTATACCTAGAAGGTTTGACCAGCATTGACCGAGTTGACCGAGTCAAATAGTTGACTCGGGCGAGTCAACTTTCCAGAGGGTTCGAATTTGGCCGAGTCACTTCTTGACTCGGTCTTGCGCTTCGTGACTCGGGCAGAACTGACTCGGACGAGTCAAATAGTTGACTCGGGCGAGTAGTTCCAATTTGCCCGAGTGCTTTGATCCGGGCGAGTCAACTAGTCCAGGCCGAGTCACATTGACTCGGGCGAGTCACAATGTGACTCGGGCGAATCTTCATTATCATGATTCTTTTGCGCTTTCGCCCGCAATCGACTGGATTTTGTCCGAAACTCTTCTAAGCTGCTGCGTGACTCCAACTACTCGATATAAACCTGAAACGCACTCGAAAAGCATCAAAAGACTTATATAACATCACGGAATGAACAAGAACTAAAAGGGGAATGCACATAAATACTATGCACTTTGCGCGCACATCAAAATACCCCACACTTAATTCTTGTTCGTCCCGAACAAGTAAATGCATAAGTCATGAAAGGAGTAAGATGCTATAAAATATGAAACTATGTAATGGCGCATAGCAATACTTACTATCATGAAGATCCATTCAATTCTACTACGATTTTTTAACCTAACATGGAAACAGGTTAACTAAAAGTACGCCTACTCTTAATTCACTTTCGAGGTTAGTCTTTTGAGAGTTTTCAGAAAAGGAATACTCACAAATCCCACTCGCAATCATCCATAAGAGTTCAAGGTTCAAATATAGTTTGCTAAGCAAGTAGTTCTCTATGAGTTCATATAACATAAGAGTTATGCAAATCATTCACTTCATGCACACTATAAGATTCATTCAATTCATTTTTGACAACAGATATTCATGCGATCAATAGCAAAAACTAGCATTCGTCAAATTCAAATTATCGCTCAATTTCCTATGCAAGTAGCATGAAGAAAAGCTTCGCAAACGCACACAAAATATGTCAAGTCAATCACCTATGCTTGCTAAGGGCAAGTCCATTGGCTCATGATAACAAACTCGTTCTCAAGTGTAAGACTATGCGACGCAACTCATAAGAGAAGAGGAGTTTTGACATTTAAGATTTTAAAACCTACTCGCACAAATCAATAATGCTTACGTAATAAAATTACGAGGGTCATACCTTAGGATTTTCCTAAAAGCGAGATGCAAATGCCTAGCTCGCACGCACGCGAGAGAAATTGCGGAAAAAGGCACAAAGTCAAGCATGAAGTTTTTATGGGTTTTTTTTTGTACAAAAGCTTTCAAGGGGGAACTTACCTTCCTAACCCTCGGCAAATGTAAAACTTTTCATCTAGAATACTTTTCTTTTCTTTTCTTCAGCTTTTTGCTTGCAAACATTTTATTCAACCTCACACTTAAAACTTGACAATGTGCCTAAGCGATGATAATGGAGCGTAACGTGCGAGCTAGGCAAATACAAAGGCTAAATAAGAACTCTAAGGTCACCTAAAAGCACACAAAGACACGCACGAGGTTTCATATGATGTAATTTTGTGTGATCGCTAGTCTTGACTTCATTTTTCATGCACGGAAAGAACATAAAAATCAATCGAACTAAGCTAGTCAAGGTATCGAATTATGTGAATAAAGTCATTGCAAAGAACGTCAATTATCTTAAAGATACGATTCATGAAATCATTGCACACTCAATCTAAGATTTTTTCGAATGGTACTACTTAATCGCTTAGCAAACATTACATCGTGTGATCAATACTTAAAGCTAGGATGACAACAATCATGTGAGTATAATGCACGGAAAGTAACTATGTAGCATAGAACCATGTTGTTAAGCAAATAAAAGCGCAAGCGCAAACAAACACCCCACACTTAAAAATTTGCTTAGTCGCTAAGCAATAGAAAGTAATAGAATAAAAGAGAAAGCTTCGAAGGAACTTCTCTCGTGTGAAGGTATCCAAATGCACATCACAAATTCCACAACGATTCTATACTACAATCAAGTAAAAATAAAAGCATAAATACTCACAAGCCTAGTTTAACGTCTTGGCTAAGACGTAGTTGATTCCCTTCATTTAAATAGAAACACACTTGAGAAGTCCTATGCTAGGATCCCTTCTCAAGCGGCGCAAAAGAAAAGCTTCGGATAATTTGGAGTCGTTTGTCGAAAAGTTTGGGTTCATCGAAATTGAGCTCTACCTCATTACATAGCAGATTTGTAAGAGGTCGAGCAATCTTCGGGAAGTTCTTGATGAACCTCCAATAAAATCCAGCGCGCTTGAGAAAACTCTTTATTTTTTGCACGTCGTTCGGTGGTGGCAGCTTCTCAATAAATTCAATCTTGCCTCTATCGACCTCAATTCCACTCTTTGATGCAAGATGCCCCAACACAATATGTCCTTTAAGCATGAAGTGGCATTTTTCCCAATTAAGCACAAGGTCCATTTCGATGCATTTTAGATTCGGTGGTAGGGGTTTCAATCCCTCACCGAATTCATCACCTTTTGGGGCCTCATTTACCTCATTTGTGCCATGATTAATATCAGCGGGTTTCACTTCAATTCCCAATAGAGAGGTGAACGACAAGCTATTGTCATCTTGTGTAAGCAACTCCTGCTCAAAGCTTGTTAGTTGACCAAGAGAATCAAAAATATTGCATGCATCATCTTCGATGGTGTCCTCATCGAGAGTGTTACCGTCCTCCTTCTTCTTCTTTAATCTTTGCAGAAATGGAATGGGAGGCATATATGGAGCGGGCTCTTCAGCTTTTTCTTCTCTTCTCTTCTCAACTTCTTCTTGAGATGAAGACCCTTCTTTATCAACCTCAACGGTTGTGTTGGCAACTTTGGTCTTCACTTGGGGCTCTTCTAAGATTCTTCCGCCCTTTAGGATGATGGCATTTATAGTTTCGGAAGAGTTCACATCCGGTTGAGAAGGCAATTTTTCTTGATATCTTGATGAAGAACTCGCTTGTTGAACAATTTGAGTCCCAAGCATTTCGCTATGCGCTTACAATTGGTCGAGTTTTTGAAGGATGAGTTGGCTATCCTTTTGTTGTTGAGCTTGAGTTGCGGCCACTATTGCGGCAATGGATGCTAGGGATGGTTCCTCTTGGATAGGTGCTCTCCTTGGAAAGTTTGGGTCTTCATGGGACCTTACATACCCATCATTTTGATGCGCGGCTGCCATATGAAGGAGGGTGGATTTTATATCGAATTCTTGATCTTCACCCTCTTCCAAGTAGATGGGTGAGCCATAATATCCAATGGTCGGGGCATTGTATGCCCAAATCAGTCTGATAATGCAAGTGTGGCAGGTTTGCCAAAACCAACATATGTCATATGTGAACAAGGAGCTGCTGCAGCTCAAGCAATCAAGCAGAACAGCTAGCAACAGATACAGCAGGGGTGCTGCAGCAGGTGCTGGTTCAAGTGCTGGTTCATCTGTCCGAGTAACAGTTTGTGCTGGGTGCGTTTTGAAGGTATGGCAGTTTGTGTTCTTGCTCTTAGAAGGTTTTCTAAAATGCTGCTAAGCATTTTCCAGCACGGTTCACTTGTCAGAATAGAAGATTGGCATTGAAGATATTAATCAAATCTAATCTCCTAGATTTTAGGAGATAATTGATCTTGTGGGATTATGGCCTAAACCTGGAAATTGCTTAAAGTGGTGAGGGTTTTTAAGCAGAAGGTTTGATGGCTGAAGAGGGTGATCGAAGCTGAGTGATACACGAGAGTAGACACGAAATTCAGAGAGAGGATTTTTTTCTGGGTGTGCTACGAGAGTTGTTCTTCGATCAACACACACGGGCAGAGCGTTGAGCGCAGAGCTGAGGTGTGCATTGCAGAGGAGAATCAGGTCTTGCAGATACTGATTCGTGCATTGATCTGGAAGCCAATTTAGAGCTGTGGAGCTTGTTGGTTGATCAAAGGCAGCCGCGTGAGAACTGACGGGTGGAAGGCTCGGTCGAGGTTCGTGCGGAAGAACTCACTAGTGGCAGGTGATCACTGAGTGAGGGGGAGTTACTCAGAGTGTGCAGCGTTCTTGGAGTGGTTCGATCGGCTCGGCAGGAGGCCTTGGAGCAACGCGGACAGAGTGCTTCAGCTGGTGTTACAGCTGTTGCTGCAGCAACCCTGCTGAGTAGTGTAGACTAGAATAGGCTGAGTTCTTTGAGAGAATTGTAGCTATTCTAGGCTGACATATTGTAGAGGGTGTGCTGGCACAAATCAGAGCTTGTTCTGATTGTGCAGAGTAGTCCACACGGAGTTAAAGTAGCATAGGTTGCGTGCGTTGTAACCGAGTGTGCTTTGAACCTTTGGTTGAGTGGATTGAGGACTGGAGAATAGTCCTCCCCAGACGTAGGCAGATTGGCCGAACTGGGTGAACAAATCTGTGTCCTATTCATTGTCTGCTGTGCCCACATTTAAGTGAACAAGAGTGTGCTGCAGCAACTGCTAGTTCACAAATCTGCATAAGTAGAGACACTTGAAATTACAATTGGTATCAGAGCGGGAACTCGACACACAGAGTTAAAAAGGTCCTACAGTGTCTCCGAAGTAGCCAAGACAATGAAGGAAGGACAGAGCACAAGTAGACCTCCACTCTTGGAAGAGAGCAATTATGGTTATTGGAAAGCTAGAATGAAAGCCTTTCTCAAGGCCATTGATGAGAAGACATGGAGAGCTGTTGTGGTTCAGTGGTCTCCCCCAATCACCATAGATGAGCAAGGAGTGACAAGAATAAAACCTGAAGAGCAGTGGACTGTTGAAGAAGGTGCTGCAGCAACCGGTAATTCAAAGGCTTTGAATGCAATTTTTGCTGCAGTTGATGCTAATAACTTCAGGTTGATCTCAAACTGTGACATGGCCAAGCAAGCATGGGAGATTCTGCAAACTGCCCATGAGGGAACTGATAGAGTGAAGCTGTCAAGACTCCAGATAATTGCCACACAATTTGAGAATCTGAGGATGCTGGATGAAGAAACAGTCACTGAGTTTAATGCTAAACTCTGTGATCTTGCAAATGAAGCTCATGCCCTTGGTGAGCCCATCCCAGAAGAAAAGCTTATCAGAAAGGTTCTCAGATCGCTGCCTACAAAATTTGACATGAAGGTGACAGCCATTGAAGAAGCACAAAATGTCAGATTCATGAGGTTGGAAGAGCTGATGGGGTCTCTCAAACAATTTGAGATGAAACTGGTCAAAGGAGACACCACTTCCCAGGATAAGAATGTTGGTTTGAAGGCAGAAGCGGAAAGCAAGCAGACAGATCCAGATGATCAGATAAACATGCTGGTTAAGAACCTCGGAAAGCTTCTGAAAAACATGGAATCCAGAACTGAGAGAAGATCTTCTTCGCGAAAACAATTCAGGAGGGGCGGTGAAAACAAAAGGAAAGGTAAGGAACCAGCTCAGAGTGAAGAAGGAAAGAACGAAGTGAAGAAAGGAGTCCAATGCTGGAATTGTGCAGGCTACGGCCATCGACAGATCAACTGCACCAGCAAACGGATGAAAAAGAAAGCTCTTTCTGCTAGTGAAAGTGAAGATCTGAGTGAAGATGAATGCAACATGGCCAGATACAGGTCAGCAAGAAGAGGCACAAAAACACAAAAAAGAGTGAACCAGGACTTGCTGCAGCAATGTCTATTTCACCGTAACAAGAGAGCTTTGAAGTTTAAGAAATGTTACAGTTGTGGTCGCAGAGGACATATTCAAAGAAACTGCTTCTCAGCTCATGCCAGAATTACATCGCCCAGGGAATCTGCCAAGCAGAAACATGCGCAGACTCAGCTCCTCGCCCTTGTCAGCACAGCTAGCACCTCAGACAAGATAAGCTGGTACTTTGACAGTGGCTGTTCAGGCCATATGACAGGAGAAAGATCCTTTCTGAAGAATATTACTCCCTGTCTGGAACAAAATGTGAAGTTTGGTAATGGTCTGAAAGGAAGGGTTCTGGGAAGAGGAACGTTGGCTGTAGAAGGAATGCCAAATCTGAGCAATGTTCTTTTGGTGGAAGGATTAAAGGCTAATCTTATCAGCATCAGCCAGTTGTGTGATGGGACTAAACAAGTTAAGTTTACAAGAGACTCATGCCAAGTTCTCGATAAATCTGGAAAGTGCATAATGGAAGGAGCCAGATCCAAGAGCAATTGCTACCTTCTCAATGTGAGTTCAAACTCACGGATTCAGAAATGTATGCTGACAAAGGCCGAGGAAATGACCTTATGGCACAAAAGGATGGGACATGTTAACCTGAGAACTCTAAAGAGAATTGCCACAGAAGGGCTGGTCAGAGGAATTCCACTGCTGAAAGGAGAGACAGACTCCATCTGTGGAGACTGTCAGATTGGGAAACAAAAGAAGGCTTCACATCCTCGGGTCAAAGATATTGGTACCATCAGGCCTCTTCAGCTGATCCATATGGATCTGATGGGACCAATGGAAGTGGAGAGCCTAGGCAAGAAAAGGTATGCATTTGTCTGTGTTGATGACTATTCTAGATTCACTTGGATTGAGTTTATCAGAGAAAAATCAGATACTGTGAGTGTCATTGTGTCTCTGGTGTCTCGGCTAGAGCAAGAAAAGAATCTTAGAATCAGCAGCATTCGCAGTGATCATGGCAGAGAATTTGAAAACAAAGACATGGATGAGTTCTGTCAACAAAGGGGTATAACACATCAGTTCTCTTCTCCCATTACTCCTCAGCAAAATGGTGTGGTGGAACGGAAGAACCGAACAATTCAAGAAATGGCCAGGGTAATGATCCATGCTAAGAGGATTCCTCTGAAATTTTGGGCAGAGGCCATGAATACCGCCTGCTACATCATCAATAGAGTTACCTTGCGAAGAGGTACCAAGCAGACCTGCTATGAGCTCTGGAATCAGAAAAAACTCACTGTTAAGTACTTTCATATCTTTGGAAGTGACTGCTTCATTCTGAGAGACCGGGAGTATCGAAAGAAACTCGATCCAAAGAGTGATCCTGGAATATTCTTGGGATATTCAACAAACAGCAGGGCATATCGTGTGTTCAACCAGCGAACAAAGACTGTCATGGAATCAATAAATGTGGTTGTCAAAGATGTAGATGAAGCACCTAACTCTGAGTCTGACACTGGTGAAGAAGACTCTGATCTTGAAGAAATGTCTGATAGACAGACCAGAAGTGAACAAGCTGCGGCTCCAGCAGATGCTACAGCAAGTGTTGAAGCAGAGATTCCAGATGACCAATCAGAGAGCCTGTCTGAGGATTTTCACACTGAAGCTCCTGATCCACCTTCAAGGCAGCCCCCAAAGAAGATACAGAAGGATCATCCCTTGACAAATGTGATTGGGAATCCCTCAGATAGAAGAAGAACCAGAGGCCATGCCTACCTCAATACATGCTTCATGTCCAGCTTTGAACCAAAGAACTTCAAGGAGGCCATGAGTGATGAATTCTGGATTATGGCTATGCAAGAGGAGTTGGCAGAGTTTGAAAGGCACGATGTCTGGGATTTGGTAGACAGACCTAAAGGGGTAAACATCATCGGCACAAAATGGGTGTTCAAAAATAAAACTGACGAAAAGGGCAACATTACAAGAAATAAAGCCAGACTGGTTGCCCAGGGATTTTCTCAGATTGAAGGTCTTGACTTTGAAGAAACATTCGCTCCAGTAGCTCGCCTGGAGGCCATCAGACTGCTTCTAGCAATGTCTTGCTGCCTGGGATTCAAATTATATCAAATGGATGTTAAAAGTGCGTTCTTAAACGGAGATCTCTCTGAAGAAGTCTATGTCTCTCAACCAAAAGGTTTTGAAGATCCTCATCATCCAGAACAGGTGTATAAATTGAAGAAAGCTTTATATGGGCTGAAACAGGCTCCTCGGGCTTGGTATGAGCGATTGACAATCTTCCTGGAAAATCATGGCTACAACCGAGGGGGAGCTGACAAAACCTTGTTTGTCAAAAGAACTCGGTCTGATGTGATCATTGCTCAAATATATGTGGATGACATTGTCTTTGGATCAAAGTCCCAGCACCTGGTGAAGCAGTTTGTGCAACACATGCAGCAAGAATTTCAGATGAGCATGGTAGGAGAACTTTCCTACTTTCTTGGTTTGGAGATTACTCAGAAAATGGACGGGATCTTTATTGCTCAAAGCAAATACAGCAAGGCCCTTGTGAAGAAATTCCAGCTCGACTCAGCCAGTCACAAGCGTACTCCTGCTGCTACTCATGTGAAAGCCATTAAAGATGAGCAAGGTTTGGAAGTAAGTCAGACTGTCTACAGAAGCATGATTGGGAGCCTTCTTTACCTGACTGCCAGCCGTCCTGACATTTCCTATGCAGTAGGAGTCTGTGCCAGATTCCAAGCCAGCCCAAGAGACAGCCATATGCAGTTGGTCAAGCGCATTATTCGGTATGTCGGGGGCACTGTGGGCTATGGTCTATGGTATACTCGAGACACAAAGGCAAATCTGGTAGGATACAGTGATGCAGACTGGGCAGGGTGCTCAGAAGACAGAAAGAGCACCTCGGGCGGATGCTTCTTCTTGGGGAATAACCTGGTTTCTTGGTTCAGCAGAAAACAGAACAGCATTTCTCTATCCACTGCCGAGGCTGAGTACATTGCTGCTGGGAGCTGCTGTGCACAAATGTTGTGGATGAAGCAAATGCTGAGTGAGTATGGGGTTGCTCAAGATAACATGACTCTCTACTGTGACAATATGAGTGCCATCAGCATATCCAAGAACCCTGTCCAGCACAGTAGAACTAAGCACATTGACATTCGTCATCACTTCATCCGTGACCTTGTTGAACAGAAAGTAATCTCGCTCCAGCATGTTGTGTCTGCCAAACAACTTGCTGATATCTTCACCAAAGCTCTGGATGCAGCCCGGTTTGAAGACCTGAGGGCCTCTCTCGGGCTCTGTGTATTGCCGTCATAAGTGCTCCCAGCAGAGACACCCCCTCGTCATTTGTTCCAAAAAGGGGGAGAAGAAAGAGCAGGCTGAGAAGTGGAGTTATGAAGTGGTTTTGTCAAAATGCCAAGGGGGAGATTGATAATGCAAGTGTGGCAGGTTTGCCAAGACCAACATATGTCATATGTGAACAAGGAGCTGCTGCAGCTCAAGCAATCAAGCAGAACAGCTAGCAACAGATACAGCAGGTGCTGGTTCAAGTGCTGGTTCATCTGTCCGAGTAACAGTTTGTGCTGGGTGCGTTTTGAAGGTATGGCAGTTTGTGTTCTTGCTCTTAGAAGGTTTTCTAAAATGCTGCTAAGCATTTTCCAGCACGGTTCACTTGTCAGAATAGAAGATTGGCATTGAAGATATTAATCAAATCTAATCTCCTAGATTTTAGGAGATAATTGATCTTGTGGGATTATGGCCTAAACCTGGAAATTGCTTAAAGTGGTGAGGGTTTTTAAGCAGAAGGTTTGATGGCTGAAGAGGGTGATCGAAGCTGAGTGATACACGAGAGTAGACACGAAATTCAGAGAGAGGATTTTTTTCTGGGTGTGCTACGAGAGTTGTTCTTCGATCAACACACACGGGCAGAGCGTTGAGCGCAGAGCTGAGGTGTGCATTGCAGAGGAGAATCAGGTCTTGCAGAGACTGATTCATGCATTGATCTGGAAGCCAATTTAGAGCTGTGGAGCTTGTTGGTTGATCAAAGGCAGCCGCGTGAGAACTGACGGGTGGAAGGCTCGGTCGAGGTTCGTGCGGAAGAACTCACTAGTGGCAGGTGATCACTGAGTGAGGGGGAGTTACTCAGAGTGTGCAGCGTTCTTGGAGTGGTTCGATCGGCTCGGCAGGAGGCCTTGGAGCAACGCGGACAGAGTGCTTCAGCTGGTGTTACAGCTGTTGCTGCAGCAACCCTGCTGAGTAGTGTAGACTAGAATAGGCTGAGTTCTTTGAGAGAATTGTAGCTATTCTAGGCTGACATATTGTAGAGGGTGTGCTGGCACAAATCAGAGCTTGTTCTGATTGTGCAGAGTAGTCCACATGGAGTTAAAGTAGCATAGGTTGCGTGCGTTGTAACCGAGTGTGCTTTGAACCTTTGGTTGAGTGGATTGAGGACTGGAGAATAGTCCTCCCCAGACGTAGGCAGATTGGCCGAACTGGGTGAACAAATCTGTGTCCTATTCATTGGCTGCTGTGCCCACATTTAAGTGAACAAGAGTGTGCTGCAGCAACTGCTAGTTCACAAATCTGCATAAGTAGAGACACTTGAAATTACACGGTCTTTGTTCTTCCTCTTGCGGAAGAGGAGCATTTCCTTGCCTTCTTGGAATTTGTAGGTCCATATATTCTGTTTGTTCGGCTCGTGTAGGCGAAGGAGTATCCAAGTGAGGAGTGTGAAGCTCGTGTGAAGCGGAGGGATGAGAAGGATGGCTTGTAGTTGAGGTAGAAGCTTCTTCTTGTGCTCTCTTGCTCTTTACTCTAGTTTGCATTCAAACACCTATGAAGCAATCAAAGAGAGCTTTTATAAGTGTGAACTTAAATAGAGACAAACAAGAATAGCACGCACGCAAGCAATTGCGACAACTAAATAAAAGAAAAATAGAAAGGAAGTAAACTAACTAAAAGTAATACTAATTAGCAATCTAGTCTAATGGCTAATCCCCGGCAACGACGCCATTTTGACGTTGGCGTTAAGGCTAATGCATCATCCGCTCTAGGTTCAACTCTCGCTCCTTCCCTAGAATGGAGAGGATACATAAATGACATGGTTCTCAAACTCTCATTCTATTGAACCGTGTAGAATTTGAGCCCAATAACCGCACCCTCTCGGTCTATTGGCCGGTTACTCAAATCCGCTCAAAACTTAGCCTAATGTCAAGAATGCATGTCGCTCTCACGCACAAACACTCCATCTATGATCATACAATAGCTATGAAACATCATAAGTTCAACTCTCGCTCCTTCCTTAGGGGTTCTAACCAAGGATACTCACTTAAGCATTTCGTCAAACACTTGGTGTGCATACAATGAATACATAGCTAGGGCACAATATAATCAAACCAAACTTCATTCAATGCAATAAATTAGAGTTCTACATCATATCCAATCCTAGGGGATCCATTTAATCCCCAACCACAAGAACAACTACTCACTCATAATGAGTGTGCACAAATACATGATTAATAAGTGAAACATGAATGTAAATACAAAGTTAAGGGTTTAGAAAAAGTAGTCTAGGTCTTGAATGATCTTCAATCCAAGCTCCAATCTTCAACCAAGCTTGATCTTCTCCAAAAGTTTGATCTTTGCTCTTGAGGGTTTGAGAGAGTTCTTGAGTTTTCTTTAAAATTGAGATTTATTTCTCTCTCTTCAAAGCTTTTCATTTATACCTAGAAGGTTTGACCAGCATTGACCGAGTTGACCGAGTCAACTTTCCAGAGGGTTCGAATTTGGCCGAGTCACTTCTTGACTCGGTCTTGCGCTTCGTGACTCGGGCAGAACTGACTCGGGCGAGTCAAATAGTTGACTCGGGCGAGTCAACTTTCCAGAGAGTTCCAATTTGCCCGAGTGCTTTGATCCGGGCGAGTCAACTAGTCCAGGCCGAGTCACATTGACTCGGGCGAGTCACAATGTGACACGGGCGAATCTTCAATATCATGATTCTTTTGCGCTTTCGCCCGCAATCGACTGGATTTTGTCCGAAACTCTTCTAAGCTGCTGCGTGACTCCAACTACTCGATATAAACCTGAAACGCACTCGAAAAGCATCAAAAGACTTATATAACATCACGGAATGAACAAGAACTAAAAGGGGAATGCACATAAATACTATGCACTTTGCGCGCACATCAGACATTTAGAGTCGATGATAAGGAATGCACTCATAGAGGATTGTCTGCGCCGATACTTCTCATAGTCATAGTATCTAATCTCTATTAGCTACTAGCATGTCTAGCTAAACGCTTTGTATCGGTTGGGCATGATTCTATGAGTATTTCCTTTGAGACTTGTGCTTAATGCATAGTTTGTTTGCTTGTATTAATTCTGTGCACACGGTTGACAGCTAGTTGCATGAGTAGGGGAAGCCTTGAACCGCAATCTTACTCTTGTTACTTGTTTGTTATATGTTAAACTAGTTGAATAGCTTGACGGTGACAACTAGGAGTAACGCACTAGGATAATCAGTTGCTACTGTGACGGATTCGTAGCTGCTTAGACTAGTTTCAAGAATTAATAGCTCGTGAACTTTGATCGGAACATGCGCACATGTTAGGAAGCCTTGATCGGACACTAACATTAGTAAACCGAACTATAGACGTTTAGAGTCGATGATAAGGAATATATTCATAGAGGATTGTCTGCGCCGATACTTTTCATAGTCATAGTACTTAATCTCTACTGCCTGCGCACGTCTAGTGCAATTCCTGCGTTTACTACTGTTTACTCGCGTACTTGCCAACCCAATCACTCACACCCCCCAGTTTTCGTAAGTGCAGGTTACTAGTTAAAGATAATCAACTTGCTCCTTATGGATTCGACCCTGACTTAGCCGCTGTACTAAGTGGAGAAGGAAGGAATAAATTTGACGCGCACAACGACGCGCTATCACCTGGCAGCCCTGAGGAGAGCATCAGAAGAATTTCTAAGTTGCTGCCAAGAATATTCCAGTGGGGAATTCCTAGCTAGAGAAGGAGATTTGTTTTGGGAATTAAAAACAAATCTAATCTCCTAAAAATTAGGAGATAATTGTTCTTTTTGGGACATTGCTAAATTCTGGTCTTGCTTAAAGCTGGTGCTGCTATTTAAGAGAGAGGAGTTCAGAGCAGAAAGATTGATCGAAGCTGTGGGATACACGAGTGCATACACAGAATTCAGAGAGAGCAATTTTGGTGTGCGACGGAAGAGTTCTTCGATCATCACCAGAAGGCAGAGCGTGAGCGCAGAGCTGTGGTGACTTGCATAGTCTGATCCGAGCTTGATCTGGAAGCCAATTCAGAGCAGTGGTGCTTGTTGGTTGATCAAGGGCAGCTGCAGAAGAACTGACGGGTGTGTGGCTCGGTCGAGTGTCTAAGCGGCAGTTCTCGCTAGTGACAGGAGGTCACTGAGTGAGGGGGAGTATTCCAGAGTGTGCAGCGCTCGTGGAATCGTTCGATCGGCTCGGCAGAAGGCTTTGGAGCGACGCGAACAATTGTGCATCAGCTGTGCGCTACAGCAGTTGCTACAGCAACCCTGCAGAGTTGAGTGTAGTTTAGAATAGGCTGCGTTTCGGGGAGACAGTAGCTATTCTAGATTGACATTTGTAGAGGGTGTGCAGACACAAGTCAGAGCTTGTTCTGATTGTGTCGAGTGATCCACACAAGGTTGAGTAGCATAGGTTGCGTGGAGTTGTAACCGAGTGTACTTGGAGACCTTTGTGTTTAGTGGATTGAGGACTGGAGAATAGTCCTCCCCAGACGTAGGCAGTTGGCCGAATTGGGTGAACAACTTCTGTCTTGTTCATTGTTTGCTGAGACAATTTCCGAGTGAACAAGAGTGTGCTGCAGCAACTGCTTGTTCACAAATCTGTCTGACTGAGACACTGCGAATTACACTTTGTGTTGAAGTATGGCATCCTTGACAAAACAGCACAAGAAGATGCTACAACACTCCCTAAAGATCAAAGCTGGAGCACAATCTGAAGACTGACAAAACAGCAACAAAGTACAGCGACAAAGCACAAGAGAGTGTTATAGCCCTCTGTGGACCACAAAAGCTGAGGCAACCTGGGAAAAAAACAAATGACAGAATCTGCTATAGTAACCCGTGATGATTTGAAGCTAGAGAAGAATGGCCGGTCATCTTAAAATTGCATGAAGAGAGTCCAGAGAGGTACTATCGGTGCCGTAAAAGTTCAAGGAGCTTTGCAAACGTCATCACTTGGTCGGAGTGATCTAGAAAGATAAGGTTTCTAAATTTCAATTTGGGAAACCAAATCGCAACAACTCTGTAAGAATCTAAGAGAAGATTCAAAAGATGTTGTGCTGCACTACTAATCCTAAGGCATCTAGGGTTTCCGATAATGATCATTGATGAAGCTATAAGAGTAATGCAGAGGTAGAGCAATTGCAATCAATCGAAGCATAAAAAATATACAACGAGAGATAATAGTAGAAGGATGAATGACAGAGTTGTGTTGAGCGCAGAGGAGATCAGAACTCGCCAGAGTTTTATCTAGCATTGATCCACAAAACTCAATTGGAGCACGGCTCGTTGAAGGATCAATCAGTTGCTTCGGAGAACGGCTGTGAACAAGTGGTGTCATAGGCTGTTGGAGAGCTGATTGTCTCTCCTTGATAGTGATTAGTTGGAATTGATCAAGGGGGAGAAATATCTGAGTTTGAAGAATTCATTAAGAGTTTGACGGCTTGGCAGAGGTTGTTGGAGAAGTCGTCGACAGAAGTTACAGCAATCTGCTACAGAGATTGCTATAGCATACTGTCTACTACACATTGTAATAGGATAGGCTAAGTCTACGCGTTAGGTCTGTAGCTGTTCTTTACTGGAAGTGTGTAGGTAGTACAAAGCGAGTCTGTGGGATCAGGCTGCGAGCTAATCTGTGTGATCAGATTGAGCTAAGGTTTGGCTAGGTTAGAAGTAGTGTTGAAACAAGCATTGGCTGTGTTTCTGGAATCCATTGTACTATAATCGTGAATAGTGAAACCTTGAGTACCGATCTCCTCAGATGTAGGCATTGGCCGAACTGGGTAACCAAAATCTTCGAGTACTTTCACGTTTGGCTGGAGAAATAAATTCCGCAAAGTGACTCAGAGAGTGCTACAGCAACTGCTGTAACTCGTCTCCAACAACGTACAACAAATTTCACTTTGTTTTCCAACTTGGCATTCTCCACACACTGTATTCAGCTCTCTTGTGATCTCAGGGATTCTTTGGACTAGTTGTTCTGAAGCAAGCCTTTTGAGGGTTCTCAGGTTGAGGCTTCCCATTCTTTTATGCCATAACTTTATCTCTTCCTTCTTGGTCATCAGACAAGTGTGTGCATAGGTTGTGGTAGCGTCCTCTAGTAAGCAGCAATTATTGGCAGACCTTGTACCCTTCATTATGCATCTCCCATCTGCATCAAATACTTGACAAATCTTTTGGGTAAAATTCACGAAGTGCGTTTCATCACATAACTGGCTTATGTTGATGAGGTTTTCTTTCAGTCCATCCACAAGCATCACATTCTATAGCTTGGGCAACTCGTGCACGTCTAGAGTCCCTTTGCCGAGAACTTTCCCTTTCACACCATTCCCAAACGTCGCATTTTGTTCTTTGTAGGGCTGAACATCGATTAAGAAAGCTTTATCCCCAGTCATGTGTCCCGAACATCCACTGTCGAAGTACCAGCTCCCTTCCTTCATTGACTTCGATGAGCTGTAGGACACATAAGCATATTGTCTTCTTCCTGTCTTATATCTTTGATGGTTGTCCTGGGATCATCTTTGTGGCCTCCAATACTTATTCAGGATAGGACAGATGCGTTGAATGTGACCATCCCGATCGCATAAGCAACACCTGCGTTTGTTCTGTGGGTTCTTCCTGAGTGCTGCAAAGGTTGCTGTAGCATCTCCTGTCACTTTCTTCTGGGAGTTCTCTTTCGAGTAAGTTCTTACTGTTTGGCTGGCATATCCTTCCTCTGCACTATAGGTTCAGGATCTTCTGGCTTCTGAGCTTTGACAAACGTTGTCATTCTAGTGCCTACTTCACTAGTGAACCCAAGTTCTGAGTTTCCACTTCCATACCTTTGGTAAGATAAGAGATCATCGAGGCTGCTTGATCCACTGTTGAGCATCTTGGCAGTTTTTCTGTGCAGACTAACTTCTTCCATTACTGCAACATACACTATATAACGTTGGTCTGCCTGATCTATCATGAAAGTGATGGTCTTCAGTAATTCCTCTCGTTCGATTTCCAATCCTGATATTTTTGAAAATAATCCCTTGTTGATCTCAATGACTTGCAACCACTTCTCGTGCAACAAGGTGAGGTTTCTTTCAGTGGACTCCTAAGTGATTTCCTCATCATCACTGCTGTCTGACTCAACACGATAAGCAATATCCGTCTTTATTGAAGTGGTGTTCTCTAGGTTTGTTACAGTAGTCAGACATTGCTCTTCTATTAGGAGTCATCTTCGTTATCTTCGCCGCTCTAGTTTGCAGCTAAGGACTTGTTGTTCTTCTTATTATTATTGTCCGGGTATTCAGCTGCATGTGGCAAAAACCCTCACACTCCCAGCACTACACTCCTCTATGTTTGTCCTTTTTCTCCTCTCTACTTTGATCAGTACTCTTGTTTCTTGTTTGAGACTTTTCTCCTCTCCTGGACTGATTTCATCCACCTGATTGTTGACCTGTATATGATGGTTTTTATCTAATTTCTTCACAAACTTACCAAAGTTTTTTGCGAGCAGTGTCAGTTGCTACATTATGTCTTCTGGTGCAGCTTCCTTCTCGTTTGTCTCATCCTTCAGTCTGATGTTCTTCCAACGAGATGGTGTAACATCCTCTATCAGTTTCATCTCGAATTGTTTCAAGGACCCAATCAGAGCTTCTAGCCTCATATTCTTGATGTCATGTGCTTCTTCTATGGCAGTGACTAAACCTTCGATGTCAAAGATCTGAGAAATTTTCTTGCTCTTCCTGCATTGGTTCTCCGAGAGCATAGGCATCATTCGATATCATATAACTTTGCGTTGAACTTAGTGATGGTTTCTCCTTCCAGCATCTTCAAGCTTTCGAACCTTGAGGCGATCATCTGAATTCTCGAGGTCTTCACCTTGTTCGTTCCTCGTGAGCTGTCTCCAGAATGTCCCATGCCGTTTTTGCGATGTTGTAGTTTACGATCAGCCTGAACTTGTTGACATCCACAAAAACAAATATTACATTAAGGGCCTTGGAGTTGCCAGATGCTATAGCTTCGTCTTCTGCTGTCCATCTATGTTTGAACTTCTTCTGCTCAACTCCCTTGTTGTCAATGGCCAGAGGGTGTGACCGTTATGATATCACCGCTCTCCAAACCTTTTCATCTTTTGCTTTAGAAAAGCTTTCATGCGGGCTTTCCAATATCTGTAGTTTCCTCCTTCAAGCAGCGGTGGCATGCTTGTGCTTTGTCCCTCCTTCATGTTTGTCGTAGAAGTCAGTAACACTTGCTCCGATAACACTAGATGTGTCGAGTGATCGACTCCGATACTAATTAAAATTATGAGCGCTGCTGGTGACAAGGTACAGCAGGTTGCTATAGTAACCTCTAGGTCACTTTATGGAATTTCTGTGCTTCGGCCGAACCTAATGAACGCACAAGCTTTGGTTATCCAGTTCAGCAATTGCCTACGTATGGGGAGACTTCGCTCGGTCCTCAAGAATTTAGTATCTCGGTTCAAGTACAAAGGCTTCCAAAACTCAGCCAACGCGAGTTTAACCTCTACTTCTAACCTAGCTAGAAATCTATGCTCAATCTTATCCCACAGATTAGCTACACAGTCTGATCCCACAGACTTCATCACACTATCTACACACTCCAATAATAGATAGCCACAATTCACAGACTCATCCTATTATAAAACAATGTGTAACAAGAAGATGATATAGCAACTTACACAGTCAAGTTGTTGCAGCTTCTTGAACGTTGTCAAAATTGTGGTAGTAAAAGTACTAGTCCAATCACGGTGTTCAAACAATATTTATAATCCGAGTGACCTCGAGTCGAACCCAAGAGAAAAGCCTAGATTAGTCTAAAGCTAGCTAGTAATGCCTAATGCGAGTCTACTAAATAAAGGGGGGGGTGGGGGTGGGGTCGCTCCTTCTCTAGAATGGGAATGACACCAATGTGACACAATTCTCAAACTCTCGCTCTATTGAATCGTGTAGAACAAAAGTCTCCTAATCTAGTCTATTGATAGTTAACTAAAGTCCACTCTATGCGTAGCCTAAGAGATTGCTAATGTCACTCTCGAGCACAAAAGCTATCTAAAATAATCATGACTGATCTTCTAAACAACCTAGATTCAATTCTCATTCCATCCCTACGTGTTTTATCAATTTATACTCATTCATGCATTTTGTCAAACACAAGGTGTGCATAAAATTAACATGAAGAACAAGCATAAGAATTTCCAATCCAAAAACCTCATTCATAATAAAATTGCATGTTTTCCATTACAATCTAACCTAAGGGATCCATAAGAATCCCTACTACCCTACTATTAAACAACTACTCACTCATGATGAGTTTGAAACAAGACATAATGAAATTGAATAACAAGGAAAAGTAACGGAAATAGAGTAATTGGGAAGTAGGGAATGAGTTAGTGTAGAATCTTCAATTGTTGTGTCTTCTCCAAATCCTTGACAATTCTCCAAGTTTTCGATTGAGGGTTTTGTCCCAAGAAGGAACCCTAGGCGCCGGAGGCACCCCAAGGCTCTTTCAAAATTTTCCCATCTTTAACCTATTTATATTTAGCCGCAGTGCCCGAAGCAAAAGTGATTTGGGCAAGGCTTAATGAGTTGATTCGGACAGAGTGTTCTAATCAAACACTCAGTGCTATTTTGGAGCTGGGCGAGTCACTTTTCTTGGGCAGATCACTTTTGATTCGCCCACTGCTTGGGCGGATCACTTCTGCAGCGTTAGCTTCTCGCTCGTTTGACCCTCTAAACCTTCGAATCACGTCTTGATGTAAACTACAAAGTTGTAGCCCTTTGAATTAGCTTTCCAACAAGCTATAATACGCCTCGATCGAATAAGAATAGCGCACTCGGAAAGCCTTCGATGATGAACAGGTCAATCAGCATGGACGAATCAAACTAGCCTGGGCGAATCAAATCTGCCTTTTGCTTGATTTTGCTCTCTTTTGCTCTCGATCGACTAGAATTCACCCAAAACTTCTTCGGACCACTTCATATTATGTAGTACGCATTTTCAACCTGAAATGGACAAAGAAAACATCAAATGACTTTATAAAATAACGGAACAAACAAGAAGTAAAGTGAAAATACAGACAAACATACGGTTATTTGTCCGCTCATCCATGACTCTCCATGCACTCCCTGTTGAGCAGTCGGACTTCCAAGAGTTCTTCCAACTCTGGCGATGCTCCCCCTTGATCAATGACTTTCTGTCAATATCTGGGATCGCTGCTTTGATCTCAGACAGTTCGCGACAGCTACTCTCCGAGACTATGCTCCAAAGCAAATACTTGATCTTTCAACGAGACTACGCTCCAGTTGAATTTCTTAGATCAAGCTTAAATTAGAATTTTCCAATCGTGACCTTCTCTTAACTCGTGCACCCACAATTGTGCGCTCTAGTCTTTAGCTTCCGCTCTTTTCTTGTGAGTATCTCTCTATAGTTGTGTATATGAGTGTGTGTGCTGCACTCCCTTATATAGCCACAACACTGAAAAAATATAGGAATCCTAATTCCTTTAGGATTCACAGATCTTTCCAATCCACATAACACATTGGATCTTCTCCTAGATTCTTGCAAGTTGTTGGGAATTGATTTCTTAAAATCAATTTAGAACCTTATCTTCTTCAACCGATTCTGATAGCTTAATGAAGGCTTCTTATCATTGGAGACTTCCTGACTTGTTGCGATGCCTTGAACAACCATTGTGACGCCTTCAGCAATCCTCTGGATGCTCTCCGAGTTGCTTCATGTCCAACAGCTACTTTGCTCTAGCTCTGACTCTCCATTGTATGTATGATATAGGAACTTCTAGTTGTCGGTTGACAGCTTTCGATACTTGCTACAGCTTTTTTTGTAACAGGTTGCTATAGAACCTTCTTGCGGTTTATTTTGTCAACTTCAAAAACGTGCACCAGCTTCTATTATCACGGGATGTTATAACTACTTCTTGTAGTTTGTTTTGTTTTGTCAATTCCAGTATATGCTCCAGCTTCTAACTCCGTAGGATGCTGTAGCAACTTCTTGCAGTTGGTTTCTCAAGGATGTCATAACCTTCACACTATGATTTACCTAACTCTGAGACCGCATTGTGAGAAGGACACAGCTCAAATTGCCATTAGAAGTGATCATGGTAAGGATTTTGAGAAAAATGAAATGGAAGAATTATGTCTCGAGCAGGGCATATTTGATCAATTCTCAGCACCCATAACGCCTCAACATAATGGAATTGTTGGAAGGAAAATTTATACGCTTCGAGAAATGATGCATGTCATGCTCCATGCTAAGGACGTGTCTCTAACATTTTGGGCTGAAGCCACTGCCTATTACACCCTCAACAGAGTCATGATTCGCCCTGTAACTCAGAAAATTTGTTATGAAATTTGGAAAGGGAAGAAGCCGTCGTCAAGTACTTTTAGGGCTAACTATGTCCATGAGAAAACAAAAATGGTTTGCTAGAGATGATGACGACGCGATGGACATGTTGTTCTTGTTCAACGTCAAAGATGGCAACGTCATGGCTCTCGCTTTTCCCAACATCGTCGTCGCTCAACCTTGCGTATATGGTCAAACTATTGATAGAGCCTAGTTATACACGTTATTTAGATCATAACCCCTTGCTTATTTGCAATATTTTATGGGCAAGATTACTCGTTTCCAATGTTTTTTGTATATCAGGTCAGAACGAGCCCCTGAGTCGGATACGCGCTAACAGGCAGCGTTCTAGGAGTGAAAGATCAGCCTGTGGAGCTAGCGGCGCAAACAAAAGAAGAGATGGCGAAAGACAGCAGAGGTGCGCTACCCGATTGCGCCGACCAATGCTGTGCGCCAAGCGCAAAATCCCAGTGACCAGATTTGGAAGCTGCCAAAAGATGAACCTCCTGAGCAGTATAAGAAGAAAGAGAGTCTAGGGTTTCAAGGAGTTCGAAAGACTGCTGTTCCAGAGGCACCAGAGGACGCAAGGAGGCACTGTGCAGCAGGACTGGAAAACACACGGACCTGTTGAGAGGATTTGCGCCAGCCGACTGCGCCAGCCGAGAAGACAAACTGCACGCTCTGTTTGCTACCGTTTTCTCCGATACATTAGATGTTATCTTACTATTTTATGATGTTTACCACTAGCATGTCTAGCTAAACACTTAGTGTTGGTCGGGCATGAATCTGTGATGTATTCCTTTGAGACTTGAGCTTAATGCATAGTTTATTTACTTGTATTAATTCTGTGCGTATTGAGACAGTTAGTTGCATAAGTAGGGGAAGCCTTGAACCGCAAACTTGCCTGTGTAGCTCGCTTGTCACATGTTAAACTAGTTGCATGCGTAGGGGAAGCCTTGAACCGCAAACTTACCGTGACAATTAGGAGTAACGAGTTAGGGTAGGCAGCTGCTACTGTGACAGGATTCGCAGCTATTTAACCTAGTTCTAAGGATTAATAGCACATGAACTTTGAACGGAACATGCGCATGTGTTAGGAAGCCTTTACCGGACACTAACCCAAGTAAAACACAAGCTATAGACGTTTAGAGTCGATGATAAGGAATGCATTCATAGAGGATTGTCTGCCCAATACTTCTCATAAATATAGTACTTCATCTCTACTGCTTGCGCACGTCTAGTGCAATTTCCCGCGTTACGATATTTGCTGTTACTCGCGCATCGCGCAAAACCCCCAATCGCTCACGCAACCCCCGTTTTCTTAAGTGTAGGTTACTGGCTAAGACTCACTGCTTGCTCCTTGTGGAGATCGACCCTTACTTAACCGCTGTACTAGTGGGAGAGGAAGGAATTATATTTGACGCGCACAACGACGCGCGATCAAATTTTGGCGCCGTTGCCGGGGAGCAACACAGCTAAGTGTTAGCTAGCTTACATTTCTCATTTTAGTAACTAGCTATTTCATTTTGTTTTGTTTTCTCGTTGTTGTTTCTGACAGCGCACAATTACATCAGCCTGCGCAACCTTGAAACAGTTGCGCTGCGCAGATTCTAGTTGCGCACTGACAGACGCAACAACTTCGTTGCCATTTAATTTCGTTTCTTGAGTTTGGATCAGGACATGGAGGATAACAGTGTGGTTGGAGATAACCTGGGAGACAGAACCCCAGAGGAAGCAAGGGCGCATAACCGCGCAGCCCTATTCAGAGAGGAAGTGCAGCGCGAGGTTGAGGCAAGGAGGGCCGCTGAAGTGTATCATGCGCCGCCCGTGCCACAAGTCGCGCGACGCAGAACAGTGCGCGAGATGTCGGCCCCTATCACTGTTAACCAGCCATGGTGCATCGTGCTTCCACCTGGCGGTCACTTCGAGCTAAGGAGCTCACTCATCCATCACATGCCCAAGTTCCACGGAATGAACAATGAAAATCCAGTCAAGCATGTGCGGGAGTTCCTGGTCATTTGCGAAAACATGAAGACCGAAGGGGAAAGCGATGAAGCGCTAAAAATGAAGGCATTTCCATTCTCACTAAATGATACAGCTAGACACTGGCTAATGAATTTACCTGCAGGATCTATTCACACATGGGAGCAGCTGCAGAAGAAATTCTTAGACAAATTTTATCCAGCAGCAAAGATTGCGCTGCTCAGAAGGGAATTGGCCGCGCCAAGGCAAGGCGCAGGGGAGTCTCTGTCAGAATACTACGAGCGTTTCAGGGAGCTAGAAGCCAACTGCTACAATCACGGGCTTCCCCAGAATGTGCTGATAGAGAACTTTCTGAATGGACTGCTGCCCATGGAGCTGCGACTACTGAATGCGTGCGCAGGAGGGGACATTTGCAACATGTACCCGGAGGATGCATGGCAGCTGATAGAAGATTCTGCTGGGCAGGTAAGACATCAATTAACACTCGAAAGTAGTCGTAATCGTTCTGTGCATCAGGTAGAGGCAAGCGCTGAGATCAAAGAAATGAAGGCCATGCTACAGAAGCTGATGAGTGCGCAGAGCGCACAACCAGTTGCGCCAAAGGTATGTGAATTCTGCAGGTCCACTGAGCACAAGACAGACGAGTGCCCAACACTTTTTGAAGAAACTGGAGATGTGAATGCCCTAGGAGGATGGGACAACAGAGGACCGCAGAGGCAGAATCAGCCGCGCTTTGGGCTTGCTGCAAATGGTTTCAGATGGAGAGAAGAGAACAATTTCCAGAGGCAGCCCATTGATCAGCGCGCACCACAGCAGACGCAACAAGCTGCACCCTACAATCCACCGCATCGCCGCACAGACGCACCAGCGCAGAACCATCAGCAACCAAAGCGATCCTTGGAAGATATCATGGGGCAGCTAGCAGACACAGTGCGCAAGAATGACGAAAAGTATGACAAGAGGTTCGAATCCATAGAAAAGCATCTATCACAAATTGCAACCACGGTGTATGAGCTGAAAAAGAGCGATGGCAACCTGCCTTCGCAAGTGATTCAGAACCCTAAGGGAGGAGTTAATGCAGTAACACTGAGGACTGGGCGCACAGTGGGAACAGAGCAGACCGCGCAGGCGCCCGCGCAACCAGTTGCGCAAGTCCCAGATCCAGCAGCTCAGAGTGCGCAACCAGAGCCAGAGGCGCAATCAGAAGCGCCAACCACGAACCAGCAGGGCAATGCGCCAGGTATGTCTCACTCGAAAAACAAGGACAAAAATTGTACTAACATACCTGCTCCTTTCCCTGTGCAGGCACCACTGGCGAGAAAAGAAGCACTGGACAAGGAACTGTATGAGCTGTTCAGCAAGGTGGAAATCAACATACCTCTCATAGAAGCTATTCGACAGATTCCCAGGTATGCGAAGTTTTTAAAAGAGCTGTGGACGAATAAAAGAAGGACAGGCGAATGCGCACAAGTAATGCTAAATGCGCAAGCCTCAGCAATCGTGCAGCAAAAGGTACCACCTAAGTGCCGAGATCCAGGTACATTCACTATCCCTTGCACCTTAGGTAAAACCACGGTGAGCAACTGCATGATCGATTTAGGTGCATCAATCAATTTATTACCATATTCTCTCTATGCGACCTTGCGCCTTGGACCACTAAAACCTGCAGGTCTCACAATTCAGCTAGCAGATAGATCGTGCAAACAACCTGCAGGCATGATAGAAGATGTCCTAGTTCGAGTAGGAGAGCTGGTGTTCCCAGCAGACTTTTATGTGCTCGAAATGGAGGGTGAATCAAGCGCCAGCGGTGCGCAGATCCTCCTAGGCAGACCGTTTCTGATGACTGCGCGCACGAAGATAGACGTGTGGAGGGGCACGCTCTCCATGGAGGTAGATGGCGAAGAAATCCATTTCAACATCTTCGAAGGGATGCAGCACCCACATGAGGACGCTACCGTGCACGCAATGGACAGCTTTGACGATTTAGTCACGGAAGCGCAGTGTGCAAGCGCGACCATAGGACCAGAGCTACTGACACAGGCAGAACTGGAGGAGCAAGAGAAGGAGCTAAGCAGTGCCGAACCAGCATCCACACAGGTACGTGATATAGTTCATATTTGCACTGCTAACAAAATCTTGCCCTCTGTTGAGCAGGCACCCAAGATCGAACTGAAGCAACTCCCGGAGCATCTCAAGTACATTTTCTTGGGAGATGAGGACACCCTGCCAGTGATCATCAAGAGGGGATTGGAAGAAGGGCAGGAGGCGCGCTTACAACAGGTGCTGCGCAGGAACCAGCGCGCCATTGGATGGACTCTTGCTGATCTGCGCGGAGTGAGCCCAGACGTGTGCATGCACCGAATTCTGTTGGAAGGTGGCGCCAAACCATCCAGGGAGGCTCAGCGCAGGTTAAACCCAAATATGATGGAGGTCGTGCGAAAGGAAGTTCTGAAGTTGCTTGACGCAGGGGTCATTTACCCAATCTCAGACAGCAGATGGGTCAGCCCGGTGCACGTTGTGCCAAAGAAAGGAGGAATCACGGTGGAGGAGAATGCGCAGGGCGAGCTAGTTCCCAAGCGCATACAGACTGGCTGGCGCATGTGCATCGACTACAGGAAGCTGAACGCTGTAACGCGCAAGGACCACTTCCCGCTACCCTTCATGGACCAAATGCTGGATCGCTTGGCAGGTAAGCCTTACTTTTGTTTTTTGGACGGATATTCAGGTTACAATCAGATACCCATAGCTGCGGAGGATCAAGAGAAGACCACGTTCACATGCCCCTTCGGAACTTTTGCGTTTCGGCGTATGTCTTTTGGGCTGTGCAACGCGCCAGGTACGTTCCAACGCCTCGTCATGAGCATTTTCTCTGATATGATTGGTATATGTATAGAAGTGTTCATGGATGATTTCACTGTATATGGGAGTACCTTTGATGCATGCTTAATACATCTAGATAAAGTCTTAGCGCGCTGCATCTCTAAGAACTTAGTGCTAAACTACGAGAAGTGTCATTTCATGGTAACGCACGGAGTAGTACTAGGTCATATCATTTCAGAGGAGGGTATTAAGGTAGACAAAGCTAAGATAGATATTATTTCTAATCTGCCTTATGCCACCAACGTGCGCGACGTGAAATCGTTCTTAGGGCATGCTGGGTTTTACAGGCGTTTTATTAAGGATTTCTCTAAGATTTGCATACCCCTGTCTAACCTGTTGCAAAAAGACGTGTGCTTCGATTTTACTGATGAGTGCAGGGCGGCGTTCGATAAGCTGAAAGAAGCACTGACCAGTGCGCCAGTGATGCGCGCACCAGACTGGAACCTGCCATTTGAGCTGATGTGTGACGCAAGTGACTACGCAGTGGGAGCAGTCTTGGGGCAGCGCGAGGACAAGAAGCCGCATGCCATCTACTATGCATCGCGCACACTAGACTCCGCGCAGAAGAACTACACCACCACGGAGAAGGAGCTTCTGGCAATTGTATTTGCGCTGGAGAAGTTCCGAGCATACGTTCTAGGCGCCAGAGTCATCATCTACACGGACCACGCAGCTATCCGCTACCTCATATCCAAGAAAGAGACCAAGCCGCGCCTGATGCGCTGGGTACTTTTGCTTCAGGAATTCGATTTGGAGATCAAAGATAAGAAGGGCACGGAAAATACCGTCGCTGATCACCTGAGCAGGATCGTAAAGGATGAGGAGCCGGGGCAGATCAAGGAGACGTTCCCTGACGAGCACCTAATGGCGCTAACAGGTAAGGTACCATGGTATGCGCATATCGCAAATTACCTGGTCACAGGTGCGTTCCCTCCTCATTTCAATAAAACTCAGTGCATGCGATTGAAACATGAGTCCAAGCATTACCTTTGGGATGATCCTTACATGCTTAGAATAGGTCCAGATCGGATATTAAGACGTTGCGTGCCTGACCATGAGATTAACTCTGTATTGATGTTTTGTCATGCGCACGCCTGTGGAGGACATTTCGGTCCCAAGCGCACGAGCAGGAAGATCTTGGACTGTGGATTCTACTGGCCGCACCTATTCAGAGATGCCTATAACCACTGCAGGAAGTGTGACAGGTGCCAGCGCACTGGAGGAATCTCCGCGCGCAACGAGATGCCGCAGACCCCGATTCTGGTGGATGAAGTGTTCGATGTTTGGGGAATCGACTTCATGGGTCCATTTCCCCCATCTGCCGGGTACGAGTACATACTGGTGGCCGTGGATTACGTATCCAAATGGGTCGAAGCTAAGGCCACGCGCAAGGATGATGGTAAGACTGTCGCTGATTTTCTCAGAACTAACATATTTTGCAGGTACGGAGTACCTAAGGCAGTTATCAGCGACCAGGGGACGCACTTCTGCAACAGAGTTGTGGCGCAAGTCTTCAAGCACTATGGGGTGCGCCACAAGACGTCCACCGCTTACCATCCGCAGACGAATGGACAGGCCGAAGTTTCTAACAGAGAGATCAAGCGCATCTTGGAAAAGACTGTGAGGCCGTCGCGCAAGGATTGGAGCCAGCGCCTGGATGATGCGCTATGGGCATACCGCACGGCACACAAGACACCCATTGGAACCTCACCATTCCGGCTGGTCTATGGGAAGGCATGCCACCTGCCAGTGGAGCTCGAGCACAAGGCATATTGGGCCTTACGTATTTGCAACCTGAACTTGGAAGAGGCAGGCCAAGAACGCGCATTTGAGCTGAGCGAACTAGAAGAGCTGCGCCTGGACGCCTATGAGGGACTGCGCGACTACAAAGCGCGCACCAAGGCATTTCATGACAAGCACATCCTCCGGCGCACATTTGAACCAGGCGATCGGGTATTATTATTTTCATCACGCCTGAAGCTCATGCCTGGGAAGCTGCGCAGCAAGTGGACGGGACCATACACCGTCACCAAGGTTTTCCCCTACGGCACAATTGAATTAGAAGACGGGCACCAACATCGTTTTCAGGTTAACGGGCAGAGAGTCAAACGGTACTTGGGCGAACCTTGGGATGGCGCAGCACGCAACATTGACTTGGCCGAGCCAGAGATAGTAGACGAGCAAGCTGCTGCGCCAGACGCACCACCAGACGTTTCAGAGGGAGAACTAGCACCCATCGCCTATATCTCCTCTTCCTCTGCATCTGCCCTCCTTACGAATAATGTATCACATGCTGACCTCCCCTTTTATCCTTTGCGCAGGACCACTGAGATCGTAACACGAGCACTGGCGCAGGGACACTCAGGAGCAAGAGTGGGGGAGGCTGCAGACGCACTACTTGGCACGTAACGAGGTACCGTCGAGCCAACGACGTTAAACAAAGGCACTTGTCGGGAGGTAACCCGACACATTTTATTTTGGCACATTTTATTCTGCTTGTTTTTTTTTTTTTTTTTTTTTTTTTTTTGAGTGTTTTTAGCTTAGTTTAGGGTTTGGTAGTTTTTAGTCACACAAGTGCGCAGGACCGTGCGCCTCTCAATGCGCAGGTCAGTTGCGCCAGCCATAGGGGGTATATAAGGCCAGACTTAGAAAAATTCCCAGCACTTTTTCACTCGACCGTTACACACAAGCTCCCGCCCTCAGACCTCTGCCGTCGATCAGCGCCCATCCCACCGTCCGTCTAGAGAGATTCAAGGACAACACGACCGCACAGCACCCAGGTAACCCCCGATCCCGCTTTGAGCCGCTTCTGTTAGGGTTTGCGCGGAGAAGACAGTTTTTAGGGTTTTGAAATCGCACCAGGCTAGAGTGCGCGGCTTGGAGTGCTGTTTTGTGCGTTGTGTAGGCGACCAGTAGGCGCTCGTTCGGTGCAAATTTCGGAGGATTCTGAGCAGTTTCGATTTTTAGGGTTTTGGGGAGCATTGACCACGATTGACCGGAGCCAGCGCACGATGAGACCCGCCGCAGACCAGGTAACCCCAGCGGCTTTCGCTAACAAGTACGCAGCATTCATTAGCTTGGACATGTACGGGACACCGTACATCTGTCGAGATTTCCTGCGCGAGGTAGGGTTAGAGGACCTCGTGGCGCAGAGGCTAGCGATTGCCGGCTGGGAGGCGCTAATGGACCTCCGCAGCGCATCAGACCAGGAGGACACGTGTGAGTTCCTGGCATCTATGGAGGCGGGGGACAGGGAGATTAGATATAGACACAGGGGTGTCTGGTTCATAGCCTCGGAAAGGAGGCTGCGGCGCGCATTTGGGTGCGCCAAGGTGCGTGAGGAAGAGTTAGACACGCACACTAACCAGGAGGCTTGGAGGGACATGGCAACAGGGCCAGCGTTCGCCGCGGGGCGCAGCAGGGGCCGAGAGCTGCGCGACCCGTGGCTGTTCTACTTATGGCGCATCGTGGCCTACGCAATCATTGGCCGTTTCAATGGCGCACCAAAGATCAGCCTCCTGGATATGGAGATTTTGACGGGGCTTTATTATGAGCGGAAGGTGCTGTTCATCCTGAACATGGTGCACCATTGGAGCCGAGTCAGCATGAGAGGGCCGCTGACGTGTGGAGGGCTTATCACGCACTTGCTGCGGAGCTTACATGGAGAGCCCGAGGTGCCCAAGCACACCTTGGTGCAGCCTATACCTCTGGACCGCGCTCACATGCTGCAAATCAGGGCGGTAGCCGTTCGGGACGATGGCACACTAGAGTGGTGCTACCATCTGCAGCCAGCCAGACCACCGCGGGCCAGGGCGGAGAGCAGTGCGCAGGGCGCAGCTGCAGGGGCAGCAGCAGCTGCAGCAGCCGCAGCAGCAGACGAAGAGATGGAGGAGGCCCTAGAACCAGAGGTGCCTCTAGTCAGGCGCCCAAGGACTCGGGCGCAGACTGGAGCACAACAGAGGGCCCGTGCACCACAAGGGGAGCCAGTAACCATTGCCATAGAGGACTCTCCCCCGCGTGCACCTGCCAAGCGCCCAAGGACTGAGACTGAGGCGGCGCCTGAGGAGGCCACTGCCGAGCAGCGCATGTTGTTCAACGTCATGCGCGTGCTCGAATACTTAGCGCCAGAGGGGGCGGATTTAAGTATGAGTCCACCATCCGGGTGGAAATTTGGAGACGCAATTCCCCCTCTCCTCAGCCTGCACCATCCACCTCCTACCCGTACCCCAGAAACTTCAGCAGCTCCAGCTCCAGCACCCTCTCCAGCTCCAGCACCCTCTCCAGCTCCAGCACCCTCTCCAGCTCCAGCACCCTCTCCAGCTCCAGCACCAGCTCCAACCCCAGCCCCAGCAGAGCCCACCCCTGCACCTGCACCGGCACCGATACCTTCACTAGTAGTTTCCCCTGCCCGGCCTTCTGTTCCGGAGTCCCCAATTAACTTTCCCAGCGTCAACTCCGATTCCTTATGGGAGTCACTCTCCGAGGACGAGCAGCCTGACCCCCTCACCATTGTACCCCCATCCTCCAGCACCGCCTCCACGACTGATTCTTCAGAGGCTGTAGCGCAGGATTCAGAGGCTGCATCTAGCTCGGAGGACTTCTAAGGCCAAGGGCAGGCGCAGTGATTTTACTTTAGGGTGGTGTCTTTTATTAATTGCTGCGTCTAGTGACTATTTTGTGCGCTGAATATTTGAGCCCTACATTCTGTGAACCCCTTGCTATATTTTGTGTGACTATTCGTGTTTACTCTTATGTTCTTTATTGTCGTTGCATTGCATGCATGTGCGCCGCCTCCGTGCGCTTGAGCTTGAGTCGTGGGGACACGTCTCTGTTCAAGTGTGGGGGGGGGGGGGGGGGGGGGGGCGTTACTCTTACATTTTATGTTTCTGAGCATTTTTTTAGTATAGCTTAGTTTAAGTTGAAGAGAGTTAGTAGCAGTAGTGCGCTAAGGTGCAGGATGCGCATGCGCTCTAGCTTGTTTTGCGCTATCGGTATTGTGTGCACTGCTATCTACTGTTTTAGCATAATTTTTTCGTTTTTTCTGCTCCTGTTAGTTGGGATATACAGGGGTTGTGGAGTTGATAGAAATGCTCCAGAGAGGCGGTTAGTCGCTTCTGCTTCGAAGGCGAGGTATATGGTTGAGTGCGCTAGTGGAGGCCGGTGCTTCGCAACCTTCGGAACAACAGAGCGCGCTCAGTCACGCAGATGCAAAAAGGCAAAATACCCAAGCGTGGCGAGGTGGGAAAACAGACCACCTTCTCTCTGGAAGCCGAGCTAAGGAAAGCGGGCGCGGATGTAAACGCGTGCGCCGACCGGCGCAGACAGACCAAGGAGGGAGAGCGGAACGAGTTCCATAGCTGCTATCCGAAGGCTGAGATTGGAACTGTTCTGGGAATGAAAAAAAAATGGGAAAGGAAGCTGTACAAAAGAAAAATACCAGCAGAAGCAGATGATTTGCGTTACAAAGAATCAGCATGCGCACTACTTAGTACCTGCGTGCGCAAGACCACAAGGATATCATCAAAGGCTCAGGTTCCCAGGAAGTGTGCGAACGAATCACGCACTGGAAGAAGCTCGCGCAAGAAACCATATACCTATCTTCGGAGCGGGAGCTGACGACCAGGAGCCTAAGAAGAGCTATCTCCCAGTCATCCAAAGATCTTCATCCTGGCTGAGAGGTAATGAATTTTCGGAATTATTATACTAGAACTATTGAGTGCAGTTGTGCGCAGGTGATAGAGCAGCACAAGTTGAGCAACTGTGCATCTTGCGCCAGAATGCAAGGCTGTGCGCTAGTCTCCAGAAAAGGTAATTGTATCCGCGTTTCAGTACTTGTTCGGGACGAACAAGGGGCAAGTGTGGGGGGTTTGATAGAGCCTAGTTATACACGTTATTTAGATCATAACCCCTTGCTTATTTGCAATATTTTATGGGCAAGATTACTCGTTTCCAATGTTTTTTGTATATCAGGTCAGAACGAGCCCCTGAGTCGGATACGCGCTAACAGGCAGCGTTCTAGGAGTGAAAGATCAGCCTGTGGAGCTAGCGGCGCAAACAAAAGAAGAGATGGTGAAAGACAGCAGAGGTGCGCTACCCGATTGCGCCGACCAATGCTGTGCGCCAAGCGCAAAATCCCAGTGACCAGATTTGGAAGCTGCCAAAAGATGAACCTCCTGAGCAGTATAAGAAGAAAGAGAGTCTAGGGTTTCAAGGAGTTCGAAAGACTGCTGTTCCAGAGGCACCAGAGGACGCAAGGAGGCACTGTGCAGCAGGACTGGAAAACACACGGACCTGTTGAGAGGATTTGCGCCAGCCGACTGCGCCAGCCGAGAAGACAAACTGCACGCTCTGTTTGCTACCGTTTTCTCCGATACATTAGATGTTATCTTACTATTTTATGATGTTTACCACTAGCATGTCTAGCTAAACACTTAGTGTTGGTCGGGCATGAATCTGTGATGTATTCCTTTGAGACTTGAGCTTAATGCATAGTTTATTTACTTGTATTAATTCTGTGCGTATTGAGACAGTTAGTTGCATAAGTAGGGGAAGCCTTGAACCGCAAACTTGCCTGTGTAGCTCGCTTGTCACATGTTAAACTAGTTGCATGCGTAGGGGAAGCCTTGAACCGCAAACTTACCGTGACAATTAGGAGTAACGAGTTAGGGTAGGCAGCTGCTACTGTGACAGGATTCGCAGCTATTTAACCTAGTTCTAAGGATTAATAGCACATGAACTTTGAACGGAACATGCGCATGTGTTAGGAAGCCTTTACCGGACACTAACCCAAGTAAAACACAAGCTATAGACGTTTAGAGTCGATGATAAGGAATGCATTCATAGAGGATTGTCTGCCCAATACTTCTCATAAATATAGTACTTCATCTCTACTGCTTGCGCACGTCTAGTGCAATTTCCCGCGTTACGATATTTGCTGTTACTCGCGCATCGCGCAAAACCCCCAATCGCTCACGCAACCCCCGTTTTCTTAAGTGTAGGTTACTGGCTAAGACTCACTGCTTGCTCCCTGTGGAGATCGACCCTTACTTAACCGCTGTACTAGTGGGAGAGGAAGGAATTATATTTGACGCGCACAACGACGCGCGATCAACTATCCAAGTTCTATCTATCGGATTCAGATTCAAAACTTTTGGTGAAAAGATATATAAGCGGCTAACATCGCAACTTCAAAGTGTAATATCATGCACATGACAACCAAAGCTTTGTTCGGTGTCGGGTGATGTTGTAGTGTCCCCATTGCCGGAGAGGAAGACATATTGATTAGTAACTTTACTTATGGTTTCTTGTTGCCTTACATTATTGGTCGGACGAACACATATTGTTGAGTATGGCTCATATGGGCTGGTCTGAGGATAAGCGTAGGCCCACTGGAAAGGGGCCGGGTGCCGAGGCTCATCGAAGAGTTGGGCCGGGGGGCGAAGCCCCCCGCGGTACAGTATTAGGGTTTTCTACCTATGCTGTATTTATATATGTTGCTCCTGTAACCCTAATACACACAGAAAAGCAATAAACGGAGCTATAGCTACTCTATAGCCGCAGAGTACGTGACACATTGTTACCGAACTGCGTAAACAACGTCTTGTGTCTTGTCTTGTTTAAAATCTCTATTTCTGTGAGTGCGTATGCTTGTGCTAACAATTGGTATCAGACGATGGCGCTTAATCCTGGAGCGAGGTTTGAAATTACACGGTTTGATGGTGTTAAGGTATGTGGCATCATTGACAAACTCCTACAAAGTGCACTAGAGCCTGCTACAGCAAGTATGTAAAGAAAATAGCTGATGAAGAGCATTCCAGAGTGAGCAAACTCAGTAAGTGGCGCTCCAGATGAAGACATTAAGTGGCGCTCCAGATGAAGACATTAAGTGGCGCCTGAGCTTAATGTCTTCACCAGGCGCACGACCTAATGTTGCCTTGGGGCGCTCAGAAATCTGGAAGAGACCATGAAGACATCAGCTTGTGCGATCTGGGCAGAGTGACTATCTCAGTACTCAAGCAATGGAGTAAGCAAGTGCTATAGAAATCTCTGGAGCAGAAGTTCAGTAGCAGAAGATCAGCTCTCCTTCAGAAATCCAGTGCACGTATACAAGGCAGAAAAGCTGCAAGTGCTACAGCAGACGCTGGTGCCTGGAGCTGCAGTAGTATTCAGGAGAATATTTTTTGGAGTGTCTCTCAAGAACAAGGGCAGACTTGTTGAGTGAAGATTTGATTGGAAAATCAAAACTTCTACAAATTAGGAGATATGATCTTGTAGAGATCTTGGAGGATCTTCTTTAAAATTGATGGGATTGTTTCCTAATGCATTTAGGAAATTCCAGCAGCAGCAAACAACTCCAGCACAAGTGAACAAGGAGCAGCTACAGCACAAGTGAACTAGCAGCAGCTTCAGCAGGGGATGCTCTAGCAGGAGCTTGTTCAAGTGGCTGTATCACCTGTCCGAGAAGCAGCAGCGACCAAGGCTTGACTAGAAGGGCTGGGATCGCTAAGGAGAACATCAGAAGAATTTCTTAAGTGTTGTGGAGTATATTCCAGTGAGGTTTACTAGTCAGAGAACGAGATTTGCATTGAAGATAAATATCAAATCTAATCTACTAGATTTTAGGAGATAATTGTTCCTTTTGGGACATTGCTTAAAGCTGGTGCTGCTATTTAAGCGAGAGGTGTTCAGAGCTGAGATGTTGATCGAAGCTGTGGGATACACGAGTGCATACACGGAATTCAGAGAGAGTATTCTTGGTGTGCGACGGACGTTTTCTTCGATCATCACCCGAGAGCAGAGCGTGAGCGCAGAGCTGTGGTGATAGAAGCAGAAGGTGGTCAGGACTTGCAGAGTATGATCCAAGCTTGATCTGGAAGCCAATTCAGAGCAGTGGTGCTTGTTGGTTGATCAAGGACAGCCGCGGAAGAACTGACGGGTGGTTGGATCGGTCAAGTGTCGTGCGGCAGTACTCGCTAGTGGCAGGTGGTCACTGAGTGAGGGGGAGTATTCCAGAGTGTGCAGCACTCGTGGAATCGTTCGAACGGCTCCGCAGAAGGCTTTGGAGCGACGCGGACAAATTGTGCTTCAGCTGTGTGTTACAGCAGTTGCTATAGCAACCCTGCTGAGTTGAGTGTAGTTTAGAATAGGCTGAGTCTTGAGAAGTCTGTAGCTATTCTAGATTGACATTTGTAGAGGGTGTGCAGACACAAGTCAGAGCTTGTTCTGATTGTGTTGAGTGATCCACACAAGGTTGAGTAGCATAGGTTGCGTGAGTTGTAACCGAGTGTACTTGGAGACCTTTGGTTTGAGTGGATTGAGGACTGGAGAATAGTCCTCCCCAGACGTAGGCAATTGGCCGAACTGGGTGAACAAACTTCTGTCTTGTGCATTGTTTGCTGAGACAATTTCCGAGTGAACAAGAGTGTGCTGCAGCAACTGCTTGTTCACAAGTTTCCTAATTGAGACGCAAATAATTTCAGGCTGATCTCTGACTGTGAAGTTGCCAAGCAAGCATGGGAGATCCTTCAGACGGCGCATGAAAGGATCAAGACTTCTGCTGCAAACTGGAGAGACGAAGACGGTGAAGCAGACTCGGAACTGATAAGCAATGTTGCTCTGACATCTGTAACTGATATGGAGAACACCGTTTCAACAAAGCCAGAAATTGTTCATGGTGTTGAGGAGTCAGACAGTGGTGATGATGAGGAAATCACTGAGGAGTCCATTGTAAGAATTTTTACCCTGTTGCACGAAGAGTGGCTGCAAGTCATGGAGGTCAAC
Organism: Umbilicus rupestris; assembly: GCA_963678935.1. Lineage (NCBI taxonomy): Eukaryota > Viridiplantae > Streptophyta > Magnoliopsida > Saxifragales > Crassulaceae > Umbilicus > Umbilicus rupestris. Next base: position 6,485,381 of record OY787605.1, read on the forward strand.
AAAGGATTGACTGCCAAAGTTTCAGACCTGCAAGAAAAACAAGAGGTGCTGCTGAAGATGATCACTTCTCTTACGGATCAGGCTGCCCAGCAAGAAGAGAAGTTTGTTGCAGAGAAGGAAGAGCTCAACCTCTACCGTAAGACTACAAAGATGCTTAACAGTGGAGCAAGCACTCTTGAAGATATTCTAGCTCACCAAAGATATGGAGGAGGCTACTCTGGACTTGGATACACTGGAGAAGAAGGTGCTGAAAGTACTGTATTCATCAAAGCTACGGAGCTAGAAGATGCTGAGATTGCAATGGAGAAAACAGTCCTGTCCCAGAAACCAGTTCAGAAGAAGATGCATAGAAGGGTGAACAAGAGGCTGCTACAGCAGCCGTTGTATCAACCACCTGTAGCAGAAAAGAAACCCAGGTGCAAAAGTCGCAGATGTTATTTCTGTGATCGAGAGGGACACATTCAGAGAAGATGCCCGATCCTGAACAAGTATTGGAGACCTCAGAAATCGCTTACAGACGGACAACGCCAGATGAAGCCAAGGATCAGGCGTGGCACGCAGGTGACCTCCAGCTCATCAAAGCCGATGGACTGTCACTGCCCAGTTGTGCACAAAAACATCAGATATGTTGGAGGGACAATGAAAATGAGGATCAAGAAGGATGCTGGCACAGAGAGGATGAGACACCGAAACAATGCCGGAAGGAAAGGAAGAGTTGCTTGTCACAACAAATCTCGGAAGGAGCATGTTCGAAAACCAGTACAAGTATGGGTGGAGAAGCAGTCACTTGATATTCCCCCAAAGCCAACCAAAGAAGCACATGTTGACACATTGGAATGGCCTCTCCTGTGGATGGAGAAGAGGCGTTGGCATACTCGCTGAGTTTAGCTGGTATCCCCCTCTATCATTTGTGACAAAAAATGGGGAGAAGAGGAGAAGAAGAGAAGAGGTGCTCTTATAAATGATGCTCAGGTTTTGTCAAAAATGCCAAGGGGGAGAGTGTTAAGGTAATGGCATCCTTGACAAAACAAGCGCAAGAAGTTGCTACAACATCCCCTGAAGATTGAAGCTGAGGAAGCTGCAAAAGTAGGAGTTCAAAGATGAGAGGAGGATTGCCTAAGATTAGAAGGGTTCTTGGATTTTGTCAAAATGCCAAGGGGGAGATTGTTAAGGTATGTGGCATCATTGACAAACTCCTACAAAGTGCACTAGAGCCTGCTACAACAAGTATGTAAAGAAAATAGCTGATGAAGAGCATTCCAGAGTGAGCAAACTCAGTAAGTGGCGCTCCAGATGAAGACATTAAGTGGCGCTCCAGATGAAGACATTAAGTGGCGCCTGAGCTTAATGTCTTCACCAGGCGCGCGACCTAATGTTGCCTTGGGGCGCTCAGAAATCTGGAAGAGACCATGAAGACATCAGCTTGTGCGATCTGGGCAGAGTGACTATCTCAGTACTCAAGCAATGGAGTAAGCAAGTGCTATAGAAATCTCTGGAGCAGAAGTTCAGTAGCAGAAGATCAGCTCTCCTTCAGAAATCCAGTGCACGTATACAAGGCAGAAAAGCTGCAAGTGCTACAGCAGACGCTGGTGCCTGGAGCTGCAGTAGTATTCAGGAGAATATTTTTTGGAGTGTCTCTCAAGAACAAGGGCAGACTTGTTGAGTGAAGATTTGATTGGAAAATCAAAACTTCTACAAATTAGGAGATATGATCTTGTAGAGATCTTGGAGGATCTTCTTTAAAATTGATGGGATTGTTTCCTAATGCATTTAGGAAATTCCAGCAGCAGCAAACAACTCCAGCACAAGTGAACAAGGAGCAGCTACAGCACAAGTGAACTAGCAGCAGCTTCAGCAGGGGATGCTCTAGCAGGAGCTTGTTCAAGTGGCTGTATCACCTGTCCGAGAAGCAGCAGCGACCAAGGCTTGACTAGAAGGGCTGGGATCGCTAAGGAGAACATCAGAAGAATTTCTTAAGTGTTGTGGAGTATATTCCAGTGAGGTTTACTAGTCAGAGAACGAGATTTGCATTGAAGATAAATATCAAATCTAATCTACTAGATTTAAGGAGATAATTGTTCCTTTTGGGACATTGCCTAAACCTGGACATTGCTTAAAGATGGTGCTGCTATTTAAGCGAGAGGTGTTCAGAGCTGATATGTTGATCGAAGCTGAGGGATACACGAGTGCATACACGGAATTCAGAGAGAGTATTCTTGGTGTGCGACGGACGTTTTCTTCGATCATCACCCGAGAGCAGAGCGTGAGCGCAGAGCTGTGGTGATAGAAGCAGAAGGTGGTCAGGACTTGCAGAGTCTGATCCAAGCTTGATCTGGAAGCCAATTCAAAGCAGTGGTGCTTGTTGGTTGATCAAGGACAGCCGAGGAAGAACTGACGGGTGGTTGGCTCGGTCAAGTGTCGTGCGGCAGTACTCGCTAGTTGCAGGTGGTCACTGAGTGAGAGAGAGTATTCCAGAGTGTGCAGCGCTCGTGGAATCATTCGAACAGCTCGGCAGAAGGCTTTGGAGCGACGCGGACAAATTGTGCTTCAGCTGTGTGTTACCTGCTGAGTTGAGTGTAGTTTAGAATAGGCTGAGTCTTGAGAAGTCTGTAGCTATTCTAGATTGACATTTGTAGAGGGTGTGCAGACACAAGTCAGAGCTTGTTCTGATTGTGTTGAGTGATCCACACAAGGTTGAGTAGCATAGGTTGCGTGAGTTGTAACCGAGTGTACTTGGAGACCTTTGGTTTGAGTGGATTGAGGACTGGAGAATAGTCCTCCCCAGACGTAGGCAATTGGCCGAACTGGGTGACAAACTTCTGTCTTGTGCATTGTTTGCTGAGACAATTTCCGAGTGAACAAGAGTGTGCTGCAGCAACTGCTTGTTCACAAGTCTGCCTAATTGAGACGTTGTGAAATTTCAGATGGATCTGGTAATTTCGGACTGTGGCAGAGGAGGGTTAAGGACTTGTTGGCTCAGTAGGACTTGCAGAAGGCGCTGCGCGATGCGAAATCGACGGACATGGAGGATGCCGACTGGGCGGAGATGCTGGAGAAGGCCGCGGGATTGATCCGATTATGTGTTTCGGACGAGGTGATGTATCACATCCTGGACCTATCGACGCCGAAGGCTGTATGGGACAAACTGGAGGTCAGTACATGTCGAAGACGCTGATGAACAAGTTGTTCGCGAAGCAGCGTTTCTACAGTCTGAAGATGTAGGAGGGAGCTGATCTGCAACAGCACGTCAATCTATTTAATACTTACCTCACGGACCTGGCGCGGCTGGACGTTAAGATTGATGATGAGGAAAAAGTTGTGATCCTGTTGTGCTCGTTACCGGGTTCCTACGACCATCTGGTGACAACCCTGACGTATGGTAAGGACTCAATTAGCGTTGATGTAATTACTTCTACTCTGCTTGCCCATTCGCAGCGCAGACAGAGTGGAGAAGCGGCTACTCCGGGTGAGGGTCTGTTTGTTAAGGGGAGTAAAGGAGGTGGCGGGAAGATCAAAGGTAAAGGCGATTGGAAGAAGGGAAAATCCAAGTCCCAGAGCATGGAGAAGGTGGAGTGTTATCATTGAAGAAGCTCGGGCATTATCAGAACGGGTGCTCTGAAAAGAAAAAGAAGGGGCAGAAGGATCAGCAAGAGCCAAAGCCGAAACGTGAGGAGTCCAGTTCTGCGAACGTAGCTCAGACTTATAGCGATAGCGATGGAGATTTGCTGTGTGCTTTCTCTAGTAAGTATTCTGATGAATGGATTGTTGATTCTGGTTGCTCGTTTCATATGTCACCGCACCGTGAATGGTTCACTACTATCGCGCCAGTTGCATCTGGTGCAGTTTCCATGGGAAACGATACTGTTTGCCCTGTTTCTGGTATTGGACAAGTGAAAATTGTGGCTGATAAAGGTGGCGTGCGTACATTGGATAAGGTCAGGCATATTCCGACTTTGCGGAAGAACCTGATTTTGTTGGGGACTTTGCACGCCAATGGTTATGATTTCAGGTCTGAAGGTCGAGAACTTTTACAGGTGACCAAAGCTGGCCAGACGGTGCTGATGGCTCACAGAACTGAACGCAACTTGTATTTGTTGTCGGGATGCACCGCTGTAGGCAATGCTGTGCTATGGGAGTTCACTTCTGATGCAACCAGGTTGTGGCACATGCGTTTGGGTCACCTGAGTGAGCGTGAAATGGCAGAGCTTCATAAGAGACATCTTCTGAAGGGAGTTCGGAGCTGTAAGCTGGACCTTTGTCAGTTCTGCGTTCTCGGGAAGCAGAGTCATGCTCGGTTCAAGACCGGGAAGCACAAAACAGAGAGGGCTCTTGATTATGTGCATACTGATCTCTGGGGTCCGACCAGAGAGGTATCTTTGGGTGGTGCACGATATTTTGTTACCTTTACTGATGATTTTTCTCACAAAGTTTGGGTGTTCTTTCTGAAGCAGAAATCAGATGTCTTTGCCAAATTCAAGCTGTGGAAGGCAGAGGCAGAAAAATCAAGTACCTGCGGTCCGATAATGGGACTGAATACACTGACTCTAGTTTTATGAGGTTCTGTGAGGAGCAGGGTATACAGAGGCACTTTTCTGTGCGGAAGACGCCACAGCAGAATGGCATGGCTGAAAGACTCAATAGGTCATTGACTAAGAGAGCCAGATGTCTTCTTCTGAATGCTGGTTTGCCGAAGCGTTTCTGGGCGGAGGCTATTCATATGGCGTGCTATCTCATCAACAGATCACCGAGGGCATCCTTGGAGGGGAGAGTTGCAGAGAAGGTTTGGACAGGTACTCCCATTAGTCTTGATCACTTACGTATTTTTGGGTGTCCTGCCTATGTGCATGTTTCCAATGATGAGAGGTCCAAACTTGATCCGAAGTCGAAGAAGTGTCTCTTTATCGGCTACGCCAAAGCGTAAAGGGGTACAGGTTGTCGGATCCAGTGCGTAGAAAGATGGTGATCAGTAAAGATGTTGTCTTTGATGAGCAGCACATGCTACGGCAGTCAGTTGAGGCAGTTGACTCTGAGTCCGTAGGGAAGTTCTCTAGCGGCCAGCTGATTGAGGTGGAGGCAGTTCCACCAGTAGTGGACGACATGCAGGCAGTGCCTATTCAGTAGCCGGCATCGACACCTGATGCTGCTCCCGGGCTGATTCTGACCACGGGTCTGATGATGCCCATGGACCTGATGTTTCAGGTGGCTTGCAGGCTTACAATCTCGTTCGTGATAGAGAGCACCGGGAGACTAGACCGCCAACCAGATATGGATTTGAGGATTTAGCGAGTTATGCACTCATTACCAGTTCTGGGGACCCTGCTACTTACCGTGAGGCTATGGCTAGCCAAGAGCGAGCACAGTGGATGGGTGCTATGGCAGAGGAGATGGAGTCCCTGAACAAAAACCAGACTTGGGAGCTTGTTGAGTTGCCTAAGGGGAAGAGGGCCATCGGCTGCAAGTGGGTGTTCAAGAGAAAGCCTGGAATAACAGAAAAAGAAGGGGAGAAGTTCAAGGCTCGCCTCGTTGCGAAGGGGTATTCACAGCGGAAGGGGATTGACTATGATGAGATTTTTTTCTCCGGTGGTGCGTCACACTTCTATTAAGGCAGTGTTGGCCCTAGTAGCCAGCCATGATATGCACTTGGAGCAGATGGACATAAAGACTGCTTTTCTTCACGGCTATCTAGATGAGCAGATATACATGGAGCAGCCAAAGGGGTTCAGTGACAGTGGTCAGGGCAAACTGGTTTGCAGGTTGAAGAAGTCATTGTATGGATTAAAGCAGTTACCGAGATAGTGGTACAAGCGCTTTGATTCATATATGCTTCGGATTGGCTACAAGAGGTGTGAGTATGATTGCTGTGTTTATGTTAAGAGCCTTGATGATGGTTCTTTTATTTTTCTGTTATTATACGTTGATGATATGTTGATTGCTGCTAACCATCTGCGTGATGTTGAGAAAAATCCAGTTTGGGTGAGTTTGACATGAAGGATTTGGGTGCTGCGAGGAAGATTCTTGGCATGGAGATTTACAGAGACAGGAGTGCCAGAAAGCTGTGGCTTTTTCAAAAAAGCTATGTTGAGAAGGTCTTGGACAGATTCAGCATGAGCAGTTCCAAAGTTGTAAGTACTCCATTGGCCAGTCACTTTAATTTGTCATTGGATCAGTGCCTGCAGTCAGATGCTGATGTGGAGTCCATGTAAAGATCCCTTATGCCAGTGCAGTTGGCTGTTTGATGTATGCTATGGTCTGTACTAGACCAGACTTGGCGCAGGCTGTGAGTCAGGTGTGCAAGTTTATGTCTAAACCGGGGAAGCATTATTGGGAAGCAGTCAAATGGATTTTCAGGTACCTGAAGGGTACAACTGGGCATGGCATTTTGTTCAGCGGCAGTCAGAGCAAGCCTTCAGTTGTGGGATATGTCGATTCCGACTATGCTAGTGATGCGGATGATAGAAGGTCTACTACTGGGTATGTATTTACTCTAGCAGGAGGACCTATTTGCTGGAGATCATCGGTTCAGTCTATAGTGGCGATGTCTACGACTGAAGCAGAGTATATGGCGGTGGCCGAAGCTTCCAAGGAAGCCTTGTGGTTGACAGGGTTAGTGAGAGAGCTAGTTGATAGTATTAGGGTTTGCTACCTATGCTGTATTTATATGTGTTGCTCCTGTAACCCTAATACACACAGAAAAGCAATAAACGGAGCTATAGCTACTCTATAGCCACAGAGTAGGTGACACATTGTTACCGAACTGCGTAAACAACGTCTTGTGTCTTGTCTGTTTAAAATCTCTATTTCTGTGAGTGCGTGTGCTTGTGCTAACACAAATGAATATTGTATATGATCATCGATAGAAATATATTATTCACTTGGTTTTCTAGTGAATTATATTTTTGAAGTTGATTATTTAAGTTCATGGACGAATACATATGAAAATTTTGATGAACCCGGATGAACATTGTATACTGATTTCTTTCATTCATACTATTTTCAGCTTGATGAACTTTGTATAAACTTTCAAATTGATGAACATAATAAAACAATAACATGAGTGTTTGCTATTTTTGTTTTTCACGATGATCAAAATCAAAACTAATTGTAGAATTAAAAAAAAGAAGATAAGAATATAATCAAATCGTGCCTTGATTTAAAAGATCATAGAATGGCTAAAACATGAGATAAAACATAATCTAGTCGCATTGTGATTTGAAATGTTCATGTAAGCTAATTGATATGTTGCTAGTAAGTTGCATGTATATAAATTTTGATGAACACATATATCCATAAATGAAAATTTTGATGAATATGGATAAACAGTGTATATGTTCATTTTTGAACACAAATGAATTTCTCGTGATAAATAAATGCTTCACTAGAGCCGGCACAACTCCCCCCATCCACGATGACTCCAACAACTCAAAAATAAAAAACAAATAAAAGTAAAACCAAAATTATTAATAAGTATCAAATCACAATTCAATAAACTCCTAAAATTCTAATATGTGGTACCATTCATAGCAAGCTCTGCTACGACATGCGAGTAAAATGTGTTTCGAACACTGATCTGCAAACTAACAAAGTTGAGCAGGGATTGTGTTGTGTTATGGGGAAAGAGGGTTGAAGAGGGAAGGGGGCGAGGCCAGAGCAGAGTAACAGAGAAAGAGAATGACGAGTTGAGAGATAGCAATTCCTGCCTTCCTTTCTTTCTTCCACCGCCTACTTATAAGCTGTTTGTAACAACTTTCCTACGACCTACATTTATCTGACACATAACAAACAATCAGGCATTTATGTCATTTGGGTAGCCATTCGATATGATTCTCTGGTGCACTCCTTTCCTTGGCCCTTTTGGTGATCTTCCTTGTTTATCAATATCTCCCTCTTTAGTGAACACCTCGCCCTCAAGGTTGGAATTTGGAAAATCCATTCCAAACGTATCTTCATCCTCCCATGTCGCTTCATTCTCAGACTGCCCCTGCCACTGGACGAGCACTTGTGGCACTTGTTTCCCTTGGCGCATGAGTATTCGATATAGGTTGGTTCCTGTTGAAATGTTCTGGCTAATAAGGGTCTGTGGTGGGGGTTGTCCCTTTGCATAACTTAAGTAAGGAGTTGTGAAAGACTGATAGAGCCTATTTATACACATTATTTAGATCCTAACCCTATGCTTGTTTGCATTATTTTGTGTACAAGATTACTGGTTTCCAGTGTTTTTGTATTGCAGGGCAAAACGAGGGCCTAAGTCGGATACGCACTAACAGGCAGCGTTTAGGACGTGCATCACACAGCCTGCGGAGCTCGCAGCGCAAACAGAGGATTTGGCAGAGTCGACTACGGTGCGCTAACCGATTGCGCTACCGAGGTGCTGTGCGCCGTGCGCAGATAGTGGTGTTTCCAAATCTTGACACCACCAGATTTCGAAGTTGCCAAGGATGAGCCTCTTGAGCAGTATATAAAGAGAAGAAGGCTAGGGTTTGAGAGAGCATCCGACATCATCAGAGACGCAAGATATCAGAGAGAGAGCCAGATTCAAAAACACACTAGCTACTGAGAGGACCTGCGCTAGCCGACTACGCCAGCCGAGACACTGCAACCTGCACGCACCTGCTAGTTGCTGTTTTCTGTGATACTTTAGATATTATTTACTGTTTCTATGATGTTTACTACTAGCATGTCTAGCTAAACGCTTAGTACCGGTTGGGCATGAATCTATGAGTATTTCCTTTGAGACTTGAGCTTAATGCATAGCTTGTTTGCTTATATTAATTTTGTGCACACTGTTGACAGCTAGTTGCATGAGTAGGGGAAGCCTTGAACTGCAATCTTACACTTGTTACTCGTTCGTTATATGTTAAACTAGTTGAATAGCCTGACGGTGACGACTAGGAGTAACGCACTAGGATAATCAGTTGCTACTGTGACAGAATTCGCAGCTACTTAGACTAGTCTTAAGAATTAATAGCTCATGAACTTTGATCGGAACATGCGACAAGTTAGGAAGCCTTGACCGGACACTAACTTCAGTAAATCAAACTATAGACGTTTAGAGTCGATGATAAGGAATACACTCATAGAGGATTGTCTACGCCGATACTTTTCATAGTCATAGTACTTAATCTCTACTGCCTGCGCACGTCTAGTGCAATTCCTGCATTTACTACTGTTTACTCGCGCATTGCGCAACCCAATCACTCACATCCCCAGTTTTCGTAAGTGCGGGTTACTAGTTAAAGCTAATCAACTTGCTCCATGTGGATTCGACCCCGACTTAACCGCTGTACTAAGTGGAAGAGGAAGGATTTAATTTGACGCGCACAACGACGCGCGCATCAAAGACGTTGTGGATTCGGGCATTGAAAGGTAACTTCAGCTGGTACGCCACCTTGCCGACTCGTCCCTCTATTTGGAAAGGTCCATAATACCTTTTTGCGAGTTTATTAGACTTTTGTATAGCTACCGTGTTTTGTCAAAAGGGTTGCAAACTTACCCATACGCAATCTCCAATAGCAAATTCTTTATCGATTCTATGGTGATCGGCTTGTTGTTTCATGCGGTGTTGGGCTTGATTAATGTTGTCCTTCAATTGTTGTACCTTTTTTGCTCGCTGGGACAATAACTCATCTACTGATGCCACCTTCGAAGTGCCCTTGACATAGTGTAGCATTCTTGGAGGTGCTCGACCAGAAACAGCTTCGTATATGAAATTCGTAGCGTCTCTGAGTTGTAGATTGTGTACAAGCAGTTGCTACAGCACATTCTTGTACCGACGGATCTTTTGCAGCAAGATAAAACAATGAACAACTATTTGTTCACCCAGTTCAGCCAAGTGCGTTACTCTGGAATACTCCCCCTCACTCAATGACTGTCTGTCACTAGCGAGACCTGGCCTTCTGTAAATTGTCCAAGTTCCTCCACTCGGCGATTTCCTTGCGGCCCATGTTGATCAGCCAATAAGCTCGTCCTGCCAGTCTCGATCAGCCTCTGCTTCAGTCACTCAGCTCTGCGCGCACGCTCTGCTCTCCGTGACTCCCCGACTCTCGTTGCGGTATGTAAGTTCTCCGTGTATGTGCTCTCAAGCTTTCTCGTTTCTCTGCACGCCGTTTCTGCACTGACCTTGCCCTCCTTAAGTACTCAACTGATCAGCAACCGAATCACACTTTTGGAAGTTCCTTAAAGCAACAATATCTTCTAATTTGTAGGAGATTAGATTTGATTAAAGAAACAAATCTTCCACAACCAAATCTTCACCTAGATACGGGAATCTCCACTGGAATATTCTCTCTGAATAATTAGAAGCTCTCCATCACTCTGCTGCTCCTTGTTCATCCTTTGAAAGCTCTCCAAGAAGAATGTTGATCTGCTGCTATAGCTCTTACTATAGCAGCTGCTTCAGCACTGGGCTTGTTCACTTGTGCTGGTTTTGTCAATTGAATGTCATACAGCATTATCAGTATGGACTCATTTGGATAGATGAATGCCAAGCCGTATTGTAACTTAATTCAGCTCATGGCAGCAAATCTGCCCAATCCTTTTGATTCTCGGTAACATAGCATCTCAGATAGTCCTTAAGACATCGATTGACCACCTCTGTTTGGGATGGTAGGTGCTGCTTGTTGCCAGTTTTGTCCCCTATAAATGAAACAATTCCCTCCAGAACAAGCTCGTGAACACGGGATCTCTGTCCGACATAATACTTGCAGGCATGCCATGCAATCTACACACCTCCTTTATGAACCCCTTGGCTACTGATTCTGCTGTAAATCTCATAGAAATACCCACAAAGTGAGTATACTTAGTGAGCCTATCCACGACTACCTGGATCGTTGATTTGTTGTGTGAAGAAGGTAAATGTGTATTAAAATCCATCACATCTTCCCACACTTTGTTCGGCCTTGGCAGGGGTGTAAAAGCCCTTGCGGAGCCATGTTACTAGCCTTCACTTGTTGACATATTGTTCACCTGCCCACATAGGCCCGCACATCTTCCCACATTCCCTCCCAGGAGAAGTTTGCTGCTATTCGGGCCATGGTTCTCTGGATCCCAGCGTGTCCTCCCATAGGTGTGTCGTGGTACTTTTGGAGAACCAACTCTTGCACCCCTGAATTCCTTGGCATTTATAACTTGTCATGATGCAAAAGAAGTCCATCATGAATATTTAAGTAAGGACGAAGCTCTGGATGGTCTCGAACCCCTTCAAATAAATTTTGTGATACTCCTCCAGGACCATTGAGCAGTCTAGAGTACGTGGAGTATCCCAAGGACTGGCCTTGAGGTTCCCTATTTTGCCGAGATTGTAGCTTCCACTCTACATGACAAGGCATCGGCAGGGCCATTCTCGCTTCCTGGTCTGTAAAATACCTCAAAATCGAATTCCATTAATTTGATCATCCAACTTTGTTGTTCCGGCGTATGGATAGCTTGAGTCAACAACGTCCTCAATGGTTGATTGTCTGTTTGAATGATAAACCTGCTCCCCAACAGATATTGCTCCACTTTTGCATGGCGAGGACCACTGCGCATAATTCACGATTGTAAGTTGATGACGATCGCACCAATGGCTCCAATTGTTTACTTAAAAATGCCAACAGTTTGCCTTCTTGAGTCAACACTGCACTTATTCCACTGCCTGATGCTGATTGTACCGTGAAGGTTTTGTTGAAATCAGGTAGTGTGAGGGTTGGTGTTGTCGACATGGCCTTCTTAAGAGCCTCAAATGCGCGACTCACATCCGTAGTCCAAATGAAAGAATCCTTGCACAGTAATTGTGTTAAGGGTGCTGCCAGTGAAGCATAGCCTGCCACAAAACGCCTGTAATATCATGTCAAACTCAAAAATCCTCGAAGATGTTTAACATTCTTTGGTACTTCCCACTGGGTGACGACATCAATTTTAGTTGGATCCACCTTCACGCCTTCTTGAGAAATAAGGTGACCCAAATAGGACACAGTGCCCCTGCCTATTTCACATATGGATAATTTTAAAAAAAAAGAATTTGACTGTAATATACCAAGTACCTCACTCAGGTGGTTCATGTGTGACTTCTAATCTCCACTATAAATAAGAATATCGTCGAAGAAGACGAGGACATAACTTCTGAGCATGGGCCTGAAGAGTTCGTTCATCTCTGCCTGGAAGCTTGATGGAGCGTTGGTGAGGCCGAAGGGCATCACTAGAAATTTGTTTTGTGCACATCCTTTGGGTTCATTCTTATCTTATGGTAGCCGGATCTGAGGTCAAGCTTCGAAAATACGGTGGCGTCGTGCAACTCATCCAGTAACTCATCGACAATGGGTATTGGGAACAAGTCGCGGACTGCAACCGCGTTAAGCGCACTATAGTCTACGCAGAACCTCCACGAACCGTCTTTCTTCTTCACTAGCAGGACTAGCGATGAGAAAAAACTTGTACTTGAGCGTATGGTTCCTTCTTTCAACATCTCCTTCACCAATCGTTCGATCTCTTATTTCTGAAAATGGGGGTATCGGTATGGCTTTACGTTAACTGGTGGTGTTCCAGGGAGGAAGGGTATTTTGTGGTCAGAGCTTCTTGTTGGTGATAAGCCGCTGAGGTTTGCGAACACCCTGGAAAAGCTTTTCAGTAGCTCTGAGAGTTGCCTTGTAATGGTTGATGAGGTTGCTGGTGTATTTTGGAGTGAAGGGTGTTCATGTACAGTGCTCTGATCTTCCACCCCTGGTGCTCTGGATTGGTTTTGTATTGTCAATTGAAAGTAAGACGCCACTGCAGCAATTAGAGCTGCTCTTTGCAATTGGCCCAATGTTATCTGGGTGAATTGGGCCACACTACTTAATCCAGGTAGGGTTATTTGTTCACCCTGGTGTTGAAAGCTCATCCAGAGGTTTCGGTAGTCGAAGAGTGCTGGTTCGATGTCTGCGAGCCACTGAGCTCTGAGCACCACATATGCTCAATAAATTGGTAGCAGATACAAATCTACTTTGAAGGTCTTGTTATCGAGTTTGACTGCCATTTGGTTGCACCATCCTTCACAATGAATCTAACCTCAGTTCCCTATTGTAACATTTAGGTGACGGTAGGGTTCGATTTCCAGCCCTAAGTGTTTTGCCAGTCTTGTTTGTAAGAAATTGTGAGTGGAACCAGAGTCTACCAGTACCAACACCTTCTTCCCTGCGATGGTGCCCTCCAATCACATTGTGCTTGGGACAAAATGGCCTTGCAAGGCGTGGAACAAGATGTTGGGGTTGTCACCAATTACTGACTTACCTGCATCTGATTTAGTTACTTGTACGAATTCCTCTATACCCCTTGAATCTTCACAAGCCATCTGATTATCCTCTTCTTCTAGTTCTTCAAAAATGAAGCGCTAAAATCGAGCCTTACAACGGTGTCCCGGTAGAAATTTTTCATCGCAGTTGTAGCATAGGCCCTTTTCACGTCTTGCAGCCATCTCCGCTACTGTGAGGCGCCCGATCGGTAATGATGTAGTGGTTTGATTGTTGGGCGGTTTCGGGTGGCTGGGGATGGGCGTTGTGTTTGTGGCTGGCGTGGTTCTCGACCCCAGGGATCGATATTGCGCTGAACGGGCGGTGTTGATTTTTTGTCTGCAATCTTGGCTATTCCCATAGCTGATTGAAGAGTGGTAGGGCTCAATAAAATAATTTCTCTATGTATTTCTTCTCAGAGCCCTACTAAAAATCGATTGAGTAGGTTGTCTGCAGAGAGCTTCGGCGTTCTAGTTGATAACGATTCGAACTCAGCAATATAAGTCGCCAGTGAGGAGTTCTGTTGTAATCGATTTAGTAAAACCTTGGCGTTCCAGTATCCCAGAGGTCCAAAGCGCTGCCTGATGTCTCGTGCTAGTGCTTCCCAAGTACTAATTTGTCTGGTGGAATACATCCACTGGTACCACCGCAACGTTTCCTCGGACATATAAAAGGTCGCTACCATCAGTTTCTGCTCCTGCAACATCCCAGGATGCTCGAAAAATATGTCAATCTGGAACAGCCATCGTTCCACTTATCCCCGTTAAAGTAAGGTATCTCTAGTTTGGGTAATCGGGTTTGAGATGTTATACTCGGTGTTGAGTTGGAGTTGTAGGGGTTGTAGAGTAGTTATGGGTTGGTGTGTCGGTTGTATGATTGATCATACGAAGGGTTGTACATCGGTGTGAAGGCCTGGGTCGGTAGTGATGTAGGGGGTCGAAAGCAATGAGGGTGGGTTCGGGTGGATAGGTTTTTTGTTTGGATGTGGGTTGGGGTTTTGCATCAGGTGCTCCACCATATCACATAGGCGGTCGAGTTTGGCTCATTGAGTCTGCACTAACTCCTCTACATTTTGTTTTATGGTGGTCGGCTCAGGATAGTTGGTGTTTATGGTAGCCATGGCATTTGCAGTGGTGGAACTACAGGTTTCCGACATCTTGAGTTCACCTCTTAGTGAAGAAGCACCAATTTGTTGTGTTATGGGGAAAGAGGGTTGAAGATTTGAAGAGGGAAGAGGGGAGGCCAGAGCAGAGTAGGATAGAAAGAAAATGACCAGTTGAGAGATAGCAATTCCTGCCTTCCTTTCTTTCTTTCACCTCTACTGTTTGTAATAACTTTCCTACTACCTACATTTATATGATCAGGCATATATGTCATTTGGGTAGCGATTCGATTTGATTCTCTGGTGCGCTCCTTTCCTTGGCCCTTTTGGTGATCTTCCTTGTGTATCAGGCTGCCAGCCGTTATCATCGCTGGGGCATGGTCGGGATTTGTCTTGGAATTTTGTGAGGATTTGATATGTTACTTTCTCAATTTTGTATATTCTTTTTATGCTGCTTTTATTTATCAGCTTGTACTGGTCAAATTAAGGCAAAAGAGGCGCTATTATTATAGATGTACTGAAAATCAAACAAATATATCTAAACTAGTAAGCTATGGGCTCGAGAACTCGGTGCAATGAAAGTTAAGGGTGATGAGGAAGATGAGCAAAAAGGGCATCACAAGCAACAAAGGGGAAGTTGAAAAGAATCAATTTTTTGACAAAGCGAGGGCAAAGCTCTAGGTTTCACCCATACATGTTTAATGTGGAGGAGCATCAATGCAATGAGAAGGAAAGCTGCTTCAAGAAATGAAGAAGCTTCTCATCACATTACTTCGAGAGTGCAATGAAGATTCTATGTTGGAAGTGCAGGGGTCTGGGGAAGCCCCCGGACCCTATTGGAGGTCATCCTCTTATAATTGGCTTGATAGCTAAATTGCAAGAAGTGGGAAAGAGTATAATAGTTGTCTAGCGGTGGACGGAAAGAAGAAACTTCGATCAATTTTCACACAGATGTAATAGTTGATCAAGAACCATATATAGATTGAAAGTCGGACTCGCGTTGCAAGGTTGAAAGTTGGAATCTGCTAAGAAACCTAATAGACAAGACAATTGGGAAGGGTCGTGGATGGTTTAGGGAGACTGTCATAATTAGTTGGGAATTGAAAGGGTCAGTCAATTTGAGAAAAAAAATGAAATTATTCAGTGAGGTGCTGAGTTCGTGTCGACTATTTGATACAGGATTCGAAGGTTACCCTTTTACTTTCTCCAACAAAATAACGACCACAAGACTCAAAGGGCTCCGCTTGATCGAGTAGAATGGAGCAGCTGTTGTCTCTCATGGAGCAGAACTAATATACATTTTTCAGTTTAACTTGATTATTATTAATCTTTAAAAATTATGAGATTGGTATTGTTAATCAATTATTTCAATTTTTATGTAGTTTTGTAATTTAGGGCATCCGCACCCGTTGATGAAGTTCTATCTCGTTAAGGAATTTTTCGAGAAACAATTCATGTTACTATTCAACAAACAGTATTAGCAATCTACATATTTTATGCACCCATAACTATCTCGAGGAGATATTTATATTACTATTCACATTTTTAAATAATTTTTTAAAAAAATATTGATGAATTTTAGCTCAGATTCTTAAGTTCAACTTTTTTGAATTTTCGTTCTGTTGAATTTTGTTATTTGTAAATCAAGTATTAAATGTCAAACAAATTAAGTACATCAGTTAAGGACAACTTAAGTTATATCGAACGTCGAATTAAAATTAAAATGACATTACACTAAAATAAATATCAAATAAAGTACACAATCTGATCATCATGTTGACGGTAATAATCTGAAAAGTACTAATCGTTTTCATTGTCGTTATTGACATTCTCTTCCTCTTCCTCATAGCATCGCATAGTATTAGCCTTTCTCTTTAAGAAATATTTATTGGATTTGGGGTCATCAGTTCTGTGTTCATTTCCATAATCCTTGACTCTTCGGCCTTTTTTCGCATCCGGTGAGTATGCTCCATTTGCTTTTGAGAAAGCTCCACTTGCATTTGTTGGATGATCAATGCTTTTTTCTAATTTTCTGCAATAGTATGTAAAGTGTCACTATAATTATTTGTTGAAGTGGCGATTTTCTTACCCTTTCTCATTGCTTCTTTTGTCGCCTTCACTCCTGATGTCTCACCGGACTAGATGGACTCATATGATTACTTTCGGGTGTAGAAAATACCGGTTCTTCGTGGACTTCTTCCATAACCACACTACCATCATGGTTATACGTCTATGGAGGAGTTGCTTGCAATGGTGCACCACCTTCATAAGTCGATGGAGGAATTGTTTCCGTAGGTGCAAATGTTGGATGTGACTTAACTTGTTCCCAACATTCAAAATGTATGAATGTTTTTTCTTTTTTGCGACGTACATAGTTTGACTTTTCGTACATATCCATTCGAACAATAAAATAAATTAGATTTAATGAAATTTTAATTAACAATAATTATGTTGAATAAGCTAATTAAATAATTTACCTCATCTTGCGCATTACCGTAGGATTCCGAATTTCTTCTTGCATATGCAAAACATGACGCCCAATAAGATAAATTTGGTTTCAACCTAGCAAATCGAGAAATAATGACGGTTTGAGATCTTGAATCAGTAGTAATTACCTCATCGTCACGCATAACCCAATTTGATTGAAAATCGGCGTGAACTTTTTCTCACAACTTGTCGGTTCTTTGCCTATTGCCGGTAATTAAATCGATCGATTAACGACAATATGAAATGCTCAATTGCACATATTCGAACATAGACCAATTGCCCGACATATTGAAAATATGGGAGAAGAGTTATGTGAATTGAAATATGAGAGATGATTGAAGTATTGAATACTTTGTGTGAATTTAGTATAGTGATTTTTTTAGATAATAAAAAAATATGTTTTATATTTTTTTCGATTTTTTTCATATTTTTTTGGCTTAAATTTCGTTGGAAATAAATCTGAGCAGTTAGATCAAATTTAGATTTGAACTAACTGACCAGATCTCTTTCCCGTTAAAAATCAACTCGTTAGATTTGGGCCTGTCACGTGATTTGCACGTGTTATTCTCTCGCCTCCATTAATCTTCTCTCTCCTCGATAGATCTCTTCAGCCATCCAGGCGATATCGTCTCCGAACACGTTATACCTCCTCCGAATTTTCCTCTCAATCGATGCATTTGAAACTGACGAAAACGTTTTCAAATCGAGATCGATCTTCAAAACGGTGGAGATGCCGTTATGCATATCTAGTTGGATATTCAAATTTAATAAAATATCGAAGTTATTTTTAATTAAACGATCAAATCAATATTTTTATTTTAAAAAAATAAGGGTCGGGTTCCACGGGTATCTTACCCGTTGGCAATCCGTTCCTCGATTCGGAAAATAAAATATAAATCTCGATTTCACTTCTCTCTCACCGACTCCATCCTCTTCGATCTCTCCCTCCGATTTCACGAACTCGACAAAAACCCTAGGCTTTTTTTGGCGCGAAGATGTCAGGAAAGGGAGCTAAAGGTCTCATCACCGGTAAAGGATCGGCGGCAGGAGCCGGAGGGAAGGACAAGGACAGCAAGAAGCCCGTCTCTCGTTCGTCTCGTGCAGGTCTTCAGGTACGTCTCCCGTTTCTGAATTTTAATCATTTTTTCATGTTTTTTCCCGCTGTTGGATTTGTTAACTGCGTTTTTTTTTTTCTAAATTGGTGTGGTTTGTCGACGAGGTTGTGGTTTTGTTGGTTTTGAGTTTGATTTGCTCGAGGAAACAGCTGTGGAGTTGTCAATGGGTTCTCTTTAAGGAGTAGTGTGTTTCTTGGTTGTTCTTTATGTATAAATTAGATTGTTTGTGGTTAAGTGTTTGTGTGTATAATTTTTGCTTGAAGAGAGATCTAGAATTCCAAGTGTTGGTACTTAGTTTCCTCTAGTTGCAGTTTCTGGAGTAAGTTTTAGATCTGGTTAGTTTATCTGTTGATAACCGATTGGAGAGCCTGATGGTTTGGTTCCAAGTTTCAGAACCTATTTAGGTTTTAACTGGTTACTGAGTTATGTGAAATGGTTTCGGGCTTTGCAATTGTTCTGTTTGATTATGATATAAATGGGGATCTGTACATGATGGCAATGAGACTGATAAGTGAATTAATGTGTTACCAGCATCACATTGGACACCATATGTTCTGTCTGTTGCATGAAATTGCAACAATTGTGTGCGATAAATAGAAAAATTAAAATTCAATTTAAATAAACTGTTACAAAATCAAAGTAGGGGTCAAGGCTTGTTTGATGATCTTCTTAAAGCGTAATTGCTCTCCCTTCGGTGTTGAGATCTTTAGGTCAACCGCTTCCCAGGATACAATGACTCAGTGAGCATTCTTCTTGCATAAAAAATTACTCGCCAAACTATCTTGTGCATTTCGCTATCACTACAACTTGAAAACTCGAAGAAAGACGAAGAAGATCAAAATTGTCGGTTTAATTGCTGGAGGCTTTGTGTATTTTTGTGTAGTGTCTTACTAATGAGGAGAGTTTCTGCTTTTATAGCTTTTGAAAAACTTCCGAAAGGTCGCGTTCAGGCGTTGTCTCGCCTCATTTATGTTAGGCGATGCCTCACTTAAGCGTCGCCTTGTCATTGAGCCTCTAGATGAGGCCTCGAATATGCTTTCGAAAAGGCACACCCAGACATCGCCTCGACATTTAAGCCCCAGGCAACGCCATTCGCGTCCTGTACGATGCCAGTGCACCCATTGGACCTTGTTATGAGCCTGAATTGGCTTGTGATTTGCACCTCTGCGCACCAGCGCAAAGAGAGAGTCTCCCTAATCACTATCTTACCAAGTAGGTAGAACGGTTTTATATTTAAACTCACATTCTCTTCACTTTACAAGCAATGTGGGCACATTGCTTGCATTTCTACTCCACAATGTTGAATATTTTATTCTTAATGGACTCACATTATTATGATTATTTTAGGCAACTCTTTAAGTATCAAAATCTCATTCAATTTAACTGGAATTTTGACTTATGAATAATCAAGTTCATACCTCTCATCTCAAGGCGTTTATTTATGTTTAATTCATCTCAATTTGTGATGGTGTACTGCACCCTCACTTTTGGCTCACAAAATGGGGTTGCACCACTATTTTCTTCACACTTCAATACTCAATTTTCCAACAATTAGGATAGGCTTATCAGAATTGGGTATAGTCAACTTATGCGTGCCAATCTCATAGCTTTGCCAAGCTTAAGATATGTATGTTAAGTATATTTTTTATAAATGAAAATTTATTTGTTGAATGGAGTGCGGCAAGTGTGTTGTCTGTACAATGATGGTGAATTGTTTGTTCAGTTCAGTAATTCCCTTGTAGAATATGGCACTGTCAATTACCAGATTTTCAGCGGTTAATTGTTGTAGTTGCAGCCCAACATGACCATTTTCTGGGTCAAAGCGTTGAAGAACTCTGCCGTGAGGCATAGCTTCGTTGATTATGTCATGGGTTCAATATCCTAAAATTTAGACTAGTCTAAATGGAGATGGACATTCAATTATCAAATAGGATAGTCGGGGTGGATATTATCTCTTAAACTAACTTTTGGTTGTCTCTTCTGGTTGTTTATTACTTCTATTTGTGTGTCATAGTCTAATTTTAGGATTACATTATCGATGTTTATTCTATATTTGTCACAAGTACTTCGTTCCCTGATTTTGAATCATTTTGTGTGAAAATGCCTACATTTGTGAGTTGAAGATTGATGTGTGTTCAGGGATGTGGTGTCTATGTAAGATTCTGTGGCCGGGGTTCAAGGTTTTGTGGGTATAGTGTCCTTGCATAAATAAACAACACCATTGCTGGTTATTTGTTGTGGGTGTTTCTTAAGGAGAATGAATGTCTCGACTCTCGAGTCAATGTTGGGCAAAAAACTATACATTATGGTGATCAATCAGAGATTATTCTGCATTTTTCTGGGCGTGCTTGCTCTGGTTTGTTCTCACTGCTACAGTATGCGATGGAAGTAAGGCTAAATTAAAGTTGTCATAATGTAGCTGAAAGTTTTTGCTATTTAAGGCTTAATTAAACTCACAGTTATCTCCTCTTATCAAATTATATAAAATTTGAGTATCTGTTTACGAGTGGTTGCCTATTGTTGTTTATCAATTTTTGTTGGCAAGTGAGTCAGTTTGAATTTATATATCGTATCTAGTATTTGGCTACTTAATAATAGACCGTGTGACTGTGTTTCTTGTGAACTGAATAGTATGGGCTTCAACCTCAATTTTTAAGTGAATGGTATCCACCAGGAAGTTTTTTATAGTTAACATCTGGACG
Organism: Umbilicus rupestris; assembly: GCA_963678935.1. Taxonomy (NCBI): domain Eukaryota; kingdom Viridiplantae; phylum Streptophyta; class Magnoliopsida; order Saxifragales; family Crassulaceae; genus Umbilicus; species Umbilicus rupestris. Next base: position 6,506,028 of record OY787605.1, read on the forward strand.
GTGATGATAATGGATATATTCACCAAAAATGCCATAGTATAAAACTGTTGCTATGTTTTTTGCTGAATGCAAACTTGTACACCTTTGTAACTAAATTCTAATGAACAAGATGTTTGTTGCAGTTTCCTGTGGGGAGGGTCCACCGTCTGTTGAAGACTAGGGTTGCTGCAAATGGAAGGGTTGGAGCTGCAGCTGCAGTTTACACAGCAGCCATACTGGAGTACCTAACTGCTGAAGTTTTGGAGTTGGCTGGGAATGCTAGCAAGGATCTTAAGGTAAAACGTATAACACCAAGGCACTTGCAACTTGCAATTCGAGGAGATGAGGAACTCGACACACTGATTAAAGGAACCATAGCTGGTGGTGGTGTTATTCCTCACATTCACAAGTCTCTTATCAACAAGTCCACCACTGAGTAGCTTGCTTATGGAAGTTGTACTAGTCTTTCTGATGGTTATATTTTCCCATTTCTAGCTACCCGGGTCATTTATAATTGGGTACTTGACTAACTGCTGCTTGTGCAATTTGATTAGATTTTGAAGTTTAGTTTGATTCCTATGGTAAGCATGCATGTTGTTTCTCTCTCTCTCTTTCCGCCCTGGACCTGGACTCCTTCCTCGTCCTCCTGTGTGTAAATACTAAATAATGATACATACAAATATGCAATAGACTAATTTGTTGTGTCAGTCGGTATATTCAGAATCATTTGGGTTTTTTCTTTCTTTTCGAAATGGATCGTTGTGTGTTGTTCAATTGCAAGAATGAATGTGCAAGAGCTATAAAACAAAAGAAATTGTTGAGTGAACGAATCAATATTTTCTTCCAAGAAACCCATTGATGTTGCAGATGTTGATATGAAAGGAACGGTGCCAATTGCAGATGGATAATACTCCGTGCCGTGCCTCAGCAAAAGTGCACCAATCATTAAGTTGTTGCCCTATTCGACAAAATGCTGTCATCCATCCTTTCTTTACAACTTGTTTCTTTATAAATACGACAATAAAATATTTAAGCAACTTTTAAAAATCATATTTATAAAGAAGTTTTGTCAAGTCTCAATCCTTGCAACAATATATATGTTAATCGACGGACATTAATGAAAGCACGTAACATCATATTATTCATAGCCATTTTGAGTCTCAAAATTACTTTCTCACAAAATTGGACATTTTTATTTAGATTGAATCACACCACTTCAATATGTAAGTTAATAACTAACCTAGATCAATTTGAGATATTCTGCTGACCGAATACAGGTTTCTTTCAACTTGATTATCCAGATTGTGTTTCTTTATATCCTTTCTTTGCCGCACACCCTCAATTCACTTTTAACCGGTTCTACATTTTTACTTGTTCCTATCGCAAATTTTGCTCAACTAAACATGGAGGAGAAAGCAAGTTTAAGGGTTTTATCTTTAAAAAAAAAATTAATGGAAATAAAATGAAATAAAAAATATGTTAGAAAATAAACTTTTCAATGGAAAAGTCATATTCATTATTTTATTTTCATTTTCCATAACAAAACCAAACACAAATAAACATTTTCCTCCAAATTTTATTTCCATCCCTCAAGGAATGAAAGGGCTTAAAGGTCAAGTGACGTCAATTTATTGTCGTTGTCTTTTCAAAGTGCTCGTCATATGCTAAAGGAGTTTCACTATTTATCGTCGACAGATTGAAAGTCTAGCAATATTATTATATATGTAATTTTGTAATTGTTGTAAATTCTAATGTAGTTAAACGCTGAGTTTTAGTTATGTTCAATCTGGGTCGTTGATTCTCATCCAGTGGTGGAGCTACTGCGTATAAAATGAATCGTGCAAAGAAAATTAGGGCATCGAAAACAAGCTTTGCGATTCACTTCTTGAAGAACTCCGAGTGTGCGATTCTTGGCTGGTGTGTTATCTTCTGCTGGCTGTGGAGTTCTGAGGTTGGCTAGGCCATCACTTGGTGAGGGGCGCAGGCTGGGAAGCCTAGTGTGGCTGGTTGTGGTTCCTGCTCTTGCGACAAGAGCAGCACAAGGTTGAGTTACGGCTGTGCTTGGAAGAAGGCGGTGAATCAGGTGCTGTAGTCTTTCCACTAGGCTTTACTTGTTAGTAAAGAGTTGGTGTAATTTCCTTTAGGCTTGATTGAACTTTTATAAGACTCCTAGCTGATTAGTGCTTGGTTCCAAGTCTCCGAGCTTAGTGTGGATGTAGGCTTGTTCACAAGCCGAACCACAATAAAAACCGTTGTACTGTTGTGTTCTTGCTTGCTTGTTTGTGGCTGATAGCATTCCGCAGGTTTTAGGTTTTTCGTAGCCATTGTTATTGATTAGATTAGAGCAGTAGATTTACTACAGTAGTATCAAGCCTCTCTGCTCGATTCTTGATTGAATCTAAGCAGATTGGTTATGTTCTTGATCAATAACAGCTTTGGGAACCTTTTGCTACTCCGCCTCTTCCATAGGTGTTGAGCCGTTGCGGGTTCCCGACCACAATTTCGATTGCAAGTGTGTAATTCTTGCTGAATAAAATTTGTGGTGCATATACTGATCTTGCTGTTATTCTTGTTGTCTTTGGCTGTGAGGCAAAATAACCACACGGCTAACAATTACCCCATTCGATGGGAAACAAGAATTTGGCGTATGGAGTATGAAGATGAAAGCCCTGTTGAGCCACCACAAAGTGCTGATAGCACTGGAAGCCAAAGAGGAAAAATGGAGCGAGGAAAACAAGAAAAAGAAGGCTGAGATCGATGAGGAGGCTTTTAACCTCATCATCTTGAACCTTGCAGACACTATTCTGCGCAGGTTAGTGCCTGCACTTCTCCTCTTCAACTTTGACATAAATTAGAAAGTTTGTTTGAAATAGATTGTCACCAAATTTAGCTTATCTTAAGCCATCATTGTTTGCTTCTAAAATGGACACGTCTTAGACCATTAATGAGAATTTGGATGAGTTCTTAAAATTGACTTTGATGCTGAAAAAATTGATCATGAGCTTGATAATACTAGTGTGGTTATGATTTTGATGAATTCCTTATCTGATAATTATCAAGTTATGAAAGATGTGTTTCAGTACTCTGGTACTGTGCCTACATATGACTTGTTTTGCACTGCTTTGAGAACTAGGGAGTTATAATTAAAACATGCTAAGAATAAGTCTGGTGTTAATCTGTTTGTTAAGAACAAGACAAGCTCTAATCAGTTTAATAAAACTAGGGTGGCTAGTAATGACAATAAGTGAAAAGGCCGGAAGAAAAATATAATAAATGCCAGAATGAGATTAGAAAATGCTATCATTGTGGGAAAATTGAACACTTAAAGAAAAATTGTTTTAAGTGGCTAGCTAAGTGTAAAATGAGAACAGCCAAGAAACAACTAATGCTAGCGCTGCCAATCTTTCCTGTGAATATGTTGAAGTGCTGAGTGTGACTGAAAATGATTGCATTAATGACTGGATATTGGATTCTATCTGCTCGTTCCATAGAGTCCCCATAAATCTTGGTTTAGTGATTTTTCTGATGTGTTAAGTGAAAAGGTTTATATGGGTGATAATAAAGAATGCGAGGTTATGGGGATTGGGTCTATTTGTCTGACTTTGCATGATAGTAAAACTGTTAAAATGACAAATGTGAGATATGTGCCTGGATTGAGAAAGAATTTAATTTCTCTAGGGACATTAGATGATTTGGGATGCTTATATGTTGCTGAAAATGGTCTGTTGCATGTTTATAGAAATGATAAACTTGTCTTGAGGTGTTAAACACAACGGATTGTATGTTTTGAATGGTTCTTGTATTGCTGAAAAATTTAATGTTGCTTCTGTGAGTGAGAATGTTATTTCTGATACTCTAAAGTGGCATTTTAGGCAGGACATATTGGTAGTAATAGTCTGAATGCTTTAAGTCAGCAGGGGGTGTTAGGCAGAGTCTCTGTAGCTGATTTACCATTTTGTGAACCTTGTGTTATGTCTAAGCAGCATAGATTGAAATTTCCCACTGATATGCGTTTGTCTAAGGCTAGTTTAGGATATATTCATGCTGATCTTTGGGGCCTTGCTAGTCATGAAACTCATGGAGGAAATTGGTTTTTCTTGAGCTTGATTGATGATTTTTCTAGACTAGTATGTACTCTTCTCCTTAAGTTTAAGGCTGATGCTTTTGTTAGATTTAGGGATTGACTTACCTTAGAACAAAATCAGATCAATAAAAAATTGAAGGTTCTTAGAACTGATAATGGTCTGGAATTTCGTAACATTGAGTTTGCTAGTTTTTGTTAGAATTTAGGCATTCTAAGGTATAGAACTGTTAGATCCACTCCTCAGCAAAATGGGGTTGCCGAGAGGATGAATATGACCAATTTAGAGAAAATTAGGGGGCTTTTAATCACTGGTGCCCTCCCCAAGGGTTTTGGGGAGAGGTTTTATATACTGCCACCTATTTAATTAATAGGAGCCTGACTTGAACCTTAGGTTTTAAGTGCCCTCTTGAATTATGGTATAATCGGAAACCCAGCCTAGATAATCTTAGGATTTTTGGGTGTGCTGCACATGCACATAATAGAAAAGGAAAGTTAGACCCAAGATTCCTGAAGTGCGTGTTTGTAGGGTATCAGTCGGGAACCAAAAGTTATAGGTTGTGGGATTGGACTTCTAGAGGGGTAAAAATTATTATAAGTAGGGATGTGGTGTTTGATGAGAATAGTTTCCCTTGTAAGGATAGAGCTGATCAAGTTACCCCTGAAAATGTAGAACCTAGGTCAGTTGGAGCTCCAATTATGGGGGAGCTTGGTGGCCCGGTAAGTGCTCCCCCTGACCCCAGTATTACCTTAGCTGATCCTACACTTTAGAAGCTAGTTTGGATCACCAGAGCATGGTTGATTAAGCTGATCAGCAACTTGAGGGTGTTGAGTTAACTGAGAATCCCTCACATGAGACCTTGGCTGATTATCAATTAGATAGGGATAGAAATGGAAAGAGAGATTAGGCCGCCCTCTAGGTACTCTTGAGTTGAGTTAATGTTTACTGCCCTTTAGCTGCCCGTGAGGTTAATGAGAGTGAGGTCGATAGTTTTTTAGAAGCTGTTAGCTCCAAGGATAAGAATAAATGGGCTGAAGCTATGGATGAGGAGATGAACTTCTCTAGAGTAAACACTACTTGGGTTTTGGTAGAAAAACCCAAGGATTAGAAAATGGTGGAGTGTAGATGGCTCTACAAAAATTAAGGAGTGAGTGAGTGATGATGATCCACTTAGGTTCAAGGTCAGGTTAGTGGCCAAGGGGTATACCCAAAGGGAGGGTATATATTTTACTGAGGTCTTTTCACCAGTGGTGAAGTTTAAGACTATTAGAATTATTCCATCATTGTTTGGTTGTATGGACCTTGAGTTAGAACAGTTCGATGTTAAAATTGTATTTTTACATGGTGAGCTAGATGAGAGTATTTATATTGAGACAACATGAGGGATTATGTTGATAAAAAATTTCCTGGGCATGCATGGTTACTTAAAAAAATCATTATATGGTTTAAAACAAAGTCCTAAACAATGGGTATAAAAAGTTTGACTCTTTTGTGCTGAGTATTGGATTTGTTAGAAGTAAATAAGACAGATGTTTCTATTTTACCTCGTTGAATGATGATCTTGTCTATTTGCTATTGTATGTGGATGATATGCTATTGATTAGTAAGTCTGTTACTAAATTAAATAAGTTGAAGTCTGATCTGAACTCTATGTTTGATATGAAAGACTTAGGAAATGCTAAAAAGATTTTAGGAATGCTAATAGAGAGAAACAGACCAAACAAATGGCTTAAAATCCATCAGAAACCTTATTTAGAAAAGATTGTCTCTAAATTTGGTAATCTGAATTGTAAAATCGTTTTTGTTCCTATAGCACCTCATTCTATTTTAAGTAAACAATAATGTCCTAAATCTAGATCAGAATTGTTGAGCATGGAAAACAGATCTTATGCTAATGCTATTGGATCTATCCTGTATGCTATGATTAGCACTAGGCCTGATTTGTCTTATGTTATTTCATTTCTAAGTAGATATAAGTCTAATCCTGGATTGACTCATTAGAATGCTTTGAAATGGATTATTGGATTTATTGCTAGCTCCCTGAATGTTGGTTTATGTTATGCTGTTAGGTCTTATAATTTTAGACTGATCGGTTATGTTGATTCTGATTTTGCTAGTGATAAGGATTCAAGAAAATCCACTACTGCATTTTATTTTACTCAAGGGAATAATTGTATTTCATGGAAATCTCAATTGCAGTCTATTGTTGCATTGTCCACCACTAAATCAGAATATATTGCATTGTGTGATGCTTGTAAAGAGTCAGTTTGGTTGATTGAAATTTTATCTGAGGCTTATGTGTGTGAAAGTGCACTTTTTATTTTTCTGACAGTCAGTCTGCCTTGCATCTTAGTAAAAATCCTATTTATCATGAAAGGACCAAACAAGTAGATGTTAGGTTTCATTTTATTATGAATTTGGTTGCAGATGGTAAGGTAGAATTGTTGAAGGTTGATACGTATCCCGCAGATTTGGGTACTAAAATTATTTCTAACAACAAGTTCAAGCACTGCTTAGATCTTTTGTTCATTGAGTGATTTTGCAGGTATCTGGGTGATGAAGAGGTCTCATAATGGTGCACTGGTTTGGGTAGGAGGGTATTGTAATTTAGGTGAAGAATTGTTATAAATTCTAATTTCTATACCTGTAACTTATTTAAACGCTGCGTTTTAGTTATGTTCAATCTGGGCCGTTTATTCTCAGCCAGTGGTGGAGTTGCTGTGTATAAAAGAAATCGTGCAAAGGAAATCAGGGCATCGAAAATAAGCTCTGCGATTCACTTCTTGAAGAAACTCCGAGTGTGTGATTCTTGGCTGGTGTGTTATCTTCTGCGGGCTGTGGAGTTCTGAGGTTGGCTAGGCCATCACTTGGTGAGGGGCGCAGGCTGGGAAGCCTGGTGCGGCTGGTTGTGGTTCCTGCTCTTGGGACAAGAGCAGCGCAAGGTTGAGTTGCGGTTGTGCTTGGAAGAAGTCGGTGAATCAGGTGTTGTAGTCTTTCCAGTAGGCTTTACTTGTTAGTAGAGAGTTGGTGTAGTTTCCTTTAGGCTTGATTGAATTGTTGTAAGACTCCTATCCGATTAGTGGCGTAGATGTAGGCTTGTTCACAAGCCGAACCACGATAAAACTATTGTGTTCTTGTTTGCTTGTTTGTGGCTGGTAGCATTGCGCAGGTTTTAGGTTATTCGTAGCCATTATTATTGATTAGATTAGAACAGCAAATTTACTATAGTAATTTATTTTATGATTTGATGTCAACATAATGGGTATAAATAATTTGCGCTAATCAATCGATCATGAATCGTGCAATGTGTAGGGGTTCTTATTACAATGAGTTGGACGAGGGCATGGAAATGTTGGGAGAGGATTTGTATTTTGGGACTTGACATCTTGGAACTTAAGGCGTTAGGGAATGTGTCATGATATGGTTCATAATTACTATTAGTTGTTTTAAATGAATGGAGTTATACAATCAATCCTGCTTACCAACCACTGTTTCAATTATAAACACAAAGGTCTTAGTTATTTCATGTCAACAACTGAATGAATCTATGCTACTTAATTATTGAATTTCTTTCTAATGGTATAAAAAAGTAAACTTTGTTGACTGTTTTTTCTAATGCCAAGCATGAAAATGTACCAGGCGAGTTAATTGAAGGACTACATGAAACAAGTGTTTTGAATGCCGATAGGAGGAGGGATGCATCCATGTAAATACTATTTACCTAACTATATTTTCCATAAGTTTTTGTTAATATATTTTTTCATAAATTAATTTGTTAAAGCTACAACTGAAATGCAAATCAAGTTATAAATAATGAGAAATTGTTTTTAGCAATGTTCGATTTTTGTTCTCTATCTGTTGCCCTTTTGAAATTAGTGATCGATGTGGATTGAGGTAAAAGTAGTAATGACAATATTTTTGTGTCCCAATTAACAACATGTACTTTGGCGTTGATATAAATAAAAAGAAATTGTGTAACTATAAGCGGTGCGCGTTTACCTCAAATTATTATTGTTTTGTAATGACAAAATTATAGATAAGCAAATTTGAAAGGTGTGACAATCTGAGAACAAAAAATTGGAGCATCGTTGAAAATGTTTCACGAGTGTTTTGTGTATGTTCCAATAATTGAGGTTGAAGTGAGAACGGGCCCCAGTGACCGACCGGTTATTGTGACTCGGCTTAACGGCTCACCCGAGAATTCACGGTTTAGAGAAAAGAAGAAAGATATAGATTCTTTTATTTTTAATTGCCTGGTACTTTTAAGAATTAATATATATTTAAAACCCCACAAATTATTTTTCTTATCTTCTACTTCCCTTCTTCCTCGGATGTGCCTCACCTCGGCTCTCTTCCCATAAACTTCTCATCTCCAAAAGAGCTAAGGAGAAGCAGAAGAGGAGAAAGAAGTGGGTAGATATGGCTTCAACTCTCCAGACCAGATACCTTCTCTCTCTACCCACGAGCCCTAATCCCACCAGAGCCTCCTCAGTTCAACCCCAAACCCTCAGAAACCGCCTCCACGTTCTAAAACCCAGAACCCCAACTGGCTTGTTTTCATCCTCCGATTCGAGGAAACCCCAGTTCCTCTTTCCCAATTCGCCATCTAGGTTATCGAAAAATGGCAGACCTTTACTCATCTGCAAGGCGGAGGCGGCCGCCGCGGCTGCGCCGGTGCCAGATGAGCCTGTTGGCGGTGTAATGGCTAATCCGAAGTTCATGGGTGTGGAGATTGTGACGCTGAAGAAAATCGTCCCGCTTGGGCTGATGTTCTTTTGTATTTTGTTCAATTATACGATTCTGAGGGATACAAAGGATGTGTTGGTGGTGACGGCGCCGGGGAGTAGTGCGGAGATTATACCCTTTTTGAAGACGTGGGTAAATTTGCCGATGGCGATTGGGTTCATGTTGCTGTACACCAAGTTGTCGAATGTGCTTTCAAAACAGGCCCTTTTTTACACCGTGATTCTACCGTTTATAGCGTTTTTTGGGGCTTTTGGGTTTGTGTTGTATCCGTTAAGTGGTCACGTTCATCCTACTGCCCTGGCTGATAAGCTCCTGGCGGCGCTTGGGCCTCGGTTTCTCGGTCCACTTGCAATTCTGAGGATCTGGAGTTTTTGCTTGTTTTATGTCATGGCTGAGCTTTGGGGGAGTGTGGTGGTTTCTGTTCTTTTCTGGGGATTTGCTAATCAGGTGATGATTTCATTACTTTTGTTGTTGCATAATTGTATATTTATTCCATCTCATCATGGTATTTGATTTAGCTTCTAGATTCAAGATCTGGTCTTGTACTGTATGTGGTTGTTGATATTGTCATTTGGATTTGAAGCTGATCATTTTTGAGCTTGTTTTTATTTGAATTCATGATTTTTGGATGTATGAGAACATCTTGGAATTTCCATCGAAATGTAGAGAAACATGGGCTCTCACTTATAGTTCGTCAAGTGTATAAATTTGAGTAATTTGATTCATGTTGATTGAGTCTATCATTGGAGTTTGATTGTCACTGCATTTTGTGTCCAATGTTGATTCGGACCGTTAGAAAGTGGGGATTGAAATGATATAAATATGCACGTTTCTGTTAATTAGTTAGCTGCTAAATTCACTTGGTTCTAAATGATGTGCAGATAACTACAGTTGATGAAGCTAAGAAGTTTTATCCGTTGTTCGGACTTGGTGCCAATGTGGCGCTTATCTTTTCTGGAAGAACTGTCAAATACTTTTCAAATTTGAGGCAGAACTTGGGGCCTGGAGTTGATGGCTGGGCAATATCACTTAAAGGAATGATGTCAATTGTGGTCCTCATGGGATTGGCTATATGTGGATGTTACTGGTGGGTAAATACCTTTGTTCCTCTTCCAACTCGCAGCAGCAAGAAGAAGGTACGTTAGTTCCACAAACTTGCAATAATTTGAACTTGCTCATTACTCTGTTACTCCCTTTTAAATGGGTAGTGTTTACTGAAGAATTAGCAATTTGTTTATAGGCGAAGCCTCAAATGGGAACAATGGAAAGCTTGAAGTTCTTAATGTCTTCGAGGTACATCCGAGATCTTGCAACATTAGTGGTTGCATACGGCATCAGCATTAACCTTGTAGAAGTTACTTGGAAATCAAAGCTCAAAGCTCAGGTAAATGTGGCTTATTCTTAAGCTATTTGTTTCTGAATTTCAATTTTCTTGCAGTTTTATTTATGACACCGTCTTTTGTTGAAAAGTTCCCAAGCCCGAACGAGTACTCTTCCTTTATGGGCGACTTTTCAACTGCCACCGGGATTGCTACTTTTACAATGATGCTTGTGAGTCAATGGATATTTAACAAATATGGATGGGGAATGGCAGCGAAAATCACCCCAACAGTCTTGCTCTTAACTGGAGTTGCATTCTTTTCTCTTATACTGTTTGGAGGCCCAATTGCACCTGGCCTTGCATCTCTTGGGATGACTCCTCTACTTGCAGCTGTGTATGTAGGAGCTTTGCAAAATATTTTCAGCAAGAGCGCCAAGTACAGTTTGTTTGATCCTTGCAAGGAAATGGCCTACATTCCTCTGGATGAGGACACTAAGGTGCATGATCGATACTCATAGTCTGGTACTCCATGCTCGTACTTATGAGCTGTAAATGATTTCCATTATAAATCTTCTCTGTGGTTTGCCTCAGGTTAAAGGAAAGGCGGCAATTGATGTTGTCTGCAATCCTTTGGGGAAGTCAGGAGGTGCATTGATCCAGCAGTTCATGATCTTAACCTTCGGGTCACTTGCAAACTCAACTCCATACCTTGGTGGAATCCTTCTGGTTATTGTGCTGGCCTGGCTTCAAGCAGCTAAATCACTAGATACCCAATTCACAGCTCTGCGCCAAGAAGAAGAGCTTGAGAAAGAGTTGGAAAGAGCATCAGTAAAGATCCCAGTTGTTTCACAAAGCGACTCGAGCGACTCCTCAAGCAGTTTACCTGAGACCTCCTCAACTCCTCGCAACCTTTAAACGGTAACCCACATGACAAAATGGATCAGGAGAAGAAATGGTGAGTAGGCAATTTAGCTTATGTTAGCTGCTTTTATTCTTAGAAATTTGCTACTGCAGGTATGTTATTGTTTATGAATTACATGGTGCCAATCATTTAGAGAAGCTGTTAGCGAGAAGAAGAAAGAACTTCACTAGCATAAAAATCTTATGAAACCATTCCTGTTTTTGTTAATCCTTTTCGTTATATTTGTTGTTTCTTTGTATTCAATTTTCCACCTTTAATTTCGGCTCAGCAGTCACTCTCTCGTTTCCTTTGATTTCTGGAATTGAAGTATATGATCTATCTGAGATGTAAGTTTTATTTTCAATGGACCTTCTAATATTACCCCAAGTGTCGCACTGGTGTTGAGAACAAAGTACCCGTTACTAGTTAATCAGCTACTTTTAGCCTCTGTTTTTAGACCTTACATTTTCAGTACTTAAATAAGTTAAATTAAGTTAAGTTAAGTTAAATACTGAAAAAGTAAATCCATCACCACCCCAACCCACCACCCTAACCACATCACCACCACCACACCCCACCACCACCCCCAAGCCACACCCCCATCACCACCAACACCCCCACCCCCACCACCACAATCTCAATCCACCACCACCAACTCACCACACCACCACCCCAACACCACCACCACAACCCCAACCCACCAACCCAACCACACCACCACCACCCCCAACCAACAACATCACCATACCACCACCATCTCAACCCACCACCACAACCCCAACCCACCACCCCAACTCACCACCCCCACACCACCACCACCACCACCACCCAAACCACCTTCCACCATCTCAACCCACCACCACATACTTAAGGTTAAAAATATGTTTGTAAAAGTACTTAAGTTAAGTTCAGTTAAATTATGTTAACTACAGTTAAGTTAAGTTAAATTTAGTTAAAAAACAGACCCTACATTTGGGTCAATTACAAAGGGGTTCCTTAATTATTGGTGCATATGGAGACTGCAAGATGTGTCTTGTAATGGGTCTGCCAAAGACAATCATGTTGATAGTTAGTGGATACAAGGACAAGGAGCTCTTCACCTACTCCTTCTCCCATCCCCTCCAAAGCCTATCCTGCAAAATTGAAACTTGCATGCTAATGAGCTTACCAATTTATCCTCATCCATTTGTTTGTTTCTCCTCAGCTTGCTCTATTTGGTGCTATAAACAGGAAAACAATTTAGATCTACCCCCTCCCCATATTTGAATATTTCATGTGCCCCTTTTCTAAAATCGTTTCTCAAATACCCCATTTCATATTGAGATCGGTTTTGATAAGATCGGTCTTATTAAAAAAGCAGAAGACCGATCTTCATAAAACCGATTAGCTCAGTTTTACAATGAGACTGGTCTTGCCAAGACCGGTCTCATTAAGCAATACTACTTCCAGCAAAATAAAACACTCTGACCTACTAACTTACTAATCCTCACTTCTATCTCTTCAGCCCTAAATCACTGCTCATCTCAAAAAAAGAAAAGACTTTGACCTACTAATCACTGCCCTTCTTTGGGCTTCTCCCGGGGTTTTTTCATTCTCTCCAATGCTTTAATAAGACCGGTCTTGCCAAGATCGGTCTCATTATAAAACTGAACTAACCGGTTTTATCAAGAGCGGTCTCTTACTTTTTTAATGAGATCGGTTTTGGTAAAACCGGTCACAATATGTAACGGAGCATTTGAGAAACAATTTTAGGAGATGAGAAATTGGTTTTTGGGAGGGGGTAGATCTAATTTTTTTCTATAAATAGAAGGTGTTATAGAATAAAGACAAACCTCCAACGATCCCTCAAACATCCCTCCAAGCCATCCTCTCCATCGGAGTACGACAATACTCCTTCAGTTTCTGTTTTCAGCTTCCTTCACTTTTTATTTCATTGAAATTGACTAATTTGTATTTCTAAACTTATGTGTACGAGTGTTTCCTATTAAGATAATAAATCGTTGTGCTTTCTTCCACCAAAATTAGTATTGCGTATTTATATTGTTTATGAGAGATTAGGTTTATCCTACATTTAGTATCAGAGCTAGCGTTGTATACAAAATATTAGGAGCGATATTTTTAAACATGTTTAACACGATTCCAATACAGATACCAAAATTCAATGGGCGGAATTTTAAAATTTTAAGGAACTGAATCTAAATTTTCGTCAAATCGGTTGAGAGTTTATCTCCTGATTATCTTTGAATTTTAGTCGGTTGAGATATTGTCTCGCGATTATCTTGGAAACGGTTGAGCCTTTTTCGGAAGTCTGTTTGCCTTTTACCTATATATCGAGCCAAGCAACAACGAAAGAAAAAACGAAACACACCCAAAAATTCAGAGCATCCTCCCTGAAGCACTCTCCTGTTTGTCTTAGCTTTTGTGGTGGTGGTAGTCAACTATCAGCCTCAGTTCGATCATCAAGGCTCTAGGGCACAGTGCTTGTTGAACAAATGTTTTATCCTGGGAAGCGAATTGCCAAGTGAAACTCAACACGTACGGGCGGCAATATTGCTAGGCAGCGTCCAACGCGACTCAATCCTAACTGTTATTTTTTCATTGTTTCATAATATTATTACTGCTTACCGAATTTCTAACACCAGTTCCATCGAGAACTTAGCAAACTGGTGGGAGATAGCATGCTTTGATTAGTTGAAGTCCCAACATAAGACTCATGGAATGGAAGTAAGGTAAATTTGCAAATTATATCAGCATGTCATTATTGATGAATAGTGCTAGAACATCAAACTATGAATCAGGCATTATGCTGCGGGTTCTTGGCCTGTACCATCAGCTTCCACACTTGAGAACATATATACATTGCCGTCCTTGTTCTTAAATGTTGGATAGTGAATGAAGTTTCAATTCTATAAATGATGAAATATGTGTTCTATAAATGATGAAATATGTAGATAAAATTTGTGAGTAGAATTATAATATATTTAATGAGGTGTTTCTAATGAAGGAAAATTTAGACAAGCATCATGATTGTTATATTAAATCAAATGTTACATCAATTTTCAATATAAAATAAATGAAGTAACTAAATCAATTATCTAATCTATTTAATACATCAATTTAATTTAATTTAATTTAATCAAATCAATATAATATAAATTAAATTAATTAGATTGCATATTATAAATCGATAATCAAATAAACAAATTACTCAAAGCAAGAACAGAATTAAAAATACAAGCAAACCGGAATGAGTTAATGCTCGTTCGATGATTTCCTTAAAGCTTTTATCGTCGTCCCACCAGGTGCTTGGAAACGGTAAGAGCTTCACAAAATATATCAACTTGTGAGTATACCTCTTTGCACCACAAGGTAATACTTCGGCAAACCAAACTTGTGCTAGCAACTACACCAATGAAATACTCAAAAGAGTATATTGAAATCAAAGGAAAAGAAAGCCGGCTATCAAGGGAGGATATGTTGAAAATGAGAGATGTCGTTGCGTGACTTGTGATCTCTCAAGCCCTCATTTGCACCTCCTTTTATAGGGGAGGATGGAGCAGCCTATCATTATGACATTATGGGTGCCATAATGTCCTCTTGAAGATACCAAAATAAATGTTCCAAGGGAACTATTGGTCTCACAATGAAGTCCCTTCATTTCAACATAACCAAAATCAATTTTTAATGTTCTTGAAAAGATGAATAGGTCTCTCATTAGTGTATAGCCATTATCAGGGCTAGCTAATTAAGGATTTCATGCTATTGGAAAACTAATAGCTCATAAATATTATGAATATCATAATCGAGATAAGCCTTCATGTCTTTTAAGGAAAACAAATAAAGCTTTTCACTTGACCTATGTGAAATTTAAAATAATTTTGAGCATTTTAATTAATTCATTGTAGTTTCAATTTGGGCATGTAAATAATTAATTTTTTTCCTTTTCATTAATAGAAATTTAAATCAAATTAAATACTTTCATATTGAGATATAAAAGATACTTTAATGTTGATTATAAAATATGGTCAACCCACATTTTCTTCACACTTACACCAATTTTTTTCCAACAATCCCCATATGAATAAAAGCAAGGGGAGAATAAAATCAAGACACAAATCGATATGATGGTAGTTTCTTTGGTCAATATATGTATAGGATAGGTGGGCAAAGCCTTTGAATCTTCACATATTAAGACATGTCTTCTTTACTGACTATACAGTAGACTCGATGTTCTTGAACTGTTCATCGTATAATGTAAATGAAACATATATCTTCCATAAATATATTCCTGACACAAGTTTAGTTCTCATGGTTTGGGTTATTTTCTGACCCTGAAACCCCTGCCTTAATCTATGAGAGTTTTGAAAGAATTGAGCCTTATTAATTCTTTATAGAAGCGACCTCACTTCTTTCTCACATAGGCGATTCGTTATTTTAAGTAATCCCGCATTATTTGTTGGAATTTCAACATCCGAAATCTAAAATTCCTTAAAAGCTTTAGGCTTAACCTCGTGCGGGAGTCACCAATTTAAACAAAGAATGGGAACGGGGGTTAACCCCTTCAGTGTAGTCTCAGCAGTTAGGTTGTCCCTTTGAACCAAGATCTTGGGATCTTCAGTCAGCATGATTGGGTTTCCTTTGCATTGACTTTATTTATCTAAGAGCTTAAGTCTCATTGCTCTATACGTCTTCTTTACTTGGTCCATATTTTAACCATTTGATTAATGGATCCGGAATATTATCTTTGGACCTTACATAGTCCATACTAATGACTCATGAAGAGAGAAGTTGTCTAATGGTATTATGTCGTTGACGTTTATGTCGTGACTTATTATACATTACATTTTGTGCCCTTCCAATTGCAGATTGGTTGTCACAATATAAATATATTGTTGGCACAAGTGTTGTCCATTTTGAAATATCCTCTACAAAATTTCTTAGCCACTCAGATTATTCGCCATATTTATCTAATGCAACGAACTCAGCTTCCATAATGGATCTAACTATCACAGTCTGTTTAGAGGACTTCCAAGACACTGCAGCACCTCCTAGAGTGAATACATATCCACTTGTCGCTTTTGAATCTTGTATATCAGATATCCAACTTGCATCAGTGAACCTTCAATGACTTCTGAATATCTGGTATAATGTAGACCATAATCATGAGTAAACTGTAAGTACCTCAGTACTCTCATGATTGCTTTTCAGTGTTCTGATCCTGGATTACTCGTATATCTAGCAAGTCTACTTACAGTATAGGCAATGTCAGGTCTAGTACAATTCTTTAAGTACATTAGACTACCTATGACTCTCGCATATTTCACTTGGGGATACCTTCTCCTTTGTTTTTTAGAAAAGTGTTGACTGATGTCTATTGAAGTTGTGAATATTCTTAAACTATCATTTCCAAACTTGTTTAAGATCTTCTCGACGTAATGTGACTAGCTTAAGACAAGTCCATCATTAGTCTGTGTAATCTTGATACCTAGAATTACATCAGCCAGTTCCAAATCTTTCATAACAAACTTAGAGTTTAATATAGCCTTTTTAGGCTTAATTATGCCATCATTGTTTCTCACAATGAGCATGTCGTCAACATATAAACATAGAATCACATAACCATGTTCCGTGTTTCTAATAGAAACGCACTCGTTGATTTTAAACCCATTTGATATCATCACGGTGTCAAATTTCTCATGTCACTGCTTTGGGGCTTGTTTTAGGCCACAAAGAGCTTTTACAAGTCTACAAACTTTTTTCTCTTGACGAGGCTCTATACAACCCTCGGGTTGTTCCATATTGATTTCTTCCTCAAGATCACCATTGAGGAAAGCTGTTTTCACATCCATATGATGTATTTCTAAATTACGCAAAGCCTCAATTGCTATTATCATCCTTATAGAAGTGATTCTCGTCACCTGGAGAAAATGTATCAAAATAGTCAAGAACTTCCTTTTGTCTATAACCTTTGATTGCAAGCCTTGCCTTGTATTTATCGATAGTGTCATCCACTTTCATCTTCCTGGTGAAGACCCACTTAGAACCTAGTGTTTTACTTCCAGGAGGAAGATCAACTAATTCTCACGTATGATTTCGCAAGATAGAATCGATTTAATTCGCTATGGCTTCTTTCCTCAAGAGACCCTCAACTGAGTTTGTAGCCTCTTTGTAAGTTCAAGGTTTAGTTTCGAGCATATAGGTTAGAAAATCAGTATCAAATGATTTTTCGATCCAAGCTAGCTTGCTTCGTCTAGGTTCTTCTGATTCTATATCATTTCCGGAATTATCATCTCGTTCTTGAGTTATTTCCTCAATATCTTCAAATAACTGATGAGATGAACCCAAATCATTTCCTTAGACTTATAAGAAAAAACTTGTTCAAAGAACGAAGCATTCTTTGATTCCAAGATGGAACTTTTGTCTATATCAGAATTTTTTGATTCATACACAAGGAATCTATACGCATTACTGTTTTGCGCATAACCAATGAATATACAATCAACAGTTTTTTGTCCTATCCTCATTCGTTCAGGACGGGGAGCCATTACCTTAGCAAGACACCCCCACACTAGCAAGTATTTATAGGAAGGCTTACTTCCTTTAAATAGCTCACATGGAGACTTCTCCTCCTGTTTGCGAGGTACCTTATTTAAAAGATACTTCGCTGATAAGATGGCTTCCCCCATATTCTGTAGGGTAACCCAGAGCTTAACAACATTACATTCATGATCTCTTTCAGAATCCGATTCTTTCGTCTGGCAAAGCTGTTTGATTAAGGTGAGTATGATGGAGTTACTTCATGAATAATTCTATATTGTGCACAAAAGGCCTCAAACGGTTCTACATATTCATCTCCACGATCACTTCTCAACTTCTTTATCTTTTTGTTGAGTTGACTCTCAACTTCTAATTTATGCACGACAAACTTTTCAATTGCCTCATCTTTGATTTTAAGCAAATAAACATAACAGTATTTTGTACTATCATCAATGAAAGTCACAAAATATTAGTTATCACCTCTGGTTAGCACAAATTTTAAGTCGCATAGGCCACTATGAATGAATTCAGGGGTTCAGTTTTTCTTTCAACACTGTGAAAGGAGGTTCTCGTCAACACAAGATTCACACTTGTGTTTGGAATCTATATGAGATTTGGGTATACACTCCAAATTCATTAGTTTTTTTTATTGTGTCATGATTTACGTGGCCTAATCTTTTGTGCCATAAATTAGAGGACTCAAGTTAATAAACGGAAGAAATATTTTAATTGCTATTTTTGGGTTTGATGGCTATTACATTCATTTTCCACATGCCATCCTTTACATAATCTCTTCCCAAATACATGTTATTCTTTGTGAGAACAATTTTCTAGGACTCAAATACCATCTTAAATCCATGATTATTCAGCAGTGTACTAGAGATCAAATTCTTCCTTACATCGGGCACATAAAGAACCTCTGTAATCTTCAGCTCCTTGCCTGATGTCAGCTTCAGGACTATTATACCCTTCCCCTTGATCTCAGAGGAGGCGAAATTACCCATGTACAACTTCTCTCCAGCCTTATTCAGCTCTAGTTTGGAGAATACATTCTTATTCAAGAAAATGTGGCGGGTTGCTCCTATGTCCAGTCACCACTCTTTTGGATTGGAATCCACCAAGTTCAGCTTAGAGGCTTCTTATAGTCAACTGCTCGGTGACCCTCTTTGTCACAGTTGAAGCATTTTCCCAGAAACTTAGATGATTGCCTTTTCTTGAACACTACACCCTTAGTTGCAAATTTGTTAGAGGGTTTCTTTCTCTTTGAACTCTCACCATGCTCCACTAAGTTGGCCTCTCCGATGGTGCTTTGAACCTCTTATCGGAGCCACGAAGGTCTTCCTCAATTTGAAGACAAACCACAAGGTCTTCAAAACTCATCTTTTTTGGCTTGTGCTTGAGATAGTTTTTGAAGTCGTTCCACCCTGAAGGTAACTTCTCGATGACTGAGGCAACTTGGAAGGATTCACTTATGTTTATTCCCTTAGCATGGATCTCATGGATTATCAATTGCAGCTCTTGCAATTGACTTACCATCGTTTTAGAATCTACCATCATGAACTCAAGGAAGCGGCAACAATGGATTTCTTAGAACCGACATCCTCACTTCGATATTTCTTATCCAATGACTCTCAAAGCTCCTCAGTTGTTTGGTACTGTATACGTTGTACAATGTGTCATTTAAGTTGTTCATGACGTAGTTCCGACACAGATAATCGAAATCTTTCAAAGCACTATATGCCATGAAAACTTGTGAGTTCGTTTCATCCTCCTTATAAGTAGGAGGGTCTTCGGTAAGGAACCGAGCCAACCCATTGGTGGTCAGACAAAAGTGCATCTTCTGTTGCCATATCTTGAAGTTCAGTCCTGTGAACTTCTCAAGCCTTTCGGCCGACATCACTAAGGTGGGCACTCGTGCCTTTGAAGCGCTTGGAATTGAACCCGCAGGTCCATTCCAGCCATAAACGTCATCATAGGGATGTTACTAGGCACCACACTAGGTACCCTAGGTGTTGGCAACATTGCAGGAGTAACCAGAATGTTGGCTTCAATTTCCATACTTTGATTTGTGTTTTGGTTTTCCATGTCTACAAAAGACCAAATTGTTAGTAATCAAAAAGTATAAATTGTATTCACAATTTTATCTACAACACATAAAAGCTTTACGATTTGTTAAAAATTGAATGAAATTTCAATCTATGAATGATGTAACATGTAGATAAATTTTTTTGAGTAGAATAATAATATATTTAATGGAATATTTCTAATGAAGGAAAACTTAGACAAATATCATGATTGTTATATTAAATCAAATGTTACATCAATTTAATATAAAATAAACGAAGTAACTATCTCAATTATCTAATCTATTAAATACATCAATTCAATTTAATCAATTTAATTAAATCAATATAGTACAAATTAAATTAATTACATTGAAGATTAAAAATTGATAATCAAATAAACGAATTACACAAAGTAAAAACAGAATTAAAAATACAAGCAAACCTGAATTAG
Source organism: Umbilicus rupestris (assembly GCA_963678935.1). Classification (NCBI taxonomy): domain Eukaryota; kingdom Viridiplantae; phylum Streptophyta; class Magnoliopsida; order Saxifragales; family Crassulaceae; genus Umbilicus; species Umbilicus rupestris. The sequence goes on from OY787605.1 coordinate 6,526,111, forward strand.
TTAAGGCTCGTTCGACGATTTCCTTAAAATCTTTTATTGTCGTCCCACCGGGTGCTTGGAAATGGCAAAAGCTTCATAAGATACAACAACTTGTGAGTATATCTTTTTGCACCACAAACAGTGAAGGATCTAGAGAGTCGAGAAAGGGGGTCACAAAATAAAATTGTACGATTTTATTAATATTTATTAATAACTAAAATAATAATTTTTTGTAAAATTTTTTTTTTGGGGGGGGGGGGGGCACGGGATCCCCCTGTACCTCCCAGGATCCACTGACCACAATATAATACTCCGGCGAACCAAACTTGTGCTAGCAACTATCACCAATGAAATATTCAAAAGAGTATGTTGAAATCAAAGGAAAAGAAAGCCGGCTATCAAGGGAGGATATGTTGGAAATGAGAGATGTTGTTGTGTGACTTGTGATCTCTAAAGCACTCATTTGCACCTCCTTTGATAAGGGAGGATGGGGTAGCCCATCATTATGGTATTGTGGGTGTCATAATGTTCTCTTGAAGACATCAAATTGAATGTTCGAAGGGAACTATTGGACTCAAAATGAAGTCCTTTCATTTCATTTTAACAAGACTAAAATCAATTTTCCCAGGATCCCCCTGTACCTCCCAGGATCCACTGACCACAATGTAATACTCCGGCGAACCAAACTTGTGCTAGTAACTATCACCAATGAAATATTCAAAAGAGTATGTTGAAATCAAAGGAAAAGAAAGCCGGCTATCAAGGGAGGATATGTTGGAAATGAGAGATGTTGTTGTGTGACTTGTGATCTCTAAAGCACTCATTTGTACCTCCTTTGATAAGGGAGGATGGGGTAGCCCATCATTATGGTATTGTGGGTGTCATAATGTTCTATTGAAGACATCAAATTGAATGTTCGAAGGGAACTATTGGACTCAAAATGAAGTCCTTTCATTTCATTTTAACAAGACTAAAATCAATTTTCCCAGGATCCCCCTGTACCTCCCAGGATCCACTGACCACAATGTAATACTCCGGCGAACCAAACTTGTGCTAGTAACTATCACCAATGAAATATTCAAAAGAGTATGTTGAAATCAAAGGAAAAGAAAGCCGGCTATCAAGGGAGGATATGTTGGAAATGAGAGATGTTGTTGTGTGACTTGTGATCTCTAAAGCACTCATTTGCACCTCCTTTGATAAGGGAGGATGGGGTAGCCCATCATTATGGCATTGTGGGTGTCATAATGTCCTCTTGAAGACATCAAACTGAATGTTCGAAGGGAACTATTGGACTCAAAATGAAGTCCTTTCATTTCATTTTAACAAGACCAAAATCAATTTGCAATGCTCTTGAAAAGATGAATATGTCTCTCATTAGTGCATAGTCATTATCAATGGTTAGTTAATCAAGTTTTCCATGCTATTGGAGAAGTAATAGTCCGCAAATGTCATAATCAAGATAAACCTTCATGTCTTCTAAGGAAAATAAATAAGGCTTTTCACTTGACCTATGTGAAATTTACATGCTCTTCATAATTTTGAGCGTTTTATTTCATTCATTTTAATTTCAATTTGAACATGTAAATAATTAATTTTATCCTTCATTAATAGAAATTTAAATTAAATTAAATATCTTCATATTAAGATAAAACATACTCGATGTTGATTCTAAAATATGACATCTGCATTTTTTTTTCACACTTACACCAACTTTTTGGTTGCTGTTAAATTCTCTGGGTAAGTATTGTGAGGTGTTGGCGTGTGGTGTTTTAACATCTGTCTCCTTTCCAGGATTTGCAAGTTAAAGGGTTTGTAATATACATACAGTCGGCAGATACAGACAGAATAATATCCAATGACACGTCGCTTCCAGCCACACCCACGGAATACTTATTCCACCCTCTCAACTTCAAGCCACCCCAAATTGTAGCTAGCTACTAGCCATGCCTCCAGCCACTGGGAACCCGCAAGGTGCTACACTGGAAGCATTCCCTGAGGACGACATGGACAATTTTGTGGAAGCTCTCACTGCTTTCCGATCAAAAGGGCTCCAACCTGAACTCATAGCCTCAATCATAGCTCATTATGCATCCAAATGGCTGCCAGACTTATCCCACTCCCTAAACCCTAAACCTAATTCCTCAGAAACCAGTGCCACATCTTCTTGGATGAAGAAAAGATTCTTTGTCCAAACCCTTGTTGATTTTCTTCCGCAAGAACAGGTCACCATCCCTTGCAGCTTCCTTCTTAAGCTTCTCAAGGCTGCAAACATGGTTGGGGTTGAACCAGCCTACCTGTCCCAAATTGAGAAGAGAGTTGCATTCCAACTGGACCAAGCTACGATCCAGGAGCTGATGATACCTTCTTTTTGTCACTCCTGTGCAACATTGTTGGACATTGAGCTGGTTCATAGGCTGGTTCACATATTTGTGGCTGCAAAGGGTGGCTCAGCCTTGGCTAAGGTGGTTAAATTGGTTGATTCTTATCTGGCGGAGGCAGCCATGGATGCCGCGCTGACTCTCACCCAGTTCATAGATCTGGCCTCGGCTCTGCCTGACAATGCCAGGCCTGCACACGATGGCCTATACAGAGCCATCGACACTTATCTTAAGGTAATGCCCTTTTGGGTGTGGTCAACTTCATTTTGTGTCTTAAACTATTTGCATTTCCAGGTACCTCAACCAAGTCGTATAGAATTCTGTTAATCAACTAGTAAAGTTTTAGAAAAGCTGGTCAGTATCAGTTTCTCAGTCTGGTCACTATCACCACCACTGAATTCTTTTTGCCTTCATTGGAGGACCATTTGAGGATGGAATCATGTGACGATAAACTGAAAATCTGCCTTTATCCTTGGCTTGTCGTATAACGTTCCTATGCCAATAATCCATTTGTATGGTATGGACAGCCCGGCCTTATCTACATAATATTTAAGAAGAAATGAACAAAAACCATTGAGATTGATGATATGGCTAGTGTTGGAGTATGAAGACTAATAGAGGTCCAGGCCAAGGTCCAGTGGTTAGGTAGGATTTCTCATATTTTCTTATAAATAGAAACCTAGCTTGTAACCCAGAGACAACACAGAAGAAAATTCTAAACTCATCATAGTGAATCTCTCTTGCCTTGGTAACGAACTGGTAAACAAATCATTGTGTCGTTTGTCTTTTCGTTTCTTTTATTCGATTTTGATGCTTATCCATATCGTTCTTTCGATCCTAACAACTGGTATCAGAGCGAGGTTGATTATGGATGGAAAGCATCCTGTTGAGAAGCTCGATGGATCGGATTTCGCATTTTGAAAGATGTAGATTGAAGATTACCTGTACGGTAAAGATCTGTTCTTACCAGCGATAAATGAAAAGCCGAAAGACATGAAGAATGAAGAGTGGACCTTGATGGACAGGAAGGCAATGAGTGCGATTCGTCTGTCGTTATCAAAGGAGGTAGCACACCATACAGTAAAGTCAAAATCAACAAAGGATTGCTTGAGACGCTATCTGGACTGTATGAGAAGCCGTCTGCTGTGAACAAGGTTCACCTGATTAGGCGACTGTTCAATTTGAGGATGACAGAGACCATTATGGTGGCGAAGCATCTCAGTGAGTTCAATATGATTATTGCTCAATTAAGTTCTGTTAACATTTACTTTGATGATGAGATACAAGCGTTGATTTTATTGTCATCGTTGCCTGAAAGTTGGAATGGAATAATCACTCCAGTGAGTGCTTCAGCTAGAAAGACAAAGCTGAGACTAGATGAGGTCAGGGATTTGATGGTCAGTGAAGAGATTCGCAGGAAAAAATCAAATCCTACTTCTAGTTCTGGTGTGGTTTTGAATGCTGGAAGCAGAGGCAGATTTGAATCAAAGTCCAAGTCCAAAGGGCAGCGTAGCAGGTCAAAATCCAGAGGAGGATCAGACGGGGATAAGAAAGATAAAAGTAAGAGTAAGTGTTGGCAGTGCAACGAGTTCGGACATTTTAAGAGTGAGTGCAAGGCGCCGACGGCGAATATGGCTTCTGAAGATGCTGAGGAAGCACTGATTTTGAGTGTGAGCAGTCCGCTGGAGTCATGGGTTTTGGATTCAGGAGCATCTTTCCATTCATGCAGTAGTGCCGAACTGATGCAGCATTATGAGCCAGAAAATTTCGGGAAAGTCTACCTTGCAGATGATGAGCCGTTGGATGTAGTGGGCAGGGGTGATGTTGTGATACAGGCACCTAATGGTTCGCTACTGAAGTTGCATAGAGTCAGACACATTCCAGGATTGAAGAGAAATCTTCTATCAGTTGGTCAGCTTGATGATGATGGTTACGTTGTGACATTTGGTTGCAACAGCTGGAAGATAACCAAAGGAGCTATGGTCATAGCTCGAGGAAGCAAAGAGGGTACCTTATACATGACGAGCAGCGTTCAGGAGACCATTGTTGTTGCTAGAGACGAGTGTACTGCAGACCTGTGGCATGGTCGCCTTGGTCATATGAGTGAGAAAGGCATGAAAGTGCTTTACTCAAGGGGTCTTTTACCTGGTCTCAAATCCGTTGAAGTCGGAGTTTGTGAGGACTTTATATTTGGGAAGCAGAAGAGAGTCAGTTTCTCAAAGAGTGGTAGAGCCTTGAGGAAGAAGAAGCTTGAGCTAGTACACTCTGATATGTGGGGTCCAGCACCGGTAGCATCACTTGATGGAGCATTTTACTACATGACCTTTATTGATGACTCCACAAGGAAGGTATGGATTTATTTTCTGAAACGTCAATCTGATGCGTTTGATGTTTTCAGAAAGTGGAAAGCCCTGGTAGAGAGTGAGACAGGTTTGAAGGTGAAATGTCTGAGGTCTGATAATGGTGGAGAGTATGAACTAAGAGAGTTCAAAGAATATTGTGCTGAGAATGGAATTCGGATGGAGAAAATTGTGAGAGGATCTCCTCAACAAAATGGCATGGCTGAGCGTATGAATAAGACGCTGAATGAGTAGGCAAGAAGCATAAGGTTGAAGTGCAGTTTACCAAAGATGTTTTGGGTAGAAGCAGCTAACACTGCAGCTTTTCTGATTAACCGATGGCCATCAAGCGCACTGGATAATGGAATTCCACAGAAAGCTTGGAGTGGTAAAGAGGTAAATTTGTCATTTCTGCGTATTTTTGGTTGCGTAGCCTATGCTCATATTGCTGATGTTGAAAGAAGTAAGCTTGATGCAAAGTCTATTAAGTGCATGTTTGTTGGCTATGGCAGTGATGACTTTGGATATCGTCTTTGGAATGATAAGAATAGAAAGGTGTTTCGCAGCCGGGATGTTGTGTTCAATGAACTGGTGTTACACAAGGCTTTTGCAAGTGCGTCAGAACCGAAAAGCTCATAAGCTGAGGTAGTGGAGTTAGACATTTCTAACTCGGGTGGAAGCATGGTAGTTCCTGATGAGACTGAAGAAGAGGAACAACCAAGAACACCGGAACAAGTGTTGCGAAGATCCAGTAGACTCCGTGGTCCGCCTATCAGGTATTCGCCATCCAATAATTACTTGTTGTTGACTGACTGTGGTGAACCAGAGTGCTATGAAAAGGCATCTCGAGTAAAACAGGTGAGTAAGTGAAAACTTGCAATGGATGATGAGATGGAATCTCTTATGGCTAATAAAACCTGGGAGTTGGCTAAACTTTCTGATGGTAAGAAAGCTCTGCACAACAAGTGGGTTTACATGAAGTTGAAGCTGTGCATGGCTTCAGCTGGCCTCTCTGTGTAGAAGATGAGGATTGGCACTACTAGCACTGAAGAAGATGGATGAGCTGAGGAGCGTATGCATTAGTCTTCAGGTGGGAGAATTTTTTGGTTATGAAGACTAATAGAGGCCCAGGCCCAGTGGTTAGCTAGGTTTTCTCATATTTTCTTATAAATAGAAACATAGCTTGTAACCCAGAGACAACACAGAAGAAAACCCTAAACTCATTGACGCGCGTCGTTGTGCGCGCCAAACTTGTAATTTATATCCAAGCTTTTAGCTAGTGTATAACGGCAAGCAAGGGTCGAACCCAAGAGAACTAACTGTGAAGCGGTTTCCTGTAAATACTGAACTAAATGGGGGGTTTGAGTAAATGGTCGCAAGAACGAATGCAAGAAAAGTGTGAATGTCAATCGAGAGAAATATTCAGCTCAGGGAATTCAATAGTGACTGTTATCATCGACTTCTAAAGATATGATCTAATTCAAATGTTTGGTCACTCCGACAAAGGTAATAACCTAAAGTATCCCGACAAAGGTGATACTAAGCCTAGATTCTACTGCTTGTTTCCACGACAAAGCTTCGACAAGAGTTAATAATCAGAATTGATGAGCGGATAGTTTCACGACAAAGTATACGCTAACCATGCAATACAATTCATACAATTTAAGATCCAGAACTTACGATTGAATAGAAACATACATTAAATCCAAGTCTCAAACATGAATGTCACTAACTGAAAATTCCTAAACTGAAACAGAAATTTAGCTACTCATAGGCATAACTGAAAAATACATTAAACTGAAAAGAATGAAAATACTGTTCACGATCACTGTTCACGCCGGAATCCACTGTCCACGCCGGAAACACTGTTCATGCCAAACTCTAAAATTTCGTCCGTCCGTCTCTTCCAAAACTCTCTCTCATCCCAAACTCTGCCGTCTCAGCTACTCCCCGAAACCCTAATTGAGATTGGATTCTAAAAATTGATTTCGGGCCACAGGCCCGATTGCTGACGTCATCATAAGCTGACCGCGGTCCAAGAAGACATTAGCTCGCGCGCCCGGAGAAGACATTAAGTTGCGGCGCGCGGTGCTAATGTTGCCTGCTGGCGCCGAACTCACTGAGATGCGCACCCATTTCCTTCGATGTCGATTTTCTCCCTAAAAATACCATTTTGAGTCGCAAGTCTCTTTTCATGTATTTCGAACACCTGAAATGCAAACAACAATAAGAAGTAACTGTTCACATAAAAACATGTCGAAATAGTTGAGTTTAAACGGTTTAGCAAGTCGTATAAATACGCCCCATCACTCATCATAGTGAATCTCTCCTGGCTTGGTAGTTCCCCAGACGTAGTCACTTTCTGTGACGAACTGGGTAAACAAATCATTGTGTCGTTTGTCTTTCGTTTCTTTTATTCGATTTGGATGCTTATCCATATCGTTGTTTCGATCCTAACAGCTAATCAGGCAAAAGTAAATACATCTCAACTATTGAGTTCCCATTTACAATATGTTGTTGATTCTTTTCAGGCACATCCAGGGGTGACAAAGCAAGAGAGGAGAACCCTATGTAGTATGATTGATACTAAAAAGCTGTCACAAGAGGCCTCAACTCATGCTGCCCAAAATCAGCGTCTGCCTGTCCGCAATGTGATACAAGTTTTGTTCTCTGAACAAACAAAAATGAACCGTCAGCTCGAATGTAGCGGGTCATTCAGTGGAGCACGCAGCCCGATGCCAGCGGCTTTAGAGCCGGCCTCAAGATGTCATTCCAAGAGAGTGGTATCCATGAGCCCTCAACAAGTTGAGATGAGGAGGTTGAAAGAAGAGGTAGGCAAACTTCAAAGCCAATGTAACTTGCTACAAGAGAAAATGGAGAGGATGACGGAAAACAAGAAGGGCATTTTTAAGTGGAAGAAGTTCAGTTTGCTCCCCTCTTTTAGGACTACGAGTGTTGATGAGAAGGTTGAGGGTGGAAGAGGTCATAAAAAAGGAGACGTTGGAACACCGATAGTGGATGTGAAGATGAAGCTGATTCGAGGAAGGACTCCGCCTCGATGGAGAAAGTCTGTGTCCTGAAACTGTAATCAAGATGCTAGTACAAATGCTACCTTTCTTACCTAAGAAATTCATCTTCTTGAATCTCATGTTACTTACTAATAACTAGCTTACTTTGAAGTTGATCAGTTTTCCATTGTTGTTGCCTCTGTGATCAGAATGTATACTCAAACGAACCCTTGATCTCAATCTCAACAATATTTTTACTTGGAAAAAATTGTGGACTCGGTACAACTCTCCACACTTGTTGTTCCAAGTCTATTCCTAAGCCTTGTTAAATTTTCTGGGGCGATGCATTCCGATTGCGATTTTGATCTCATTTTAGTTTTGTAGTTTTGTGAGAGCCAGCGGCTACAAGGTGACCAACTAGATTTTTACCTTTTTTCCACCTTAAGTTTGAGGATCAATGAGCAAACCCAAGTAGAGTCATAGGAAGCAAGATAAGCACGTGTACCAAATTAGACGATGTTTCGACTTAGCTATTTTTAACTAGAATAATAAAATGTGTAACCTAAAATCTAATGTGATACAAACATAAGAGTATTTCCTAACCAGTTCAATATAATATTTCAAGGTCACTACTTGTACCACCCAAGTAAATAATCGATGAAGCATACATGCAACATCTAATAAAATATGAGAACAGACCCTGTATGTATCCGATTAAATACCAATTGTCGTTGCATCTCTCTCCTTCAAACATACACCTTAATTACTAGTCATCTCTATCGAGGTATATGCTTGATTATTTCTAGCTGGTTTTAATCACCAATTGTCGTTGCGCAATTAACAGAGATAAGAATCAATAAGTGCTAGTCTTTAAGCTAAAATGACAACTTCCCATATAAGATTTTAGGCCACCGTCGTGGTCACTACTACTTAAGGTTGATTCAATAATTAGCCGAATTTTCTACTTGTTGGTTTATTGTTAAATCTAAATAGACATCAAACATGTATATTCATAACATAATCATGAGTTGAGTACAAGTAGAATCCATATGACCCTAGAACAAGGATCACTACTAACACATCAAACTATTGAACATGACATACATCAAAGAAGATAAATATGGAAAATACAAAAATAATAAAAGAATGATGAGAACTTCACTCTAAGTGTGTTGAACATTCATGACCCTTGATGTTGCCTTCTTTTCTTATATTTTGGACTTGTGTGAGCTCCATCTTTTCTCTTAAAAAAGGTCAAGAAAACTAATTTTTGGGCCATCCCATTTGAAAATCTTGACTTTATACTTATATTCTCAATTTTTGCATTTTGGGGTAAGTCGCCTGTATCAGTCGTATCAAGTGTCGATATGACCGCTACGACCTCCCTACGAACAAGCTCTTCAGAGTCTTGTAGTATCAGGTGTACCGCGTGGCTGATACGACTAATACGGGAAATATGACCTCTGTTGAAATCTTGACCATCTTTGACGCTTTTGCACACCATTCCTTGTAGCTCTGCTTTTCTTTTGAATTTTCATGCAAGACATTCGTTTGCTTCAAATGAACCGCAAAGTCTTTATTCAATGATATCCGACCTAGAACACTATTTAAGAGTTAAAATGACAACCAAAAGTTCGGAAAATGAATGAAATTCTAGTATGAATAAGGTGAATAATCGGTCGATAATTCGACTGAACAAAGCACTCCACACTTAGAATTTGTTCATCCCAAACAAACTGTTAAGGTTATGGCATCCTGACAAAATAAAGCAACCATAAGAAGTTGCTACAACATTCTACGGAATTAGAAGCTGGAACATGTTCGGAAGACTGACAAAACAAACCATAAGAAGATGTTATAGCATTCTGTTGCAACAAAATCTGAAGCAAGTTGTCTGAAGTCAATCACTAGAAGTTGCTATAGCATACCATGAAGACTCAAAGCTAGAGCAATGTAGCCGATCAACACTAAGCAGCATGGAGAGCGTCCGAATGGTTGCTGCCGGCGTCGCAACAAGTTAGGGAGTCTCTCAAGTCAGTCACAAGCGATCGTAAGAGATTAAAGAAGATAAGTTTCTAAATTGGTTTTAGGAAATTAAAACTCAACAACTTGCAAGAATCTAGGAGAGGATCCAATATGCAAAGTTGGTTGGAAGATCTGCAAATCCTAAGGAAATTAGGATTTCTATGTTTGCTCAATGCTGCGCTATATATGGGAGTGCAACACACACACACACACAGAGACGCACAATCACTAGAGATGCGCATAAGAAAAGAGCGGGATAATAAAGGCTAGAGCGCATAATTGTGGGTGCATGAGCTGAGAGAGATCGCGACTAGAGGAGTCTGATCTAAGCTTTATCTAAGAACTTCAACTGGAGCGTAGACTCATTGAAATCAAGTACTTGCTTTGGAGTATAGTCGCGGAGAGGAGCTGTCGCGGAATGTCGGAGATCAAAGCAGAGTTCTCAAATGATAGGAGGTCATTGATCAAGGGGGAGCATCGCCGGAGTCAGGAGAACTCGTGGAAGTCCGACTGCTCAGCGGGGAGTGCTTGGAGAGTCGTGGAGAGAAGGTACTACAACTTGACAGAGTAAGTTGTTATAACATCTTCCTGTTACACATTGTTTTAGAATAGACTAAGTCTGTAAACTATAGCTATCTATTACTGGAGTGTGGAGACAGTGTGAGCAAGTCTGTGTGATCAGACTGAAGAAGTCCTCCCCAGACGTAGGCTGTTGTCAAACTGGATAACCAAAACTTGTGCGTTCATCAGGTTTGGCCGAAGCAAAGAAATTCCGCAAAGTGACTCAGAGGTTGCTATAATAACCTATTGATACAAGTCACGAGCAGCGCGTCGAAATTACACAATTATTAAGATAATGTCAACAAAATTAATGACAGAATATATAAACGATTAAGAATCAAAACCATTCATATTATTTCCTCAACTCATATTATTATACATCTTATTTCTAACTAAACTATCATTCAAAAGGATAAAAAACATAAATTATTTCTAACTCAGTTTTGTAGGAATCACAAAAGCAGCAGACGAATTTTGTCTCGTGAAGGTTTTCAAAAAGAAGAATACTTACAAATCCCCTAATGCAACCTAGTTGTGTGCAAATGCATGAATGATATGGTCAATAGAAAAAGTCAATCTTAGCCCAAATGAATCGCATCCGCTTCTACAACGAACCATCTTCAAAAAAATACCTCAACCCTCACGGTTCATTTCTTCCTCGGTAACGGTTCCATTTTGACATGCATATTTTTAACAACATTTATTGTCAATTATCTTTCAGGAGTCAAGTTGCAGTTAAACATAATTTCTAACTTTGGTAAGTCAAAGGACCGATCCAAGGAAAAAACCTGTGTACATATTATGCATGATAGTGCATTTGGTTAGCTAATCTAATAAGAAAAGTTATCATTACCTAACTAAGTGATTCTGATGCAAGAACAAGACTATTTAAATAAAAGCAATGAATGTAAATGAGAATAATAACAATGAATTAAACTTCACCCGTCTGCACAACTCAATTCATGATACAAAGTATATAATTATTCATATAATACGATAATAAATCATGTGTGCCATAAGTAAGTCAAACGCTCCTAGATCATTACTTTTCGCGACACATCTTGTATTTCAAGTCCTCTACGAGACATACACTTGATTATTCTTAATCATTAATATCCAATCAACATTGGTAACTATTAATTACGTTAGAAACACATTAAGAATATATTTTAAACAAGTGATGTTAACTTCTTTTCCAAATCATACACTACCACCATTACTACTATGACTAGATATTTATCCTATATAATTCAGGTTAATTAGCTCAACTATGGTAATATTAGTTTCAATCTAATTATCCTTATGACAAATTGGCATAGAACATGACATCAAACGATGTATGATCAAACACATATGTATAACCCAAAGCAAAAACTATATTTAGTCACATGAAAAGAGTTGATATAACATGGGGATTCATATGATTCAGGAACAAGACGACTACTCACTAATCAAGGTGATAAAACTAGAATACTTGTATAAAAAGAAAATTAAAGAAGAAGAAATGGAAAGTAATGAATGATCCATTGTTACGAAATCGATCTTCAATCTCTTGTAGTATTAAGCTGTCTTTTCTCTTGTAGTATTAAGCTGTCTATTCCCTAAGTTGACAATGTCTTCTCGGATAAATAATATTTTTTATTTATAGGAGCAGATATGGGCTTCAAAGTTTTGTGCACGTACTGGCCCATTACTGTCGTACCATAGGGCGGTCCGGTGATACGGTCCATGACTAGATACCAGCGATATGCACAAAATTACATGTATGGCCTTCAAGCCCGTAACGATCGCTTTGATACTGTCATACTACTCCATGGTCCGGTCGTACCGAGCGTACTACTGCTGGTGTGACACAGATGGTATGTGTATAAACACATTCAGGGCCTTCATGCCCTAACCACCCTTCAATATAATCGTACCACTCCACGATACGGGCTTACTAGGCATACTATTCTATGGTATGAACTATTATTCACTCTCCATAATTAATATTAATTGAATTGCTTATTTGACCCTTTAAATCTTCGAATTGGGTCTTGAGAGAAACAAAAAAGTTATACCCTTTTGAGTTAGCTTTCCAGGAAAATATTGATCATTTGAATCAGACAACTAGTGTACGCTAGAGAAGCCTCCAAAGATGAATACTTTAGTCTGTCTAGATTTTGGCTTAAATCTTCGCATACTGCCTAGTTTTGCTCCAAACAAACTTCAAAGCCTCTATTTGATGACATTTGATCCGAAACAATAGAAAGAGGTAAAATGACAATGAAAAGTCGAAAAAAATTGGTTGCAATTTTCATGTTTTGGGATAAGTCACCCGCATCGATCGTATCATGTGTCGATATGACCGCTACGACCTCCGTGGGAAAATGTCTTCATTGTTTGGTAGCATCGTCGCACCGCATGGCTGTAACGACCGATAGGGGTAATTTTTGATCATTTTTGACGCTTTCGCAAACCATTCCTTGCGGGTCCACTTTTCGTTCAAATCTTCGCACAAGACATTCTTTTGTTTGAATTAACCACAAAGTCTTTATTCAATAATATCTAAACTGAAACATTATATAAGAAGTAAAATAATAACTAAGAGTTCGGAAAAGGAATGAAATTCTAGTATAAATTAGATGTATAATTGATCGATAATAACCAAAAGTAAGAGTCAAAGAAGCGGCATGAAGAGTTTGTTTGGCATATATGCCATAGTTTTGTAGTATAGAAAGTCACCACATTACTACACATGGGTGCAAACCTACCAGTACCAACATAACACAGCTATCAAAATTAGGTTAACGGGGGCTGACTTTGAAGTCCTCAATCATGGCTTGTTTTAGGTTTAAACCTCGCTCATTGCGATGCCATGCCAAACCAGGTGTCCCAACCTAGAATAGAAAAATGAATATGTATTGGATCACTATTCACACACAGACATGCCACCATAGTAATTAATGACACTAGTGAAACCCTCGCGTTCTCACATCTTCCACGAAAAGAAAGCAAGAATCCAGAGAAGCAGAACAAGTAGCCCAGACAAGGATCATGGAAATTTCCCACATTTTCATAGCTATAAAGCTGACTTTGTTCTGCGGTACATATATCCCTTCTTTTGCCTGTCTGGTTGAAGATTCAAGTTGATTAAGACTTTGCTTCTCTCCATGTGTAGAAGATAAGCTCGTCATTCATTAATACTGTGGTATAACTTGATTGGCCCATGCCTGTCTTCCAAGTTCCAATCCAATACACAGTACTAAACAACACGAGCACAAGTTACACACATATCAAGTTTTACATGCCAAAAACTGGTCCTGGACTCCACTTGTAGCCTCCATCATACATAAATGTTTGTTTGATACTGAAGTCACATTCAAGTCTGAAAAATGCGGAACAGTTTGCGAATGTGTTTTATTTCAGATGTACACAATAATAACACCGACATGCCAGCCATCGGTTTAGGTTAGGGGGTGCTTCCCAACTCCTAACTCCCATCAAGAGTGGTGCATCATGCATATTAATGTGCCTATGACATCATGGCGACCGAATTGGGTACACATGTCTGTTTCAATTCGTCTTAGGTAAACTCAGTTTGCTATATATGTATGAAACCAGCGTAATCAGTGCAAAATAAAAACCGAGAAATATTTGTTTCAGTTTCATTTCGTCGCTACAGGCGCGTTGTAATGTAACTATTTTCTTTGGGCGGCAAGGGAAGAGGACAGTTACAACTTATGGCACCTCAAGGGCAAAATGGTCATAAAAAGCTTCTCATTTACAAATACAGGTTGGAGTAACCAAGGGTTTAGCGCTAGAATTACGATAATGGCCTTGGGTAGCTAAGACAACATGTGCAGAAGAAGAGGTGCCACCATTTCTTAAAAGTTTGTATAGATTTGAAAAATGTGACTCATCTGAATGATTTAAATACAGCAACTCATCTCAGCATAGGTTTCTATCTGTCTCCATATTAATCTCGGAGAGTTCGGAAGCAAGCCATCAAGGCATTTCTTTTTTAGTAAAGATCTAATCTTTATTGATTTTCATGCATACCCATTTCTGATCAACGCCAGTTCAGATTTTTGAGTTTCTGGGGTTTGATGGATTCGAGTGATCGATACGAGTTTGGGAGCAGTCTGAGAGCTCAGAGTTCAAGAATATGGAGGAGCAGTGGCATGGAGGTGTTTGCAAGAGATTCTGCTAGAGAGGAAAATGATGAGGAAGCTCTCAGATGGGCTGCGCTTGAGAAGCTTCCGACCTTCAACAGACTGAAGAAAGGACTGTGGACTGGGTCACATGGTGAGGCTTGTGAGATTGACATTAACGATCTTGGGTTTCAAGAAAGGAAGAATTTGATTGAGAGGTTGATTAAGGTTGCTGAGGAGGACAATGAGAAGTTCTTGTTGAAGTTGAAAGCTCGACTCGACCGGTACGTCCAGACTCCACACTTGTTTTTTACTTCGTTCGCATTGCTTAATTTTTGAACTGTTTTGGTAACCCAGAGTTGGGATTGAGAATCCAACAATAGAAGTAAGGTTTGATCATCTGAACGTGGAGGCAGAGACATATGTTGGCAGCAGGGCCTTGCCATCATTCATCAATTTTGTTGCAGATATTGTAGAGGTAGAAATCAATCCCTCATCACAAATTCAAGAACTTGCATTAAATTTGTTGGTTGTCTTACATTAAATTTGGATTGAAGGATTTGCTGAACACTCTCCATTTACTTCCAAGTCGCAAGAAACACTTGAACATCCTCAATGATGTTAGCGGCATTGTTAAGCCCAACAGGCATGTCACCTCACCTCAATATCACTTTCTCAATTAACCACTCTCATTCTAATCATGTCCTCAACAGAATGACATTGCTATTAGGCCCACCAAGCTCTGGCAAAACGACGCTCTTGCTTGCACTGGCTGGCAAGCTTGATAAGTCTTTGAAGGTACGTACACACCATTTTAGATGGAAAAAAATACTGGGTGATCTCATTTTCTCTAATATCAGGTTTCTGGAGAAGTTACTTATAATGGGCATAGTATGAACGAGTTTGTACCGGAGCGTACTGCAGCATATATCAGTCAATATGATGTCCATATCGGTGAGCTGACAGTTAGGGAGACCTTATCATTTTCTGCAAGGTGTCAAGGAGTTGGGTCCCGATATGGTTAGTTCTATTGCTGTTTCAAGTTAAACTTTCATTTATGATGTGTTGCAAGCTGTTCAACTATAAGTGGTATGATTGCAAATATGTAGATATGTTGGCAGAACTGTCAAGGAGAGAAAAAGAAGCCAATATAAAACCTGATCCTGATGTGGATATCTACATGAAGGTGAGAAATAAAAAATAAAAAGCCGCAATGAAAATTTGCTGATACATAGCTACTTATTTAATTTTGTTGGACTGGACTGGACTGGACTTAAGAATTTTAAATTTTGGTTTCTGATGGAACTATTTATCTTCTTACAGGCCGCTGCCACAGAGGGCCAAGAGGCCAGTGTGGTGACAGATTATACTCTAAAGGTACTTACAAGTTTTGAAATTGGAGTTCTGACTACGAGTCTTTAATTGTGCTTTTTTTGTTTTTTCTCTCTTTGAATTCACTTAGATTTTGGGACTAGAAATATGTGCTGATACGTTGGTCGGGGATGAGATGCTGAGGGGCATCTCTGGAGGACAAAGAAAGCGTGTCACGACAGGTTGAAGTTCTAACATTTCTAAAATTTGAGCTTTTCAGGTTTTGTGTTGAATATCGAGGACCAATCAGTGCTATATTTCATACAGGTGAGATGCTGGTCGGACCAGCTAAGGCATTATTTATGGATGAGATATCGACAGGACTAGACAGTTCTACAACTTATCAGATAGTGAACTCGCTGAGGCAATATGTTCACATCCTCAATGGGACTGCAGTCATTTCTCTCCTGCAGCCAGCCCCTGAAACTTATGATCTTTTTGATGACATTATGTTGCTGTCTGATGGTCAGATTGTGTATCAGGGCCCGCGTGAACTCGTGCTCGATTTTTTCGAATCCATGGGCTTCAAATGTCCTGAGAGAAAAGGTGTCGCGGACTTCCTGCAAGAAGTGAGCCTTCATAAATACTCCCATGGATTTGAAAACTATCTACAAAACCTTCCACGTTGCTGATAAAAAATTTGTGACAGGTTACGTCGAAGAAAGACCAAAAGCAGTACTGGGCACGCAGAGATAAGCATTACAGATATGTTACAGTGAGGGAATTTGCGGAGGCATTTCAGACGTTTCCCGTTGGGAGGAAACTTGGTGATGAGCTGGCAGTACCATTTGACAAGAAAAAAAGCCACCCGGCCGCTTTATCAACAGACAAATATGGTGTGAGCAAGAAGGAGCTCTTAAAAGCTTGTACGGCAAGAGAGTACTTGCTTATGCAACGGAACTCTTTCGTTTACATCTTCAAGCTTTGCCAAGTAAGCCTTTATATCTTGTCGCATGGATTTAAGCAATATTTTCTTGTGTTTTTGTCCAACACTCTTTTGGCTTCCTTTGGCAGCTTATTATTATGGCAGTCATAACAATGACACTGTTTTTTCGGACTGAAATGCACCGAGACTCGATCGTTGATGGATCAGTCTTCACTGGAGCATTGTTCTTCACTGTCATTATGATTATGTTCAATGGAATGTCAGAAATGGCAATGACTCTTCAGAAGCTTCCTGTCTTCTTCAAGCAACGAGATCTTCGGTTTTATCCAGCTTGGGCTTATACAATCCCTACCTGGATCCTTAAAATCCCCATCACATTTGTTGAAGTTGCTGCTTGGGTCTTCATCACATACTATGTCACTGGGCTTGATCCCAATGCTGGAAGGTATGTGCTACAAACTCATTTATCGTCGACTCCTTCCGTGTGACTGAAACCTATAATTATGCAGGCTATTCAAGCAATACCTTCTACTAATTTTCGTCAACCAGATGGCTTCAGCATTGTTTCGAGTCATTGCAGCTGTGGGTAGGAATATGATTGTTGCAAATACATTTGGGGCCTTCGCGCTACTTTTGCTCTTTGCCTTAGGTGGCTTTGTGCTCTCAAGAGGTACAGATAGAACCCAACCTGTTTTTCCAGTCCTCGTACTTGCACCTCTTTCTCATATTTTCTTTTCTTTGCTTCAAAAGAAAATGTTAAGCCTTGGTGGATATGGGGCTACTGGTGCTCTCCAATGATGTATGCGCAGAACGCCATTGCAGTCAACGAGTTCCTCGGCCACAGTTGGAGCAAAGTAAGTCTTCTTCTTTTTTTCCATATCCCCTCCCCTCTTGGCATCTTCTAAAACTGCTTTCTGTCACAGGTTCCATTGTTTCAAAATGAGTCATTGGGAGTTATAGTTCTCAAGTCTCGAGGATTTTTCCCCAAAGCATACTGGTACTGGATTGGCGTCGGGGCCATGATTGGATTCACATTGCTGTTCAACTTGGTTTTCTCGCTGGCACTGACGTTCCTCAACCGTAATAATCCAATCTGCCAACTTTCTCTGCACTTGAGTGTTATTTTTTGAAGAGTATTTCTAAATTTGTTGCTGACAAACAGCATTTCGAAGGGGGCAGAGTGCTAAATCTGAAGAAACTCAAGCTGAAGCAAATGCTTTAGAAAGTTTCCAGATGGTGCCATTAGAAGGCATCTCATTCGGGAAGATCACACCTTCAGACATAAAGCAAAGAAAGAATAAGGGAATGGTTCTACCATTCGAGCAGCACTCTCTCACTTTTGACAACATTGTGTACTCTGTCGACATGCCTTTGGTAAATATGCTGCCAAAGATCAAACTTTATCTGAACATAACTGAATGTAACCATTTTATAAAATTTGCTTGCAGGAAATGAAAAGCCAAGGAGTAACAGAAGACAAATTAGTACTTTTAAAGGGTGTCAGTGGTGCATTTAGGCCTGGTGTTCTGACAGCGTTGATGGGAGTTAGTGGCGCTGGGAAGACAACACTAATGGATGTGTTGGCTGGAAGAAAAACTGGTGGATATATTGAGGGTAGCATAACAATTTCTGGTTATCCAAAAAAGCAAGAGACTTTTGCTCGGGTGTCAGGATACTGTGAGCAAAATGACATTCACTCGCCTCATGTTACTGTCTATGAGTCCTTGCTTTACTCAGCCTGGCTTCGCTTGTCTCAAGATGTAAACACTGCTACCCGAAAGGTCAGTATTGTTTTTCTTTTGCTTAAACTCACTTCCTCGTCTTTTTTTAAAAGAAAAGAAAAATGGATGATCCGATCGATGCAGATGTTCATCGAGGAAGTTATGCAACTTGTGGAACTGGACTCGTTAAGAAATGCGCTAGTAGGGCTGCCTGGGGTAAATGGATTATCAACTGAGCAGCGTAAGAGGCTGACCATTGCGGTTGAGCTGGTTGCAAACCCATCTATTATTTTCATGGACGAACCAACTTCAGGACTTGATGCAAGAGCAGCAGCAATTGTAATGAGGACTGTAAGGAACACGGTGGACACTGGGCGGACTGTAGTGTGCACCATCCACCAACCCAGCATTGATATCTTCGAGGCTTTTGATGAGGTAAGACATTTTATTAGTTCGTTACAAAAAATAGTCTTCCTTAAAGGATGCTCCCTCCCTCAAATTTCATGCTGTGCCATTTTAGCTTTTCCTAATGAAGCGCGGAGGACAAGAGATATATGTTGGTCCACTGGGCCGCAACTCGTGCCATTTGATCAAGTACTTTGAGGTATATATTTGTCAGAATATTTTTTGTAACTCCAACCATTCTTCCATGATTCTACACATTTTCATAATAGGGACTTCCGGGGATCAGTAAAATCAAAGATGGATACAATCCTGCGACATGGATGCTGGAAGTTACATCTTCTGCGCAGGAAATAATGATGGATGTCGACTTTGCAGAAATCTACAAAAATTCAGAACTATACAAGTATGTCCGAAGAAACAGCCAGAGGAAAAGTTGTTGTAAGAAAATTGCTGACTTGTGTTTCACACTTGTGTACTGCAGGAGAAATAAAGCCCTGATAGGAGAACTGAGCACGCCAGCTCACAACTCAAGGGAATTGCATTTCAAGTCCAAGTACTCACAGTCTTTCTACATACAATGCTTAGCTTGCTTCTACAAGCAGCGCTGGTCTTACTGGCGAAACCCACCCTACACTGCCGTTCGCTTTCTTTTCACAACAGGCATTGCGTTAATGTTTGGGACAATATTCTGGGACCTCGGATCCAAGTAGTAAGAACATTTGACATATATTCTCATCCCTCCCAACTCTCATCTCCTTGCCTTTTCCTTTATTAACTTTTTCATTATGCGCAGTGATAAGCAGCAGGATTTATTCAATGCTATGGGATCAATGTACACGGCTGTGATCTTCCTGGGGGTCCAAAATGCTGCATCAGTACAACCTGTTGTAGCCATCGAGCGTACAGTCTTTTACAGAGAACGAGCTGCAGGAATGTACTCTGCTTTACCATATGCCTTAGCTCAGGTAGGCTTGGAATGAATACTTTAGTGCCATTTATGAATCTGATCATAAACTTTTTTTTCCTTTTGTAATTAAGCTGTCCTGTTGTGTCTCAGGTTCTGATCGAAATACCTTACATCTTCTGCCAAGCCGCAGTTTATGGTGTCATTGTGTATGCCATGATTGGTTTCGAGTGGGCTGCGGCCAAGTTCTTCTGGTACCTCTTCTTCATGTACTTCACACTGCTCTACTTCACTTTCTACGGTATGATGACAGTGTCCATCACACCAAACCAACAAATCGCTTCCATCATTGCTGCTGCATTTTACGGCATGTGGAACATTTTCTCAGGATTTATAGTCCCAAGAACAGTAAGCTCATTCCAAACCCTAAATTTATTTTTTTCTTTTTCGAAAAGAAATCATTTGAATCGATGTTTTTGGGCCAACAGAGGATCCCAGTGTGGTGGAGATGGTACTACTGGGTCTGCCCAGTGGCCTGGACTCTGTACGGGCTTGTTGCGTCACAATACGGAGATGTAGAGCATGTAATGAAAGACAATGGCTTCCCTGTGAAGGATTTCATTGACCTTTACTTCGGATTCAAGCATGACTTCCTCAGCACGGTGGCAGTAGTGATTGCTGCATTCACAGTGTTCTTTGCTTTTATCTTTGCATTTGCCATCAGGTCTTTTAATTTCCAAAGGAGATAGCTCCTAGTTTTCATTTTAACAAACAACATACACACAAATAAACACTATAGCTACTTGTAATTTGTTCCGTCAAGTTTTAGTTTCTATTAGATTTTCAGAATACAGTTCGACCAATCTGGACTGTCTACTGTATTTTGTAGGTAAACCAAGAGGAAAAAATGTTGATTTTCAGCTCATCAATTTGCAGTGGCAGTTCTTGTATCTCCTTTTTTTTTTTTTTGTGTGTGTGTATTACCATCCATGTCATATTTACACGCTAAAAAAATAGGCTATTAGCTTCATATCAATAACATGCTCTATCATATGACGGTATCTGACACGCGTATTATTTTAAATCTATACACTGTCAAATTATGTTTTAGGGGTCAAATTACAGTCGAACATAATTTATACCCTTGATAAATCTAAGAATCGATTCAAGGAGCAAGCGTATACTTGTATCAAGGAGGAAATATTTCGACTTAGCTACTTCTAGCAAGAAAAGATGTAAATTAGGTTTTGAGGATGCAGTATGGGTAGTGTGATGTTTCCCCAGCTGACAGTGCTTCCTCCAGCAAACCCATTGTGCTACCATCCCTTATTTATGGAATGATGGTCTCTCAGCATCCAGAGCTCGGTGAGATTACTGAAGGTTTGTCCGAGGAGCTGCAGGTATTTACAGTAGACCACAAACTCTTCAAAGGGAAACATGTAGTGGATATAGCCCATGAGGATCCTCTCTTAGTTGGCTCTTCAGACCCATCCCCTCTGGAAGAACCGCTTCCCCCTGCCGCAACTATCCAAGCAGCCCTCCGTGCCAGAATTGTGAGTCACATAAGATCTGAACTGCTCGTATTGGAACCAGAAGCGAAGAGAAGGGATGCTAGACGCGACCAAATCAGAAGTCTGCTCAAAGACTTGGAATTTCCAGAAGAAGAAGGCCAGGCCCCTTGAGCATTTGTGCCAAAAAGAGGGAAAGCAAGAAGCAAGCCAGAACCACTGATGAACTGCACTGATGAACTCTGAACTCTTATTTTTTTTGGCCCTGCGTGGCTGTGCTAAGGCCGAGTGTGGCCACATTTACTCTTACCGTGAAACTGTTTTTAAGTAGTTTAATTTTTTTTGTCCGTGGAAGTGTTCATCTGTGGCCAAGGGTTTTGTCAAAATGCCAAGGGGGAGATTGATGATGCGGTATGACAGTGTTTGACAAAACCAGCACAAGTGAACAAGCAGCTGAACAAGGTGCTGCTATAGCAGGAGCTAGTTCAGGGAGCTGTAGCATCTGTCCGTCAGCAGCAGCCTGGATCTTTGGAAAAAGGGCTTGGCAGTTCATCAAAGAGCATCAGAAGAGTTTCTAAGTATTCAGCAGAGAATATTCCAGTGGAATTCCCAGTTGGTGGAAAAGATTTGATTGGAGAAGGTTAGATTTGCAAATCAAATCTAATCTCCTACAAATTAGGAGATATTGTTGTTTGGAGGAAATTGCTAAAAATGTGAATGATGGAACTGGATGTTCCTATTTAAAGGAGGTTCTTCAGAGAGTTGAAGGTGATCGAAGCTAAGAGAGAAAACACGAGAGCATACACAGAATTCCGAGAGGAAAGAATTCAAGTGCGAAGAGCTTCGACCATCACCGAGAGCACCGAGAGTGATCGAGACTTGCAGAGTCTGATCACTGCTTGATCTAGAAGCCAATTCAGAGCAGCGAGTGCTTGTTGGTTGATCAAGGGAAGCCGCGGAAGAACTGACGAGTGGGCGACTCGGTCAAGTGTTTGATCGGCTGTTCTCGCTAGTGACAGGTGGTCACTGAGTGAGGGGGAGTATTCCAGAGTGTGCAGCGCTCTTGGAATTGTTCGATCGGCTCAGCGGAAGGCTTAGGAGGGAAGCAGACTGATTGTGCATCAGCTGTGTTCTACAGCGGATGCTATATCAAACCTGCAGTGACTGAGTATTAATTAGAATAGGCTAAGTTTGTGGAGATAGTAGCTGTTTTAGATTGATATCAGTGTAGGTTGGGCAAACACAAGTCAGAGCTTGTTCTGATTGTGATCTTGGTTCCACTTGAGGTTGAGTACCATAGGTTGCGTAAAGATTGTAACAGAGTGTACTTTGAGACCTTCGAGATTAGTGGATTGAGGACTGTACTCCAGTCCTCCCCATACGTAGGCAGTTGGCCGAATTGGGCGAACAAATTAGTGTTTCTTGACGTGTCTTGTTGCTTCAGAATCTGGTGAACAAGCGTGCGCTATAGCAACTGCTTGTTCACAGTCTGCATTTTAGAGGTGCTGCAAATTTCAGGTTTATAATGTACAAAAATGAGATTTTTACTAATAAAAATCATTCCATAATCATAGTTAACCCATGTGTATTAATTCAATTCATGAAGGAGAACATATAACTACTCAAATCATACGATGAACAACAATGAAACATGCACGCTCAAAGTAAGTCATACACTCCTAGATTATTACTTTTCGTGACACATCTTGTACTACAAATCCTTTAGCGAGGCATCTCGATTATTCTTAACCATTAATATCCAATCAACATTGGTAATTAATAACAAAGTTAGGAACACATTAAGATTTCCAAATAAGTGATGTTAACTTCCCCACCAAATCATAAACTACCAATATTGCGACTACGATTAGATATCAATCCTACATAATTTTGGTTAATTACCTCAACCACAGTGATATTGGTACTTAACATTATCATCCTTACGATATATTCACATAAAACGTATCATTAAGCGATGTAGGATCAAACACATACGTATAATTAGAAATAAAGTCTATATTAAATTGCATGAAAAGAGTTCATACAACACGACACTCATAGGATCTGAGAATAATAAGACTACTCGCAATCTATCGTAAGAAAACTAGAATACATGAGCAGGAGAGAAATCAAGAAGAAGAAACAAAGGGGTGGAGGAGGGTTCTTCACTAAGAAGTCAAATCTTCAATATTCCTCCTCTCGAGTCGTTCTTTTGCTAGGTTGCAATCTCTCTCAAAATAGGGATACCCAAATTCTGGGTTTGAGGTCTTTAGAAAATTATGAGTCGAGTCGTTTTGATACTGAAACGGCGCTTTGCAAAAGAGATGCGTCGTTTCGCTTATGGAAGCGTCATTTTGTTTACCAAGGTAGGCTAGCTCAGATGGTCACCGAATTTTTTGTTTGATTCATTTTGAAACAAAAACGATGCTTTGCAAAAGTGAAGCGCCATTTTGTCCAAAGGCGGTCTTAAATTGCTCTTCTAATTTATATTTTGGTTACCATGCTGATTTGGCCCTTTAAACCTTTCAATTTTATCTTGGTGTAAACTCAAAAGTTGCAGTAGTTTGAGTTAGCTTTCCAACAAGCTATGTAAAGTCACAATCATACTATCTTTGAGTGCTCAGAAAGCCTTTGAAGACGAGTAGGTCGATTTGCTCATATTGGGTCTGTTTTCGTCTAAATCTTCGTTTATTATCTAGATTTGCTTGAAACAAACTACAAAGCTTTAATTTAATAGAATTTGACCTAAAAAAGAGTAACGTGATAAAATGACATTAAAAAGTCCGGAAAAAAAATAAAATTCTATTATGAATGAGAGTGTAATTAATCAATAAATCAACTTATCAAAACAATCCACACTTAGAATTTGTTCTTTTCGAACAAATATTAAGCTTATGTCAATGAAATAAATGGCATAATATATCAACATTCAAGATTCACAACCATTCATTTTTTAGCTACCCACTCAAATTTCATGCAATTAGTGCTAACTTATATAATAAAAGAAGAAAACTAATAGAATGCTAACTCATTTTTGTAGGAATCATGAATTCATTCAGTATGTATATTAAGAGTTTAAACCTCTAGTGGACGAGTTAAAGTCTTGTGAAGGTTTTCAGAAAAGAGAATACTTCCAAATCTCAAATGTAATTACCCTATATGAATGCATGAAATAGGTGCTCAAAAATCACAGTATTATTGCAACAATCTCAAACTCATGTTCCAAACAAGTATCTTAATCAAACTACCTACAAATAAATTTTCAAACCTTCATAATTCAAACAAGATGTTACACTCAAACAAGCCAATACCAAGACAAATAAATGACTAACCACATCTTAACATTCTATTCTATGCATTCGAAACTTGGATTGAAGTTATAAAAAACGTGCCCATAATTCACTTATACTATCCCTAGAGAGGTGCCGTTTTGTTAGAAAGGCGTCATTTCGCCCAGAGGCGGGTTGTTTTAGAATGTTCTTCTGATTCTTATTTTGGTTACCTTTCTAATTTCACCCTTCAAACCTTCGAAATTTGTCTCAGTATAAACTCAAAAGTTGTAATCCTTTGAGTTAGTTTTCCAAAAAGCTATGACACATCCCAATAAACAATCCTCATTTGCTCGGCAAGCCTTCAAGGACGAATAGGGCCATCTTCCCAGATTTGACTTGTTTTTGTCTAAATATTTGTGTTTTTCCTTGATTGGCTCCAAACGAACTAGAAAGCTTCAATTTAATCGACTCTGAACTAAAACAAGAGTAACGCAATAGAAGCGAAAAGCAAATGAAGTTATATTGTTATTGAGAGTATAATTAATCAATAAGTTGACCAGTTAGTATCAAGAGCTCAAGTTTACAGTTTAGCTATCCGATTTTCCTTTCTATCTTTTTACAGATTAATTTTATTTCTACATTTTACAAATCGATTATCCTTTTTGATTTAATTAAAAAAAATTTGGATCTCTTTCTGTCTTATTTTTCATAAAATATTTTTGCCAAAGATGACGCTCCCTCCGCTACACAATCATCCTGCAGCCCCTTCTCTATCAATCAAAGACGACAAAGCTTAAGACACCACCATCAGCTTTTTGTTGCTGAGCCGAGCAACAAAACATATCATTTGTTTTGCCCTTTGCCTTTCACTGCTTATCTGGTTTTTTGCTGCTCAAACCGTTCGTTGCTGCCTGCTCTTTCGCTGCTAACCCGCGACAAATCTAATGAGTCAACTTGATCAGTGACTTGACTCGTTAATTTTTTTTCTATCATTTCTTTTGATGCAACTTTTATCTCTTCAAACGTCTATAAGAATATTCAAACTCAATGTTGTTAACCCACCCTGTGTTAGAGGAATAACTTGTGTATAATACAGGGTATTCTATAAGGATACTAACTATTGTATTCGTGCATATTGTACTATCATACAATGTCAAATCTGCACACTATATAAATGACATATTACCCTCATATCAACTATACGCCCTACTCATAACAAAAGTAATGGTAAATCCTAGCTTTCTTAATATGCAATCATCAAAGCTTGTCCTACATGAATTTCTATAATCTAATATTGATGATGCCCTGAAAATCTCAGTGAAAAAGAAATAGTTGAATTAAAACAGCTTGGCAGCCTACAATCATAACTTGTTGGAGCAACTGCTTGCAAATTAATACGTGACAGTTAGCTTCATGTTAAAATTTCTGTGAGATTGTCTACTGGGGGCCTCATTTTAAAAACTGGGCAGATGGAATTTTGAATTGTCTAATTTGGGTTTGCTAATTGTGTGAATTGTTTTCGAAGAATAGGATGGCCGACAGATACTTTAAAACGAAATTCACACTACAAAAACTGCATAGAGGAACATGGTGGCCAAAGTGCAATGTCTTCTGTCTGCACAAGTTGTCCATGCTCCTTCTTCCGACTCAACTATATTTTAAAAGCTTTAAGACCTCCTTTTTTTTAGATACGTGAGTCCGGTATTTAGTTCAAAAGATCTAACATCCCAAAATTAACCACTTGTCATGTTACTATTCCCAGAATTTTGAATTTTAAATTTTAAACTTCAAAATTAATCTCAAAAGGGCATTTGAGTCAACACCTATTTAATTGTTGTCGTAACTATAACCTATAATACAAAAGAATATCAGAGTAATAAACAATGTAAGACAGTAACATTGATCGTCTGCTCACACAGTTCGACAAGTATGCTTATGTTTGCGATTACAGAGCAGTTGTAGTTTCTTTGCACTGATTCTTATGTGAGTTAGGGTTACATAGTATATTATCACTATTTATAGCTCTCAATTTGGGCTTCACTTGACATGTCCATATTCAGCCTGTGTTGCCAGTATGGGTAGCACAACCACACTAACATTTCAGTAAGACTGTACTAATCACTAGTCCGGATTGAACGATCTCAGTGACCACACTAATTTGTACTACTCTCTGCTACGGTTTGTACCAATAGCTTTTACGGTTGTATTAATAGCTGGTACGGCCTTACAGCTCAATTATACATATGAGTCATTATCAATAATTGTTTTCCATTCCCACCATATGTGGCTATTCCCATCATTTCCCATAAGTATATTTTGCATCGTGTTTGTGTTACCATATATGACATGTATGTATTATATATAATGACCGATTTGTCTTAAGATCACAACATTCAAAACATGTTATGAAAGCTAAGGTTGAGAGTTTAATTCTTGCCCTCTCTCATAGGCTCAGCTTCTGTCTCTTTGAAATTAATGTTGTTGACCCACCATAAGTTTGAGTGGGAGTGTAAGAGCATGTACATCCATTGACGAGGTTCGCTGTTTTGAGAACCTCCTCGAATAGCACTTTCTGTCACTATTCATCATGATAGAAGGTGCTATTCAGCTGATTTGTACAACGGTTCAACACCTAGCTCTTCATATTACTGTTTATTGATATTAAAAAAATAAATTTTAGTAAAATTAAATCAAAATTTGATTGAAATTAAATCGAAATTTGACTGAAATTATTTCAAAATTTGATTAAATCCCTAAATTTCATTTATGGTGAAATTTGAGTCAAATTTAGGATGAATTTGACTGCAATTTGGGGGAGAAAACCTCCTCTCAGAGATGCTCCATCCAGCACTTCCTCTTGCACCTCCTACGATTGCTTCTACCCGCTGCACAAAACAAACAGCACCATCCTCTGCCAGCACCTCTTATAATTGACACCGCTGTATATGCTCTAAAAGAATATTTTGTATGTTATAAGGATCTTCTATAACATATTCGTGGATATTTGTTTTATCATACGTGGCATGTATGCACTATATATAATAATTTATTTTTTTCTAAAAGGGGTGGGTGAGGGGTTGTAATGACCTATTTGTCCTAAAAGGGGTGGCTGACTGGCTATTGCATGATAAATCAACTCGCCGGAGTGGGTTCCTAACATGATCTAGAAATCAGTTATGGCGTGAATTGACCATCGAAACCCTAATCCCGTGAACACAATTGGTGAAAAAGAGCGTGAATTGACCAGCGTCGGGCATGGCGTACTCCGTCTTGAACTCCTTAGCGCCGTTGAGGCGATCACAAGTTTAAACTGGCTGGACAGGAGTGGAGCGCGCAGGGGATGTTTCCGTCTTCGATCTACTGAAGCACGTGAAGCTTTGAGTTCTTTGCAAAGGGACAAACCGTTATTCATAGTAGATGTTGTAATTTAATAAATACATCAGCGGCAAATTATCATCCAATCACCATTTGAATTTAAAAATTATTATAAACCGCTATTGAGAGTAGCAATTTGCTGAAAAAGTGACATATTTGGGAATGAACTTCAAATGAATGATAGTTTAAGAACAAACTTATAAAAAGATGGCTCTTGAAAAAAATTTCGTAAAAAATAAATAGAAGATAGTCTTCCGAATGAAATATACATTTCACGTACCAAACGGAAACCAACTCAAAACTCCAAAAAAGACACACTATTTACTGTAGACATATATTGGACCAGGCAGCCTTAGTGACCACATCAGACATTTGTGAGAACAGATTACATCCAAAAAAGCTCAATTGCAACGATAGATATTCTGGCCATAGATTATATCATGATGCTTCATCCATTGTATATCTTCTTGGTAAATTTCCGGCTTGTCTATTGCTAACCTTTATGGTCCACCACCATTTTTTTCCACAGAAAGCTGTTTGACGCTACACGTTTGCCTTGTCCACAGTTCATGGAGCTGCATGCTAATGGGGACTTGGGTCAAATTAAAGTAGAAGAAGAAGAGAGCAATAAATGACAGCAAGGGAAACTTGTGGGGAGTAAGATATGGAGGCCTTTCATATTGAGTTTTCCTATGATTTTTGGGATCTGCAGGAAATGAAGTGTCCAAGTCGTAAAGCTTTCATATATAACAATTCATAAGATGGGATCATGCGCACATTGAAGACGGTAATATTTTCCTTAATTTATCTTGGTGGTGAGATGAGTGCGTTGTAAACATCAACACGAGCTAGAAGCAAAGAAAAGAAGTTATCAAGCCTCAGATTGAGACAAGTATCAGATTTCTTAAACAAGTTATAAAACTTGAGAAGTGAGTACAACGTCATACCAGAAGCAGAGATGATTACATCAAAAGACACAGTGAGACGAAGGAATCCTCCTTTTTCAAGTTGGATTTGAGAGATTGCTTTTTTGTGTGCTTTCTCTATGCTGAACCGAATTCATGTAACCATTTCACGTGGCGTTCAATGTCTGATGGAGAGACACTCCTTTGGACCTTTGCCAAGGCTTCCTCAAAATCACACATCGCAACAGGATCATTTGATATTTCATCCTTGGACATGTTCTTTATTTCCTCTCTTGTTTTTCCAGCTATCTTGCGTCTCATCCCATTTAAGGAAGCATCGCGACACACGTTTGTCAGATCATCTCCACTGTATCCGTCTGTTCGTCTGGCCACTTCATCAATGTCCACGTCAGGAGCCACCTGCAAGAAGAAACTCAACTTAGTGAGAAAAAAAAAACCTGTTGAACTAGATGGCGGAGCAGAAGCCAGCAAAACATCCCCACAGCATGTAGGACACCAATTTGTTTTATACTAGCATGGTGAAGTTCATACCTCCACGGTTTTCAGATTGATGCGTATAAGCTCTTTACGGCTCTCAAAGTTAGGAAGAGGAATATATATACGCTTTTCCAGACGCCGCCTACAATTTGCACCACAATGAGATATAGTAGCATTTTCAATCAGATGTTCACTAGTCAAGTTGCTATTTCGATGAACATGACTAGGAAAAAAACTCCATTACCTTAGTGCCTCATCGATGTCCCAAGGAAAATTAGTAGCTGCAAGGACCATCACTATTTTGGGAGTACCGTCTTCAGAAGATGTATTATTCACACCATCAATTTGGACAAGAAGTTCAGACTTCACCCTTCTGGATGATTCATGTTCCCCTGACGCTCTGCACAATGATGTTGACCAGCTCTCAAATTGAAAGCACATAATGTGACTCAAATCTTGTTCATCTTGGGTGCAAATACAACTAGATCAATTAAAAAGAGGACGTGATGTAAGCCTTACCCTCTGGAATTACAAAGAGAATCAATTTCATCAATGAATATTGTACTAGGAGCATAAGCTCGAGCAAGGTCAAACAAGCAGCGAACCATGCGCTCACTCTCTCCTCTCCATTTTGAAGCTAAGGTAGCAGATGAAACATTGAAAAAAGTAGTGCCACACTCTGTAGCAACTGCTTTTGCCAAAAGAGTTTTACCGGTACCAGGAGGGCCAAACATGAGAACACCTTTCCATGGTCTTCTTATTCCCTGGGAACAATGATAATCACATCAAGCCCCAGCTGCATGGTGTCCGAAATAAAATAACCAGAAAATATGCCAGAGAGACTAAAATTCTCCACTGTAAACATGCTATTCGAATGAGAAACATGGGCACAATTGCACCACAAGTCACTTGAGCATGCAGATATTTACTTTTGTCACTTAACCATTATAAGCAGACGCGACTTCAAGAAGACAATATTTTAGGAAAACTCAAGGGTACCTGAAAATACTCAGGCATCCACAATGGAAGGACAACAGCTTCTTCAAGCAGCCTTTTCGCTTCAGTCAGCCCCGCAACATCATCCCATCTCACTCCTGGGCTGGTTTCAAGTACATCCCTTTCAAGCATCTCAGCAAGGTCTACATCAGGTCCTTCATACTGTCCTCGTTTGGTTTTTCCATCTTCAGCATCACTGCCCTGGAAATCCATTACATATAAATCATTATATATTAGAGTACAAACACAAGTCAGGCCTAGAAATCCGCTGAATAAACAAAATGAGAGTCTTAATGTACTGATAATTTTATAATATCCTGGTAGAGAAACTCACAACAGAATCTGCCTTCCCAGATTTGGATTTGCCCGAGCCACCTTTCTTTCCAGTAGTTGACGACCGCACATTTGAGGTAGATTTATTCGACCCGCCAGCTTTGGCTCCACGGGCAGCTGGGACAGCATTAGTAGAACCACGGGCCCAATTTCCATCTTGGGTAGACTTTCTCATGCCCAGTTGGCTGGACCTGGTAGGTCTTCTACTACCTCCAGTATCCCGACTAGGCGGCTTCCAAATATCAGGGTCATCCAAAGGAGGAGCTGAGGATGTAGGGTACTCGTCAAGAGGTTGAAAAACAAAAGAACCCTTTGTTTGAATTGGTGGTGAAGGAGGTCGCCTGCCCCCTTGGACATCCTTAAATGCCCTTCTCTCAGCATCTAGTTGCTTTACCAATTCTGTTTCCTCTCCCAGTGCCTTCTTAACGTTCATCCATTTTGAACGAATTAAAGGATCATCAACTGTATTTAGGTGCCTGCAAAATATATCATTTTAGCTTTAAATTCAATTCGTTTTTCTATTTAACTGCTCATAAACATCTATTTCAAACTACGTCACTAGGGTTTTATCTTATACTTTTTGCATTACTTCATAACTCATCAGATCCTCTACATCACTTCTTTTCATTTTTCTTTTTCTTCACTCTTTTCTCTTCTAATAAGTTTCTGGGTTGATCTTAAAGCCCCATACACTTACATTTCTGAAAGATTCTTATCTATAAACTACTTTCTAGATCAGATCCCGGAACCCAAATAAAGAAACAATCATTAGAACTTCATATTCCTCAAATCAATTATGAAAGTGCAATGCCATTACAAGAAGAAATAAGATGCCTTCTGAACCACAAAACACTGACAGCACCAGACCACCATATATCAATTGGAACTACAAATCTAAAAGGATTGCTCTAAATAATTAGAAGCACAGATAAAATTTATTAATCCGCAAAATAGACTCTTAAGCTTTCATGATTCAACTTCTAGGTATCATAAACACCAAAAGCTCCGATCTTACCAAATCCTACACGCACGAAAATTCCTCTAAAACCATAACAACACTTGGAATCATAAAATGTAAGTTACTTGTTGATCTGAGCAATGGCGCCATCGAAGAAGATAATCGACGTATCATAAAGCCCTTCAACGGCGTACTCTCTCGCCAATTTCAAGTGATCCTGCAGCCCAACCAGCGCCATTCACCCAAAACACACAGACCACAGCTCTTCCAAACTTCAAGCTTCCCGAGATCGGAATTCCCTGCAGGCCTAATTTCTCCAGAAAAGGAGCACGACTGCTCGATCGCTGCGAATTTCTGGAGATGTTTTTCGAAAGGGGGCGATTGGTGTTGTGGACTGAGAGTCGGCGAGATAGAGAACGTGACACGACGCCGTTCGTGAGATCTGGAGACGTTTGACGCATTGACTTGTTTGGGCCGTTGGGCTTTTTATAGAGACTATTTTTATCTGGCCCACATTATTTATTCACGTGGGATGTAAAAGAGGAAAGGAACCGAACCCTCCATGAGTTATTTGAAATTCAAAAGCTATTAAGAAAATGCAACTTTAATTTGAGATTTGGTTGGGTTTGGTTAGATTGAGTTGCTCATGACTTTCGAAATTCCATTTTCACTTTAACAATCCAATTTCTACTTAACGAGGAAAAAGTAGAATGGTAAGGTCCTTTGAAATTGATGTGCGTAGGATGATGAGAACTTGTTCAGCGTGATGTTGGAAATTATGTCTTGAACAAGTTATGCAGTAAAGTAAATACGACAGGAATGAGAGCTACTGCTAAGGACAGGAGAATGGTGACCTAGTTTGCCTATAACGAGCCTACGTCTGGGGGCTTATCCTAAGTCCGTGGGAAATACAAAGGACGTTACAAGATAGCAGAGTCCCTCTCTATCCTAACCTCTACTCGTCTACAAGTAATCAGCACTCAGGCTCCTCCCTGAATGTGAGACCTCCCGTCTCTTCCCACAACTAGCAACTAGTCAATGTAGTAAGTCTTCAATCACACAGAGAAACAGCTCGCCGACCATAGTCTAGTACTCTCCTGTTTTCACACACGTTTACGGCTGCACTTGTTCCTCATATATAACCTGGGAGACGCATCATTCTCTCAGGTTGTTACGATCTCAAAGTTTGTTGCGGTCAATCTTTTCGTGGGTGTTGTTTTGATTTTGTTGTGATCCGATTGTTTGTTGTGATCCTGGTGATAAGAGTATCTTCAATGTTAGCCTTATCATTATCTTTATGCCTTATCTTCATCGCTAATTTCGTCATATCTTCATCGCGGATTTCATGCACCAGAAACGAGCGGATCGTCACGATTGGTTGTTCAGCCTCGACGTCTGGACAAGATCTTGTACAGTTTTGTGCAGCTGCCATCTATGCATCCACAATCTCCCCCTTGACATTTTCATCAAAACTTCATACGAGGCCCCATCTTGGACACAACAAACTAATTATTCTACTCCAAAGTAGTTCACATCAAAGTATCCAGAGCAACAAACCAAAACACTCTCAAAACAACCATGTCCAAGTGATCGATCATAACCAACGAAAATACCTCTCTCCCCCTGATTTGGTGTAAATGCCAAGGTGGTCCTAGTCCTCCAAAGAGTGATCCTGGAGTGTACAAGAAGAAGCTTGACCCAAAGAGTGATCCTGGAGTGTTCTTGGGTTATTCAATAAACAGCAGGGCTTATCGAGTCTATAACCAGCGGACAAATACAGTAATGGAATCCATAAATGTAGTTGTCAATGATACTGAAGAAGTCCCTGCCACTGATACTGCCACTGATGATGAAGACTCTGACCTTGAAGAGGTGCCTTTCAGTCAGAACAGAAGTGAACAAGCTGTAGCTCCAGAAGATGCTACAGCAAGTGCTGAAGCAGAAAATCCAGATCAGCAATTTGAAAGCCTGTCTGAAGATCTGAATATTGAGGCTCCTGATCCACCATCAAGGCTACCTCCGAAGAAGATACAGAAGAATCATCCTCTGACAAATGTGATTGGAGACCCGGCAGAAAGAAGAAGAACCAGAAGCCATGCGTACTCAATACCTGTTTTCTATCCAGCATTAAACCTAAGAGCTTCAAGGAAGCCATAAGTGATGAATTCTGAATGATTGCGATGCAGGAAGAACTTGCAGAGTTTGAAAGACACGATGTTTGGGACCTGGTGGACAGACCCAATGGAGTGAATATTATAGGCACCAAGTGGATCTTCAAAAACAAAACTGATGAAAAGGGAAACATCACAAGAAATAAAGCCAGACTGGTTGCTCAAGGATACTCCCAGATTGAGGGTCTAGATTTTGAAGAAACGCTTGCTCCAGTTGCTCGTCTGGAGGCCATCAGACTCCTTCTAGCTATGTCCTGTTTCCTAGGGTTTAAACTGTATCAAATGGATGTCAAAAGTGCGTTCCTGAATGGAGACCACTCTGAAGAAGTATATGTTTCTCAGCTAAAAGGTTTTGAAGATCCTCATCACCCAGAACATGTGTACAAGTTGAAGAAAGCTTTATACGGACTGAAACAGGCTCCTCGGGCATGGTATGAGAGATTGACAATGTTTCTGGAAAAACATGGCTACAAATGAGGGGGAGCTGACAAAACTCTATTTGTAAAAAGAACCAAGTCAGATGTGATCATTGCTCAAATCTATGTGGATGACATTGTCTTCGGATCAAAGTCTCAGCACCTGGTGAAGCATTTTGTGAATCACATGCAGCAGGAATTTCAAATGAGCATGGTCGGAGAACTGTCATATTTTCTTGGTTTGGAGATTACCCAGAAAGAAGATGACATCTTTATTGCACAAACCAAATACATCAAGAATCTTGTGCAGAAATTTCAGCTAGATAAGGCCAGTCACAAACGAACCCCTGCTGCCACTCATGTCAAAGCCATCAAAGATGAACTTGGAGTGGAAGTGAGTCAGACAATCTACAGAAGCATGATTGGGAGCTTATTGTACCTGACTGCCAGCCGCCCCGACATTTCCTTTGCAGTAGGACTCTGTGCCAGATTTCAACCTTGTCCCAAAGACAGTCACTTGCAGTTGGTCAAGCGAATCATTCGGTATGTTGGAGGAACAGTGAACTATGGCTTATGGTATACTAAGGACACAAATGCTAACCTGGTAGGATACAGTGATGCGGACTGGGCAGGATGCTCAGAGGACAGGAAGAGCACTTCGGGCGGCTGCTTCTTTCTAGGAAATAACCTGGTGTCCTGGTTCAGCAGGAAGCAAAACAACATTTCATTATCCACAGCCGAGGCTGAATACATAGCTGCTGGGAGCTGCTGTGCTCAAATGTTGTGGATGAAGCAAATGCTGAGTGAGTATGGTCTTGATCAAGATGAAATGACTCTCTACTGTGACAGCATGAGCGCCATCAGCATATCTAAGAATCCGGTTCAACACAGCAGAACCAAGCACATTGATATTCGTCATCACTTCATCCGTGATCTAGTAGAAAAGAATATCATTGCACTACAGCATGTGGTGTCTGCCAAACAGCTTGCTGATATCTTCACAAAAGCTTTGGATGCAGTCCGGTTCGAAGACCTGAGAGCCTCTCTAGGGCTCTGTGTCTTGCCCCCATAGAGCAGCCAGGAGCTCCTCCTTGTCATTTATTCCAAAAAGGGGGAGGAAAAGAAGGGGAGGTTAAGAAAAATTCTCTGTATTGAAACTGTTTTAGGGTTTTGTCAAAATGCCAAGTGGGAGATTAATGATGCTGTATGGCAGTGTTTGACAAAACCGGCACAAGTGAACAAGGAGCAGCTACAGCACAAGTGAACAAGGAGCAGCTACAGCAGGGGATGCTATAACAGAAGCTTGTTCAAGTGGCCGCAACATCTGTCCTTGAACCTGCAGCAACCTGGGCTTGGCTAGAAGGCCTGGCAGCGCTACGGATAACACCAGAAGAATTTTTTAGAGTGCTGTGGAGAATATTCCAGTGGGGTTTCCTAGCTAGAGAAGGAGATTTGTGTTGAAGATCAATATCAAATCTAATATCCTAAATTTTAGGAGATAATTGTTCTTTTTGGGACATTGCTTAAACCTGGTCTTGCTTAAAGCTGGTGCTGCTATTTAAGGGAGATGAGTTCAGAGCTGAGAGGTTGATCGAAGCAGAGGGATACACGAGTGCATACACAGAATTCAGAGAGAGCAATTTTGGTGTGTGACGGCCGAATTCTTCGATCATCACCCGAGAGCAGAGCGTGAGCGCAGAGCTGTGGTGACAGAAGCAGAAGGTGATCATGACTTGCATAGTCTGATTCGAGCTTGATCTGGAAGCCAATTGAGAGCAGTGGTGCTTGTTGATTGATCAAGGGCAGCCGCGGAAGAACTGATGGGTGTGTGGCTCGGTCGAGTGTCTAAGTGGTGGTTCTCGCTAGTGGCTGGAGGTCACTGAGTGAGGGGGAGTATTCCAGAGTGTGCAGCGCTCGTGGAATCGTTCGATCGGCTCGGCAGAAGGCCTTGGAGTGACGCGGACAAATTATGCATCAGCTGTGTGCTACAGCAGTTGCTACAACAACCCTGCAGAGTTGAGTGTAGTTTAGAATAGGCTGAGTTTCGAGGAGACAGTAGCTATTCTAGATTGACATTTGTAGAGGGTGTGCAGACACAAGTCAGAGCCTGTTCTGACTGTGTCCAGTGATCCACACAAGATTGAGTAGCCTAGGTTGCGTGGAGTTGTAACCGAGTGTACTTGGAGATCTTTGTGTTTAGTGGATTGAGGACTGGAGAATAGTCCTCCCCTGAAGTAGGCAGTTGGCCGAACTGGGTGAACAAACTTCTGTCTTGTTCATTGTTTGCTGAGACATTTTCCAAGTGAACAAGAGTGTGCTGCAGCAACTGCTTGTTCACAAATCTGTCTAACTGAGACACTGCGAATTTCAGGAATGACACCATTTTGATATTAAATAAAACCATGATGTTTCAGGATTGCAACATCCCTGCACAAATAGTACGTTGGAGAATCATACTCGGAAAAGCAAAATATATTCATTAGAGTTGGAAATCTTATATTCATATAGACTTTAAAATGTAATGTAATTAAGATGCAGAGTGCGAAAATGCGTTAGGGCTTGTTTTTGTTAAACTTTCAGTCTAGTACTTGCACTCATTGAGAAATTCTTATCTCTCAAGGACATTCTCAATGAAGACTTTCTATTACAGTTCATCGAATATAGTGTTCTATTTCCCCTATTTGTGCAACGGTATATAAAATAATATTTTTTATTAGTATTTATCAAATAAAAATTAATATTTTTAAAAAACTTTTATTTAATTTTACATCACATTATATTATTATTTCTGAATTATTTCAAGAGATTTTTTATAAGAATTTTGATGAGTCATTTTCTGACATGTGTAAAATAAGATTTTAGGTAACTATCAAATCTTCTATAAATTATGAGTCTACGATTATTATATACTCCATCTTCAACAAAACTTACTTCAATCTTCTTCTCTTTCACTCAATAGTGAAATTACGAGCGCTCCTGGTGACAGAATACAACAGGTTGGTATAGCAACCTCTGGGTCACTCGCAGAATTATCTTGCTAAGTCCGAACCTGAAAGACACAAGCACGATGTTCACCCAGTTCAGAAATTGCCTACGTTTAGGGAGGACTTCACTCGGTCCTCAAAATTTCACTATCACGATTCAAGTACAAAGGCTTCCAAAATTCAACCAACGCTAGTTTAACCTCTACTTTTTTTAAACTAAGGCCCTGTTCTTTTACATTTAAATTTTAAGTACTTAAGTGAAGTACTTAAATTCCTATTCATCAATACACCACCACCACAACAACACATTCTCACCACCACAACACTACCTTAACATCACAATCACAATATCACCATCACCATCACCACCACCACAACAACCCACCACCAAAAAAATACTACCACCACAACACGACAACAACCCACCACCACAAAAACACCACACCACCACAACACAAAAACAACCCACCACAACCACAACACCACCACTCCACTACCACTACCACCACCACCACCCCCGTAACAACACATCCACCACCACCACAACAACCCACTATCACAAAAAACCACTACCACCACAACCCAACAACAACCCACCACCCCCACAACAACACACCACCACAACCCACCACCACCACTCCACTTAAGGTAGTGAGGTAGTGAGGTGGTGGTGGTGGTGGTGGTGGTAGTGGAGTGATGTTATTGTGGTGTTGGTGGGTTGTGGTGGTGTGTTGTTGTGGGGGTGGTGGGTTGTTGTTGGGTTGTGGTGGTGGTGTTTTTATGATGGGGGGTTGTTGTGGTGGTGGTGGATGTGTTGTTTTGGGGGGTGGTGGTAGTGTTGTGGTGGTGGTGGTGATAATGTAGTTGTGTGATGGTTGTAATGTTAAGGTAGTGGGTGGTGGTGTTGTGGTGGTGGTAGTGGAGTGGTGGTGGTGGGTTGTTGTCGTGTTCTGGTGGTGGATTGTTGTGGTGGTGGTGATATTGTGATTGTGATATTAAGGTAGTGTGGTGGTGGTGGTGGTGGTAGTGGAGTGGTGGTAGCCCCGGTCTTATTCATTTGTAGGCCTTGGGCGAAAACTTTTTTTTGGCCCTCTATATGAGTAAAATTTAAATTTTATTGATACTAATTAAAGCGAAAAACCCGCTTCGTGACTCACATAAGTTATTGTTTTATTAAGATAAGTAAGTAATAAAATTAAACACATGAGAGCGAAATCATGAAAATAAGTATGTAAAATCACTAATAATGGTCTCAATATCAACTTTTTCTAACATATCTCTCTCAATACATAAGAGAGCCAAACCATTTAATCTCTCTTGTGACATAGAAGATCTCAAATAATTTTTTAATAATTTTAACTTAGAGAAACCTCTTTCTGCAATGCAACAGTTATAAGAATAGTTAATAGAATTTGATATGCAATAGAAACATTTGGATAACAACCAAATATTTTTATGAACTCAAGAACTTCAATTGGAGACGTAGACACATCAACCGGTAAAATCATCGCAACACTTCCAATTCACAAATAAAATCATCCAAATCAACATCTGACTTTTTGTCATGAGAAAAAGTAGCATGAAATTTCTTACAACATTCTCTTAATTCATTTTCATCAAATAACTTTAATTTATTTAAAACAAATAATTTTTTTTGTTTTCCCCAAAAGAGTTTTGGCCAGTGGGCCCTGGGCTGGTGTCCCGGTTGCCCACCCCCAGGGCCGGGCCTGAGTGGTAGTGTGAATTTGTTGTGGTGGTGTGGTGATGGTGTTGTTGTGGTGATGAATAGTAATTTAAGTACTTAAGTTAAGTAAACTTAAGTTAAGTATTTAAGTAAATAACTTAAAGTCAAAAGAACAGACCCTTAGTCAAAATCTATGCTCAATCTGATCACACAGATTAGCTACACCGTCTGATCCCACAAACTTGATCACACTGTCTACACACTCTAGTAATAGATAGCTACAGTTCACAAACTCAGCATATTCTAAAACAATGTGCAACAGGAAGATGCTATATCAACTTACTCGGTCAAGTTGTTGTAGCTTCTGTCAACGACTCTCCACTCACTCTCTGCTGAGCAGTCGAACTTCCACGAGTTCTTCTGACTCTGGTGACGCTTCCCCTTGATCAATGACCTCCTGTCAATATCAGGGAACGCTGCTTTGATCTCAGACAGTCCGCGATGCTCCTCTCTGCGACTATGCTCCAAAGCAAGTACTTGATATTTCAACGAGACTCGCTCCAGTTGAAGTTCTTAGATCAAGTGTAAATCAAACTTCTCCAGTCGTACACTGCGCTCTAGCCTTTAGCTTCCGCTCTTTGCTTATGCATATCTCTCTATTGTTGTGTATGTGTGTGTTCGAGCGTGCTGCACTCCTTTATATAGCCGCATCACATGACAAACATAGCAATCTTAATTCCCCTAGGATTCACAGATCTTTCCAACTAACCTTGCACAAAAGATCCTCTCATAGATTCTTGCAAGTTGAGAATTGATTTCCTAAAATCAATTGGGAACCTTATCTTCTTTAATTGATTTTGATAGCCTTGAAGAAGACTCCCTAACTCATTGCGACGCCTTCAACAACCATTGTGACGCCTTCAGCAATCCTCCGGACGCTCTCTGTGCTGCTTTATGTCGAACGGCTACTTTGCGCTAGCTCCGAGTTTCCATGGTATGATATAGCTACTTCTGGTTGTCGGTTGACATCTTTCGATACTTGCTCCATCTTCTGTTGCAATGGGTTGCTATAGCATCTTCTTGCCGATTTGTTTCGTCAACTTCAAAACTATGCACCAGCTTCTATTACCATGGGATGTTGTAGCATCTTCTTGCGATTGTTTTGTCAAAGATGTCATTACCTTAACAAATAGTATAGATCCTTTCAACTTCGATGATAGATTCAGGATGAACCAACAAAGATTCAGGAGAGAAATGGATGAGATGGCAGGCTCCTTTGTCATGGATGCAGTCATGATAGCGACAATTGCTGATGAAGATGATGCATGACCTCATCGCTGCCAAATATACCAAGGCAAAGGGGACCAAAGGGACTAAGTCTGTTGGAAGACTACTTCATTGAACACTTAATTTTCCGCCAAGAAGACTTTTGCCAGAGGTATCGAATGAGCATTAACTTATTGAACCGTATGAAGACCAAGCTCTGTCACCATGACCCTTTTGGCATCAATGACTTGATGCCACAAAAGATGACCAGAGCTATTCGAATAATGGCGTACGTGTCATGTGTAGATTAGTATGTCTAGATCAATATAATGGGCAAATCAAGACCACTAAAATGCGTGAAGAAGTGGTGAGCACATATAGTCCACCAGTATTAAGACTGTTAAATCCTAGTGCCCCATGGATGTATGTATGCCATGTTTTTTAGCAAACGGTACAAACCAACAAGGATGTAACAGAGGGTAAGACAGAGTCGGCTTAGACAGGTGCGTGAAATTAGATCGCCAACATTGGCGCAAATATTGCTTTGCTGAAGTTTCCTAAAGTTATGCCAATACAGTCGATATTCTGCTGACGATATTCGTAATATCTTGTGGATCCAGGAGATTGTGTTCTAAATTAGGAAAGTATGATCAATCTATCCTAGTTTCCTTAAAGACATAATAACAATCTTATATATATAGGATTGAGGAGATCGGGAAATTGCAGCTGCAAATACACAAATTACTTGATCCATGAACACAGTAAGCAGGAGCCATCACAACATCGATCATCAAAGATTGATAGAAATTGAGTGCACAAGAAACTAATCGCAAGGGGCTTAGTGTAAACATTGAACATACTGTGTCACAGTACTGGTAGTCTCAGGAAGAGATAGTCCGATCTATGTGAGGCAGATCGAGGTGGACGAGAGAGGGATCTCAGTTTGAGAGAGTGAGACGCACTCACCGTGATTTAATTACATAGCGGTAACCAAGGGAGCTGTGTTACTTAAGATCTATTGTATTTGATCATTCGAATAGTGAAGTGCTTTCCACTTGGGGTTCAGAGAAACCCCCCTCCTAAGTAGGCTCGTGGAGCTGAACAGGGTAGACATATCCTGTGTCATTCACATTACATCGTACCATTTATGTTGTGCTAACAACTATCGAAACTCCTTGTTTAAGCATTGTGAAATAGCTAATACAGTGGTCTGGAACAGTCCTTGTGGGTCAGAAGTATAACTTTCAATTGGTATCAGAGGAGGACACTCGTTGTACAGTGATTCAGGGACTGTAACCAAGCTGTTCAAAAATGAGTACGAAAGAAGGACAAAAAATCTTCCGACCTCCGCTCCAATACGGTTCAAACTATCCTTATTGGAAAACTCGCATGAGGGCATTCATCAAATCAATCGATGATCGAGCATGAAAATCAGTGATATCCAAGTATGATTCACCAATAATTATGAATATAGATGGTGTGGCGTACCCTAAATCGGAAAATTAGTGGACGGCGGATGAGGACCAAAATGGTACAACAAATGCAAAGGCTCTCAATGCAATCTTCAATTCCGTTGAACTAGACATTTTCAGATTGATTTCAATCAGTGAAGCAACAAAAGATGCATGGGACATTCTTGAAACAGCCTTCGAAGGAACTGACAAAGTGAAACAGTCTTGGATGCAGATGATCACTACCAAATTTGAAAATCTGAAGATGAAGGATGAAAAATCAATAACTGAATTCAATGCCAAATTGATGGATACTCCCAACGAGCTCATGCGCTTGAAAAGCCCACCTGTAATGAAAAACTTGTTAGAAAAGTATTGCGAGCGCTTTCACAGAAATATGCAATGAAAGTAACAGCCATTGAGGAAGCTCAGGATATAAAGGCAATGAGACTTGACATTCTGATGGGATCCCTTCGGACATTTGAAATGAAGTTGAAATCTGAAGCACCTGAAAAGAAATCTCGAGGAATAGCCCTCAAAAGTGAAACATCAGAATCAACCGAAGATGAGGATGAAATGTCTGAACAGATGAGTCTGCTTGTAAGAAACTTCGGCAGATTTATGAGGAAACTGAACCAGCGTCAGTCTGAATAGAAAAAAAATCTGGAACAGACATCAAAAATCGACAAGATGGAAAATTCAGAATAATAAGAACTACTGAAAGCCAAAAGGAGCTGAAGGGAGAGAAAGGTAAAGGGATTCAATGCCGCGAATGTGAGGGCTTTGGAACAGAAAAGGGATGTTGTGGCTGAATGGGGTGATATTGAGTCAGAGGAGTCTGAAACAGAAGAGGAAAAATCAAACTACTTGGCACGCACCACTGCCGCAGAAACTTCAGAGACCGAACCTGAGAACCCTGAAACAGATAATTACAGTGAAAGTGACAGTGAGAAAGAAATCATCGAAGAAACCATAGTAGAGAAATACAAAGCCCTGTACGAATAATGAGGGGAGGCGGTTAAGACAAACTCCAAACTGAGCAAGCAAGTGGTGAACCTAAATGCTGAGAAGTATGAATTGTCAGAATCAGTCAAACGGATACAAATGGAACTTGAAAAGGAGAAAATTGAACACTCAGAGGCTGTGACAGAACTGTTGAGAGTAAGAAAGTATGTCAGCATGATGAATAAGGGGACAAAGAAACTTGACACCATCTTAGCTTCTCAACGTACGAATCATGGGAGCCCTGGTCTGGGCTATGAGCATCAGAAGACTTATGGTAAGCCTATTTTTGTACAAGCTAAAAACTTTAATTATGCTAACAGTGCTCATCCCAGTCACATGCTTTGGACAAAAGACAAGCGTATCTGT
Source organism: Umbilicus rupestris (assembly GCA_963678935.1). Taxonomy (NCBI): domain Eukaryota; kingdom Viridiplantae; phylum Streptophyta; class Magnoliopsida; order Saxifragales; family Crassulaceae; genus Umbilicus; species Umbilicus rupestris. The sequence continues at coordinate 6,569,012 of OY787605.1, forward strand.
TATTTCTGCAATATTCAAGGTCAAATCCAGAGAAAGTGCCCTATGTTCCTTGCAAAGTATCGTCTACAAAGATACATGCCTCTATCAAGAACTTACAGACCTTTGAACAATAATTGTTACGTCGCATAAAGTTCTTCCTCTCACCATGAGAAGGACCGGTTGTACTTGATAGTGGCTATTCAGCCCACATGACCGGAGAAGCCAGCTAACCTGGATGGGAGATTCGTCACATTTGGAGATGGAGCAAAAGAAAAGGTCATTGGTCAAGGTACATTATCAGTTCATGTGATGCCTCTAATAAAAAAGGTGCTATTTGTGGAAAGCCTTCAATCTAATCTATTTAGCATAAGCCAACTATGTGACGGAAAATTGAATGTCAAATTTACTAAGGATGCATGCCAAGTCATCAATGATGAAGGGAAGTGTGTTATGAGAGGAAATCATTAATCAAATAATTGCTATCTACTGGGTTCTAACACAGAGTATGTTAAAGCTCTCTGTTTTCTATCTAAGCAGGATGAACTAATTTTGTGGTACAAATGGCTGGGACACTTGAATCTCAAGACACTAAGACAGATATCTAAACATGGTCTGGTGCGAGGAATACCTGAATTAAAGGGAAAGACTGATACGATGTGTGGTGAATGTAAGATAGGAAAACAGACAAGGTCAGTTCACCCCGGAACTAATCAGATCTGTACAACCAGAATTCTTGAACTACTACACATGGACTTGATGGGTTCTATGGAGATTGAAAGCATTGGGGGTAAGAACTATGTTCTAGTTTGTGTTGATGATTCTTCTCATTCCACCTGGACTATGTTTCTCAGACATAAATCAGATATTGTTGAAGCCGTAATTAACCTAATTCTGAGACTGCAGCGTGAGAAGAACACTGGCTATAAGACTGCTGCTAGCATTGGCATGTCACCTTAAATTCAAACTGTTTCAAATGGTTGTGAAAAGTGCATTCCTCAACGGATGACTGAATGAAGAAGTATATGTTGCTTAGCCTAAGAGGTTTTGAAGACCCACATCTCTCGAATCATGTGTATCGTCTCAAAAAGGCCCTGTACGGACTGAAACAGGATCCCAGAGCATGGTATGAACGTCTCATGATATTTCTTGTTCAACATGGCTATGTGCGAGGGGGAGTAGACAGAACTTTATTTGTGAAGCACATCCAAAAAGAATTTATCATTGCACAGATCAATGTGGATAACATAGTATTTGGATCTCGATCACAGAAGTTGGTGGATCAGTTTGTTGAACAGATGCAGAGTGAATTTCAGATGAGTATGGTCGGTGAGATGATCTACTTCCTTGGTCAGCAAGTATCTTAGAAATCAGATGGAATATTTGTGACACATCGTAAGTATGCCAGGAACTTGGTGAAGAAGTTCGGATTGAAAAATGCATAAGGACATTCCTGCCGCTACACATGTGAAAATCATAAAAGATGAATCTGAAGTCAGTTTGCAACAGACTTTGTACAGGAGCATGATCGGTAGCCTACTCTATCTCACTACTGAGGCAGAATATATGACCGAAGAAATCTGTTGCGCCCCGATGATTTGGATGAAACAGATGCTGGAAGAGGATGGTCTGAAACAGGGGGAGATGACTCTATTCTGTGAAAACTTGAGTTGAATCAACATTTTGATAAACCCTATTCAGCATTCCAGAACCAAACATATTGACATCAAGCATCACTTCATTCGTGAGTTGGTTGAACAGAAGATCATCACAATGAAACATGTATCCACCGATGGTCAGCTAGCAGATATCTTCACTAAAGCCTTGAACAATGCTCAGTTTGAAACACTTAGACTCGCCTTGGGTCTATGTGTTGTCGACACTTAGTCAGGCTAAGGAAGGCTTGACTAGTTCTGGAACAATTCTTAAGGAATTGTTAAACTGATTAAGCATCTAGAGGCAGAGATTCTGATGTCTGTCTCTCATGTTGGGTGAAGCAGAGTCTGAGGCAGAGCATGTGTGTTGGTTCATGAATGACGAGGCAGATTAATTCCAGACCTTTTGGAAAGTTGAAATCAGGAAGATCCGAGAGTCATATTGGAGTTTCAAAGTTTTTGAAATTTGAGTTTTAATTTTTTTAATTCGCTCCTATTTTATTCTTTCCTCCGCCCCTTTGTGGCACTTGGAGCTTCCAGGTGAAAGCTCCAAGTGCCACAAAGGGGCGGAGGAAAGAAGATGCCCTCAGATAAGCTTCCAGTTCCAAAGTCTGCAGTAGTTGAACTTGAACCAGCCTCAAAGTGGCTGCAAATTCTGGCAGTCAGGGGGAGTTGCTTGCCGAGAGGACTGAGACGACTCATTCACAGAAGCCGAAGTTGGTCAAAAAGTCTCTGGCGACAGAAGGCGAAGTCGGTCAAAAAGTCTATTGGTTAGAAAAGGGTCAGCCCTCAAGATCAGCCAAGTTGTTTGACCAGAAGACTGAGAAGAAGATAAAGGAAGCAGAATTTGGGTTCAAAGTATATGTTGTCACGAGAGAGTAAGGATCTAATTGTTGAGACAATCTCTGGTGGAGTGGTCAGAGAGGCAGCTGATCAGTTGCTTGATACTCAAACATGTGTTGCAGAGGATGCGAAGACACCCATGTCTAGTTTTGGTTGTGTGGATGCATATGGCATGCTTGCACAAAATTGTACAAGAAGTTATCCAGGCGTCAAAGTTGAACAACTCATCCTAAACAATCAGGTTATTTTCTGGAGCACAAAATCCTCGATAAAGATAAGGAATTAAAGATCATGATATGGATGACGTTTGAAGATACTCTTATCTCCAGAATCTCAACAAACAATCGGATAGCAACAAAATCAAAACAAACAACCACGAAGAGATCGTCCTCAACAAACTTAGAGATCATAACAACCTGAGAGATTTGTGCGTCTCCTAGGTTAAATATGAGGAACACACGCAGTTGTGATATAAGAAAAAATGGGAGAATAAAAAGAAAGAAGACGGCAAGCTGGTTCTGAGATGTTTGTGTGTATACAAAGCTGTCAATAAACATTCAGGGGGAGCCTGAGTGCATAGTGGGAAGTGACGGGAGGTCTCACATTAATGGGGAGCCTGAGTGTCGATCACTAGTAGATGAGTAGAGGTTAGAATAGGGAGGGAGTCCACTATTCTGTAACGTCCTTATACTTGATCGTAAACTTGTGAATCGATTCCCACGGGCTTGGGATAAGCCCCCCAGACGTAGGCTGGTTTAGGCGAACTGGGTAATCACTCTTGTGTCCGTAGCAGTAGCTTTATTTCTATCATTTTATTCCGCTGCGTAACTTGTTCAAGGAAGAAGTCCGGACAACAAGTTGGACAAGTTCTCATCATCCTGCACACAGCAATTTCAATTGGTATCAGAGCGGCGTGCTCAACACACATTGTAAAAGATCTTTGTAAAAAAAAGGTTGAAGAAAGATGAGTATGAGAGAAGGACAAAGCATAGTGCGACCCCCCCTTGTTGGATGAAGATAATTACGGTTACTGGAAAGCTAGGATGAAGGCATACATCCAAACTGTTGATGACCATGCATGAAGAGCTATTCTAAATCCCTGGAGTGTCCCAACAAAAAGTGACAAAGACGGGAACGAAACCGAGAAACCTGAAGAAGAGTGGACAAAGGATGAAGAATGGGCTCGGACTAGTAACGCCAAAGCCTTGAATGCCATTTTCTCCGGAGTAGATGAGAGGATCTTCAAACTCATCTCAAAATGCGAAGTAACCAAAGAAGCTTGGGACATACTGGCGACTCATCATGAAGGAACCGACAAAGTAAAGTTGTCCCGTATGCAAATGATCAATACACAGTTTGAGGAATTGAAGATGGACAAAGCCGAGACCATAAGAGAATTCTTCGCAAAGTTGGGAGACCTGTTCAATCAAGCTTTCAACCTAAGAGAACCCATGCCTGAAGAGAAGCTGGTTCGAAAGGCATTGCGATCACTACCTGCCAGATTTGAAATGAAAGTGACCGCGATCGAGGAAGCTCAAGATGTGAAAAGCATGCGACTCGATGACCTCCTAGGATCACTCACCACCTATGAAATGAGGATAGATAGCAACCGATCTGCATTCAAAGACAAGACTATTGGATTAAAAGTTGAGGCATCAAATTATGATAGTGGAGAAGAAATCTTAGAAGCAATGAATATCTTGAGTAAGAAGTTTGAAAAGTTCATGAACAAGTTGAACAAGAAAGTGGTGGGACAGTCTGCTCAGCATAACGGCCAGTACAGATCCAGAGGAAATTCCCAGACTAGAGGCAGACAGCTCGACTCAAAGGAACAAGGTCATCCCAAGGGGATTCAATGCAGAGAATGCGAGGGATACGGTCACATTCAGGCAGAGTGTGCAAATACTCGAAAAAGGAATAACAAGTCCCTAAATGTGACATGGAGTGACGAAGAGTCCGATGAAGAAGGATCAGAGGTAAGCCCGGAAAAGATAGATGCACTAACTTCTGTTGCGTCAATGACAGGCTCAGATAGTGAAGATGAAGAACCAACTGACAAATGCATCGTTGAGAAGTTCTCTCTCTTGTACACAAAGTGGCCTGAAGTAGTAAGCATCAACACCAAGCTCAACACCACGTTCTGCAACTTAAAAGAGAAGAACGCTCAACTACAAAGCCAGAACAACATCCTGGACAAAGAAAAAGCTGAGCACTGTAGAATCATCAACCGGCTGCAACAAGAACTTGCTGAAGTTACAGAAGAGTTGAGCTCTCTCAAGAAGTTTCAAAAAATGCTCAACTCTAGAACCGAGAAGCTGAACTCTATCATATCCATGCAAAGACCAAGTAGACACGAGAGGCATTAGATTCACTGGATCCAAGACAACTAACAAGATGGTGTTTGTCAGGGAAGCAGAGAAGACCTCTCCAGTCACATCCAGACGAGTAGAAAAATCAACAGCAAGGAAGGAGAAAAGAAGGTGCTATTACTGCCACATACCTGGACACGTCAGAAGAAACTGCCATATTAGAAGGATGGACTCAAGCATGAGGCGCAATAACAAGTGGATCTGGAGAGCAAAGGAGAGGAGAGACATCTGCCTCGTTGCCTACAACATGACCACACACACAGAAAAGGAGAAGGAGTCTCAGGAGCCAACAGAGGAAGAACTCAGAATGTACAAGAAAGTGTTCGAACAGATGATCCAGTACAGATGGAAAAAATGACCGAGGAGGAAGAACAGCCAGAAGAGGGCAACCTAGAGCCAAGCTCTAAATCAACAACTAGTTTATTAGGCGCCACATCAATGAGCTCCAAGGGGTTACAAAAGATGTCCCGGATGATGTTCCAGCTGTTGCATTACAAGGACAAGAGGCCATCTAGACCAAGGGAATTCACCAGCGAGAGACTACAGCCAACTTTATAGAGGGCGCATATTACCAATCTCATCAAGCATATGAAGTACCCAGCGCAGCCTCCTCCGGACTCTCAAAGGCCTATGACATTTACACCAAAAAAGGGGGAGAAAAGGTATCTTTGTTTCTCTTGGACATTTGCAAATATTGTGGAAGTAGGATAGTATGTGGCAGGTTATTGCATTGATAATGAAGTGTCCAAGACGGAGCAAGTGGCCGCATGGGAACATGGTAGAACAACATCTGGGACAACCCATTGGCCTGATCATGAACATGAAGTATCCGATCCGCACAGAACCTGGTGAATGCCACCCCTTGGATTTGTGACAAAAAGGGGGAGAGGAAGATGACATGACTGATACACTTATGAGAAGAAGATGACATGGTGGGGACGAGCATATCATCTTGTTGATGAATCTATTGTTAATTTTGTTGTAAATGCCAAGGGGGAGATTGTGGCTACATTAGTATGACATGTCGACAAAACTAACAACAGATTGTCCAAGACTTTGTCCAAGCAACCTGTGCAGTACAAGTATGAGCATATCTGGAAAATCTGACAGTACGATGGTGTTTTGACTATGATGTTATGTTGTTGCATTGATAATGGTGTGTCCAAGATGGATTCTCGGAAACAAATATGGAGTTTTGATGCAAATGCCAAGGGGGAGATTGTGGATGCATATGGCATGCTTGCACAAAACTGTACAAGAAGTTGTCCAGGCGTCGAAATTGAACAACTCATCCTAAACGATCCGGTTGTTTTCTGGTGCACAAAATCCGCGATAAAGATAAGGAGTTAAAGATCATGATATGGATGACGTTGAAGACACTCTTATCTCCAGGATCTCAACAAACAATCGGATAGCAACAAAATCAAAACAAACAACCACGAAGAGATCGTCCTCAACAAACTTAGAGATCATAACAACCTAGAAATTTGTGCGTCTCCTAGGTTAAATATGAGGAACACATGCAGCTGTGATATAAGGAAAAATGGGAGAATAAAAAGCAGGAAGACGGAAAGCTGGTTCTGAGAAGTTCGTGTGCATACAAAGCTGTCAATAAACATTCAGGGGGGAGCTTGAGTGCATAGTGGGAAGTGACGGGAGGTCTCACATTCAGGGGGAGCCTGAGTGTCGATCACTAGTAGATGAGTAGAGGTTAGGATAGGGAGGGAGTCTGTTGTTCTGTAACGTCCTTGTACTTGATCGTAAATTAGTGAATCGGTTCCCACGGGCTTGGGATAAACCCCCCAGACGTAGGCTGGTTTAGGCGAACTGGGTAATCACTCTTGTATCCTTAACAGTAACTTTATTTCTGTCATTTTATTCTGCTGCGTAACTTGTTCAAGGAAGAAGTCCTGACAACAAGTTGGACAAGTTCTCATCATCCTGCACATAGTAATTTCAGGTTGGTCATGTATATCCTTGTCACTTTTGTTGCCAAAAAGGGGGAGTAATGTTACAAGGAGGCGCAGGTGAATTATTGCCTTGTGAGAGTTGAAGAAGTTTTGCTAAAAAATGGCAAGGGGGATATTGTTAAATCCTGGTGCCCCATGGATATATGTATGACATGTTTTTTGGCAAACAGTACAAACAAACAAGGCTGTAACAGAGGGTAAGATAATGTCGGCTTAGACAAGCGCGTGAAATTGGATAGTTACATTGGCGTTGATAATGCATATGGCATTTAATTGACAAAACCTGCCAGAGTGTACAAGCCCAGTGAACAAGTAGTTGCTATAGCAGGAGCTGTAGCAGGGAGTTGTAGCAACAGAGCAACAGCATTGGCCCGATGAGAAATCTGCCCAGATATGAAGTTGTAGTGCAAAGGGAGGCTGCCAAATATTCTCAGAATATCCCAGTAAAGATTTCTATGCCTCAAGCTTGAAGATTTGATTGGAAAATCAAATCTCTTAAAAACTAGGAGATAGAATCTTGTTGAAGATCTTTTAGGAAAGGTCCTAAAGTTGATATTGATGAAGCATGGAGTTCCTATTTGAAGGAGGCTAGGCAGAGTACGACATGGCATCTGAATAGAGAGAAAAACACAGAGAGAGCATTCTATCACAGAAGGTTGCAAAGTGGAGATTAGAAGAGTCGGATCACTACCGTGAGCAGAGCGTGAGCGCAGATCAGTGTGGTTTATGTATCGACTGATTGCAAACTAGCAGTGTTTGGTCAGTGCTTGACCGCAGAGGACCAATTCAAAGCAAGGCGTGCTTGTTGGTTGATCAAGGGAGGGAGCAAGAGAGTTGTCGACTGGAGGAACTCGGACAATCTGCATAAGGCGTGTTCTCGCTAGTGACAGGCGGTCACTAAGTGAGGGGGAGCATCCTAGTGTGAGGAGCACTCACGATATAGTTCGAGCGACTCAACTGAAGGCTTTGGAGTGAAGCGGACAGAACCTGTACAAGCTAGTTGCACAAACATGTGCAATAGCAAACTTACTGAGACATTGTGTTAATTAGAATAGGCTGAGTCTGTGTGATCAGTGGAGTAGCTATTCTGAATTAACTCAAGTGTGTAGGTGAGTGAGACACAAATCAGAGGGTGTTCTGATTGTGTGCTAGTTGAGGTTGGGTAGCATAGATTGTCGAGGAGTCGAGTCCGTGTTGAACGGTGTACCTTGGAGACTAGTGGATTGAGGACTGAAGTATAGTCCTCCCCAGACGTAGGCAGATTGGCCGACATGGATAAACAACTCTCTGTTCCTGTTTTGTTTCTTATTGCACCAGATTCGGCTGAACAAGGAGTTGTTGTAGCAAGTGCTTGTACAGTATCAGTATCTCAGAGGCGCTGTAAATTTCAATTGGTATCAGAGCAGGAACTCGACATACAGAGTAAAGATCTTGAGCGCTTAGCTGAGACGAGCAAGAAACATGAAGAAAGGACAGAGTACAAGTCGGCCACCTCTGTTGGAAGAAAGCAACTATGGGTATTGGAAGGCTAGAATGAAGGATTTTCTCAAAGCTATTGATGAAAAGACTTGGAGAGCTGTTGTGATAGAATGGTCCCTTCTGTTGACCATGGATGAGAGGAAAGTCACTAGGATAAAACCTGAGGAGGAATGAAGTGACGAAGAGGATGCTAGAGCAACTGGTAATTCAAAAGCTCTAAATGCTTTTTTTGCTGCTGTAGATGCTAACAATTTCAGATTGATTTCCAACTGCGACATTGCAAAACGTGCCTGGGAGATTCTCCAAACAGCTCATGAAGGATGCAGATTATTACCTCTCAGTTTGAGAGTCTGAAGATGCAAGAAGAGGAATCCATCACTTAATTCATTGCCATGTTGTGTGATTTATCAAATGAAGCTCATGCCCTCGGAGAACCAAGCCATTGAAGAAGCTCAGAATATCAAACATATGAGGTTGGAGGAGCTGATTGGATCCCTTAAATAATTTGAGATGAAGCTGACCAAGGATGATACTTGATCGCGCGTCGTTGTGCGCGTCAAATATAATTCCTTCCTCTCCCACTAGTACAGCGGTTAAGTAAGGGTCGATCTCCACAGGGAGCAAGCAGTGAGTCTCAGCCAGTAACCTACACTTAAGAAAACGGGGGTTGCGTGAGTGATTGGGGGTTTTGCGCGATGCGCGAATAACAGCGAATATCGTAACTCAGGGAATTGCACTAGACGTGCGCAAGCAGTAGAGATGAAGTACTATATTTATGAGAAGTATTGGGCAGACAATCCTCTATGAATGCATTCCTTATCATTGACTCTAAAACATCTATAGTTTATGCTTTACTTGGGTTAGTGTCCGGTAAAGGCTTCCTAACACGAGCGCACGTTCCGTTCAAAGTTCATGTGCTATTAATCCTTAGAACTAGACTAAACAGCTGCGAATCCTGTCACAGTAGCAGCTGCCTACCCTAACTCGTTACTCCTAATTGTCACGGTAAGTTTGCGGTTCAAGGCTTCCCCTACGCATGCAACTAGTTTAACAGGTGACAAGCAAGCAACACAAGTAAGTTTGCGGTTCAAGGCTTCCCCTACTCATGCAACTAACTGTCTCAGCGCGCACAGAATTAATACAAGTAAATAAACTATGCATTAAGCTCAAGTCTCAAAGGTAATACATCATAGATTCATGCCCGACCAACACTAAGTGTTTAGCTAGACATGCTAGTGGTAAACATCATAAAATAGTAAATAACAACTACTGAATCCAAGAAAACGGTAGCAAACAGTGCGTGCAGTGTCTTCTCTTGGCTGGCGCAGTCGGCTGGCGCAACTCTCCTTGACAGGTCCGTGTGTTTTTCAGTTCTGCCGCGCAGTGCCTCTGGAATGTCACTGAGTGATGGTGTTCCGCCTCTTGAAACCCTAGACTTTCTTTGTTTAAATAGTGCCCCAGGAATTTCATCTTTTGGCAACTTCCAAATCTGGTCACTGGGACTTTGCGCCTGGCGCACAACATTGATTGGCGCAATCGGGTAGCGCACCTCTGCTGTCTTTCGCCATTTCTTCTTTTGTTTGTGCCGCTAGCTCCACAGGCTGATCTTTCACTCCTAGAACACTGCCTGTTAGCGCGTATCCGACTTAAGGACTCGTTCTGACCTGATATACAAAAATAGTGGAAACGAGTAATCTTGCCCATAAAATATTGCAAACAAGCATGGGTTTATGATCTAAATAACGTGTATAACTAGGCTCTATCAAACCCCCCACACTTGCCCCTTGTTCGTCCCGAACAAGTACTGAAACGCGGATACAATTACCTTTTCTGGAGACTGGCGCACAGCCTTGCATTCTAGCGCAAGATGCACAGTTGCTTCAACTTGTGCTGCTCTATCACCTGCGCACAACTGCACTCAATAGTTCTAATATAATAATCCCGAAATTTCATTACCTCTCAGCCGGGATGAAGGTCTTTGGATGACTGGGAGATAGCTCTTCTTAGGCTTCTGGTTGTCAGCTCCCGCTCCGAAGATAGGTATATGGTTTCTTGCGCGAGCTTCTTCCAGTGCGTGATTCGTTCGCACACTTCCTGGGAACCTGAGCCTTTGATGATATCCTTGTGGTCTTGCGCACGCAGGTACTACGTAGTGCGCATGCTGATTCTTTGTAACGCAAATCATCTGCTTCTGCTGGTATTTTTCTTTTGTACAGCTTCCTTTCCAAATTTTTTTATTTTATTCCCAGAACAGTTCCAATCTCAGCCTTCGGATAGCAGCTATGGAACTCGTTCCGCTCTCCCTCCTTGGTTTGTCTGCGCCGGTCAGCGCACGCGTTTACATCCGCGCCCGCTTTCCTTAGCTTGATATCCAGAGAGAAGGTGGTCTGTTTTCCCACCTCGCCACGCTTTGGGTATTTTGCCTTTTGCATCTGCGTGACTGAGCGCGCTCTTTTGTTCCGAAGGTTGCGAAGCACCGGCCTCCACTAGCGCATTCGACCATATACCTCGCCTTCGAAGCAGAAGCGACTAACCGCCTTTCTGGAGCATTTCTATCAACTCCACATCCCCTGTATATCCCAACTAACAGGAGCAGAAAAAACGAAAAAATTATGCTAAAACAGTAGATAGCAGTGCACACAATACGGATAGCGCAAAACAAGCTGGAGCGCATGCGCATCCTGCACCTTAGCGCACTACTGTTACTAATTTTCCTTCAACTTAACTAAGCTATACTAAAAATGCTAAAAACATGAAATGTAAGAGTAACGCCCCCCCCCACACTCGAACAGAGACGTGTCCCCACGACTCAAGCTCAAGCGCACGGAGGTTGCGCACATGCATGCAATGCAACGAAAATAAAGAACATAAGAGTGAACACAAATAGTCACACAAAATATAGCAAGGGAGTCACAGAATGTAGGGCACAAATATTCAGCACACATAATAGTCAAATAGACGCAGCAAAATAAAAGACACCACCCTAAAGAAAATCACTGCGCCTGCCCTCGGCCTTAGAAGTTCCCCGAGCTAGACGCTGCCGCTGACCCATGCGCCTCATCCTCTGAAGAATCTGTCATGGAGTCGGTGCTGGAGGATGGTGGCACAATGGTGAGGGGGTCGGGCTGCTCGTCCTCGGAAAGTGACTCCCATATGGAATCGGAGTCTACGCTGGGAAAGTTAATTGGGGACTCCGGAACAGAAGGCCGGGCAGGGGAAACTACTGGTGATGGTATCGGTGCTGGTGCAGGTGCAGGGGTGGGCTCTGCTGCTGGGGCTGCTGGTTCTGGTGCGGGCTCTGCTGGGGCTGGGGCTGGGGTTGGAGCTGGGGTGGGCTCTGCTGCTGGAGCTGGAGCTTGTGCTGGTGCTGGAGAGGGTGCTGGAGCTGGAGCTGCTGAAGTTTCTGGGGTTCGGGTAGGAGGTGGATGGTGCAGGCTGAGGAGAGGGGGAATTGCGTCTCCAAATTTCCACCCGGATGGTGGACTCATACTTAAATCCGCCCCCTCTGGCGCTAAGTATTCGAGCACGCGCATAACGTTGAACAACATGCGCTGCTCGGCAGTGGCTGCCTCAGGCGCCGCCTCAGTCTCAGTCCTTGGGCGCTTGGCAGGGGCACGCGGGGGAGAGTCCTCTATGGAAATGGTCACTGGCTCCCCCAATGGTGCGCGGGCCCTCTGTTGCGCTCCAGTCTGCGCCCGAGTCCTTGGGCGCCTGACTAGAGGCACCTCTGGTTCTAGGGCCTCCTCCATCTCTTCGTCTGCTGCGGCGGCTGCTGCGGCTGCTGCTGCACCTGCCGCTGCGCCCTGCGCACTGCTCTCTGCCCTGGCCCGCGCACTGCTCTCTACTCTGGCCCGCGGTGGTCTGGCTGGCTGCAGATGGTAGCACCACTCTAGTGTGCCATCGTCCCGAACGGCTACCGCCCTGATTTGCAGCATGTGGGCGCGGTCCAGAGGTATAGGCTGCACCAAGGTGTGCTCTGGCACCTCGGGCCCTCCATGTAAGGCCCGCAGCAAGTGCGTAATAAGCCCTCCACACGTCAGCGGCCCTCGCATGCTGACTCGGCTCCAATGGTGCACCATGTTCAGGATGAACAGCACCTTCCGCTCATAATACAGCCCCGTCAAAATCTCCATATCCAGGAGGCTGATCTTTGGCGCGCCGTTGAAACGGCCAATGATTGCGTAGGCCACGATGCGCCACAAGTAAAACAGCCACGGGTCGCGCAGCCCTCGGCCCCTGCTGCGCCCCGCGGCGAATACTGGTCCAGTTGCCATGTCCCGCCAAGCCTCCTGGTTATTGTGCGTGTCTAACTCCTCCTCACGCACCTTGGCGCACCCGAATGCGCGCCTCAGCCTCCTTTCCGAGGCTATGAACCAGACACCCCTGTGTCTATATCTAATCTCCCTGTCCCCCGCCTCCATAGACGCCAGGAACTCACACGTATCCTCCTGGTCTGACGCGCTGCGGAGGTCCATTAGCGCCTCCCAACCGGCAATCGCTAGCCTCTGCGCCACGAGGTCCTCTAACCCTACTTCGCGCAGGAAATCTCGACAGATGTACGGTGTCCCGTACATGTCCAGGCTAATGAATGCTGCGTACTTGTTAGCGAAAGCCGCTGGGGTCACTTGGTCTGCGGCGGGTCTCATCTTGCGCTGGCTCCGGTCAATCGCGGTCAATGCTCCCCAAAACCCTAAAAATCGAAACTGCCCAGAATCCTCTGAAATTTGCACCGAACGAGCGCCTACTGGTCGCCTACACAACGCACAAAACAGTACTCCAAGCCGCGCACTCTAGCCTGGTGCGATTTCAAAACCCTAAAAACTGTCTTCTCCGCGCAAACCCTAACAGAAGCGGCTTAAAGCGGGATCGGGGGTTACCTGGGTGCTGTACGGTCGTGATGTCCTTGAATCTCTCTAGACGGACGGTGGGATGGGCGCTGATCGACGGCAGAGGTCTGAGGGCGGGAGCTTGTGTGTAACGGTCGAGTGAAAAAGTGCTGGGAATTTTTCTAAGTCTGGCCTTATATACCCCCTATGGCTAGCGCAACTGACCTGCGCATTGATAGGCGCAGGGTCCTGCGCACTTGTGTGACTAAAAAAAACTACCAAACCCTACTCTAACTAAAAACACGCAAAAAACGAAACAAGCAGAATAAAATGTGCCAAAATAAAATGTGTCGGGTTACCTCCCGACAAGTGCCGTTGTTTAACGTCGTTGGCTCGACGGTACCTCGTTACGTGCCAAGTAGTGCGTCTGCAGCCTCCCCCACTCTTGCTCCTGAGTGTCCTTGCGCCAGTGCTTGTGTTACGATCTCAGTGGTCCTGCGCAAAGGATAAAAGGGGAGGTCAGCATGTGATACATTATTCGTAAGGAGGGCAGATGCAGAGGAAGAGGAGATATAGGCGATGGGTGCTAGTTCTCCCTCTGAAACATCTGGTGGTGCGTCTGGCGCAGCAGCTTGCTCGTCTACTATCTCTGGCTCGGCCAAGTCAATGTTGCGTGCTGCGCCATCCCAAGGTTCGCCCAAGTACCGTTTGACTCTCTGCCCGTTAACCTAAAAACGATGCTGGTGCCCGTCTTCCAATTCAATTGTGCCGTAGGGGAAAACCTTGGTGACGGTGTATGGTCCCGTCCACTTGCTGCGCAGCTTCCCAGGCATGAGCTTCAGGCGTGATAAAAATAATAATACCTGATCGCCTGGTTCAAATGTGCGCCGGAGGATGTGCTTGTCATGAAACGCCTTGGTGCGCGCTTTGTAATCGCGCAGTCCCTCATAGGCGTCTAGGCGCAGCTCTTCTAGTTCGCTCAGCTCAAATGCGCGTTCTTGTCCTGCCTCCTCCAAGTTCAAGTTGCAAATACGTAAGGCCCAATATGCCTTGTGCTCGAGCTCCACTGGCAGGTGGCATGCCTTCCCATAGACCAGCCGGAATGGTGAGGTTCCAATGGGTGTCTTGTGTGCAGTGCGGTATGCCCATAGCGCATCATCCAGGCGCTGGCTCCAATCCTTGCGCGACGGCCTCACAGTCTTTTCCAAGATGCGCTTGATCTCTCTGTTAGAAACTTCGGCCTGTCCATTCGTCTGCGGATGGTAAGCGGTGGACGTCTTGTGGCGCACCTGATAGAGCCTAGTTATACACGTTATTTAGATCATAACCCCTTGCTTATTTGCAATATTTTATGGGCAAGATTACTCGTTTCCAATGTTTTTTGTATATCAGGTCAGAACGAGCCCCTGAGTCGGATACGCGCTAACAGGCAGCGTTCTAGGAGTGAAAGATCAGCCTGTGGAGCTAGCGGCGCAAACAAAAGAAGAGATGGCGAAAGACAGCAGAGGTGCGCTACCCGATTGCGCCGACCAATGCTGTGCGCCAAGCGCAAAATCCCAGTGACCAGATTTGGAAGCTGCCAAAAGATGAACCTCCTGAGCAGTATAAGAAGAAAGAGAGTCTAGGGTTTCAAGAGTTGGAAAGACTGCTGTTCCAGAGGCACCAGAGGACGCAAGGAGGCACTGTGCAGCAGGACTGGAAAACACACGGACCTGTTGAGAGGATTTGCGCCAGCCGACTGCGCCAGCCGAGAAGACAAACTGCACGCTCTGTTTGCTACCGTTTTCTCCGATACATTAGATGTTATCTTACTACTTTATGATGTTTATCACTAGCATGTCTAGCTAAACACTTAGTGTTGGTCGGGCATGAACCTATGATGTATTTCCTTTGAGACTTGAGCTTAATGCATAGTTTACTTACTTGTATTAATTCTGTGCGTACTGAGACAGTTAGTTGCATAAGTAGGGGAAGCCTTGAACCGCAAACTTACTTGTGTTGCTCACTTGTCATATGTTAAACTAGTTGCATGCGTAGGGGAAGCCTTGAACCGCAAACTTACCGTGACAATTAGGAGTAACGAGTTAGGGTAGGCAGCTGCTACTGTGACAGGATTCGCAGCTATTTAACCTAGTTCTAAGGATTAATAGCACATGAACTTTGAACGGAACATGCGCATGTGTTAGGAAGCCTTTACCGGACACTAACCCAAGTAAAACACAAGCTGTAGACGTTTAGAGTCGATGATAAGGAATGCATTCATAGAGGATTGTCTGCCCAATACTTCTCATAAATATAGTACTTCATCTCTTCTGCTTGCGCACGTCTAGTGCAATTTCCCGCGTTACGATATTTGCTGTTACTCGCGCATCGCGCAAAAACCCCAATCGCTCACGCAACCCCCGTTTTCTTAAGTGTAGGTTACTGGCTAAGACTCACTGCTTGCTCCCTGTGGAGATCGACCCTTACTTAACCGCTGTACTAGTGGGAGAGGAAGGAATTATATTTGACGCGCACAACGACGCGCGATCAAATTTTGGCGCCGTTGCCGGGGAGCAACACAGCTAAGTGTTAGCTAGCTTACATTTCTCATTTTAGTAACTAGCTATTTCATTCTGTTTTGTTTTCTCGTTGTTGTTTCTGACAGCGCACAATTACATCAGCCTGCGCAACCTTGAAACAGTTGCGCTGCGCAGATTCTAGTTGCGCACTGACAGACGCAACAACTTCGTTGCCATTTAATTTCGTTTCTTGAGTTTGGATCAGGACATGGAGGATAACAGTGTGGTTGGAGATAACCTGGGAGACAGAACCCCAGAGGAAGCAAGGGCGCATAACCGCGCAGCCCTATTTAGAGAGGAAGTGCAGCGCGAGGTTGAGGCAAGGAGGGCCGCTGAAGTGTATCATGCGCCGCCCGTGCCACAAGTCGCGCGACGCAGAACAGTGCGCGAGATGTCGGCCCCTATCACTGTTAACCAGCCATGGTGCATCGTGCTTCCACCTGGCGGTCACTTCGAGCTAAGGAGCTCACTCATCCATCACATGCCCAAGTTCCACGGAATGAACAATGAAAATCCAGTCAAGCATGTGCGGGAGTTCCTGGTCATTTGCGAAAACATGAAGACCGAAGGGGAAAGCGATGAAGCGCTAAAAATGAAGGCATTTCCATTCTCACTAAATGATACAGCTAGACACTGGCTAATGAATTTACCTGCAGGATCTATTCACACATGGGAGCAGCTGCAGAAGAAATTCTTAGACAAATTTTATCCAGCAGCAAAGATTGCGCTGCTCAGAAGGGAATTGGCCGCGCCAAGGCAAGGCGCAGGGGAGTCTCTGTCAGAATACTACGAGCGTTTCAGGGAGCTAGAAGCCAACTGCTACAATCACGGGCTTCCCCAGAATGTGCTGATAGAGAACTTTCTGAATGGACTGCTGCCCATGGAGCTGCGACTACTGAATGCGTGCGCAGGAGGGGACATTTGCAACATGTACCCGGAGGATGCATGGCAGCTGATAGAAGATTCTGCTGGGCAGGTGAGACATCAATTAACACTTGAAAGTAGTCGTAATCGTTCTGTACATCAGGTAGAGGCAAGCGCTGAGATCAAAGAAATGAAGGCCATGCTACAGAAGCTGATGAGTGCGCAGAGCACACAACCAGTTGCGCCAAAGGTATGTGAATTCTGCAGGTCCACTGAGCACAAGACAGACGAGTGCCCAACACTTTTTGAAGAAACTGGAGATGTGAATGCCCTAGGAGGATGGGACAACAGAGGACCGCAGAGGCAGAATCAGCCGCGCTTTGGGCTTGCTGCAAATGGTTTCAGATGGAGAGAAGAGAACAATTTCCAGAGGCAGCCCATTGATCAGCGCGCACCACAGCAGACGCAACAAGCTGCACCCTACAATCCACCGCATCGCCGCACAGACGCACCAGCGCAGAACCATCAGCAACCAAAGCGATCCTTGGAAGATATCATGGGGCAGCTAGCAGACACAGTGCGCAAGAATGACGAAAAGTATGACAAGAGGTTCGAATCCATAGAAAAGCATCTATCACAAATTGCAACCACGGTGTATGAGCTGAAAAAGAGCGATGGCAACCTGCCTTCGCAAGTGATTCAGAACCCTAAGGGAGGAGTTAATGCAGTAACACTGAGGACTGGGCGCACAGTGGGAACAGAGCAGACCGCGCAGGCGCCCGCGCAACCAGTTGCGCAAGTCCCAGATCCAGCAGCTCAGAGTGCGCAACCAGAGCCAGAGGCGCAATCAGAAGCGCCAACCACGAACCAGCAGGGCAATGCGCCAGGTATGTCTCACTCGAAAAACAAGGACAAAAATTGTACTAACATACCTGCTCCTTTCCCTGTGCAGGCACCACTGGCGAGAAAAGAAGCACTGGACAAGGAACTGTATGAGCTGTTCAGCAAGGTGGAAATCAACATACCTCTCATAGAAGCTATTCGACAGATTCCCAGGTATGCGAAGTTTTTAAAAGAGCTGTGCACGAATAAAAGAAGGACAGGCGAATGCGCACAAGTAATGCTAAATGCGCAAGCCTCAGCAATCGTGCAGCAAAAGGTACCACCTAAGTGCCGAGATCCAGGTACATTCACTATCCCTTGCACCTTAGGTAAAACCACGGTGAGCAACTGCATGATCGATTTAGGTGCATCAATCAATTTATTACCATATTCTCTCTATGCGACCTTGCGCCTTGGACCACTAAAACCTGCAGGTCTCACAATTCAGCTAGCAGATAGATCGTGCAAACAACCTGCAGGCATGATAGAAGATGTCCTAGTTCGAGTAGGAGAGCTGGTGTTCCCAGCAGACTTTTATGTGCTCGAAATGGAGGGTGAATCAAGCGCCAGCGGTGCGCAGATCCTCCTAGGCAGACCGTTTCTGATGACTGCGCGCACGAAGATAGACGTGTGGAGGGGCACGCTCTCCATGGAGGTAGATGGCGAAGAAATCCATTTCAACATCTTCGAAGGGATGCAGCACCCACATGAGGACGCTACCGTGCACGCAATGGACAGCTTGGACGATTTAGTCACGGAAGCGCAGTGTGCAAGCGCAACCATAGGACCAGAGCTACTGACACAGGCAGAACTGGAGGAGCAAGAGAAGGAGCTAAGCAGTGCCGAACCAGCATCCACAGAGGTACGTGATATAGTTCATATTTGCACTGCTAACAAAATATTGCCCTCTGTTGAGCAGGCACCCAAGATCGAACTGAAGCAACTCCCGAAGCATCTCAAGTACATTTTCTTGGGAGATGAGGACACCCTGCCAGTGATCATCAAGAGGGGATTGGAAGAAGGGCAGGAGGCGCGCTTACAACAGGTGCTGCGCAGGAACCAGCGCGCCATTGGATGGACTCTTGCTGATCTGCGCGGAGTGAGCCCAGACGTGTGCATGCACCGAATTCTGTTGGAAGATGGCGCCAAACCATCCAGGGAGGCTCAGCGCAGGTTAAACCCAAATATGATGGAGGTCGTGCAAAAGGAAGTTCTGAAGTTGCTTGACGCAGGGGTCATTTACCCAATCTCAGACAGCAGATGGGTCAGCCCGGTGCACGTTGTGCCAAAGAAAGGAGGAATCACGGTGGAGGAGAATGCGCAGGGCGAGCTAGTTCCCAAGCGCATACAGACTGGCTGGCGCATGTGCATCGACTACAGGAAGCTGAACGCTGTAACGCGCAAGGACCACTTCCCGCTACCCTTCATGGACCAAATGCTGGATCGCTTGGCAGGTAAGCCTTACTTTTGTTTTTTGGACGGATATTCAGGTTACAATCAGATACCCATAGCTGCGGAGGATCAAGAGAAGACCACGTTCACATGCCCCTTCGGAACTTTTGCGTTTCGGCGTATGTCTTTTGGGCTGTGCAACGCGCCAGGTACGTTCCAACGCCTCGTCATGAGCATTTTCTCTGATATGATTGGTATATGTATAGAAGTGTTCATGGATGATTTCACTGTATATGGGAGTACCTTTGATGCATGCTTAATACATCTAGATAAAGTCTTAGCGCGCTGCATCTCTAAGAACTTAGTGCTAAACTACGAGAAGTGTCATTTCATGGTAACGCACGGAGTAGTACTAGGTCATATCATTTCAGAGGAGGGTATTAAGGTAGACAAAGCTAAGATAGATATTATTTCTAATCTGCCTTATGCCACCAACGTGCGCGACGTGAAATCGTTCTTAGGGCATGCTGGGTTTTACAGGCGTTTTATTAAGGATTTCTCTAAGATTTGCATACCCCTGTCTAACCTGTTGCAAAAAGACGTGTGCTTCGATTTTACTGATGAGTGCAGGGCGGCGTTCGATAAGCTGAAAGAAGCGCTGACCAGTGCGCCAGTGATGCGCGCACCAGACTGGAACCTGCCATTTGAGCTGATGTGTGACGCAAGTGACTACGCAGTGGGAGCAGTCTTGGGGCAGCGCGAGGACAAGAAGCCGCATGCCATCTACTATGCATCGCGCACACTAGACTCCGCGCAGAAGAACTACACCACCACGGAGAAGGAGCTTCTGGCAATTGTATTTGCGCTGGAGAAGTTCCGAGCATACGTTCTAGGCGCCAGAGTCATCATCTACACGGACCACGCAGCTATCCGCTACCTCATATCCAAGAAAGAGACCAAGCCGCGCCTGATGCGCTGGGTACTCTTGCTTCAGGAATTCGATCTGGAGATCAAAGATAAGAAGGGCACGGAAAATACCGTCGCTGATCACCTGAGCAGGATCGTAAAGGATGAGGAGCCGGGGCAGATCAAGGAGACGTTCCCTGACGAGCACCTAATGGCGCTAACCGGTAAGGTACCATGGTATGCGCATATCGCAAATTACCTGGTCACAGGTGCGTTCCCTCCTCATTTCAATAAAACTCAGTGCATGCGATTGAAACATGAGTCCAAGCATTACCTTTGGGATGATCCTTACATGCTTAGAATAGGTCCAGATCGGATATTAAGACGTTGCGTGCCTGACCATGAGATTAACTCTGTATTGATGTTTTGTCATGCGCACGCCTGTGGAGGACATTTCGGTCCCAAGCGCACGAGCAGGAAGATCTTGGACTGTGGATTCTACTGGCCGCACCTATTCAGAGATGCCTATAACCACTGCAGGAAGTGTGACAGGTGCCAGCGCACTGGAGGAATCTCCGCGCGCAACGAGATGCCGCAGACCCCGATTCTGGTGGATGAAGTGTTCGATGTTTGGGGAATCGACTTCATGGGTCCATTTCCCCCATCTGCCGGGTACGAGTACATACTGGTGGCCGTGGATTACGTATCCAAATGGGTCGAAGCTAAGGCCACGCGCAAGGATGATGGTAAGACTGTCGCTGATTTTCTCAGAACTAACATATTTTGCAGGTACGGAGTGCCTAAGGCAGTTATCAGCGACCAGGGGACGCACTTCTGCAACAGAGTTGTGGCGCAAGTCTTCAAGCACTATGGGGTGCGCCACAAGACGTCCACCGCTTACCATCCGCAGACGAATGGACAGGCCGAAGTTTCTAACAGAGAGATCAAACGCATCTTGGAAAAGACTGTGAGGCCGTCGCGCAAGGATTGGAGCCAGCGCCTGGATGATGCGCTATGGGCATACCGCACGGCACACAAGACACCCATTGGAACCTCACCATTCCGGCTGGTCTATGGGAAGGCATGCCACCTGCCAGTGGAGCTCGAGCACAAGGCATATTGGGCTTTACGTATTTGCAACTTGAACTTGGAAGAGGCAGGCCAAGAACGCGCATTTGAGCTGAGCGAACTAGAAGAGCTGCGCCTGGACGCCTATGAGGGACTGCGCGATTACAAAGCGCGCACCAAGGCGTTTCATGACAAGCACATCCTCCGGCGCACATTTGAACCAGGCGATCAGGTATTATTATTTTCATCACGCCTGAAGCTCATGCCTGGGAAGCTGCGCAGCAAGTGGACGGGACCATACACCGTCACCAAGGTTTTCCCCTACGGCACAATTGAATTAGAAGACGGGCACCAACATCGTTTTCAGGTTAACGGGCAGAGAGTCAAACGGTACTTGGGCGAACCTTGGGATGGCGCAGCACGCAACATTGACTTGGCCGAGCCAGAGATAGTAGACGAGCAAGCTGCTGCGCCAGACGCACCACCAGATGTTTCAGAGGGAGAACTAGCACCCATCGCCTATATCTCCTCTTCCTCTGCATCTGCCCTCCTTACGAATAATGTATCACATGCTGACCTTCCCTTTTATCCTTTGCGCAGGACCACTGAGATTGTAACACGAGCACTGGCGCAGGGACACTCAGGAGCAAGAGTGGGGGAGGCTGCAGACGCACTACTTGGCACGTAACGAGGTACCGTCGAGCCAACGACATTAAACAAAGGCACTTGTCGGGAGGTAACCCGACACATTTTATTTTGGCACATTTTATTCTGCTTGTTTTGTTTTTTTGAGTGTTTTTAGCTTAGTTTAGGGTTTGGTAGTTTTTAGTCACACAAGTGCGCAGGACCGTGCGCCTCTCAATGCGCAGGTCAGTTGCGCCAGCCATAGGGGGTATATAAGGCCAGACTTAGAAAAATTCCCAGCACTTTTTCACTCGACCGTTACACACAAGCTCCCGCCCTCAGACCTCTGCCGTCGATCAGCGCCCATCCCACCGTCCGTCTAGAGAGATTCAAGGACAACACGACCGCACAGCACCCAGGTAACCCCCGATCCCGTTTTGAGCCGCTTCTGTTAGGGTTTGCGCGGAGAAGACAGTTTTTAGGGTTTTGAAATCGCACCAGGCTAGAGTGCGCGGCTTGGAGTGCTGTTTTGTGCGTTGTGTAGGCGACCAGTAGGCGCTCGTTCGGTGCAAATTTCGGAGGATTCTGAGCAGTTTCGATTTTTAGGGTTTTGGGGAGCATTGACCACGATTGACCGGAACCAGCAGCCCCAGTAGCAGAGCCCACCCCTGTCCCAGACCCAGTACCACCACCAGCCGTTTCCCCTGCCCGGCCTTCTGTTCCGGAGTCCCCAATTAACTTTCCCAGCGTCAACTCCGATTCCTTATGGGAGTCACTCTCCGGGGACGAGCAGCCTGACCCCCTCACCATTGTACCCCCATCCTCCAGCACCGCCTCCACGACTGATTCTTCAGAGGCTGTAGCGCAGGATTCAGAGGCTGCCTCTAGCTCGGAGGACTTCTAAGGCCAAGGGCAGGCGCAGTGATTTTACTTTAGGGTGGTGTCTTTTATTAATTGCTGCGTCTAGTGACTATTTTGTGCGCTGAATATTTGAGCCCTACATTCTGTGAACCCCTTGCTATATTTTGTGTGACTATTCGTGTTTACTCTTATGTTCTTTATTGTCGTTGCATTGCATGCATGTGCGCCGCCTCCGTGCGCTTGAGCTTGAGTCGTGGGGACACGTCTCTGTTCAAGTGTGGGGGGGGGCGTTACTCTTACATTTTATGTTTCTGAGCATTTTTTAGTATAGCTTAGTTAAGTTGAAGAGAATTAGTAGCAGTAGTGCGCTAAGGTGCAGGATGCGCATGCGCTCTAGCTTGTCTTGCGCTATCCGTATTGTGTGCACTGCTATCTACTGTTTTAGCATAATTTTTTCGTTTTTTCTGCTCCTGTTAGTTGGGATATACAGGGGATGTGGAGTTGATAGAAATGCTCCAGAGAGGCGGTTAGTCGCTTCTGCTTCGAAGGCGAGGTATATGGTTGAGTGCGCTAGTGGAGGCCGGTGCTTCGCAACCTTCGGAACAACAGAGCGCGCTCAGTCACGCAGATGCAAAAAGGCAAAATACCCAAGCGTGGCGAGGTGGGAAAACAGACCACCTTCTCTCTGGAAATCAAGCTAAGGAAAGCGGGCGCGGATGTAAACGCGTGCGCCGACCGGCGCAGACAGACCAAGGAGGGAGAGCGGAACGAGTTCCATAGCTGCTATCCGAAGGCTGAGATTGGAACTGTTCTGGGAATGAAAAAAAAATTGGAAAGGAAGCTGTACAAAAGAAAAATATCAGCAGAAGCAGATGATTTGCGTTACAAAGAATCAGCATGCGCACTACTTAGTACCTGCGTGCGCAAGACCACAAGGATATCATCAAAGGCTCAGGTTCCCAGGAAGTGTGCGAACGAATCACGCACTGGAAGAAGCTCGCGCAAGAAACCATATACCTATCTTCGGAGCGGGAGCTGACAACCAGGAGCCTAAGAAGAGCTATCTCCCAGTCATCCAAAGATCTTCATCCTGGCTGAGAGGTAATGAATTTTCGGAATTATTATACTAGAACTATTGAGTGCAGTTGTGCGCAGGTGATAGAGCAGCACAAGTTGAGCAACTGTGCATCTTGCGCCAGAATGCAAGGCTGTGCGCTAGTCTCCAGAAAAGGTAATTGTATCCGCGTTTCAGTACTTGTTCGGGACGAACAAGGGGCAAGTGTGGGGGGTTTGATAGAGCCTAGTTATACACGTTATTTAGATCATAACCCCTTGCTTATTTGCAATATTTTATGGGCAAGATTACTCGTTTCCAATGTTTTTTGTATATCAGGTCAGAACGAGCCCCTGAGTCGGATACGCGCTAACAGGCAGCGTTCTAGGAGTGAAAGATCAGCCTGTGGAGCTAGCGGCGCAAACAAAAGAAGAGATGGCGAAAGACAGCAGAGGTGCGCTACCCGATTGCGCCGACCAATGCTGTGCGCCAAGCGCAAAATCCCAGTGACCAGATTTGGAAGCTGCCAAAAGATGAACCTCCTGAGCAGTATAAGAAGAAAGAGAGTCTAGGGTTTCAAGAGTTGGAAAGACTGCTGTTCCAGAGGCACCAGAGGACGCAAGGAGGCACTGTGCAGCAGGACTGGAAAACACACGGACCTGTTGAGAGGATTTGCGCCAGCCGACTGCGCCAGCCGAGAAGACAAACTGCACGCTCTGTTTGCTACCGTTTTCTCCGATACATTAGATGTTATCTTACTACTTTATGATGTTTATCACTAGCATGTCTAGCTAAACACTTAGTGTTGGTCGGGCATGAACCTATGATGTATTTCCTTTGAGACTTGAGCTTAATGCATAGTTTACTTACTTGTATTAATTCTGTGCGTACTGAGACAGTTAGTTGCATAAGTAGGGGAAGCCTTGAACCGCAAACTTACTTGTGTTGCTCACTTGTCATATGTTAAACTAGTTGCATGCGTAGGGGAAGCCTTGAACCGCAAACTTACCGTGACAATTAGGAGTAACGAGTTAGGGTAGGCAGCTGCTACTGTGACAGGATTCGCAGCTATTTAACCTAGTTCTAAGGATTAATAGCACATGAACTTTGAACGGAACATGCGCATGTGTTAGGAAGCCTTTACCGGACACTAACCCAAGTAAAACACAAGCTGTAGACGTTTAGAGTCGATGATAAGGAATGCATTCATAGAGGATTGTCTGCCCAATACTTCTCATAAATATAGTACTTCATCTCTTCTGCTTGCGCACGTCTAGTGCAATTTCCCGCGTTACGATATTTGCTGTTACTCGCGCATCGCGCAAAAACCCCAATCGCTCACGCAACCCCCGTTTTCTTAAGTGTAGGTTACTGGCTAAGACTCACTGCTTGCTCCCTGTGGAGATCAACCCTTACTTAACCGCTGTACTAGTGGGAGAGGAAGGAATTATATTTGACGCGCACAACGACGCGCGATCAGCACCCCATAGTGCTTGAAGACTTGCGCCACAACCCTGTTGCAGAAGTGCGTCCCCTGGTCGCTGATAACTGCCTTAGGCACTCCGTACCTGCAAAATATGTTAGTTCTGAGAAAATTAGCGACAGTCTTACCATCATCCTTGCGCGTGGCCTTAGCTTCGACCCATTTGGATACGTAATCCACGGCCACCAGTATGTACTCGTAGCCGGCAGATGGGGGAAATGGACCCATGAAGTCGATTCCCCAAACATCGAACACTTCATCCACCAGAATCGGGGTCTGCGGCATCTCGTTGCGCGCGGAGATTCCTCCAGTGCGCTGGCACCTGTCACACTTCCTGCAGTGGTCATAGGCATCTCTGAATAGGTGCGGCCAGTAGAATCCACAGTCCAAGATCTTCCTGCTCGTGCGCTTGGGACCGAAATGTCCTCCACAGGCGTGCGCATGACAAAACATCAATACAGAGTTAATCTCATGGTCAGGCACGCAACGTCTTAATATCCGATCTGGACCTATTCTAAGCATGTAAGGATCATCCCAAAGGTAATGCTTGGACTCATGTTTCAACCGCATGCACTGAGTTTTATTGAAATGAGGAGGGAACGCACCTGTGACCAGGTAATTTGCGATATGCGCATACCATGGTACCTTACCTGTTAGCGCCATCAGATGCTCGTCAGGGAATGTCTCCGTGATCTGCCCTGGCTCCTCATCCTTTATGATCCTGCTCAGGTGATCAGCGACGGTATTTTCTGTGCCCTTCTTATCTTTGATCTCTAAATCGAATTCCTGAAGCAGAAGTACCCAGCGCATCAGGCGCGGCTTGGTCTCTTTCTTGGATATGAGGTAGCGGATAGCTGCGTGGTCCGTGTAGATGATGACTCTGGCGCCTAGAACATATGCTCGGAACTTCTCCAGCGCAAATACAATTGCCAGAAGCTCCTTCTCCGTGGTGGTGTAGTTCTTCTGCGCGGAGTCTAGTGTGCGCGATGCATAGTAGATGGCATGCGGCTTCTTGTCCTCGCGCTGCCCCAAGACTGCTCCTACTGCGTAGTCACTTGCGTCACACATCAGCTCGAATGGCAGGTTCCAGTCTGGTGCGCGCATCACTGGCGCACTGGTCAGCGCTTCTTTCAGCTTATCGAACGCCGCCCTGCACTCATCAGTAAAATCGAAGCACACGTCTTTTTGCAACAGGTTAGACAGGGGTATGCAAATCTTAGAGAAATCCTTAATAAAACGCCTGTAAAACCCAGCATGCCCTAAGAACGATTTCACGTCGCGCACGTTGGTGGCATAAGGCAGATTAGAAATAATATCTATCTTAGCTTTGTCTACCTTAATACCCTCCTCTGAAATGATATGACCCAGTACTACTCCATGCGTAACCATGAAATGACACTTCTCGTAGTTTAGCACTAAGTTCTTAGAGATGCAGCGTGCTAAGACTTTATCTAGATGTGTTAAGCATGCATCAAAGGTACTCCCATATACAGTGAAGTCATCCATGAACACTTCTATACATATACCAATCATATCAGAGAAAATGCTCATGACGAGGCGTTGGAACGTACCTGGCGCGTTGCACAGCCCAAAAGACATACGCCGAAACGCAAAAGTTCCGAAGGGGCATGTGAACGTGGTCTTCTCTTGATCCTCCGCAGCTATGGGTATCTGATTGTAACCTGAATATCCGTCCAAAAAACAAAAGTAAGGCTTACCTGCCAAGCGATCCAGCATTTGGTCCATGAAGGGTAGCGGGAAGTGGTCCTTGCGCGTTACAGCGTTCAGCTTCCTGTAGTCGATGCACATGCGCCAGCCAGTCTGTATGCGCTTGGGAACTAGCTCGCCCTGCGCATTCTCCTCCACCGTGATTCCTCCTTTCTTTGGCACAACGTGCACCGGGCTGACCCATCTGCTGTCTGAGATTGGGTAAATGACCCCTGCGTCAAGCAACTTCAGAACTTCCTTTTGCACTACCTCCATCATATTTGGGTTTAACCTGCGCTGAGCCTCCCTGGATGGCTTGGCACCATCTTCCAACAGAATCCGGTGCATGCACACGTCTGGGCTCACTCCGCGCAGATCAGCAAGAGTCCATCCAATAGCGCGCTGGTTCCTGCGCAGCACCTGTTGTAAACGCGCCTCCTGCTCTTCTTCCAATCCCCTCTTGATGATCACTGGCAGGGTGTCCTCATCTCCCAAGAAAATGTACTTGAGATGCTCCGGGAGTTGCTTCAGTTCGATCTTGGGTGCCTGCTCAACAGAGGGCAAGATTTTGTTAGCAGTGCAAATATGAACTATATCACGTACCTGTGTGGATGCTGGTACAGCACTGCTTAGCTCCTCCTCTTGCTCCTCCAGCTCTGCCTGTGTCAGTAGCTCTGGTCCTATGGTTGCGCTTGCACACTGCGCTTCTGTGACTAAGTCGTCAAAGCTGTCCATTGCGTGCACGGTAGCGTCCTCATGTGGGTGCTGCATCCCTTCGAAGATGTTGAAATGGATTTCTTCGCCATCTACCTCCATGGAGAGCGTGCCCCTCCACACGTCTATCTTTGTGCGCGCAGTCATCAGAAACGGTCTGCCTAGGAGGATCTGCGCACCGCTGGCGCTTGATTCACCCTCCATTTCGAGCACATAAAAGTCTGCTGGGAACACCAGCTCTCCTACTCGAACTAGGACATCTTCTATCATGCCTGCAGGTTGTTTGCACGATCTATCTGCTAGCTGAATTGTGAGACCTGCAGGTTTTAGTGGTCCAAGGCGCAAGGTCGCATAGAGAAAATATGGTAATAGATTGATTGATGCGCCTAAATCGATCATGCAGTTGCTTACCGTGGTCTTACCTAAGGTGCAAGGGATAGTGAATGTACCTGGATCTCGGCACTTAGGTGGTACCTTTTGTTGCACGATTGCTGAGGCCTGCGCATTTAGCATTACTTGTGCGCATTCGCCTGTCCTTCTTTTATTCGTGCACAGCTCTTTTAAAAACTTCGCATACCTGGGAATCTGTCGAATAGCTTCTATGAGAGGTATGTTGATTTCCACCTTGCTGAACAGCTCATACAGTTCCTTGTCCAGTGCTTCTTTTCTCGCCAGTGGTGCCTGCACAGGGAAAGGAGCAGGTATGTTAGTACAATTTTTGTCCTTGTTTTTCGAGTGAGACATACCTGGCGCTTTGCCCTGCTGGTTCGTGGTTGGCGCTTCTGATTGCGCCTCTGGCTCTGGTTGCGCACTCTGAGCTGCTGGATCTGGGACTTGCGCAACTGGTTGCGCGGGCGCCTGCGCGGTCTGCTCTGTTCCCACTGTGCGCCCAGTCCTCAGTGTTACTGCGTTAACTCCTCCCTTAGGGTTCTGAATCACTTGCGAAGGCAGGTTGCCATCGCTCTTTTTCAGCTCATACACCGTGGTTGCAATTTGTGATAGATGCTTTTCTATGGATTCGAACCTCTTGTCATACTTTTCGTCATTCTTGCGCACTGTGTCTGCTAGCTGCCCCATGATATCTTCCAAGGATCGCTTTGGTTGCTGATTGTTCTGCGCTGGTGCGTCTGTGCGGCGATGCGGTGGATTGTAGGGTGCAGCTTGTTGCGTCTGCTGTGGCGCGCGCTGATCAGTGGGCTGCCTCTGGAAATTGTTCTCTTCTCTCCATCTGAAACCATTTGCAGCAAGCCCAAAGCGCGGCTGATTCTGCCTCTGCGGTCCTCTGTTGTCCCATCCTCCAAGGGCATTTACATCTCCAGTTTCTTCAAAAAGTGTTGGGCACTCGTCTGTCTTGTGCTCAGTGGACCTGCAGAATTCACATACCTTTGGCGCAACTGGTTGTGCGCTCTGCGCACTCATCAGCTTCTGTAGCATGGCCTTCATTTCTTTGATCTCAGCGCTTGCCTCTACCTGATGCACAGAACGAGTACGACTACTTTCAAGCGTAAGCTGATGCCTTACCTGCCCAGCAGAGTCTTCTATTAGCTGCCATGCGTCCTCGGGGTACATGTTGCAAATGTCCCCTCCTGCGCATGCATTCAGTAGTCGCAGCTCCATGGGCAGCAGTCCATTCAGAAAGTTCTCTATCAGCACATTCTGGGGAAGCCCGTGATTGTAGCAGTTGGCTTCTAGCTCCCTGAAACGCTCGTAGTATTCTGACAGAGACTCCCCTGCGCCTTGCCTTGGCGCGGCCAATTCCCTTCTGAGCAGCGCAATCTTCGCTGCTGGATAAAATTTATCTAAGAATTTCTTCTGCAGCTGCTCCCATGTGTGGATTGATCCTGCGGGTAGGCTCATCAGCCAGTGTTTGGCTGCATCGCTCAATGAAAATGGGAACGCTTTCATCTTCAGCGCTTCATCGTTTTCCCCCAAAGCCTTCATGTTCTCGCAAATGATTAGGAACTCCCGCACATGCTTGACTGGATTTTCGTTGTTCATTCCGTGAAACTTGGGCATGTGATGGATGAGTGAGCTCCTTAGTTCAAACTGTCCGTCGGGCGGAAGCACTATGCACCATGGCTGGTTAACAGTGAGTGGGGCTGACATTTCGCGCACTGTCCTGCGCCTCGCGACTGGACGAACGGGTGGCGCAATGTATGGTTCAGCGGCCATCCGTGCGTCGTCCTCACGCTGCACTTCCTCTCTGAATAGGGCTGCGCGGTTATGCGCCCTTGCTTCCTCTGGGGTTCTGTCTCCCAGGTTATCTCCAACCACACTGTTATCCTCCATGTCCTGATCCAAACTCAAGAAACGAAATTAAATGGCAACGAAGTTGTTGCGTCTGTCAGTGCGCAACTAGAATCTGCGCAGCGCAACTGTTTCAAGGTTGCGCAGGCTGATGTAATTGTGCGCTGTCAGAAACAACAACGAGAAAACAAAACAAAATGAAATAGCTAGTTACTAAAATGAGAAATGTAAGCTAGCTAAAACTTAGCTGTGTTGCTCCCCGGCAACGGCGCCAAAATTTGATCGCGCGTCGTTGTGCGCGTCAAATATAATTCCTTCCTCTCCCACTAGTACAGCGGTTAAGTAAGGGTCGATCTCCACAGGGAGCAAGCAGTGAGTCTCAGCCAGTAACCTACACTTAAGAAAACGGGGGTTGCGTGAGTGATTGGGGGTTTTGCGCGATGCGCGAATAACAGCGAATATCGTAACTCAGGGAATTGCACTAGACGTGCGCAAGCAGTAGAGATGAAGTACTATATTTATGAGAAGTATTGGGCAGACAATCCTCTATGAATGCATTCCTTATCATTGACTCTAAAACATCTATAGTTTATGCTTTACTTGGGTTAGTGTCCGGTAAAGGCTTCCTAACACGAGCGCATGTTCCGTTCAAAGTTCATGTGCTATTAATCCTTAGAACTAGACTAAACAGCTGCGAATCCTGTCACAGTAGCAGCTGCCTACCCTAACTCGTTACTCCTAATTGTCACGGTAAGTTTGCGGTTCAAGGCTTCCCCTACGCATGCAACTAGTTTAACAGGTGACAAGCAAGCAACACAAGTAAGTTTGCGGTTCAAGGCTTCCCCTACTCATGCAACTAACTGTCTCAGCGCGCACAGAATTAATACAAGTAAATAAACTATGCATTAAGCTCAAGTCTCAAAGGTAATACATCATAGATTCATGCCCGACCAACACTAAGTGTTTAGCTAGACATGCTAGTGGTAAACATCATAAAATAGTAAATAACAACTACTGAATCCAAGAAAACGGTAGCAAACAGTGCGTGCAGTGTCTTCTCTTGGCTGGCGCAGTCGGCTGGCGCAACTCTCCTTGACAGGTCCGTGTGTTTTTCAGTTCTGCCGCGCAGTGCCTCTGGAATGTCACTGAGTGATGGTGTTCCGCCTCTTGAAACCCTAGACTTTCTTTGTTTAAATAGTGCCCCAGGAATTTCATCTTTTGGCAACTTCCAAATCTGGTCACTGGGACTTTGCGCCTGGCGCACAGCATTGATTGGCGCAATCGGGTAGCGCACCTCTGCTGTCTTTCGCCATTTCTTCTTTTGTTTGTGCCGCTAGCTCCACAGGCTAATCTTTCACTCCTAGAACACTGCCTGTTAGCGCGTATCCGACTTAAGGACTCGTTCTGACCTGATATACAAAAATAGTGGAAACGAGTAATCTTGCCCATAAAATATTGCAAACAAGCATGGGTTTATGATCTAAATAACGTGTATAACTAGGCTCTATCAATACTCCAGACAAAAGCAAGAGTGTTGGTTTAAAAGCAGAAACAGAGAAGAAGAAGCTCTTCACTAATGATCAGCTAGGGCTGCTGGTAAAGAACTTTGGGAGATTCTTGAAAAATATGGAAACAAAAGCTGGCCAGAACTCAAATCCTTGAAGACAGAATCAGGATGAGGATGAGAAGAAAGAGAAAAAGAAGGGGCCACGTGGTGGAGCTGCGGAGAATATGGTCATCAAAAGGTGAACTGTCCAAATAAAAAAAAAGGAAAGACAAAATCCCTCTCGGTAAATTGGAGTGATGATGATCCTGACAATAGCGAAGACGAATGCAACATTGTCAGAACCAGAACAATCAGAAAATTGGTTAATCTCATTGAAAAAGGAGTACACGGAAAGATAATCATGAAGTTGCTACAACAACCCCTGTACCACCATCAGAAATTGGGAATGAATCCGAGAATCAGAAATCAAAGATGTTATACAAGGGACACATTAAAAGACTCTGCCCGTCTATCATCGGATTCCTGAAAACTGCTACTGATCCCAGGTCGCAGAGACAAGAAAGAGTTGAGAACTATGCTCTTGTCAGCATCTCAAGATCATCAAGCAAAGATAGCTGGTATTTTGACAGTGGTTGCTCTAGGCATATGACTGGAGAGAGATCTTTTGTGAAGAACATAACACCCTGCTCAGAACAACTGGTAAAGTTCGGAAATGGTTTGAAGGGGAGAATTCTGGGAAAAAGGACTTTGGCAGTCAAAGGGTTGCCCAAGTTAACAAATGTAATGCTCGTAGATGGATTGAAAGCAAATCTCATAAGCATCAGCCAGCTCTATGACTGTACACTTCAGGTAAAGTTCACTCAAAACTCTTGTCAGGTTTTTAACGAGACTGGAGTGTGCATAATGCAGAGAATCAGATCAAAGAACAACTGCTACCTACTCAAGGTTGGTACATCAACCCCTTCGCAAACATGCATGTTAACCAACATAGAAGAAATGAATCTCTGGTACAAAAGAATGGGCCACGTCAACTTAAGAACTCTAAAGAAGATTGCAGCTGAAGGATTAGTTAGAGGAGTTCCTGTGATCAAAGGCGAGCTAAACACCATTTATGGGGAATGCCATATAGGAAAATAGAAAAAAGCTTCTCACCCTAGAATTGGCAACATCAACACAATCAGACCTCTGCAACTGTTACACATGGACTTGATGGGACCAATGGAAATGGAAAGCTATGGAAAAAAGAGGTATGCATTTGTGTGCGTTGATAATTATACTAGATATACATGGGTTGACTTCATCAGGAAAAAATCAGACACTGTGAGGGTGTTAGTTACCCTTGTATCTCGGTTAGAGCAAGAAAAAATCTCAGAATCACCGCCATTAGAAGCGATCATGGGAGGGAATTTGAGAATGAAGTCGTGGACAGTTTCTACAGCAAACATGGAATCACTCATCATTATTCTTCTCCAATTACTCCTCAACAGAATGGCGTGGTGGAGAGGAAGAATCGAACAATACAAGAAATGGCCCGAGTCATAATCCATGCAAAGAAGGTTCCCCTAAGGTTTTGGGCCGAAGCAATGAACACAGCCTGCTATATCATCAACAGAGTCTCCGTAAGAAAGGGAACAAACCAGACGTGCTATGAGCTTTGGAATCAAAAGAAGCCCACATTCAAACATTTCCACATATTTGGGAGTGACTGTTACATTCTGAGGGACCGAGAGTACAGAAAAAAACTTGATCCGAAAAGTGACGCTGGATATTTTTCGGCTATTCAGTCAACAGCCAAGCATATCGTGTGATGAGCGGACAAATAGCCTTATGTTTGTCCGTATTTTCACTTTACTTCTTGTTTTTTTCGTTATTTTATAGAGTCATTTGATGTTTTCTTTGTCCATTTCAGGTTGAAAATGCGTACTACAGAATATGAAGTGGTCCGAAGAAGTTTCGGGTGAATTCTAGTCAAAAGAGAGCAAAATCAAGCAAAAGGCAGATTTGATTCGCCCAGGCTAGTTTGATTCGTCCAAGCTGATTGACCTATTCATCTTGGAAGGCTCGCCGAGCACACGATTCTTATCCGAGTGAGGCATTCCATATCTTGTTGGAAAGCTAACTCAAAGGGCTACAACTTTGTAGATTACATCAAGACGTGATTTAGAGGTTTAAGGGGTCAAAACAGGGAAGATTCTAGCACTGCAAAGTTGATTCGCCCAAAGAGGAATTCAGGCTATTCGGCCATAGAAAATTGATTCGACCAAGAAGAAATTGATTTGCCCAGCTTCATTTCAGCACTGAAATTATGATTGGGCGAATCAAAATTATGGGGCTGCACGATTCACTTGATTCGGGGAGAATTCGCCTGTAGATCAAATCTGGGCACATTGACCTATTCAACATCAAAGGCTTTCTGAGCGCGCGATTTTTATCCGTTTGAGGCGTTCCATAGCTTGTTGAAAAGTTAATTCAAAGATCTACAACTTTTTAGTTTATGTTAAGACGTGATTCGA
Source organism: Umbilicus rupestris (assembly GCA_963678935.1). Classification (NCBI taxonomy): domain Eukaryota; kingdom Viridiplantae; phylum Streptophyta; class Magnoliopsida; order Saxifragales; family Crassulaceae; genus Umbilicus; species Umbilicus rupestris. The sequence continues at coordinate 6,602,513 of OY787605.1, forward strand.
AGGTTTAAAGGGTCAATCAAGCGAGTTTCTAACGCTGCAGAAGTGATCCGCCCAAGCAGTGGGCGAATCAAAAGTGATTCGGCCAAGGAGAAGGATTTCATCTCATGGACCAAGGTTTGACCAAATCAAATAAGGGTTGACCGAATCAGAAAGTGACTCGGCCAAGAGAAAGTGATTCGGCCAGCCCGAAACAGCTCTGAGATGTTGATTCGAACACTCAGTCCGAATCAACTCATTAAGCCTTGCCCGAATCACTTTTGATTCGGGCACGACAGGTAAATATAAATTGAAGAAGATGGAAAAAATTAGAATGGAGCATGTTAATTTTAGGTTGCATTTGTGCGCGAGAGTGACATACGCATTCCACTAGGCTAAGTATTGAGCGACTTTAGTTAACTATCAATAGATCGAGAGGTTGAGATTAGGAGACTTTTGTTCTATGCGGTTCAATAGAGCGAGAGTTTGAAAACTGTACTATTTAGATATTATTCCCATTCTAGAAAAGGAGCGAGAGTTGAATTTAGAATGTGTGATACCTTAGCCTAGAACCATCACTCGAATTTACTCATGATTTAGACAAGTTTTGTGTTGCTAATCGCATGACCTAGGGGTGAAGTAGGATTCCGACTACGTTTTCTTTATTACTTTCTTTTAACCAAATTTGATTTTGTCTTTAGTATTCACTAGAGATACCTCCACCAGCTATGGAGATGAAGACTCAGACATAGAGGTTGGTCCTTTGAAGCAGAACAGGATTGAACAAGAAGTTGCTCAAGAGGATAATGTAGCAGATGCTGAAGTAGAACCTGTGGATCAACACATGGATAACACTGTCGCAGAACAGAACAGTGAGGCCCCTCAGACATCATCAAGACAACCTCCATAGAAGATTCAGAAGAACCATCTGCTGACAAATGTGATTGGAGATCCTACAGAAGGGAGAAGGACACGAAGTTCATCACACTTCAGCACCTGCGAAGCTTTCTGCAATTCTTGCTTCTTGTCTGGTGCAGAGCCAAAGAACTTCAAGGAGGCTATGAGTGACGAATATTAGATATTGGCAATGCAAGAGGAATTAGCTGAATTCGAAAGACATGATGTATGGGATTTGGTTGCCAGACCAGAAGGAGTAAACATCATAGGAACTAAGTGGATCTTCGAGAACAAGAGTAATCAGAAAGGAAATATCACAAGGAATAAGGCCAGACTGGTTGCACAGGGGTATACTCAGATTGAAGGCTTGGATTTTGACAAAACATTTGCACCAGTAGCTCGATTGGAAGCCATCACACTTCTCCTGGCCCTGTCCTGCTGCTTTGGATTCAAACTCTACCAGATGGATGTCAAGAGTGCATTCTTGAATGATGATCAGTCAGAGGAGGTATATGTGGCACAGCCCAAAGGATTTGAAGATCCTCACCATCCGGAGCATGTGTACAAGCTTAAGAAAGCCCTATATGGTTTGAAGCAAGCTCCTAGAGCTTGGTATGGTAGACTGACCGTCTTTCTGGAGAAGCACGACTATGAAAGAGGAGGAGTTGACAAGACACTTTTCATAAGAAGAACCAGGTTAGATCTGATCATTGCTCAAATATATGTTGATGACATTATTTTTGGCTCCAGATCTCAGCAGTTGGTAAAGCATTTCCAGATGACCATGGTAGGAGAATTAACCTACTTCCTAGAGCTGGAAGTAAGCCAAAAGCATGACGGGATCTTCATCTCACAAAGCAAATATAGCCAGAACCTGATAAAGAAGTTCCAGCTAGAGAACGCAAGTCACAAACGTACACCAGCTGCCACCCATATCAAAGCTATCAAAGATAAACCTGAAGTTGAAGTGAATCAAGCTACATACCGAAGCATGATTGGTAGCCTATTGTACCTTACAGCCAGTCGTCCTGATATCTCCTACTCAGTGGGAGTCTGTGCTCGATTCCAAGCCTGTCCGAAGGAGAGCCACATGCAACTGGTCAGGAGAATCATTCAGTATATTGGAGGGACCCTGAACTATGGGCTCTGGTACACCAAGGACACTAATGCAAACCTGGTAGGATTCAGTGATGCAAATTGGGCAAAATGCACAAAAGATAGGAAGAGCACATCGAGAGGTTGTTTCTTCCTGGGGAATAACCTGGTATTTTGGTTCAGCAAAAAGCAAAACAGCATCTCCCTTTCCACAGCCGAGGCAGAGTATATTGCTGCAGGAAGCTACTGTGCTCAGATGGATTGGATGAAGTAGATGTTGACTGAGTATGGGATGAATCAAAGAGAAATGGTTCTCTACTGCGACAACATCGGTGCTATCAGCATCTCTGAGAATCCAGTGCAACACTCTAGAACCAAACACATTGACATAAGGCACCACTTCATCAGGGAATTGGTAGAAAAGAAGACCATCGTCCTTGAGCACGTTGTAATTGACAAATAGCTTGCCGACATCTTCACCAAACCTCTAGATGAAGCAAGATTTGAAGCACTGAGATCGTCTCTGGGTCTCTGTGTTCCATCCACCTAGCTTGAACGAAAACTCCCCCTCGGCCAAACAAAAAGGGGGAGAGAAAGAAGGTGGAGACAAGGGTTGTCTGCCACCAAGGGAGGATCGACTCAAGGCATCAGTGGTCATCAGATTTTGTTAAAAATGTCAAGGGGGAGATTGATAATGCAAATGACATTCAATTGACAAAACCTGCCAGAGTGTACAAGCCGAGTGAACAAGCAGTTGCTATAGCAGCAGAGCAACAGTTTTAGGCCAATGAGAAATTTGCCCAGATATGAAGTTGTAGTGCAATGGGAGGCTTCCAAATATTCTCAGAATATCCCACTAAAGATTTCTGTGCCTCAAGCTTGAAGATTTGATTGGAAAATCAAATCTCCTAAAAACTAGGAGATGGAATCTTGTTGAAGATCTTTTAGGAAAGGGTTCCTAAAGTTGATATTGATGAAGCATGGAGTTCCTATTTGAAGGAGGCAGAGCACGACATGGCATCCGAATAGAGAGAAAAACACAGAGAGAGCATTCTATCACCGAAGGTTGCAAAGCGGAGATTAGAAGAGTCGGATCACCACCGTGGGCAGAGCGTGAGCGCAGATCAGTGTGGTTTGTGTATTGACTAATGCAGACTAGCAGTGTCTGGTCAGTGCTTGATCGGAGAGGACCAATTCAGAGCAGAGCGTGCTTGTTGGTTGATCAAGGGAGGCAGCAGGAGAGTTGTCGAGTGGAGGAACTCGGACAATCTGCATAAGGCCTGTTCTCGCTAGTGACAGGCGGTCACTAAGTGAGGGGGAACATCCCAGTGTGAGGAGCACTCACGATAGAGTTCGAGCGGCTCAGTTGAAGGCTTTGGAGCGAAGCGGCTGAACCTGTACAAGCTAGTTGCACAAGCGTGCGCTATAGCAAACCTACTGAGACATTGTGTTAATTAGAATAGGTTGAGTCTGTGTGATCAGAGGAGTAGCTATTCTGAATTAACTCAAGTGTGTAGGTGAGTGAGACACAAATCAGAGGGTGTTCTGATTGTGTAATAGTTGAGGTCGGGTAGCATAGATTAACGGAGTACCTTGGAGACTAGTGGATTGAGGACTGGAGTATAGTTCTCCCCAGACGTAGGCAGATTGGCCGAACTGGGTGAAGAAATCTCTATTCACTGTTTTGTTTCTTATTGCACCAGATTCGGCTGAACAAGGAGTTGCTGTAGCAACACTTGTATACTATCAGTATCTCAAGGGCGCTGCAAATTTCAGGCACAAATATTGCTTTGCTGAAGTTTCATAAAGTTATGCAAAGAATATACAGTCGATATTCTGATAACGATATTCGTAAGATCTTGTGGATCCAGGAGATTGTGTTCTAAATTATGAAAGTATGATCAAACTATCCTAGTTTCCTAAAAGACACAATAACAATCTTATATTTATAGGATTGAGGAGATCGGGAAATTGAAGCTGCGAATACACAGATTACATGATCCAAGAACGCAGTAAGCTGGAGCCATTACAACAGCGATCATCAGAGATTGATAGAAATTGATTGCACAAGAAGCTGATCGCAAGGGGCTTAGTATAAACGTTGAACAGACTGTGTCACAGTACTGGTATTCTCGGGAAGAGATAGTCCGATCTGTGGGAGGCTGATCGAGGTGGACGAGAGAGGGATCTCAGTCTTAGGGAGTCAGACGCACTCACCGTGATTCAATTACATAGCGGTAACCAAGGGAATTTGTTAAGATCTATTGTATTTGTTCATTCGAATAGTAAAGTGCTTTCCACTTGGGGCTCAGAGAAACCCCCCTTGAGTAGGCTCGTGGAGCTGAACAGGATAAACATATTCTGTATCATTTGCATTACATTGTACCATTTATGTTGTGACTAACAACTATCGAAACTCCCTGTTTAAGCATTGTGAAACAGCTAATACAGTGCTCTGGAACAGTCCTTGTGGGACAGACGTATAACTTTCAAAAACTGTTACCTACGGTCTCCGGATGCAACAAAAATCTCTCGACTTCTACGCAAGATAGAGCATTGAGGATTTTTAGGCACGATAGGATGCATCGATTGTAGGCACTAAGAATGGAAGAACTATCCAACTGCTTGGCTAGGGTCATATTTAGGGAGTAAAGGTCATCCCACCATTATCTTCGAGGCGGTAGCCTTGTATGATACATAGATATGGCACAAATTCACAAGTGTACAGGAGCGCAAAATGATCTCAACGTCTTGTATCTGTTAAATATATTTGATCATCTCCTTGCAAGAATCTATCCTTAAGGGACATATAGCCAATGGGAGCACATATACTATGCGTGGGATGGAGGTAGAGATCTTTGTGTGGATGTGTTCATCGTCTCTTCTTTTGTGGGAAGAGGGGCATGACTGTAGTCATGGGAGGCAATTATGAGAGCAGAGGAGAGGAAAGTCTCTAAGTACGGAGTTGGTTGTTCAGTCATTGGGCTTGGCTTATGTCTGTGACTTTCATCATGGAATCTTAGGAAGTTTTGGAGAGAGAGCGGACCAGCTGGCCAGGACCGTGGTTGTGATGGTTGAGATGGTCTGGCAAGTTTGTAAGTTCCTTTTTTGGTTGTGATCTTCATTTGTATTGTTTCATATTGAATTATAAAAAATAATATAATATAGTTTATTAGTTGAGATGAATACTTCAAAATGAAGAATTGAAATCCACATTATAGCACCAAACAACCAAAACAAATATTTGAAAGAGTTTTTGAAAAAGACTTTGCTTTATTGATATGGATGCAAGTAGGCTGAAAAGCAGCTATCTCATTTTTCATATGCATCCTCTCCCGCTTCAAATTATATGAATGATCAATTTCCATATTATTTATTATCTATAAGTAGATTAGTCGTGAATCTCATCATTTTTAACTCAATGATCATAGAGCATCCAAATTGGTATTCATATATCGTCAAGGGATCCATATTAGGCCCTGTTCTTTAGCCATTAAATTTTCAGCACTTAAGTTAAGTTAAGCTAAGTTCAGTTAAGTTAAGTTAAGTTTAATTAAATTAAGATAAGTTAAGTTAAGTTAAAGTAAGTTAAGTTAAGTTAAGTACTACCCATCACCCCAACCCACCATCACACCTCACCACCACCACTCCAACCTACCACCACCACCACCCCCACCACCAACACCCCAACCCACCACCACCAACCCCCCACCCCAACCACACCACCACCACCACCCCAACCACCCCAACCACACCACCCCCACACCACCACCCCAACCACACCACCACCACCACCCCAACAACACCACCACACTACCACCACCCCAATCCACCACCCCCATCACCACCAACACCCCCCACCACCACCAACCCACCATCACAACCCCAACCCAGCACCACCAACACCCCCACCACCACAACCCCAACCCACAACCCCCACCACCACAACCCCAACCCACCACCCCAACTATACCACCACCACCATAAAAATATGTTTGTAAAAGTACTTAAGTTAAGTTCAGTTAACTTAAGTTAAGGTAAGTTAAGTTAAGTTAAATTAAGCATAAGTTAAGGTCTAAAGAACAGACCCTTAGTGATAGTTATTTCAGATCTACTTTAATCTCTATTTTGCCAATATTGATAGTTATTTGAGACCTACTTTAATCTCTATTTTGCCAGCCAACAAATAGTACACTCAAAATGTGTTGGGTTAGAAGAAGAAGAGTGTTCAGCCTCTTTTATCTTTATCCATCTCTATCAAAGTAATACTCACGTTTTGTCATTTAAACTATTAAGTATTTTAGTTCAAAAGATTTAAACCAACTACTCAGCTTAACCTCATATATTAACTTTAAATACTTTGATTCAGAAAATGCAATGCCAATGCCAATGCCAATGCCAATTCCAATTCATAGCTATGCCCCACAGCTTATTTGAAATGTATGAGGTTCTTACATCTTGATGATCCAACTCAATGTCACTCCACCAGACCATTCTTAACCAGCTCTTCCAGCCCCTTCTTCAATCTTGCAGCAGCAATGGCGGTCTGCTCCTCTCGCAGCCCGCCAAAGGATATCCTGATATATCCAGGGCCACCTGAGGCGCTGCCTGGGATGACTGCAATGCCATGCTTGTGCGCCAGCCAGCTGACTACTGCAAAGTCATCGTTTTTGTACTGCTCAGGTAGCTTAGCCCACAAGTAGATCGCACCTTCGCCCCCTCTTACTGCGTCCGGTCCAAGAGGGGCGAGAGCATCAAGGAGGAGGGTGCGGTTCTTGACAAGGTCTTTTACTTGGTCGGTCACCCATTGTGGTCCTACTTCCAAGGAGTATAGGGCCAAATGCTGAGAGATTATTGAGGCACATATTGGAATGTTGTCTTGGACTTTGAGGAGTTGGTCTGTGAGGCCTGGGACATGGGCAGGGTATGCTATCTGCAAAGGAGATTAATGGCGTTACCCTCAAGCCAAAGTGCGAAGTACTGCAGACAAGACACTCACATATCCAACTCGCCATCCCATCATCCCATATGCTTTTGAAAATGAAAAAATGTTCAGTATATGATCATCTTCGATGCATGTGTGCTTTCGACCATCATACATAAAATATCTGCAGGCCAGAAATAAACTTTTTACCAATCTTAAAATTGATCAAGCCACCATAAGGCAGGGTCTCCTCTATTTGAAAACACAGTATAAAACAATACTTACTCATAAGTATTATCAACAACAAGCCAAGCCCCAGCATCTTTGCAAAGGGCTGATATTCTCTGCAAACAAAAGAAAGAACTTCAAGAGAGAACGGTTCTACTCGAACAAGTTGAAGTGTCATTCAAAAGCTTATAATTTGCTTGCACACATAACAAACTGAATAGCAATTAAGCAAACAGAAGAAGAAAAACTAAAGTCAGACCTTGAGAAGAGGCTCTGGGACATAAGTTCCAGATGGATTTCCAGGGTTAACAACAGTTACAAGCTTTGGAGTTGGTTTTGTTTTGGACAATGTCTTCTCCAGCCAATCTGAAACCAAAATTTCAGATGTGTGCACAAAATCCTATGCTTTAGTAACCAAGGTCCAAATATGCTCAACAGTCAATAACCTTGCCAGTGCCACATATTCAGAGGAAAGTAAAATGGATAGTACATGAACTTGGTCTTTGTGGCACTGGGTCAACATTTGAAGGTAGATGCATCGAGAGAGAAAGAGCATATCAATCCTAACCTGCATCTGGATGAAGATTTTTTGGATCACCAGGGCCAACAAGTATATCAGTGACTCCTGTCATTTGGAAGGACATATATGCATTGAAATAGTACGGAGCAAACATAACAACAGAATCCCCAGCGTCACACAGTGTAAGAACTAGATCCACAAATGCCTGCAACAAAAGCCAATATGCTTAGCAAATAGATAGAGGTGAAGTTCAGCAATAGGTTTGTTCAAATTCTGTTAATACATGTTCCTTCTCTTTTCACATTAGCACAGATAACAACTAATGGACACTTCACTATATAAGTCTTGCTGAAACATATTATGCCAGAAACCAAGGCGTCATCCAATTCACCTGGTTTGCGCCAGCAGTGACCACCACTAAAGATTTATGCAGATTGTTCTCCACACGCAACTGCAGAAAAAAAACACAGAAATCACTTAGACGCACTTCTACCTGGCTTCAAAAGTGCCGAGGGCTAAAACAGTCGAGACCAAAGTAATAACAAGAGCTGTGTCTTTAAGGTCTTATCATTAGAGAGTCATGAATACAAACATTGGAGGAGGCAAGTGCTACAGAGAGAAGTTTCACAGGTTGCCAATCAGGGAATTTATTACCCTATTTGAGTTGGCCAAGAATAATGGGAAGACAATGGAGAACTATATGTCGTAGATATGGATCAAGTCTTTGAATTCAATGGTTTTAACAGAGCGAAAAGTATCAACAGGTTAGGTTCATCTGATAAATTGCTGGTATGTGCAGGTGTAACTCCATAGTAAGCCAGAATCCACTTTTTAGAAACCTCTCAAGTGAAAGCCTTTCAAAAAGTACCTTTTTCACCAATGCTTCCCTCAGCTCAACCATCCCCTCATCAGCTCCATAACGGCTGATTGCAGGCTCACATACAAGATCTTTTACCTTGTCCAGTGCTTGCTTGGGAGGCTGCCAATAAACGACTCCCTGCAAACAATTTCCACCACGTTTCTAGATCAGATTAGTATTCTTCCAAGCAACATACTATTAGTATACATCGTGAATAAAGAATAGAATTGTGGCACAAAAAAAGGCCTGAATTTCTTGGTTGATTCCAAGCCAAGTCATCCAAATGATCCCAAATTCAATCTCCCATTGGAATTTCAATCCAAAAGTAAAAAAAAAAAAAAAAAATACACTGATATCGGACAACTCACAAAATCAAAGTGATCCACTATTTTGTTCCGGCCAGTGACAGTTCGAGAACTTCAGCATCAACAAGGCCATATTTTCATTGGTCAACTAAAAACCAATTTCATGGAAAATCACATGTGCTAAACCTTCCCAAAATTCCACATCAATAAAAAAGGGTCCAACTGATTAGAAACAAACCTGAGCCAGAGACATAGCATCCTTAGCTCCCCTGATCAGTTGCTGCATCTGCAAAAAACACAATCAAACCACACCATTAAATTCCTCAAAGCCATTAATAACAACCAGAACTCGATCAAAACCAAAACCCACCTTAACCATGATGGGCATCTCGGTCTCTACAGCCCTTCTAGCAAGCATCCCGTACGAACCCATCTCACGTCTCCTCCCTCCCGCTCAGACAATTTTGCAGCAAACACCCTCTCTTTAGATGAAAACAATCAGAAATACCAACCACCTGACCCCAAAGTTCATCAAAACTTACCAGTATCAAATTCGTGTTTGTGTATATCTGTAAAACGTCATCTGAGGGAAACCCAGAAACGACCGCAAGAACCTCAAGCTAAAAGACAATTCCTTTTAACAAAAAAAAAAAAGGCTCTCACTTTGGTTGACTGAACGGCATATGTAAGTAGATACAGTAACAAAATATACGAGATTGGTGGTTGGGTTGGAGAAACGAGAAAGGGTAATTATTTATACTACACAAAAAACGCATCACTCTAATAATTAAAACATTTTTTTAAGTATTGAAATTTGCGCTGGAGCAAGACAAGATCTGTCGATTCTTGGATTTGAGGAGCTTTCGTTCTAAATTGAATTTACAAGATGGATTTTTTTAAGTCCTAATGAGAATCAGTGCCAATCATAATTATATATTTTTCAATATGAGCTATTTATTTACACACATGAGAAAACATAATCAGTTATCAATTTAATGTGTAATCTTCCACTTCGAACTTGTGCCTATAAAAATTCATTTTTGATTGAGAATGTAGTATTACGAGACAAATAGTTTTTTATTTTTGGATATACCACAATTTTTTCTTCAAAATGCCATCATAAAAACAATTCATCATCCGATATGTATGTGGCTATTTTGTGGAAAATTACCTTTGGCATCTGCGATTTATAAAATAAACCATTAGCCCCAAACTCTCTTCACACCAAGATAAGATTTTGAAGTTAAGCTTGCTACTTTCTTGAAGTTATGGGTACAACAAAACCCATAACCCACATCGGATAAACATCTAAGAAACTACATATTCATTCTATTAATTATTTACAAATCGATGGACAACATGAGTATCCTAGGAGTACTGATTTTGATTTCAAACTTTAAACTTTATTAGTCTATAATGTGCCCTATCTCACATTGATTGGAGAACAACAAAATTAAAATGTTAGCTGCATTGAGTAATTCCTTAAAAGGTAATTCACAACCGGCTCCCGTCCGAGCTATTTGACCACCCCTTCTCATAAATTTAATAATAGAGCAATATATGCAAATATCTAAAGATAATTCCCAAAAGATAGGGGACTACATTTTACTTCAAAAATTGATCATCAAGGATAAACGAAATCTAGTAATCAAGGGTTAGGCTTTGTTCTTTAGAACTTAAATATTCAAGATGTAAGTTAAGTTAAGTTAAATTCAATTAAACTAAATTAAATTCAGTTAACTTAAGTATCACCACTATTCATCACCACCATAACTATTCATCATCTCTTTCATCCACATACCACCACAACACCACCACCCCAACCATAAGACTACTGCATCACCACAACACCACCACAACCCCAACCACAACACTACTACACCACCACACCACACCCAACCATAACACTACTACACCACCACAACACCACCACCACAACCATAACACTACTACACCACAACACCACCACCCCAACCATAACACTATTACATCATTACACCACCACCACACTACTACACCACCACAACACCACCAGCCCTACCATAACACTACTACACTACCACACCACCACCACTTAAACCACCACCACCACCATCACACAACACCACCACCCCAACCGTAGCACTACTAGACTATCACAAAATTACAATACTTAACTTAAGTTAAGTTAAGTTCAGTTAAATTAATAAAATTAATTAAGTATAAATTTAGTTCTAAAGAACAGCCCTTAGTCTCAAAAAGACTGGAAGGTGAGAGCAGAGAGTCTAGAGAGTTGAAGAGGAGTCAAGGCAGCCATGAAGCCTTAGCACGGTTCAAATGACATCTAACATCATTCTTTTATTAATTATGTGTTTATCTATATCCGTGACTATTTAATTTTGTAGTTCGGTTTGGAATAAGAACTTGTCATGACATGTTATGACTTATTCTTAATGGTAATTTATATATTTTGTATTAGTTTCTTGTGCTAATTTTTATGATATTGACTTGCTAAATTAAGTGGTTATGGAAGTACAATCTTTTTCTATACATTTCAATTGCTTTGTTAATTCTTGTTAGAAACTTACTGCAAAGACAAGTCATAACAAGTAGGTGAAATAAGTACTCGATGAATGAAGTATATTGTCTAGTGGAACTAACCATTAGTAGATGTTAACACATATTAGTTAATATTGCTAGTATAACTCGTTCTGATTATAATTCAATCTTATTTGGGATACGGATATAGTTCTTCTCATGTTGATAGCGAGTAGATGATATTAGTAGCAAATATATAATATTGATCAGAATACGCTTGAGTTATGAGATACATGAAATTAAATGTTTTATGTCTACGATAAACACTAATCACAAGTGATTGTTCTCAACCGATAATTTTCATTTCATTTTATTTCTTGTTTTCAATTAAACATAAACTTCCTTTCATTGTTTTTTCTTCTTTTTATACAATAACTCTACTCGAATATGTTCCATGTGAGATTGACCTCTACTTAACGCTGAACTAGTGCTAAGTGGGAGAAACTAATTTGGCTCATATAAAAACCCGTGTCATCCATCATTTCCAAGCACTAATGGGAAAGCAATACATCTTTAAGAAATCTAACGAGCCCCGATTGTTACCATGACTCTCTCCTTATTCCGATTTGGTTGTGTACGTTACTGAATATTTTTAAATCATTAAGTCTACTAATTTATAAAAGTCACTTAAAGCTGAAATTCTTTCATTCTATATAGAGAATGTAAATACAAATTTTTGCAGATTGGCATAATGATGATAACTCTATTATCCACTTTATATTCCCTTTTTCTAAAGACGATCACAATTAAATTACTTCTCGAATGTATTAAATTTGCATCATTTAAATACTTTTATACCTTAACTAAAGAGTAAATCGCCTTATCGTACTCAAAACTTATAATCGACTATAATTAAATGAAAAATTAATATTATCTTTAGTGATAATATGTTAAACTTATATCTCCTTCAGAAATTTAAAATTTAATATTTGAATTAACCAAACATGAATTTATTTTCTCTCCTGATTCCTTCTCACTTAAAAACAATTCAAAGATGTTTGCAACCTGAAATCATGGTGACATTCTTTCCAAAAGATAATCAAAGTTGTAATGTTAAGTACTCAAATAGTGAGAAATATATTAATATTTAAATTATCTACCGAAATGAATATAGATTAAGCTAAAGTATTACACCCATGATCAAATAGAAAAATTCAATGTTGAAACGAAAGCTCGTGCCGCGACTATTTTGTGACGCAAATGCGGAATATGTTATTTGTACCAGTAACCGGTTTATGGATGAGTGCTCTTGGAGTCATTGGTCTGGCCCTGAACCTACGTGCCTATGACTTCGTTTCCCAGGAAATCCGTGCAGCGGAAGATCCTGAATTTGAGACTTTCTACACCAAAAATCTTCTCTTAAACGAAGGTATTCGTGCTTGGATGGCGGCTCAAGATCAGCCTCATGAAAACCTTAGATTCCCTGAGGAGGTTCTACCACGTTCAGGTCAAGACCCGGTTTGGATTCACGGTCATCAATTGCATCGATCCTTGACCAAGAATTCGATTCTAAGGTCAAGTATTGCAATATACTTGCGACTGTGATGAAATGATTATATTGTTGTCAGGATGTTACAGAGGCTTTCGTCAATTCATTAATTATTGACGAATTACTATGCTAGCGCCATGCTATAAAAAAAAGCGGAATTGTATTTTAAATTATTCGACAATACATTGTGTTGCATAATCCGGAAAAAATTAGAACTGCCCTAGTTTGTAGGTTGGGTTTCTTCAATGCCCTACTTAAGTTTGACATTTGTTTATGCCCTATTTTTCAAGAGATTGATCTTAGCAAGATCGATCTCTTGACTTTTAAGCGGAGTTGAACTCTCAGCTGTCGCCAATTAGAATGAGTCAACCAATCGGTTCTAAGACATCTTCCTTAAATAATGAAGACAATTGATCGAAATCATCAAATGTTACATGCGTTGAACTTTCAATTGAAAGTTTCAAGTGAAACAAAGTTCATACACTGCAAAATATAGTTGATGTCTAAAGAAATAGGAATGTGACATGTTTCCATTATTTAATTCTATTGCAAACAAATGTATTGATGGAATAAATTAAATGAGAAGCACTTAGGAGGCCTTCTATCGTGCATGACTCTTCTTGTCTGTAATTCGGATCCGAATTACTTTGATCTTGAGTGATTTGAGATTGAAGATATGTAACACCATGACCAGGGACGGATCCACCCTTTGGCTACTTGGGCTATTTAAATTTTTTACTTGTAGGGTCAACTCGGTTCCGGATTCGCAGCAGTTGTTACTACAACAGCATCCTAGGGAGGAGGAGAGCCCTAGCCCTTCTAGGTACAATCGGATTCAGATTGAGATTGGGAAAGATCATCAAATTTTCTATCCTGAGAAATGCTCGTTTGCTCGCATGGGAGTGGTAAGGAGAGCAGGAGTGGCGAGCATTCTGGTGGTGGTGTGCCTAAGGTTTCTCATCATTATATAGTTATGACAAAGATAATTTGAATCGCCCCTTATATTGAACGACGTGCAGGCTTTGAAGGTTGGTCTCTTCCTCAAAAGGAGCAGGAGGGTCCTTGGTTAAAAATCGGACCAACCCTAAAGTGGACAAGTAGAACAACATTTTCTATTTCCACCTCTTGAAATTCTATCCAGCAAATTTCCCAAGCCTTTCGGCCGACATCAATACATAGGACACGCGTGTCACACTTCCACTTAGAACTAAACCTCTAGGTCCATTATTGGTCGTAGCCATATCTGGGGTAACCTCCGACACAACACTAGGTGTTGCATGCCTTCCGGGAGCCACTAGAACATTGGTATCAATGAACATGCTCTGGTTTTGGTTATCCATGACTATAAGAAAACCAAATTGTCAATAACTTCAATATCCATTTCGTATCGCACAATATGTGCGCGATTTATAAAAGAAATAAATATTCAAATTAAATAAATCAGACAAAACTAGAGTAAGGAAGCTTGTTAGATGATCTCTCTAAAGCATTATTGGTCTCCTTTCGATGTTGGAATCTTGGCCAACCGCTTCCTAAGATACAACGACTCAGTGAGCTTTCTTCTTGCACCAAAGATTTTGCTTGTCGAATTTTCTTGTGCCTTTGACTATCACGAAGACTAGAACTCTAAGAAATCTCAAAGATCAAAAAGTTACCGGCTTAGGAACTTTGGAGAGGATTGCTGAAGTTGTGTGGTTTTTGAGTTGATGTACAAATGAAGAGAATCCTTCTCTTTTTATAGGCTTTGAGTAGTAACTCATCGGCGTCACCTCACTTTAGGCCAGGCGAAGAGTCACTCAGGGATGGTCTCATTTGGTGTCAAGTGTCGCCTAAGTGCTCGTTAATGCTCTCAAAAGCCATTTAATCACTCAGGTGTCGCATCAACATTGCGTCTGAGGCAACACCTCTACTTTAAATGTCATTAAACGTGATTAATGTTCACTCAGGCATCGCCTCACTGAAGCTCAAATCTCAGACGATGTCGAGGTATATTTCACTCTCAATTTTATTCACAAAATGGGATCACACCACATTTTCTTTACATTTAACATATATTTGTACAACAACATGCTTGATTTGGTGATGAATATGATAATGGATTCCTTGGTTGCATGTGATTGATTAGACTCAGTTGATGGCTAGCTAGACCTCGACACATGTGATGCTCTTGTGTGTCAAAATCATGCACGTTGTTAGCTTTGGAGCAGTTAGGACCTGGAAATGGCGATGTGAACCTAACATTTTTATTGTGGGGATCATGAAATGTATATTGAACTTGGCCATTTACATTATATGACATGCGTGAATCGTGATGTATCAATGTGTTAATTTTTTTTTTCATTAGTCCTGCTTGTAACAATGATGCGTATAATTAAGTACTTCTGTTTCACATTACATTAAAATTACGGTTTGAGATAACGTGTCGTACACTTCATTAAAACATCAACATTAACCAAGAAAGAAACAAGAACAAATTCAGCACAAAGTACTAATACTTGACTGTGAAATTAAATGAAAATATTTATATTCAAACTGATTATGCACAACAATAATTTTACAAGTTAAAAGTACCAAAACAGTTCATCGTAAATACGAAAAAACTCATCAGGGAGAGGAAAATTGGGGGAGTGAAAAGAAAGAAGATAGAAGAAGAAGAAGAAGGAACCCATATTTTAATTAGAATTTGTGACCAATTATGGAAAAAAAAAATTTAGAACTCCCATAGTTTGTGATTTGATTTTCTTCAATGACTACTTGAATTTGCCATTTTGTTAATAAAGATATCGATCTTAGCAAGACCAATGTTTTAAAGAATCAGTTTTGGTAACACCGGTCTCTTAGCTTTTATGTTGAGTTAGACAGTTTGTCCTTATTATCGTCAAGTCGAACGAGTCGGGCATCCACGAAAAAGACCGATCTCACGGCGATAACAAAGAGCTCATCTTCTATTCCATTCTCATCTTCTCACCTCCTCTACAAACCCTACTCACCTCTTCCATATCCGTCCTACCTCGCTTCCAACCTTATTTGAAAGTTTATTTGAAGTCGATTTTTGGATCATTACATCAAGATTCCTCCCTTTATTGGTTATGTACAATTTGAAATCAAATATTTGATGAATTAGTGATTTATTCATTAAGTTATTTTGATTTAGGATTTGAAACTTTTTTATGAACTATTGAGTTGTTAGTAACTCAATTATTTGGTTGAGTTGTTGAAAATAAACGATTTGTAGATTATGTATTTTAAATTTGTGGCTAATTTCATTTGTTAATCTATGTTAGGCTTTGGAAATTGGGATGAATTGATATGAAATTATACTTAAACCAATATGTATGAGCCTTGGTGCTTCATGCCAGTATTGCAACTGACATGTTTTTCACTAGCACGTGTCTTTTTGCATGGAAGGGAGCTAATACCATTTTTCTATTCCGCTGCAAAGGAATTACAAAAGCTAGGCGAGGCATATGCTCTAGGTGTCTTAGTTAGTTTCATACTGATCTTTTCAAAACAAAATCTCAGTTTTTCATACATTCATAACAAATTGTCATTTTGACAAATATATATACAAAGTGCTTGTGATGGAAGAGCACCTGATAATGAACAAGAAGAAGAACACAATCCTACGGATGTCAAGATTTCTATGGTCACGGTCAGGGACGGAGCCAAAAGTACATAGGGCTGAATTTTAATTTTGTAAAAGTTGAAACCTGATTTTCTGCAAACAATGTAATGAAAAAGTTAAATGTGAGTAACAATCGACCATCATGCATATATTTTTAGCCTCTTCAGATCAAGTGATCAATCTACATTTTTAGACAACCTGAAATGTGACTCAGTGAGCAAGAAAAGCTCAACAGACAATTGCAGAAACTTTCGAAAATCCCAAACTTCTATACAAGAAGTTAAACCAACCAGATCAACGAATATGGAGATGAGAAAACACCCATCTCAAAACACCTCTAAACAGCCAAAACAAGACATTTATGGACTCAATTTACAAGCACGGAATCCCTCACTGACATTCTTTCGAACACCTTATCAGCATAATATTCAACCGGAAACAGTACAATCAGTCTATCCACTATTCTTTTCCCACTGATTTAACCTCTTCCCACCTCCATGCCCCAAAGCTTCAACTCCAATCTCAAAAACCCAAATGTCAACTCACACACAAAACCAAATCACAACAAGATTTGGAACCAAACAGAAAAACTGACAAAAGACTCAAAAGCACGAAACTGAAGCGAGGAGTGAATGCCAAGATTGGAACTATAGCTCTAACCATATGATTGCCCGAAGTGGGTTCCTACTCTTCTCGTCTAGATGCGATCCCAGTCTTCATCATACAAGAGCGAAACACTATATCAGCCTGCGAGTTGGAACATATCCACCAATTTGTGAACACAAATATTAAAAACCAAGCGCGATTGTTCTAACTGAAGACTCGTCATTGAATCATCATAAACAAACGAAGCTAGTTTTATACTAAAGAACATGGAACAAAAAACATCAAACCTACACACCCTGCGCCATCTCCAGCCCCCCATAAATACTAAGCTTTGTATATCAAGCATCAGCGAGGATTTGTCCTCCTCAATTAATCCATTTTTAACCTACAAACCTCAGCATTGTCTAGTAAAGCCGCATCACACAAATTCGGCTAATCTAGGAGACAACTTGAGAATACAACCAAGACACCACTAGCAATCAATTAACCACATATCATAATCAGACACTTGAATAATGAATAATTAAGATAGGATTGACGCTGAAGCAAAGAAGTTATTACTTGTTATTGAGCAAATTCTTGACAGTAATCTGTGACCCATCCTGCAAAAATAAAATCCCATAACCACCGCTACCAATCACATTTCAGCAGCCAATCCATTGGTAGCTTCCTCAAGCTCCCTCAAAGTGTACCAATGTCCCCACCCAGAACTGCTTTGCAGACTCATTATACAACTGCCAAACACTCCTGTAAAGAGATTTGGGAGTCTTTGGACCATAAGTATAGAACTGAGGATGTAGGCTTCAAGAAATATATCGTGGGCCGCTTCCTTAAGTTCAATATGATGGATTCAAGGACTCTAGTCAGTTAAGTGCAATAAGTATAGCTGATCATCCATGAAATTCATGCTGAAAGGATGGTGATCAGCCAATCATTTTAATTTTCCTTGGTCACTGAGAAGCGGCCTCCGGGGTGAAAGAACTTTAAGAACTACCTTAAGCAAAAGTGAAAGGAGATGAGTCTTGAAGACCTAGTGGTTCGTCTTCGAATCGAGGAAGATAATCGAGGCTCTGGCAGAAGGTTTAAGACCCAATCAGAGAGAGCTAACTTGGTGGAGCACGGTGGAAGCTCGAAGTTGAAGGCACCCTCCAAGAAGAGTGGACCAAAGGGACAAAAATTTGATTTTTCGATACCCTCTGAGATGGACCAGTTCAAAACCAAACTGGTAGTTCACCAAGTGAACCAGTGATTGTGACAAGTCAACCACCGATTTGAGACTAAACGGGGCCAATCAAAATTTCCTAATCTCGTAAAGTTATTTTTATTATAAATAGAGACTGATGATGTAGTATGGCAGTGTTTGACAAAACCAGCACAAGTAAACAAGGAGCAGCTACAGCACAAGTGAACAAGGAGCAGCTACAGCAGGGGATGCTATAGCAGGAGCTTGTTCAAGTGGCTGCAACATCTGTCCGAGAAGCAGCAGCGACCTGGGCTTGGCTAGAAGGCCTGGCAGCTCTGCCATCAGAAGAATTTCTAAGTTGCTGCCAAGAATATTCCAGTGGGGTTTCCTAGAAAGACAAGGAGATTTGTGTTGGAGATCAAAAACAAATATAATCTCCTAAAAATTAGGAGATAATTGTTCTTTTTGGGACATTGCTAAATTCTGGTCTTGCTTAAAGTTGGTGCTGCTATTTAAGAGAGAGGAGTTCAGAGCAGAGAGGTTGATCGAAGCTGAGGGATACACGAGTGCATACACAGAATTCATAGAGAGGAATTTTTGGGTGTGCGACGGTCGAGTTCTTCGATCATCACCTGAGAGCAGAGCGTGAGTGCAGAGCTGTGGTGACAGAAGCAGAAGTGATCAGGACTTGCATAGTCTGATCCAAGCTTGATCTGGAAGCCAATTCAGAGCAGTGGTGCTTGTTGGTTGATCAAGGGCAGCCGCGGAAGAACTGACGGGTGTGTGGCTCGGTCGAGTGTCTAAGCGGCACTTCTCGCTAGTGGCAGGAGGTCGCTGAGTGAGGGGGAGTATTCCAGAGTGTGTAGCGCTCGTGGAATCGTTTGATCGGCTCGGCAGAAGGCCTTGGAGCGACGCGGACAATTGTGCATCAGCTGTGTGTTACAGCAGTTGCTACAACAACCCTGCAGAGTGAGTGTAGTTTAGAATAGGCTGAGTTTCGGGGAGACAGTAGCTATTCTAGATTGACATTTGTAGAGGGTGTGCAGACACAAGTCAGACCCTGTTTTGATTGTGTTGAGTGATCTACACAAGCTCGAGTAGCATAGGTTGCGTGGAGTTGTAACCGAGTGTACTTGGAGACCTTTGTGTTTAGTGGATTGAGGACTGGAGAATAGTCCTCCCCAGACGTAGGCAGTTGGCCGAACTGGGTGAACAAACTTCTGTCTTGTTCATTGTTTGCTGAGACAATTTCCGAGTGAACAAGAGTGTGCTGCAGCAACTGCTTGTTCACAAATCTGTCTAACTAAGACGCTGCGAATTTCAATTGATATCAGAGCGGGAGCTCAACACAATGTAAAAGATCTTACAGTGTCTCTAAAGAAGCCACGACAATGAAGGAAAGACAGAGCACAAGCAGACCTCCGTTGTTTGAAGAAAGCAACTATGGATATTAGAAGGCTAGGATGAAAGCCTTTCTCAAGGCCATCGATGAGAAGACTTGGAGAGCTATCGTGGTCCAGTGGTCTCCCCCAATCATCATGGATGAACATGGAGTCACACGGATAAAGCCTGAAGAACAATGGACTGTTGAAGAGGGAGCTGCAGCAACTGGTAATTCAAAGGTTCTGAATGCAATTTTTGCTGCATTTGATGCTAACAATTTCAGGTTGATATCAAATTGTGACATGGCCAAACAAGTGTGGGAAATTCTGCAAACTGCACATGAAGGAACTGATAGAGTAAAGCTGTCAAGACTCCAGATCATTGCCACACAGTTTGAGAATCTGAGAATGCTGGAAGAGGAGACTGTCACTGAGTTTAATGCTAAACTCTGTGATCTGGCAAATGAAGCCCATGCGCTTGGTGAACCTATCCCTGAAGAGAAGCTGATCAGGAAGGTCCTCAGATCGTTGCCCACAAGATTTGACATGAAAGTGACGGCCATTGAAGAAGCTCAAAATGTCAGATTCATGAAGCTGGAAGAGTTGATGGGATCCCTCAAACAATTTTAGATGAAACTGGTTAAAGAAGATCTCACTCCTAAGGACAAGAATGTTGGACTAAAGGCTGAAACAGAAGCCAAGAAGCCAGTTCCAGATGATCAGCTGAGTATGCTAGTCAAGAACCTTGGAAAGCTCCTGAAGAACATGGACTCAAGAACTGGGCTGTTAAGGTATGTGGCATCAATGACAAACTCCTACAAAGTGCACTAGAGCCTGCTACAGCAAGTATGTAAAGAAAACAGCTGATGAAGAGCATTCCAGAGTGAGCAAACTCAGTAAGTAGCGCTCCAGATGAAGACATTAAGTGGCGCCTGAGATTAATGTCTTCATCAGGCGCGCCACCTAATGTTGCCTTGGGGCGCTCAGAAAACTGGAAGAGATCATGAAGACATTAGCTTGAGCAATCTGGGTAGAGTGATTATCTTAGTGCTCAAGTAGTGGAGTAAGCAAGTGCTATAGCAATCTCTGGAGTAGAAGTTCAGTAGCAGAAGATCAGCTCTCCTTCAGAAATCCAGTGCATGTATACAAGGCAGAAAAGCTGCAAGTGCTACAGCAGACGCTGGTGCCTGGAGCTGCAGCAGAAGTATCGCACACCTTCAGATAGCATGTGCTACAGCAGATGCTGGAACTAAAATGCTGTAGCAGAAAATCAAAGCTTTCTTGGAGATTGCGTTCAAACAACAAATCAGTGGACCGAAGAGCTTCCGGAAAGAGCTGAATATTCAGGAGAATATTTTCTGGAGTGTCTCTCAAGAACAAGGGCAGACTTGTTGAGTGCAGATTTGATTGGAAAATCAAAACTCCTAAAAATTAGGAGATATGATCTTGTAGAGATCTTGGAGGATCTTCTTTAAAATTGATGGGATTGTTTCCTAATGCATTTAGGAAATTCCAGCAGCAGCAAACAACTCCAGCACAAGTGAACAAGGAGCAGCTACAACAGGGGATGCTATAGCAGGAGCTTGTTCAAGTTGCTGCAGCATCTGTCCGAGTAGCAGCAGCAACCTGGGCCTTTGGCAAGAAGGCTTGGCAGCCCTGTTGAGAGCCTCAGAAGAATTTCTAAGTTGCTGCCAAGAATATTCCAGTGGGGATTTTCTAGCTCTAGAGAAGGAGATTTGTTTTGGAGATCAAATCAAATCTAATCTCCTAAATTTTAGGAGATAATTATTCTTTTTGGGACATTGCTTAAACCTGGTCTTGCTTAAAGCTGGTGCTGCTATTTAAGTGAGAGGAGTTCAGAGCTGAGAGGGTGATCGAAGCTGAGGGATACACGAGTGCATACACAGAATTCAGAGAGGGCAATTTTGGTGTGTGACGGACGAATTCTTCGATCATCACCCGAGAGCAGAGCGTGAGCGCAGAGCTATGGTGATAGAAGCAGAAGGGAATCAGGACTTGCAGAGTCTGATTCGAGCTTGATCTGGAAGCCAATTCAGAGCAGGTGTGCTTGTTGGTTGATCAACGGCAGCCGCGGAAGAACTGACGGGTGTGTGGCTCGGTCGAGTGTCTAAGTGGTGGTTCTCGCTAGTGGCAGGTGGTCACTGAGTGAGGGGGAGTATTCCAGAGTGTGCAGCGCTCGTGGAATCATTCGATCGGCTCGGCAGAAGGCTTTGGAGCGACGCGGACAAATTGTGCTTCAGCTGTGTGTTACAGCAGTTGCTACAGCAACCCTGCTGAGTGAGTGTAGTTTAGAATAGGCTGAGTCTTGAGAAGTCTGTAGCTATTCTAGATTGACATTTGTAGAGGGTGTGCAGACACAAGTCAGAGACTGTTCTGATTGTGTCAAGTGATCCACACAAGGTTGAGTAGCATAGGTTGCGTGGAGTTGTAACCGAGTGTACTTTGAGACCTTCGTGGTTAGTGGATTGAGGACTGGAGAATAGTCCTCCCCAGACGTAGGCAGTTGGCCGAACTGGGTGAACAAACTTCTGTCTTGTTCATTATTTGCTGAGACAATTTCCCAGTGAACAAGAGTGTGCTGCAGCAACTGCTTGTTCACATATCTGCCTCACTGAGACGCTGTGAATTTCATGGGCAAAGCTCATCCTCACGAAAACAATTCAGAAGAGGTGGAGAAAATAAAAGGAAAGGGAAGGAACCGGCTCAGAATGAAGATGAGAAGAAAGAAATGAAAATGGGAGTCCAATGCTGGAACTGTGAAGGGTATGGACATATTGAGGCTGACTGTCCGAGCAAACCCCTCAAAAACTCAGAGAAAAAGAACAGCAAGTCCATGACAGCAAAATGGAGTGACTCTGAGGAAAGTGATGAAGAAAACTGTGTTGTGCTAACGAGTGTATAAGATTTCAACCTCAAAGAGCTAAAGAAGGATGAATTTCACTATGGGATTGAAGTATCCGAAAGTGAAGATGAAGAGGACTCATCTGGCAAGCTTATTGACTATCTGGGGAAGATACTCAAATAGTGTGAGGCAGTCCTTCATACGAATCAAGCATTGACTGACAGAGTCAATCTTCTGGAAGAAGAACGAAGGAAATTTCTCCCCTCATCCAACAGTCAAGTTACCATTCTGAAAAGGGAAGACACAGGAAGCCAAGTCACTGACTTTGGTGTCTCACCAGCAAAGGCCAAGGCAGCTGATTCTCAGAAAAATATTTTGGATGAAATTTTGTCTTATCAAAGACTTGGAAAAGGGAGAACGGGGCTTGGATACACTGGTGAAGAAAGCTCTAGAGGAACAGTTTTCATTAAAGCCTCGGATGCTATGATATATGAAAAGAATAATACAGATGATTTTCCAAAACCTGCAGGGAAAGATGGAACAAGACACGTGAACAAGAGGATGCTGCAGCACCTGGCGCATCATCCTTCTAAAACAAAGCCAAAGCCTCAGAATAAAAGGAATTCTTGCACAAGTATTGGGAATCAGAAGATATCCTCCAACCTGAAGCGGCAGCAGAAAACCTCCTCAGCTGGAAAAGGGGGAACGAAACTCAGAGCCAACACATGCTGCATAAAGACTCCTTGCCCAGTAGTTTCGGGAAATGCTTATTACTGGAAAGAATCACAGAGGAAGATCTCTAAGATCGCTGCACCAGGGCACTGGAAAGCTAAAGACAGGAGAAAGCCACAGGTAATACAAGTGTGGAAACCCAAATATGACAAACAAAGAGACAGGAGTCTTGATGATCGGAAGAGGAGGAACTCTAGACAAACCAAGGTATGGGTGAAGAAATCATCATCAGAATCTCACAAGGATCCGCCAAACAAAGCAGTCATCCGGAATGAGCAGGTGAACTAGCTCGCGTCTGCTATAGCAACCTGGTCAGAATAAGCTTGTTCACGTATTTTGGTTGCTAAAGCTGGGAGAAGGCACATGTGTGGCACGTGATCCAGAAGCTTCAAATTGGAAAAGAAAATAACGGGTAAATCAATTTCTAGGGCAAAGACAAGTTGAAGGCTTTTCCCAAAATCGTTGCTGATCATCCTCACGGTGCGTTCCTCAAACCCTCTTCAATCCCGCAACAATGGTGAAGACTCGCGGTTTGAAGAAGAATCTGGCAGCAGATCGACAAGGCAGGTCTGAAAGGAGGTCTAAGTCGTGCAATGAAGCCCCTGCTCAGCGTCTAGACGTGGTGGTGTGGGAA
The DNA here is from genome assembly GCA_963678935.1 of Umbilicus rupestris. NCBI lineage: Eukaryota > Viridiplantae > Streptophyta > Magnoliopsida > Saxifragales > Crassulaceae > Umbilicus > Umbilicus rupestris. The sequence continues at coordinate 6,626,408 of OY787605.1, forward strand.
CCAGCACCTCTCCCTGTGTCGCACAGCGCTCCTTCTTCACAAGAAGGAACTCCGCAGAAAAGGAGGCGCTTGGTTCGTGACGGGGAGCCTGTATCCAGTGCAGCAGTGTTAACTGAAGAGGCTGTGCTTGAAGAAGTCTCGGGAGAAGAACAAGCTACAGAGGATGCTGTAGCAGGTTCTGCTGAAGAGAGATGCAGAACACTTGTCATGTCTCCTGGCATTGTAGGTGAAGGGGAGGAGATAGAAGCTGAGTCCCCTGAACAAGAACCTGCTGCAGCACATCCTCCTCCACCCTCAGACAAAGGAAAAGCCCCTATCCTAATTCCTGTCTCCAGCAGTGAAGAAGAGGAATCCAGTGAAGAAGATGGAGGTGCTACTGGTGAACCGTCTGAGAGAGGACCTACATTGGCAGACACAACTGCAATCACAGTGGGGGGGATTTGGTTCAGAAATAGGAATGCCTCTCAATCATGGAGTGCTGTTTAGAGAAAGCACATTGTGTCAGAAAAGAGGCTGGACCTGGACAAGTACAAATCAGCAGCCATCATCCAGCTTCTCACTGAGGTAAACCTTCTCAAATCCCTGACTTACCCATTCAGATTCAATATTGCCCTTGTTAGAGAATTTATTGTAAATATGGAAGAAAAGTTTGGTGAGGAAGGAGGAGATGAGTTTGGAAAGAGTTGGGTGCAGGGTAAGACAGTTCTTATTACCCCTGAAAAAATCGATAAGTTTCTTGAGATTCATGAAAATGCCAGAGCACCCACGGATGTTCAGCCAGAGATGCTGGCTAAGGTTCTGACAGGGGGAGTGTGCCTGTCTTGGGGTGGTCCAAACCTTAGTGCTGCTGAACTCACCTCTAAAAATGCCCTGCTGTATCATCTGGGCATTAGAAACTGGATCCCCAGCTCTCACAGGGGGAAGGTTAGCAGAGCCTTTGCTAACCTTCTCTACTCTATTGGGAAAAGGAGGAAAATCAGCCTGGGCAGTGTGATGTTTCCCCAGCTGGCTACTCATGCCGGCAGCGCTTCCTCCAGCAAGCCCATCGTGCTACCCTCCCTCATCTATGGGATGATGGTCTCACAGCATCCGGAGCTTGGTGAGATTTCTGAAGGTTTATCTGAGGAGCTGCAGGTCTTTACAGTAGACCACAAATTGTTCAAAGGGAAACATGCAGTGGACATAGCCTATGAGGATCCACTCTTGGTTGGTGCTTCAGCCCCAGCTCCTCTGAAGGAATCCCTTCCCCCTGCTGCAACGATTCAATCAGCTCTCCGTGCCAGAATTGTGAGCCATCTCAGATCTGAGCTGCTCACTCTTGAAGCCGAAGCCAAAAGGAGGGATGCTAGGCGCGGCCAGATCAGAAGTCTGCTCAGAGATCTGGAGTTCTCGGCGGATGAGGAGCAGGCCCCTTGAGCATCTGTGACAAAAAGGGGGAGAGAAAGTAAAATGCTGCTACTGATGAACTGATGATTTTTTTTGGTTGACCCTGCGTGGTCGTGCTATGGCCGAGTGTGGCCACCTCTTACTATCTTACTCTCTTGTTGAATTCCTTTTTTCATTTAGAGTATTTACTGGTTCATGGAAGTGTGCATAAGTGTTCTAGGGTTTTGTCAAAATGCCAAGGGGGAGATTGATGATGTAGTATGGCAGTGTTTGACAAAACCAGCACAAGTGAACAAGGAGCATCTACAGCACAAGTGAACAAGGAGCTGCTACAGCAGGGGATGCTATAGCAGGAGCTTGTTCAAGTGGCTGCAACATCTGTCCGAGAAGCAGCAGCGACCTGGGCTTGGCTAGAAGGCCTGGCAGCTCTGCGGAGAACATCAGAAGAATTCTTAAGTTGCTGCCAAGAATATTCCAGTGAGGTTTCCTAGCAAGACAAGGAGATTTGTGTTGGAGATCAAAAACAAATCTAATCTCCTAAAAATTAGGAGATAATTGTTCTTTTTGGAACATTGCTAAATTCTGGTTTTGCTTAAAGCTGGTGCTGCTATTTAAGAGAGAGGAGTTCAGAGCAGAGAGGTTGATCGAAGCTGAGGGATACACGAGTGCATACACAGAATTCATAGAGAGGAATTTTTGGGTGTGCGACGGACGAGTTCTTCGATCATCACCTGAGAGCAGAGCGTGAGCGCAGAGCTGTGGTGACAGAAGTAAAAGTGATCAGGACTTGCATAGTCTGATCCAAGCTTGATCTGGAAGCCAATTCAGAGCAGTGGTGCTTGTTGGTTGATCAAGGGCAGCCGCGGAAGAACTGATGAGTGTGTGGCTCAGTCGATTGTCTAAGCGGCAGTTATCGCTAGTGGCAGGAGGTCACTGAGTGAGGGGGAGTATTCCAGAGTGTGCAGCGCTCGTGAAATCGTTTGATCGGCTCGGTAAAAGGCCTTGGAGCGACGCGGACAATTGTGCATCAGCTGTGTGTTACAGCAGTTGCTACAGCAACCCTGCAGAGTGAGTGTAGTTTAGAATAGGCTGAGTTTCGGGGAGACAGTAGCTATTCTAGATTGACATTTGTAGAGGGTGTGCAGGCACAAGTCAGAGCCTGTTCTGATTGTGTTGAGTGATCCACACAAGGTCGAGTAGCATAGGTTGCGTGGAGTTGTAACCGAGTGTACTTGGAGACCTTTGTGTTTAGTGGATTGAGGACTGGAGAATAGTCCTCCCCCGACGTAGGCAGTTGGCCGAACTGGGTGAACAAACTTATGTCTTGTTCATTGTTTGCTGAGACAATTTCCGAGTGAACGAAAGTGTGCTGCAGCAACTGCTTGTTCACAAATCTGTGTAACTGAGACGCTGCGAATTTCAGAGACCTAAAGATCTAGAATTTGTTTTTTGGACCTGAGCAAGATTTAACCTACTTCTTGAAGAGAGGAAAGATGACTCAAGACTCCAAGAAGATTAAAGATCAAAGACTCGGCTTCGTAGAGAAGACTTCTTCTCTACCTATGGTTTCTTTATCGTTGATTCTCTTTTTATATATGTACTCCTATGGATCCCGTGTTGTATGAACTCTTTTTGTGTGATTAAATATTGTTTTTGCTTTGAATTGTACGTATGTATTTGATCATACATCGCTTGATGCCATGTTCTATGCAATTTGTCGTAAGGATAATTAGGATTAAGAACCAATATTACCATAGTTGAGGCAATTAACCTGAATTATGTAGGATTGATATCTAATAATAGTAGATATGTTGATAGTATATGATTTGGTAAGGGAGTTAACATCACCTATTTGAAAAACATATTCTTAATGTGTTCCTAACGTAATTAGTAGTTACCAATGTTGATTGGATATTAATAGTTAAGAAAAATCAAGTGTATTTCTCGCTGAAGGGTCTCGAAGTACAAGATGTGTCGCAAAAAGTAATGATCTAGGAGTATCTGGTGATCGGTCGATTTATCGACTAAATATTCACTCGCTTACAATGGATTTCTATTCGTTTTCTGGACTTTTTGTTGTCATTTTACTACGTTACTCTTGTTTCAGGTCAAACTTAAGCTTTGTAGTCCATTTAGAGTAAAATAAGGCAAAACACAAAGATTGAGACGAAAACAGACCAAATATGAGCAGATTGATCTATTCGTCTTCAAAGGCTTGCTGAGCTAATCATCATTGTCTGATTGAGGCGTGACATGGCTTGTTAGAAAGATAACTCAAAGGGCTACAACTTGTTAGCTCTTAGTTTACAACAAGACCAAATTCGAAGGTTTTAAGGGTCAAAGCAAAGCCAGAATAATTTTGCAGAGTGAATAGTAGCACGGTTTGAGACCAAACTGCTAGATCATAAACTGAACCGTCGGTTCAGGTCAAAATCGGCCAAAACACGATTTTTCGAGAGCCTCTGAGATGAACCGGTTTGGAGTCCAACCGGCAGTTTAAGACTGAGCCGGGCCAGAAATTTCCTAATTTACCGAGCTAATTTTATTATAAATAGAGATCCAAAGGCTTAAATTTAGCATTTCGGACTTGTGCAAGGTTTAACCTACTTCTTGAAGAGAGGAAAGACGACTCAAGACTTCAAGAAGATTAAAGATCGAAGACTCGGCTTCCTAGAGAAGATTTCTTCTCTATCTTTCGATTTCTTTATATTTGATTCCCTTTTTGTATATGTATTCTGGTTTTATTACCATGAGTAGTGAGTAGTCGTCTTACTCCTAGATCCTACAGATCTCATTCATGTACTGAACAATTCATGCAATCTTAATGGAACCTTTCAATTATGTTAATTGAGTTTTTTTAATTCTATTGCTCTTAATTCATCATTTTTGCATGTTTGACATTGACTGGGATGCTTTCTGTTAAAACAAAATTAGATTAGGTAATTACAACTTTTTCTTTTTTAGGATAGCTAAACGAAGGCACTATCTTGCATAATATACACGCGCATTTGCTCCTTGGATAGAATCTTGGCTTATCAAGGCTTGTCAAAATGGCACCGTTGTTGGGGAGCAATGGATTAGTGTGTTATTAGTTTACATTGTGCTAGAGTCTAGATTATTCTCATAAATATTTTTTATTGTGTATAATTTATTCTTCACTAATCACCTGTTTATCTCAAATTGCGAGGATGTATTCATACAATTAACAAGACATATATGCGAGTGGAGGAAGCTCATGGGACAATCAACGCTCTTTAGCACCTCAATATACACCATCTTGGAGCAATGATCGACATCTCTTTGTGGATGAACCAATTCTTATCCTATGCCACAACCGAGAAAATGGACATTGCTGGAATTGCTTTTCAAGGCAAATATTGGTTTAATAGAGTTCTTGGGCATCGATGACCCTGAGCTAAGAGCAAGGATGCTTGGATGTGAAGCTCAGATTCGACGAGATAATTATGTTAGTTCTCACCCTCTACCAAATTCTTATTATGCAGAGCATGATTACAGGATACACACATATGAGCAAAATTAGGAAATCAACCTTCATCCACTGATGGGAGAGCACTACTATGGAGACGCACAATATTGTAGATGTCCACAACAAGTTTTATTAAACCTATAGATGGAAACACTTATGATAAAGAGAGATAAGGACGTCAAGATGGAAGTGGTCAGCTATCAAGAAGTTCAAGTTTGTGAAGCGCCCGCCCCTTCACCTCTATTTCAAAACCAGAATCAGCAGGCTCAAACTCATAACACTGGGACATCAAGTGTGGAGTCCATTTTCGCTGATTTCCTGGCACAATAGGGCCAGCATTCTCAAGAAACTGACACAAAACTTGCCAACTTGACAAAGATAGTGGAGCAGCTCGCTATTCATAATTGTATGTTAGAAACTCAAATTGCACAACAAGCGAGCTTAGCAGCAGGAGAACCGGGCAGACTTCCTTCAAAACCTAACTCTAATCCTAGAGATTATGTGAATGCGATTACCCTTAGAGGAGGAAAGCAGTTTGAAAAGAAACCGATTAAATTTTCCATGGTCAAGGACTCTAGATCTTCTGAGACAAAACCAACTAGTGAGAAGCCGCCACTCTCTTTTGAAACAAATGAACAAGATGTTGCACTCAAACAAGTTCATGTTTATGAAGCATTTACCCCTTCATCCTTATTTTTTCAATGATGTGGGCGGCGATCATGATGATGCTAGAAGAGTTCAATAGAAGAGCTGTCCAAGCTTATTATGAGTAGATGGATGATTACTCGTGTACTGAAGAAGTGACAGTCTTAGAACAAGAAGATGCCTCCCCCTCCACCATGTGCGATTTTGAATATCGTTTGAATGCACCACGAGATGAAAAGCACACAGACTTCGTTGATGCCTTTTTGAATTAATCTAAAGAATATCCTTGCATACATAAGGAGGTGACATTGAAGAGAGTTTCAGATATATTAGCACCCGAGTTACTAGTTGAAGAGCTCACGGGAAGCATGCCAATTGGATATGGAGAATGTAGTGAAGATGTATATCTTCTTGAACCACAACCAGATAATTTTCTAAGGTTCTTGCCATATTTTTTGAAACTAACAAAAAGAAGCTCCTACAATCCCTTGGTTCTTAAGGGACTAATATTTATAAAGGGATTGTATTCTAAGTTCAACTCCATATTGCACTTGATGGACGTAAATTCAATTGGGATTTTAAGGTGGATTGACACTTTTGAGCATTAAAGGCTCCGCGAGAAGAGATTCTAGCAAAGGACTTCTCGCGAGTGATTTCTATTGGGCGCTTTGCAGAGTCTTGCCAGGACGTTAAAGTAGGTCTTTGAAATTTTGCTGCATTACTTCTGCTTAAGCACTCTCTGTATCTTTCTGCGGAACTACTCTACTAAAGAATAAGAAAGACACACTACATTTGTTCACCCGGTTTGGCAACTTGCCTACGTCTGGGGAGGATGCTCCCATCCTCAAGATTCCACTATCACAGTTCAAAGTATAAGGACTCACACCTCTACTTCTCACCTAGCTAACGCTCAGTCGAATCTCCTAGACTAGCAAGCAGTCTCATCTCACAGTCTCTCTTCGTGTACTCAACACGCTCTCAATAATAAATAGCTATAGTTCTACCACTCAAACTTAGCCTATTCTATTACAATGTATAGCTCACTGAATGCTTAAGCATACACTTCACCAGAGTTGTTATATCTTCAGTCCACGATACTCTAAGCTCTCCCGCCAAGTAGCCGGACCCTCTGAGTTCTTCAAACTCAGCCTTCGCTCCACCTCAATCAATGACACTCTATCAATATTGGATAGCCTCGATCACTGCTCCTCAGCCCGCTACACTGCCTGTCCGCGTCACTGAACTTCTCCAATGAGCAGTGCTCGAGTTGAACTCAGAACAAGTCCAGAATCAAACTCCACGAGTTCTTAATCCTCTGCGCAACACATGCCTTTAACTTAGTGTATAAAACCCTGCTACCGTGAGTTAATCTCTCCGTGTGCTCTTCTCTTGCGCTCTGTGTTTTCTCTCTCTGATTGTGTGTTGAGCAGCTGCTCTTTGCACTTCTTTTTAAGCATTCACACCCCCCCCCAACCAAAAGTGCCAAGCATCAATATCAAAATCTTATCCTAGATTCTAGCAAGTTTGTTGAAAATTTTGTTGCAAAATTTGAAATCCTTGGATCTTTATCTTTTTGAGCACGTGCTGGTGACTGCTGAGCTCTTGATGACATCTGCATACCTCACTGAGCTTCCCCGATGCCAGCTGGATCAAGCCGGAGCCTCACCATGCAACGCCGGCCTAGAGTGTTGAAGCAAACTCTGTGTCTTCATACCTGTCTGTTGCCCATTTTTCAAAATGTGTCTCAGCTTCAAAATTTCAGGGATTGCTGAGGCAGACTTGGCTCTTTATTGTTATTGTTTTGTCAGTCTTCAGATTGTACTCCAGCCACCGATCTTCAGGGAGTGATTCAGCAGTCTTTTGAGCAGTTTTGTCAAGAATGCCATATCCTCAATAATCTCCCCCTTGACAAAACAAAAAAATAACTACAACTAGACTACTGATCCAGAAACTCTAGTAACAACTAACAGCTATGCTAGATAATTGTGCTAACTATTACACTTGAGTTTAGAATACCTCAATGTATGCTAAACATCAAAAGTGTTCTAATAGTTCTACGAGCTATTTCAGGATCAAACGAATAATGTCAAGTCAGGTGAGCATCATAGGCTAATATCTATTATAAAATTTCTCCCCCTTTTGGCACAAATGCCGAGGGCTTCAATCATCATCGGGCTGGACTGGGGCAGAATTGCTGGAAGAAGGGTACTCCAAGTCTCGTAGAAGGTTGTCAATCTGGGATCTTCTTATCGAGCTCTTCTTGATTACTTCTGTCAGATGTGCACGTTGAGATTGATGACCCTGACCCTGAGAGCTGTGTCCATCGCAGGAACAGGAATAGTAACATCCGAGATTGCTTTAGCAGTCTCTGGAATTTCTCAGGCTGGTTCCAAGTCAGGCTCTCCTTCTTCAATATCCACAATATGGTGGCCTTGTGGTCTAATGTGAACAACTGAGGGGCTCTCAACATACCTTCAACGACAGCTCCCAATTCTTCATGTTGGCTTATCATAAGCTGATAAATGAGCAGCAATCTGATCGAACACGATCTGCCCAATATTTACCCTTCTCTTCTCCCCAATGCTGAATAATAACAACCCCATTGCACCACTCACCTTCCCTTTGTGAGAGCTGGGCAACCATTTTCTTACACCAAATTCATAAGGAATAGCATAATGTGTTGTCAAATCAGCAGCATTCAAACTATATGAAACCCAGCCTCTGCATAAACCCAGTAAGAACAACAACTAATCTATCAGCACTAACCTCTTCCGGTGGGTTTGCATTCTCATCAATGCCCAAAAATTTGTTTATCGCAGCTGGGGTAACCATAACCCTCAATCTCCTAACAAAACTAGCTCCGTATCGAAAATTATTCATCACTCCAAAGTTTCTATCAATATTTGCTAAGAACTCCATAACTAAATGCAAGTTGTAGCGTTTAACAAAAGTCAGGGAGTGTAGCAGATTTACCTCTCTCAGTAGAGATATCACCTCTGCACCTGAAATCTCCCAATCTCCAGTAGGTTTTCAGTCACAATCGTCTGGTGGTTGATCACCTCCTAGAACCCGACAGCCTTTTTAGACACAAACCACACTCCTTGTTGATCACTTCCTGTCACAGCTGGTAAAGTTGGAGTGGGTGCAGCTCTCTGAGAGGACGCCTCTGACCGGGTTCTAGGAGATATTCTGAAATCCTCAGAATCTGTAGACTCTGCTTCACCACCACTGGTTCTTTCCCTTCGCTCACGGGTTCCTTGGGAAGATGCTGCTCCTCCTCCTAGGCCACAGACTCTCCACTGCTGGTGGCAGCATGTTCAGGTTTAGATGGAGGAGTGAGTACTGTAGCCACTTGTTTTTCCTGAGCCTTTCTTCGGTCTAATCTCCAGTGAGGTGCCCTCAGAGTCAGTGCTGGATTCTGATGATGTTGAGCCGCTCTCTTCACCACTCTGATTGTGGCTTTTGCTAGCGGACCTCTGAGCCTTATCCACGTTGGAAGGCACAATGTCTGCGGAGGAGGACGAGCCAGTTTCACCCTGGTCAGTAGTCAGGATCCAGGTCACCACGGAACGTCTGTGGGTTCATTGATCCGAAGCGAGGAGCTTCTTTTTGCTGGTGGCGAATCACTCACGGGAACATCATTCCTCTTTTTTTTGCTAGGCTCAGCCCTACGTTTGTAAACCTTGATGCCCCTTGTTGTCACCATTTCTGATGATTTGCTGAAGGCAGGAATAGCTGATCGTTGAAGATGTCGGAGAGAAAACTTCCCTAGTTTTGCAAACTGAAACTTCCGGTTTTCCCTTTCTCAGCCCCTTTTTCTTTTATTTTAAAACACTCGGACACGTGTCGCTATATGAGAGGCCATTTTCTTCAACGCTCAAAAAGGCTACAACTTCTAAACACCAGAGAGTGCTTTGGCACTCTGTTCTGCTGTCTTTTCTGGAAATAAATTGACTTCTGTTGTGATCTTCATTTCCTCAGTTCCTACTTCAGTGGGGATATAAGCTGGCTATTTTACAACCCAGCGCTTTTGAGCCTTGTTCCTTTTCACTTCCACCCAGCGCACTTGCCATTTGTTCTCCTCAGATTTTCTCCAATTTTGAATGGTTGTAGAAGAATGATGATTGCTTTGTTTCTTTCTATGTCCCCTACTCATGCAACTAGCTGTCTCCGTATTGACAGCGCGTCGTCGTGCGCCTCAAATTAGAATTTATAACTCCTGTAAACACACTAGCAAGCGGTAAGCAGGGTCGAACCCAAAGAGAGCAAGTATGTAAGAGTTCTAATGAAAGTCACAAAAAGGAACAGACTAAGAATATCAATTCAGAGAAAATCAGTTCGGGGAATACAATGCAACTAGTTATCACCGATCGAATACATGAGTAAGCTAGTGAATTCTGCCTCAGTCCAACATTCCCGCTAAAGATATGTCGACAATCAAATTCTACCTATTCTTAACCGCTAGGCCTTCGAACAAGTGCAATAGTTGCTCGACTTATACCACAAAATTGGTTCTACCGCTAGGTTTTCCCAAACAATGCAATCAAGTCAAGTGTAACACAATTGATATCAATCTAGCTCACCGCTAAGCTGCACTAAATTGTCAATCAAAGCATTCGATTTCATTCATTCAAGGGCAGCAATCCATAGCTCAAATCATGAATTCATTGATCTCAAACCATTGTTGCACTATAAATCCCCAAACTGAAATATTGATTTAGCTACTCATAATATCCATGAATACAATAGAAACTAGGTTCATCACACTACAATACACAAACTGAACTCAATACAAGTCCGGCCGTGAACAGTGTTCCGGCGTGAATAGTAACAGTGAATAGTGAAATGTGAACAGTGAAATGTGAATAGTAAATGTGAATAGTAACCGGCCGTGAACAGTGTTTCCGGCGACTTTCCAGCAGCTTCACTCTAGAGCTCCTCCACTGCCGTGAACAGTCCGTCCGTGAACAGTGCCGTCCAGAAATGTCCAGCTGAAGAGAGATAAAACTTTTCCTAATTTGTCCATGTCTTAGGTTTAGGGTTTTTTTGGGTTGAACCATCTTGATTGAACCACATTAAACCAGTAATTGAACCAGCAGAGTTGACTTTGACCGCTGTTGACTTCTTGATCTTGGATGAATGTTTCGAATTTGCGATAAATTCCAATGCGATCTTGAACATTCCTGCGATACGAAAACACTACAAAAGAGTAATCGATTCACGCAAAATGTAATAAAACTATGGGAATAAATAACTCAATGGAGCGTATAAATACGCTCCATCACGTATGCACAGAGTTTAATACAAGTAAGCAAACTATGCATTATGCTCAAGTCTCAAAGGAAATACGTCATAGATTCATGCCCAACCAACACTAAGCGTTTAGCTAGACATGCTAGTGATAAACATCATAGAATAGTAAATAATAACTAATGTATCTGAGAAACAAGTAGCAAACAGTGCGTGCAGAATGTTTCTCGGCTGGCGCAGTCGGCTGGCGCAAGTCCTCTCAACAAGTCCGTGTGTTTTCCAGTTTGCCGCCCTATGTGTCTCTGATGATGATCGTCTCTTCTTCTTATTGTTCTTGTCGTTTTTAAACCCTAGACCTCCTCCCCTTTATATACTGCTCGAGAGGTCCATCCTTGGCAACTTCCAAATCTGGTCATGTCGGGATTAGGAAATACTGGACTCTGCGCCTGGTGCACGGCGTACTGCTTAGCGCATTGGTCGGCGCAACTCTGCTGTGTCTCGCCATTTCTTCTGTTTGCGCCGCTAGCTCCGCAGGCTGTGTGCTGCGCGTTCTAAACGCTGCCTGTTAGCGCGTATCCGGCTTAGGCCCTCGTTTTGCCCTGAAATACAAAAACACTGGAAACCAGTAATTTTGTACATAAAATAATGCGAACAAGCATAGGGTTATGATCTAAATAATGCGTATAAATAGGCTCTATCAAACCCCCCACACTTGCCCCTTGTTCGTCCTCGAACAAGCACTCAAGCACGGATACCATTACCTCTCTGGAGTCTAGCGCACAGTCTTGCACTCTGGCGCGGTCTGCACTGCTGAACACCTTGCGCTGCTCTACCACCTGCGCACATCTGCTCTCAACAGTTTCAAGTATAATAATTTCGAAATTCATTACCTCTCAGCTGGGATGAAAAATTATTTTGGATGGCTGGGAGATAGCTCTTCATAGGCTCCAGGTTGTCAGCTCTTGCTCCGAGGATGGGTATATGGTTAACAGCGCAAGCTTCTTCCGATGCGTGATTCTTCCGCGCACTTTCTGGGAACTCAAGCCTTTTTGATGATGATTTTTTTTTCTCTTTTGTGAACTTGCGCACGCTGGTGTTTATCAGTGCGCATGCTGATTCTTTTGTAGCGCATATCATCTGCTGGTATTTTTCTTTCGTACAGCTTTGTCTATGGTTCCTATCTTCCCAGAACGGTTCCAGTCTCGGCCTCCGGATAACAGCTATGGAACACCGCCCCGCTCTCCCTCCTTGGTCTATCTGCGCAGGTCGGCGCACGCGTTTACACCCGCGCCCGCCTTCCTTAGCTCGACTTCCAGAGGGAAGGTGGTATGTTTTCCCACCTCGCCACGCTTTGGGTATTTCGCCTTCGGCATCTGCGTGACTGAACGCACTCTCTTGCTCCGAAGGTCGCGAAGCATTGGCCTCCACTCGCGCTCTCGACCATATACCTCTCCTCTGAAGCGCGAACGACTAACCGCCTCTCTGGAGCGTTTCTGTCAACTCCACATCCCCTGTATATCCCAAATAACAGGAGCAGAAAAAATGAAAAAAATATACTAAAAACAGTTGATAGCGCACGACGCAATATGGATAGCGCAAACAAGCTGATTAGTGCGCGCAACCCGCACACAGCGCACTACTGCTACTGTTTCCTTCAATTAAACTAAGCTACACTAAAAAATGCTCAAAAAACGTGAAATGTAAGTGTAACGCTCCCCCCCCCCCCACACTTAAACAGAGACGTGTCTCCAAGACTCAAGCTCAAGCGCACGGAGGCGGCGCACACGCATGCAAGCAAAAATAAAGAACATAAAACCCTAAAAAACATAATAATCAAAGCAGCGCAAATATAGCATAGGGGCACAAAAATATGTAGCACACAAGTTCAACACAAATATAGCAACAGAATAACAAATAGAGTTCAGCACCAAAAAGAAAAGAACACCACCCGAAAAGAAAATATGCGCTCCCCTCCGCAGCTCTAGAGGTCATCTGAGCTGGACGCAGCCGCTGAACTATGCACCTCCTCCGCTGAAGAATCCGTCGTATATTCGGAGCTGGAGGGAGGCGGTACAACTGATAGGGCGACAGGCTGCGCCGCGCCGTCATCCTCTGAAGCGCGGTCCCATAGCGATTCTGAGCTGGTGCTAATGATGGGCTCGGCTATAGGGGACCTTGGAATGGACGGCTGGGCAGGGGAAGGTGCGGGTACTGGTACTGGTTCTGGTTCATGGGTGGGTTCTGGTGCTGGTGCCGGTGCATGGGCTGACTCTGATGTGGGCGCGGGGGCTGGTGCGGGTACTGGTACTGGGGAGGGTGCTGCTGGCAACGGTCGAATGAGAAAAGTGCTGGAAAAATTCTAAGTCCTGCCCTTATATACCCCTCTGGCTGGCGCAGAGGTCCTGCGCACTGTAGTGCGCACGGACCTGCGCACTGCTGCTCGACTAAAAATAACAAGTCCTAAACTGCCTAAAAAAACACTAGAAAAACTAAAAAGAAAACGTGTGAAAATAAAAACGAGTCGGGTTACCTCCCGACAAGTGCCTTTGTTTAACGTCGTTGGCTCGACTGTACCTCGTTACGTGCCAAAATGTGTGTCAGCGACCTCCCCCACCCTTGCTCCTGAGTGATCCCGCGCTTGTGCAGGCGCTGTGTTCTTCTTAGTTCTGCGCAAGGGATAAAAGGGAAATCAGCATGGTTAATACGTGAGAAATCTGCAGTAACGAGGGTGGATGAAGAGGAAGAAGAAATGTGAGCAATAGTCTCCAGTTCTCCCTCTGGTACATCCGGTGGTGCCTCTGGCGCGGCATTTGGCGCATCTGTTATTTCTGGTTCTGCCAACTCAATGTTGCGCGTTGCACCATCCCAAGGTTCTCCGAGATACCGTTTGACTCTCTGCCCATTTACCTGAAAACGATGCCGGTGCTCGTTTTCTAACTCGATTGTTCCGTAGGGGAAAACCTTGGTGACTATGTACGGTCCTGTCCATTTGCTGCGCAGCTTTCCAGGCATGAGCTTAAGTCGTGATGAGAATAATAATACCTGGTCTCCTGGCGTGAAAGTGCGTCTGAGGATATGCTTGTCAAGAAACGCCTTTGTCCGCTCCTTGTAATCGCGCAGTCCCTCATAGGCATCCAGGCGCAGCTCTTCTAATTCGCTGAGCTCAAATGCGCGCTCCTTGTATACGATGACCCTGGCGCCTAGAACATATGCACGGAACTTCTCAAGCGCAAACACAATTGCCAGAAGCTCCTTCTCCGTGGTGGTGTAGTTCCTCTGCGCAGCGTCCAGTGTGCGCGAAGCATAATAAATGGCGTGCGGCTTCTTGTCCACGCTCTGTCCCAAGACTGCACCTACTGCATAATCACTTGCGTCGCACATTAACTCAAATGGCAGGTTCCAGTCTGGCGCGCGCATCACTGGCGCACTGGTTAGCGCCTCCTTCAGCTTATCAAATGCGGCCCTGCACTCATCAGTAAAGTCGAAGCACACATCCTTTTGCAAGAGGTTAGACAGGGGTATGCAAATTTTAGAGAAGTCTTTTATAAATCGCCTGTAAAAGCCGGCATGTCCTAAGAAAGACTTCACATCGCGCACGTTAGTGGCATAAGGTAGATTAGAAATAAGGTCTATCTTAGCTTTATCTACCTTGATTCCCTCCTCTGAGATGATATGTCCTAGTACTACACCATGCGTTACCATGAAATGACATTTTTTATAATTTAGCACTTGGTTCTTAGAAATGCAGCGCGCTAAGACTTTATCTAGATGAGTCAAGCATGTATCAAAGGTACCTCCATATACAGTAAAATCATCCATGAACAGTTCTATGCATATACCAATCATATCAGAGAAAATGCTCATGACTAAGCATTGGAACGTACCTGGTGCGTTGCACAGCCCAAATGACATGTGCCGAAATGCAAACGTACCGAACGGGCACGTGAACGTGGTCTTCTCCTGATCCTCCGCAGCTATGGGTATCTGATTGTACCCTGAATATCCGTCCAAGAAACAAAAATAGGGCTTACCTGCTAATCTGTCCAGCATCTGGTCCATGAAGGGCAGCGGGAAGTGGTCCTTGCGCGTCACTGCGTTAAGCTTCCTGTAGTCGATGCACATGCGCCATCCAGTCTGTATGTGCTTGGGAACTAGCTCGCCCTGCGCATTTTCCTCCACTGTGATTCCTCCCTTCTTAGGCACAACGTGCACTGGACTGACCCATTTGCTGTCCGAGATGGGGTAGATGACTCCTGCGTCAAGCAACTTTAAAATCTCCTTTTGTACTACCTCCATCATGTTTGGGTTTAACCTGCGCTGAGCCTCCCTGGATGGTTTGGCACCATCTTCCAACAGAATTCTATGCATGCATACGTCTGGGCTCACTCCGCGCAGGTCAGCAAGTGTCCATCCTATGGCGCGCTGGTTCTTGCGCAGCACCTGCTGTAAACGCACTTCCTGCTCCTCTTCTAATCCTTTCTTGATGATCATTGGCAGGGTGTCCTCAATTCCCAGGAAAATGTATTTGAGATGTTCTGGGAGTTGCTTCAGCTCGACCTTGGGTGCCTGTTCAATGGAGGGTAAGATTTTATTAGCAGTGCAAATATGAACTATATCATGTACCTGAGTGAGTGCTGGTTCAGCACTGCTCGGTTCTTCCTCCTGCTCCTCCAACTCTGCTTGTGCTAGTAGCTCTGGTCCTACTGTTGCGCTTGCGCATTGCGCATCTGTGACTAAATCATCCAAGCTGTCCATTGCGTGCACTGTGGCGTCATCATGTGGGTGCTGCATCCCTTTGAATATGTTGAAATGGATTTCTTCGCCATCCACTTCCATGGAGAGCGTGCCCCTCCACACGTCTATCTTCGTGCGCGCGGTCATAAGGAACGGTCTGCCTAGCAGGATTTGCGCACTGCTGGTGCTCGATTCGCCTTCCATTTCTAGCACATAAAAATCTGCTGGGAACACCAGCTCTCCTACGCGTACAAGAACATCCTCTATCATGCCTGCAGGTTGTTTGCACGATCGATCCGCTAGTTGAATGGTGAGACCTGTAGGCTTTAGTGGTCCAAGGCGCAATGTTGCATATAGAGAATATGGTAACAAATTTATGGATGCGCCTAAATCAATCATGCAGTTGCTCACCGTGGTTTTACCTAGAGTGCATGGGATAGTGAATGTACCTGGGTCTCGGCACTTAGGTGGTACCTTATGTTGCACGATTGCTGAGGCCTGCGCATTTAACATTAGCTGTGCGCACTCGCCTTTTCGTCACTTGTTCGTGCACAGCTCCTTCAAAAACTTGGCGTACCTTGGGATTTGCCGAACTGCTTCAATAAGGGGAATGTTGATTTCCACCTTGCTGAATAACTCGTAGAGCCCTTTGTCCTGCGCTTCCTTCCTAGCCAAGGGTGCCTGCACAGGGAAAGGTGCAGGTATATTAGTACGATTCGTGCCCTTTTCTTTTAATTCTGTTATACCTGGCGCTTCGCCCTGCTGGCTCGCGGCTGGCACTTCAGGTTGCGCACTCTGCTCTGGTTGCGCATTCTGCTCTGTCAATTCTGGGACTTGCGCAGCTGGTGGCGCGGGCGCTTTCGCGGTCTGCTCTGTTCCTATTGTGCGCCCAGTCCTCAGTGTTACTGCATTGACTCCTCCTTTGGGGTTCTGAATCACTTGCGAAGGCAGGTTGCCATCGCTCTTTTTCAGCTCATATACCGTGGTTGCGATCTGTGATAGCTGCTTTTCAATGGACTCGAACCTCTTGTCATATTTCTCGTCATTTTTGCGCACTGTGTCTGCCAGCTGCCCCACGATATCTTCCAGCGATCGCCTCGGTTGCTGGTTGTTATGTGCTGGTGCGTCAGTGCGGCGATGCGGTGGATTGTAAGGCGCAGCTTGTTGCGTCTGTTGTGGTGCGCGCTGATCTGTGGACTGCCGCTGGAAATTATTCTCCTCCTTCCATCTGATTCCATTTGCTGCCAGTCCAAAGCGCGGCTGATTCTGCCTCGGTGGCCCTCTGTTATCCCATCCTCCAAGAGCATTGACATCTCCAGTTTCCTCAAATAGTGTGGGACATTCATCAGTCTTGTGCTCGGTGGATCTGCAGAATTCACATACCTTTGGCGCAACTGGTGGTGCGCTTTGCGCACTCATCAACTTCTGCAGCATGGTCTTCATTTCCTTGATCTCAGCGCTTGTTTCTACCTGATGCACAGAACGAGTACGACTATTTTCAAGTGTTAGCTGATGTCGTATTTGACCAGCAGAGTCTTCTATCAGCTGCCAAGCGTCCTCTGGGTACATGTTGCAAATGTCGCCTCCTGCGCATGCGTTCAATAGCCTCAGCTCCATGGGCAGCAGCCCATTCAGGAAGTTCTCTATCAGCACATTCTGGGGCAGGCCATGATTGTAGCAGTTGGCCTCTAGCTCCCTGAAACGCTCGTAGTATTCTGACAGTGACTCCCCTGCGCTCTGCCTTGGCGCGGCCAGCTCTCTTCTGAGTAGCGCGATCTTTGCTGCGGGATAGAATTTGTTCAGGAATTTCTTCTGCAGCTGCTCCCATGTGTGAATGGATCCTGCGGGTAAGTTCATCGACCAATGTCTGGCTGTATCACACAGTGAAAATGGGAATGCCTTCATTTTCAGCGCTTCATCGCTTTCTCCTTCGGTCTTCATGTTCTCGCAAATGACCAGGAACTCTCGCACATGCTTGACTGGATTTTCATTGTTCATCCCGTGGAACTTGGGCATGTGATGGATGAGCGAGCTCCTTAGCTCAAAATGACCGCCTGGTGGAAGCACGATGCACCATGGCTGGTTAACAGTGATAGGGGCTGACATCTCGCGCACTGTTCTGCGTCGCGCGGCCTGTTGCACGGGTGGCGCATGATACACTTCAGCGGCCCTCCTTGCTTCAACCTCGCGCTGCACTTCCTCTCTGAACAGGGCTGCGCGGTTATGTGCTCTTGCTTCCTCTGGGGTTCTGTCCCCCAAGTTGTCTCCTACGACACTGTTATCTTCCATGACCTGTTCTATATCTAAAAAAAAAAACGAAATTAAAAGATAACTAATGCTGCTGCGTCTGTCAGTGCGCAACTAGAATCCGCGCAGCGCAATTGTTTCAAGGTTGCGCAGGCTAATGGTGATTGCGCGCTGTCAGAAACAACAACGAGAAAACAAAACAAACTGAAATAACTAGTTACCAAAAGGAAAACGTAAACTAGCTAGAACTTAGCTGTGTTGCTCCCCGGCAACGGTGCCAAAATTTGATCGCGCGTCGTTGTGCGCGTCAAATATAATCCTTCCCCTTCCACTCAGTACAGCAGTTAAGTAAGGGTCGATCTCCACAGGGAGCAAGTAGTTCGGTTCTAGCCAGTGACCTACACTTACGAAGATTGGGGGTGAGTGATTGGGTTGCGCAGTGCGCAAGTAACAGTTGTAAAACGCAGGGAATTTGCACTAGACGTGCGCAGGCAGTAGAGATTAAGTACTATGACTATGAGAAGTATTGGGCAGACAATCCTCTATGAGTGCATTCCTTATCACTGACTCTAATATGTCTATAGCTTGATTTCACTTGGGTTAGTGTCCGGTCAAGGCTTCCTAACACGTGCGCATGTTCCGTTCAAAGTTCATGTGCTATTAATCTCTAGAACTAGACTAAAACAGCTACGAATCCGTTCAAGGTAGCAACTGATCACCCTAGCTCGTTACTCCTAGTTGTCACCGTCAAGCTATCAACTAGTTTAACATATGACGAACAAGCAACAAGAGTAAGATTGCGGTTCAAGGCTTCCCCTACTCAGGCAACTAGCTGTCTCCGTATGCACAGAGTTTAATACAAGTAAGCAAACTATGCATTATGCTCAAGTCTCAAAGGAAATACGTCATAGATTCATGCCCAACCAAAACTAAGCGTTTAGCTAGACATGCTAGTGATAAACATCATAGAATAGTAAATAATAACTAATGTATCTGAGAAACAAGTAGCAAACAGTGCGTGCAGAATGTTTCTCGGCTGGCGTAGTCGGCTGGCGCAAGTCCTCTCAACAAGTCCGTGTGTTTTCCAGTTTGCCGCTCTATGTGTCTCTGATGATGATCGTCTCTTCTTCTTATTGTTCTTGTCGTTTTTAAACCCTAGACCTCCTCCCCTTTATATACTGCTCGAGAGGTCCATCCTTGGCAACTTCCAAATCTGGTCATGTCGGGATTAGGAAATACTGGACTCTGCGCCGGGTGCACGGCGTACTGCTTAGCGCATTGGTCGGTGCAACTCTGCTGTGTCTCGCCATTTCTTCTGTTTGCGCCGCTAGCTCCGCAGGCTGTGTGCTGCGCGTTCTAAACGCTGCCTGTTAGCGCGTATCCGGCTTAGGCCCTCGTTTTGCCCTGAAATACAAAAACACTGGAAACCAGTAATCTTGTACATAAAATAATGCGAACAAGCATAGGGTTATGATCTAAATAATGCGTATAAATAGGCTCTATCAACCATCCTTACCAAATTTTCTTCATGTATTGGCTCCCCGAGTGCATGAGCCTCGTTTGATATGTCGCAGAGTCTGGCATTAAACTCAGCTATATACAAGAACTTCACAATGGAATCAAGGAATGTTACTTCGAAAAGGTTTTTCCGTATAAGTCGAAGGAAAATGCAGCTGGTTCATCTTATCAAATACTTGAGGGCATTGAGCGATTAACTCAATAAATCAAGGGAGAATATGAAATGAAGGTGGAACTTGAAGAATTGAGGCGTAGCAAGCGAGCTAGGTGTCGACCTGAATCCTAACCTATATGCTCAAAACTGAACCTCGAACGTATAGCGAGGCTATCGGCTCAATAGATAGTCCCCTATGGAAAGAAGCCATAAGGAGTGAGATCAACTCCATCTTATAAAACCATACTTAGGAACTGGTCGACCTTCCTGCGAAGAGTAAACCAATTGGTTTCAAATGGGTCTTCACAAGGAAGATGAAGGTGGATGAATCTATAGACAAGTATAAGGCGGGACTTGTCGTCAAAGGATATAGATAAAAAGAAGGTCGAGAATACTTTGACACGTATTCTCCAATGACGAGAACAACGTCCGTAAGGATGATAATTTTTGCTGTGTAATTTGAAATTCATCAATTGAGATCTTAAGGAAGAAATCTATATGAATTAATCTGAGGGTTGTATAGTATTGGGTCAAGAGAGTAAATTTTTTAAGCTTGTAAAATCTCTCTATGAACTAAAACAAGTGCCAGAGGAATGGATGAAAAGTTTGACAATGTGATGTTGTCAAATGGTTTCAAGGTCAACGAGTGTGACAAATGTGTGTACATTAAAAACATTGAACGTAGTTATGTGATTCTATGGGAAGTAACGCATGGTAGTTTCCACAAAGTCTTTATTGAAATTGAAGTTCAAAATGAAAGATTTGGGACTGGCTAATGTGATTTGGGGATAAAAATTTCACCGATGACTAAAGGAAGTGTCATAAGTTAGTCATGCTATGTTGAGAAAACCTTGGACAAGTTTAAAATAGATATTCTTGGTGTATCCAAAACTCCAATTGACGTAAGTCAACACTTATCCAAGAATATGCAACAGTGATAGGTAGTCTAATGTGGTTAATGAATTTTACTAGACTTGATATTACCTACAGTATGAGTTGACTTGGTAGATATACGATTAATCTAGGAACGAAATACTGGAACACAATCGTGAGAGTACTGCGGTATCTGCACTATACCAAATATCCTGAAGTTATGTATTCACTAACGTGTACTCCAAGTCACAAATGGATATGTATTCACATTGGGTGACACTACGGTGTCTTGGAAATGCTCCAAACCAATGTTAGTAACTCGATCCACTATGGAAGTTGAGTTCGTGTGGCGAAGAGCCTAAGTGGTTATGAAGTTTACTTGAGGATATTCCGAAGTGAACAAAACCTGTGCCAGTAATATGTGTATATTGTGATAACCATTATGCAATTGGTAGAGCAATGAGTGTTTCATATAATGGTAAGTCAATACATATACGTTGATAATACCATTAAACAACATCTCTACACAGAAGTCATTAGTAGTGAATATGTGAAGTCCAAGGATGACATTGCGGATCCGTTAACTAGAGGGTTAAGTAGGGACCAAGTAGAGAAGATGTTGAAAGGAATGGGACTAGAGCCGAAAATTAAAGTCAAGCCGACGAAAAATCCAACCATGTTGACCAGAGATCCCAAGATCTTGCTTCAAAGGGACAACCTAACCGCTAAGACTAAGCGTGCTCCCTTGTGGGACGGTTTAACACCATGACCCATTCCTTGTTGAAATAGTTGCTTCCACACGAGGATAAGCATGTAGCTTTAAATGATTCTAAAAATATGGATGTTGAGATTCCGACAAGTAATGCGGGATTAATGCGGGATTACTTGATATTAAAAGAATCCACATGTGAGAAAGAAGTGAGGCCGCTTCAAAGGAGAATTAAGGAACTAAATTCTCTAGAAATTCTCATAGAATCAGGAAGGGGTGTGATGTCCATAAATGAACCAACCCATAGAACTGATGTGGATCAGGGTTATATTTGAGGGAGATATATGTTTAATTTACCTTATACAAATAGTGATTCATGGACATCATGTCTATCGCCTAGTTAGTAAGTAAACCATATCTTTCGATTGTTGAGGCATCACCTGGAATTTAGTTGAGGCAACACGTAGGTTGAGGCATCCTCTGGCTCACAAGTGAGGTGATGCCTGAGATTAATAAATGGCTCTAAGAGTATTTATGAGCACATAGGCGATGCCTGACCTAGAATGAGGCGACGGCTGGTTTGAGAAGTAGCCTTGCTCTAAGTTGTGATAAAGCCCGAGTCTTTTTAATGGCTTTTAAGAGAATTAAGGCAAAGCCTAATTAAGGCGAGGCGACACCTCAAGGGTTCAATGTGAGGCAACGGCTGAAGCGTTATAGCTTGGATTCCTACAAAAAAGAAGGATTTCTCTTCATTTGACACATTGTACAAAACCTGCATATAATACACTCTTGAGCGAGCTTCCAACAGCCCTTCATTGAATGTTTGAAGCCGGCTTCAATTGTGTTTTGAGTTCAACTCTTCATGGGTGTTTTTTTCAATGATAATGGAAGGTACAAAAAGTTTAAGGAGCTAAATCATGGTGCATGAAGGGTAGCTTATGAATCTTGCATTGAAGCAAATATAACAAGAACCTTTTTTTAGAGTGTTGAAAGAAAAAGTGAACCCCTTGAATGAATCCATTGTGATCTATACGATTTAAATTCATTCCAACGAGAGGTGGTGATCGCGCGTCGTTGTGCGCGTCAAATATAATCCTTCCTCTTCCACTCAGTACAGCGGTTAAGTAAGGGTCGATCTCCACAGGGAGCAAGTAGTTCGGTTCTAGCCAGTGACCTACACTTACGAAGATTGGGGGTGAGTGATTGGGTTGCGCAGTGCGCAAGTAACAGTTGTAAAACGCAGGGAATTTGCACTAGACGTGCGCAGGCAGTAGAGATTAAGTACTATGACTATGAGAAGTATTGGGCAGACAATCCTCTATGAGTGCATTCCTTATCACTGACTCTAATATGTCTATAGCTTGATTTCACTTGGGTTAGTGTCCGGTCAAGGCTTCCTAACACGTGCGCATGTTCCGTTCAAAGTTCATGTGCTATTAATCTCTAGAACTAGACTAAAACAGCTACGAATCCGTTCAAGGTAGCAAATGATCACCCTAGCTCGTTACTCCTAGTTGTCACCGTCAAGCTATCAACTAGTTTAACATATGACGAACAAGCAACAAGAGTAAGATTGCGGTTCAAGGTTTCCCCTACTCATGCAACTAGCTGTCTCCGTATGCACAGAGTTTAATACAAGTAAACAAACTATGCATTATGCTCAAGTCTCAAAGGAAATACGTCATAGATTCATGCCCAACCAACACTAAGCGTTTAGCTAGACATGCTAGTGATAAACATCATAGAATAGTAAATAATAACTAATGTATCTGAGAAACAAGTAACAAACAGTGCGTGCAGAATGTTTCTCGGCTGGCGCAAGTCCTCTCAACAAGTCCGTGTGTTTTCCAGTTTGCCGCTCTATGTGTCTCTGATGATGATCGTCTCTTCTTCTTATTGTTCTTTTGAAACCCTAGACCTCCTCCCCTTTATATACTGCTCGAGAGGTCCATCCTTGGCAACTTCCAAATCTGGTCATGTCGGGATTAGGAAATACTGGACTCTGCGCCTGGCGCACGGCGTACTGCTTAGCGCATTGGTCGGCGCAACTCTGCTGTGTCTCGCCATTTCTTCTGTTTGCGCCGCTAGCTCCGCAGGCTGTGTGCTGCGCGTCCTAAACGCTGCCTGTTAGCGCGTATCCGGCTTAGGCCCTTGTTTTGCCCTGAAATACAAAAACACTGGAAACCAGTAATCTTGTACATAAAATAATGCGAACAAGCATAGGGTTATGATCTAAATAATGCGTATAAATAGGCTCTATCAGGTGGTAACAAGTATTTTGTGACTTTCATAAATGATAATAGAAAACATTGTTATCTGTATTTGCTTAAGAGAAAGGATGAGGGAATTGAAATGTTTGTAGTGTATAAACAAGAAGTTTGTAATCAACTTAACAGAAAAACAAAGAGGTTGAGAAGTGACGGTGGAGATGAATACGTAAAACCGGCTAATGCCTTTTGTGCTCAACACGGAATTATTCACGAAGTAACTCCACCGTATTTGCCTCAATCGAATGGCGTGACTGTATGAAAAAATCGCACTCTGAAAGATCTGATGAACGCGATGCTATTAAGCTCTGGGTTACCCTAAGGAATGTTAAGGGAAACCATCTTATTAGTGATATAAGATGGTGAAATGAGGTACTTAAGGAGAAATCTCACAATGAGTTACTTAAGGAGACTAAGTCTGCTTATAAATACTTGCGCAGTGTGAGGGTGCCTAGGAAAGGTATGACTCATGGTCCTACGAGAATGAGGATAAGGCCCAAAATCATTGGTTGTGTTTTCATTGATTATGCGCATAATAGTAATGTGTATAAATTCTTTATGTATGAATAAAATAACCCGATATACACAAGAATCCATAATGGAATCAAAGAATACATCATTCTTTGAGAATGTATTTTGTTGAGGATATGACATCCTTGACAAAACTTCTCAAGAAACTGTTGAAGCACTCCCTGAAGATCGGTGACTGAACACAATTTGAAGACTGACAAAACAACAACAACAAAGAGCCAGAATATGCCGTAGCTATCCCTGAAGATCTGAAGCTAAGACACTATTTGAAGAATGGGCAAGAGACAGGTATGAAGAGACAGAGTCTACTTCAGCACTCTGTGATGATCCAGAGCTAGAGCAAAATAAGCCGACATTGCACGGTGAGGCTTTGGCTTGATCCAGGTGGCATCCGGGAAGCTCAGTGAGGTTTGTAGATGTCATCCGGAGCTCAGCAATCAACACCACTTGCTCTAGAAAAGATAAAGATCCAAGAGTCCAAATTTGGCAACGGAATTTTAACAAACTTGCTAGAATCTAAGAGAAGATTCTGATAATGATCCTTGGCGATTTTTGGTTTGCTAGAAATCTTGAAAAGGGTGGAGAAGACGTAGAACAGACACACACAATCAGAGAGAAAACATAGAGCGCAAAAGAAGAGCACACAGAGAGATTAACTCACGGTAGCAGGGTTTTATACACCTAGTTAAAGGCTTGTGTTGCGCAGAGGAATCTGAACTTGTGGAGTTTGATTCTGGACAGGTTCTGAGTTCAACTGGAGCGCTACTCGTCGGAGGAACAGTCATGAGCTCGGTGATGAGCCACAGACAGGCAGTGTCGCGGGCTGAGGAGCAGTGATCGAGGCTCCTAATATTGACAAAGTGTTTCATTGATTGAGAGGGAGCTAAGGCTGAGTTTGAAGAACTCAGAGGGTCGGACTACTTGGCAAGAGAGCTTGGAGTATCGTGGACTGAAGATATAGCAACTCTGATAAAAAGTGTGCTTAAGCATTCCGTGAGCTATACGCTGTAATAGAATAGGCTGAGTTTGAGAGGTAGAACTGTAGCTATTTATTACTGAGGGTATGTAGAGTACACGAAGAGAGTCTGTGAGATCAGACTGCTTGCTAGTCTAGTAGATTTGACTGAGCTTTAGATTTCGGCTAGGTGAGAAGTAGAGATGTGAGTCCTTGTACTTCGAACCGTGATAGTGGAATCTTGAGGATCTGAGAATCCTCCCCAGACGTAGGAAAGTTGCCGAACTGGGTGAACAAACGTACTGTGTCTTTCTTATTCAGTAAAGTAGTTCTGCAGAATGATACAGAGATTGCTTAAGCAGAAGCAATATCTCCGCTTTAGCAATGCAGCAGAAATTTCATATTTCCTTATAAGTCTTAGGAGTTCTAATCATGGTCATCTCAACAGATACTTGAGGATGTTGAGGAATTACTCAATTAACTTGAAGAAGAATCTGAAAAGGACATAGAATCCGAAGAGCTTAGACAAAGCAAGCCAGCTAGGAGAGATATCATTTGGTCATGGTTTCTTAACTTAAATGCTTGAAATTGAATGTCAAACAGATAAAGAGACTATCAGTTCAATTCTCTTTAGGAAAGATTTCGTAAGAAGTGATATAGACTTTATTCTACAAAACCATACTCGAGAGTTGGTTGATCTTCCTACTAAAAGCAAACCACTTGGTAATGGATCTTCACAAGGAAGATGATGGATAGGTCTATAGATAAGTACAAGGCAAGGCTTGTAGTTAAAGGATATACAAGAGGGTCGAGATTACTTTGACACATATTCTCCAGTGACAAGAATAACACCCATTACGATTATAATAGCCATTGCCGCCTTGCGCAATTTGGGGATTTATCAAATGGATGTGAAAACGACATTCCTTAATGGAGATCTTGTGGAAGAAATCTACATGGACCAGCATGAGGGGTGTAGAGAGTCGGGTCAAGAGAGAAAAGTTTGTAAACTTGTGCAATCTCTCTATGGCTTAAAGCAAACGCCAATGCCTTGGCATGAAAATTTTGACAACTTGATTTGTCAATTGACTTCAAAATCAACGAGTGTGACAATTGTGTATACATTAAGAACACTTAACATGGTTATAGATGCAGTGTTTTATGTTGATGACTTTCTCAGTGTGGGAAGAAATGACTGGATGGTTAAGTCTACAAAGTCTTTAATGAAATATAAGTTCGATAAGAAAGATTTTAGACTGGCCAATATAATTTTGGGTATCAAAATTACACAGTCGACTGAGGGACTTGTCCTAAGTCAGTTACACTACATTGACAAAATCTTAGACAAGTTTCGAAAAGATAGTTCTGGTGTATCTAGAACTCCAATTGACATAATTCAGTATTGTCTAAGAACACGGCGGAAAGCATATGCGAGAGTTATACAAAGTCTAATGTACTTAATGAATCATATTGGACCTGATATTACATGTACTGTAAGTAGACTTGCAAGGTATACGAGTAATTAATCAGCGGTATTTTAAACCTCTATAGTAATTAAATATATGTTATAATCCTAACTAAGTACCTAGTATCGTCCAAGCAACTAATGCATACACACAAGTTATGATATGTATTTTCTAATCTATATTAACTAGTTAAGGTTTTGAGTTTTAGCATGGAATTTTGAGATAAGAGAGATCAACAGAAAGTGGATCAACTGTAAGTAATTATGGATGCACACAACCTATCATGAAAGTATAGCACAAAATATAGCATAATGTATAACAAACTCATAATATAATTAAAATTAAGTTCTACAAGTCATATGACGGCTAGTACATAGGAAGACAACAAGGGGTAAGATAGAAAGGCTAAATTCTGTCATGATGAGTCTTCCTTACTAGCTCGATCTTTGCTCCGTGTGCTCCAAGGGACTCCTTGCTTAAGTCACCTACTCTCTAGCTCTTCTCCACACTCACGGAATAGGATTTGAGGTTCAAATCTGTAATGAATAATGCTCGGAATGAGTTACCTTTTATACCAAAAAACGAGGCAATTCTCTGTCAGAGGCATCGCCTCGAGTGTACGAGGCATTGCCTGAAGCTTTCCAAATTTTTCAAGGCATCACCTGGTAGAGAGAGCCGTCTCCTGATAATGCAATAATGGAACTAGGCATCGCCTGGAAGCTTTCCTGATGTGCGAGGAGTTGCCTTGTAGAGAAAGGGGTTGCCTGGAGACCTTTTTAATGTGCGAACCATTGCCTGGATAAATGAGGCAACACCCGAAATGTCCACAAAAAGATAAGCCAACCCCTGAAGAATGGTGAGGCGAGGCCTCGACTTCTGCCGGCTCTTTTTGGCCTGTTTGCGCATTTTGTCATCTGGTTCCTCCTTGAAGTGCAAATATCCTAAATAACAAGCAAGAGAGAGCCAAAATCACTAAGAAATAAAGCCTAAGAAGTTGAATAAAACCCACTCATAACAACTCCACACTTGGGATTCGTTCTCCCGAATGATAACAAGCATAAATCACTCATCATACAAACATGCTAACTATAAAAGAAAACATAGATTAGAAAAATCCTAACACTATCATAGTAATCACGGTTGCATTTAGCATACGCAATAAGTCGTTAAACCCTTAAGCTGCCTTAGTGGACGAGTGGCGTCTCTTGAGTGTTTTCATGAAGCGGAATATCCACAAATCCAAGAAAGCAATCCTAAGCTACATGCGATGTGGGGCTCACAATATCAATACATAAGGTAGTATTCTCTAACCACATGCAAGCATGTGACTCAATAGATTCCAAACACAGAGGCTCAAGAGTTCTCAAATATCATACCTAGAAAATTCTCAATCATGCTAAGACATAAAATCATCAACTCCAAATAGATTACTCGTAACAATTCAAAGACATGCATTCAAATAGATAAGAATTTAACACGCTTATGGTTAGTTGACCTATGTTATCAAGAAGGATAGCCCATGGGCGTCCTAACACAGAGTTCGTTTCCAAGTCTACAAATCAAAAGCCCATATCCATAAGAAAAGAGGAACTATAACCAAATACAATCATGCAAAGACAATTGCAAACAATGAACTTAGGCCTTATTCTTTTGCACATAAATTATCAGTAAATAAGTTAAGTTAAGTTTAGTTAAGTACATTAATTATTATTATTTTACTGTGGTGGTGTGGTAGTTGTGTTGTGGTGGTTGGTTATGGTGGTATTGTGATGGTGGGGGTGATGTGGTGGTGGTGGTGTGCTGGTAATGATGTTGTGGTGGTGGTGGTGTGGTGGTAGTTGTGTTTTGGTGTTGGTCGTTGTGGAGTGGTGGTAGTAGTGTTGTGGTGATGCTGGTGTGGTGGTGGTATTGTGGTGGTGGTGATGGTTGTATTGTGGATGGGGTATTGGTGTTGTGGTGGTGATGGTGTTGTGGTGGTAGGAAAGAGATGATGAATTGTAATTTAAGTACTTAAGTTAAATTGAGTTAAGTTAAGTACTTTAGTAAATAAGTTCAGATCTAAAAGTAGACCCTTAGTGCAGTGGTCATTTATGAGTCAGTCAATCAATCACAAAGATGAATGCATACAATATAATCACAAGTGATGATGGGTGATGAGGCGTATTTATACGACTCATCGAACCGCTTTAAGCCCAATAATTTCAGCATTTTTGTATGTGAGCAGTTACTTTTTAGTGTTGTTTGAATTTCAAGTGTTCGGATTACATAAAAGGAGACTCCTGGCTTAAAATGGCATTTTCAGAAAGTCGATGCAAAAGTTTATGACCAAGGAAGTTAAGTGTGCCTCTCATTAGGTAACGGGTCGGAAGAACCCTTTAGTGTGCTTAATGTCTTCTTCGGACGCGCTGCTAATGTCTTCTTCTGAAGCAGCCAGCATTTGATGATGTCAGCATTGGGCCTATGGCCCAAGTCATATTTTAAGGCCTAATCTTAATTAGGGTTTTAATAGAAAATTAGAACGGGAGTTTTGGAACGGACGGAAGACAGAGATTTTGGAGAGAGAGGAAGTCTTGTGTGAATAGTGTTTTCCAGCGTGAACTCTGTTTTCCGGCAGTGAACGGTGATTGCGGCGGTGAACAGTGCTCGTGAACAGTTTTTCATTCATTTTAATTTAATGTGTTTTTCAGACTTGACTATGAGTAGCTAAATTTCTGTTTCAGTTTAGGGTTTTCAGTTAGTGACATACATGTTTGAGAGTCAAATTTAATTCCCGTTTCTATTCAATCGTAGTTTTGGATCTTAAATTGCATGAATTGTATCGGTTAGCGTATACTTTGTCGTGAAACTAATTCAATTATCAATTGTGATTATTCATGCTTGTCGAAAACCCTTGTCGGGGTACTATAGGTTATTACCTTTGTCGGAATGACCACGCGCTTAGTTAGAATCGCAATCCTTAGAAGTCAATGATAACAGTCACTATTGAATTCCCTGGACTGAATACTTTTCTTAATTGTTATTTACGTCTTCTTACTTAAACCTACTAAACCCCCCCCCCATTCGTTCATTATTTATATGAAATCACTTCACGGTCAGCTTTCTTAGGTTCGACCCTTGCTTTCCGCTACACTAGCTAGAGCTTGGAAATATAAATCACAAATTTGACGCACAGAATGATGCGTGTCGAATTTTGGCGCCCTTGCAGGGGAACTGCTACAATGAAGAGTTTCTTTTCCTTTTCTTTTTATATTTAGTTTTTGATTATTTTTTGTGTTGCGGTAAATTGAGCGCGCAGGTAGTGTTAACGGTAATAGCCGCCAATATAAGGAACAAAATCAGGTCAACAACAACCGTCTTTTACCGCCA
Organism: Umbilicus rupestris; assembly: GCA_963678935.1. Lineage (NCBI taxonomy): Eukaryota > Viridiplantae > Streptophyta > Magnoliopsida > Saxifragales > Crassulaceae > Umbilicus > Umbilicus rupestris. The sequence continues at coordinate 6,655,996 of OY787605.1, forward strand.
CTAGGGGATCAGAATGTGCAAGTTCCACCATCATTCTACGAAGAGCCTGAACGAGGGTTTAGAGCATGCCAAAGGGAACTTCGTGAAAGACAATTTCAAGTTAGGGATCCAGAGGCACAAGAAGAGGGTTTCAATGAACCTAACCCACCACCTCAGCAATACGAGCAGCAGCAGCCTTACGGACAGCAGCCATACAGGCGTGGCCACATACCATAACCGATAATGAGAGAGCTGTCTGCACCAAACTTCAATGACCAACCATGTTGCATCAATACTGATCGAGAAGAGGACGACTTTGAGATAAAGACTGTTGTGATGCATCACTTACTTAAATTCGGAGGATTGCCAGGAGAAGGGCAACAAGACAACTACAGGAATTCAATGGGATATGCCAGACACTGAGGCCATATGCAGCTTCTGAGAATCGGTTTAAATTAAAAGTTTTTCCATTATCTTTGATTGATCTCGCTAAATCGTGGTATTTTTCTCTTCCCTCAGGTAGTATCCGAACATGGGATCAAATGCAGAGAAAGTTTCTAGACAAATACTACCCACCAGCAAAGGCAACACTAGTGCACAGAGAGCTCTCTATGATCAAACAAGAAGCCAGTGAGTCAATGTACAACTATTTGGAGCGCCTTAATTCATTGGAACAAAGTTGCTACAATCTTGGGGTGCCTAGAAAGATGGTAGTGGAGTATTTGTTAGATGGACTCAAACCCTTAGAGAGGATGATGTTAGATGCTGCAGCTGGCGGCACAATTATGAATTTGACTCCTGGAGAGGTTCGAGAACTGATCACAAAAACTGCCGAGAGTGCAAGGTTCGGAAAGGAAACCATTAAGTGAGAGGATACAAGCAGAAAAATCAATGTATCACATGCCGACGCATCCAACAATCAGATAGCTGCAAAAATTAAAGAGTTGAAGGACTCGAAACTGAAAATGATGGTGGGACAAGCTAATGTAGTGAAACCTTGTGAATTTTGTGGTGTTGTTAGCCATAAGATTGATTTGTGTCCATCCTTGTACGAAGAAAATTCAGGAGAGGTAAACGCTCTAGGAGGGTAACAGAATTTCAACAACAAACCACCTTAGAGAAAATTTGGATTAGCTGCAAATGGGTATAGTTGGAAGAATGACGATGGATTTCCTAAAGAGCAAGCCACGCCTCAACATCAGACCCATTATTATCAACCACCATTTCGTCAGCAATAAGAGGGATACAACAGTGCTGATCAGTATCAACAAAGGAAGATTTATAATCAGCCAGGTCAGAGCAATCCGAACGTCAGGAAATCCACGGAAGAAACCGTTAATGATTTGGCAGTGAATCTTCAACAATTCCAAGCGAAGACGGACGGTGCTATTGCTAAATTGTCAAAGAAATTGTCACAGTTCATCACGGTCGTTAATGAGTTGAAAAATGACCAGGGAAAATTACCATCTCAAACGGTCCTCAACCCGAAGGGAAATGTTAGTGCTATGACTTTCAGGTGAGGGAAGGTGCTCAAGGATGCAGAAAAAGCACGAAAGGAAACTGAGACAGTGAGTTCGGCGCCGACACAGAAAATTATTCAAGCTCGCGACGAGGTAACGTCTTCTCCTGGAGTGCCAGCAATGTCTAGAGATGACGTTGTCAACACAAGGACCGCGCCACACGTTAACATTGGGCGCGGGCCGGAGGAGAACAATGTGCTCCCGCGCGCCGACATACTTTTGCCGTACTGACCCCCCTTTGCCCTTTCCATTGCAGGTTAAGGCTCCTAGGAAGCAATTGAAAGACAAGGAAGTATGGGATCTCTTCAAAAGGGTTGAAATCAATATCCCAATAATCGAGGCAATTAAGCAGATTCCACGCTATACTAAATTTCTCAAGGAGTTTTATATCAACCGCCGACGTTCAACTTAAACCAGAGTAGGTAATGTTTAATGCTAACGTCTCTACAGTAATCCAACGAAAAATACCTCCTAAATGCGGAGACCCATGTATGTTTACCATCCCTTGCGTTATTGGCAACATTAGAATCAATAAATGTTTTGCCTTATTCTTTGTACTCGAGATTATGTATTGGACCTTTGAAGCCACCTGGACTAATAATTCAATTGGTAGATAGATCTTGTAAACAACCTGAGGGTATTATAGAAGATGTTTTAGTGCAGTTTGCTGACTTGATCTTTCCAGGCGACTTCTATATGCTCAAAATGGATGGTAGTGATCCGGCTGATCATTCACCGATTTTACTTGGTCTCCCCTTCTTGAAAACGTCAAGGTTGATTGCGACTCTGCGGTGCTGACCATGGAGGTGGAAGACGAGACAACCAAATTTGATTTATTCAAGGCCATGCAACAAGCACCTGATCACGCAACGACGAATGCATTAGATGCATTGGACGATGTCGTGCAAGAGGCAAAAAGCGCCGGCGGCGAAGACCTATTAAGGACAGCACTGGAGAGCGCCATTTTCACACATGAGGATTCTTACGCTCTCTACGAGGATATACGTGTCATACTTGCACAACTTGACATTTCTCGTCCTCTAACGCCCAGGTATGAGGTTAACCAAATTCATTTGTTTAAAACTAACTCTTCTTTGCCATCTTCTGTGCAGGCACCGGTTGTAGAACTGAAAACTCTTCCTCAACATTTTAAATACGCATTTTTGGGCAAAAATGACACTCTTCCAGTGATCATTAAGAGTGGACTTGAGGATGAGCAAGAACAGAAGCTCATAGAGGTACTTAATACTAACAAATTGGCTATAGGTTGGACGCTTAGGGACATACGAGGGATAAACTCGGTGGTGTGCATGCATAGGATTCTGCTAGAAGATGAGGCTAAGCCTTCGAGAGAGCCGCAACGTCGCCTGAACCCCGTAATGATGGAGGTAGTGCGCAAAGAGGTACAAAAACTTTTAGATGCTGATGTAACCTACCCTATTTCAGATAGCCAATGGGTGAGTCCCATACATGTGGTGCCAAAGAAGACAGATATCAGTTGAGAAGAATGAAAGATGGTGACTACACCTGTCAAGAGACGGCATATGTGCATAGACTACAGAAAACTGAATGCAGTGACGCGTAAGGATCACTTTCCTCTTCTATTTATTGACCAGATGTTGGACAAACTGGCAGGTAAACCTTACTTTTGTTTTCTTGATGGTTTTTCGGGCTATAACCAACTCCCTATTGCACTTGAGGATCAAGAAAAGACTACCTTCACATGTCCATTTGGCACATTTGCATTTATGTCTTTTGATTTGTGTAATGCGCCTGGAACCTTTCAAAGGTTGGTTACTAGCATATTCTCTGACATGATTGGTAGTTTCCTTGAGATCTTTATGGATAATTTTGCTGTGCATGGTGATACTTTTGATGCATGCTTAGGCAACTTGAGTAGAGTACTTAAACGATGCGTGTCTATGAATTTATAGTTGAATTATGAAAAGTGTCATTTCATGGTTACACATGGTGTGGTCTTAGGGCATATAGTCTTGCATGAAGGGATTCAGGTTGATAAAACCAAAATAGATTTGATTTCTAGCCTTCCTTACACTTCTACAGTGCGTGACATTAAATCGTTTCTTGGGCATGCTGGTTTTTACCTTCGTTTTATTAAGGATTTTTCCAAGAAAGCACTGCCTTTATCTATTGCAGAAAGATGTGTTGTTTGAGTTTACAGATAAATGCAGGGAGGCATTCAACGAGCTGAAAATTACGGTAACCAGTGCGCTTATTGTTCGAGCACCTGATTGGAGCCAACCATTTGAGATTATGTGCGATGCCATTGACTATGTGGGAGTAGTGCTCGGACAAAGAGTAGATAGGAAGCCCGTTGTCATTTACTATGCTTCGCGTACCTTGGACACCGCTCAGCGAAATTATTCCACTACTCAAAAATAATTACTAGTTGTAGTCTTTGCTTTAGAAAAATTCAGACCTTATTGGGTACTAAAGTAATTGTATTCTCTGATCATGCTGTTATTAGGTACTTAGGGTCTGTTCTTTAGACCTTAACTTATGCTTAACTTAACTTAACTTAACTTACCTTAACTTAACTTACCTTAACTTAACTTAACTTACCTTAACTTAACTGAATTTAACTTAACTTAACTTAACTTACCCTAACTTAAGTGAACTTAACTTAACTTAACTTAAGTACATCTACGGCCTATCACCCCAAGACGAATGGCTAAGCTGAAATTTATAACCGGGAGATCAAAAGAATCCTAGAGAAGATGGTCAAGCCTACACGGAAGGACTAGAGTTTACGCTTAAATGATGCATTGTGGGCATACAGGACCGCCTACAAAACACCTATTGGAACCTCTCCTTATCGTTTAGTGTATGGCAAGGCTTATCATTTACCGGTAGAATTGGAGCACAGGGCCTACTGGGCACTTAAGCAGTGCAACATGGATTTGGAAAAGGCTGGAATGGAACGTAAACTGCAATTGAGTGAGCTAGAGGACTTGCGTCTATAGGCTTATGAGAGCCAATCAGACTACAAGGCGCGGACTAAGCTCTATCTTGACAAGTTCATCCTACGCCGAACATTTGAGCTTGGCCAGCAGGTACTATTATTTTCATCACGATTACGACTAATGACTGGCAAGTTGCGTTCTAGATGGACAGGTCCATACAAGGTGGTGCGGATTTTCAATCATGGAACATTGGAGCTAGAGAACCCAAAGAATGGTGATCGGTTCAAGGTAAATGGACAGCGCGTGAGGCATTATTACGATAGACAGCAACCAGATGCTCAAGAATACGAGCTAGCCGAGCCCCACGGTGATAACTAAGTTGAGGTATCGTCGAGCCAATGACGTAAAACAAAGGCGCTTTGCGGGAGGCAACCCGGTTTTAATTTATTTTAATTCTTAGTGTAAGTCACTGAGTACGGCGCCCTAAGGCAACATTATAGCCGCTCCGAGTTCGTACATTAGTGATCCTTATGTGCGGCTGTGTCGCGCCCATAATGAGTGCTTGGGGCGCGCCCGAGCGTAGTTATTATTTCTCGTATGTTTCTTTTTGCTATTTATTTCTGTTTGTTTAAATCTTGCATGACTACCCTTCCCGACGATCTTATTGTCCCGTGAGGACACGGTTTGTTTCAAAAGTGTGGGGTGGAGGAGTTAGTATTATGTGTCAGCACGTTTACCTTTATTAGCATGCATTAGTAGTAGTTAGAGCACATTTTTTTAATTTTTTTAGTTGTTGCGATGCTGCTGACTTTTGCGATTATATGCTGCTGATTTCATGTGATTAAATGTTGCGATGAAGATGTTGATTTTATGAGATGATGTTCGATTCTATGAGGTTTTGATGTGTATGCTTTGCATTTGTTCTGCAATATTATGTTGCTAGTGACTTGATGTTATAGGATGTGGAGTTCATAGAAAATGTTCTAGAGATACTTGACACACATTCAAAGGATCAGGGGATTAGTTGCGTAGTGCGTTGAGTTTGTGGAGGTTGGCATTCCGAGGTATGAAGGGTAAGACTTTCACTCCACCCTTGCAGCGTTTATGCAATGGTGGGACGGGAAAACAAACCGTCCTATCTTTAGTCCTAGTAACCGGGAATGGGTGGGTAACCCTTATCCTGCCTCGCGCTGAAAGAATAATGATGAGAAAGAGCGGGACACGCTCTATATGCTGCTATTCGAAGGCGATGATTGGAACGGTTCAAAGAGCAAATGCAAAAAGGACTAGCAATTCACATTGGAAAGCAAAGCTCAAAAAGAAAATTCAGTCAAATGTGAAAGAGAAAAATCAAAAAAGCAATCGAGTTGAGTGAAGTCTTCAGACCAAACTAAACAAGAAAGTTTCAAGAGCTATCCTACCAAAGAGAAATATAAAAAGTTGAGTTCCTCGTAGTTTGGATTTCTCACGTGCCAGAGAAAGCGAACTCAGCATATGCGCGTGACTATGATCTCGAGCTGAAGAATGGAGTCAGAAGTCTAATGAGAACTATCTCCCAGTCATCCATTGAATCCATCTCGACCTCACAGGAAACATGTATCATTACGGTTTCTTGTTGAACATTATTGAAGAATGAATGTGAGTATATGTGATGAACTGATTAGTGAGGACATCTCAAGTAAATTTAGTGTTTAGTCGTTGGCATATTAGAAGTTCTTTGAGTGTTGTGAGTCTTGCTTTTATTCTTGTTCAGGACGAACAAGTCTAAGTGTGGGGTGGTTTGATGAGGCGTATTTATACGACTCATCAAACCGCTTTAAGCCCAATAATTTCGGCATTTTTGTATGTAAACAGTTACTTTTTAGTGTTGTTTGCATTTCAGGTGTTCGGATTATATAAAAGATGACTCATGGCTTAAAAGGACATTTTTAGAGAGTCGATGCAGAAATTGACGTTGAAGGAAGTTAAGTGTGCCTCGCAGTAGATACCGCGCCAGAAGAACACTTTAGTGTGCTCAATGTCTTCTTCGGACGCGCTGCTAATGTCTTCTTCGGGAGCTCTGCTAATGTCTTCTTCTGGAGCGGCCAGCATTTGATGACGTCAGCATTGGGCCCACGGCCCGAAATCAGATTTTAAGGCCTAATCTTAATTAGGGTTTTAATAGAAAATTAGAACGGGAGTTTTGGAACTGACGACGGAGATATTGGAGAGACGAAATCTTGCATGAATAGTGTTTTCCGTCTGTGAACGGTGATTGCGGCGGTGAACAATGCTCATGAACAGTTTTTCATTCCTTTTAGTTTAATGTGTTTTTCAGTCTTGACTATGAGTAGCTAAATTTTTGTTTCAGTTTAGGGTTTTCAGTTAGTGACATACATGTTTGGGACTCGAATTTAATGCCTGTTTCTATTCAATCGTAGTTCTGGATCTTAAATTGCAAGAATTGTATTTTGCGGTTACTGTATACTTTGTCGTGAAACCAATCAAATTATCAATTCTGATTATTCATACTTGTCGAAACTTTATCGTGGGAACAAGTAGTAAAATCCAGGTTTAGTATCACCTTTGTTGGGGTACTATAGGTTATTAGCTTTGTCGGAATGACCACGCGCTTGGTTAGAATCTCTATCCTTAGAAGTTTTTGATAACATTCACTATTGAATTCCCTGGACTGAATACTTCTCTTAATTGGTATTTACGTCTTCTTACTTTCCTTCTTACTAAAACCCCACTTTCGTTCAGTATTTATAGGAAATCACTTCATAGTCAGTTCTCTTTGGCTCGACCCTTGCTTGCCGCTACACTAGCTAGAGTTTGAAAATATAAATCACAAATTTTGCACACATAACGACGCGTGTCAGCGGGATGCAACAGGTCTTACGTCTGGTGTTTAGTTTGGAACTTTCTTTTTAATTAAACTCTTTTTATTTTTTATCCTTTTTTTACTTTTTTATGGGGTTAATTGTTTGCCCTCTTTTGACTGTCCTCCCTAATTCGGCAGATAAAAACATATGGCGATGATAAATATGAGTAAGAAATAAACATGTTATCAAAGATCATGAATGAAAGACTCAGACCACGAAAAGTTATGTGATATTCGCATGTCATGCTGGTAGAGTTGGTGGTTTAACTTCTATAAAACCCAGGCATGCTTTTTGTGTCGAGAGTGCACCAAACGGGCAGTTAATGAAATGGTCATGGCACGAAGAGTCTTCACTAAGTAGAATTACTGAACAATCAAACTAAAGCTCAAAAAATCATGGGAAAATCCTAGCTCGCTAAGCATGATGATGTCATCTGGCTGGTTCCTATAGAACATCATACACAAGCTATGAAGGTTAGGTTTTGGAAATCTTTGTCCCTTCATCAAGCATTGGATTCGCCGAGCGGGCCAAGACTCGGTGGAGACACCAGGCGCCTCCTTGAATGTGGGAGGAGGCGATCCCTGGGTCGTAGGTCATATCGAGCTATGTGAGATGTCTCCCCTTGATTTTTGATGTTATAACCTAGTTGCTCTCTATTGATAGCCATGCAAAGTTAGCCATTGATCTCCTCCCTGGCTACCATCCAACTCTGGTTCCCTAGTTGGAACTCCTAGGCCATCATGACCTCCACCTTCTTAATCACCTCCAACGAGGTGAGAAATTCCAGGACTAGACGAGTGATGGTTGGCCACTCACAGTCGACAATCAATCCTGGACCGGAAGCGCTCGGGCGATGTTAAACCTCATCATAGATTCCCAAAGCATGCATGGTCAAGCCGTGAGGTACGGTAGTGATGTGGGCCATCTTCCCTTTGCCGCTGAAACCATGGTAGGTGCGCTAGTGTCTCTCCTCTTGGAAGACAAGTGTTTGTTGGAATGAGAGAGATTTGAGGGCATCCATACATTTGGGAATAAAGATTAAGGGCGCTCAAGTGGGAGTGACAGTGAGAGTGGAGAAAGTGTGAAAAGTGAGGAAAATGGGATTTGGCCTATATAGGCCTCGGCTGGATTTGATGCGTCGCCTCAGATTTGAAATGCTTAATCGAGGCATCGCCTTGACTAGACTTTGAGCAACAGTCAAGGCACCTGTTGAATCCTCAAGCGTAGCTTAAATTTGTGCAGTTTATGTGAGTTGACGCCTAGAAATCCCATGTGGGAGATTATATTCTCTCCTAAGAATTTTTCATGTAAATCCTAATCTACTAAAGCATAAAGAGAGATAGGTCGGGTTACTTCCCTCGATGGTCTAATTTAACGTCCTGATAAAGACATAGTCAATTCTCAAGAGATGATGGGACTAGTGGTACCTTTTTGTGTTGTCTTCTTTGGCTTCCTTCCTTGCCGACATCTCCTTGGCTTTCCTATCATTTCGTCTGTTCCGTAGCCCGCCTTCTCTTGTTCTTCAGCTCCATTCTCTACCTCTGACTTTGAGAGCATGTGGTAGTCAAGGTTGCGTACATACTGCATTATTGGGTCCTATTAGGGATGTGGTAGTCAAGGGCTCTCTTTCTCTTCAGCTTTCTCTACTATGGATAAAGTATTGCACAACTCCTTCCTCCCTCCTTCTAGCTAGAAGTATTGCAAAACTTCTACTAAGGATATAGTATCGCCTAGAGACCTTCGTAATGCACGAGCCGTTGCCTGGACAAGTGAGGGGACGCCTGAAGTGTCTTTAACAGAATGAGGCGACACCTGAAGAATGGTGAGGAGATGCCTGAAGAATAGTGAGGCGACGCCTGGGCTGCACATGATCATTTCCAGCCCCTTTTTTTGTTTGCGTATTTTGTTCTCCGGATCCTCCTTCAAGTTCAAATGACCTGAAAAGCAAGCAAGAGAGTATCAAACCAACATACGACGTTTGGAATTGATTAAAATCACTAAGAAATGGAGTCTAAAAAGTGTCAAAATATACTCATCAGTAATCCAGAATCAGAACACTAGAGAGCAATCATTAAAATACTAAGCTATCAATGCTTAACTATGTCGTGTACTATACTGGATATCTGTAATCATTCAGGGACTCACTGCCGCAAGTTGGATATCTTATATGCAAGACTCTAAAGCAACCGGTGGATATGTATTCACATTGGGAGGTGCGGCTCTATCTTGGAAATCTTCCAAACAAGCATTAATCACCAGATCCACTATGGAAGTTGAGTTCGTTGCATTAGATAAATGTGGCAAAGAAGCTGAGTGGTTGAGGAATTTTATGGAGGATATTCTTATTAGACAAAACAGTGCAAAAATTATGTTTATATTGTGATAACCAAACTCCAATTGGTAGGACACAAAGTGTACTGTATAACGGTAAGTCAAGACAAATACGTCAACAACATAATTCCATAAAACAACTTCTTTGTACATGACTCATAAGTATTGACTATGTGAGGTCCAAGGAAAACATTACGAATCTGTTAACAAAAGGCTTAAATAGAGACCAAATAGAAAAGACATCTAAAAATTTGAGATTAAACCCCTTTAATAAATAAGTCAAGGCAAAGGAAAACACAACCATGGTTGGAGATCCCAAAATCTTAGTACAAAGGAAAATCCTAATAGCTAAGAATAGGTGTGGTCATTGTGAAGGGTTAACTCTTTATCCCATTCTTAGAATTCAAAAATCTTGTACGAGGTTAAACTTAAAGCTTTTAATGATTCTCAGAATTCGAAATATTGAGATTCCGACAAGTAATGCTGGATTACTTAATGATGATCTACGGGAGAAAAAAGTTAGGCTACTTCAAAGGAGATTTAATGGGTCTTAATGTCAGGAAATTAACTCGAAGTCAGTAAGAAGTGTCATGGCCAAAAATGATCCCAACCATGAGAACTGAGCTTATGTCAAGAATATATCTATGGAAGATACCTTTTTCGTTTACACTATACGACGAATAGTTCGAGAACACCACGTCTATTATCTAGTCAGTAAAGAAGACATGTCTTTCTAAGGGAAGGTTCAAAAACGTTGACCATAGAAAACTATCATCACATTGAGTCAAGTCTTGATTTATGTTTACACTTCTCTATTTTCTTCATGTGAAGGATTGTTGGAGTAATGTCGTCCACTGAGGACGTCAACAAAGAGAACACTGCCAGGAGCAAGGAATGTTTTAATAATCCCAAGACACCATATGCGGATATGAGCATGAGAAGGCTGCAAAAGATGCTGAAAGGACTGAAAATCGGCTCTGCCAAGGAAACTCTCAAGCATCAGCATACTTCAATTCCTAAGCAAGCTTTGAACACACTACCCGACAACACCCAGATTTGAACGAAACTCACCATACAAAAAAGAGAACCCTATCCTGGACGGACACAAGGATAAAGAATGATGGAGAAATCTGTATGGATACACAATCTGTGTATTCACCTTGTTCAATTGCATTACTCTGTTTCTGTTTCTGTTTCGCAGACTCTTCTTTTAATTTGCTCATATCTACAAAGTTTGATGAAAATTTAGTTTTGGAGAGAAAAAAGCTTATACTTCTTTAAAACAAAAAAGAGTAATGTGTCATTAATGTGAAGAAATTTGTGATGCAATCCCATTTTGTGAGCAAAAATGAGGTGGAGTACACCTCAGATTTAATTGAGTTAATCATAATTAAATACCTTGAAATGAGAGATATTTAATTGATTATTCATAAGCCAAAATCCAAATTAAATAGAGAGATATTGATGTACAAAGAGTGGTCTAAAATAATAGAAATATGATTCTATTAAGAATAGACACTCAACCTTGTAGAGTAGAAATATATGCAATGCGCAAGTATCTCACATTGCTTGAGAAAGTGAGTAGAATGTAAGTTTATATATAAACTCATTTTACCTACTTGATAAGATAAGTAACAAAGGAGGCTCTCTATGCACATGTGCGCAGGGGGTTGCAAATCACGAGCCAATTTGGGCTCAGAATTGGGGCTCAACAGGTGCGCCCGCGACTTACGAGAGGCAAATGGTGGACCGATTTTAGTCGCATGTGCAAATGCCTCTCTTTAACTTTCTCTACTAAAACTTTTAATTTGCGCATCTTAGTTGAGGCGATGCGTCAAATTTACTTGGAATCGATGCCTGAAGGTATCGCTTATAGGCATTGCTTGAATTTTAAGTTAATCGAGGCAACGCCTGAGTGACCATTAATTATGTTTAATAGCCTTTAAGGTTTGAGGTGTCGCCCGGTGCTTAAGGTTGAGATGACGCCTGAGTGACCATTAATACATTTAAGGTTGAGGTGTCGCCTGAGGCTCAATGTCGATGTGACGTCTAGGTGATTTAATGACTTTTAAGAGCATTAATGTGAGCACTCAGGTGTCGCCTGTCAGCAAATGAGGCGACGCCTCACTCATGCGTCGCCTGGCCTATAGGTGAGGCGACGCTTGGGGCGTTACTACTCGAAGGCTATAAAAAGAGAAGTTTTTTCTTAATTTGAATATCAACTCGAAAACTATAACACACTCCTCTCCAGGAGTCCTTCCTGAAGTCTTTAGCCGGCTATTTTCGATTTTCACTCTCCTTTATGTTTAAAGTTCCGGCGATAGTCAAAGGCACAAGATAGTTCGACTAACAGTTCTTTGGTGATAGAAGAAAGCTCATTGAATCGTTATTTCCTAAGAAGTGGTTGACTAAAGATCCCAACACGGAATGGATGTCAAGAAGGCTTTAAGGAGATCGTCATACGAGCATTGACTCCTCCTTTTATGGTTTTGTAACATTTATTAATTTAATATTTATTTCTTTTATTTATTGCACATATATTGTTGCAATTTCCCGTAACAAAAGCTTTTGTAAGGGTGCATTCTTTTGAACTAAAATTGAACTAATCTAAATTGATTTGAAACTGAAACTAACTGTAACTAATTGAATAAGTGTTAATTGTAAGTAAGTTTTAACTGATCTTAAATAAACTGAATGACTAAAATTTTATACTCGAAAGAACATATCCTTAATGTGCGGCACAGTTTCGAAAGACGCTGCAATCTACCTGGTTCTCAGTTAAATCTGAAGCTCATTTTCTTTTCCTCATACCCAGATCTCCTACATGGACAGATGTACCTTTGTTTCTAATCAAATGCGTGATAATTACTTAAATGAAGAGTACAACAATCATGTATTAAAATGCATTAGGGCATCTGCACGGGTTCTCACTTTGAGATAGAACGATCTCAAAGTGAGAACGTTCTCTTCAGTATTCAACGCACCGACTGAGAAAAAGATCCGGAGGAGGTGGAACGATCTCCCAACCGATCTCACCTGGATAGCCGAGGAGACCGATCGAGTGAGAGGAGAGAAAAGATGAAGGGAGGAGAGAGAAGATGAAGGGAGAAAAGAGATGACACGTGTAAATCACGTGATAGGCATGGAAAGAGATCTGGTCTGTTAGATCAGATCTAAATTTGATCTAACGGTTCAGATTTATTTCGAACAAAATTTAATTCAAAAAAATATGAAAAAAATCAAAAATTCAACCAAATTTTAAAAATGGAAAATAAAGTTCAAAAAAATAAACATGATATTTGGTTTATGAACGTTATTTGATATTTAGTTTAATGTAATAAAGTTCACAATCTAATCTAATCGATATGATGATTAGATTATGAATTTTATTTGATATTTAGTTTAATGTAATGTCATTTTACCGTCCTAACACTTTATTTACAAATAACAAAATTCAACAAAACAAAATTAAAAATTATTTATCAAAATTAAAAATTATTAAAAAGTGTGAATAGTAATAGAAATATCTCCTCAAGATAGTTATGGGTGCATAAAATGTGTAGATTGCTATTACTGCTTGTTGAATAGTAACAGAAATTGCTTCTAGAAAAATTCCTCAACTTGTGCGGATGTCCTAAATAATTAATGTTTAAGAAAATTTCTGAGTTTATGTAAATATTTTGTTCCTACTACCATTTGCAGAAAGATACTCGGACATGTTAGGCAGGACTTTCGCTTATTGTAAGAGGGTTGGTGTTTAATTTGTTGTGTATCAAATGATTCGTGCTTATCGCTTGATAAAATCGTCACAATTTAAGTGATTGTACCTTTTTGCACAGAGTTTCTACTTTTATTTTATTTGATAGAAATTAAATATTAACGGCTCTCCAGGCATCACGCGCAGAAGAGGGCATACAAGTTAGCGTTCCTTATTCGTTGCTTCTTAAGCGATAATTTCGGATAGCGGAGACGAAGAACAATTCTGCAGATGACGATGGAAGTTCTCAATATCTTATCCCCGCCGTCACCTGCCACCTCATCATTGTCGTCTCTATCCGTTTTCGAATCCCTCAATCGCGCCTACAAGTACCGATGTGCTTCTTCCTCCTCGCTGCTTCACACACCCATTAATCGTCTATGCTTTTCCTCTCGTTTGAACAAGAAAATCTCGTGTTCAGGTAGTCAGCGCTGCTCTTTTGTGCCCTTTTTTCATTTTTTAGATAACTTTTGATCAACTGCTGCATGTGCCGTTGCGTTGATAAGACTTGACATGGGGTTGTACTGCTAGTAAATGGGTAATTTAGTGCTATGGTCATCAAATTAGAATCAGCTCTTTATCTCAGGATGTTGTTGCATTTATCCTGGTTGGAATTAGGAGTATTGATTTTGACATTGAAATTAGAGCTCTAAGTTTGTTTAGTCATCATGCTATGTTTGGATGGATACTATTACATTTATGTGTTGTTCAGATGTTTATCCTTTTCATTGGTTTCTCTATCTATCTGTATGTTGGAGTTGGACTGAAGTGAAGACATTTGGTTAACCCAGCAGGTTGTGGCCATATGTGGATTCAGAACCAATCAAATGGTTACAATATGTCCAGCAGCAAGAGATGGAAGCAGGGGAAGGTTTGTTCAGCTCTCCCGCAAGTCGTTGCTGATGTTGCCACCATCCAGGACCTTTTCGAGTTCATATGCGCAGGTCCCCTTTTGGAGAAAATGGGATTGACTGAGAAAGACATTTCTAATTCCATTGACAAATGGTTGCAATATGGCTTGCACCTATGTCGACTGTTTCAACTCAATGAGTTGTTCCTCACTGTTCCTCAGAAAATCAGGATTTACCATTATTACGTCCCAGTTTTTATCTGGTGCGAAGATGAGATTGCCAAGCACAAAGCATTTTTCAAAGAAGGGGACGATGTCCCGCCTTTAGTGGTACCTAAGTAATCGCAACACTCTAACCTGTTTTCTTATTGTGATGAGTTTGCCCCTTATTCAACACTAGTCAGCTGGCATTACACTTCTGCAGTTTCAGATTAAGGAATTCATCGTTTAATTCTTGTACAGATTGGTTTTAGCGCACCGCAGGGTTGTGGAAAGACAACTCTAGTTTTTGCTTTAGCTAATCTTTTCGAAGTTACTGGAAGGTACATCAAATAATTTTTTTTTAATAATCCGAAACAATAGATTTTTCCATCCCTGACACGAGTAATTTTCAGGAAAATTGCCACCATATCAATAGATGACTTTTATTTAACAGCGAAGGACCAGGTATGTTCCGTGGGAGTCCTTTAGACCTTTACTTGCAGTTTCATTCTCTCTTAATGCCATAATTCTTTAATTTGTTTTCATGCCAGGCTAAACTAAGAGCAAAGCATCATGGAAATACCCTTCTGGAGGTTAGAAGAATATCTGTCTGCCCTTTCTTTCTTAGCGTGTGCTTACAAGGATCGCTAGTTCATATCTTTCCTGCATTTGACACAGATACTGTATTTATTTGCAGCTTCGAGGAAATGCTGGATCACATGATCTTTCATTATCTGTTGAAACACTGATGGCTCTGACTAATTTGTCCAAGGAAGGTAACTCTACCTTTATGATGGATTAACTTTTTATATCAGTCTTTCTGTTTTTGACTTTCATCTGAGTTCGAGTTCTAATTTATGAATAATCAGGAATGAAAATGAAACTACCTCGTTATGACAAAGTGAGTAAAGAGCTCCATTGCACTAGCCACTGGATATTTTACTTTCTGGATTTTAATTGATAACGTCTAAATGATGTCATGTATATAAATACAGTCTGCATATAGTGGGAGGGGCGATAGAGCTCATCCCTCAACATGGCCTGAGGCTGATGGGCCTCTGACGGTGGGTGATTTTTATCTTAAGAGTTGGAAGTTGAACATAATAATTATGTGACAGAAGTTTCCGAATTCTGGTTACTTACTGTCTGGGGTTCGCTCGAGCATATTTGTAGGCCATCCTCTTTGAAGGTTGGATGCTTGGTTTTAAACCCATTCCTGTGGAAACCGTGAAAGCTGTTGACCCACAGGTTACTTCCTTGATATAGTATTCTGTACTCAGAACATTGATGTAGACTTTACTAGGCATCAGTTCATCCTCCGTTTTGTTATGGCCTTTGATCATCTACAGCTAGAGGTTGTTAACAAATATATGGAAGCGTACTATGAAGCATGGGACAGGTTTATAAAAGCCTGGATTGTCATCAAAATCAGAGACCCGAGCTGTGTCTATGATTGGCGATTGCAGGTTGGTTAAATTGTAAGTTGAGTTTCATAGCCAACACTTTATAATGTGTAAAATGTCAATTGCTTCCAGGCCGAAATTGCAATGAGAGAAGCAGGTCATCCAGGGATGACAGACGAAGAGGTCTGCATGTCACTATTTCATATTACCTCGCTAGAGAACAATCTGGTTTTATACTTAACCTGTTTCCATAAAAATTTCCGAACAGGTGGAAGATTTTGTTTCACGCTACTTACCGGCATACAAGGCTTACTTGCCTACTCTCTATGCCGAAGGACCAGATGGATCAGATCCGGAGCATACTCTTGTTATTGACATAGATGAAGGTAGGAACCCCATCTTAGGTTCCTGAGCATTCCTTCATCATTAATGGGGGACTGAGAGGGATTTCTGATTTAAAAACTATAAGAGGAGATTCATCTATGGGTTTCATATCAAAGTCTTTGGGCTTCCCAGCAGTTGTTTGTTTGCTCTCTCAAGTCTGGGCGTGATGAAGGCATGGAGGTGAACTTTTAGTGTTATGTTTAGGTATGCAGACATACATACAAAGATGGTTTTATGAATGAGAGAATTTGTTTATTCTATATGTATTTGACTCATCTACAAAACTCTATACAAAGTAGGAAATGCTTATCCCGATATACATATATAAGTATCCATACTAAAAGCACACATAAAATTAGTTGTTGATCTCTGATGAATCAACTCTTCATGATCCTCCTTCCTCTATGGTCGACGCAGGCTCAAAACCCTTGGCCTCTGACTTGCTCATAATTCTTGATCTCTTGCATGATTGGATAAACATCCTGCATGTTTGGATTTTTAGTGCAAGACTGTGACAGTGATGTGGATGAGAAGTTTAAGGTGACTGGGACATCGCCAACTAGCATCCAGTCTCCATCTTTGTCTTCATATATTGGTATGTACTCAGATCCATCCCTTTCCTCATTTATGCTCATCTTGTCGCCTATGTATTCCATAAGAAAATAGTTATTTACTATAGCCAGCCCCAGCCTCAGTTTTAACATTCATGTCCTGCAAATTTCTAGGTGTATTATTGAGTTGAGATTTCAGACTTACAGCTGAACAGCTTGTGGAAGGCTGTGATATGGTCCTTGTATCCACTGTGGGAATTCAGATCAATTTTCCGCAGAAAAGGGACACTGCCCATGCTAACCTTCACATACATTTTGGAAATCTCGGCAGCCTTCTTCCTCCTGTAGGAGCACACAGGTGGCCACCCCACCACCACCTCAGTGTTAGTTTTATTAGCACTTTTCCTGTCATCGCAACCGGACATGTGTGAGAAGTCTCTCTTCTTCTTCTTGTCTTTCTTGACCGCCAAGCCATTGTCAGCTCCTGGCTGTCCTAGCCTCAACTCTGTTATCTCAAGCTGATCATCTGTAATCATCTTCTCAAATATTTGCTTTCCGAAGTTGCTGTATCTTAGACAGAAGCCTTCAGAACTGTACTGGATGGGAATATGAGACACAAAGTAGGCAGGTTTTATAAGTAACAGGTTTTACATATGAGAAAAGCAGTAAGGGACGACAAGTGGTCGGTCACATGAGAGGCAAAAGTAGGGTATTTAAATTGCAATGTACCTTACCTTAGCTTGTTTGCTCTCAAGGTGTGGAATTAACAAAAAAGCATGAATATTCGGACACAAAGACAGATCATATTGTTATTATGATTTGGGATTTGATTGAAATGTAGTGACATGTGGGTGTAATAAGGTCGTAAAGAGGAAGGTTTATATTGGCCCTTTCGCGCCAATAACCACTGACCTAAGTCTCCTGGAATCATGACTGCAGTAATGTACATATAACATTATAAGTATTCGTGGGTATCACATCATTTTACAATGGAAAAGAGGAGGACTGAAAGCGTGTGAAGACAGCATAGCATGTTAGAGATTTTAGGGTTAATTAGCCTGGGATAAAATCTTGGTATCATGTAACATTAGATATGTTATATGGGAAGTACATGAATGATGTTTATGATCAAAGTGTGTATTTGGAAACAGAAACTAGCGCGCCCCAAGGCAACATTAACTAGCGCTCCCCAAGGCAACATTAAGTTCTTAATGTATTCTTGAGGCGCGGTAGTTAATGTCTTCTTCCGGAGCGCTCTTTTTCCGAAGCGCGCCCCAAGGCAACATTAACTAGCGCTCCCCAAGGCAACATTAAGTTATTAATGTCTTCTTGAGGCGCGGTAGTTAATGTCTTCTTCCGGAGCGTGACTTTCTGAATGAGACACATCTCTTTGGCTCAAGACACATCTTTTGGCTCAAGACACATCTTTTAGTCATGCATTTTCATTCTCTATAAAAGGAGAACGAATTCCTCACTTTTGTATCATCAAAAAGAATACAAACACAATCCAATAACACTCAAATACTTGTGTTATTGCCCTCTCTACTTACTCTTACTTTGCTACTTAGTTACAAGCCATAACAAGTAGTGCATCAGTAATATTATCCCACTTCAGATTTCAGGACACCCTTGGCTTTCATATAAGGGCTGAAATACTGATTTCGGAAAGTGACCACACGATATTACTTGAATCCAAGTTCAATTCCTACTTTACCGAAGTTGTCAAACAAGGTAACCTCAAAGGCGAATCCATCATCTCTCGAAGCCAAGGAGGACAAGCACCTTTCAAACCTACTCACCCCAACATTCGAAATCAGTATTTTCAAAGATGGCTTCGCTACGAGACATGACAAGCAACTTCCAGAAGTTAGACAAGTTTGAAGGCGCCGACTTTCGGCGTTGGCAAAAGAAAATACATTTTTTGCTTACAAACCTCAAGGTGGCCTATGTACTCTCTACCCCCATTCCAGAAGTTTGTGATGATGGACCCGTGGAGACTTTCCGGCGCAGAAACAAGTGGGAAAATGATGACTACATCGCCCGAGGGCACATCCTCAACGGTATGTCCGATTCTCTATTTGATGTTTATCAAAATGTGGAATCTGCTAAAGAGTTATGGGATTCCCTTGAATCCAAGTATATGGCCGAGGACGCTTCTAGCGTGAAGTTCCTTGTGAGTAATTTTAATAATTACAAAATGGTTGATACTCGGCCGGTGATGGAACAATTCCATGAGATGCAACGCATCTTGGGGCAATTTGCCCAACACAAGTTGAAGATGGATGAGTCCATCGCTGTATCTAGCATAATAGATAAGTTACCACCAAGTTGGAAGGACTTTAAGCGCACACTTATGCACAAGAAGGAAGAGATCTCTCTTGTGGGGCTTGCTAGTGAACTTCGGATTGAAGAAGAACTCCGAACACAAGAAGGTGTCAAAAAGGAGGAAGTTCACAAGATGAATATGATGGAGACTAGCAATCCAAAAGTGAACAAGAACAAAGGCAAGAAAAGGCCATACCCACAAGCAAACAATGGTCCTAACAAGAAGCATCCTTCTAAGGGGAATGTTTGTTGGATTTGCGGAAAGGCAGGACACTTCAAGAAAGATTGCCGCGTGGGAAAAGGGAAGAGCATGAAGGCTCAAGGCCAGGATCTTGGTGCTAAGAACCAAGACCCGAAGTCTCAACAAGGTCAGAAAAGTTTAGTTTCAAGTTTAGAAACTATTAATATTACATCTAGTATGGATTATATTTCTAACTTTTCTGAGATATGTATGATGCAGGATGATGAGACATCGTGGTGGGTCGACTCAGGTGCTACGGCGCATGTTTGTAGAGATAAAGGAATGTTCAAGTCCTTTGCCGCTACAAGTGGAGGAAAAGTACTTCACATGGGAGACGAGTCGATTGCCCCTATATTGGGAGAAGGCCTAGTAGAGTTAGAATTTTCTTCGGGAAAAATTATAGTTCTTGTTAATGTTTTGTATGTACCAAGTGTGAGAAAAAACATTGTGTCCGGTACTGTTTTAAATAAATTAGGTTATCGGCAAGTGTATGAAGCCGATAAGTTTGTATTGTCCAAAGGTGGTGTGTATTTCGGACAAGGATACTTGTGTAATGGAATGTTTAAGTTAAGTATTAATAAAGTTATTACATCTTTATTTATGACTTGTGCAAATGTATCTTCTTCAAATACATCAAATGATCTATCTAGTTTATGGCATGCTCGCTTAGGACACGTACATTATAAAAGATTACATGAAATGTCCAAGCATGATTTAATTCCTAAATTTGACATGAATATTGATAAATGTAGAACTTGCATGCTAACTAAGATTACTAGGCAACCATTTCATGATGTAAAAAGAGAGAGTAATCTACTTGAATTAATACATAGCGATTTATGTGATTTTCATGCATCACCTTCTTTAGGAAATAAGAAGTATATTGTTACATATATAGATGATTATTCTAGATTTTGCTATGTGTATTTGTTACATTCAAAGGATGAAGCTCTTGATAAATTCAAAATTTACAAGAGTGAATGTGAACTTCAAAAGGAAACCTCAATTAAAAGGTTGCGCACTGATCGAGGTGGGGAATACTATGATCCCAGTTACTTTCAGACCGTTGGGATTATTCATGAGACAACCGCTCCTTATACACCACAACAAAATGGTGTGGCGGAGAGAAAGAATAGAACATTAAAGGAAATGGTTAATTCCATGTTATCATATTCTGGCCTAAATGATGGATTTTGGGGAGAAGCCATGTTAACGGCTTGCTATTTATTGAATAGAGTTCCTAACAAAAGGAGAAATCTAACTCCATATGAGATTTGGTTCAAAAGAAAACCAAATCTGAATTTTGTTCGAGTTTGGGGTTGTAGAGCGATAGTGAGACTACCTAACCCTAAACACAAAACTTTGGGTGAAAGGGGAGTTGAATGCATATTCATAGGATATGCCGAACACTCCAAGGCTTATAGGTTTTATGTCATAGAACTTAATAAGCAGGTTTCGATTCATACAGTAATTGAATCAAGAGATGCCATATTTGATGAAAAGAGATTTTCATCAATAGGCATGGCTAAAGACCTGACTCTTATGCCTAGTACGAATCAAGAGTCAAATGTCACCCCTAGTGAACAAATTCCAGAAATTAGGAGTAAGAGAGTAAGAAAGAAGAAATCATTTGGTGATGATTTCCATGTCTACCTAGTGGAAGGGACTAGAAATGAGTTTGGCATTCAATATATGTATTGTCAAGGGGTTGAAAATGACCCTAAGAATTTTGATGAGGCCATGAAATCCCAAGATGTATCATTTTGGAAAGAGGCCATTAATGATGAGATGGATTCTATCATGGGTAACAACACTTGGATCTTAGTGGATTTACCACCAGGTTGTAAGCCTTTGGGTAATAAATGGATCTTCAAAAGGAAGATGAAAGTAGATGGAACGGTTGATAAGTTCAAAGCAAGGTTGGTGGTTCAAGGCTTTAGACAAAAGTATGGGACCGATTACTTTGACACTTATGCACCGGTTGCAAGAATCACTACTATTAGATTGTTGATTAGTCTAGCATCTATTCATAAGTTGCTAGTACATCAAATGGATGTGAAAACGGCATTCCTAAATGGAGAGCTGGAAGAAGAGGTTTACATGAAACAACCGGAAGGATTTGTTATGCCAGGACAAGAGCACAAGGTGTGCAAACTTATTAAATCCTTGTATGGGCTTAAACAAGCACCTAAACAATGGCATCAAAAGTTTGATGACGTTGTGTTATCCAATGGATTCATCTTGAACCAGTCGGATAAATGCGTATATA
The DNA here is from genome assembly GCA_963678935.1 of Umbilicus rupestris. NCBI lineage: Eukaryota > Viridiplantae > Streptophyta > Magnoliopsida > Saxifragales > Crassulaceae > Umbilicus > Umbilicus rupestris. The sequence goes on from OY787605.1 coordinate 6,677,595, forward strand.
GCAAATTTGATAACTCCGAAAATGGAGTAATCATTTGTCTATATGTAGATGACATGTTGATTTTTGGCACTAACATGGAATGCATAAATCAAACAAAAGAATTCTTGTCATCTAAATTTTCTATGAAGGATATGGGGGAGGCCGAGGTAATTCTTGGGATAAGAATTAAAAAGGTCGAGGGAGGTTTAGCTTTGACACAATCTCACTACATTGAGAAAGTGTTAAGGAGGTTTAATTATTTGGAATGCCATCCAGCAAGTACTCCATTTGATCCCTCGATTCGGCTTATGCCCAACACGGGCAAACCTGTGTCTCAACTAGAGTATTCTAGGGTCATTGGCAGTTTAATGTATGCTATGACTAGCACAAGGCCAGACATTGCATTCGCAGTGGGTAAGCTAAGTCGTTATACTAGTAATCCTAGTATGCAACATTGGCAGGCAGTCCATAGGGTACTTCGTTATCTTAAGGGGACTATGAATTTAGGTCTTGTGTACTCTAACTTTCCTTCGGTAATTGAAGGATATTCGGATGCAAGCTGGATCTCAAATGAGGAGGATCATTCGTCCACAAGTGGATGGGTATTCTTACTCGGGGGAGGTGCAATATCTTGGGCTTCCAAGAAGCAAACTTGTATCACAAGTTCGACGATGGAATCTGAGTTTGTGGCACTAGCTGCTGCGGCAAAGGAAGCCGAATGGCTTAGAAACATGATATATGAGATTCCATTGTGGGAAAAGCCGATATCACCATTAATGATACATTGTGATAGCGCTGCAACTTTGGCTAAGGCATATAGCCATGTATACAATGGTAAGTCTCGACACTTGGGTGTGAGACATAGTGCAATTCGAGAGCTCATATTGCATGGGGTGATTTCGATTGACTTTGTAAGGTCACAACAAAATTTAGCCGATCCCTTGACGAAGGGATTAGCTAGAGACTTGGTTTCTAAGTCTGTGACGGGGATGGGACTAAGACCCATATAATTTTCTAGTGGTGGGACACCCAATTCCTATCTAACTAGCGTTGGGTACGAATTCAATGTGGAAAGCCCACACTTAGAAGATTGATGAGCACATTTGATTATCCCCAAGCAAGTGCTCATGACCTACAAGCTAGGGGTTGAGGATGAACTCCTCTTAATAGATTCTTTGAAAAAGTGCTAATTGTAGGAGCACGATCTAGTGAGATTACCCACTAAAGGAATCTACCTATGTGAACATGAAGTTTATGGTCGCTTCAATGAAATTGTGGGTCAATTTCAATATGTTCATGAATGGATAGGGACTCAAGGGCCATTAAGAGTCAATGTTAAGTTAAGAGTTTGGAAGTGACTCATGTGTGTGTTATCTTCAGGTACCCAAATGGATTGATTGGTTCAATCCTTAGCGACACCAAAATTTCCGGGTATTTGGAATGTGTAACTACACTATGTGAAAATTCAATCCTAGTGACATTTTCGCTTATGCGTGAGTTGCTTAAACTTGAGATGTGCGGTGACACAAGGAAACCCTAAAATCGGGGGAGGATTGTTAGAGATTTTAGGGTTAATTAGCCTGGGATAAAATCTTGGTATCATGTAACATTAGATATGTTATATGGGAAGTACATGAATGATGTTTATGATCAAAGTGTGTATTTGGAAACAGAAACTAGCGCGCCCCAAGGCAACATTAACTAGCGCTCCCCAAGGCAACATTAAGTTCTTAATGTATTCTTGAGGCGCGGTAGTTAATGTCTTCTTCCGGAGCGCTCTTTTTCCGAAGCGCGCCCCAAGGCAACATTAACTAGCGCTCCCCAAGGCAACATTAAGTTATTAATGTCTTCTTGAGGCGCGGTAGTTAATGTCTTCTTCCGAAGCGTGACTTTCTGAATGAGACACATCTCTTTGGCTCAAGACACATCTTTTGGCTCAAGACACATCTTTTAGTCATGCATTTTCATTCTCTATCAAAGGAGAACGAATTCCTCACTTTTGTATCATCAAAAAGAATACAAACACAATCCAATAACACTCAAATACTTGTGTTATTGCCCTCTCTACTTACTCTTACTTTGCTACTTAGTTACAAGCCATAACAAGTAGTGCATCAGTAATATTATCCCACTTCAGATTTCAGGACACCCTTGGCTTTCATATAAGGGCTGAAATACTGATTTCGGAAAGTGACCACACGATATTACTTGAATCCAAGTTCAATTCCTACTTTACCGAAGTTGTCAAACAAGGTAACCTCAAAGGCGAATCCATCATCTCTCGAAGCCAAGGAGGACAAGCACCTTTCAAACCTACTCACCCCAACATAGCATGCATGATTTCCAGATATTTAGGAGGAGGACTCGATGTCTACAGCTTGGCAAGGTTTGATTTCCTGAATGGGATGCAGATCAGTACAGAAACCTGAGTCTTATTCCAGTTGATGCTTTGTGGTGCTGTCGAGTAATGCAAAGGTATATTTAATTTAACAACCTAACGGCAAGATGTTTATATCGTTAGGATTGTGTGTCACACCAGGGATACATAACACATTGGTGCATGTGCCATGAATATTCCAAACTCATCTATTGGAGAGCTCAAATAGGTACGTACCATATATATATAGACAGAAAAGCATCATACATTATCTGAAATAGACAATGACCTGTTATTTGTATTAATCAAGTAAACAACTAGCAGAAAGTTTTTTTTCTTTTACACTTGAACTGGGAAAAAGTGATGATAAAAAAATAATGTAGTTACAGTTGTTAAATGAAAGATTTGTCCCAAATAAGCATGGCAGGATCCTTAGTTACTTGCATTCTTTTATTAAGAACTTTATGATTCATGATATCTTTCCGCAAACATCTTTCCGGACAGTAGAAGAAAAACAGTTTGTATCCCACCCACACCTAAACTCATACCAAACCTGACTAACTGCCAGTTTATTGAGCAATAATATGACTCCCTTATAGAAATTTGAGTTAAAATTGTGAAGAAAATAGAGGTGGGACCATTTTGTGCGTCCAATTGGAGGGTGGAGTACACCTCGGCTATAATTGACATAATCATATCTAAATACCTTGGGATGAGAGATATACGATTGATTATTATAAGCTAATTATATTGAACGGTATTTTGATGCTAAAAGAGAACCTTGTGGAATAGAAATGAAAACAATCTGCATTACTTGGACGCTCCTTTTGCATTTCTTCTACGCGAACTCTTATTTTTTGAGCAATAAAGTTGAGGCGACGCCTTTACATTACTTGGAAGAGACGCCTCTACATTACTTGGAAGCGACGCTTGGAGGTCCAGGCATCACCTAAGTTTATGGCTTTAGTGAGGCAATGTCTGAATGAAAAGTAATGGCAATTAATGGTCTTAAGCGTCGCCCGACTTGATATGAGGAGACGTCTAAGGTAAGGCGTCGCCTGACTCACTTTCGGGGAAACGCTTGAGTATATCAATGAATTTTAGAGAACACTAGGGCATCGCTTAACTTAAGATGAGGCTACGCATAGAGTGAGGCATCGCCTGGCTCATTTATAGGCGACGCCTGACTATTATAGTATGTGCGCCCTTATAAAGAGGAGTATTTCTCTTCATTTAAAAACAATACAACAATCCTCCTCTCGATAGACGGTTAATTTTTACTTTCTTTGAGTTTGCTTTGAAATTTGATGTTGTGGTGATAGTGAAAGATAAGATCTAATTTGCCAGAGCTTCACTACTTGGAGCATTGTTGATAGGTAGTAGTTTTAACCTCTATTGTAATCAAGAAAGTGTTATTGAGGGTATGTTGTAGTCAAACAATATTATAATTCTAAATAAGTACATAGGGACGTCAAAGGTTGAGTTTAGAGTTCCTCAATATATGCTAACATCAAAAGTGTTCTAATAGTTCTACGAGCTGTTTAGAATCAAACGAATAATGTCAAGTCAGATGAGCATCATAGGCTAGTATCTATTACAATACTTCTCCCCCTTTTTTTGCACAAATGCCGAGAGCTTCAAACATCATCGGGCTGGACCGGGGCAGAACTGTTGGAAGAAGGGTACTCCAAGTTTATCGTAGAAGGCTGTCATCTGGGACTTCGTAACTAGTTCTTCTTGATTACTTCTGTCAAATGTGCACGTTCAGATATTAGCAGACTGATCACCCTGACCCTGAGAGCTGTGTCCACCGCAGGAGAAAAAATATGAACATCAGAGATTACTTCAGCAGTCTCTAGAATTTCTCGGGCAGGTTCCAAGTCAGGCTCTCCTTCAATATCCACAATATGGCGGCCCTTAAAGACCTTGTGGTCTAATGCGAACAACTATGGGGCACTCGACATACCTTCAACGGAAGCTCCCAACTCTTCATGTTGGCTGATCAAAAGCTGATAAATGAGTGAGGGAAATCCAATGCACAGATTGGACTTCGGCTTGACTGCATGTGCAGCAATCTGATCGAACACGATTTGCCCCAAATTTACCTTTCTCTTCTCCCCAATGTTGAATAGTAGCAGCCCCATTGCACGACTCACCTTCCCTTTGTGAGAGCTGGGCAACCAATTTCTTACAGCAAATGCATAAAGAATATCATTTTGTTGTCAAATCAGCAGAATTCAAACTATACGACACTCAGCCTCTACATAAACCCAAGTAAGAATAACAACTAATCTATCAGCACTAACCTCTTCCGGTGGGCATGCATTCTCATCAATGCCCAGAAATTTGTTTATCACACCCGGTGTGATCACCACCCTCAACCTTCTAACAAAACTTGTCCCATTGAGCAAATTGTTCACTACTCCAAAGTCTCTATCAATATTTGCTAAGAACTCCATAACCAAATGCAAGTTGTAGCGTTTAACAAAAGTCAGGGAGCGTAGCAGATTTACCTCTCTCAGTAGAGATATCACCTTTGGCACCCGATATCTCCCAATCTCCAGTAGTTTTTCAATCACAATCGTTCGGTGGTTGGTCACCTCCCAGGACCCGACAGCCTTTTCAGACTCAAACCACACTCCTTGTTGATCACTTCCTGCACAGCTGGAGTAGTTGGAGTGTGTGCAGCTCTCTGGGTGGACCCCTCTGACCGGGTTCTAAGGGCTATTCTGAAATCCTCAGAATCTATAGATTTTGCTTCAGCAGTCTGCTCAGCACCACTGGTTCTTTCCCTTTCCTCACGGGTTACTTGGGAAGATGCTGCACCTCCTCCTCGGCCACAGACTCTCCACTGCCGGTCGTAGCTTGTTCAGGTTCAGATGGAGGAGTGGGTACTGCAGCCACTTTCTTTTCCTAAGCCTTCTTCGATCTAATCTCCAGTGAGGTGCCCTCAGAGTCAGTACTAGATTTTGATGATGTTGAGCCACTCTCTTCACCACTCTGGCTGAGGCTTTTGCTAGTGGACCTCTTAGCCTTATCCACGTCGGAAGCCACAATGTCTGGGGAGGAGGACCGGCCAGGTTCACCCTGGTCTGTAGTCGGGATGGCTAGCCAGAGACAGAGTTCAGTCAAAATAAGTCTCATCGTATGGAGTGGAATCATTATTGAGACAAGGTGCACCTATATATACCGTACATGATAATTTTATAACTACTCCGCCTTACGTAAGAATTGTACCTGATATATATACCAAGGTCTTTATTAATATGGGTTCTCCACTAAAAATAATTAATGAATTGGTTAGTCTAAATCTGATGGGTTTAGGGTTTAGTCTAAATCTAATATATATACCAGGTCAGCCGCGGAACGTCTGTGGGTTCATTGATCCGAAAGCGAGGTGCTTCTTATTTTTTGCTGGAGAATCACTCATGGGAACGTCATTCCTCTTTCTTTTGTTGGGCTCACCCCTATGTTTGTAAACCTTGGCGCCCCTTGTTTTCATCATTTCTGATGATTCACTGAAAGCAGGAACAGCTGATCGTTGGAGATGCCAGAGAGAAAACTTGCCCTAGTTTTGTAAACGGAAACTTCCGGTTTTCCCTTTCTCAGCCCCTTTTTCTTTTATTTTAAAACACTATGACATGTGTGGCTATCTGAGAGGCCATTCTCTTTAACGCTAAAAAAACTACAGCTTTAAATCATTAGAAAGTGCTTCAACACTCTTTTTAGCTGTCTTTTCTGGAAATAAACTGACTTCTGCTGTGATCTTCATTTTCTCAATTCCTGCTTTAGTGGGGATATCATCTGACTATTTTACAACCCAGCGCTTTTGAACCTTTTGGATTTTTACTTCCACCCAGCGCACTTGCCATTTGTTCTCCTCAGACTTTCTCCAGTTTTGAATGGCTGTAGAAGAATGATGATTGCTTCGTTTCTTTCTATGTCTCCTTCTCTGGGGGAAAGTCTTTTCATCATTCCTGCAAGTTTCCTACACAATAACACGATAGCCTTGGTTGACCTGCTTCTATGCCCAGCGGTACTCATGTGTGCTTGAGGAATTCCTTGTTCTTGACTTTGTCATTTGATCGTCTTTGAGTCACCTCGTATCCGGTCAGTGTTGGGCACTTTCTCATAAGATGCCCAGTTTGATTACACACGTATCATCTCTTCTGCTTTGATCTGGATTTTCGAGCATGTGACTGATCTAGAGAGTGCTTCACTTGTATTTTTTTTTTCAGGAACTCTCTTTGAATCAACAGTGACTGAACCCTTTTGAGCACTTGCACTTTGAATGATTTCTAAGGCTTTGACAAATGTGGTTATACCTATTCCTTCCTTACCTGTGTATCCGAGACCTTCAGTCCCTCCTAAATACCTTTGGTAAGATAAAATCTCATCTAGAATGGATGATTCTCCTCTGGGTGCTTCACGAGTTACTCTCTGTTTCCATACCTCTCCAACTATCTTAGTATCATCTGATTGTTTCTTGGACAGAGAGGTACTGATGCTTTGAAGATTATCTCGCTCATCTTCTAGTTCCGAAACCTTTGACAATAGTTCCTGATTGGCTTCAATAACTTCATGACACTTCTCTTGCATCAGCTTGAACTGATCAGCTATAGTTTCTAATGGGTGTTACTCGTCATCATCGCTGTCAGATTCAACAATCCCATAAACAAACTCTATCTTTATTAAATCTGAATCATCATTGCGAAATACAGTAGTTAAAGAAAAATTTCTTCACTGTCATCATCACTCTAGTTTGCTGTGAGAGGCTTATTGTTCTTCTTCTGGTAACTCGGGCATTCACTCTGTCTGTGTCCATATCCTTCGCATTCCCAGCACTGGATTCCTTTCTGTTTGTCTTTTCCTTCATCATTGTCTTTGTCAGCATCCTTGTTCTTTCTCTGAGAATTTTCTCCTCTTCGGTTTCTCCCCCTGGATGACTGACCTAAGTATGAAGGTTTCTGATCCATTCTTTTCACGAACTTTCCAAGGTTTTTGAAGCAGAGACAATTGTTGATTGACATCATGTGGGACAACCTCTTTCTCTTTTGTCTCAGCTTTCAGCCCAAGGTCTTTCCCAGAGAGTGGTGAAGAAGTCTCAGTAAATTTCATCTCGAACTGCCTCAGCGACCCGATTAGCACCTCCAGCCTCGTGTTCTTCACATCTTGTGTTTCCTCGATGGTTGTGACTTTCATATCAAATTTTGAAGTAAGTGATCTGAGTACATTCCTCAAAGTTTTTCTTCATGTATTGCCTCCCCGAGTGCATGAGCCTCGTTTGATATGTCGCAGAGTCTGGCATTAAACTCTGTGAAAGTCTCTTCTTCCTGTATCTTTAGACTTTCAAATCTTGAGATAATCATCTGGAGTCTAGAAATATTTACCTTGTCTATCCCCTCTGATAAGCGGACAAATGACCTTATATTTGGCCATAATTTTCCCCTTACTTCTTGTTTGTTCCGTTATTTTATAAAGTCATTTGATGTTTTCTTTGTCCATTTCAGGTTAAAAATGCGTACTACATGATACGAAGTGGCCCGAAGAAAATCTGGATGAATTCCGGTCGATCGATATCAAAAACAGCAAAATTGGGCAAGACTGCAAAAGTGATTCGGCTGAATCACAAAGTGATTTGCCCACCAGCATGGCCGAATCATCTCTGCTGCACGAATCAAATTGACTCGGGGAGACCTTGAGTGGTTTGACCGAATCACATATGAGGTTGACCGAATCAGAAAGTGATTCGGCCAAGGGAGGAGTGAGCTGTCCGAATCAGTTTAGCTCTACGAGGATCTTGACCGAATCAAATAAGGGTTGACCGAATCAAAAAGTGATTTGGCCAGGACAAAGTGATTCGCACAGCTCGAAATAGCACTGAATAAATGATTCGGACACCCTGTCCGAATCAGTTTCTTTAAGCCTTGCCCGAATCAAGTGATTCGGGCACTGCGGGTAAAATTTGGAAATTTTCAAAGGGTATAAATAGAATGAGATGTAAAATTAGAAGGGCTCTCTTCCAGAATTCGAAACCCTAGGCGATTGGCTCTTGGAGAAGTTGGAGAAGTGTCAAGGATTGAAGGAAGAGACATGCAGTTGGAGATCCTACATCAACCCTCTACTCATCCACTACTCTTTTGCATCCAATTTGTGAACAATTTCAATTTCAATATCATGTTTTGTTTCAAACTCACCATGAGTGGTAGTCCCATTGTAGTTGGGATCCTTATGGATCCCTTAGGTTTGATTGTAATGCAAGACTTGTCTTTTTATCTATATGAATGAAGTTTGGCTGAAAATTCTCTTGCTTGTTCTTCATATCAATTTTGTGCACACCAAGTGTTTGACGAAATACCTAAGTGAGTACGAATTGGTAGAACACCTAGGGATGGAATGAGAGTTGAACCTAGGTTGTTTAAAAGATTGAGCATGTTAATTTTAGGTTGTGTTTGTGTGCGAGAGTGACATGCGCATTTCACTAGGCTAAGTATTGAGCGACTTTAGTTAACTATAAATAGACCGAGAGGTTGAGATTAGGAGACTTTAGTTTTACGTAGTTCAATAGAGCGAGAGTTTGAGAACCCTACTATTTAGGTATTATTCCCATTCTAGAGAAGGAGCGAGAGTTGAATTTAGGGTCTGTTCTTTTGAGCTTAACTTAAGTGACCTTAACTTAACTTAACTTAACTTAACTTTACTTAACTTAACTTAAGTACTTAAATTTTTTTCACCACAATATAACCCACCGCCACCACCACCACCACCAACACAACCTCCTAAGATATATATATTTTTTAATTTAATTTGTATGTTATAAATTTTGTTTAGTTTATATGTTGAGTGTGAAGCCTAATCTGCACAAGAAGCGCTATTGAGACCCTACGCAGAGCCGGAAGCTGATCGACCTGCTTGTCTGAAATTGTATTATTTACATATTTTCAGAGGTGGCAGCGACCGTCGTACAGGTCGTACGGGTCGCATGGCCCGTACTGGAATTTGTATGAACAGATTGGCATTTTTCAATCCTCAGTTGTGTCACGAACAATTAAGATGTACAGCAGATATACTTCTCCAACTTATCATCCAACTTGTCAACTTGATGTTGGCCCGGCAACTTTTAATTGATAGCAGACATGCCAGCGTTCAGGAATGGTCAGCAGCCACTTGGAATGTATGAAAAATTCAATTACCGACATTCTTCACTGCGGACAACCATAGAAAGAGCGTTTGCTGTTTTGAAGAACACATGGAAAATACTTCGGACCATGCCTCAAGTGTCAAATGTCCGCCAAATTGACATAATTCTAGCAACATTTTCTCTGCATAATTTTATTCGCTTACATAACTTGACTATACCTATATTATCACATGAGTTGATGCAGGGTAAAGCAGATTCTAATCTTTTTGATGTACTCCGAAAACAACAGATGAATCGGGTGCGAGACTGCATAGCTTCGGAAATATTTGCAGCATGTCCTGACAGTGAAATAACATGGACGATAATGAAATGTAATTTGTGGTCATAATTAGTTATCTAACTTTGTTTTGTAAATGTTGTCAACTCATACATTATGAAAGTTGTACTGTTAACTTATCATTCTGGAATGTAAAAGTTGTCAACTATTACATTATGTAAACATTGAGGAATGTACTTAACTTAACTTAACTTAACTTAACTTAAGTGACCTTAACTTAACTTAACTTAAGTATTATAAATTATAGTTCAAAAGAACAGGCCTTTAGAATGTGTGATACCTTAGCCTAGAACCATCACTCAAATTTACTCATGATTTAGACAAGTTTTGTGTTGCTAATCGCGTGACCTAGGGGTGAAATAGGATTCCAACTATGCTTTCTCTATTATTTACATCTTAGACCATACTTCATCTCGTCTTTAGTATTCACTAGAGATACCTCGCATAGAAAAAAACTCCTTTTTATTTAGTAGACTTGCATTAGGCATTACTAGCTAGCTTTCGACTAATCTAGGCTTTTCTCTTGGGTTCGAATCGAGGTCACTCGGATTATAAATATTGTTTGAACACCGTGATTGGACTAAGTATCTATACTACCACAATTTCGACAACGTTCATGAGCAATTTCAAGAATTTCTCAGGCTTGTTTGGCGGTTGATGGAGCGTATTTATACGCACCATTAAGTTGTTTATTCCCATAGTTTTATTACATTTTGCGTGACATCGATTATTCTTTGTAGTGTTTTCGTAACGCAGGTGTGTTCAAGATCGCATTGGAATTTATCGCATAATTGGAGCATTGTCATTCATTCATTCATTCAAAGTCAACAACAGTCAACAGTCAACTGAAGACTAGCTGGTTCAATCAGAACCGGTTCAAGCAGATTTGGTTCAATTTCAATTCAATCCCAAAATCCTAAAACATGGACAAAAGAGGAAAAAAGGACGAGTTACTGTGGACGACAGCGACTTAGGAAGACGACATTGACGGGGCTAGCGAGAGAAGCTGCTGGCTGGGAGGTCGTCGGAAATCACTGTTCACGATCGGTTACTGTTCATTGTGTACTGTTCATTATTCACAGCCGGAATCACTATTCACCGAGTTTTCTGTATTAGCTTTCATTCTTAACTCAGTTTGTAGCAAACTTAACCTAGTTTTTATTGTATTCGATGGATGTTATGAGTAGCTAAACCTCTATTTCAGTCTGGGGTTTGCATTGCAACATTTAGTTTGAGGTCAATGAAAACTTGTTTGAGCTAGTGATTTACTGCCCTTGTATGTATGAACTGAATGCTTTGATTATCAATTTAGTGTAGCTTAGCGGTGAGCTAGGTTGATATCAATTGTGTTATACTTGACTGGATTGCATTGTTGGGGAGAACCTAGCGGTAGAACCGATTTGTGGTGTTGGTCTAGCAACTGTTAAACTTATTCGAGAACTTAGCGGTTAAGAATAGGTAGAACTTTGGAATCGATATATCCTTAGCAGGAATATTGGGCTAGGATAGTATTCATTAGCTGACGCATGTTGTTCGACTGATGATAACTAGTTGCAGTGTATTTCCCCTGATTGATACTCTCTTAATTATTAAACTCAGTATTAAACATTGACCGTGGTTGACATTAGAATTCTATATTACTTGCTCTCTTTGGGTTCGACCCTGCTTACTGCTTTCTAAGTGTTGTTAACAGGTCTTTAAAAATACAAATTTGAGGCGCACAATGACGCACTGTCAGCGTTGTCACAGTTGGAGATCAACCTGAAATTGTTAGCATCCATAGCAGCAAATATAACATTCAAAGCCTTAGAATTTTCTGATGCTGCGGCTACCTCATCGTCAGTCCACTTGTGGGTTACTCCTGCACTGTCGACGGTCATTGGGGAGGACCATTCTGATATGACAACCCTCCAAGCCCTTTCATCAATGGCTTTGATGAAAGCCGTCATTCGAGCCTTCCAGTATCCATAGTTGACTCCCTCGAGCAATGGCGGCCGGCTGGTGCTTTCTCCTTCTTTCATGGAGGTCATATGTATTAGCAACACTCTTGGATCCCACTCTGTAGCGAACGGTTCTGATACCAATTGAAATTGTGCTTTGTTGTTGATGCGGGGATATAGCTTCTATTTAAGCACTCTCTGTATCTTTCTGTGGAATTACTCTGCTATCAGAATAAGAAAGACATAGTATTTGTTCACCCAGTTCGACAACTTACTTACGTCTGGGGAGGATGCTTCCATCCTCTAAGATTCCACTATCATAGTTCAAAGTACAAGGACTCACACCTTTACTTCTCACCTAGCCGAAATCTAAAGCTCAGTCTCATCTCCAGACTAGCAAGCAGTCTGATCTCACAGACTCTCTTCGTGCACTCTACACACTCTCAGTAATAAATAGCTACAGTTCTACCTCTCAAACTCAGCCTATTATATTATAGTGTATAGCTCACGGAATGCTTAAGCACACTCTTCACCAAAGTTGCTATATCTTGAGTCCCCTGTACTCCCAGCTCTCTCGCCAAGTAGTCGGACCCTCTGAGTTCTTCAAACTTGGCCTTGGCTCCCCCTCAATCAATGACATACTCTGTCAATATTGGGTAGCCTCGATCATTGCTCCTAAGCCCATGACATTGCCTGTCCGTAGCTGATCACCGAGCTCTTGACTGTTCCTCCAATGAGCAGCGCTCCAGTTAAACTCAGAACCAGTCCAAAATCAAACTCCACGAGTTCTGATTCCTCTGTGCAACATAAGCCTTTAACTCAGTGTATAAAACCCTGCTGCCGTGAGTTAATCTCTTCGTGTGCTCTTCTCTTGCGTTCTGTGTTTTCTCTCTAATTGAAGTCTCTCTTTGTGATGCCCTCTGCACTCCTTTTTAAGCACTCGCACCCCATAAAAGAGCCAAGCAACATTATCAGAATCTTCTCCAAGATTCTAGCAAGTTTATTGAAGATACCATTGCCAAATTTGAACCTCTTGGATCTTTATCTTTTTGAGCACGTGCTGGAGACTGCTGAGCTCTTGTTGACATCTGCATACCTCGCTGAGCTTCCCCGATGCCCGGCTGGATCAAGCCGGAACCACACTGTGCAATGCCTGATTATTCTGCTCTACTTCTGGATCATCACAGAGTGCTGAAGCAGACTCTGTTTCTGCAAACTTGTGTGTTGCCCCTCTTTTCTGTCTTTCCATCTCCCTTCAAATTCTGTGAAAATAAGTTGAGCTGTCCGTGTCGGTCGTACCAATACAGTTGATACGACCGATACGAAATTATCCACTCCGCACGGTCGATACGACCTCAGCTGAAAAATTAAAGATTCATCACGGTTGACGTTGGCATTTTAGGCAAGCAAAATGAAGTGCTATTCTAGTCACGCAAATATCAAACAATATTTATAACCGAGTGACCTCGGATCGAACCCAAGGGAAAAGCTTAGACTAATTGACAACTAATTAATGATACTATTGTAAGTCTACGGTTTTTGAGGGGGGTTTTGTCCTCCTATAGAGGTATCTCTAGCAAGCACTAAAGATAAATGATATTTTTGGGTTTTGCTTAATGAATAAAAAGGGTGACTAGGGATTCAACTTCCCCCCTAAGATATGAGGAAATGAAATAACTCACTAATACATGCATGAACTACATTTGGTTGATAAAAGTAACGCTAATGCATCATCCGCTCTAGGTTCAACTATCGCTCCTTCCCTAGAATGGAGAGGATACATAAATGACATGGTTCTCAAACTCTCATTCTATTGAACCGTGTAGAATTTGAGCCCCATAACTGCACCCTCTCGGTCTATTGGCCGGTTACTCAAATCCGCTCAAAACTTAGCCTAATGTCAAGAATGCATGTCGCTCTCACGCACAAACACTCCATCTATGATCATACAATAGCTATGAAACATCCTAAGTTCAACTCTCGCTCCTTCCTTAGGGGTTCTAACCAAGCATACTCACTTAAGCATTTCGTCAAACACTTGGTGTGCATACAATGAATACATAGCTAGGGCACAATATAATCAAACCAAACTTCATTCAATGCAATAACAATAGTGTTCTACATCATATCCAATCCTAGGGGATCCATTTAATCCCCAACCACAAAAGTAACTACTCACTCATAATGAGTGTGTACAAAAACATGACAACTAAGGGAAGCATAAATGAAAATACAAAGCTAGGGTTTAGGAGAGGATGATGTAGAATCTTCAATCCAAGCTTCAATCTTCCATCAAGCTTGGTCTTCCTTGAGTTTTTGTCGCCTAGGGTTGAGAAAAATGTGGAAGCTTCTTTCTAGGGTTGAGAGAAAAAGCAAGCTCTCTTTCTTTACTTGCATCTCATTCTATTTATACCTTTTCCAACATTTACACTCACTGCCCGAATCAGGTGATTCGGACAAGGCTTAGTAAGTTGATTCGGACAGGGTGTCCGAATCACTTCTTCTGCGTTAGCAACTCGGTTTTTTGACACTTTAAACCTTTGATTTACGTCTTGACGTAAACTAGGAAGTTGTATATCTTTGAATTACCTTTCCAACAAGCTATAGAACGTCCCAATCGGATAAGAATCGCGCGCTCGGCAAGCCTTCGAAGATAAACAGGTCAGTCTGCCCAGATTTGATCTACAGGCGAATTCTCCGCGAATCAAGTGATTCGGGCAGCCCCATAATTTTGATTCGCCCGAATCATTTACTCAGTGCTGGAAGGAAGCTGGCCGAATCACTTTTCCTTGGCCGAATCAAACGTGATTCGGCCTATCCTGAATTCCTCTTTGGGAGAATCAACTTTGTAGCGCTGGAATTCTCGCCTGTTTTGACCCCTTAAACCTTCGAATTATGTCTTGATGTAAACTATGAAGTTGTAGCCCTTTGAGTTAGATTTCCAACAAGACATGACACGCCTTAATCGGATAAGAAACGTGTGCTCGGTGAGCCTTCGAAGCTGAATAGGTCAATCATGGACGAATCAAACTAGCCTTTGCTTGATTTTGCTCTCTTTTGCTCTCGATCGACTAGAATTCATCCAGATTTTCTTCACACCACTTCATATCATGTAATATACATTTTTAACCTAAAATGGGCAAAGAAAACATCAAGTGACTTTATAAAATAGGGAAACAAACAAGAAGTAAGGGGAAAATATGGACAAATATAAGGTTATTTGTCCGCTCATCAACGGTCGTATCGACCGTGCCGAACGTACCTTCCGTATGGATACGGGCAGTACGGGTGATACGGGCCAAGGATGATTTGAGATCTTCTTCGGCGCTTTTGCACACAATTGCTTCTGACCTTGCTTTCCATGGCGCCTCAGCTGATTTGTCCTGAAATAAGAAAGAAAGTGTATAAAGACCAATAATACTCACAAAACGAACGAAAACAACTAATATACGCAAGCGAGAATAGTTCGGGAATCCAACCGATCACTTTTGCATTGAGGTATTGATTGCTAATTGCAGGTCAAAGTCTAAGCCAAATACTCATGAAGCGAGCGCCCTCGAGCGTCCTCTTTGGTTTGCCATTAGATATAGTGTTGAACTTCCTACCAAGCTGCTGGTTTGATCGACTCTTATCTAGCTAGGGAGGGTCCTCTCTATTTTGGATCAAGGGAAAGTTCCTGAGAGAAGAGAATCAAAAACCGCACCTAAAGTAGGGTGTTAGGGTAATGACATCCTTGACAAAAAAACAACCGCAAGAAGTTTTTACAGCATCCCGTGACAACAGAAGCTGGAGCAAGTATCGAAAACTATCAACCGACCACTAGAAGTCGTTATATCAAACCATAGAGACTCACAGCCAGAGCAAAGTAGCCGTTCAACATGGAACAGCACGGAGAGCATCCATAGGGTTGCTGAAGGCTTCAAAACAAGTGAGGGAGTCTCCTAGTCGATCACAGTTGATTAGAAGTCTTCATCAAGCGATCGGAATCGATTGACGAATGTAAGGTTCCAAATTACTTTTAGGAAATCTATTCTCAACAACTTGTAAGAATCTAGGAGAAGATCCTATGTGCAAGGTTGGTTGGAAAGATCTGCGAATCCTAAGGGAAATAGGATTCCTATTGTTGAGGTATGACATCTCTTACAAAACAACACAAGAAGATGCTATAACACTCCCTGAAGATTTAAGCTGGAGCACAACGACAAACTACAGCAACAAAGCATAAGAAACTGCTATAGCACTCTGTAGATCATAAAAGCTGAGGCAAGCTGGACAAAAGACAAATGACAGGAAACTGCTATAGCAACCCGTGATGATTTGAAGCTAGAACAGAATGGCCGATCAGCTTGAAGCTGCACGGAGAGACTCCGGAGAGGTGCTACCAGTGTCGCAGAGGTTCAAGGAGCTTTGCAAACGTCATCAAGTGTTCAGCAAACATCATCACGCGGCGGGAAGTATTCCAGAAAGATAAGGTTTTTAAATTCTAATTTTAGGAAACCAAGTCTCAACAAACTCCGCAAGAATCCAAGAGAAGATTCAAGTGATGCTGAATGGTCCTAGGAATTCAAAGGCAACAAGGATTCCAAAGCTGGTATTTGATGAAACTATAAGAGAAGGGCAGAGGAAGTTCTTTGGAAGATCGAGAATACCGAAGCAGTGAATACACACAGCGAGAGAATAAAAGTAGAAGGCTGAGTAACAGAGTTGTGTTGAGTACAGAAGAGATTAGAACTCGCAGAGTTTGATCAAGGATTGATCAACAAAATTCAACTGGAGCGTGGCTCGTTGAAGCGTCAAATAGTTGCTTCAAAGAACAGCTGCAGACAGGAGGAGTTGCAGGCTAATGGAGAGCCAGTCACTTCTCCTGATAGTGAGAGGTGGTCACTGATCGAGGGGGAGTAAGCTCTGGGTTTGAAGAACTCAGAGGAAGGCCGTCGGCTTGGCAGAGGGTGCTACACAAGCTGTCAACAGAAGTTACAACAATTCTGATATAGATATTGCTATAGCATTCCGTCAACTACACATTATAACAGCATTCCAGAAGAGCATACGTTTTGGAAAAAGTCTGAAGAAAAGTGGACTGCTGAAGAAGTAATTGTAGCATCCGGCAACTCCAAAGCTCTAAATGATATCTTTACTGCAGTTGATGCTTACAATTTCAGGTTGATTTCAAATTTTGATGTGGTCAAACAAGCATGGGAGATCCTCCAAACAGCTCATGAGGGAACAGACAAAGTGAAGATCTCTAGAAACCTTTAGATGCTGGAAGAGGAGACCATCTCAGAATTCAACGCACGGTTATGTGATATATCAAATGAGGCCTATGCCCTCGAAGAACCAATTCAGAAGGAGAAGCTGGTGAGGAAAGTCCTCAGATCTCTCACCTCAAATTTTGGTATAAAGGTGACAGCCATAGAAGAAGCAGAAGATGTTAAAAAGATGAGGCTAGAGGCACTGATTGGCTCGCTGAGATAATTTGAGATGAAAGTTACACAGGATGCTTGATGGAGCGTATTTATTTGATCCAAATTGAAATTTATGTTGCGTTGATGACGCGGAGATATAACTTCTTCTTAAGCACTCTCTATATCTTTCTGCGGAACTACTCTACTGAAGAATACAAAAGATAGAATACGTTTGTTCACCCAGTTCGGCAACTTGCCTATGTCTGGGGAGGATACTCCGATCCTCAAAGCTTTACTATATCTATTAGAGTACAATGGATTCCAAAACTAAGCCACGCTCTAGTTTAACCACTACTTCTAACCATCTCAGCTCAATCTGATCACACAGATTAGGTAGCAGTCTGATCCCACAAACCCGCTTCGTACAGCTTACACACTCTCAGTAATAAATAGCTACGGTTCTAGCTCTCAAACTCAGCCTATTCTATTACAGTGTATAGCTCACAGAATGCTTAAGCACACTCGTCACCAGAGTTGCTGTATCTTCAGTCCACGACACTCCAAGCTCTCCTGCCAAGTAGTCGGACCCTCTGAGTTCTTCAAACTCAGCATCGGCTCCCCCTTAATAAATGGCACACTCGGCCAATGAGTAACCCCGATCATTGCTTCTCAGCTCGGGACAATGCCTGTCCGCAGCTAATCACCAACGAGTAGCGCTCCAGTTGAACTCAGAACCAGTCCAGAATTAAATTCCACGAATTCTGATTCCTCTACACAACACAAGCCTTTAACTCAGTGTATAAAACCGTGCTACCATGAGTTAATTCTCCGTGTGTTCTTCTGTTGCGCTCTGTGTTTTCTCTCTATGATTGTGTGTTCTACTGCTTCACTCCTCTTTAAGCACCAAGCAGCAATATCTTACTCCTAGATTCCAGCAAGTTGTTGAAGATTCTGTTGCCAAAATTGAACCCCGTGAATCTTTATATTTTTGAGTACGTGCTGGCCACTGCTGAGCTCTTGATGACACCTGCATACCTCGCTGAGCTTCCCTGATGCCAGCTGCATCAAGCCAGAGCCTCACTGTGTAATGTCGAAAATCTGCTCTCGCTCTCGAACATCACAGAGTGCTGAAGCAATCTATATCTCTTGATACCTGTCTCTTGCCCATTCTTCAAATAGTGTCTCAGCTTCAGATCTTTAGGAATTGTTGAGGCAAACTTTGGATCTTTGTTGCTGTTGTTGTTTTGTCAGTCTTTAGATTGTGCTCCAGCCACCGATCTTCAGGGAGTGCTTCAGCAATCTCTTGAGCAGTTTTGTCAAGGATGCCTTATCCTCAACACATTGATTTGTTTATTCCCATTGTTTAGTTGCATTTTACGTGTGATAGATTACTTCTTTGTAGTGTTTCGCATCGTAAGTGTATCAAGATTGCTTTTAAGCTTTACGGCATATTTGGAGCATTCTAGGCCTCATTCAATCACTCAGGAATGCGAGGGAGCATTGGCTTGATAGGGAGAAGAAGTTTCGGGCAAGAATATCAATGCAGCAAAGGTGATTCGCCCAAGCAGTGTGCGAGTCAGAAGTGATATGCCCAGCTCAAAATCTACTACCACTTTGATTCGCCCAACCTGGTCGAATCACTTTGGTGTTGCACGAATCAAATGTGATTCGCCTAGCTCACAACTTACTAAGACTTTGATTTGCCTAACCTGGTCGAATCAACTATGGAGCCAACCCGAATCAGAGGTGATTTGCCCAAACTTGCACAAATCAACTGCTCAGTTAGCCCGAATGCAATGTGATTCGACCAGCTCCGGAACACACTGCCACATTGATTTGCTCAACCTTGGGCGAATTACTTGCAGAGCTAGCACGAATCATTATTGATTCGGTCAGCCCGGCCCAAATCGAAAGGTATAAATTAAAAGAGCTGCTTCCGAACAAAAAACCCTAAGCTAAGCTAGCCGCTCCTGGAAAAAATTCTTAAACCAGAGATCATCACAGATTAGAGAGACGCAATTCGGAATGATGCGAAGATCGATCGGTGAACAGTGCATTGAACAATGCGCAGCAGTTTTGTATTTTCTAAACTCAATTTTTCCTTATTACTAGATGAATTGTAGTAGCTGAACCCTACTTCAGTTTGGGGATTTGTATTGCAACGTACGGTTTGAGATACTTATGTTTCATAATTTGATTTAGTGAATTACTATTCTTCGTATGAATGACATGATGTGATTATCAAGTTAGCATAGTCTAGCAGTGAAACTGAATTGATATCTATTGCGTGATACTAGGATTGACTGCCTGATAGAGCCTAATTATATGCACTATTTAGATCTTAACACTGTGCTTGTTTGCATTATTTTATGTACAAGATTACTGGTTTCCGGTATTTTTGTATTCTAGGACAAAACAAGGGCCTAAGTCGGATACGTGCTAATAGGCGCGTTTAAGGAGCGCAACACGGCCTGCGGAGCTAGCAGCGCAAACAGGATAGGAAGTGGCAGATTCAGACTGCGGTGCGCTAACCAACTGCGCGAACCAACGTGCGCAGTGAGCCATGCGCAGGATAGTGGTATTTCCAAATCTTGAACACCATATCCCTACAAAATATCCTAGGATTTGGAAGTTGCCAAGAGTGTCCTCGGGCCTCACAAGCAGTATATAAAGAGAGGAAGGCTAGGATTTGAGAGATATCAAGGAGAGAGAGCTAGAACTGAAAATACACGAGCTGCTGCGAGGACCTGCGCTAGCCGACTGCGCGAGCCGAGACACAGCAACCTGCACGCACTTGCTTGTTACTGTTTCCTTGGACACTTTAGCTTTTATTTACTATTTCTATGATGTTTACTACTAGTATGTCTAGCTAAACGCTTTGTATCGGTTGGGCATGATCCTATGAGTATTTTCTTTGAGACTTGTGCTTAATGCATAGTTTGTTTGCTTGTATTAATTCTGTGCATACTGTTGACAGCTAGTTGCATGAGTAGGGGAAGCCTTGAACCGTAATCTTACTCTTACTACTTGTTGTTATATGTTTGAAATTCATAGTGTCTTAATTCGGCAGATTCTGTGAACAAGCAGTTGCTGCAGCACACTCTTGTTCACTTAAATAATGTCACAGCAAGCAATGAACAAGGCACAGGTTTGTTCACCCAGTTCGGCCAATCTGCCTACGTCTGGGGAGGACTATTCTTCAGTCCTCAATCCACTCAACCAAAGGTTCCAAGTACACTCGGTTACAACTCACGCAACCTATGCTACTCAACCTCGTGTGAACCACTCAACACAATCAGAACAAGCTCTGATTTGTGTCTGCACACCCTCTACAATATGTCAATCTAGAATAGCTCCTTTCTTCTCAAAGAACTTAGTCTATTCTAAACTACACTACTCAGCAGGGTTGCTGTAGCAACTGCTGTAACACACAGCTGAAGCACAAATGTCCGCATCGCTCCAAGGCCTTCTGCCGAGCCGGTCGAACGATTCCACGAGCGCTGCACACTCTGGAATACTCCCCCTCACTCAGTGACCACCTGCCACTAGCGAGTACTGCCGCACGACACTTGACCGAGCCTTCCACCCGTCAGTTCTTCCGCGGCTGCCCTTGATCAACCAACAAGCTCCACAGCTCTGAATTGGCTTCCAGATCAAGCACGAATCAGACTTTGCAAGTCCTGATTCCCTTCTGCAACACTCACCACAGCTCTGCGCTCAACGCTCTGCTCACGGGTGATGATCGAAGAAAACTCCCGTCACACACCAAGGATCCTCACTCTGAAATTTGTGTGTGCTCTCGTGTATCCCTCAGCTTCGATCAATCTCTCTGCTCTGGACCCCTTCAGCTTAAATAGCAGCCCCCACTTTAAGCAATGTCCATGTTTAGGCAATGACCCAATGGAATCAATTATCTCCTAAAATCTAGGAGATTAGATTTGATATTTATCTTCACTACAAATCTCCATCTCTGACTAGTAAACCTTGCTGGAAAATACTCCACAATATTTTAGAAATTCTTCTAAGAGCCTCCATAGATCAGCCAGACCTTCAAACCGAGCCCAGCAGACAGCTGCTACTCGGACAGTTGAAACAGCCACTTGAACAAGCACCTGCTGCAGCATCCCCTGCTGAAGCTGCTTCTAGTTCACTTCTGCTGCCTGCTTGTTTATTTGAGCTGCAGCAACTCCTTGTTCACTTGTGCTGGTGTTGTTTGCTTCTGCTGGAATTTCCTAAATGCTTTAGGAAACAATCCCATCAATTTTAAGGAAGATCCTCCAAGATCTCTACAAGATTAGGAGCTTTGATTTTCCAATCAAATCTTCACTCAACAAATCTGCCCTTGTTCTTGAGAGACACTCCAGAAATTTTCTCCTGAATATTCAGCTCTTTCCGGAAGCCCTTCGGTCCACTGATTTGTTGTTTGAATGCAATCTCCGAGAAAGCTTTGAATTTCTGCTACAGCATTTTAGCTCCAGCATCTGCTGTAGCACAAGCTGTCTGAAGGTGTGCAATACTTCTGCTACTGAACTTCTGCTCCAGAGGTTGCTATACCACTTGCTTACTCCACTGCTTGAGCACTGAGAAAGATCTCTACCCAAATTGCACAAGCTGATGTCTTCATGACCTCTTCCAGAATTCCGAGCGCCCCAAGGCAACATTAGGTCGCGCTCCTCGTGAAGACATTAGCCACTTAATGTCTTCATCTGGAGCGCCACTTAATGTCTTCATCTGGAGCGCCACTTACTGAGTTTGCTCACTCTGGAAAGCTCTTCATCAGCTGCTTTCTTTCCATACTTGCTGTAGCAGGCTCTAGTGCACTTTGTAGGAGTTTGTCAATGATGCCACATACCTTCACAATGTTAAACTAGTTGATAGCTTGACGGTGACAACTAGGAGTAACGCGCTAGGATAATCAGTTGCTACTGTGACAAGGATTCGTAGCTGCTTAGACTAGTTTCAAGAATTAATAGCTCATGAACTTTGATCGGAACATGCGCACATGTTAGGAAGCCTTGATCGGACACTAACTTCAGTTAATCGAACTATAGACGTTTAGAGTCGATGATAAGGAATACATTCATAGAGGATTGTCTGCACCGATACTTTTCATAATCATAGTACTTAATCCCTACTGCATGCGCACGTCTAGTGCAAATTCTGCTTTCACTACTGTTCTTTCGCGCACTTGCGCAACCCAATCACTCACAACCCCAATTTCGTAAGTTGTAGGTTACTAGCTAGAACGAGTCTGCTTGCTCCTTATGGGATCGACCCTGACTTAGCCGCTATACTAAGTGGAGAAGGAAGGATTAATTTGACGCGTACAACGACGCGCGATCACTTCCCTATTAGCTAAGCTTAGCGATAGAACTAATTTGGTATTGTTAGTTGAGTAATAGTTAACCAATTTGAGAATTTAGCGGTGAAGAATAAGTAGAACATTGTAGTCGGCATTACTTTAGCAGGATTGTTAGACTAGAATAGTAGTTTTACTAACTGATGCATGTTCTATCGATGATTACCAGTTGCAATGCATTTCCCTGAACTGAATATTTCTGAAATTGATAATCAACAATCTTCTTGCAAACCCCCCGTTTTTGTGACAATTGTTAGTAGAAATCTATAACTAATTGCTCTCTTTGGGTTCGTCCCTACTTACCGCTTGCTAGTTAGTAGGTCATTATAAATATAAATTTGGCACACACAACGACGTGCCGTCAAAGCTCAATGGCAATGGGCAACCGAGCCATGAACATGATCACATCCACGATGAAGTTCCCCCATAGGTCATTCCACCATTCAATGACGAGCCGAAGCAAATATTCAATTAAAAACAAAGAGCAGCTCGTCAATGGATGGCATACCAGGGGCAGAACAATAGAGGTGCAATGATGGAGGAGTTTGATGATTATGCCCCACCTCCACCATATTAACATCAACAAAATGGACAGCCACCACTTCAACAATTATATAGACAATTGGCCCGTCATGAGCCAACCTTGAGGGAGCTTTCAGCCCCTACATTCCAAAATCAGCCATGGTGCATCAACACTGACCCTGAAGAGGATAATTTTGAGATCAAAACCGCAGTCGTACACCATCTACCAAAGTTTGGGGGATTACCGGGAGAAGTCGCAACAAGACACTTACAAGAGTTCATCGGAATCTGCCAAACATTGAGGCCATACGCAGCTTCGGAGGAAAGGTTCAAATTAAAAGTATTTCCATTGGGTTTAACTGACCTTGCAAAATCTTGGTTTTTGTCTTTGCCTTCATGTAGCATTCGCACATGGGATCAACTACAAATGAAATTCCTCGACCAATATTGCTGAAGTCAGAAGAGAGCTATCAATGATCAAACAAGGATCAAGTGAGTTGATGTATGACTACATGGAGAGATTCAACTCGTTGGAACAAAGCTGCTGCAACTTGGGGTTCCGGAAAAGATGCTGGTAGAGTATTTATTGGATGGATTGAGGCCCCTCAAGCGGATGTTATTGGATGCCGCAGCTGATGGCTCCGTGCTGAACTTAACACCGGGTCAAGTATGAGACTTGATCAATGAGAACACTGAGAGTGCTCGATTCAGGAAAGAGACTAGTAGAAGTGATGACACCAGTAGGACAAGGAATGTCTCACATGTGGATTCCAACACCAATCAGTTGGCCAATGAAATCAAAGAGCTTAAGGAAATGATGTACAAGATGATGGTTGGGCAGGTGAGTGGAGTCAAGCATTGTGAGTTTTGCAGCACTTCAAGCCACAAGACAGATGATTGCCCTACCCTTCAAGAGGATGAGACGGTTGACGTGAATGCCATGGGTGGATTCCAGAACTTTAAGAACAGGCAGGTCTCGAGATAAATTGGACTTGCTGCGAACGATTTCAATTTGAGAAACGAAGGAGGATTCTAGCACCAAGGGCAGAACCAGAATGATCGGCAGCCACAGTAGCAACAAGCGTAGATGTACCGCCCTCTATTTTGCAACATGAGAGATACAACGGTCAGCATCAGCAAAGGAGGAATTACAATCAAGCTGACAAAAGCAATGTAAGTTCAGGCAAAGCATTTGAAGAAGTGGTTAGGGATTTAGCGAGGAGTGTGCAGAATCATCAAGCGAACACTGATGGTGCACTGGCCGAGTTGTCGAAGTATATGTCTCAATTGGCAGCCACCGTGTCCGAGCTCCAGAGTGATAAAGGAATGCTACCCTCGCAGACAATCCTTAACCCTAAAGGTAATATCAGTGCAGTGACTTTGAGGAGTGGCAAGAAGCAGAGGAGCGGTAGTCCAGCGAGCACTGTGGAAGCTGAAGACAAGAGAGATAATTCTGAACCTTCCGCAGAGTCTTTTGAAAAAATTTGTGCAGATCTCCCACTTCCGTTTCCTGTGCAGGTAGCGAGACTTAAGAAGATTCTAGCAATGGATCAAGAGCTATTAGAGCTATTCAGCAAAGTTGAGATCAACATCCCACTCCTCGATAAGTATGCTAAGTTCGTTAAGGATTTATGCTAAGTTCCTAGGACAGTAGGATTTTATCGCAGGTTCGTCGAAGACTTTTCAAAGAAAGCATTGCCACTGCCTCGCTTGCTGCAAAAAGATGTGCCTTTTGATTTTAATGATGAGTGCAAGGTAGCATTTGAAAAGCTCAGGGCAGCCTTAATGAGTGCATCAATCATACAAGCACCGGATTGGACCCAACCTTTCGGGACTATGTGTGATGCGTGACTATGTTGTAGGAGCAGTGCTTTTACAATGAAAGGATATGAGGTGGTGATTCATTATGCATCTAGAACTTTAGACGTGGCGAAGAAAAATTATTCCACCATAGAGAAGGAGCTTTTAGTTGTTGTGTTTGCTCTTGATAAGTTTTGTTCTTATTTACTTGGCTCTAAGGTTATTGTGTTTTCTCATCATGCAACCATTAGTACTTCATGGCTAAGAAGGAGTCCAGGCCACGACTTATCAGATGGATACTACTTATTCAGGAATTCGACGTTGAAATCAGGGACAAGAAGGGGATCGAGAACACAGTGGCTGAGCACCTGAGCAGAATAGTCACGGAGGAAGATGCTATGCCGATAATAGAGACATTGCCTGATGAGTATCTCTTCGCTGTGCATATGAAGAAACCATGGTATGTTAACATAGTTAACTACCTGATGGGTGGTCAGTTTCCTCATTCTCTCTCTAAAACTCAAAGATTGAAACTCAAGACGATGTGTGCTAGATAATGAGATTCTATATGTTTGTCTTTTTGTCATGAACATGCTTGTGGTGGACATTTTGGTCCTAAGAGAAATGCTAGGAAGATTTTGGATAGTGGATTCTTTTGGCCTCATTTGTTTAGAGATGCTTATGACCATTGTAAGAACTACGATAGATGCCAGAGGGTAGGAAATATTTCTGCTAGAAAAGAAATGCCTCAAAATCGGATAATTGTTAATGAAGTTTTTGATATACGGGGTACAGACTTTATGGGACCGTTTCCTACTTCTTTTGGTTATCAATACATTTTGGTTGCTGTGGATTATGTCTCGAAATGGGTGGAAGCTAAGGCCACTAAAAATGATGATGGAAAGACCGTTGAGGATTTCTTGCGTACTAACGTGTTTTGTAGGTATCAAAGGCGGTGATAAGTGATCAAGGATCACACTTCTGCAACAAGTGGGTTGCGGCAGTGTTTAAGCAATTTGGAGTGTACCACCGAGTGTCTACAACATACCATCCACAAACAAATGGGCAAGCAGTGATGTCCAATAGGGAAATCAAATCTATTCTCGAGAAGATGGTTAAGCCTTCGAGGAAGGACTGTTCCACAAGGTTGGATGAAGAGTTGTGGGCTTACAGAACAACATATAAGACGCCTATTTTGACCTCTCCATTCAGACTCATCGATGGGAAGGCTTGCCACTTGCCGGTTGAGATAGAGCAAAAAGCTTATTGGGCTATTAAATCATGTAACTTTGACTTGGCTAGTGCAGCTAGTGAGAGAAAATTGCAACTGAATGAGTTGGAGGAGCTGTGTCTAGAGGCTTATGAGAGCCAATCAGACCACAAGGCGAGGAGTAGGATTTACCACGATAGATTCATTCTCCGACGCTCATTTGACATTGGACAAAAGGTATTGCTATTCTCTTATAGACTTAAACTAATGCCTGGAAAGCTGCGTTCTCATTGGATAGGTCCATATACGGTGGTGAAAGTTTTTAATCACGGCGAGCTTGAGCTGAAAAAAACAAACACGGGGGAGAAATTCATGGTGAACCGCCAGAGGGTGAAACATTATCATTTAGATGATATCCCACCTGATGTGGAGTGCGAGTTCACTGAGCCGGCAAATGATGGGTGATGAGAGGTATTGTTGAGCCAATGACGTTAAACAAGTGCCCTCATCGGGAGGCAGCCTCAACGTAGTTAGGATTTGTTATCTGTTTCTTTTAGTTATTTGTTTCTTTTATTTTGAATCTTGCATGACTACCCTTCCTGACGATCTATTTGTATCATGAGGACGCAGTTTGTTTTAAGTATGGGGTGGGGGAGTTAGTATTATGTGTCAACATGTTTACCTTTATTAGCATGCATTAGTAGTAGTTAGAGCACGTTTTTTATTTTTATTTTTTGGATGCTGCGATGCTGCTGGTTTTATGAGGTTATATGCTATGATTATATGCTACGATGAAGATGCTGATTTTATGAGATGATGTTCCAATTCTATGAGGTTTTGATGTGTATGCTTTACATGATTTCTATAATATTGTGATGCTAGTGACTTGATGTTATATGTTCTTTTGAATTAAAATATTACAGGATGTGGAGTTGAGAGAAAATGTTCTAGAGAGACTTGACACACGTTCGAAGGTTCAAGGGTTAGTCATGTAGCATGCAGAGTTTGTGGAGGTTCGCAATCCGAGTTAAGAGGACTAAGACTTTCACTCCACCTTTGTAGCGTTTATGCAATGGTGGGACGAAAAAACAAACCGTCCTATCTCTAGTCCTAGTAATCGGGAATGGGTGGGTAACCCCTATCCTGCCTCGCGCTGAAAGGATAATGATGAGAAAGAGCGGGACGAGCTCCATATGCTGTTATTCGAAGGCTATGATTAAAAAGGTTCAAAGATAAAAAAAAAATGAAAAAGGACAAGCAATTCACATTAGAGAGCGAAGCTCAAAAAGAAAATTTAGACAAATGTGAAAGAAAAAATCAGAAAAGCAATCGAGTTGAGTAAAGTCTTTAGACCAAACAAAAAGAAAAAGGAAACAAAGTTGAGTTCCTCATAACTTGGATTATCACGTGCTAGAGAAAACAAATTCAGGGTAGAAGCGTAACTATGACTTCGAGCTGGAGAATGGAGTCAGGAGTCTAAAGAGGATTAACTACCAGTCATCCATTGAATCCATCTCTCGACCTCACAGGTAACATGTATTATTGAAGCTTCTTACTGGACATTATTAAAGAATGAGTGTGAGCATATGTTGATGAACTTATTAGTAAGGACATCTCGAGTAAATTCAGTGTTTAGTCTTTGGCATGATAGAAGTGATTTGAATGTTTGCGAGTCTTGATTTCATTCTTGTTTGGGGACGAACAAAGATAAGTGGCGGGTGGTTTGATGGAGCATATTTATACAATCCATCGAGTTGTTTATTCTCATTGTTTAGTTGCATTTTACGTGTGATAGATTACTTCTTTGTAGTGTTTCGCATCGCAGGTGTATCAAAACCGCTTTTGAGCTTTACGGCGTATTTGGAGCATTCTAGGCCTCATTCAATCATTCAGGAATGCGAGGGAGCATAGGCTTGATAGTGAGAAGAAGTTTCGAGCAAGAATATCAACGCAGCAGAGGTGATTCGCCCAAGCAGTGCTCGAGTCAGAACTGATTCACCCTAACAAAGGTGATTCGTCTAGCTCAAAACCTACTGCCACTTTGATTCGCCCAACCTGGCCGATTCACTTTTGTTTTGCACGAATCAAATGTGATTCGCCGAGATCAAAACTTACTGAGACTTTGATTCGCCCAACCTGGTCGAATCAACTATGGAGCCAGCCCGAATCAAATGTGATTCGACCAGCTCCGGAACACACTGCCACATTGATTTGCGCAACCCTGGGCAAATCACTTGCCGAGCTAGCACGAATCAATTTTGATTCGGTCAGCTTGGCCCAAATCGAAAGATATAAATTAAAAGAGCTTCTTCCGAACAAAACCCTAAGCTAAGCTAGCCGCTCTTGAAAAAAAAAATCCCTAGACCAGAGATCATCGCAGATTATAGAGACGCAATTCGGCTTGACGGGAAGATCGGTCGGTGAATAGTGCGCATCAATTTTCGTATTTTCTAAACTCATTTTTTCCTTATTACTAGATGAAGTAGCTAAACCCTAATTCAGTTTGGGGATTTGAATTGCAACGTACGGTTCGAGATACTTATGTTTCATAATTAGATTCAGTGAATTACTATTTTTCGTATGAATTGCATGCTCTGATTGTCAAGTTAGCATAGCCTAGCGGTGAAACTGAATTGATATCTATTGCGTGATACTAGGATTGACTGCCTTATCAGCTAAGTCTAGCAGTAGAACTAATTTGGTATTGTTAGTCGAGTAATAGTTAACCTATTCGAGAACTTAGCGGTTAAGAGTAGGTAGAACATTGTAGTTGGCATTACCTTAGCAGAATTGTTAGACTAGAACAGTATTTTTATTAATTGATGCATGTTCGATCGACGATTACCAGTTGCAATGCATATCTCTGAATTGAATCTTTCTGAAATTGATAATCAACAATCTTCTTAGAAACCCCCCTTTTTTATGACAATTGTTAGTATAACTCTATAACTAATTGCTATCTTTGGGTTCGACCCTACTTACCGCTTGCTAGTTAGTAGGTCATTATAAATATAAATTTAACGCCCATAACGACGTGCCGTCAATGCTACAACAGTTTCTGGAAAAAACCTTGGGATGAAAGTTGTTACAAAGGAGAAGGAGATTCTCCCAAATGATGTAGGCAACACAACTGTCCCTTGGTCAAAAACTTCGGCAAGTTCATGAAGAGAATGGACCAGAAACCTTTTTATGCGAGTCAGTCATCGAGGGGGAGAAACAAAAGAGGAGAAAATTCCAAGAGAAGAAACAAGGGTGCTGACCAAAATAATGAAGAAAGAAAAGACAAACATAAAGGAACCCAATGTTGGGAGTCGAAGGATATGGTCACAGAAAGACCGAATGCTCGAGCTACCAGAAGAAAAACAACAAGTCCCTAACTGTGAACTGGAGCGATGAGGACAATGAGGATGATACTGACCATAAAGGAAATTTAGTCCTGACTACGCTAACTGAGTATGAGACTTCAGATTCAATAAATCCAGATTTTGTTTATGGTATTGTTGAGTCTCAAAGCAGTGATGAGGAAGTTATCTCAGAAGAGTCAATTGCCAGACAATTCAAACTGATACAAGAGAAATGTCTCGAAGTCATCGAAGTGAACAAAGAGCTGCTGTCAAAGATATCCAGATTTGAGGGAGAAAGAGACAAACTTCAGAATATCATTACCTCACTAACCAAGGGACAACAACTAGATGATGTTGAGATCACGGGGAAGGAGTGTCAACAAAGAGTTGCACCTGGGACAACCGAAAGAGAGGCATCCATTCTAGATAAGATTCTGGTTTACCAGCGATATGGAGGTGGGACTAAAGGCCTTGGATACACAGGCGAAGAAAGCACTGATGTGACTACATTTGTCAAAGCCACGAATCTGGAAGAAACTGAGAGACCAGCAAGTGTCCAGGAGAGCCCAGTTAGTGTTGTTCAACATGTTTAGAAAAAGATGCCAAAGAAAAGGAATAAGAGAATGCTGACGCAACCCCTTGATCATTCTCCAGCTCAAAACCCTGGAACAAAGAAGGGGAGATGCTACTTCTGTGATCAAGCAGGACACTACTAGAGACACTGTCTAATCCTGACCAAGTATAGGAAATCTCGAAGAGCAACAACAGCCAGTCAAGATAGAACATGTAGATGCCCAGTCCACCTATGAAGTCTACAACATGTAGATGCCCGTGTACAAGGGATATTGTTTTACTATGCAAGAAACCTTCAGCAGTATTGGAGGGACAACTAAACCAAGACGGAGGTACAGAAAGAAAAGAAGTGCGAACCACTCATCCACAGCCGGAAAAAGGAGCAAAGCACTAGAAAAATGCAATTGTCAAAGGCACTGGGTACAAGTGACGAAGGACACAGCTGTGGATAAACAGCCGCCCGATATCTCCACGGAAGCACAAGACGAGGGCCAGGCTTATGCGCCAAAGTTTACATTTGATCCAGATGAGGAACTGAGCAGAGTGATACAACATTCTCTAGTAATTTGAGGCTGTTACTTGAGAAATTTGCTCATGCACGGAGGAGTCGACAAGTGCCCAGATTTTTGAAGAAAAGAAAAGAAAAAGGAAAGAAGTGGGGAGTTTTCTAATTAACAGCTTTTGACCTAGGACTTGACACTTCTCCGGCGCCGTCAACCTCTAGCAAATCTCATCCTCACAAAATCAGCAATAATGGTCCAAACAAGGGGAGGCAAGGCGAACAGTCATAAGGAAGGCTTCAAAAAGAGAAAGAGCAGTGAAGTTCCACTGAGCGAACCTCCAGCAACAGAAATACCTACAAGGAGCTCTGCTCTTCAAGCCAAATAACATGAAGAGGTCCCGCGCCTGACCTAAAACCCACCCGCCAGTCAGTCCGAGGCTGAACCTTCAGCATGAAGAAGGACGGTCAACATTAGTGAGTTTTCGTGTGCATAAGTCGATGAGGAGCTCCTGTCCACCAGCAAGAGCTGTAGTAGCCAATCTGCTAAGGTTTCAAAATTCAGATTTTAAGAAATCAAATCCTAACAAACTCCGCAAGAATCCAAAAGAAGATTCAAGTGATGCTGAGTGGCCCTAGGAATTCGAAGGCAACAAGGATTCCAAAGCTGATATTTGATGAATCTATAAAAGAAGTGCAGAAGCTGTTCTTTGTGAAATTCTGCTGAGCTGCTGATGCCGAGTTATAGCCTCTGGAGTTATAGCTTCTGCTTAAGCACTCTCTGCATCTTACTGCGAAAAATATTCTACGGACTAATGACAAAGAAACAGTATTTGTTCACCCAGTTTGGCAACTTGCCTACGTCTGGAGAGGATGCTCTGATCCTCAAGATTCCACTATCTAGGTTAAAGTACAAGGACTCACACCTCTACTTCTCACCTAGTTTAAATCTAACGCTCAGTCTAATCTCCTAGACTAGCTAGCAATCTAAACTCACAGATTCTCTTCGTATAGCCTATAGACGCTCAGTAATAAATAGCTACAGTACTGCCTCTCAGACTTAGCCTATTTTATTACAATGTGTAACTCACGGAATGCTTAAGCACACTCTTCAACAGAGTTGTTGTATCTTCAGTCGACGACACTCCAAGCTCTCCTGCCAAGTAGTCGGACACTTTGAATTCTTCAAACTCAGCCTCTCCTCCCCCTCAATCAATGACTCACTCCGTCACTATTGGCTAGCCTCGATCAATGCTCCGCAGCCCGCGACAATGCCAATCTGCGGCTGATCACCGAGCTCATATTGTCCCTTCAACGAGAAGCTCTCCAGTTGAACTCCGAATCAATCATGACTCAAACTCCACGAGTTCTGACTCCCTCAGCACCACACATGTCTTCAACTCAATGTATAAAACCCTGCTACCGTAAGTTTATCTCTGTGTACTCTCTGTGTGCTCTCGAGTTGCTCTCTCTGATCATGTGTGTTCTTTGTTATGTCCACGCCTTCCTTTTCAAGCTCTTCAGCATGCTGAAAATGCCAAGGATCATTATCAAAATCTTCTCCTAGATTCTAGCAAGGTTGTTGTAGATTTCGTTGCTTAATATGGACGTTAGGATCCTTATCTTTTTTTGACCATGTGCTGGCAATTGCTGTGCTTTGGATGATGTTTGCACGGCCGCTTGGTCATCCATGATTTCTGCCGTGCCTTGCCGGAGTCTCTCCGTGCATCTCCAACATGATCGGATATTCTGCTCTAGCTCAGGATCATCATGGAGTGCTGAAGTGGAATTTGTCCTCTGTCTGTTTCCCAATGTGTCTCAGCTCTTGTGATCCACAGAGTGGTTCAGCAGACTCTGGTTCTTCATTGTTGTTGCTTGTTTTATCTGTCTTCAGATTGTGTCTCAGCCACCAATCTTCAGGGAGTGCTTCAGCAGTCTCTTGTGAAGTTTTGTCAAGGATGCCATACCTCAACAATTTCCTCCTTGGCATTTTTGACAGAACTTCAGCCGTTGCAGCCTTCTCACTTGACTGACAAACCTGTCATATCATAAACAATATTATCAACACCATCTTGGCAGCAAACTCTCCCCCTTTTTGTCACAAATGACAAGAGTCCTTGCACATTGTCTTTTGCTGCCATGGGTTGCAATAGCAACCTATTCTAGAACCTCACATAACCCTAGAGCGGACCTGAGCTCCTCGAACCGAGCTCCAACCAATAGTTTTATGAATATGTCAGCCAACTTCTTCTCAGTAGCAACTTGTCTCTTCATAATGATTCCCTTCTCCACAGAAAACACCACTGAGATGGTTTCTGATCTTCACATCAAATTTATTCGCGACTGTTGATTTCTTTTTCAAATATCTAAACACGTGTCGATTTCTGTCACCTTTGGTGACAACGACCAAAAGTTATAGCTCCAAATTACCAGAGAGTGCTTCAACACTCTATTCAG
The DNA here is from genome assembly GCA_963678935.1 of Umbilicus rupestris. Taxonomy (NCBI): domain Eukaryota; kingdom Viridiplantae; phylum Streptophyta; class Magnoliopsida; order Saxifragales; family Crassulaceae; genus Umbilicus; species Umbilicus rupestris. Next base: position 6,710,538 of record OY787605.1, read on the forward strand.
CTGACTTTTCTGGAGAAATAATCTTTGGCACATGATTCTGTTCATCGGCTCCTGCTTCAATGGGGACATCAAGGGGTTGTTTATCCACTGTAGTGTTCTATCTTACCTCCTCCCACCGCATCTGACTCTTGCACTTTTATGGGGTTTTACCCCTCCTTCTGGTAGTGGATAAGCAGTCCGTGCTTCTTTTCTTTCTATGCCTCATTCTCTGATTGTTTGACCCTCCAATACGACTGAAGATTTTTTGCATAGTAACACGATATCCTCTGCTCATCGGCATGTGCGAGCTATAGTATTCGTAGGTGATCAGAGGACTTCTTGTTATGACTTGTCTGGTATTTGGTGGTCTTCAAGGCTTCCTGCACTTAGCCAGATTTAGACACTGTCTCTGAAGATGTCTTGTCTAATTGCACGTGTAGCATCTCCTTTTCTTTGATCTGAGATTTCAAGCAGGTGATTGATCAAGAGATTGCTTCAGCATTCTCTTGTGTTTCCTTTCTGGTAGTTCTTCCAGAATAACTGTGATAGGAGCCTCTTAAACAATATCACTTTGATAAGTAATTGTGGCTTTGAAAAATGTAGTCATACCTGTTCCTGTATCACCAGTGTACCTGAGAAATACCTTTGGTAAGCCAAAATTTCATCAAGAATGGATACCTCTCACCTGTTTGCTCTAAACATAGCTTTCAGTCAACAGTTTTCACTTACTAATTCAGCATCATCTGAATGTTGTTTTTTGGACAGAGATGTGATGATGTTTTGAAGCTCGTCTCTTTCTCCTTCCAATATGAAAACCTTCGACAGTAATTCTCTGCTGGCTTCAATAACTTCCAGACACTTCTCTTGTATCAGTCTGAACTGATCAGCAATAGTTTCTACTTAGAACTCTTCATCATCACTGCTGTCTTTATAAGAGAATAAAACATTTTGATGTGTAGTATCATCGGATTAGAGATACTTTTCAACTATCCCATAATCAAAGTCCGAATTTATTGAATCTGAAGTCTGATATTCAGTTACCGTAGTCGGGGCTAACTTCCTTTTGTTGTCAGTATCTTCCTTTTGTCTTCATCGCTCCCATTTGCAGTTAGGGACTTGTTGTTTCTCATTTGGTAGCTCAGGCATTCAGTCTGTCTGTGGCCATATCCTTTGAACTCCCAGCATTGGATCCTCTTCTCTTTGTCTTAGCTTTCCTCATTATTTTGATCAGCATCCTTGTTTCTTCTCTGGGAACTTTCTCCTCTTCTGTTTCTCCCCCTAGATTACTGACCTGCATAAGAAGGTTTCTGGTCCATTCTCTTCATGAACTTGCCAAAGTGGCTGACCAACAGGGACACTTGTTGGCTCACATCATCTGATACAGTCTCCTTCTTCTATGTATCATCTTTCAGCCCAAGGTGTTTTCCAGAGAGTAGTGAAGCTTCCTCTGTAATTTTCATCTCAAGCTGTCTCAGTGAGCGAATCAGTGCCTCCAGCGTCATGTTTTTCACATGTTGAGCTTCTTCTATGGCTATGACCTTCATGTTAAACTTTGATGTCAGGGACCTGATAACTTTTCTGACTAACTTATCTTCTTGTATCGGTTCTCCGAGGGCATAAGCTTCATTTAATAGGTCGCACAGCTTGGCATTGAACTCATTGATGGTTTCTCTCCCCCCCCCCCCCCCCCCCAGCATCTTCAAGCTTTCGAATCTTGAGGTGATCATCTGAGTTCACAAGCTCTTCACCTTGTATGTTCCCTCATGAGCTATCTCAAGGATGTCCCAAGCCTTTTTCGCAACGTCACAGTTTGAGATCAGCCAAAATTGTTAGCATCAACTACGGCAAATATTGCATTGAGGCAATTTCTTTAGCAGTCTATCTCTCTTTGGATTTCTTTTGTGCTACTCCTTTATTATCTATCACCAATGGATGTGCCCATTCCTAGATCACAGAACTCCATGCCTTCTCATCCATGTCCTTCAAGAATGCTTTCATTCGAGCTTTCCAATACCCATAATTACATACTTCGAGCAACGGGGGTCAGATTGTGCTTTGTCCTTCCTTCATGGCGGTCGTAGATGTCAGCAACGCAATCCTAGATCACACTCTATGTGCCGAGTGATCGGCTCTGATACCAATTGAAATTCTGCTGCGCTGCTGATAGAGCCTATTTATACACATTATTTAGATCCTGACCCTATGCTTGTTTGCATTATTTTGTGTACAAGATTACTGGTTTCCAGTGTTTTTGTATTTCAGGGCGAAACGAGGGCCTAAGTCGGATACGCGCTAACAGGCAGCGTTTAGGACGCGCATCACACAGCCTGCGGAGCTAGCGGCGCAAACAGAGAAGTTGGCAGAGTCGACAACGGTGCGCTAACCGATTGCGCTAACCAGGAGCAGTGCGCCATGCGCAGATAGTGGTGTTTCCAAATCTTGACACCACCAGATTTGGAAGTTGCCAAGGATGAGCCTCTTGAGCAGTATATAAAGAGAAGAAGGCTAGGGTTTGAAAGAGACATTGATATCATCCAGACACACCACAGCACACGGGAGAGCGGCAGAACAGAAAAACACACGAGCTTGCTGCGAGGACCTGCGCTAGCCGACTGCGCCAGCCGAGACACTGCAACCTGCACGCACCTGCTAGTTGCTGTTTCTTTGACACTTTAGATATTATTTACTGTTTCTATGATGTTTACTACTAGCATGTCTAGCTAAACGCTTAGTATCGGTTGGGCATGAATCTATGAGTATTTCCCTTGAGACTTGCGCTTAATGCATAGCTTGTTTGCTTATATTAATTCTGTGCACATTGTTGGCAGCTAGTTGCATGAGTAGGGGAAGCCTTGAACCGCAATCTTACTCTTGTTGCTTGTTGTTATATGTTAAACTAGTTGAATAGCCTGACGGTGCCGACTAGGAGTAACGCGCTAGGATAATCAGTTGCTACTGTGACAGGATTCGCAGCTGTTTAGACTAGTCATAAGAATTAATAGCTCATGAACTTTGATCGGAACATGCCCACATGTTAGGAAGCCTTGATCGGACACTAACATTAGCAAACCAAACTGTAGACATTTAGAGTCAATGATAAGGAATACACTCATAGAGGATTGTCTACGCCGATACTTCTCATAGTCATAGTACTTAATCTCTACTGCCTGCGCACGTCTAGTGCAATTCCTGCATTTTACTACTGTTTACTCGCGCATTGCGCAACCCCAATCACTCACACCCCCAGTTTTCGTAAGTGCAGGATTCTAGTTAAAGCTAATCTACTACCTCCTTGTGGATTCGACCCCGACTTAACCGCTGTACTAAGTGGAAGAGGAAGGCAACACAGCGCAGGGGAGGCAACACAGATAAGCTTTAACCAGCTTAGGTTTTCTTTTAATAGTTAGTTAATTCGGTTTGTTTTATTTTCGTTGTTGTTTCTGACAGCGCGCAATCACCATTAGCCTGCGCAACCTTGAAACAGTTGCGCTTGCCAAATTCTAGTTGCGCACTGACAGACGCAACAACTTAGTTATCTTTTAATTTTGTTTTCTTTGAGATTTAGAGCAGGTCATGGAGGATAACAGTGTCGTTGGGGACAACTTAGGGGACAGAACCCCGGAAGAAGCGAGAGCACATAACCGCGCAGCCCTGTTCAGAGAGGAAGTGCAGCGCGAGGTTGAAGCAAGGATGGCCGCTGAACTGTATAATGCGCCACCCGCACGACAAGCTGCGCGACGCAGGACAGTGCGCGAGATGTCAGCCCCACTCACAGTTAACCAGCCATGGTGCATCGTGCTTCCACCAGACAGTCATTTTGAACTAATGAGCTCGCTCATTCATCACATGCCCAAGTTCCACGGGATGAACAACGAGAATCCAGTCAAGCATGTGCGAGAGTTCCTAGTCATTTGCGAGAACATGAAGGCCGAAGGGGAGAGCGACGAAGCGCTGAAGATGAAAGCGTTCCCATTTTCACTGTGTGACACAGCCAGGCATTGGCTGATGAACTTACCAGCAGGATCAATTCACACATGGGAGCAGCTGCAGAAGAAGTTCCTGGACAAATTATATCCCGCAGCGAAGATCGCTCTACTCAGGAGGGAGCTGGCCGCACCTAGGCAGAGCGCAGGAGTGTCGCTGTCAGAGTATTACGAACGTTTGAGGGAGCTAGAGGCCAACTGCTACAATCACGGCCTGCCCCAAAATGTGCTGATAGAGAATTTCCTGAATGGACTGCTGCCCATGGAGTTGAGATTATTGAACGCATGCGCAGGAGGCGACATTTGCAACATGTACCCAGAGGATGCGTGGCAGCTGATAGAAGACTCTGCTGGACAGGTAAGACATCAGCTAACACTTGAAAATAGTCGTGCTCGTTCTGTGCATCAGGTAGAAACAAGCGCTGAGATCAAGGAAATGAAGGCCATGCTGCAGAAGTTGATGAGTGCGCAAGGCGCACAACCAGTTGGGCCAAAGGTATGCGAATTCTGCAATTCCACCGAGCACAAAACCGATGCATGTCCCACGCTTTTTGAGGAATCAGGAGATGTCAATGCTCTTGGAGGATGGGATAATAGAGGGCCACAGAGGCAGAATCAGCCGCGTTTTGGATTAGCCGCAAATGGGTTCAGATGGAAGGAGGAAAACAATTTCCAGAGGCAGTCCACGGATCAGGGCGCGCCACTGCAGACGCAAAAAGTTGCGCCCTACAATCCACCACATCGCCGCTCTGACGCACCAGCGCAGAACAACCAGCAACCGAGGCGATCCTTAGAAGATATCGTGGGGCAGCTAGCAGACACAGTGCGCAAGAATGATGAGAAGTATGACAAGAGGTTCGAGTCCATTGAGAAGCAACTATCACAAATTGCGACCACGGTGTACGAGCTGAAAAAGAGCGATGGCAACCTGCCTTCGCAAGTGATTCAGAACCCCAGGGAGGAGTCAACGCTGTGACACTGAGGACTGGGCGCACAATAGGAACAGAGCAGACCACGAAGGCTCCCGCGCAACCAGTTGTGCAAGTCCCGGATCCAGCAGAACAAAACGCGCAACCAGAAGAGCCAGCCACAAGCCAGCAGGGCGAAGCGCCAGGTATAACACAATTAAAAGACAAGGGCACGAATCGTACTAACATACTTGCACCTTTCCCTGTGCAGGCACCATCGGCTAGGAAGGAAGCGCTCGATAAGGAGCTCTACGAGTTATTCAGTAAGGTGGAAATAAACATTCCCCTTATTGAAGCAGTTCGGCAAATCCCTAGGTACGCTAAGTTTTTAAAGAGTTGTGCACAAATAAGAGAAGGAAGGGCGAGTGCGCACAGGTCATGCTAAATGCGCAAGCCTCAGCGATCGTGCAACATAAGGTACCACCTAAGTGCCGGGACCCAGGTACGTTCACCATCCCATGCACTTTAGGTAAGACCACAGTGAGCAATTGCATGATTGACTTAGGCGCATCCATAAATGTGCTACCCTTTTCCCTATATGCGTCACTGCGCCTTGGACCATTAAAGCCTGCAGGTCTCACCATTCAGCTAGCAGATCGGTCGTGCAAGCAACCTACGGGCATGATCGAGGACGTTCTAGTGCGAGTAGGAGAGCTGGTATTCCCAGCAGATTTCTATGTCCTAGAAATGGAAGGTGAATCGAGCATCAGCAGTGCGCAGATCCTACTGGGCAGACCGTTTCTGATGACCGTGTTCACAAAGATAGACGTATGGAGGGGCACGCTCTCCATGGAGGTTGATGGCAAAGAAATTCATTTCAACATATTCAAGGGGATGCAGCACCCTCATGAAGACGCCACAGTGCACGCAATGGACAGCTTAGATGACTTGGTCACAGATGCGCAATGCACAAGCGCAGCAGAAGAACCCATAACACTGGCACAGGCAGAGTTGGAGGCGCAAGAGGAGGAGCTGAGCAGTGCTGAACCAGAACCCAGACAGGTACAAGCCATAGTTAAAGTCTGCAATGCTAAGAAAATCTTGCCCTCTATTGAACAGGCACCCAAGGTCGAGCTGAAGCCACTCCCAGAGCACCTAAAGTACATATTCTTGGGAAATGAAGACACCCTGCCAGTAATCATAAAGAAAGGATTAGAAGAGGAGCAGGAGGCGCAACTACAGCAGGTGCTGCGCAGGAACCAGCGCGCTATAGGATGGACACTTGCTGATCTGCGTGGAGTGAGCCCGGACGTATGCATGCATAGAATTCTGTTGGAAGATGGTGCCAAACCATCCAGGGAGGCTCAGCGCAGATTGAACCTGAATATGATGGAGGTGGTGCAGAAGGAGATCCTGAAGTTGCTTGACGCAGGAGTCATTTACCCCATTTCAGACAGCAAGTGGGTAAGTCCAGTGCACGTTGTGCCAAAGAAGGGAGGAATCACAGTAGAAGAGAATGCGCGGGGCGAGCTAGTTCCCAAGCGCATACAGACTGGATGGCGCATGTGCATCGACTACAGGAAGCTTAACGCAGTCACGCGCAAGGACCATTTCCCGCTACCTTTTATGGATCAAATGCTAGACTGATTAGCGGGGAAGCCCTACTTTTGCTTCCTGGACGGGTACTCAGGGTACAATCAGATACCCATAGCTGCGGAAGATCAAGAGAAGACCACGTTTACCTGCCCATTCGGTACGTTTGCTTTTCGGCGCATGTCATTTGGGCTGTGTAACGCGCCAGGTACGTTCCAACGCCTAGTCATGAGCATTTTTTCTGATATAATTGGTATATGCATAGAAGTGTTCATGGATGATTTTACTGTATACGAAGGTACCTTTGATGCATGCTTAACACATCTTGATAAGGTCTTAGCGCGCTGCATTTCAAAGAACCTAGTGCTCAATTATGAAAAGTGTCATTTCATGGTATCGCATGGTGTAGTACTAGGACATATTATCTCGCAGGAGGGGATCAAGGTAGATAAAGCTAAAATTGATCTTATTTCTAATCTGCCTTATCCCACTAGCGTGCGCGATGTGAAGTCATTCCTCGGGCATGCTGGGTTTTACAGGCGCTTCATAAAAGATTTTTCTAAAATTTGTATACCCCTGTCTAACCTCTTGCAAAAGGATGTGTGTTTCGAATTTACTGACGAGTGCAGGGCCGCATTTGATAAGCTGAAAGAGGCGCTGACCAGTGCGCCAGTGATGCGCGCACCAGACTGGAATCTGCCATTTGAACTGATGTGCGACGCAAGCGATTATGCAATAGGTGCAGTCCTGTGGCAGCGAGTGGACAAGAAGCCGCACGCCATTTATTATGCATCGCGCACACTGGACGCTGCGCAGAGGAACTACACCACCACGGAGAAGGAGTTTCTGGCAATTGTGTTTGCGCTGGAGAAGTTCCGCGCATATGTTCTAGGCGCTAAAGTCATCATCTACACAGACCACGCAGCAATCCGCTACCTAATATCCAAGAAGGAAACTAAGCCGCGCCTGATGCGCTGGGTGCTCCTACTTCAGGAATTTGACTTGGAGATCAAAGACAAGAAGGGCACGGAGAACACAGTCGCGGATCACTTGAGCAGGATCGTGAAAGCGGAGGAGCCAGAGCAAATCACGGAGACATTTCTTGACGAGCATCTGATGGCGTTGACAGGTAAGGTACCATGGTATGCGCACATTGCAAATTACCTGGTCGCAGGTACGTTTCCTCCTCATTTCACTAAAACCCAGTGCATGAGATTAAAACATGAGTCCAAGCATTACATTTGGGATGATCCGTATATGCTCGGAATAGGACCTGATCAGATTTTAAGGCGCTGCTTGCCTGACCATGAAATTAACTATGTTTTGATGTTTTGTCATGCGCACGCATGTGGAGGACACTTTGGTCCGAAGCGCACGAGCAGAAAGATCCTGGACTGCGGATTTTATTGGCCGCGCTTGTTTAGTGACTCATATAACTACTGCAGGAACTGTGACAGGTGCCAGCGCACAGGAGGCATATCAGCGCGCAACGAGATGCCGCAAACGCCCATTCTAGTGGATGAAGTATTCGACATTTGGGGGATTGACTTCATGGGGCCATTTCCTCCATCTTCCGGATACGAGTATATTTTGGTCGCGGTGGATTATGTCTCCAAATGGGTTGAGGCCAAGGCTACACGGAAGGACGATGGTAAGACGGTCGCTGACTTTTTAAGGACTAACATATTTTGCAGGTACAGAGTGCCTAAGGCAATCAATAGCGACCAGGGGACGTACTTTTGCAACAGGATTGTGGCACAGATTTTCAAGCATTATGGAGTGCGCCACAAAACGTCCACCGCTTATCACCCTTAGACAAATGGACAGGCCGAGGTTTCCAACAGAGAGATCAAGCGCATCCTGGAGAAAACTGTGAGACCGTCGCGTAAAGATTGGAGCCAGCGCCTTGACGATGCGCTGTGGGCATACCGCACTGCGCATAAGACGCCAATTGGGACCTCACCAGTTCGGTTGGTTTATGGAAAAGCCTGCCACCTGCCAGTGGAATTAGAGCACAAAGCATATTGGGCATTACGCATTTGCAACCTGAACCTAGACGAGGCCGGAAAGGAGCGCGCATTTGAGCTAAGCGAATTAGAAGAGCTGCGCCTGGATGCCTATGAGGGACTGCGCGATTACAAGGCACGCACAAAGGCATTTCATGACAAACATATCCTCAAATGCACTTTTGAGCCAGGAGACCAGGTATTATTATTCTCATCACGCCTAAAGCTCATGCCTGGAAAGCTGCGCAGCAAGTGGACGGGACCGTACACAGTCACCAAGGTTTTCCCCTACGGAACAATCGAGTTAGAAAACGAGCACCGGCATCGTTTTCAGGTCAATGGGCAGAGAGTCAAATGGTATTTAGGAGAACCTTGGGATGGCACAACCCGCGAAATTGAATTGGCAGAACCTGAGATAGCAGATGCACAGGTTGCTGCGCCAGAGGGAGAATTGGGGACTATTGCTCATATTTCTTCTCCCTCTTTACCTACCCTCGTTACTTATAATTTATCACATACTATTAACCATGCTGACCACCTTTCCGACCCTTTGCGCAGGACCAAGAACACAACACATGCACAAGCGCAGGGTCACTCAGGAGCAAGTGTGGGCGAGGTCGCTGGTATACTTTCACGCAAGTAACGAGGTACGGTCGAGCCAACGACGTTAAACAAAGGCACTTGTCGGGAGGTAACCGGACACGTTTTACTTTTACATGTTTTTCTTTTAGTTTCTTTAGTGTCTTTTAGCTAGTTTAGGACTTGTAGTTTTTTTTAGTCGAGCAGCAGTGCGCAGGTCCGTGCGCACTTCAGTGCGCAGGACAGCTGCGCCAGTCAGGGAGTATATAAGGGCAGTACTTAGAAAATTACAGCACTTTTTCACTCGACCGTTGCAAGAGAAACTCCCGCCCTCACACCTCCGCTCACCGTCCGGCGCTCAACCCAGCTTCCGTTTAGAGAGATTTGAAGAGCACTCCATCGCACGCCCTCCAGGTACCCTTTCCCTCCCGATTTGAGCCGATTGCATTAGGGTTTGTGCGAGAAGAGGGGTAACCTAGGTCTGAAATCGCACCAAGCTAGAGTGCACCGATTGGAAGTTTGGTTAGTGGGTTTTGTAGGCGGGCAGTAGGTGCCCATTTGGTGAAAGTTTCAGGGCATTTGGAGGAGTTTGGATTTTTGAGCTTTTGTGAGTGTTGACCGTAGTTGACCAGAGATACCCAGCGCACGATGCAGCCTGCCGAGGACCAAGCGACCCCAGCTCACTTCACCAGCAAGTACGCGGCCTTCCTGAGGCTTGAGATGTACGGGACTCCGTACATCAGCAGGGAGTTCCTGCGAGAGGTCGGGATGGAGGACCTCATCATGGAGAAGCTCGCGCTGGCGGGCTGGGAGGCGTTGTTGGAGATCAACAGCGCAGCAGACAAGGAGGACATCTGCGAGGTTCTGGCATCTCTAGAAACGAGTGATATGGAGATAAGGTACCGGCACCGAGGCTGAAGCGCACACTGAGGTGCGCTAAGGTGCGAGAAGCTGATATGGACGCGTACACGAATCAGGAGGCGTGGCACGAGATGGCCACCGGCCCAGTTTTTGCCGCGGGGCGCAGCCGAGGACGCGAGCTGCGCGACCCGTGGATGTTCTACTTGTGGCGCTTGGTCGCCTATGCGATCATTAGGCGTTTTAATGGTGCGCCAAAGATCAGCTTATTGGATATGGAGATTTTGAAGGGCTTTTATTATGGGAAGAAGGTGCTGTTTGTTTTGAACATGGTGATCCACTGGAGCCGGGTCAGCACCAAGGGGCCGCTGACTTGCGGAGGGATAATAACGCACCTGCTGCGTGCGTTGCATGGAGAGCCAGAGGTGCCAGAGCACGCAGTGGTGCCGGCTGTTCCCTTGAACTGCGCCCATATGCTGCAGATAAGAGTGGTAGCCGTGAGAGAGGATGGCACATTGGAGTGGTGCTACCGACTGCAGCCGGCCAGAGCGCCGTGGCCACGAGCGGAGAGCAGCGCACAAGCAGAAGAGGCTGCGGAGGAGATGGAGGAGGATGAGGCCCCACAGCCAGTTGTGCCTCCAGTCAGGCGCGCGAGGACTCGCACGCAGACTGGAGCGCACCGAAGGGCCCGTGCACCACAGGGGGAGCCTGTTACCATTTCCATTGAGGATTCTCCCCCGCGTGCACGAGGGAAGCGCCCCAGGATGGAGCCAGAGGAGGCACCAGAGGAAGTACCAGAGGAGCAGCGAATGATGTTCAACGTCATGCGTGTGCTCAAATATTTAGCGCCAGAGGGGGCAGATTTGAGTATGAGCCCACCATCAGGGTGGAGATTTGGAGATGCTATTCCCCCTTTCCTCAGCCTGCGCAGGCCGCCTCCAGGATCCCCCAGCGAGCCGCACCAGCCAGCCAGCCCTCCTACCCAGTCCCCAGTGCATATAGCAGTACTAGCTCCAGCACCAGAACCAGCCCCAACACCAGAGCCCACCCCAGGAGCAGACCCAGAACCAGCACCTGCACCACCCCCTGCTCAGCCGTCCATTCCGAGGTCCCCTGAAGCCGAATCCATCCTTAGTACCAGCTCAGATTCACTATGGGCTCCTATCTCAGAGGATGACCTCTCGGCTCAGCCCGCCCCCATTTCTGTAGTGCAGCCAGCCTCCAGCACCGACTACGTGACAGATTCTTTAGAGGAGGAGGCGCACGGATCCGAGGCTGAGTCCAGCTCCGAGGACATCTAAGGCTGCAGGGAGGGCGCGCATTTCTTTCGGGTGGTTTCTTTTCTTATCTTTTTGAAAAACTGCTGCTATATGTTGCTATATTTTGCTGACTATTGTGCTGAATATTTTGTGACCCCCATGCTATATTGTGCGCTGCGTTGACTATATGTTTTTATGTTCTTTGTTTTGTTTACTTGCATGTGTGCGCTCTCCGTGCGCTTGAGCTTGAGTCGTGGGGACACGTCTCTGTTTAGTGTGGGGGGGGGGGAGCGTTACCTTTACATTTCATGTTTTTTTTTAGCTTTATAGTGTAGCTTAGTTTAGTTGAAGAAAACAGTAGCAGTAGTGCGCTTGTGTGCGGGTTGTGCACACTGTTCAGCTTGTTTTTGCGCTATCCATATTGCATGCGCTGCTATCAACGGTTTTAGTATATTTTTTTCGTTTTTTCTGCTCCTGTTAGTTGGGATATACAGGGGATGTGGAGTTGACAGAAACGCTCTAGAGAGGCGGTTAGTCGTTCGAGCTTCGGAGGTGAGGTATTTGGTCGAGAGCGCTAGTGGAGGCCGGTGCTTCGCGACCTTCGGAACAAGAGAGTGCGCTCAGTCACGCAGATGCCGAAGGCGAATACCCAAAGTGTGGCGAGGTGGGAAAACAGACCACCTTCCCTCTGGAAGTCGAGCTAAGGAAGGCGAGCGCGGGTGTAAACGCGTGCGCCGACCTGCGCAGATAGACCAAGGAGGGAGAGCGGGGCGGTGTTCCATAGCTGTTATCCGGAGGCCGAGACTGGAACCGTTCTGGGAAACATAGGAACCGTAGACAAAGCTGTACAAAAGAAAAAATACCAGCAGATAATATGCGCTACAAAAGAATCAGCATGCCCACAAATACGTACCAGAGTGCGCAAAGTCCACAAAGAAAATCATCAAAGGCTTGAGTTCCCAGAAAGTGCGCGGAAGAATCACGCACCGGAAGAAGCTTGCGCTGATTAACCATATACCCATCCTCGGAGTGAGAGCTGACAACCCGGAGCCTATGAAGAGCTATCTCCCAGCCATCCGAAATGATCTTCATCCCAGCTGAGAGGTACTGAATTGCGAAATTATTATATTAGAACTGTTGAAAGCAGTTGCGCGCAGGTGGTAGAGCAGCGCAAGATGATCAGTAGTGCAGATCGCGCCAGAGTGCAAGACTGTGCACTAGACTCCAGAGAGGTAATGGTATCCGTGCTTGAGTGCTTGTTCGGGACGAACAAGGGGCAAGTGTGGGGGGTTTGATAGAGCCTATTTATACACATTATTTAGATCCTGACCCTATGCTTGTTTGCATTATTTTGTGTACAAGATTACTGGTTTCCAGTGTTTTTGTATTTCAGGGCAAAACAAGGGCCTAAGTCGGATACGCGCTAATAGGCAGCGTTTAGGACGCGCATCACACAGCCTGCGGAGCTAGCGGCGTAAACAGAGAAGTTGGCCGAGTCGACAACGGTGCGCTAACCGATTGCGCTAACCAGGAGCAGTGCGCCATGCGCAGATAGTGGTGTTTCCAAATCTTGACACCACCAGATTTGGAAGTTGCCAAGGATGAGCCTCTTGAGCAGTATATAAAGAGAAGAAGGCTAGGGTTTGAAAGAGACATTGATATCATCCAGACATACCACAGCACACGGGAGAGCGGTAGAACAGAAAAACACACGAGCTTGCTGCGAGGACCTGCGCTAGCCGACTGCGCCAGCCGAGACACTGCAACCTGCACGCACCTGCTAGTTGCTGTTTCTTTGACACTTTAGATATTATTTACTGTTTCTATGATGTTTACTACTAGCATGTCTAGCTAAATGCTTAGTATCGGTTGGGCATGAATCTATGAGTATTTCCCTTGAGACTTGCGCTTAATGCATAGCTTGTTTGCTTATATTAATTCTGTGCACATTGTTGGCAGCTAGTTGCATGAGTAGGGGAAGCCTTGAACCGCAATCTTACTCTTGTTGCTTGTTGTTATATGTTAAACTAGTTGAATAGCCTGACGGTGCCGACTAAGAGTAACGCGCTAGGATAATCAGTTGCTACTGTGACAGGATTCGCAGCTGTTTAGACTAGTCTTAAGAATTAATAGCTCATGAACTTTGATCGGAACATGCGCACATGTTAGGAAGCCTTGATCGGACACTAACATTAGCAAACCAAACTGAAGACATTTAGAGTCAATGATAAGGAATACACTCATAGAGGATTGTCTGCGCCGATACTTCTCATAGTCATAGTACTTAATCTCTACTGCCTGCGCACGTCTAGTGCAATTCCTGCATTTTACTACTGTTTACTCGCGCATTGCGCAACCCCAATCACTCACACCCCCAGTTTTCGTAAGTGCAGGATTCTAGTTAAAGCTAATCTACTACCTCCCTGTGGATTCGACCCCGACTTAACCGCTGTACTAAGTGGAAGAGGAAGGAAATAATTTGACGCGCACAACGACGCGTGCATCAGCTGCTGACGCCGAGTTATAGCCTCTAGAGTTAGAGCTTCTGCTTAAGGACTCTCTGTATCTTTTCACGGAAAATATTCTACGGACGAATAAGAAAGACACAGTCAGTTTGTTCACTCAGTTCGGCAACTTGCCTACGTCTAGGGAGGATGCTCCGATCCTCAAGATTCCACTATCTCAGTTCGAAGTACAAGGACTCATGCCTCTATTTCTCACCTAGCCAAAATCTAACGCTCAGACTAATCTCCTAGACTGGCTAGCAATCTGAACTTTCATATTCTCTTCGTGCAGCTTACACACTCTCAATAATAAATAGCTACAGTTCTGACTCTCAGACTTAGCCTATTCTATTACAATATGTGGCTCACGGACTGCTTAAGCACACTCTTCAACAGAGTTGCTGTATCTTCAGTCGACGACACTCCAAGCTCTCCCGCCAAGTAGTCGGACACTCTAAGTTCTTCAAACTTAGCCTCTGCTCCCTCTCAATCAATGACTCACTCAGTCCCTATTAGGTAACCTCGATCAATGCTCCGCAGCCCGCTATAATGCTTGTCCGCAGCTGATCACCGAGCTCTGATTGTCCCTTCAACGAGCAGCGCTCCAGTTGAACTCCGGATCAATCTTGAATCAAACTCCATGAGTTCTGATTCCCTCAGCACCACAGACTTCTTCAACTCAGTGTACAAAACCCTGCTACCATAAGTTGATCTTTGTGTACTCTCTGTGTGCTCTCGAGTTGCTCTCTCTGATCATGTATGTTCTGTGCTACATCTCCGCCTTCCTTTTCAAGCTCTTCAACACTCCAAAAAAGCCAATGATCATTATCAGAATCTTCTCCTAGATTCTAGCAAGGTTGTTGAAGATTCTGTTGCCTAATATGGACTTTAGGACCCTTATCTTTTTTTGACCATGTTCTGGCGATTGCTGAGCTTTGGATGATGTTTGCACGGCCCCCTGGTCATCCACGATGCCTATCGTGCCTTGCCGGAGTCTCTCCGTGCATCTCCAAGATGATTGGATATTCTACTCTAGCTTTGGATCATCATGGAGTGCTTCAGCGGACTTTGGTTCTTCATTGATGTTGCTTGTTTTGTCTATCTTTCAGATTGTGTCTCAGCCACCAATCTTCAGGGAGTGCTTCAGAGTCTCTTGTGAAGTTTTGTCAAGGTGCCATACTTCAACACTTTGGAAGATCGAGAATGCTGAAGCAGTGAATACACACAACGAGAGATAAAAGTAGAAAGGCTGAGTAATAGAGTTGTGTTGAGCATAGATGAGATTAGAACTCGCAGAGTTTGATCAAGGATTGATTGACGGCCAATCATTGTGTGCGCCAAAATTAAATTTATAATCACCTACTATACTACCAAGCAGTAAGCAAGTTCGACCCCAAGGAGAGTAATCAGTTATAAAGTTCTACTAACAATTGTCACAAAAAAGGGGGGTTTGTTTTCAAAGAGAATATTTGTTATCAAATTCAGAAAGAATTAGTTCAGGGATATGCATTGCAACTGGTAATCATCGATTGAACATGCATTAACTAGTAAAACTACTGTTCTATTCTAATAATCTTACTAAGGTAATGTTGACTTTAAGTTCTATCTACTGTTAACCACTAGATTCTCAAGTAGATGTAATATTTATCCTCTTAGTTACCAGTACTAGTTTCACCGTTAGGCTTACGCTAATGTTGGACTAATTGAATATCATGCACTGCTAGTCTAACTAGATCACTGCTAATTTCCTCCAATCAAACATACAAGCATGCCATTAAGTTCAAGAACAGTAATTCACCAAATTGAATTATGAAAACATAAGTATCTCAAATCGTACGTTGCAACACAAATCCCCAAACCGAATTAGGGTTTAGCTACGACTATCCATCTAATAACATTGAAAGTAAAGAGTAAAGAAAAATACTAAAATCTGCTTAGCGATGCTGCTTTCCTCTCTGCGATCTCCAGTAGCCACGGCCAAAAAATTGTCAAAAAGCTTGCTGCCCGAAATAAGCTGCCTAGGGTTTTTTCTCCCCTTCTTTTTATAGTTTTGAATTTGGGCCGGGCCGACCTTCCTTGCACGAATCAAAAGTGATTCGTGCAAGCCTTACCAAGTGATTCGCCCAGGGCTGGGAGAATCTAAGTGACAGTGCTGCTCCCCTACTGCACGAATCACATTTAATTCGGGCAAGCTCCAAGGTGGCTAGTGCAAGGCTCGTGTGAATTAATAGTCGCAAACTCAAATTACTTCCATCATGCAATGACTAAACACTGAATTTACTCGAGATGTCCTCACTAATCAGTTCATCAACATATGCTCACAATCATTCTTTAATAATGATCAGGAAGAAACTAAAATGATACATGTTATCTATGAGGTGAAATGGATTCAATGGATGACAGGAAGATAGTCATCTTTAGACTCTTGACTCCATTTGTCAGCTCGAGGTCATAGTGTCATGCTCGAATTTTCTTTCTCTGGCACATGATAAATCTAAGTTATGAGAAACTCAACTTTTTCTTCTTCTTTTCGGTAGGACAGCTCTTGAAACTTTCTTGTTTTCTTGTTTACTTTTCTGATTTTTTCTTCCACATCTGTCTAAATTTTCTTTTTGAGCTTTGCTCTCTACAATGTGAATTGCTTGTCCGTTGCATTTTTGCTTTTTGAACCGTTCCAATCATAGCCTTTCTCAAGCTCCATTTGGACGCGCTCCATTTGCAATGACTTCAATCATAGCCTTTCCAATCATAGCCTTTCTCAATGCTCCAGCAAGCATGTGAAGACAACAGCTGGTGCAGAGCGTTCCAGAGTGCACAAGGCGTTGCTACAACAACCTGTGTAGCAGATAGCTGTAGCATCCTAAATAGCAGATTTTCGTGTGAAGAAGAAGCTGCCCAGAATTGAAGAGAAGAGCAACAGAAGCTTTCTAAATGCAGTTGAGAAGATTCCCAGAGTCAATAGCATGCCGATAAACTTGGAGCAGTTCGAAGAAGAGTTGATGCCAGCATCGCAACAAGTCGGTAGAGTATCGTGAAGATTGAAAGCAAGATAATACAGTTACCCATGTGAAGACACCAGCTGGTGCAAAACCAGCCAGAGTGAACAAGCTTAGTGTACAAGCAGTTGCTACAGCAGGAGCTGTAGCAGCAGAGCAGCAGTTTTGGCACGAAGAATAATCTGCCCAGATATGAAGTAGCAGTGCAAAGGGAGGCTTTTAAATATTCTCAGAATATCCCCAGAGAAGATTCCGTGCCACAACTTGAAGATTTGATTGGGAAATCAAATCACCTAAAAAGTAGGAGATAAGGATCTTGTTGAAATCTTTTAGGAACTTCCTAAATTTGATATTGATGGAGAATGGAGTTCCTATTTAGAACTGAGTGGTTTAGTGCAGAGGCTGATCGTAGACTTGTAGTGCACAGGCTGATCGTAGACTTGTAGGGTTTAGGCTAATCGTCTTTTAGGAACAGCTGAGTGGTTTAGTGCAGAGGCTGATCGTAGACTTGTAGAGTTGGGTCAGAGCTTGATCGGAGAGGGCCAATTTAGAGCAGGGCTTGCTTGTTGGCTGATCAAGGAAGGCGGCAGGAGAGTTGTCGAGTGGAGGAACTCGGACAATCTGCAGAAAGCCTGATCTCGCTAGTGACGGACGGTCACTGAGTGAGGGGGAGCATTCCAGAGTGTGCAGAGCTTGAGGAAGAGTTCGATCGGCTCGTGGAAGAGTCCGGACAGAACCTACACTAGCTAGTTGCTACAGCGGGTGCTATAGCAAACCTACGGTAACATTGTTTTAATTAGAATAGACTGAGTCTGTGGGATCAGTAGAATAGCTATTCTGAATTAATTCAAGTGTGTAGGTGTGTGAGAAACAAGTCAGAGGGTGTTCTGATTATGTGCGATCGACTAGCTAAGGTTGAGTAGCATAGGTTGCGTGGAGTCGAACCGTGTTGTACAATAGACCTTGAGACTAGTGAATTGAAAGACTGAGGTTCAGTCTTTCCCAGAGGCACTTGGCCGTACAGGGTGAACAAATCCCTGTTCATTGTTTTATCTTGCTGCAAAAGATCCGTCGGTACAAGAGTGTGCTATAGCAACTTCTTGTACACAATCTCTCAGAGGCGTTGGGAAGATTTCACCACTAATGCATGCTAATAAAGGTACACGTGTTGATACATGCTCAGGTAGCAGTCCTCCTCCTCGGTTAGTGCACAATTCCTTAATCTATCATGCGTCTTTGTGGGTCTAGAGTTGAAAAACAAAACGTTATCGCTCTTCGAGAAAGTCCTCCTCTGAATTTTCTTGTCATGCCACAATCTGGTTTTCTCCTTATAAATTCTGGCATTTTCATACGAGTCAAGTCTGATTTCATCTAGCTCATGAAGCTAGAGTAGTCTCTTCTCCCCTGCCGATTTCAAGTCCAAATTCAGCTTCTTTACGGCCCACATGGCTTTATATTCAAGTTCCACGGGGAGATGGCAAGGTTTCCCGTACACGAGTCTATAAGGGGACATACCGATTGGTGTCTTAAACGCCATTCGGTAAGCCCATAATGCTTCATCAAGCTTTGACGACTAATTTTTGCGAGAACTATCAACCATTTTCTCCAATATTGCCTTGATCTCGAGATTAGAGACTTTCACATGGCCGCTGGTCTGAGGGTGATATGACGTTGCTATCTTGTTGTAGACACCATATTTTCGGAGCCATGCCTCGAACTGTTTTTCTTTAAAGTGCGATCCATTATCGCTGATCACTGTTCTTGGCGCACCGAACCTTGGAAATAATATTTGGTGAAAGGTCTCTTTACCACATTAGCATCACAAGGAGCAGCGACGGCTTCCCCCCATTTTGAGACATAATCGACGGCAACTAAAATATAATTATTCACATTTGATGATGGGAACGGCCCCATGAAGTCTATCCCCTACACAGCAAATATTTCAACCTCAAGGATTCCCTTCTACGGCATCTCGTCATGCTTAGAAATATTTCCCGTACGTTGGCATGCGTCACAAGACTTCACAAATTCATACGCGTCCTTAAACAACGTAGGCCAATAAAAACCGCATTGTAGGACCTTCGCGGCTGTTTTGGAGCTAGAACCATGTCCACCATATGGGGAAGAGTGGCAGCTTTTTAGAATGCCCTTCTGATCATCCTCCGTGATCCATGACCGATATAATCCATTAGCGCATAGCCTATAGAGAAACGGCTCGTCCCAATAATAACGGTTCACGTCATGGAGGAATTTCTTCCTTTGATTGTGATTCGCCCCTTCCGGTAGAATACCACAGGAAAGAAAATTCACAAAATTAGCAAACCAGGGGGCTTGCGTCGTCTCAATGCTCAGTAAATATTCTCCGACGAAAGAGTCTTCAATTGGCACATTCTTGTCATCACATCCACTGATTTGCTCAAGCCTCGATAGGTGATCCGCGACCACCTTTTCCACTCCTTTCTTATCTTTAATTTCAACATCGAACTCTTGTAAAAAGAGAATTCAACGGATTAGTCTAGGCTTCGCCTCCTTCTTTGCCATAAGATATTTGATCGTTTGATAAGCGGACAAATGACCTTATATTTATCCATAATTTTCCCCTTACTTCTTGTTTGTTCCGTTATTTTATAAAGTCATTTGATGTTTTCTTTTTCCATTTGAGGTTGAAAATGCGTACTACATGATATGAAGTAGCCCGAAGAAAATCTGGATGAATTCCGGTCGATCGAGATCAAAAACAGCAAAACTGGGCAAGAGTGCAAAAGTGATTCGCCCACCAGCATGGCCGAATCACCTCAGCTGCATGAATCAAATTGACTCGAAGAGAACTTGAGTGGTTTGACAGAATCACATGTGAGGTTGACCGAATCAGAAAGTGATTCGGCCAAGAGAAATCAATTGGCCCAAGCAGAAACCACACTGAGTATATGATACGGCCGAATCAGAAAGTGATTCGTCCAGGTGCCCGAATCAGTTTAACTCTACAATGATCTTGACCGAATCAAATAAGGGTTGACCGAATCAAAAAGTGATTCGGCCAGGACAAAGTGATTCGCACAACTCGAAATAGCACTGAGTAAATGATTCGCACACCCTGTCCGAATCAGTTTCTTTAAGCCTTGCCCGAATCAAGTGATTCGGGCACTGCGGGTAAAATTTGGAAATTTTCAAAGGGTATAAATAGAATGAGACGTCAAATTAGAAGGGCTCTCTTCCAGAATTCAATACCCTAAGGGATTTGAAGTTGGAGAAGTTGGATAATTGTCAAGGATTGAAGGAAGAGACACGCAATTGAAGATCCTACATCAACCCTCTACTCTTTTGCATCCAATTGGTAAACAATTTCAATTTGAATATCATGTTTTGTTTCAAACTCACCATGAGTGAGTAGTCCCATTGTAGTTGGGATCCTTATGGATCCCTTAGGTCTGATTATAATGTAAGACTTGTCTTTTTATCTATATGAATGAAGTTTGGTTGAAAATTCTCTTGCTTGTTGATAAGCGAACAAATGACCTTATATTTGTCCATAATTTTCCCCTTACTTCTTATTTGTTCCGTTATTTTATAAAGTCATTTGATGTTTTCTTTGTCCGTTTCAGGTTGAAAATGTTTACTACATGATGCGAAGTGGCCCGAAGAAAATCTGGATGAATTCCAGTCGATCGAGATCAAAAGCAGCAAAATTGGGCAAAACTGCAGAAGTGATTCGCCCACCAGCATGGCCGAATCACCTCAGCTGCACGAATCAAATTGACTCGAGGAGAATTTGAGTGGTTTGACCGAATCACTTGTGAGGTTGACCGATTCAGAAAGTGATTCGGCCAAGGGAGGAGCGAGCTGTCCGAATCACTTCAGCTCTACAAGGAGGTTGACCGAACTAAATGGAGGTTGACCGAATCAAAAAGTGATTCGGCCAAGAGTAATCGATTCGGCCAAGCAGAAGACAGCACTGAGTTTATGATACGGCCGAATCAGAAAGTGATTCGCCCAGGTGCCCGAATCACTTCAGCTCTATAAAGATCGTGACCGAATCAAATAAGGGTTGACCGAATCAAAAAGTGATTCGGCCAGGACAAAGTGATTCGCCCAGCTCGAAACAACACTGAGTAAATGATTTGGACACCCCTGTCCGAATCAGTTTCTTTAAGCCTTGTCCGAATCAAGTGATTCGGGCACTGCGGGCAAAATTTGAAAATTTTCGAAAGGTATAAATAGAATGAGATGCAAAATTAGAAAGGCTCTTTTCCAGAATTCAAAACGCTAGGCGATTGGCTCTTGGAGAAGTTGGAGAATTGTCAAGGATTTAAGGAAGAGACACGCAATTGGAGATCCTACATCAGCCCTCTACTCATCCACTATTCTTGAGCATCCAATTGGTGAACAATTTCAATTTGAATATCATGTTTTGTTTCAAACTCACCATGAGTGAGTAATTGTTCAGTAGTTAGGGTCCTTATGGATCCCTTAGGTTTGATTATAATGCAAGACTTGTCTTTTTATCTATATGAATGAAGTTTGGTTGAAAATTCTCTTGCTTGTTCTTCATATCAATTATGTGCAGACCAAGTGTTTGACGAAATACCTAAGTGAGGAATTTGTATAACACCTAGGGATGGAATGGGAGTTTAACCTAGGTTGTTTAGAAGATCAAGCATGATTATTTTAGGTTGCGTGTGTGCGCGAGAGTGACATACGCATTCCACTAGGCTAAGTATTGAGCGACTTTAGTTAACTATCAATAGACCGAGAGGTTGAGATTGGGAGACTTTAGTTCTACGCCGTTCAATAGAGCGAGAGTTTGAGGACCGTACTATTTAGGTATTATTCCCATTCTAGAGAAGGAGCGAGAGTTGAATTTAGAATGTGTGATAGCTTAGCCTAGAAGCATCACTCGAATTTACTCATGATTTAGACAAGTTTTGTGTTGCTAATCGCATGACCTAGGGGTGAAGTGGGATTCCGACTACGCTTTCTCTATTATTTTCTCTTAGACCATATTTCATCTTGTCTTTAATATTCACTAGAGATACCTCACCTAGAGGAAAAAACCCCCTTTTTTTTAGTAGACTTACATTAGGCATTACTAGTTAGCTTTAGACTAATCTAGGCTTTTTCCTTGGGTTCGACTCGAGGTCACTCGGATAAATATTGTTTGAACACCGTGATTGGACAAGTATTTTTACTACCGCAATTTCGACAGCGTTCACTTGTTCTTCATATCAAATTTGTGCACACTAAGTGTTTGACGAAATACCTAAGTGAGTACGAATTGGTAGAACACCTAGGGATGAAATGAGAGTTGAACCTAGGTTGTTTATAAGATCAAGCATGATTATTTTAGGTTGCGTGTGTGCTCGAGAGTGACATACGCATTCCACTAGGCTAAATATTGAGCGACTTTAGTTAACTATCAATAGACCGACAGGTTGAGATTAGAAGGCTTTAGTTCTACGCGGTTCAATAGAGCGAGAGTTTGAGAACCGTACTATTTAGCTATTATTCCCATTCTAGAGAAGGAGCAAGAGTTGAATTTAGAATGTGTGATACCTTAGCCTAGAGCCATCAATCGAATTTACCCATGATTTAGACAAGTTTTGTGTTGCTAATCGCATGACCTAGGGGTGAAATCGGATTCCGACTACGTTTTCTCTATTATTTTCTCTTAGACCATATTTCATCTTGTCTTTAATATTCACTAGAGATACCTCACCTAGAGGAAAAAACCCCCTTTTTTTTAGTAGACTTACATTAGGCATTACTAGTTAGCTTTAGACTAATCTAGGCTTTTCTCTTGGGTTCGACTCGAGGTCACTCGGATAAATATTGTTTGAACACCGTGATTGGACAAGTATTTTTACTACCGCAATTTCGACAGCGTTCACTTGTTCTTCATATCAAATTTGTGCACACTAAGTGTTTGACGAAATACCTAAGTGAGTACGAATTGGTAGAACACCTAGGGATGAAATGAGAGTTGAACCTAGGTTGTTTATAAGATCAAGCATGATTATTTTAGGTTGCGTGTGTGCTCGAGAGTGACATACGCATTCCACTAGGCTAAATATTGAGCGACTTTAGTTAACTATCAATAGACCGACAGGTTGAGATTAGAAGGCTTTAGTTCTACGCGGTTCAATAGAGCGAGAGTTTGAGAACCGTACTATTTAGCTATTATTCCCATTCTAGAGAAGGAGCAAGAGTTGATATTAGAATGTGTGATACCTTAGCCTAGAGCCATCAATCGAATTTACCCATGATTTAGACAAGTTTTGTGTTGCTAATCGCATGACCTAGGGGTGAAATCGGATTCCGACTACGTTTTCTCTATTATTTTCTCTTAGACCATATTTCATCTTGTCTTTAGTATTCACTAGAGATACCTCACTTAGAGAAAAACCCTCTTTATTTAGTAAACTTACATTAGGCATTACTAGCTAGCTTTAGACTAATCTAGGCTTTTCTCTTGGGTTCGACTCGAGGTCACTCAGATAATAAATATTGTTTGAACACCGTGACTGGACTAGTATTTATACTACCACAACAACCACAGCGTTTCAAAATGGCGTCGTTGCCGGGGACTAGCCATTAGCCTAGTTTGCTACTTAGTATTGCTTTAGTTAGTCTAATTCTTTTTTTCCTTTACTTTGTTGATCGTGATTGCGTGCTATTCTTGCCTACTTTAACATTAAGTTCACACATACTAACGCTTTCTTCGATTGCTTGGTAGGTGTTTGAATGCAAACTCGATCGCACACGAAAAAGGCACAAGAACAAGCTTCCACGTCAACACCAAATTTTGATACCCCATTTCATCAAATTCAAGTTGATCAACAAATAATGGAGAATATGGACCAACCACCAGCAAGAATTGCAGATCAACCGAATCCGAGGAGGATAGGGAATGCCGCTCGTCTGCAAGAAGACGATGAGAGACCGGTTGGGGAATACATTGCCCCAACCATTGGACATTACGGATCACCCATTTATTTGGAAGAGGGTGACGATAAGCAATTCGAAATAAAGTCGGTGCTTCTCCACATAGTATCCGCGAATCAATTTGAAGGGTATGGAAACCCTAATCCACATTTAGCACAATTCACAGAATTATATCGCACTTACAAAGTGCAGGTGATCTGACCGGATGCCATATATATGATGGTATTTCCATTCTCGTTAAGCGGAAAAGCCAAGGATTGGCTAATGAGTTACGAGCCGAATACCTTCCACACATTGGAACAACTTCTCCAAGCCTTCCTAGTTCAATTCTTCTTGCCGGCAAAGACTACGAAAATCCGTGATAGAATATGCCAATTCACACAACAAGATGACGAGAATTTTCATGAGGCATATGGCGCTTCAAAGAGCTATGATGGAATGGATCAAGACGCGAGAAACCATATGGACCAAGCTAGCGGAGGAGCAACGATGGACTTGAGAGCCTCCGATGGATTCAAGATTATTGACAAAATCGCGCGGAATTCACATCAATGGGGTGGAGAAAGGAACCACCTTAAAAAGAAAGGGAAGGAGCATACCTCCAAAGCCGTAACGAAAGAAGATTTCAATTCCCTAGCAAAGACGGTGAATTCCTTGGCAGCTTCAATTGGAAATTTAAACCTCAACAAAAAGAGAGAAAACCAGCAAGTTTACGGTATTTGTTCTAGCCCGGCGCATAATGATGACTCGTGCACCGCAAAGCACGCGGACGAGTATGAGGATATTAATTACTTGGTTCGAAATCAAGGGAGAGAATATGCGCCACCGCAAGCTAGCGGTTATCAGCCAAGGAACCCTCCAGCCCATGTGAGATTCCATGAAGATCCGAATTTTCTAAGAAGACCGCCGCTGAATATAGAGCCTAAACAAGCGCCGCTAGGATTTGTTCCAAGAAATCAGAATCAAGGAGCTCCTTCCAACACATATCAGCTGAGGAATAATTATCAAAGCGGAAATTACCAAAGACCAAACAATTTCAGCCATCAAAATCAGGGAACGCACCAAAGGCACGAAGAGAAACAAAGCAACTAGGAGTCGTCCCTGATTTCTATTGTTGCGCAGCTGGCCGCAACTCAAGCCCAGCAACAAAAAGACAACCAGCTTATTCTTCAAAGGCTAGATCAATTACAAGCGCACAATAAAATGCTCGAAACGCAGATTGCGCAACAAGCTGGCTCATCTTCAAAATATGAAGGGAAGTTGCCCTCGCAACCCGATGTGAACGCCTCCGAGACGATTCACGCAATCACACTCAAGAGTGGGAGAGTTCTAGAGGAGCCGCAACCAAAGGCCAAAGTGGGAAAGGCAGTAGATGGAGTTGTCGAAGAAGAGTCTTTGCCGCAGAATTCGAGTCATGTACGGAGAAGGAAAAGCCACAGGAGCCATCACCTTATGTGCCTTCGATTCCCTTCCCTCAAAGGCTGAAAAAGAAGGAGGATGTGCATTTCAAGCGCTTTGCGGAGATGCTGAAAAAGCTGCAAGTGACTTTGCCATTTACGGAGGTACTCACTCAAATGTCTACCTATGCTAAATTTTTGAAAGATATTATGTCTCATAGAAGGGAAATGCATGATTTTGACCATGTGGCTTTAGACGCAAATTGTAGTGCTATAATTCAGCGTGCCATGCCTAGGAAGCTTAGCGATCATGGATCATTTTCTATTCCTATTTCTATTAGAGAAATTAGCATAGCAAGTGCATTGTGTGATTTAGGTGCTGGCATATCTTTAATGCCTTATTCACTTTTTGATAAGCTAGATATGGGGGAATTGACTCCAACCACGGTTAATTTGAGATTAGCGGATTGTTCTTCTCGGGCGCCTAAGGGTATCCTAGAAGACTTTCCCATTAGGGTTGGACGATTTTATGTTCCTGTTGATTTTTACATGTTAGACATGGATGAAGATAAGGAAATCCTCATAATTCTAGGTAGACCATTTTTGAACACGGTTAAGGCTATTATAGATTGCGGGAAAGGTACAATCGAATTAAATTTTGGTAGTGAAAAAGATCAAATTCAATTTGAAAAGCATGCTTAGGAGACCTAGTAATTCTATGGATTGTCACTTGATTGAATCATATGATGCGTATAATGTTTTTGACTCTCTTGGTGAACTAACAAACTTTGAGTATGAGTTGCTTGCACAAGAGGAAAATAGTTCGTCGTTCAACTCTATAATGGAAATTGATGAGGATCCCGCTGATTTTAATGATGGTGCGAAAGGAATAAATGAGGCGCCAAAAGGTAAGGAATTCGATGAGGGGTTGGAACCACTTCCACCGAATCTAAGGTGTATTGAGATGGACCTAGTACTAAATTTGGAGAAATGCCATTTTATGGTCAAAGAAGGCATTGTGTTGGGACACCTTGTGTCAAAAAGAGGAATTGAAGTCGATAGGGCTAAAATTGATGTTATTGAGAAGCTGCCACCGCCGAGAGATGCGAAAGGAATACAGAGTTTCCTTGGGCACGCTGGATTTTATAGGAGGTTCATCAAGGACTTCTCGAAAATTGCTAAACCTCTTACAAATCTGCTATGCAATGAGGTAGGATTTAATTTCGATGAACTGTGCCATCAAGCGTTTCAAACGCTAAAGACAGCTTTGGTGTCCGCCCCGATACTTCAACCACCGAATTGGGAAATTCCATTTGAACTAATGTGTGACGCTAGCGATAGTGCTATTGGAGCGGTATTGGGTCAAAGGGTCGACAAGCACTTGCATGTGATTTATTATGTGAGTAAAGCCCTTGACTCTACACAAGAAAATTATTCGACCACAGAAAAAGAGATGCTTGCTATTGTTTATGCCTTCGAGAAATTCGGGCAATACTTGACAGGGTCCAAAACAATTGTCTACACGGACCATGCAGCTATCAAATATCTTATGGCAAAGGAGGCAAAGCCGAGACTAATTCGCTGGATTCTCCTTTTACAAGAGTTCGATGTTGAAATTAAAGATAAGGAAGAAGTGGAAAATGTGGACGCGGATCACCTATCGAGGCTTGAGCAAATCAGTGGTGATGATGCCAGGAGTGTGTCGATTGAAGACTCTTTTATTGGCGAATATTTGCTGAGCATTGAGACGACGCAAGCCCCTTGGTATGCTGATTTCGTAAATTTTCTTGCTTGTGGTATTCTACCGGAAGGGGCAAATCACAATCAAAGGAAGAAATTTCTCCATGACGTGAACCGTTCTTATTAGGATGAGCCATTTCCTTATAGGCTATGAAATGATGGGTTATACCGATCATGCATCTCGGAGGATGATCAAAAGGGTATTTTACGAAGCTGCCACTTTTCCCCATATGGTGGACACGGGTCTAGCTCAAAAGCAGGTGCGAAGGTTCTACAATGTGGCTTTTATTGGCCTACGTTGTCTAAGGACGCGTATGAATTTGTAAAATCTTGTGACGTATGCCAATGTACGAGAAATATTTCTAAGCGTGACGAGATGCCGCAGAAGGGAATCCTTGAGGTTGAAATATTTGATGTTTGGGGTATCGACTTCATGGGACCGTTCCCATCATCAAATGGGAACAAATATATTTTGGTTGCTGTCGATTATGTCTCCTAATAGGTGGAAGCCGTCGCTGCTCCTTCTTGTGATGCTAATGTGGTAAAGAGACTTTTCACCAAAATAATATTTCCAAGGTTCGGTGCGCCAAGGACAGTGATTAGCGATAATGGATTGCACTTTAAAGAAAAACTGTTCGAGGCATTACTCCAAAAATATGGTGTCTATCACAAGATAGCGACGCCATATCACCCTCAAACCAGCGGGCAAGTTGAAGTCTCTAATCGCGAGATCAAGGCAATAGTGGAGAAAACGGTTAGTAATTCTCGCAAGGATTGGTCGTCAAAGCTTGATGAAGCATTATGAGCTTACCGAATGGCGTTTAAGACACCAATCGGTATGTCCCCTTATAGACTCGTGGGAAACCTTTCCATCTCCCCGTGGAACTCGAATATAAAGCCATGTGGGCTGAAAAGAAGCTGAATTTCGACTTGAAGTCAGCAGGGGAAAACAGGCTGCTCCAACTTAATGAGCTAGATGAAATCAGACTTGACTCGTATGAAAATGCCAGAATTTATAAGGGAGAAAACCAAGCTGTGGCACGACAAGAAAATTCAGAGTAGAACTTTCTCGAAGGGGGACAGCGTCTTACTTTTGAATTCCAGACTTCGACTATTCCCGTGAAAGCTGAAATCAAGGTGGTCGGGGCCTTTCAAGGTCGAAAAAGTGTACCAAGATGGCCACTTCGAATTGATGAACAAAGAAGGCGAAACTTTCAAAGTGAATGGCCATTGAATTAAAACGTACCATGGAGACGAGCAAAGCTTGGAGCTTGGTGACTTCAAGCTTGATGATTCTACCTAATTCCCATATTTGCATGCCACTTGAGAAGGGATCCTCGCAAAGGACTTCTCAAGTGTGTTTCTTATGAAGAAGGGAATCGGCTACTTCTTAGCCAAGACGTTAAACTAGGCTGGTGTGTATTGGTGCCTTTGCTTCTAGTTGTTGGTAGTTGATCGCGCGTCGTTGTACGCGTCAAATTAATCCTTCCTTCTCCACTTAGTATAGCGGCTAAGTCAGGGTCGATCCCACAAGGAGCAAGCAGACTCGTTCTAGCTAGCAACCTACAACTTACGAAATTGGGGTTGTGAGTGGTTGGGTTGCGCAGGTGCGCGAATGAACAGTAGT
Organism: Umbilicus rupestris; assembly: GCA_963678935.1. NCBI lineage: Eukaryota > Viridiplantae > Streptophyta > Magnoliopsida > Saxifragales > Crassulaceae > Umbilicus > Umbilicus rupestris. Next base: position 6,738,906 of record OY787605.1, read on the forward strand.
GAAAGTAGATTTTGCACTAGACGTGCGCAGACAGTAGAGATTAAGTACTATGATTATGCAGAGTATCGGTACAGACAATCCTCTATGAATGTATCCCTTATCATCGACTCTAAACATCTATAGTGCAATTCTACTTAAGTTAGTGTCCGGTCAAGGCTTCCTAACATGTGCGCATGTTCCGATCAAAGTCCATGAGCTATTAATTCTTGAAACTAGTCTAAGCAGCTACGAATCCTGTCACAGTAGCAGCTGATTATCCTAGCGCATTACTCCTAGTTGTCACCGTCAAGCTACCAACTAGTTTAACATATAACAACAAGTAGCAAGAGTAAGATTGCGGTTCAAGGCTTCCCCTACTCATACAACTAGCTGTCAACCGTGTGCACAGAATTAATACAAGCAAACAAACTATGCATTAAGCACAAGTCTCAAAGGAAATACTTCATAGAATCATGCCCAACCGATACAAAGTGTTTAGCTAGACATGCTAGTAGTAAACATCATAGAAATAGTAAATAAAAGCTAGAGTGTCCAAGGAAACAGTAACAAGGAGGTGCGTGCAGGTTGCTGTGTCTCGGTTCGCGCAATTATTTGGCGCAGGTCCTCGGTGGCAGCTCGTGTGTTTTTCAGTTCTGGCTCTCTCTCGTGTGTTGTTGTTCAAACCCTAGCCTTCCTCTCTTTATATACTGCTTGTGAGGCCCGAGGAATGCTCAGATTTGGCCCGTGACAATCTTGGCAACTTCCAAATCCTATGGTGTTCAAGATTTCGAAATACCGCTACCCTGCGCATGGCTCACTGCGCACGTTGGTTCGCGCAGTTGGTTTGCGCACCGCAGTCTGAATCTGCCACCTCCTATCCTGTTTGCGCTGCTAGCTCCGCAGGCTGTGTGTTGCGCTCCTCAAACGCGCCTATTAGCGTGTATCCGACTTAGGCCCTTGTTTTGTCCTGGAATACAAAAACACCGGAAACCAGTAATCTTGTACACAAAATAATGCAAACAAGCACAGTGTTAAGATCTAAATAGTGCGTGTAAATAGGCTCTATCAGTAGTGTAGAATTATTTTTTGCCTTTGTGTTGCGCCGTGCCAATATTAAGTTAGAGGTTTTAGGGATTTGGTGTTTGAGTGTACTCCAATTACCCCTTTGGTTTAATCATCTATGTGTAGAAATATTTAAGTGTGGGTGTTTTGAGTGAGTATTAGGGATATTTAAGTGATTGTGGAATTTGGTGCATTTCTTTGAAAAAATTTATGCAGAGTGGCTGTTAACACAAAGCAGTTGATTCGCCCGAATTAGTTTCTGGCTTGCGCGAATCAGTTGATTCATGCAGCCTGAAGCTTTTTAAGGCAGCACTGAGTAAATGCTTCGGGCAACTAACTTTTAGCCACCCCGAATCACTTTCGATTCGAGCAAAGTCTGTGAACCAGTTTTGATTCGGACAGGGGGTCTGCGGATCAGTTGATTCGTGCAGCCTTAAAGCAGCACTGAGTAAATGATTCGGCTGAATCAAGTCTTATTCGGGCAACAACCCTTCACTCACCCTTGCCCGAATCAAATTTTATTCGGGCTTATATCCTGAATCAGCCTTTGTTTTCTCTCGTTTTTCTCCCAAACCGCAAACCCTAAAATCTCTCCCACTCCGTCCGACCCCGCCGTCGCCAGTCTCCTTCCCTTCGACCTAGCCTTCCGCCGCCAGCATTTTCCTCACGAGCGAACCTTAAAAAGCAGCCTCCGTCCGACCTAGCCGCACGCGTCCCGCTTCTCCCGAAACACTCGCTCCAGCCGCTTCGCCCGTGCATGACTCAGCTCTAATCCGGCCGAATCACTCTCCACTTGCCCTGCTCCCATGGCTCGCACCAATACAAACACAGCTAGGAAAGCAACACAGCCGCCTACCAAGAAATTGTCCGCAGCTCAGAAAGGGAAGGGACTGGCTAAACCTAAAGCTCCAGTCAAAACCAAGCCGAAGCCAAGGCAAGCTGCTGGCAGCATTGTCTTCCGCTCCTCCCCCCGCCATCTCCAGTCAGTGCCTCCGAGGAATGCAGACCCATGGGAGAATCATCGCGTGCACGAACCAGCTTAGTCATCGTCCTACATTCGAGCACAGAAAGGGCAAGGATGCCCTTTCCTTTTAGTGAAGAAATTCAGCCTGCCGATGGTCAGATGAAGGCCTTGTTGGCGCAGCACAACAGCTATGAGGTACTAGCTCCCACTTACCCGCATCGTCCCACACTACATGAGCTTAAAATCTTGGATGAAATTTGTGATTATCTACGTGTTAGTAATCTTCACTATATCTTGATGAGTGATCCGGGTACTTACCCGAGGCTGGTTAAGGAATTTATGGCCTTGTTTTCAGCGACTTGGGTAGATGGTCGAGCTGACTCAAATTACAAGGGCAAGAGGGAGCACTTTGTGCAGTTTAGGAATTTTCGGTTGGGTGGACAGGCTTTTAGCTTAGACATCACTGACGTTGCGACTATAGTTGGGTGCACTGAGTATGGGAACGACATGACATTCAGGGAAAGCTCACGGTACAAGTTCTGGAAAGAAGTTACCGAGCAGGACATTTTCTTCACCCCACCTCAGCCAGCTTCGATGATTCAGTCCCTAGTTTGGCGGCTGAGCCATCGTTTATTGCGGCATCTATTCACATCCGCAAAGACGGTGGCCGGTATAGACCTCCTGCTTCAAATTCGTTCTGGCAAGAAGGTTTGCATTGTCCACGCTTTAACTCTCCAGTTCGAGTCTTATCAGAATCCTCAATACTAGGGGCGTGCCTTAGGTGGGGGACCATTTATTACGCTTCTCGCGAAGCACTTAGGCTTCACTTTGGACCAAGGCATGCCTCTGCCCAAGAAGGTGCTTGACATGGAGCGGCTTCGCAAGATGCACATGATAGACATAAAGACGAAAGAATGGATTGTTCATAAGGATGTCCCGAAACAGTTAGAGAAACGGATAGAAAAGAAGAGAAAAGAACATGGGGCTCTTCGACTTCCAACACCACCTCCTGTACCTGAATCTGCCCCTGCCCATATCTGCGAGCTCATTCCAAAATTCAGGCCATTTTCCACTGCCCCTCCTCCCGCTGAGACCGAGCCACTTGCACACGAGGACCTGAGATTGATGAGCGCACGTTTGGACTCACTTTCAGATTTTCACACATCGCTCATTCCCTCCCACAAGTTGTTATCCACACTTGTCCACGATTACTCGCATGGCAAGGAGGTATCATGGCGCGTATGGCAGCACACATGGGTATTGCAGACATTCCACCACTGCCAGCACCATTTTCTCAGCACCACCTCAGCCGACTATGCAGCCTGCAGCCGCGAGCGATGACTCCATTTCAGCCATGGTTGAAGGCAGAGTTGATGGAGGAAATGGTGAGGGAGCTACCAGGGCAGGCAGCCGTGGCACCAGTGGGAATCAGCGTGTACCCGAGGGGACAGCCACTAAAGAAAGTGAAACTCAAGTCTCGAGAGGCGCACGAAGCGTAGGAATGATGTTTAAGTACTTTTATGTTTGTCATCACTTGTGGTGCTTTTATTGCTATGTGATTTGCTTAACCAGTCCATTTGTACTTTGACGCGCTTTGCACGATATTTTTTGCATGACAGATGGTTTTCCTACTTATATATTTCATTCATTTGGTAGATTTTTCCTTAGAACAACTTTTTGAACTGCCATGGTAAATTGATTCGGACACACTGGCCAAATCACCCTTTTTGGCCTTGTCCGAATCACCTGTGATTCGAGGAACCATGCTATCCAAGCTCATTTGATTCGGACACCCTGGCCGAATCATATTGTTTTGCCTTGTCCGAATCACATTTTGATTCGGGCAAGCACATATTATCCGAACTGAACTGATTCGCCCAGGGTGTGGCCGAATCACTTATTTTGCCTTCCTTGAATCAGAAAGTGATTTGGTCAGTCTTGAGCAGCACTTTTCTCAGTTCACTTTGGAAATTTCTGCCTCTTATTTGCATTTGTTCGAAAGCTTTTTCAAGCACTATGATACACTAATTCATGATTTTTGATGCACATGGGCATATCTAAGTGAACTCACCATTCGAATTGTCGCGCACTTGTTTTTTAATCTTTTGCCTAGCTATATGTTTCACATTGTTATATATCTTTCATAGCTAGCTATTTAAACCTGGGAATTCAGGTGTTGCGCTAACCTTTTTCTTGCATTTCAGATTTATTGCCACTGCCTAGAGCATCATTCACAGACACGGCGGATGTGCATTTGGCTACCTCCACACGAGAAAAGTTCTTTCACAACTTTCTCTTTACTATTCTTAGGGACTAAGCATATTTTTAAGTGTGGGGTGTTTTGCTCTTTCGCTTTTATTTTCTTAACGACATGATTCTATGCTGCGCATTTACTTTGAGCACATTATACTCACATGATTGCTTTCATCCTAACTTTAAATATTGATCACACGGAGTAATGTTTGCTAAGCAATTAAGTAGTATGAAAAAAAAATTAGGATAAGTTGTGCTTTGAATTCATGAATCGTATCTTTAAGTCGATTGACATTCTTTGTGATGATTTTATTCTCATGATTTGGTATCTTGACTAGCTTAGCTTGATTCATTTTTAAGCTCTTCCGTGCATGAAAAATGAAGTGAAGTTTAGCGAGCACAAGAATAAAATAAAAATAGCTTTACTTGATTTTATTCGCATTTACTTGTTTTTGTTTGCTTTTAGGTGACTTTAGCATTCCTATTTAGCCTTCGCATTTATTTTGGCTCACACTTCATGGTCCATCATATATCACTTAGGCACATTGTCAAGTATTAAGTGTGGGGTGTTTTGAAGTGTTTACAAAAAAAAAAGAGATGCGCAAAAAGAGAAAAAAATCTTATTTTTAAGGTTTTACAAATGCCCAGGGTTAGGAAGATAAGTTCCCCCTTGAAAGCATTTGTATAAACACAAAAATATTATTTGTTTGTTTTTTTTGGGTCAAGGAAAAGTTTTACAAATGCCGAGGTTTAAGAAGGTAAGTTCCCCCTTGAAAGCATTTGTATAAACGCAAAAAATAATAAGCACACTTAACTCTTGATTTTGTGCCTATTCCGTAAATTCTTTCTCATGTGAGTGAGTAAGGCATTTGCATTTCTCTTTTAGAAAGTGTCTAAGGTATGACCCTCGTAATTTATTACTTAAGCATCAAGATTTGTATGAGTGGAATTTAAATGTTTAAATGTTGAAACTCCTCTTCTCTTACGGATTATGATGTATAGTCTAAAACTTGAGAATGAGTTTGTTGTCATGAGCTTATGGACTTGCCCTTAGCAAGCATATGTGATTGACTCGACAAAATTCTTGTGTAAGCGACGCTTTTCTTCATACTACTTGCATAGGAAATTGAGCGATAATTTGAATTTGAGGAATGCTAGTTTTGATATCGACTCTATGAGTATTTGTTATCATTTTGAAGTGAACGATCCTTAGAGTTTGCGTGAAGTGAATGATTTGCACAACTCCATTATTATGTGGGCTGATAAAGAACTACTTGCTTAGCAAACTATAGCTGCATTTTAAACTCTTATGGATGATTACAAGTAGGATTTGTGAGTATTCCTATTCTGAAAACTCTCGTGAGACTATAACTCGTCCACTAGGGTAGCCTAGGGGTTTAAAGGCTTAAGCATATGCTAAATGCATCCGTGATTCCTACGACAGTGAATTAGGAGTAGATTTTAATTTTCTTCGTTTAGTTACTTTTATGTTAGGTTACATGAGTAGGGGTGGATGTGCTATATGTGCGTAAGTTGTGCTACATGCTTTGATATTGTCATCTATGATCTAGCCTCTTACTCTCCGCTTGACTTATGCATATACTTGTTCGGGACGAACAAGACTTAAGTGTGGGGTGTTTTGATAAGCGAACAAATGATCTTATATTTGTCCATAATTTCCCCCTTACTTCTTGTTTGTTCAGTTATTTTCTTAATCTCCATTTAAAGTTGAAAATGCGTACTACATGATACGAAGTGGCCCGAAGAAAATCTGGATGAATTCCGGTCAATCGAGATGAAAAACAGCAAAATTGGGCAAGACTGCAAAAGTGATTCGGCCACCAGCATGGCCGAATCACCTCAGCTGCACGAATCAAATTGACTCGGGGAGAACTTGAGTGGTTTGACCGAATCACATGTGAGGTTGACCGAATCAGAAAGTGATTCGGCCAAGAGAAATCGATTCGCCCAAAAAGAAACCACACTGAGTATATGATACGGCCGAATCAGAAAGTGATTCGCCCAGGTGCCCGAATCAATTTAGCTCTACAAGGATCTTGACCGAATCAAATAAGGATTGACCGAATCAAAAAGTGATTCGGCCAGGACAAAGTGATTCGCCCAGCTCGAAACAGCACTGAGTAAATGATTCGAACACCCTGTCCGAATCAGTTTCTTTAAGCCTTGACCGAATCAAGTGATTCGGGCACTGCGAGTAAAATTTAAAAATTTTCAAAGGGTATAAATAAAATGAGATGTAAAATTAGAAGGGCTGTCTTCCAGAATTCGAAACCCTAGGCGATTTGAAGTTGGAGATGTTGGAGAATTGTCAAGGATTGAAGGAAAAGACACGCAATTGGAGATCCTACATCAACCTCTACTCATCCACTACTCTTTTGCATCCAATTGGTGAACAATTTCAATTTGAATATATATCATGTTTTGTTTCAAACTCACCATGAGTGAGTAGTCCCATTGTAGTTGGGATTCTTATGGATCCCTTAGGTCTGATTGTAATGCAAGACTTGTCTTTTTATCTATATGAATGAAGTTTGGTTGAAAATTCTCTTGCTTGTTCTTCATATCAATTTTGTGCACACCAAGTGTTTGACGAAATACCTAAGTGAGTACGAATTGGTAGAACACCTAGTGATGGAATGAGAGTTGAACCTAGGTTGCTTAGAAGATCAAGCATTAATATTTTAGGTTGCGTGTGTGCGCGAGAGTGACATACGCATTCCACTAGGCTAAGTATTGAGCGACTTTAGTTAACTATCAATAGACCGAGAAGGTTGAGATTAGGAGACTTTAGTTCTACGCGGTTCAATAGAGCGAGAGTTTGAGATCCATACTATTTAGGTATTATTCCCATTCTAGAGAAGGAGCGAGAGTTGAATTTAGAATGCGTGATACCTTAGCCTAGAACCATCACTCGAATTTACCCATGATTTAGACAAGTTTTGTGTTGCTAATCGCATGACCTAGGGGTGAAATAGGATTCCGACTACATTTTCTCTATTATTTTCTCTTAGACCATATTTCATCCTGTCTTTAGTATTCACTAGAGATAACTCACCTAGAGAAAAAAAACCCCCTTTATTTAGTAGACTTACATTAGGATTACTAGCTAGCTTTAGACTAATCTAGGCTTTTTTCTTGGGTTCGACTCGAGGTCAGTCGGGTAATAAATATTGTTTGAACACCGTGATTTGACTAGTATTTATACTACCACAATAACCACAGCGTTTCATCGCTGCATGGTCCGTGTAGACAATTTTTTGGACCCGATCAAGTATTGTCTGAAATTCTCAAAGGCATAAACGATAGCAAGCATTTCTTTTTCTATGGTCGAATAATTTTCTTGTGTACAGTCAAGGGCTTTACTCACATAATAAATCACGTGCAGACGCTTGTCGACCCTTTGTCCCAATACCGCTCTAATAGCGCTATTGCTAGCGTCGCACATTAACTCAAATAGAGTCTCCCAGTTCGTTGGTTAAATTATCGAGGCGGACACCAAAACTTTCTTTAGCGTTTGAAACGCTTGATGGCACGGTTCATCGAAATTGAACTCTACCTCATCATATAGCAGATTTCTAAGAGGTTTAGCAAGTTTCGAAAAGTCCTTGATGAACCTCCTATAAAATCCAGCGTGCCCGAGGAAACTCCTTATTCTCTTCACGTCTCTTGGTGGTGTCAGCTTCTCAATAACATCGATTTTGGCTCTATCGACCTCAATTCCTTTTTTTGATACAAGGTGTCCCAACACAATGCCTTCTTTGACCATAAAATGGCATTTCTCCCAATTTAGTACTAGGTCCATCTCAATACACCTAGCCAACACATGAGACAAGTTTGTGAGACATTTATCAAATGAGTAACCATGAACAGAAAAATCGTCCATAAATACTTCCATAGAGTTCTCTAAAAATTCGGCAAAAATGGACATCATACAACGTTGAAAAGTTCCCGGTGCATTACAAAGACCAAAAGGCATCCTCCTATAAGCAAATGTGCCGTAGGGGCAAGTAAATATGGTCTTTTCTTGGTCATCGGGTTGAATAGGAATTTGAAAGAAACCACTATACCCATCAAGAAAATAGAAATATCCATGCCCCGCTAGACGTTCTAACATTTGATCTATAAAGGGGATGGGAAAGTGATCCTTCTTAGTGGCTGAATTTAACTTCTTATAATCTACGCACATTCTCCACCCTGTGACCGTACGAGTAGGTATCAACACATTGTTCTCTTTTCTAACCACGGTGAGCCCTCCCTTTTTAGGCACCACATGAATTGGGCTCACCCACTCAGAATCAGGGACATCATTAATAATACCTGCATTGCGCAACTTCGTGACTTCCTTCAATACAACTTCTCCTAACTTAGGATTTAAACACCTAAGGAACTCACGACTGGGCTTTGCATTATCTTCTAAAGGAATTCTTTGCATGCATACATCGAGGTTAATCGCCTTCAAATCATCAATGGAGTGCCCAATGGCACTTTTATAATCATGCAACACATTCATCAATTTGGAGGTCTCAATATCATTCAAAGAAGCTTCTACGATAACTAGTAAAGATTCGTTCGGTCCCAAGAATTCATACCTTAGATTCGGTGGAAGAGGTTTCAACCCCTCACCGAATTCCTTACCTTTTGGCGCATCGTTTACTTCATTCGCGCCATCATCAAAATCAGCGGTGTCCTCATCAATTTCCATTATAGAGGCGAACAACGAGTTATTTTTTCTTGTGCAATTAGCTCACACTCAAAGCTAGTTAGTTCCTCAAGAGAGTCAAAAACATTATACACATCATATGATTCAATCAAGTGACAATCCATAAAATTGCTAGGTGTTCTAAGCATGCTTTTCAAAGCGATTTTAATCCTTTCACTACCAAAATTTAATTTGATTGTACCTTTCCCGCAATCTATAATAGCCTTAACTGTGTTCAAAAATGGTCTACCTAGGATTATGGGAATTTCCTTATCTTCATCCATGTCTAACACGTAAAAATCAATCGGAACATAAAATTGTCCAGCTTTAATGGGAACGTCTTCTAGGATACCCTTAGGTGCCCGAGAAGAACGATTCGCCAATCTCAAACTAACCGTGGTTGGAGTTAATTCCCCCATATCTAGCTTATTAAAAAGTGAATAAGGCATTAAAGATATGCTAGCACCTAGATCACACAATAAACTAGCTATGCGAATTTCTCCAATAGAAATGGGAATAGAAAATGATCCATGATCAAAAGCTTTCTGGGCATGGCACGCTGAATTATCGCACTACAATTTGCGTCTAAAGCTACATGGTCTAAATCATGCATTTCCCCTCTATGAGACATAATATCTTTCAAAAATATAACATAGGTAGGCATTTGAGTGAGTACCTCCATAAATGGCAAAGTCACCTGCAGTTTTTTCAGCATCTCCGCGAAGCGCTTGAAATGCGCATCCTCCTTCTTTTTCAGCCTTTGAGGGAAGGGAATTGGCGGCACATAAGGTGCTGGCTCCTGCGGCTTTTCCTTCTCCCGTACATCACTTGAATTCTGCGGCAAAGGCCCTTCCCCGACAACTCCATCTGCTGCCTTTCCCACTTTGGCCTTTGGCTGCTCCTTCAAAACTCTCCCACTTTTGAGTGTAATTGCGTTAATCGTCTCGGAGGAGTTCACATCGGGTTGCGAGGGCAGCTTTCCTTGATATTTCGACGACGAACCAGCTTGTTGCGCAATCTGCGTTTCAAGCAATTTATTGTGCACTTGCAATTGATCTAACCTTTGAAGAATAAGCTGGTTATCTTTCTGCTGCTGTGCTTGAGTCGCGGCCAATTGGGCAACAATAGAAATCAGGGATGGCTCCTCATTGCTTTGTTTATCTTCGTGCTTTTGGTGCGTCCCCTGATTTTGAGGGCTGAAATTGTTTGGTCTTTGATAATTTCCGCTTTGATAATTACTCCTTCGCTGATATGTGTTGGAGGGGGCTCCTTGAGTCTGATTTCTCGGAACAAACTCTGACGGTGCTGGTTTGGGCTCTATATTTAGCGGCGGTCCTCTAGGAAAATTCGGATCTTCATGGAATCTCACATGGGCTGGAGGGTTCCTTGGCTGATAACCGCTATCTTGCGGTGGCGCATATTCTCTCCCTTGATTTCTTACCAAGTAATTAATATCCTCATACTCATCCGCGTGCTTTGCGGTGTAATAGTCATCCATATGCGCCGAGCTAGAACAAATACTGCAAACTTGCTGGTTGTCTCTCTTTTTGTTGAGGTTTAAATTGCCAATTGAAGCTGCCAAAGAATTCACCGTCTTTGCTAAGGAATTGAAATCTTCTTTTGTCACGGCTTTTGATGAATGCTCTTTCCCCTTCTCCTTTAGGTGATTTCTTTCTCCACCCCACTGATGCGAGTTCCTCACTATCTTGTTAATAATTTTGAAACCATCAGAGGCTCTCAAATCCACCCTCCGCTCGCTTGGTCCATATGGTTTCTTGCGTCTTGATCCATACCTGCATAAAAACTTTGCATGATGCGGACAGTCTCTTTGTAGCTCCTTGAAATGCTCATATGCCACGTGAAAATTCTCGTCATCTTGTTGTGTGAATTGGCAAATTCTGTCCCGGATTTTCTTAGTTTTTGTCGGCAGGAAGAATTGGATGAGAAAGGCTTGGGCGAGTTCTTCCCAAGTGCGGAAGGTATTCGGCTCGAAACTCATTAGCCAATCCTTGGCTTTTCCGCTTACCGAGAATGGAAATACCTTCATGTATATGGCCTCCGGTTTGATTCCTTGCACTTTGTAGGTGCGGCATAATTCTATAAATTATGCTAAATGCGCATTAGAAGTGCCGACTTTATTTCGAATTCTTTATCGTCATCCTCTTCCAAATAAATGGGTGATCCATAATGTCCAATGGTTGGGGCAATGTACTCCCCAACCGGTCTCTCATCGTCCTCTTGCGGACGAACAACATTCCCTAACCTCCTCGGATTCGGTTGATCTGCATTTTTTGCTGGTGGTTGGTCCATATTCTCCATTATTTGTTGATCAACTTGAATTTGAGGAAGAGGGGTATCAAAATTTGGTGTTGACGTGGAAGCTTGTTCTTATGCCTTTTTCGTGCGCGATTGAGTTTGCATTCAAACACCTACCAAGCGATTTAAGAAAGCATTAATAAGTGTGAACTTAAATTAAAGTAGGCAAGAATGGCACGCAATCACGATCAACAAAGTAAATGAAAAAAATAAAAGTAGACTAACTAAAGCAATACTAAAAAGCAAACTAGTCTAATGGCTATTCCCCTGCAACGGCGCCATTTTGAACGTGGTGGTAATCGTGGTAGTAAAAATACTAGTCTGAAATTCGCAGCGTCTCAGTTAGACAGATTTTGTGAACAAGCAGTTGCTGCAGCACACTCTTGTTCACTCGGAAATTGTCTCAGCAAACAATGAACAAGACAGAAATTTGTTCACCCAGTTCGGCTAACTGCCTACGTCTGGGGAAGACTATTCTCCAGTCCTCAATCCACTAAACACGAAGGTCTCTAAGTACACTCGGTTACAACTCCACGCAACCTATGCTACTCAACCTTGTGTGGATCACTTGACACAATCAGAACAAGCTCTGACTTGTGTCTGCACACCCTCTACAAATGTCAATTTAGAATAGCTACAGTCTTCTCAAAACTCAGCCTATTCTAAACTACACTCACTCAGCAGGGTTGCTATAGCAACTGCTGTAACACACAGCTGATGCACAATTTGTCCGCGTCGCTACAAGGCCTTCTGCCGAGCCGATCGAACGATTCCACGAGCGCTGCACACTCTGGAATACTCCCCCTCACTCAGTGACCACCTGCCACTAGCGAGAACCACCGCTTAGACACTCGACCGAACCACACACCCGTCAGTTCTTCCGTGGCTGCCCTTGATCAACCAACAAGCACCATTACTCTGAATTGGCTTCCAGATCAAGCTCGAATCAGACTATGCAAGTCCTGATTACCTTCTGCTTCTGTCACCACAGCTCTGCGCTCACGCTCTGCTCTCGGGTGATGATCGAAGAAATCGTCCGTCACACACCAAAATTGCTCTCTCTAAATTTTGTGTATGTACTCGTGTATCCCTCAGCTTTGATCAACCTCTCTGCTCTAAACCCCTTTCTCTTAAATAGTAGCACCAGCTTTAAGCAAGACCAGGTTTAAGCAATGTCCCAAAAAGAACAATTATCTCCTAAAATCTAGGAGATTAGATTTGATTTTGATCTTCAACACAAATCTCCTTCTCTGGCTAGGAAACCCTACTGGAATATTCTCCAGAGCACCTTAGAAATTCTTCTGATGATCTCCGCAGAACTCCCAGCCCTTCTAACCAAGCCCAGGTCGCTGCTGCTTCTCGGACAGATGATGCAGCCACTTGAACAAGCTCCTACTACAGCATCCCCTGCTGTAGCTGCTCCTTGTTCACTTGTGCTGGTTTTGTCAAACACTGCCATACTACATCATCAATCTCCCCCTTGGCATTTTGACAAAACCCTATAGAGATTTGTTTGTAGAATTTCTTAACCTCCCCTTCTTCTCCTTCTCTTCTCCTCCCCCTTTTTGGAATAAATGACAAGGGGATGCTCCTGGCTGCCCTATGGAGGCAACACACAGAGCCCCAGAGAGGCTCTCAGGTCTTCGAACCGGGCTGCATCCAGAGCTTTTGTGAAGATATCAGCAAGTTGTTGGGCAGACACCACATGCTGTAGCGCAATGATATTCTTTTCTACTAGATCACGGATGAAATGATGACGAATGTCAATGTGCTTGGTTCTGCTGTGCTGAACAGGATTCTTAGATATGCTGATGGCACTCATGTTGTCACAGTAGAGAGTCATTTCATCTTTATAAAGACCATACTCACTCAGCATTTGCTTCATCCACAGCATTTATGCACAGCAGCTCCCAGCAGCTATGTATTCAGCCTCGGCAGTGGATAATGAAATGCTGTTTTGCTTCCTGCTGAACCAAGACACCAGGTTATTTCCTAGGAAGAAGCATCCTCCCGAAGTGCTCTTCCTGTCCTCTGAGCATTCTGCCCAGTCCGCATCACTGTATCATACCAGATTAGCATTTTTGTCCTTAGTATACCATAAGCCATAGTGCACAGTTCCTCCAACATACCGAATGATGCGCTTGACCAACTGCAAGTGACTATCTTTGGGACAGGCTTGAAATCTGGCACAGACTCCTACTGCAAAGGAAATGTCGAGGCGGCTGGCAGTCAGGTATAGCAAGCTTCCAATCATGCTTCTGTAGATTGTCTGACTCACTTCCATTCCATGTTCATCTTTAATGGCTTTAACATGAGTGGCAGCAGGGGTTCGTTTATGACTGGCCTTATCTAGCTGGAATTTTTGCACAAGATTCTTGCTGTATTTGCTTTGAGCAATAAAGATGCCATCTTCTTTCTGGGTAATCTCCAGACCAAGAAAATATGACAGTTCTCCGACCATGCTCATTTGAAATTCCTGCTACATGTGATTCACAAACTGCTTCACCAGGTGCTGAGACTTTGATCCAAAGACAATATCATCCACATAGATTTGAGCAATGATCACATCTGACTTGGTTCTTTTGACAAATAGAGTTTTGTCAGCTCCCCCTCGTTTGTAGCCATGTTTTTCTAAGAACACTGTCAATCTCTCATACCATGCCCGAGGAGCCTGTTTCAGTCCGTATAAGGCTTTTTTCAACTTATATACATGCTATGGGTGATGAGGATCTTCAAATCCTTTTGGCTGAGAAACATATACTTCTTCAGAGAGGTCTCCATTCAGGAATGCACTTTTGACATCCATTTGATATAGTTTAAACCCCAGGAAACAGGACATGGCTAGAAGAAGTCTGATGGCCTCCAGGCGAGCAACTGGAGCAAACGTTTCTTCAAAATCTAGGCCCTCAATCTGAGAGTATCCCTGCGCAGCAGTCTGGCTTTATTTCTTGTGATGTTTCCCTTTTCATCAGTTTTGTTTTTTGAAGATCCACTTTGTGCCTATAATATTCACTCCATTTGGTCTGTCCACCAGGTCCCAAACATCGTGTCTTTCGAACTCTGCCAGTTCTTCCTGCATCGCCATCATCCAGAATTCATCACTCATGGCTTTCTTGAAGTTCTTAAGTTCAATGCTGGACATAAAACATGTATTGAGGTAAGCATGGCTTCTGGTTCTTCTTCTTTCTGCCGGATCTCCAATTACATTTGTCAGGGGATGATTCTTCTGAATCTTCTTCGGAGGCTGCCTTGAAGGTGGATCAGGACCCTCAGTGTTCGGATCTTCAGACAGGCTTTCTAATTGTACATCTGGATTTTTTGCTTCAGCACTTGCTGTAGCATCTTCTGGAGCCACAGCTTGTTCACTTCTGTTCTGACTGACAGGCACCTCTTCAAGATCTGAGTCTTCATCATCAGTGGCAGGGACTTCTTCAGCATCATTGACAACAACATTTATGGATTCCATTACTGTATTTGTCCGCTGGTTATAAACTCGATAAGCCCTGCTGTTTGTTGAATAACCCAAGAACAATCCAGGATCACTCTTTGGGTCAAGTTTCTTCCTATACTCCCTATCTCTCAGAATAAAAAAGTCACTTCCAAAGACATGGAAGTATTTAACTGTGGGCTTCTTCTGATTCCAGAGCTCATTGCAGGTCTGGTTGGTTCCTCTCCGTAAGGTGACTCTATTGATGATGTAACATGTGGTGTTCATGGCCTCTGCCCAGAATCTCAGGGGAACCCTCTTAGCATGAATCATGACTCTGGCCATTTCTTGAATTGTTCGATTCTTTCGTTCCACTACACCATTCTGCTGAGGGGTGATGGGAGAGGAATACTGATGTGAGATACCCCTTTGACGACAGAAATCATCCATAGCTTCGTTTTCAAATTCCCTACCATGATCACTGCGAATGCTGCTGATTCTGAGACTTTTCTCTTGCTCTAGGCGAGACACCAGAGACACTATAACTCGCACAGTATCTAATTTTTCTCTAATAAAATCAATCCAGGTGAATCTGGAGTAGTCATCAACACAGACAAAAGCATACCTCTTTCTGCCCAGACTCTCAACTTCCATCGGTCCCATCAGGTCCATGTGAATCAACTGTAGAGGTCTGGTAGTACCAACATCTTTGACTCTTGGATGTGAAGCCTTCTTGTGTTTCCCAATCTGACAATCTCCACAGATAGAGTTTGTCTCCCCTTTTATCAGCGGTATTCCTCTGACTAGCCCTTCTGTTGCAATTCTCTTCAAAGTTCTCAGGTTAACATGCCCCATCCTTCTGTGCCAAAGAATCATTTCCTCGGCCTTTGTCAGCATACATTTCGGAACCGGTGAGTTTGAACTCACGTTGAGAAGATAACAGTTACTTTTTGATCTGGCTCCTTCCATTATACATTTTCCAGATATGTTTAAAACTTTGCACGAGTCTTTCGTAAATTTCACCTGTTTAGTCCCATCACACAGCTGACTAATGCTTATGAGATTTGCCTTTAGCCCTTCCACTAGTAAGACATTGCTCAGGCTCGGCATTCCTTCAACTGCCAAAGTTCCCTTTCCCAGAACCCTTCCTTTTAGGCCGTTTCCAAACTTCACCCGTTGTTCCAGACAGGGTGTTATGTTTTTTAAGAAGGATCTTTCTCCTGTCATGTGCCCTGAACAACCACTGTCAAAGTACCAGCTTATCTTGTCCGAGGTGCTTGCTGTGCTGACAAGCGCGAGGAGCTGAGTCCGCGCATGATTCTGCTTGATAGGTCCCCTGGCTGAAGCTATTCCGGCATGAGCTGAAGAGCAGTTTCTTTTTATGTGACCTTTGTGCCCGCAGCTATAACATCTTTTATACTTTGAAACTCTCTTGTCATGGTGATACAGAGGTTGCTGTAGCAGGTGCTGGTTCACTCTTCCTTGTGTTTTTCTGCCTCTTCTGACTGATCTGTATCTGGCCAAGTTGCATTCATCCTCACTCAGATCTTTCTCGTCTTCACTTCCACTGGCAGAGAGAGCCCTCTTTTTCATTGGTTTGCTAGTGCAGTTGATTTGTCGATGACCGTAACCTGCACAGTTCCAGTATTGGACTCCCTTTTCATTTCTTTCTTCTCATCTTCATTCGGAGCAGGTTCCTTACCTTTCCTTCCATTTTCACCACCCCTTCTGGATTGTTTTCGTGAGGATGAGCTTTTCCCAGTTCTTGAGTCCATGTTCTTCAGGAGCTTTCCAAGGTTCTTGACTAGCATACTCAGCTGATCCTCTGGACCTGGCTTCTTGGCTTCTGTTTCAGCTTTTAGTCCAACATTCTTGTCCTTAGGAGTGGTGTCTTCTTTAACCAGTTTCATCTCAAATTGTTTGAGAGACCCCATCAACTCTTCCAGCCTCATGAATCTGACATTTTGAGCTTCTTCAATGGCCGTCACTTTCATGTCAAATCTTGTGGGCATTGATCTGAGAACCTTCCTGATCAGCTTTTCTTCAGGGATGGGTTCACCAAGAGCATGGGCTTCATTTGCAAGATCACAGAGTTTAGCATTAAACTCAGTGACAGTCTCCTCTTCCAGCATTCTCAGATTCTCAAACTGTAGCAATGATTTGGAGTCTTGACAGCTTTACTCTATCAGTTCCTTCATGTGCAGTTTGCAGAATTTCCCAAACTGGTTTGGCCATGTCACAATTTGATATCAGCCTGAAATTGTTAGCATCAACTGCAGCAAAAATTGCATTCAGGACCTTTGAATTACCAGTTGCTGCAGCTCCCTCTTCAGCAGTCCACTGTTCTTCAGGCTTTATCCGTGTGACTCCCTGTTCATCCATGGTAATTGGGGGAGACCACTGGACCATGATTGCTCTCCAGGTCTTCTCATCAATGGCCTTGAGAAAGGCTTTCATCCTAGCCTTCCAATATCCATAGTTGCTTTCTTCCAACAATGGAGGTCTGCTTGTGCTCTGTCCTTCCTTCATTGTCGTGGCTACTTCAGAGACACTGTAGGATCTTTTACTCTGCGTGTTGAGCTCCCGCTCTGATACCAATTGAAATTCGCAGCGTCTCAGTTAGACAGATTTTGTGAACAAGCAGTTGCTACAGCACACTCTTGTTCACTCGGAAATTATCTTAGCAAACAATGAACAAGACAGAAATTTGTTCACCCAATTCGGCTAACTGTCTACGTCTGGGAAGGACTATTCTCCAGTCCTCAATCCACTAAACACGAAGGTCTCCAAGTACACTCGGTTACAACTCCACGCAACCTATGCTACTCAACCTTGTGTGGATCACTTGACACAATCAGAACAAGCTCTGACTTGTGTCTGCACACCCTCTACAAATGTCAATCTAAACTAGCTACAGTCTTCTCAAAACTCAACCTATTCTAAACTACACTCACTCAGTAGGGTTGCTATAGCAACTGCTGTAACACACAGCTGATGCACAATTTGTCCGCGTCGCTCCAAGGCCTTCTGCCGAGCCGATCGAACAATTCCACGAGCGCTGCACACTCTGGAATACTCCCCCTCACTCAGTGACCACCTGCCACTAGCGAGAACCACCGCTTAGACACTCGACCGAGCCACACACCCGTCCGTTCTTCCGCGGCTGCCCTTGATCAACCAACAAGCACCACTGCTCTGAGTTGGCTTCCAGATCAAGCTCGAATCAGACTATGCAAGTCCTGATTACCTTCTGCTTCTGTCACCACAGCTCTGCGCTCACGCTCTGCTCTCGGGTGATGATCGAAGAAATCATCCGTCACACACCAAAATTGCTCTCTCTAAATTCTGTGTATGCACTCGTGTATCCCTCAGCTTCGATCAACCTCTCTGCTCTAAACCCCTTTCTCTTAAATAGTAGCACCAGCTTTAAGCAAGACCAGGTTTAAGCAATGTCCCAAAAAGATCAATTATCTCCTAAAATCTAGGAGATTAGATTTGATTTTGATCTTCAACACAAATCTCCTTCTCTGGCCCTACTGGAATATTCTCCACAGCACCTTAGAAATTCTTCTGATGATCTTCGCAGAACTCCCAGTCCTTCTAACCAAGCCCAGGTCGCTGCTGCTTCTCGGACAAATGATGCAGCCACTTGAACAAGCTCCTGTTACAGCATCCCCTGCTGTAGCTGCTCCTTGTTCACTTGTGCTGGTTTTGTCAAACACTGCCATACTACATCATCATAGTCCAATCACGGTGTTCAAACAATATTTATTATCCGAGTGACCTCAAGTCGTACCCAAGAGAAAGGCCTAGATTAGTTTAAAGCTAGCTAGTAATGCAAGTCTACTGGGGGGGGGGGGGTTCCTCTAGGTGAGGTATCTCTAGTGAGTACTAAAGACAAGTCAAATTTGGGTGGAAGTAAAATAATAGAGAAAGCGTAGTCAGAATCCTACTTCACCCCTAGGTCATGCAATTAGCAATGCAAAACATAAATATATTCATGAGTCAATTTGGTTGATAAATCAAGGCTAAAGTATCACGCATTCTAAATTCAACTCTCGCTCCTTCTCTAGAATGGGAATGATACCTAAGTCACACAATTCTCAAACTCTCGCTCTATTGAATCGTGTAGAACAAAAGTCTCATAATCTCAACCTCTCAGTTTATTGTTAGTTAACTAAAGTCCGCTCTATGCTTAGCCTAAGAGATTGCCAATGTCACTCTTGCGCACAAAATCTATCTAAATAATCATGCTTGATCTTCTAAACAACCTAAGTTCAACTCTCATTCCATCCCTAGGTGTTTTATCAATTCATGCGTTTCGTCAAACACTTGGCGTGCATAAAATTAACATGAAGAACAAGCATAAGAATTTTCAACCAAACTTCACTCATATAGATAAAAGAACATGTTTTGCATTACAATCTAACCTAAGGGATCCATAAGGATCCCAACTACAATGAGATTACTCACTCATGGTGAGTTTGAAACAAAACATAGTTTTTAATTGAAATTGTTCACCAATTGGATGCAAAGTAGTGGTTGAGTGGAGGGTTGATGTAGATTCTTCAATTGTAGGTGTCTTCTCCCGATCCTTGACAATTCTTCAAGTTCTCCCGGAGAATTCGTCTAGGGTTTTCGAAATTGGAAGCTCTCTTCTAATTTTTGCATCTCAATCTATTTATACCCTTTGAAGAATTCCAAAATTTACCCGCAGTGCCCGAATCACTTTTGATTCGACCAAGGCTTGTTGACTTGATTCGGACAGAGTGTCCGAATCAAACACTCAGAGCTATTTCGGGCTGGCTGATAGAGCCTATTTATACACATTATTTAGATCCTAACCCTATGCTTGTTTGCATTATTTTGAGTACAAGATTACTGGTTTCCAATGTTTTTGTATTTCAGGGCAAAACGAGGGCCTAAGTCGGATACGCGCTAACAGGCAGCGTTTAGGACACGCATCACACAGCCTGCGGAGCTAGCGGCGCAAACAGAAGAATTGGCAGAGTCGACCACGGTGCGCTAACCGTTTGCGCTAACCAAGATGCCGTGCGCCATGCGCAGATGGTGGTGTTTCCAAATCCTGACACCACCAGATTTGGAAGTTGCCAAGAATGAGCCTCTGAGCAGTATATAAAGAAGAGAAGAAGGCTAGGGTTTTAATCATACAATCATATATCATCATTCAGAGAGGACCTGCGCTAGCCGACTGCGCCAGCCGAGACTGCAACCTGCACGCACTGTTTGCTATTGTTTTCTTGGATACCTTAGACATTATTTACTATTTCTATGATGTTTACTACTAGCATGTCTAGCTAAACGCTTAGTATCGGTTGGACATGAATCTATGAGTATTTCCTTTGAGACTTGCGCTTAATGCATAGCTTGTTTGCTTGTATTAATTTTGTGCACATTGTTGGCAGCTAGTTACATGAGTAAGGGAAGCCTTGAACCGCAATCTTACTCTTGTTGCTTGTTGTTGTATGTTAAACTAGTTGAATAGCCTGACGGTGCCAACTAGGAGTAACGCGCTAGGGTAATCAGTTGCTACTGTGACAGGATTCGCAGCTGTTTAGACTAGTCTTAAGAATTAATAGCTCATGAACTTTGATCGGAACATGCGCACATGTTAGGAAGCCTTGATCGGACACTAACATTAGCAAACCAAGCTATAGACGTTTAGAGTCGATGATAAGGAATACACTCATAGAGGATTGTCTGCACCGATACTTCTCATAGTCATAGTACTTAATCTCTACTGCCTGCGCACGTCTAGTGCAATTCCTGCGTTTACTACTGTTACTCGCGCGTTGCCCAACCCCAATCACTCACACCCCCAGTTTTCGTAAGTGCAGGATATTAGTTAAAGCTAATCTACTACTTCCCTGTGGATTCGACCCCGACTTAACCGCTGTACTAAGTGGAAGAGGAAGGAATTAATTTGACGCACACAACGACGCGTGCTATCAAATTTTGGCACCGTTGCCGGGGAAGCAATACAGATAAGCTTTAACCAGCTTAGGATTTCTTTTAATAGTTAGTTATTTCGGTTTGTTTTATTTTCGTTGTTGTTTCTGACAGCGCGCAATCACCATTAGCCTGCGCAACCTTGAAACAGTTGCGCTGCGCAGATTCTAGTTGCGCACTGACAGACGCAACAACTTAGTTATCTTTTAATTTTGTTTTCTTTGAGATTTAGAACTGGTCATGGAGGATAACAGTGTCGTTGGGGACAACTTAGGGGACAGAACCCCGGAAGAAGCAAGAGCACATAACCGCGCAGCCCTATTCAGGGAGGAAGTGCAGCGCTAGGTTGAAGCAAGGATGGCCACTGAAGTATATAATGGGCCACCCGCGCGACAAGCTGCGCGACGCAGAACAGTGCGCGAGATGTCAGCCCCACTCACAGTTAACCAGCCATGGTGCATCGTGCTTCCACCAGACGGACATTTTGAACTAAGGAGCTCGCTCATTCATCACATGCCCAAGTTCCACGGGATGAACAACGAAAATCCAGTCAAGCATGTGTGAGAGTTCCTAGTCATTTGCGAGAACGTGAAGACCGAAGGGGAAAGCGATGAAGCGCTGAAGATGAAAGCGTTCCCATTTTCACTGTGTGAGACGGCCAGGCATTGGCTAGTGAACTTACCAGCAGGATCAATTCACACATGGGAGCAGCTGCAGAAGAAATTCCTGGACAAATTTTATCCCGCAGCAAAGATCGCGCTACTCAGGAGGGAGCTGGCCGCACCTAGGCAGAGCGCATGAGAATCGCTGTCAAAGTATTACGAGCGTTTCAGGGAGCTGGAGGCCAACTGCTACAATCACGGCCTGCCCCAGAATGTGCTGATAGAGAAATTTCTAAATGGATTGCTGCCCATGGAGCTGAGACTATTGAACGCATGCGCAGGAGGCGGCATTTGCAACATGTACCCAGAAGACGCGTGGCAGCTGATAGAAGACTCTGCTGGGCAGGTAAGACATCAGCTAACACTTGAAAATAGTCGTGCTCGCTCTGTGCATCAGGTAGAAACAAACGCTGAGATCAAGGAAATGAAGGCCATGCTGCAGAAGTTGATGAGTGCGCAAAGCGCACAACCAGTTGCGCCAAAGGTATGCGAATTCTGCAATTCCACCGAGCACAAAACCGATGCATGTCCCACGCTTTTTGAGGAATCTGGAGATGTCAATGCTCTTGGAGGATGGGATAACAGAGGGCCACAGAGACAGAATCAGCCGCGTTTTGGACTAGCCGCAAATGGGTTCAGATGGAAGGAGGAAAACAATTTCCAGAGGCAGTCAACGGATCAGCGCGCGCCACAGCAGAAGCAACAAGCTGCGCCCTACAGTCCACCGCATCGCCGCACTGACGCACCCGCGCATAACAACCAGCAGCCGAGGCTATCTTTGGAAGATATCGTGGGGCAGCTAGCAGACACAGTGCGCAAAAATGACGAGAAGTATGACAAGCGGTTCGAGTAGATCGAAAAGAAGCTATCACAGATCGCTACCACGGTGTATGAGCTAAAGAAGAGCGATGCCAACCTGCCTTCACAAGTGATTCAGAACCCCAAAGGAGGAGTCAATGCAGTGACCCTGAGGACTGGGCGCACGATAGGAACAGAGCAGACCGCAAAAGCGCCTGCGCAACCAGCTGCGCAAGTCCCGGATCCAACAGAGCAGAGTACGCAACCAGAGCCAAACGCGCAACCAGAAGTGCCAGCCACAAGCCAGCAGGGCGAAGCGCCAGGTATAACACAATTAAAAGACAAGGGCACGAATCGTACTAACATACCTACACCTTTCCCTTTGCAGGCACCATCGGCTAGGAAGGAAGCGCTGGATAAGGAGCTCTACGAGTTATTTAGTAAGGTGGAAATAAACATTCCCCTTATTGAAGCAGTTCGGCAGATCCCTAGGTACGCCAAGTTTTTAAAGGAGCAGTGCACAAACAAGCGAAGGAAAGGCGAGTGCGCACAGGTAATGCTAAATGCGCAGGCCTCAGCCATCGTGCAACATAAGGTACCACCTAAGTGCCGAGACCCAGATACGTTCACCATCCCATGCACTTTAGGTAAGACCACAGTGAGCAATTGCATGATTGATTTAGGCGCATCCATAAATTTGCTACCCTATTCCCTATATACGACATTGCGCCTTGGACCACTAAAGCCTGCAGGTCTCACCATTCATCTAGCAGATCGGTCGTGCAAACAACCTACGGGCATGATAGAGGATGTTCTTGTGCGAGTAGGAGAGCTGGTGTTCCCAGCAGATTTCTATGTGCTAGAAATGGAGGGTGAATCGAGCACCAGCAGTGCGCAGATCCTACTGGGCAGACCTTTTCTGATGACCGCGCGCACAAAGATATACGTGTGGAGGGGCACGCTCTCCATGGAGGTTGATGGCAAAGAAATTCATTTCAACATATTCAAAGGGATGCAGCACCCTCATGAAGACGCCATAGTGCACGCAATGGACTGCATAGACGACTTGGTCGCAGATGCGCAATGCGCAAGCGCAGTAGACGAACCTATAACACTGGCACAAGCAGAGTTGGAGGAGCAGGAGGACGAGCTGAGCAGTGCTTAACCAGAACCCAGACAGGTACACAATATAGTTCATGTTTGCACTGCCACTAAAATCCTGCCCTCTATTGAACAGGAACCCAAGGTCGAGCTGAAGAAACTCCCAGAACACGTCAAGTACATGTTCCTGGGAAACGAGGACACCCTGCCAGTGATCATAAAGAAAGGATTAGAAGAGGAGCAGGAGGCGCAATTACGGCAGGTGCTGCGCAGGAACCAGCGCGCTATAGGATGGACACTTGCCGATCTGCGTGGAGTGAGCCCAGACGTATGCATGCACAGGATTCTATTGGAAGATGGTGCCAAACCATCCAGGGAGGCTCAGCGCAGATTAAACCCGAATATGATGGAGGTGGTACAGAAGGAGATCCTAAAGTTGCTCGACGCAGGAGTCATTTACCCGATCTCAGACAGCAAATGGGTAAGTCCAGTGCACGTTGTGCCAAAGAAAGGAGGAATCACTATAGAAGAGAATGCGCAGGGCGAGCTAGTTCCCAAGCGCATACAAACTGGATGGCGCATGTGCATCAACTACAGGAAGCTTAACGCAGTCACACGCAAGGACCATTTCCCGCTACCCTTTATGGACCAGTGATAGAGCCTATTTATACGCATTATTTAGATCATAACCCTATGCTTGTTTGCATTATTTTATGTACAAGATTACTGGTTTCCAGTGTTTTGTATTGCAGGGCAAAACAAGGGCCTAAGTCGGATACGCGCTAACATACAGCGTTTAGGACGCGCATCACACAGCCTGCGGAGCTACCGGCGCAAACAGAAGAATTGGCAGAGTCGACCACGGTGCGCTAACCGTTTGCGCTAACCAATGCCGTGCGCCAGGCGCATATGGTGGTGTTTCCAAATCCTGACACGACCAGATTTGGAAGTTGCCAAGGATGAGCCTCTGAGCAGTATATAAAGAAGAGAAGGAGGCTAGGGTTAAGAGAGAATTATTAGGATTCACAATTCGTACACCTAGGAGGCACTGCGCAGCAGGACTGGAAAACACACGAGTTTGTTGAGAGGATCTGCGCTAGCCGACCGCGCCAGCCAAGACTGCAACCTGCACGCACTGTTTGCTATTGTTTTCTTGGACACTTTAGTTATTATTTACTGTTTTTATGATGTTTATCACTAGCATGTCCAGCTAAACGCTTAGTATCGGTTGGGCATGAATCTATGAGTATTTCCTTTGAGACTTGCGCTTAATGCATAGCTTGCTTGCTTATATTAATTCTGTGCACATTACTGGCAGCTTGTTACATGAGTAGAGGAAGCCTTGAACCGCAATCTTACTCTTGTTGCTTGTTGTTGTTTGTTAAACTAGTTGAATAGCCTGACGGTGCCAACTAGGAGTACCGCGCTAGGATAGGCAATTACTACCTTGATCGGATTCGTAGTTGTTTAGTCTAGTGTAAGAATTAATAGCACATGAACTTTGATCGGAACATGCGCACATGTTAGGAAGCCTTGATCGGACACTAACATTAGCAAACCAAACTATAGACATTTAGAGTCGATGATAAGGAATACACTCATAGAGGATTGTCTGCGCCGATACTTCTCATAGTCATAGTACTTAATCTCTACTGCCTGCGCACTTCTAGTGCAAATTCCTGCGTTTACAACTGTTTACTCGCGCATCGCGCAACCCCGATCATTCACCCCTCAATCTTCGTAAGTGTAGGTCACTGGTTAAAACTGAGCTGCTTGCTCCCTGTGGAGATCGACCCTTACTTAACCGCTGTACTAGTGGAGGAGGAAGGATTAATTTGACGCGTACAACGACGCGCGATCAAATTTTGGCGCCGTTGCCGGGGAGCAACACAGCTAAGTTTTAGCTAGTTTACGTTTTTCCTTATTAGTAACTAGTTATTTTAGTTTGTTTTGTTTTCTCGTTGTTGTTTCTGACAGCGCGCAATCACCATTAGCCTGCGCAACCTTGAAACAGTTGCGCTGCACAGATTCTAGTTGCGCACTGACAGACGCAGTAGCATTAGTTATCTTTTAATTTCGTTTTCTTTGAGATTTAGAACAGGTCATGGAGGATAACAGTGTCGTTGGAGACAACTTAGGGGACAGAACCCCGGAAGAAGCAAGAGCACATAATCGCGCAGCCCTGTTCAAAGAGGAAGTGCAGCGCGAGGTTGAAGCAAGGATGGCCGCTGAATTGTATAATGCGCCACCCGCCCGACAAGCTGCGCGACGCAGAACAGTGCGCGAGATGTCAGCCCCAATCACAGTTAACCAGCCATGGTGCATTGTGCTTCCGCCAGACGGACATTTTGAACTAAGGAGCTCGCTCATCCATCACATGCCCAAGTTCCACGGAATGAACAACGAAAATCCAGTCAAGCATGTGCGAGAGTTCCTAGTCATTTGCGAGAACATGAAGACGGAATGGGAAACCGATGAAGCGCTGAAGATGAAAGCATTCCCATTTTCACTGTGTGATACAGCCAGACATTGGTTGATGAACTTACCAGCAGGATCAATTCACACATGGGAACAGCTGCAGAAGAAGTTCCTGGACAAATTTTATCCCGCAGCGAAGATCGCGCTACTCAGGAGGGAACTGGCCGCACCGAGGCAGAGCGCAGGAGAGTCACTGTCAGAGTATTACGAGCGTTTCAGGGAGCTAGAGGCCAACTGCTACAATCATGGCCTGCCCCAGAATGTGCTGATAGAGAACTTCCTGAATGGACTGCTGCCCATGGAGCTGAGGTTATTGAACGCATGCGCAGGAGGGGACATTT
This sequence comes from Umbilicus rupestris, assembly GCA_963678935.1. Classification (NCBI taxonomy): domain Eukaryota; kingdom Viridiplantae; phylum Streptophyta; class Magnoliopsida; order Saxifragales; family Crassulaceae; genus Umbilicus; species Umbilicus rupestris. The sequence goes on from OY787605.1 coordinate 6,764,977, forward strand.
GCAACATGTATCCAGAAGACGCGTGGCAGCTGATAAAAGACTCTGCTGGGCAGGTAAGACATCAGCTAACGCTTCAAAGTAGTCGTGCTCGTTCTGTGCATCAGGTAGAAACAAGCGCTGAGATCAAGGAAATGAAGGCCATGCTGCAGAAGTTGATGAGTGCGCAAAGCGCACAACCAGTTGCGCCAAAGGTATGTGAATTCTGCAAGTCCACCGAGCACAAAACTGATGAATGTCCCACACTATTTGAAGAATTTGGAGATGTCAATGCTCTTGGAGGATGGGATAACAGAGGACCACAAAGACAGAATCAGCCGCGCTTTGGACTAGCCGCAGATGGATTCAGATGGAAGGAGGAAAACAATTTCTAGAGGCAGTCCACGGACCAGCGCGCGCCACAGCAGACGCAACAAGCTGCGCCCTACAATCCACCGCATCGCCGCACTGACGCACCAGCGCATAACAACCAGCAACCGAGGCGATCTTTGGAAGATATCGTGGGGCAGCTAGCAGACACAGTGCGCAAAAATGACGAGAAGTATGACAAGAGGTTCGAGTCCATTGAAAAGCAGCTATCACAGATTGCTACCACGGTATATGAGCTAAAGAAGAGCGATGGCAACCTGCCTTCGCAAGTGATTCAGAACCCCAAAGGAGGAGTCAATGCAGTGACACTGAGGACTGGGCGCACGATAGGAACAGAGCAGACCGCGAAGACGCCCGTGCAACCAGCTACGCAAGTCCCAGATCCAGCAGAACAAAATGCGCAACCAGAGCAAGACGCGCAACCAGAAGTGCAAGCCACAAGCCAGCAGGGCGAAGCGCCAGGTATAACGCAATTAAAAGACAAGGGCACGAATCGTACTAATATACCTACACCTTTCCCTGTGCAGGCACCCTTGGCTAGGAAGGAAGCGCAGGACAAAGAGCTATATGAGTTATTCAATAAGGTGGAAATCAACATTCCCCTTATTGAAGCAGTTCGGCAGATCCCTAGGTACGCCAAGTTTTTAAAGGAGCTGTGCACAAACAAGCGAAGGAAAGGCGAGTGCGCACAGGTAATGCTAAATGCGCAGGCCTCAGCGATCGTGCAACATAAGGTACCACCTAAGTGCCGAGACCCAGGTACGTTCACTATCCCATGCACTCTAGGTAAAACCACAGTGAGCAACTGCATGATTGATTTAGGCGCATCTATCAATTTGTTACCTTATTCCCTATATGCGACATTGCGCCTTGGACCACTAAAGCCTGCAGGTCTCACCATTCAGCTAGCAGATCGGTCTTGCAAACAACCTGCAGGCATGATAGAGGATGTTCTTGTGCGAGTAGGAGAGCTGGTGTTCCCAGCAGATTTTTATGTGCTAGAAATAGAGGGCGAATCAAGCACCAGCAGTGCGCAGATCCTACTGGGCAGACCTTTTCTGATGACCGCGCGCACGAAGATAGATGTATGGAGGGGCACGCTCTCCATGGAGGTGGATGGCGAAGAAATCCATTTCAATATATTCAAGGGGATGCAGCACCCACATGAGGACGCCACAGTGCACGCGATGGATAAGGTCTTAGCTCGCTGCATTTCTAAGAACCTAGTGCTCAATTATGAAAAATGTCATTTCATGGTAACGCATGGTGTAGTACTAGGACATATCATCTCAGAGGAGGGGATCAAGGTAGATAAAGCTAAGATAGATCTTATTTCTAATCTACCTTATGCCACTAGCGTGCGCGATGTGAAGTCATTCCTCGGGCACGCTGGGTTTTACAGGCGTTTCATAAAGGATTTTTCTAAAATTTGTATACCCCTGTCTAACCTCTTGCAAAAGGATGTGTGCTTCGATTTTACTGATGAGTGCAGGGCCGCATTTGATAAGCTGAAGGAGGCGCTGACCAGTGCGCCAGTGATGCGGGCGCCAGACTGGAACCTGCCATTTGAACTGATGTGCGACGCAAGCGATTATACAGTAGGTGCAGTCCTAGGGCAGCGAGTGGACAAGAAGCCGCACGCCATCTATTATGCATCGCGCACACTGGACGCTGCGCAGAGGAACTACACCACCACGGAGAAGGAACTTCTAGCAATTGTGTTTGCGCTGGAGAAGTTCCGTGCCTATGTTCTAGGCGCTAGGGTCATCATATACACAGACCACGCAGCCATCCGCTACCTAATGTCCAAGAAAGAAACTAAGCCGCGCCTGATGCGCTTGGTGCTCCTACTTCAGGAATTTGACTTGGAGATCAAAGACAAGAAGAGCACAGAGAACACAGTCGCTGACCACCTGAGCAGGATCGTGAAAGAGGAGGAGCCAGGGCAGATCACGGAGCCAGGGCATCTGATGGCGCTGACAAGTAAGGTACCATGGTATGCCCACATTGCAAATTACCTGGTCACAGGTACGTTTCCTCCGCATTTCAATAAAACCCAGTGCATGAGATTGAAACATGAGTCCAAGCATTATCTTTGGGATGATCCATCTATGCTTAAGATAGGACTTGATCAGATATTGAGGCGCTGCGTGCCTGACCATGAATTTAACTCTATTTTGATGTTTTGTCATGCGCACGCATGTGGAGGCCTCTTTGGTCCCAAGCGCACAAGCAGAAAGGTCCTGGACTGCGGATTTTATTGGCCGCACCTGTTTAGAGACGCATATGACTACTTGATCGCGCGTCCTTGTACGCGTCAAATATAATCCTTCCTCTTCCACTAGTACAGTGGTTAAGTCAGGGTCGATCTCCACAGGGAGCACGCAGTTCAGTTTTAACCAGTGACCTACACTTACAAAAACTGGGGGTGTGAGTGATTGGGGTTGCGCGATGCGCGAGTAAACAGTCGTAAACGCAGGAATTGCACTAGACATGCGCGGGCAGTAGAGATTAAGTACTATGACTATGAGAAGTATCGGCGCAGACAATCCTCTATGAGTGTATTCCTTATCATCGACTCTAAATGTCTATAGCTTGATTTTACTAATGTTAGTGTTCGATCAAGCCTTCCTAACATGTGCGCATGTTCCGATCAAAGTTCATGTGCTATTAATTCTTGAACTAGGCTAAACAACTACGAATCCGATCAAAGTAGTAATTGCGTATCCTAGCTCGTTACTCCTAGTTGGCACCGTCAGGCTATTTAACTAGTTTAACATACAACAACAAGTAACAAGAGTAAGATTGCGGTTCAAGGCTTCCCCTACTCATGTAACAAGCTGCCAGTAATGTGCACAGAATTAATATAAGCAAGCAAGCTATGCATTAAGCGCAAGTCTCAAAGGAAATACTCATAGATTCATGCCCAACCGATACTTAGCGTTTAGCTAGACATGCTAGTGGTAAACATCATAGAAACAGTAAATAATAACTAGAGTGTCCAAGAAAACAATAGCAAACAGTGCGTGCAGGTTGCAGTCTTGGCTGGCGCAGTCGGCTGGTGCAGGTCCTCTCAACAAGCTCGTGTGTTTTCCAGTTCTGCCTCTCTCTCCTCTGATTTGACGATGATGGATGGTGTCTGAATGCCCAAACCCTAGCCTTATTCTCTTCTTTATATACTGCTCAGAGGCTCATCCTTGGCAACTTCCAAATCTGGTGGTGTCAGGATTTGGAAACACCACCATCTGCGCCTGGCGCACTGCATTGGTTACCGCAATCGGTTAGCGCACCGTGGTCGACTCGGCCAATTCTTCTGTTTGCGCCGCTAGCTCCGCAGGCTGTGTGATGCGCGTCCTAAACGCTGCCTGTTAGCGCGTATCCGACTTAGGCCCTCGTTTTGCCCTGCAATACAAAAACACTGGAAACCAGTAATCTTGTACATAAAATAATGCAAACAAGCACAGGGTTATGATCTAAATAATGCGTATAAATAGGCTCTATCACTACTCAGGAACTGTGACAGGTGCCAGCGCACAGGAGGCATATCAGCGCGCAACGAGATGCCGCAGACGCCGATCCTAGTGGATGAAGTGTTTGATATATGGGGAATAGACTTCATGGGGCCCTTTCCCCCATCTGCCGGCTACGAGTACATATTGGTGGCAGTGGACTATGTCTCCAAATCGGTCGAGGCTAAGGCCACACGAAAGGATGATGGTAAGACGGTCGCTGAGTTTCTGAAAACTAACATCTTTTGCAGGTACGGGGTGCCTAAGGCAATCATCAGCGACCAGGGGACGCACTTTTGCAACAGGACTGTGGCGCAGGTTTTCAAGCATTATGGAGTGCGCCACAAGACGTCCACTGCTTATCATCCTCAGACAAATGGACAGGCCGAGGTTTCCAACAGAGAGATCAAGCGCATCCTGGAGAAGACTGTGAGACCATCGCGCAAAGATTGGAGCTAGCGCCTGGACGACGCACTGTGGGCATACCGCACTGCGCATAAGACACCAATCGGGACTTCACCGTTTCGGTTGGTCTACGGAAAAGCATGCCACCTGCCAGTGGAGTTAGAGCACAAAGCATACTGGGCCTTACGCATTTGCAACCTGAACTTAGATGAGGCTGGAAAGGAGCGCGCGTTTGAGCTGAGCGAATTAGAAGAGCTGCGCCTGGATGCCTATGAGGGACTGCGCGATTACAAGGAGCGCACAAAGGCGTTTCATGATAAGCATATCCTCAGACGTACTTTTGAGCCAGGAGACCAGGTATTATTGTTCTCATCAAGCCTGAAGCTCATGCCTGGAAAGCTGCGCAGCAAATGGACGGGACCGTACACAGTCACCAAGGTTTTCCCCTATGGAACAATCGAGTTAGAAAACGAGCACCGACATCGTTTAAAGGTCAATGGGCAGAGAGTCAAACGGTATCTGGGAGAACCATGGGACGACACGGTGCGCGACATTGACTTGGCAGAACCTGAGATAGCAGATGCACAGGTTGCTGCGCCAGAGTCACCACCAGATGCACCAGAGGGAGAACTGGAAACTATTGCTCACATTTCTTCTTCCTCTTCATCTACCCTCGTTACTGCAGACTTCTCGCATATTATCCATGCTGACTACCCTTCTCACCCTTTGCGCAGGACCAAGAAGAACACGACACATACACACGCGAAAGGTCACTCACGAGCAAAAGTGGGGGAGGTCGCTGGCACACATTTGGGCACGTAACGAGGTACAGTCGAGCCAACGACGTTAAACAAAGGCACTTGTCGGGGAGGTAACCCGACACGCTTTCCTTTTACACGTTTTTCTTTATATTGTTCTTTGTTTTGCTTGCATGCAGGTGCGCGTTCTCCGTGCGCTTGAGCTTGAGTCGTGGGGACACGTCTCTGTTTAAGTGTCGGGGAGGGGGGGAGGGCGAGCGTTACACTTACATTTCGCGTTTTTTTTGAGCTTTTTAGTGTAGCTTAGTTTAATTGAAGGAAACAGTAGCAGCAGTGCGCTTGAGCGCAGGCTGCGCGCACTGGTCAGCTTGTTTGCGCTATCCATATTGCGTGCGCTGCTATCATCTGTTTTAGTATATTTTTTTCATTTTTCTGCTCCTGTTAGTTGGGATATACAGGGGATGTGGAGTTGACAGAAACGCTCTAGAGAGGCGGTTAGTCGTTCGCGCTTCAGAGGACAGGTATATGGTCGAGAGCGCGAGTGGAGGCCTGTGCTTCGCGACCTTCAGAACAAGAGAGCGCGCTCAGTCACGCAGATGCCGAAGGCAAGTACCCAAAAGCGTGGCGAGGTGGGAAAACAGACCACCTTCCCTCTGGAAGTCGAGCTAAGGAAGGCGGGCGCGGGTGTAAACGCGTGCGCCGACCTGCGCAGATAGACCAAGGAGGGAGAGCGGGGCGGTGTTCCATAGCTGTTATTCGGAGGCCGAGACTGGAACCGTTCTGGGAAAGATAATAATCATAGACAAAGTTGTATACAAAAAAAAATATACCAGCAGATGATACACGCTACAAAAGAATCAGCATGCGCACTAATAAGCACCAGCGTGCGCAAGTTCACAAAAAGAAAGAAAATCATCAAAAGGCTTGAGTTCCCAGGAAGTGCGCGGAAGAATCACGCACGGGAAGAAGCTTGCGCTATTAACCATATACCCATCCTCGGAGCAAGAGCTGACAACCTGGAGCCTATGAAGAGCTATCTCCAAGTCATCCGAAATGATCTTCATCCCAGCTGAGAGGTAATGAATTTCGAAAACGCTATGCTTAAACTGTTGACAGCAGTTGTGCGCAGGTGGTAGAGCAGCGTAAGGTGTTCAGTAGTGCAGATCGCGCCAGAGTGCAAGACTGTTGATAGAGCCTATTTATACGCATTATTTAGATCATAACCCCGTGCTTGTTTGCATTATTTTATGTACAAGATTACTGGTTTCCAGTGTTTTTGTATTTCAGGACAAAACAAGGGCCTAAGTCGGATACGCGCTAACAGGCAGCGTTTAGGACGCGCAGCACACAGCCTGCGGAGCTAGCGGCGCAAACAGAAGAAATGGCGAGAGACAGCAGAGTTGCGCCGACCAGTGCGCTAAGCAGTATGCCGTGCGCCAGGCGCAGATGATGGTGTTTCCAAATCCTGACACGACCAGATTTGGAAGTTGCCAAGAGTGAGCCTCTGAGCAGTATATAAAGAAGAGGAGGAGGCTAGGGTTAAGAGGACATTCATACATTCGACACCGCGGCACAGTTCGTACACCAAGGAGGCACTGCGCACCAGGACTGGAAAACACACGAGCTTGCTGAGAGGATCTGCGCTAGCCGACTGCGCCCGCCAAGACTACAACCTGCACGCACTGTTTGCTATTGCTCTCTTAGATACTCTAGTTATTATTTACTGTTTCTATGATGTTTATCACTAGCATGTCTAGCTAAACGCTTAGTATCGGTTGGACATGAATCTATGAGTATTTCCTTTGAGACTTGTGCTTAATGCATAACTTGCTTGCTTATATTAATTCTATGCACATTACTGGCAGCTTGTTGCATGAGTAAGGGAAGCCTTGAACCGCAATCTTACTCTTGTTGCTTGTTGTTGTTTGTTAAACTAGTTGAATAGCCTGACGGTGCCAACTAGGAGTAACGCGCTAGGATAGGCAATTACTACCTTGATCGGATTCGTAGTTGTTTAAGTCTAGTGTAAGAATTAATAGCACATGAACTTTGATCGGAACATGCGCACATGTTAGGAAGCCTTGATCGGACACTAACATTAGCAAACTAAACTATAGACATTTAGAGTCGATGATAAGGAATACACTCATAGAGGATTGTCTGCGCCGATACTTCTCATAGTCATAGTACTTAATCTCTACTGCCTGCGCACGTCTAGTGCAAATTCCTGCGTTTACAACTGTTTACTCGCGCATCGCGCAACCCCGATCATTCACCCCCCAATCTTCGTAAGTGTAGGTCACTGGTTAAAACTGAACCGCTTGCTCCTTTTGGAGATCGACCCTTACTTAACCGCTGTACTAGTGGAAGAGGAAGGATTAATTTGACGCGTACAACGACGCGCGATCAACCAGATGCTGGACCGATTAGCAGGGAAGCCCTACTTTTGTTTCTTGGACGGATATTCAGGGTACAACCAGATACCCATAGCTGCGGAGGATCAAGAGAAGACCACGTTCACCTGCCCGTTCGGTACGTTTGCGTTTCGGCGCATGTCATTTGGGCTGTGTAACGCGCCAGGTACGTTCCAACGTCTAGTCATGAGCATTTTTTCTGATATGATTGGTATATGCATAGAAGTGTTCATGGATGATTTCACTGTATATGGAGGTACCTTTGATGCATGCTTAACACATCTTGAAAGGTCTTAACGCGCTGCATTTCAAAGAATCTAGTGCTCAATTATGAAAAATGTCATTTCATGGTATCACATGGTGTAGTACTAGGACATATTATCTCGCAGGAGGGGATCAAGGTAGATAAAGCTAAAATTGATCTTATTTCTAATCTGCCTTATGCCACTAACGTGCGCGATGTGAAATCATTCCTTGGGCATGCCGGGTTTTACAGGCGCTTCATAAAAGACTTCTCTAAAATTTGTATACCCCTGTCTAACCTCTTGCAAAAGGATGTGTGTTTCCAATTTACTGATGAGTGCAGGGCCGCGTTTGATAAGTTGAAAGAGGCGCTGACAAGTGCGACAGTAATGCGCGTGCCAGACTGGAGCCTACCATTTGAACTGATGTGCGACGCAAGCGATTATGCAGTAGGTGCAGTCCTGGGGCAGCGCGTGGACAAGAAGCCGCACGCCATTTATTATGCATCGCGCACACTGGACGCTGCGCAGAGGAACTACACCACCACGGAGAACGAGCTTCTGGCAATTGTGTTTGCGCTAGAGAAATTCCATGCATATGTTCTAGGCGCTAGGGTCACCATATACACAGACCACGCAGCAATCCGCTACCTAATGTCCAAGAAGGAAACTAAGTCGCGCCTGATGCGCTGGGTGCTCCTACTTCAGGAATTTGACTTGGAAATTAAGGATAAGAAGGGCACGTAGAATACAGTTGCTGACCACCTGAGCAGGATCGTGAAAGAGGAGGAGCCAGGGCAGATCACAGAGACATTTCCTGACGAGCATCTGATGGCGCTGACAGGTAAGGTACCATGGTATGCGCACATTGCAAATTACCTGGTCACAGGTACGTTTCCTCCTCATTTCAATAAAACCCAGTGCATGAGATTGAAACATGAGTCCAAGCATTACCTTTGGGATGATCCATATATGCTCAGAATAGGGCGTGATCAGATTTTAAGGCGCTGCGTGCCTGACCATGAAATTAAATCAGTTTTGATGTTTTGTCATGCGCACGCATGTGGAGGACACTTCGGTCCAAAGCGCACCAGCAGAAAGATCCTGGACTGCGGATTTTATTGGCCGCACCTGTTTAGAGACGCATATGACTGCTGCAAGAACTGTGACAGGTGCCAGCGCACAGGGAGCATATCAACACGCAACGAGATGCCGCAGACGCCGATTCTAGTGGATGAAGTGTTTGATATATGGGGAATTGACTTCATGGGGCCATTTCCCCCATCTGCCGGCTATGAATATATATTGGTCGCGGTGGATTATGTCTCCAAATGGGTCGAGGCTAAGGCCACAAGAAAGGATGATGGTAAGACGGTCGCTGATTTTTTGAGAACTAACATATTTTGCAGGTACGGGGTACCTAAGGCGATCATTAGCGACCAGGGACGCACTTTTGCAACAGGATAGTGGCGCAAGTCTTCAAGCATTATGGAGTGCGCCACAAGACATCCACCGCTTACCATCCTCAGACGAATGGACAGGCCGAGGTTTCCAACAGAGAGATCAAGCGCATCCTGGAGAAGACTGTGAGACCATCGCGCAAAGATTGGAGCCAGCGCCTTGACGACGCGCTGTGGGCATACCGCACTGCGCATAAGACGCCTATTGGGACTTCACCGTTCCGGTTGGTTTACGGAAAAGCATGCCACCTGCCAGTGGAGTTAGAGCACAAAGCATATTGGGCATTACACATTTGCAACCTGAACCTAGACGAGGCTCGAAAAGAGCTTGCATTTGAGCTAAGCGAATTAGAAGAGCTGCGCCTGGATGCCTATGAGGGACTGCGCGATTACAAGGCACGCACAAAGGCATTTCATGACAAGCATATCCTCAGACGCACCTTTGAGCCAGGAGACCAGGTATTATTATTCTCATCACGCCTGAAGCTCATGCCTGGAAAGCTGCGCTGCAAATGGACTGGACCGTACACAGTCACCAAGGTTTTCCCCTACGGAACAATTGAGTTAGAGAACGAGCACCAGCATCGTTTTCAGGTCAATGGGCAAAGAGTCAAACGGTATCTAGGAGAACCTTGGGATGGCACAGCGCGCGAAATTGAATTGGCAGAACCTGAGATAGCAGATGCACAGGTTGCTGCGCCAGAGTCATCACCAGACGCGCCAGAGGGAGAACAGGGGACTATTGCTCATATTTCTTCTCCCTCTTTACCTACCCTTGTTACTAATAATTTATCACCTACTATTAACCATGCTGACCACCCGTCCAACCCTTTGCGCAGGACCAAGAAGAACACAACACATGCACAAGCGCAGGGTCACTCAGGAGCAAGTGTGGGGGAGGCCGCTGGTATACTTTCACCCAAGTAACGAGGTACAGTCGAGCCAACCACGTTAAACAAAGGCACTTGTCGGGAGGTAACCCGACTCGTTTTACTTTTACATGTTTTTTCTTTTAGTGTTTCTAGTGTCTTTTAGCTAGTTTAGGACTTGTAGTTTTTTTAGTCGAGCAGCAGTGCGCAGGTCCATGCGCACTTCAGTGCGCAGGACAGCTGCGCCAGTCAGGGGGTATATAAGGGCAGTACTTAGAAAATTTCAGCATTTTTTCACTCGACCGTTGCAAGAGAAACTCCCGCCCTCGCACCTCCGCTCACCGTCCGGCGCTCAACCCAGCTTCCGTTTAGAGAGAATTGAGGAGCCCTCCGTCGACCACCCTCCAGGTAACCTTTTCCCCCGATTTGAGCAGATTGCATTAGGGTTTGTGCGAGAAGAGGGGTAACCTAGGTCTGAAATCGCACCAAGCTAGCGTGCATCGATTGGAGGTTTGGTTAGTGGGTTTTGTAGGCGGGGAGTAGGCGCCCAATTGGTGACAATTTCAGGGCATTTGGAGGAGTTTTGATTTTCTGAGCTTTAGAGAGTGTTGACCGGAGTTGGCCAGAGAGACCCAGCCACAATGCAGCGTGCCGAGGACCAAGCTACCCCAGCTCACTTTGCCAGCAAGTACGCGGCCTTCCTGAGGCTTGAGATGTACGGGACTCCGTACATCAGCAGGGAGTTCCTACGGGAGGTCGGTATGGAGGACCTCATCTTGGAGAGGCGCGCGCTGGCGGGCTGGGAGGCGCTGTTGGAGATCAACAGCGCGGCAGACAGGGAGGACACCTGCGAGTTCCTGGCGTCGTTAGAACCAGGTGAGATGGAGATAAGGTACCGGCACCGAGGGGTGTGGTACATTGCCTCGGCTAAGAGGCTGAAGCGCACACTGAGGTGCGCTAAGGTGCGAGAAGCTGACATGGACGTGCACACGAATCAGGAGGCGTGGCGCGAGATGGCGACCGGGCCAGTTTTTGCCGCGGGGCGCAGCAGGGGACGAGAGCTGCGTGACCCGTGGATGTTCTATTTGTGGCGCTTGGTCGCCTATGCGATTATTGGGCGTTTTAATGGTGCGCCGAAGATCAGCTTGCTGGATATGGAGATTTTGAAGGGGTTTTATTATGGGAAGAGGGTGCTTTTTATCCTGAACATGGTAATCCACTGGAGCCAAGTCAGCACCAAGGGGCCGCTGACTTGCAGAGGGATAATTACGCACCTGCTACGTGCATTGCATAGAGAGCCTGAGGTGCCCGAGCACACAAGGGTGCCGGTTGTTCCCCTGGACCGCGCCCACATGCTGCAGTGAAAGAGGATGGCACATTGGAGTGGTGCTACCGCCTGCAGCCGGCCAGAGTGCCGCGGCCAAGAGCGGAGAGCAGCGCGCAAGCAGTAGAGGCTGCGCAGGAGATGGAGGAGGACGAGGCCCCAGAGCAAGTTGTGCCTCCAGTCAGGCGCGCAAGGACTCGCGCGCAGACTGGAGCGCATCGGAGGACCCGTGCACCGCAGGGGGAGCCAGTTACCATTTCCATCGAGGATTCTCCCCCGCGTGCACAAGGGAAGCGCCCGAGGACTGAGGCTGAGGAGGCGCCTGGGGAAGCATCAGCAGAGCAGCGCATGATGTTCAACGTCATGCGCGTGCTCGAGTATTTAGCGCCAGAGGGGGCGGACTTGAGCATGAGCCCACCATCAGGGTGGAGATTTGGAGACGCGATTCCCCCTCTCCTCAGCTTTCACCGGCCACCTCCAGGTTCCCCCAGCGAGCCGCGCCAGCCAGCCAGCCCTCTTACTCAGCCCCCAGTGCATCCAGCAGAGCCCTCTCTAACCCCAGCCTCAGCACTAGAGCCAGCCTCAGCACCAGAGCCAGCCCCAGCAGCCACAGGAACAGAGCCCACCCCCGAACCAGAACAAGTACCACCACCTGCACCTTCCCCTGCCCAGCCGTCCATTCCGAGGTCCCCTGAAGCCGAACCCATCATTAGCACCAGCTCAGACTCGCTATGGGACCCCATCTCAGAGGACGACTTCGTGGCGCAGCCTGCCGCCCTTTCTGTTGTACCGCCTTCCTCCAGCACCGAATATGTGACGGATTCTTCAGAGGAGGAGGCGCATGGTTCAGCGGCTGCGTCCAGCTCAGAAGACATCTAGAGCTGTAGGGAGGGCGCATTATTTCTTTCGGGTGGTGTCTATTCTCTTTATATGCTGAACATTATTCAATATTATGTTGCTCTATTTGTGCTAAACTTTTGTGCTAAATAGTTTGTGACCCTTTGCTATATTGCGCTGCTTTGACTATATGTTTTTAGTTTTTATGTTCTTTGTTTTGATTGCATGCATGTGCGCGTTCTCCGTGCGCTTGAGCCTGAGTCGTGGGGACACGTCTCTGTTTAAGTGTGGGGGGGTTTAGAGCGCTACCTTCACTTTTACATTTCACGTATTTTTGAGCCTTACAGTGTAGCTTAGATTAATTGAAGAAAACAGCAGTAGTGCGCTTGTGTGCGGGTTGCGCATACTGTCAGCTTGTTTTGCGCGATCCATATTGCGTGCGCTGCTATCAATTGTTTTAGTATATTTTTTTTTCGTTTTTCTGCTTCTGTTAGTTGGGATATACAGGGGATGTGGAGTTGACAGAAACGCTCTAGAGAGGCGGTTAGTCGTTCGCGCTTCGGAGGTGAGGTATATGGTCGAGAGCGCTAGTGGAGGCCTGTGCTTCGCGACCTTCGGAACAAGAGAGCGCGCTCAGTCACGCAGATACCGAAGGCGAATACCCAAAGCGTGGCGAGGTGGGAAAACAGACCACCTTCCCTCTGGAAGTCGAGCTAAGGAAGGCGGGCGCGGGTGTAAACGCGTGCACTGACCTGCGCAGACAGACCAAGGAGGGAGAGCGGAGCGTTGTTCCATAGCTGCTATCCGAAGGCCGAGACTGGAACCGTTCTGGGAACGTAAGAAATTGTAGAGAAAGCTGTACAAAAGAAAAAATACCAGCAGATGATATGCGCTAAAGAATCAGCATGCGCACTACTTAGTACCAGCGTGCGCAAGTTCACGAAAAAGAAAAAATCATCAAAAAGGCTCAGGTTCCCGGGAAGTGCGTGGAAGAATCACGCACGGGAAGAAGCTTGCGTTATCAACCATATACCCATCGTCGAAGTGAGAGCTGACAACCTGGAGCCTATGAAGAGCTATCTCCCAGCCATCCGAAATGATCTTCATCCTAGCTGAGAGGTAATGAATTGCGAAATCATTATATTAGAACTGCTGAAGGCAGATGTGCGCGGGTGGTAGAGCAGCACAAGGTGATCAGTAGTGCAGATCGCGCCAGAGTGCAAGACTGTGCGCTAGACTCCAGAGAGGTAATGGTATCCGTGCTTGAGTGCTTGTTCGGGACGAACAAGGGGCAAGTGTGGGGGGTTTGATAGAGCCTACTTATACACATTATTTAGATCCTAACCCTATGCTTGTTTGCATTATTTTGTGTACAAGATTACTGGTTTCCAGTGTTTTTGTATTTCAGAGCAAAACGATGGCCTAAGTCGGATACGCGCTAACAGGCAGCGTTTAGGACGCGTATCACACAGCCTGCGGAGCTAGCGGCGCAAACAGAAGAATTGGTAGAGTCGACCACGGTGCGCTAACCGTTTTGCGCTAACCAAGATGCCGTGCGCCATGCGCATATGGTGGTGTTTCCAAATCCTGACACCACCAGTTTTGGAAGTTGCCAAGAATGAGCCTCTGAGCAGTATATAAAGAAGAGAAGAAGGCTAGGGTTTTAATCATACAATCATATATCATCATTCAGAGAGGACCTGCGCTAGCCGACTGCGCCAGCCGAGACTGCAACCTGCACGCACTGTTTGCTATTGTTTTCTTGGATACCTTAGACATTATTTACTATTTCTATGATGTTTACTACTAGCATGTCTAGCTAAACGCTTAGTATCGGTTGGACATGAATCTATGAGTATTTCCTTTGAGACTTGCGCTTAATGCATAGCTTGTTTGCTTGTATTAATTCTGTGCACATTGTTGACAGCTAGTTACATGAGTAGGGGAAGCCTTGAACCACAATCTTACTCTTGTTGCTTGTTGTTGTATGTTAAACTAGTTGAATAGCCTGACGGTGCCAACTAGGAGTAACGCGCTAGGGTAATCAGTTGCTACTGTGACAGGATTCGCAGTTGTTTAGACTAGTCTTAAGAATTAATAGCTCATGAACTTTGATCGGAACATGCGCACATGTTAGGAAGCCTTGATCGGACACTAACATTAGCAAACCAAGCTATAGACGTTTAGAGTTGATGATAAGGAATACACTCATAGAGGATTGTCTGCACCGATACTTCTCATAGTCATAGTACTTAATCTCTACTGCCTGCGCACGTCTAGTGCAATTCCTGCGTTTACTACTGTTTACTCGCGCGTTGCGCAACCCCAATCACTCACACCCTCAGTTTTCGTAAGTGCAGGATACTAGTTAAAGCTAATCTACTGCTTCCCTGTGGATTCAACCCCGACTTAACCGCTGTACTAAGTGGAAGAGGAAGGAATTAATTTGACGCGCACAACGACGCGTGCTATCACTAGCCGAATCATTTTTCCTTGACCGAATCACTTTCTGATTCGGTCAATCCTTATTTGATTAGGTCAGATATCTTTATGGAGCTAAGATGATTCGGGTAACTCATGGGTGAATCACTTGATTCGCACGAATCATGATGTCAGTGGGGTTTCTGATTGGGCGAATCGATTTCTTCTGGCCGAATTACTTTCTGATTCGGTCAACCCTTATTTGATTCGGTCCTACCACTCAATGTTCCCCCCGAATCAGGTTGATTCGTGCAGCTGAAAGTGATTCGGTCAAGCCCTTGGGCGAATAACTATTGCAGCTTCCCCAATCTTGCTGTTTTTGATCTCGATCGATCGGAATTCATCCAGATTTTCTTCGGGCCACTTCATATCATGTAGTACGCATTTTCAACCTGAAATGGACAAAGAAAACATCAAATGACTTTATAAAATAACGGAACAAACTAGAAGTAACGGGAAAAATGTGGAGAAATACAAGGTCGTTTGTCCACTCATCAGCTCCTTTGGATGGTACTCTGCAAGTCTTTGAGCGACTCTTCCCATGACTTACCAATGCTCGGGTCATCCTAATTGAAGTCCCTCCTTTCCTGATATTGATTGATCTGATTGTTTTACCTCTCTTGTTGTTGAAATTGAGGGCGGTAAGGATGTGCTTGTTGCTGCTGCAGCTGTGGCTGCCCTTGGATCTGCTACCCCGGGTGCTACTAAAATCCTCCTTCGTTTCTCCAACTAAATCCATTCGCAACAACTGAAATCCTCATTCCGGAATCCACCCATTGCGTGAACATCCATCACCTCCGCGTCTTGGAGTGTAGGGCACTCTTCAGTCTTGTGGCTCGCAGCGCTCACAAACCTTCACCATGCTGGCTTGGCTCACTGACATCCTTCGGATCGTCTCCTTCAACTCTTTGATCTCCTTCATCAGCTGGCTGTCATTCACCTCCACTTGAGATACATTCCTTGTTCTGCTAGTGTCGTCCCTTCGAATAGTCTCATCCCTGTATCGAGCACTCTCAGTGGTCTCATTGAATCTCATACTTGACTGGGAGTCAAGTTCAATATTGTGCCACCAGTGATGAGCGGACAAATAACCTTATGTTTGTTAGTATTTTCAATTTACTCCTTGTTTGTTCTGTTTTTTTTATAAAGTCATTTGATATTTTCTTTGTCCATTTCAGGTGAAAAATGTGTACTACATGATATGAAGTGGTCCGAAGAAGTTTCGGGTGATTTCTAGTCGATCGAGAGCAAAAGAGAGCAAAATCAAGCAAATGGCAGATTTGATTCGCCCAAGCTAGTTTGATTCGTCTAGGCTGATTGACCTATTTATCTTTGAAGGCTTGCCGAGCACACGATTCTTATCCGATTGAAGCGTGCTATAGCTCGTTGGAAAGATAACTCAAAGGGCCACAACTTTGTAGTTATACATAAAGACGTGATTAGAAGGTTTAAAGGGTCAACCAAGCAAGATTCTAACGCTACAGAAGTGATCCGCCCAAGCAGTGGGAGAATCAAAAGTGATTCGGCCAAGGAGAAGGATTTCATCTCATGCACCAAGGTTTGACCTAATCAAAAGTGATCCGGCCAAGAGAAAGTGATTCGCCCAGCTCCGAAACAACACTGAGAGTTTGATTCGGACACTCTTTCCGAATCAACTCATTAAGCCTTGCCCGAATCACATTTGATTCGGGCACAACGGGTAAGTATAAATAGAAAAGAGATGGGAAAAATTAGAGAGAGCCTTGGGGTGCCTCAGGCACCTAGGGTTCCTCCTTGGGACGAAACCCTAAATTGAAAATGATGATGTAGTATGGCAGTGTTTGACAAAACCAGCACAAGTGAACAAGGAGCAGCTACAGCACAAGTGAACAAGGAGCAGCTACAGCAGGGGATGCTATAGCAGGAGCTTGTTCAAGTGGCTGCATCATCTGTCCGAGAAGCAGCAGCGACCTGGGCTTGGTTAGAAGAGCTGGGAGTTCTGCGGAGATCATCAGAAGAATTTCTAAGGTGCTCTGGAGAATATTCTAGTAGGGTTTCCTAGCCAGAGAAGAATATTTGTGTTGAAGATCAAAATCAAATCTAATCTCCTAAATTTTAGGAGATAATTGTTCTTTTTGGGACATTTCTTAAACCTGGTCTTGCTTAAAGCTGGTGCTACTATTTAAGTGAAAGGGGTTTAGAGTAGAGAGGTTGATCGAAGCTGAGGAATACACGAGTGCACACACGGAATTTACAGAGAGCAATTTTGGTGTGTGATGGACGATTTCTTCGATCATCACCCAAGAGCAGAGCGTGAGCGCAGAGCTGTGGTGACAGAAGAAGAAGGGGATCAGGACTTGCAGAGTCTGATTCGAGCTTGATCTGGAAGCCAATTCAGAGCAGTGGTGCTTGTTGGTTGATCAAGGGCAGCCGCGGAAGAACTGACGGGTGTGTGGCTCGGGCGAGTGTCTAAGCGGTGGTTCTCGCTAGTGGCTGGAGGTCACTAAGTGAGGGGGAGTATTCCAGAGTGTGCAGCGCTCGTGGAATCGTTCGATCGACTCGGCAGAAGGCCTTGGAGCGACGCAGACAAATTGTGCATCAGCTGTGTGTTACAGCAGTTGCTACAGCAACCCTGCTGAGTGAGTGTAATTTAGAATAGGCTGAGTTTTGAGAAGACTGTACCTATTCTAGATTGACATTTGTAGAGGGTGTGCAGACACAAGTCAGAGCTTGTTCTGATTGTGTCAAGTGATCCACACAAGGTTGAGTAGCATAGGTTGCGTCGAGTTGTAACCGAGTGTACTTGGAGACCTTCGTGTTTAGTGGATTGAGGACTGGAGAATAGTCCTCCCCAGACGTAGGCAGTTGGCCGAACTGGGTGAACAAATTTCTGTCTTGTTCATTGTTTGCTGAGACAATTTCCGAGTGAACAAGAGTGTGCTGCAGCAACTGCTTGTTGACAAAATTTGTCTAACTGAGACGCTGCAAATTTCAATTGGTATCAGAGCGGGAGCTCAACACACAGAGTAAAAGATCCTACAGTGTCTCTGAAGTAGCCACGACAATGAAGGAAGAACAGAGCACAAGCAGACCTCCATTGTTGGAAGAAAGCAACTATGGATATTGGAAGGCTAGGATGAAAGCCTTTCTCAAGGCCATTGATGAGAAGACCTGGAGAGCAATCATGGTCCAGTGGTGTCCCCCAATTACCATGGATTAACAGGGAGTCACACGGATAAAGCCTGAAGAACAATGGACTACTGAAGAGGGAGCTGCAGCAACTGGTAATTCAAAGGCCCTGAATGCAATTTTTACTGCAGTTGATGCTAACAATTTCAGGCTGATATCAAATTGTGACATGGCCAAACAAGCGTGGGAAATTCTACAAACTGCACATGAAGGAACTGATAGAGTAAAGCTGTCAAGACTTCAGATCATTGCCACACAGTTTGAGAATCTGAGAATGCTGGAAGAGGAGACTGTCACTGAGTTTAATGCTAAACTCTGTGATCTTGCAAATGAAGCCCATACTCTTGGTGAACCTATCCCTGAAGAAAAGCTGATCAGGAAGGTTCTCAGATCGCTGCCCACAAGATTTGACATGAAAGTGACGGCCATTGAAGAAGCTCAAAATGTCAGATTCATGAGGCTGGAAGAGTTGATGGGGTCTCTCAAACAATTTGAGATGAAACTTGTTAAAGAAGACACCACTCCTAAGGACAAGAATGTTGGACTAAAAGCTGAAACAGAAGCCAAGAAGCCAGGTCCAGAGGATCAACTGAGTATGCTAGTCAAGAACCTTGTAAAGCTCCTGAAGAACATGGATTCAAGAACTGGGAAAAGCTCATCCTCGCGAAAACAATCCAAAAGGGGTGGTGAAAATAGAAGGAAAGGTAAGGAACCTGCTCAGAATGAAGATGAGAAGAAAGAAATGAAAAAGGGAGTCCAATGCTGGAACTGTGCAGGTTACGGTCATCGACAAATCAACTGCACTAGGAAACCAATGAAAAAGAGGGCTCTCTCTGCCAGTGGAAGTGAAGACGAGAAAGATCTGAGTGAGGATGAATGCAACTTGGCCAGATACAGATCAGTCAGAAGAGGCAGAAAAACACAAGGAAAAGTGAACCAGCACCTGCTACAGCAACCTCTGTATCACCGTGACAATAGAGTTTCAAAGTATAAGAGATGTTATAGCTGCGGGCACAAAGGTCACATAAAAAGAAACTGCTCTTCAGCTCATGCCGGAATAGCTTCAGCCAGGGGACCTATCAAGCAAAATCATGCGCGGACTCAGCTCCTCGCGCTTGTCAGCACAGCAAGTACCTCGGACAAGATAAGCTGGTATTTTGACAGTGGTTGTTCAGGGCACATGACAGGAGAAAGATCCTTCTTGAAAAACATAACACCCTGTCTGGAACAACGGGTGAAGTTTGGAAACGGCCTAAAAGGAAGAGTTCTGGGAAAGGGAACTTTGGCAGTTGAAGGAATGCCGAGCCTGAGCAATGTCTTACTAGTGGAAGGGCTAAAGGCAAATCTCATAAGCATTAGTCAGCTGTGTGATGGGACTAAACAGGTGAAATTTACGAAAGACTTGTGCAAAGTTTTCGACATATCTGGAAAATGTATAATGGAAGGAGCCAGATCAAAAAGTAACTGTTATCTTCTCAACGTGAGTTCAAACTCACCGGTTCCGAAATGTATGCTGACAAAGGCCGAGGAAATGATTCTATGGCACAGAAGGATGGGGCATGTTAACCTGAGAACTTTGAAGAGAATTGCAACAGAAGGGCTAGTCAGAGGAATACCGCTGCTAAAAGGGGAGACAAACTCTATCTGTGGAGATTGTCAGATTGGGAAACAAAAGAAGGCTTCACATCCAAGAGTCAAAGATGTTGGTACTACCAGACCTCTACAGTTGATTCACATGGACCTGATGGGACCGATGGAAGTTGAGAGTCTGGGCAGAAAGAGGTATGCTTTGTCTGTGTTGATGACTACTCCAAATTCACCTGGATTGATTTTATCAGAGAAAAATCAGATACTGTGCGAGTTATAGTGTCTCTGGTGTCTCGCCTAGAGCAAGAGAAAAGTCTCAGAATCAGCAGCATTCGCAGTGATCATGGTAGGGAATTTGAAAACGAAGCTATGGATGATTTCTGTCGTCAAAGGGGTATCTCACATCAGTATTCCTCTCCCATCACCCCTCAGCAGAATGGTGTAGTGGAACGAAAGTGAAATTCACAATGTCTCAGTTCGACAGATTTGTGAACAAGCAGTTGCTGCAGCACACTCTTGTTAACTCGGAAATTGTCTCAGCAAACAATGAACAAGACAGAAGTTTGTTCACCTAGTTCGGGCAATTGCCTATGTTTGGGGAGGACTATTCTCCAGTCCTCAATCCACTCAAAACAAAGGTCTCCAAGTACACTCGGTTACAACTCACGCAACCTATGCTACTCAACCTTGTGTGGATCACTCAACACAATCAGAACAAGCTCTGACTTGTGTCTGCACACTCTCTACAAATGTCAATCTAGAATAGCTACAGACTTCTCAAGACTCAGCCTATTCTAAACTACACTCAACTCAGCAGGGTTGCTGTAGCAACTGTTGTAACACACAGCTGAAGCACAATTTGTCCGCGTCGCTCCAAAGCCTTCTGCCGAGCCGTTCGAACGATTCCACGAGCGCTGCACACTCTGGAATACTCCCCCTCACTCAGTGACCACCTGCCACTAGCGAGTACTGCCGCACGACACTTGACCGAGCCAACCACCCGTCAGTTCTTCCGCGGCTGTCCTTGATCAACCAACAAGCACCACTGCTCTGAATTGGCTTCCAGATCAAGCTTGGATCAGACTCTGCAAGTCCTGACCACCTTCTGCTTCTATCACCACAGCTCTGCGCTCACGCTCTGCTCTCGGGTGATGATCGAAGAAAACGTCCGTCGCACACCAAGAATACTCTCTCTGAATTCCGTGTATGCACTCATGTATCCCTCAGCTTCGATCAACCTCTCAGCTCTGAACCCCTCTCGCTTAAATAGCAGCACCAGCTTTAAGCAATGTCCAGGTTTAGGCAATGTCCCAAAAAGAACAATTATCTCCTAAAATCTAGGAGATTAGATTTGATATTTATCTTCAATGCAAATCTCCTTCTCTGACTAGTAAACCTCACTGGAATAAACTCCACAGCATAATAGAAATTCTTCAGATGCTCTCCGTAGAGTTTTCAGCCCTTCAAGGCAAGCTCAGGTAACTGCTGCTTCTCGGACAGATGAAACAGCCAGTTGAACAAGCTCCTGCTAAAGCATCCCCTGTTGTAGCTGCTGCTAGTTCACTTCTGCTGGCCTACTTGTTTACTTGTGCTGTAGCAACTCCTTGTTCACTTGTGCTGGTTTTGTCAAACACTGCCATACTACAGTAGAGGTTAGAAGTAGAGGTTAAACTAGTGTTGGCTAAGTTTTGGAAGGCTTTGTACTTGAACCGAGATAGTGAAATCTAGAGGACCGAGTGAAGTCCTCCCCAGACGTAGGCTGTTGCCGAATTAGGAAACCAAAGCTTGTGCGTTCATCAGGTTTGGCCGAAGTAAGGACATTCAGCAAAGTGACTCACAGTTTGCTATAGCAACTTGTTGTAACCTTTCACTAGCAGCACACACAATTTCATAGGGAATTCAAATAAATAGTGGATATGCTCATTTCATGTTAATTCAAATTCAATGGCATGTAAAGAATCCAATTCCCTGCAACGTTTTCATTTTGATTAGTTGTATTTTTAACCTCTATAGCAACCAAGAAAGTGTTATTGAGGGTCCATTATAATCAAAGAATATTTGTAAATCTAAGTAAGTACCCAGGGTCGTCCAAGCATTTGATGTTACGCACACTAATTATGAATACACAATTCCTAATCTATCCTGACCGGCTAAGGTTCTATGGGTGGCAAAGAATTTAGAGTCAACAATTAGCGGCTCAACTCAGCAAAAAGAACACATCACTAAATACATGAGAACGTAGTTCTACTACCCAAATAATATCTGATAGTAAATGTACGAAAGGACAATATGCAAATTCAGTATATAAAGGAATATTAAGATTATTCAGCGGATGATGGCAAATAAAAGGGAAACAACAAGAGCATCAAAATAAGGGTAGAACTAATCATGTTACAAAGGAACTCCCATATGAGTGTCGAATTGTTGCTCCGTGTGATCTCGGGTCTTCTTGGATGAGGCTCCAACTCCTCTACTCTTCTCTGGACTCTACGGAATGGATTCGAGGTGCCAAGCTCAATTTGATAATGCTGATTTAGAGAAAGTGAGGCGTCGCCTGGACTTAAGGCAAGGGATCGACTGTGAAATTGTCACTGCGTAATACTAGGTGATACCTCATGGTTTGCTTCAGCAACTTCTAATGGTAAATTGATGTCGCTTAGCTTCTACCAAACCTGAAGAATACAAGCAGAATTGTTTACCATGTTCGGCAACAGCCTACGTCTAGGGAGGACTACTCTCAGTCCTTAATACTTCACTATCTCCGTTCGAGTACAATGGTTTCCAACAACTCAGCCACGCTAGTCTAACCACTACTCCTAACCCAATTGAAGTCTCTGCTCAATCTGTCAACATAGCTAGACTAACCTACACTATCAACACACTTCCAGTAATAGATAGCTAATTACCTGAACTCACAGACTCAGCCTCTCCTATTACAATGTGTTACAGTGGATGCTGCAGCAACGTCTGACGCCAAGTTGCTGACGCTTATGTCCCTTGCTTCTCCAAGCTCTCCCTGCTGAGTAGTCAGACACACGTGTTGCTCCCCCTCAATCAATGACCTCCAATCACTGTCAAGGAGCACGCTAGGGCAGACTGTGCAAGCGCACTCCGCAACTGTCAATCCTTGGGTCTGTCAATGAGGCTTCGCTCCGGTCGACTCCCTTGAATCAATTAGGATCAGACTTCTCTAGTCCTGATCACTCTTCAGCTATCATGCTTCCGTGAACTCTGATCTCTGTTAGTGTGTGTGTGTGTGATTCGGTGTCTTTTCGTCCCCTTGCTTTGGTCTCTGCCTCTGCGCTCTTTCTTCCAAGAGATAATTCTTCTTTCTGAATTCTCCTGGATTCCCACATGATAACGCTGCCTTCCAAAACCTCCCCTAGATTTCTGGAAGTTGTTAAGATTTGGTTCCCAATATAGGAACCTTATCAACTTGGCCTTAACCCGCGACTCTGCCGCCTATGCCTCTGTTAAAGATCACTATCGTTTGGGCTCTCTCTAGCCAGTGCTATGCCGGAAGCAATCTCCTGGACGTCCTCTGAGCACCTTCAGATAGAACTACTACAAAGAAACTATCTTTACCTTTAGCCTTGAATCTTCAAAGATTGCTATAGCCTCTTCTGGTTCTTGTCTTGATCCTTTCTGATCATATGTACCAATTCCAATCATCACAGGATGCTATAGCTTCTTCTGCTCCTTTTGTTTTGTCAGTCTTCATTTTGTAAGTACCAGCTCCTAGTACTAGAGTTTGTTGTAGCTTCTTCTTGTGCTCGAAAGCTTCTGCTTTCTCATAGATGTCATATCCGTAATAGACTAGATTGAGGCGTTGCCTGGATGAATGAGGCGTTGCCTAGAAGCTTTCAAAATTATTGAGACATTGCCTTGCTATGTGAGGCGTCACCTTGAAGCTTTCTAAAAAATTTCAGACATTACCTGACAACCTTCCAAATTAGTCAGTCGTCGCCTCGCTATGTGAGGCGTTGCCTAGAAGCTTTCAAATATTAATCATTACAATGAGGCATTGCCTAGGTTAAGGCATCGCTTGGGTTGAGGCGTCACCTAGTATAAAAGGGAGGCGTCACGTAAACTTTACAGTCTCCGTTTTGGCTCATATTTGCTCCTTTTTCGCACGCCTTATTTGAATATTTTGGTCCTCAAACCTTCCTTGAAGTGTAAATATTCTGAAAAGCAAGCAAAGAGGCATCAAAAATATCTCTCTGAACAAGTCAAAATCACCAAGGAATGAAGTCTAAAATGTGTAACAAAATCACTCATCACTCTCAATGTATTTCTTGGAGCCCGCATCCTCAATTCTATATTTGTGATCCAAAAACGCCCAAAGCTCCTTAGTGAAGCGTGATGATGCAGTATGGCAGTGTTTGACAAAACCAGCACAAGTGAACAAGCAGTTGAACAAGATGCTGCTATAGCAGGAGCTAGTTCAGGGAGTTGTAGCATCTGTCCGTCAGCAGCAGCCTGGATCTTCGCGGAATGAACTTGGCAGTGCACCCATTAGCATCAAAGGGAGTTTCTAAATTCTCAGGGAGAATATTCCAGTGGAAATTCCCAGTTGGTGGAAAAGATTTGATTGGAGAAGATTAGATTTGCAAATTAGGAGATATTGTTGTTTGGAGGAAATTGCTAAAAATGTGGATGATGGAACTGGGTGTTCCTATTTAAAGGAGGTCCTTCAGAGAGTTGAAGGTGATCGAAGCTAAGAGAGAAAAAACGAGACCATACATAGAATTCCGAGAGGAAAGAATTCAAGTTCGAAGAGGTTCGACCATCATCGTGAGCACCGCAGGCGTGTGGAGCTGGGTGATGAACTGAGGGTGATCGAGACTTGCTGAGTCTGATCACTGCTTGATCTGGAAGCCAATTCAGAGCAGCAAGTGCTTGTTGGTTGATCAAGGGAAGCCGCGGAAGAACTGACGAGTGGGTGACTCGGTCAAGTGTCTGGACGCTTGTTCTCGCTAGTGACATGAGGTCACTGAGTGAGGGGGAGTATTCCAGAGTGCGCAGCGCTCGTGGAATTGTTCGATTGGCTCAGCGGAAGACTTAGGAGCAACGCGGACAGATTGTGCATCAGCTGTGTACTACAGCGAATGCTATAGCAAACCTGCAGTGACTAAGTATTAATTAGTGATGATGTAGTATGGCAGTGTTTGACAAAACCAGCACTAGTGAACAAGGAGCTGCTATAGCACAAGTAAACAAGCAGACTAGCACAAGTGAACAAGCAGCAGCTGCAGCAGGGGATGCTATAGCAGGAGCTTGTTCAAGTGGCTGCATCATCTGACGAAGAAGCAGCAGCGTCCTGGGCTTGTCCAGAAGGGCTGGGATCACTACGGAGATCATCAGAAGAATTTCTAAAATGCTGTGGAGAATTTTCCAGTGAGGTTTCCTAGCCAGAGAAGGAGATTTGTATTGAAGATAAAGATCAAATCTAATCTCCTAGATTTTAGGAGATAATTGTTCTTTTTGGGACATTGCTTAAAGCTAGTGCTGCTATTTAAGTGAGAGGAGTTCAGAGCTAAGAGATTGATCAAAGCTGAGGGATACACGAGTGCATACACAGAATTCAGAGAGAGCAATTTTGGTGTGTGACGGACGAATTCTTCGATCATCACCCGAGAGCAGAGCGTGAGCGCAGAGCTGTGGTGACAGAAGCAGAAGGGAATCAGGACTTGCAAAGTCTGATTCGAGCTTGATCTGGAAGCCAATTCAGAGCAAATGTGCTTGTTGGTTGATCAAGGGCAGCCGCGGAAGAACTGACGGGTGTGTGGCTCGGTCGAGTGTCTAAGCGGTGGTTCTCGCTAGTAGTAGGTGGTCACTGAGTGAGGGGGAGTATTCCAGAGTGTGCAGCGCTCGTGGAATCGTTCGAACGGCTCGGCAGAAGGCTTTGGAGCGACGCGGACAATTGTGCTTCAGCTGTGTGTTACAGCAGTTGCTACAGCAACCCTGCTGAGTGAGTGTAGTTTAGAATAGGCTGAGTCTTGAGAAGTCTGTAGCTATTCTAGATTGACATTTGTAGAGGGTGTGCAGACACAAGTCAGAGCCTGTTCTGATTGTGTCAAGTGATCCACACAAGGTTGAGTAGCATAGGTTGCGTGGAGTTGTAACCGAGTGTACTTGGAGACCTTCGTATTTAGTGGATTGAGGACTGGAGAATAGTCCTCCCCAGACGTAGGCAGTTGGCCGAACTGGGTGAGCAAACTTCTGTCTTGTTCATTGTTTGCTGAGACAATTTCCAAGTGAACAAGAGTGTGCTGCAGCAACTGCTTGTTCACATATCTGCCTGACTGAGATGCTGTGAATCTCAATTAGAATAGGCTGAGTTCGTGGAGACAGTAGCTATTCTAGATTGATATCAGTGTAGCTTGTGTAGACACAAGTCAGAGCTTGTTCTGATTGTGATCTTGGTTCCATTTGAGGTTGAGTAGCATAGGTTGCGTGAAGAGTTTGTAACCGAGTGTACTTTGACACCTTCGAGATTAGTGGATTGAGGACTGGAGTACAGTCCTTCTAGACTTAGGCAGTTGGCCGAACTGGATGAACAAATGAGTGTTCCTTGACGTGTCTTGTTGTTTCAGAATCTGGTGAACAAGCGTGTGCTGTAGCAACTGCTTGTTCACAGTCTACATTTCAGAGGTGCTGCGAATTTCAATTGGTATCAGAGCCGGAGCTCAACATATGAGTCAAGATCCTGTGCACCTAGCTGAGAAGAGCAAGACAATGAAAGAAGGACAAAGCACAAGCCGCCCTCCACTGCTAGAAGAAAGCAACAATGGCTACTGGAAGGCTAGGATGAAGGCGCTCCTCAAGGCCATTGATGAGAAATTGTGGAAAGCTGTGGTGACAGAATGGGATCCTTCTAAAGCCACTAATGATAAAGGAGTCACTTAGAAGAAACCTGAAGAGAAGTGGACAGCAGAAGCAATTCAAAAGCCCTGAATGCAATCTTTGCTACTGTGGATGCCAACAACTTCAGATTAATCTCCAACTGTGACTTTGCAAAGCAAGCTTGGGAGATCTTGGAAGTTGCTCATGAGGGGACTGACAAAGTGAAGATATCCAGAATGCAGATGATTACTTCACAGTTTGAAGGTCTGAAAATGCAGGAGGAGGAAACCATCACAGAATTCAATGCCAAGCTGTGTGACCTGTCAAATGAAGCTCATGCTCTTGGAGAACCTATCCCTGAAGAAAAGCTAATCAGGAAGGTGAACAGGTCACTCTGCAGGTGATTCGGGCGAATCACTATCTCAGTGCTGTTTTGCGCTGGGCGAATCACTTTCTCTTTCCCGAATCACTTTTTGATTTGGTCAACCCTTATTTGATTCGGTCAAACCTTGGTCCATTAGATGAAATCCTTCTCCTTGGCCAAATCACTTTTGATTTGCCCACTGCTTGAGCGAATCACTTCTGCAGCGTTAGAAACGTGCTTGTTTGACACTTTCAAACTTCGAATCAAATCTTGACGTAAACTAAAAAGTTGTTTATCTTTGAATTAGCTTTCCAACAAGCTATGGAAAGCTTCAAACGGATTAGAATCGAGTTCTTGGTAAGCCTTCGATGATGAACAGGTCAGTCTGCCCAGATTTGACCTACAAGCGAATTCTCCCCGAATCAAGTGATTCGTATAGCCCCATAATTTGATTCGGCCGAATCATAATGTAAGTGCTGTAATCTTCTTGGGAAAATCACTTTTCTTTGGCCGAATCAAAAGTGATCCGGCCTATCCTGAATTCCTCTTTGGGCAAATCATCTTTGCAGTGCTAGAATCTCGCCTGTTTTGACCTTTTAAACCTTCGAATTACGTCTTGATGTAAACTATGAAGTTGTAGATTTTTGAGTTAGCATTCCAACAAGATACGGAACGCCTCAATCGGATAAGAATCGTGTGCTCGGTGAGTCCTTGAAGATGAATAGGTCAATCAGCCAAGACGATTCAAACTAGCCTGGGCGAATCATATCTGCCTTTTGCTTGATTTTGCTCTCTTTTGCTCTCGATCGACTAGAATTCACCCGAAACTTTTTCGGACCACTTCATATCATGTAGTACGCATTTTCAACCTGAAATGGACAAAGAAAACATCAAATGACTATATAAAATAACGGAACAAACAAGTAGTAAAGTGAAAATACGAACAAACATAAGGTTATTTATCCGCTCATTAATAGTTCTGACTGAGAAACTGTGAGTCTTTCCATGCGTTGAATGCCATGTGGACCTGAGGATCGACCTCTTCCTCTTTAAGAGTAGAAGGATCCTTGGTTAGAAACCAATCCAACCTTAAGGTCGTCAAGTGGAAGAACATATTCTATTGTCATCTCTTAAAATTTAACCATGTGAACTTCTAAGGCTTTTCAGCTGGCACCACTTCGTTGGACACGCATGCCACACTTCTGCTTGGAGCTAAACCCGTAGCTTTATTTCTTGCCATAGCTACACTTAGGGTAAAACATGGCATAACACCAGGTGTTCACTGCTCTCCGGGAGTAACTTGGACATTCTCAATGGCTATGCTCTGTTTTGGGTTTCCATTATTACTATAAAACCAATTAGTTTGTAATAAACTCAATATAATTTCGATATCGCACGCAATAACACTTTAACATTGTTGTTGGTGGTGTGTGCCAGTACCAAAATTTTATTTAAATAATATACATAAATAAAGAAATCGACATTTTTATTAAAGTTTGCCAAAACCAGAGAAATAAGGAGTTGAGGCTCGTTCGACGATCTCCTTAAAGTGTTGTTTGCCTCCCTTTGGTGTTGTAATCCTTGTTCAACCGCTTCGCAAGATACAACAACTCAGGAGCCACCCTTCTTGCATCAAAAAACTTGCTCCTCGAACTTCTTGTACCTTCCACTATCACTGGAATGAACTAAAAAGAATTTAAAAACTTAAAATCAAGGAAAGCTTGCTTTCAAAACCTTCAAGACAGGATGTTAAAGAGCTTCTTGTGTTTCTGTGTTGTGTTGAAATGTAGAGTATGATTCTCTTTATATATGCACGCTGAGGTCAGATATGCTCAGGCATCGCCTCACAAAGAGTCGGGTGACACCTCACTTCAGGTGTCTCCTCACTTGTTGTAAGGTGTGGCTTGAGTGCTGGTTAATAAATTTTAATAGCCATTTAATCCACTCAGGCGTCGCCTCAACTTTAAGCCCGGTGATGCATCTCTTCAGGATTTGCCTCACTTGAGTCAACTTTGGCTAAGTGTTTGTTAATAGCTTTTATTATACTTTTAATCAACCCAGGTGTCGCCCAAACTTGAATCCAGTGTTGCCTCTCCTCAGGAGTCGCCTCACATGAAGTAAGGCGACGCCTAGGATCTTAAATGTCCTTAATGGCTCCTCAGGCATCTCCTTAGTTAAGTAACTATCTTAGGCGACGCCTAGACCGTTAGACGTCGCCTCTAAGTTGAAATGTCGCATCCCATTGAAACATCGTCTCATATTTGGCTTCAGAATAATTGATCAAATACCTCTCACAATGTTCCAAGGTATATATCCATGATTATTTGGTTGAAATTGAGGTGTACTCCACCTAAAAAATGTGGCTTAGTTTCAGACGTACTCCATCTCAAAATTTTAGCTTAGAAAATAAGATCACTGACAGCGCGTCGTCGTGCGCCTCAAATTTTTATTTGTAGTTCCTGTTAACACACTAGCAAGTGGTAAGCAGGGTCGAAGCCAAAGAGAGCAAATGAGTTAGAGTTCAAATGATAGTCACAGGAAATGAACAATACTGAAGATATCTACTCAAGAGAAAATCAGTTCAGGGCATGCAATGCAACTAGTTATCATAGACCAAACAACTTGTATAAACTAATGAATACTGCACTTCAAATTCTACTTGTTCTTAACCGCTAAGTTCTCGAGCATGTATAATAGTTACTTGGCTACACCATAAATCGGTTCTACCGCTGAGTTCTCCCCAACAATGCAATCAAGTCAAGTGTAACCTAATGATATCAATCTAGCTCACCGCTAAGCTGCACTAAATTGACAACCAAAGCATTCAGTTCATACATACAAGGGTAGTAAAATCATTAGCTCAAATAAGTAGTCATTGACCTCAAACTAAATGTTGCAATGCAAACCCCAAATTGAAATAAGGATTTAGCTACTCATCATATCCATGAATACAATAGAAACTATGTTAAGTTGCTACAAACTGAAGTAGAACGGAACTGAGCTAAAATAGAAATTCTGTGAATAGTGATTCCGGCCGTGAATAGTAAATTCTAGCCGTGAACAGTAACAGTAGCTAATGAACAATGAACAGTAACAGTAGCTAATGAACAGTAAACTGTGAACAATACCCGGCCATGAACAGTAAATTCCGACGACTTTCCAGCAGCTTCTCTCTCTAGTTTCAGTCTTCTCTCCACTGCCGTCACTGTCGTGTGTGAATAGTGAGTTGTCCTTTTTTCCTCATTTGTCCATATTTTAGGTTTAGAGTTTTTGAGGTTGAACTAGAATTGAACCAATTTTGCTTGAACCGGACCTGATTGAACCAGCTGGTCTTCATTTGACTGCGTTGACTTTGGATGAATGAATGACAATGATCCAATTATGCGATAAATTCCAATGCGATCTTGAACATTCTTGTGATACGAAAACTCTACAAAAGAGTAATCGATTCACACAAAATGTAATAAAATTATGGGAATAAACAATTCAATGGAGCGTATAAATACGCTCCATCAAACACACCCCATTTTCTTCACACAGTTACACAATTTTTCCAAACCCTATAAAAAAAGATTATTTATCATCCAACACTTGATATGTATAAACCTTGAGCGTCGATTACTCTTAAAAGCACATACCACACAAAAACTAATACGCTCACAACATAACTACAAGTGTCCATGAGGAAGAAGAGAAAACTATTGTTTTCCAATGAAGTGAGGTGGTCTGATGAATGAATAAAAGTCGCATCCAAAATTTATATGAAGTTTTTTTTATTATTTAAACAGTTTTTGACTCATAATATGACTATCCTCCAAAACAGTTGGGGACGACGCATGTGAGAACTGAGAAGTATTGTTTCTTCTTGACAGTTAATGATGGTTCATATTTTAATTTATGGACTAATTCATCGACCTTCCGTTGGCCAAGAAGCGAAGAAGGGCTCAAAAGAAAGAGAGCATTATGACTACCTAGTGTTGCAGTGTATTTTTGTTGGATGGTTAGTTAGCTTTCCCTCCGAGGTAACACAGTTATGTGTTACCCGATAGGCGTAGCAGCAGCGGAATATTAAATGAAGAAAAAATATAATGGCTTACTCAGCGATTTAGAGTGGAAACCTCAGTACTTAATCAAGTAACTGAGTAAAACCACTACCTTTCAGTATCCCCTAGAAGGATTTGTGAAAAGATCTACTTTTGTATTTAGGATATGCTTGCCGAGTACAAAAGACTAAGTTACTCACTAGTACACTCAGTATAAAGTCTAACTTATCCTTAATACTATCGGCTCAACCCAACCGTCGAGCAGATCTGTTTCACTCTCGAACTTGACCGTCCGATCTTTTTAGAAATTTGCCAAAAAGCTTCTTCTTCTCTTAGCACGCTCTCTTCTTTTCTCTATCAAAAGGCCTGCTCTTTTCCGACGCTCTAGCTCGCCTATTTATCGCTTTTGCGAATCCATGAATTATTGGCTTGACCGCCAAGAATATATTTGATTAAGATTCTTTTGTCAATTATTTTAGACTTCCAAATCAATATCAAATATCTCCAATAAGCGAATATTTGAATATCTCTTGTTTAAATAGGGAAACTTTTCTAATTAAATTAGATTCGTTTCCAAATTCATTCAAGAGATATATTCGTTGTTATCCAGAATATATCCCATAATATATTCTAGATGTGATCACAGCTTCCCATAAAGTTGTCATCAAATTTTTCGGATCTTCTTTAAGTATCTTCAATTAATCATCTGAATATTCTGCTAGAGAATCTTTCCTTCTTGATATTTGTCTTCATGCATTTAATGCAACTTAAGATCTTTTTCCGGCACACTAGTTGAATTTATTAGTTAAGTGTTTGTAATCATCAAAACCTTAGGAATCGAACAAATTCCCCCTTTTTGATGATGACAACCACTCCGATAAACAGGAAAAACACACAATACAAATTGAAATTCTGCTGCGCTGCTGATGCCGAGTTACAAGCCCCTGGAGTTACAACTTCTGCTGAAGCACTCTCTGTATCTTTCTGTGGAATTTACTCTATTAACATAAATTAAAAAAAGACACACAAGTTTGTTCACCTAGTTTGGCAACTTACCTACATCTGGGGAGGATACTCTGATCCTCAAGATTCCACTATCTCAGTTTGAAGTACAAAGGACTCACACCTGTACTTCTCACCTAGCCGAAATCTTATGCTCAGTCTAATCACCTAGACTAGCTACCAGTCTGATCACACAGACTCTCTTCGTGCAACCTACACACTGTTAGTAATGAATAGTTACTAACCTGACTCTCAGACTTAGCCTATTTATTACAATGTGTAGCTCACGGAATGCTTAAGCACACTCTTCACCAGAGTTACTGTATCTCCAGTCAACGACTCTTTTAGATCTCCGGCTAATCAGTCGAACACCCTGAGTTCTGCAAACTCAGTCTCTACTCCCCCTCAATCAATGACATACTCTGTCAATATTGGGTAGCCTCGATCAATGCTCCACAGCCTACAACAATGTATGTCCACGGCTGATCACCAAGCTCCGATTGTTCTTTCAACGAGCAGCACTCCAGTTGAACTCCGGATCAATCCTGAATCAAACTTCATGAGTTCTGATTCCTTCTACACACAACACCAGTCTTTTAACTCAATGTGTATACCCAAGTACCGTAGGTTGATCTCTGTGTGTTTTCTCTCTCAATCTGTATCGCTCGTGTGTGTGTCGCTCTCTATGTCGTATCTTCAGAAGCTGCGTCCAGCCTTCCTTTTTCAAGATCTCCAAACATGCCAAGGATCATAATCAGAATCTCCTCCTGGATTTTCGAAAGGTTTTTGAAGATTCCGTTGCCTAATTTGGAATTTAAAAACCCAATCTTCTTTGACCTCGTGCTGGCATTTGTTGACCTCTTGATGACGTCTGCATAACTCTCTAAGCTTCTCAGATGCCAGACGGATCACTCCGAAGCCTCACCGTGCAACTCTAGGTTGATCGGGCATTTTACTCTAGCTCTGGATCATTACGGAGTGCTGAAGCAGACTCTGTCTCTTCATAATTATCTCTCGCCCATTCTTCAGATAGTGTCTCAGCTTTAAATCTTCACAGATTGCTGAAGTAGACTCTGGTTCTTTGTTGTTGTTGTTGTTGTCGTTTTGTCAGTCTTCAGATTGTGCTCCAGCCACCAATCTTCAGGGAGTGCTTCAGTAGTCTCTTAAGCAATTTTGTCAAGGATGTCATATCCTCAACACAAAAGAATATGATCATGAAGTGTGAAGTATTTCATAAGTGTCCTATTCAAATTCTGTTAGGTGTACAATGTCTGATCATTCACTATCAGGTGTAGCACCGGTTAGTTCCCCCTCAGACAAACATAAATATAGATTTGGCTATGTCACTTCCCCCTCGGACTATGCATTCCATGCATTACTTCCCCCTTTTGGCATCATCAAAAAGACAAAGTTAGTAACAAGTTAAAGACCACATCAATTTATAAACTCCGTTTATCACTCATATCTAGATGGCGTATAAGGTGGCATCAACAGCAAGATAGGAGGCATAATTTAAGACTAACATAGAAAAAAGGCAGCTCATGATGAGGAACAAAAAATAGCAAGGAACGAGTATATTGAGGCAGGGGAACAATGAGGGTGAACCATAAGAGCAGAAATCGATCACCGGGCATCGAGGATGATTTCTTGCCGTTGTGCGAGCACCTTAGTCCCAACATAGCAAAGCCGGGTGTTCAGATCGGGGATGCTCTCAGAGTGCTTGAGATGATTCCCGAGAATGTGATTAATGGACTCCTTCATTCTGGTCATTCGCTCTACCAGGGAGGTAACTATATCTTCCAGCCTCTGAATGCTCTCAATGACAGGATTGGCATCCACCTGAGGGACATTTGAACGAGTAGTGCTCTGCATTCCCTCCACCGGAGACATCACCTTGACACCTTTGGATTTTGGAGCCTCCTTTACTCAACCTACCCCGTAGGTGAATGTATAGCCCATTTTATTAGAGTTATCATCCATGAACCCTTTCCATGCACGGATCTCCTCCTCTACTCGGTATATATGACATTTAATTAGAATGAGCTTCACCACACTGGGACAGGTCATGCCATGTTTACCCATGGTGTGAATACGGGACATACGATGCATCATGATCTGGGCAAGGTTGATACGCGCCCTCTTTAGTAGATAAACTCCCCGATTTTACGAAAACTAAAGTTTGTTAATCAAATCTCTCTAGCTTCCAAAATCGTATCCCAATACTTGATAAGTATGTCCATAGATTTGATGCCCAAATTTTTTTCCCTTGTTTTCTTGCTGATTGTTTCTGCTCGATAACCGATGGAGCCTATTTGAAATTCACAGCGTCTCAGATAGGCAGATTTGTGAACAAGCAGTTGCTGCAGCACACTCTTGTTCACTTAGAAATTGTCTCAGCAAACAATGAACAAGACAAAAGTTTGTTCACCCAGTTCGGCCAACTGGTTTGGGGAGGACTATTCACCAGTCCTCAATCCGCTAAACACGAAGGTCTCCAAGTACACTCGGTTACAACTCCACGCAACCTATGCTACTCAACCTTGTGTGGATCACTTGACACAATCAGAACAAGCTCTGACTTGTGTCCGCACACCCTCTACAAATGTCAATCTAGAATAACTACAGACTTCTCAAGACTTAGCCTATTCTAAACTACACTCACTCAGCAGGGTTGCTGTAGCAACTGCTGTAACACACAGCTGAAGCACAATTGTCCGCGTCGCTCCAAAGCCTTCTGCCGAGCCGTTCGAACGATTCCACGAGCGCTGCACACTCTGGAATACTCCTCTTCACTCAGTGACCACCTGCCACTAGCGAGAACCACCGCTTAGACACTCGACCGAGCCACACACCCGTCAGTTCTTCCGCGGCTGCCCTTGATCAACCAACAAGCACACCTGCTCTGAATTGGCTTCCAGATCAAGCTCGAATCAGACTCTGCAAGTCCTGATTCCCTTCTGCTTCTGTCACCATAGCTCTGCGCTCACGCTCTGCTCTCGGGTGATGATCGTAGAATTCGTCCGTCACACACCAAAATTGCTCTCTCTGAATTCTGTGTATGCACTCGTGTATCCCTCAGCTTCGATCAACCTCTCAGCTCTGAACTCCTCTCACTTAAATAGCAGCACCAGCTTTAAGCAAGACCAGGTTTAAGCAATGTCCCAAAAAGAACAATTATCCCCTAAAATCTAGGAGATTAGATTTGATCTTTATCTTCAATACAAATCTCCTTCTCTGGCTAGGAAACCTCACTGGAAAATTCTCCACAGCATTTTTTAGAAATTCTTCTGTTGATCTCTGTAGCGATCCCAGCCCTTCTGGACAAGCCCAGGATGCTGCTGCTTCTTCGTCAGATGATGCAGCCACTTGGACAAGCTCCTGCTATAGCATCCCCTGCTGCAGCTGCTGCTTGTTCACTTGTGCTGGTCTGCTTGTTCACTTGTGCTGTAGTAGCTCCTTGTTCACTTGTACTGGTTTTGTCAAATACTGCCATATTGCATTATCACTATTTATACGCTCCAATGAGTTGTTTGTTCCCTTCTTTGTAGTGTTTTTGCATCGCAGGTGTGTCAAGATCGCATTGGATTTTATTGCGTATTTGGAGCATTATCACTCAATCATCCAAGAGCAAGACCAAGACCAAGAGCAATTGAACCGAAGACCTGCTGGTTCAACTAGTTCTGGTTCAATCAGATTTGGTTCAATCCCAAACCCTAAGATGTGAACACATTAGACATTAGGAGGGGACAACTAGAGAAGGTGGCGGCAGAGAGAGAAAGAGCAGCTGCTGGCGGAGGTATTGTTCATCGCGCACTTTTCATCGTTTACTATTTATCTCGTTTACTATTTGTCGCCGGAAGTACTGTTCACGATTACTGGTAAGTGCTGGTAGTGAAAGGAGGCTGCAAATGAATGAGCTAGAGGAGCTGCGTTTAGAGGCTTATGAGAGCCAATCAGACTACAAAGCGTGGACTAAGCTTTACCATGACAAGTTTATTCTCAGATGCTCATTCGACATTGGGCAGAAGGTATTATTATTTTCATCTATACCTAGACTATTGCCTGGCAAGTTGCGTTCCTATTGGATAGGTCCCTATACTGTTGTGAAAGTTTTCAGCCATGGAGCTCTAGAGCTTGAGAAACCAAGTACTAGTGAGAAGTTTGTGATGAATGGGCAGCGTGTCAAACACTATCATGGAGAGGAAATCCCAGCTGATGAGGATTTCCAATTGGCCGAACCGGCATGTGCTTAATGAGAGGTATCATTGAGCCAAAGACTTTAACAAGCACGCTCCTCGAGAGGCAGCCCGAGCGTAGTTAGGATCTGATTTTTTTTATTACTAATTTACTCATATTACTTGTTTATTTCTTTTATTTGAATCTTGCATGAGCACCCTTCTCTTAGATTTGACCACGAGGACACGGTTCGATTCAAGTGTGGGGTGGGAAGTTAGTTTGCTATGTTCATCATGTTTGCCTTTATTAGCATGCATTAGTTAGTTAGAGCACGTTAGTTTTTTTTTTTTTTTTTGTATGATGAGCTGTTGAGTTTTTGCTGATTTGCGAAGTTTGTTATGCTGAGTTGCTGCTGATTTTTGTGCGTATATGCTGCTGAGTTGCTACTGATTTTTGAGATATATATCACGTGATGTAGCTGCTGAGTTTGTGAGTATATGTTGCGATGTCTATGATGTTATTCTGCTGAATTGCTACCGAGTTCATGAGACGAGACAATATGCTGCGATGTAAATGCTGATTTTATGAGATGATGTCTATTCTATGAAGTTTTGACATGTATGCTTTGCATGGTTTCTAAAATATTGTGATGCTTGCGCTTTAATTTCATATGTTTCTTTTGAGTTGATATATTACAGGATGTGGAGTTGATAGAAATGTTCTAGAGGGACTTGACATTCATTTGTTGGTTCGAGGGATTAGTCGCGTAGCGCGCTGAATTTGTGGAGGTTGGCACTTCGAGTTATGAGAGATGACGCTTTCACTCCATCATTGCAGCGTTATGTAGTGGTGGGACGGGAAAACTAACCGTCCTATCTCTAGTCCGAGTAACCGGGAATGGGTGGGTAACCCATATCCTACCTCGCGCTGAAAGGGCAATGATGAGAAAAGCGGCGCGTTCCTTATGCTGCCATTCGAATACTATGATTGGAGAGCAAAGCTCGAAAAGGACAAGCAGTTCACATTTGAAAGATCAGAAAAGAAAAAACTCAGATTTACAAGAGGTGAAAAAAAGAAAGAAAAAGAAAAGCAATAGAAAAAAAAGAGTAAAGTCTCCGGACCAAAAGCAATTAAGAGTTGTTCTGTAAGAAAAGAAGAAAAAGTTGAGTTCCTCCAGGATTCATCACATGCCGGAGAAAGAAAATGCGTGAAGGCGTGGCTATGACGTTGAATTAAAGAGTGTCTAAAGAGGACCTAGCTCCCAGCCATCCATTAAACCCGATCTCGGCCTTAAAGGTAACATGTATCATTTTAGTTTCTTGTTGATCATTATTAGAGAATGAATGTGAGCATGTGTTGATGGACTGATTGAGGATGACTTCTCGAGTAAATTCAGTGTTTATTCTTTGGCATTGTAGGAGTGATTTGAGTGCTTGTGAATCTTGTTACTGTTCAAGGACGAACTAGAATAAGTATGGGGTAGTTTGATGGAGCGCATTTATATGCTCCATTGAGTTATTTATTCTCATAGTTTTATTACATTTTGGGTGAGATAGATTCCTTCTTTATAGTATTTTCGCATCGCAGGTGTGTCAAGATCGCATTGGATTTTATTGCGTATTTGGAGCATTATCACTCAATCATTCAAGAATAAGAGAAAGACCAAGACCAAGAGCAATTAAACTGAAGACCTGCTGGTTCAACCAGTGCTGGTTCAATCCGATTTGGTTCAATCAGAAAGAGCAGTTGAACGGTTTTGTATTCTCATCTAGTAGACTCAGTGTAGTAAACTAAACTCAGTTTTCATTACATTTGATAGATTGTATGAGTAGCTAAACTCCTTTTTTAGTTTGGGGTTTGCATTGCAACACTTGGTTTGAGATCGATGAATACTTGATTTAAGCTAGTGATTTACTGCCTTTGTATGAACTGAATGCTTCGATTATTAGTTTATTGTAGCTTAGCAGTGAAGCTAGGTTGATATCAATTGTATTATACTAGACTGAACTGCATTGTTAGCTAAGCCTAGCGGTAGAACTAGTTGGTGGTGTTAGTCGAGTAACTATTGAACTTATTCGAGGACTTAGCAGTTAACAATAGGTAGAACATTGGAGCCGACATTACCTTAGCATGATTGTTAGTTTGGGATCGTATTCATTAGTTAACAATAGGTAGAACATTGGTGTCAGGATTGTTGATCAACTAGTTGCAGTGTATTCCCTAAACTGATTTCTTTCCAATTGATAGACACTCACTATAAACAATTGTTCTTCTGATTTACCCGAACTATCATTAGAATTCTAGATCACTTGCTCTCTTTGGGTTCGACCCTGCTTACTAAGTGTTAACAGGTCAATATAAATATAAGTTTGAGGCGCACAATGAATCGCTGTCAATAACTCGCGCTCAAAACTTTCTGTTCAACCCAGATACTCGGTTCGAGTCTTATGGTTCAATCAAGGAGGGGTATGATGCGGTTGAGTTACCCAAGTGGTGGTACAAGAGAGGCATCATACAAACAAGAAAATTTAAATGAGAAAGTATGTGAGTACCTCAAGATTGAACTTAAACTTGCCCACCATACTCATTTCGAACTCACTGGACATGAGCTTGGTGAATTTCTTAGCAAGTTTATCATTAGTAGATCCAAAAATAATATCATCTACGTATACCTGTACCACTAGAGTATGTGTTCCTTCCCTCGGGAGGAATAAAGTCTTATCTAACTCACCGCATACATATCTGTGGGACACCAAGACCTGAGATAGCCTCTCATACCACGCTCGAGGTGCTTATTTTAGTCCGTATAGAGCTTTGTTGAGAATGTATACGTGGTCTGGATGAGAGTGATCTTCAAAGCCAGGTGTCTGACTTCGGAATACCTCCTCTTTTAGGGCGCTGTTCAAGAAGGCAGACTTTACATGCATTTGCTGCAAGATGAAGCCATGATAAGTAGAATAGGCAATTAAAAGGCTAATGGCTTCTTGCTGATTATACCCTTTGACTACTAGTCATGCCTTGTTTCGAACAACTGTCCCCTTGTCATCTATCTTGTTTTTAAATACCATTTTGTTCCTATGATGTTTCGATCTTCAGGTTTGGGAACCAGTCTCCACACATTATTTCTTTCAAACTGGTGTAGTTCTTCTTCCATGGCATTCACCTAATCTGGATCCTTAAGAGCTTCAGCCATCGTTATGGGTTTGCAAGGGAGACAAAGATGCAATAACGCAATATGAAGATATATATGTAGGAATGAGTTTGAGTCTTCCCCTTGTCCATGGGAAGTATAGCATTGATAGTCTCTCAGCCCGAGTGGTGGCTGAACTGTTCTTCCACTGTGTGTTACTCTAGGTTCAGGTTGTTGTGTTCCCTGTGATGTATTGCCTTGAGTCTGTTCCTCATTGGGTACTGGTGCTTTTGTTTCTTCCTCGAGGTAATGCATCTTCAGTTTCCTCATTGGGCTCCGGAGCAATGCTTGCTTGATCAGGTGAATTTTTAGGGTTTATCTCTGTTGACGATGTCGGATTGGACTCCACTTCATGTTCGGTTTGAGACATAATCTGAAGTTCTTCCTCCGTTTGTAGGGGTGAGAACCCAAACTCATGCACCTGAGCACCGGCCATCAAGTTTTCATCAAATGTCATATGGATGCTTTTTTGTACTTTTCTAAGCCTCTTGTTGTATACTTTGTATGCTTTACTGTGATTGGAGTACCCGACAAATATGCCTTCATCACTCCTTGGGTCGAACTTCCCGAGATTACCCTTCCCGTTGTTGTGGATGTAGCATTTGCATCCGAACAATTTCAGATGTGATATATTTGGCCTTCTTCCCAGAAGCGGTAAGGTGTCTTCCCTAGGAGGGAACGAAGAGAGGCTCGCTTCCTGAATGTGATATTGTCAGTTCTGATGGAGACTACATGTCGTGCATTCTTATTTTTAGTAAGTTTTAACCATGCTTCAAATTCTGCAAAAGTCTCATCTTTGGAGGTTAGAAATATCATCCAGGTAAACCTAAAATAATCATCAACAATTACCAAAATGTATTTGTTACCTCTTCTGCTTCGTATATTCACTGGACCACACAAATCTATGTGAATCATGTCCAGAGGAGCAGATGTACTTACCACCTTTTTGGATTTGAATGACGACCTTACTTGCTTCCCCTTAGCACAGGCGCTGCATATTTGATTCATTGATCTTTTGATTTTGGGTAGTCCATCCACAAGATTTATTTGGTGCAGTTTGGATAGAAGTTCAAACAGGCATGCCCGAACCTCTTATGCCACAGTAGCGAGTCATCGACAATAGTGGACAGGCAGAGTTCCCTGTCAGGGATGAACTCTAGGTCTACTATGTAGATTTCATTTTCCCGAATGCCTCTTAGAATTTTTCGCCTGTGCTGCAACACTTAACTAAACAATCATCAATGTTAAATATGACTCGATTCTTACCTCTTTGGCACAGTAGTGACACACTCAAAAGATTGTATTAAAGATCATCAACCAAGCTCACATTGTCAATATAGATTTTATCAGAAATACTTACCTCTCCCATACCTATAACTCTTAACTTACTTTTACTTCCAAAGATTATGTACCCTCGGAGTGTTGTTGGAGTGATTTGAACCATCCTTGATTTTTCGGTCATGTGCTTTGAGCACGCACTGTCGATGTACTAGGGATAGGACTTCACTCCTACCTGCAAGGAAACAATTAGTTTTTAGTACCCAGAAAAGCTTGGGCTTACTGAGTTTAGAAGAGAGCTTGAATTTAGTAGAGTATTGGTTAGCTCAATCTTGATTCTTGGAGAGGTTCTGCGTTTTCTGTAAGTAAATGTCCCATGGATATTTCGATTCTTTTCCTCAATGCCAGCATATGCGATGACATTTTAGTCCTACATATTTTCTGCTTCCGGCAGGGACAGATTTGTTATTCTTTTTGGCTTGAAGATCAATGCTGAATGGCTTCTTGTTCATAGCTTGCTTCTTCCAGGTTGCATACGCCTTCTTTGCATTGAAGGGAACAGAGTCCTCAAACGAATACCTATTCTTTGTTGAGGATTTGTTACCTGGTTGAAAATTCTGGCAGTAGCAATTGTCTCACCTTTTGACTTCGTTTCGTTTGTTAGAGCACACTCTTACTTTGGGAATCCAATTCTTGGTTTGGTGAAGTGTATTGAGAAGTTCTTGCGCTGCTCTTCGGCTCTTATGGTCTCTTGTTCCTTCATTCATTGTTCTTTTCTTTTAGTTTCAAGTCTCTAGTGCTTTTTAATGTGTATAGCATCTGTGTGTTGTTGGCCTTTAGTTGCGTCAGGCTGGCGTTCAGATGTTTGATGTTGATCAGGTGTTCCTCACATGTATGGCAATGATCCTTTTGTAGTACCTTTTCCCTCTCGAGTCTCATTGCTTTTTCAACCCATAATTTGTTGTTTTCTATCATTCCTGCAATTGTCTCATCTTTCTCCACCAATATTTGATTGAGTTTGTCATGTTCCCTTAACAGTCATCTTATTACATCAATAAAATCTGAGCCAGTTTCAAAAGAGAAATTGGCATTGCTTTACTACTGTCGAGAACCCACGGTTTGCTTCAGCAACTTCTTCAACGGCGTTGCTGACTTTTTGCCAAATCTGAAAAACACAAATAGATCTGTTCACCCAGTTCGGCAACAGCCTACGTATAGGGAGGACTACTCTTGGTCCTCAAGATTTCACTATCACAATTAGAGTACAATAATCACCCAAACTCAGCCACTGCTAGTTTCACCACTACTCCTAACCTAGTCCAAATCTCCGCTCAATCTATCAACAGCCTACAGTATCAACACATTCCAATAATAGATAGCTAATGACCTGATCACACAGACTCAGCCTATCTTATTACAATGTGTTATAGCGGATGTTGCATTAACTTCTTCTGCCAAGTTGTTGAAGCTTTTGTCGATGACTTCTCCAAGCACTCTCTGCTGAGTAGTCGGACATTATGCGCTGCTCCCCCTCGATCAATGACCTCCCGTCACTATCAAAGACCACACTGGGATAAACTACGCGAGACCCACTCCGCAGCTGTCAACCGTTAGGTCTATCAATGAGGCTACGCTCCAGTCGACCTTCTCGAATCAATATAGTAATCAAACTACTCCAGTCCAGATTACTCCTCAGCTCTCACACAACTTACTGTCATGGCCCGTTTGTTTTAGACTCACAAGATGGGGGTTGATCCGGGCCATGACAAAGGATTTGGACCAAGTGACCTAGTCCATCACTTAGCCCACTAGTCCAAGATGACTAAAGACCCGACCCAACTTCCGGAAGAGTGTGGAAGGCCATGGAATCTCCAGGAACATTGCGGAAGAGTGTGGAAGCTTGGTGAAGGATTTTTACCTTGTAAATATCTAGATATTTTGGTAGGAACTTTCTAAACTCATATTTGTAGCCGTAGGATTGAAATGATCTTGGCCATCCATTGAGGAGGCCTAAATGTATAAATAGGGGAGGAGTCATTTGCTCCAAACCACCTCAAAAATACAAATCATTCTCTCACAAGCTCTCTTGCTCTCTCGCTTTCAAGTTCCCTTGTTGTCTTAGCACATCAAGCAACTTTCGGGGAAGGCTTTCTTAGCTAGCCGCACGACTTAGTGGGCAAAATCTAAGTCTGTGACATTACGCTCCAGCACTCTCTGCCTCCGTGAGCTCTGATATCTACTCAGTGTGTGTGTGTGTGTGTGTTATTCTTAGTTGATCGATTAATATCTAGATATCTTCTCTAGGAATCTCCTCCTCTCCTGGACTAATTTCTTCGACCAAATCTTTATCCCTTAGACGAGGAGTTTTGTTCTATCTTCTTAAAGAGCTTGCTGAAGTTCGTTGCCAGAACACCTAGTTGT
Organism: Umbilicus rupestris; assembly: GCA_963678935.1. Taxonomy (NCBI): domain Eukaryota; kingdom Viridiplantae; phylum Streptophyta; class Magnoliopsida; order Saxifragales; family Crassulaceae; genus Umbilicus; species Umbilicus rupestris. The sequence goes on from OY787605.1 coordinate 6,807,717, forward strand.
TGTCCCAACTCTTCTGTTGATTCTACCTTCTCCTTGGTTTCAGCCTTCAGCCTAACATTCTTCTCAGCGGATGGTGTAGCATCTTCTACCATGTTCATCTCGAAATGCCTTAACGACCTTATCAGAGCCTCCAGCCTCATATTTTTGATATTTTGTGCTCAATGGTTGTTCCTTCTATCATATTTTGAGGTCAATGATCTGAGAACTTTCCTGACCAGCTTCTCTTCTGGTATTGGTTCTCCAAGTGCTTAGGCTTCGTTGGACAGGTCACATAGACGAGCATTGAATTCTGTGATGGACTCTTCCTCCAGCATCATCAGGATCTAAAACCTCGAGGTGATCATCTGAATCCTTGAAATTTTCACTTTGTCAGTTCCCTAGTGAGCTGTCTCGAGAATATCCCATGCCTACTTTGCTCCATCACAGTTGGAGATCAACCTGATATTGTTTGCATCGACAGCAGCAAATATAGCATTCAGGGCTTTAGAGTTACCAGATGTAGCAACTTCCTATTCCGCTGTCCATTTGTCCTCTGACTTCTTGTGAATAACTCCCTGGGTATCAAAGGATAATGGGGGCGACCATTCAGCAATCGCTGTTTTCCAAGCCTTTTCATCTATTGCTTTCAGAAAGGCTTTCATCAGTGCTTTCTAATAGCCATAGTTGCCTCCCTTGAGCAGTGGTGGTCTACTAATACTCTGTCCTTCTTTCATTTGAAATGCGGCAAGCAGCTGTGTCTTCCCGAACCTCACTCGGTGTGTCGAGTGACCGGCTCTGATATCAATTCCAAATTATTCTAATGTAGTCTTTAGCTATGGGTCTGTTCTTTATAGCTTAAATTTGCAGTACTTAAGTTATGTTCAATTAAGTTAAGTTAAGTACCACCACTATTCATCACCACCATAAGAACACCACTATACATCATCTATTTCATCGACACACCACCACAACACCACCACCCCAACCATAACACTATTGCATCACCACACCACCATCACACCACACTACTACACCACCCCAACCATAACACTACTGCACCTCCCCAACCATAACACTATTACACCACCACACTACCACCACACTACTACACCACCTCCACACCACCACCCCAACCATAATACTAATACATCACCACACCACACTACTACACCACGACAACACCACCACCCCAACCATAACACTACTACACCACCCCAACCATAACACTACTGTATCACCACACCACCACCACCCCTGAAAGTTATACGACTGTTTGATCGCGCGTCGTCGTGCGCGTCAAATATAATCCTTCCTCTCCCACTAGTACAGCGGTTAAGTAAGGGTCGATCTCCACAGGGAGCAAGCAGTGAGTCTTAGCCAGTAACCTACACTTAAGAAAACGGGGGTTGCGTGAGTGATTGGGGGTTTTGCGCGATGCGCGAGTAGCAGTGAATATCGTAACGCAGGAAATTGCACTAGATGTGCGCAAGCAGTATAGATGAGATACTATGTTTATGAGAAGTGCTGGGCAGACAATCCTCTATGAATGCATTCCTTATCATCGACTCTAAATGTCTATAGTTTGTGTCCTACTTGGGTTAGTGTCCGGTAAAGGGTTCCTAACACACGCGCATGTTCCGTTCAAAGTTCATGTGCTATTAATCCTAGAACTAGACTAAACAGCTGCGAATCCTGTCACAGTAGCAACTGCCTACCCCAACTCGTTACTCCTAATTGTCACGGTAAGTTTGCGGTTCAAGGCTTCCCCTACGCATGCAACTAGTTTAACAGGTGACAAGCAAGCAACACAAGTAAGATTGCGGTTCAAGGCTTCCCCTACTCATGCAACTAACTGTCTCAGTACGCACAGAATTAATACAAGTAAATAAACTATGCATTAAGCTCAAGTCTCAAAGGTAATACATCATAGGTTCATGCCCGACCAACACTAAGTGTTTAGCTAGACATGCTAGTGGTAAACATCATAAAATAGTAAATAACAACTACTGTATCAGAGAAAACGGTAGCAAATAGTGCGTGCAGTGTCTTCTCTTGGCTGGCGTAGTCGGCTGGCGCAACTCTCCTTGACAGGTCCGTGTGTTTCCCAGTTCTGCCGCGCAGTGCCTCTGGAGTGCCACTGAGTGATGATGTTCCGCTCTCTTGAAACCCTAGACTTTCTTTGTTTAAATAGTGCCCAGGAAGTTTCATCTTTTGGCAACTTCCAAATCTGGTCACTGGGACTTTGCGCCTGGCACACGGCATTGATTGGCGCAATCGGGTAGCGCACCTCTGCTGTCTTTCGCCATTTCTTCTTCTGTTTGCGCCGCTAGCTCCGCAGGCTGATCTTTCACTCCTAGAACGCTGCCTGTTAGCGCGTATCCGACTCAAGGACTCGTTCTGACCTGATATACAAAAACATTGGAAACGAGTAATCTTGCTCATGAAATATTGCAAACAAGCATAGGGTTATGACCTAAATAATGTGTATAACTAGGCTCTATCAAACCCCCCACACTTGCCCCTTGTTCGTCCCGAACAAGTACTGAAACGCGGATACAATTACCTTTTCTGGAGACTAGCGCACAGCCTTGCATTCTAGCGCAAAATGCACAGTTGCTCAACTTGTGCTGCTCTATCACCTGCGCACAACTGCACTCAACAGTTCTAGTATAATAATCCCGAAATTTCATTACCTCTCAGCCGGGATGAAAATCTTTGGATGACTGGGAGATAGCTCTTCTTAGGCTCCTGGTTGTCAGCTCCCGCTCCGAAGATAGGTATATGGTTTCTTGCGCGAGCTTCTTCCAGTGCGTGATTCGTTCGCACGCTTCCTGGGAACCTGAGCCTTTGATGATATCCTTTTGGTCTTGCGCACACAGGTACTAAGTAGTGCGCATGCTGATTCTTTGTAACGCAAATCATCTGCTTCTGCTGGTATTTTTCTTTTGTACAGCTTCCTTTCCAATTTGTTTCATTCCCAGAACAGTTCCAATCTCAGCCTTCGGATAGCAGCTATGGAACTCGTTCCGCTCTCCCTCCTTGGTCCGTCTCCGCCGGTCGGCGCACGCGTTTGCAACCGCGCCCGCTTTCCTTAGCTCGGCTTCCAGAGGGAAGGTGGTCTGTTTTCCCACCTCGCCACGCTTTGGGTATTTCGCCTTTGGCATCTGGGTGACTGAGCGCGCCCTTTTGTTCCGAAGGTTGCGAAGCACCGGCCTCCACTAGCGCACTCGACCATATACCTTGCCTTCGAAGCACAAGCGACTAACCGCCTCTCTGGAGCATTTCTATCAACTCCACATCCCCTGTATATCCCAACTGACAGGAGCAGAAAAAAACGAAAAAATTATGCTAAAACAGTAGAGAACGGCGCACGTAATACGGATAGCGCAACACAAGCTGGAGCGCATGCGCATCCTGCACCTTAGCGCACTACTGCTACTAATTCTCTTCAACTTAAACTAAGCTATACTAAAAATGCTCAAAACATGAAATGTAAGAGTAACGCCCCCCCCCCCCCCCCCCCCACACTTGAACAGAGACGTGTCCCCACGACTCAAGCTCAAGCGCACGGAGGCTGCGCACATGCATGCAATGCAACGAAAATAAAGAACAGAAAAGGGAACACAAATAGTCACACAAAATATAGCAAGGGAGTCACAGAATGTAGGGCACAAATATTCAGCACACATAATAGTCAACTAGACGCAGCAAAATAAAAGACACCACCCTAAAGAAAATCACTGCGCCTGCCCAAGGCCTTAGAAGTCCTCCGAGCTAGAATCAGCCTCTGAATCATGCGCCTCCTCCTCTGAAGAATCTGTCAAGGAGTCGGTGCTGGAGGCTGGTGGTACTACGGTGAGGGGAGGAGGCTGTGCTGCGAGGTCATCCTCGGAAAGTGACTCCCATATGGAATCGGAGTCTACGCTGGGAAAGTTAATGGGGGACTCCGGAACAGAAGGCCGGGCAGGGGAAGCTGCTGGTGGTTGTACTGGTTCGGGTTCAGGGGTGAGTTCTGCTACTCAGGGAAAGCGCAAAAGAATCATGATAATGAAGATTCGCCCGAGTCAATGTGACTCGGCCTGGACTAGTTGACTCGCCCGGATCAAAGCACTCGGGCAAATTGGAACTCTCTGGAAAGTTGACTCGCCAGAATCAACTATTTGACTCGCCCGAGTCAGTTCTGCCCGAGTCACGAAGCGCAAGACCGAGTCAAGAAGTGACTCGGCCAAATTCGAACCCTCTGGAAAGTTGACTCGCCCGAGTCAACTTTTTGACTCGGTCAACGCTGGTCAACTCGGTCAACGCTGGTCAACTCGGTCAATGCTGGTCAAACCTTCTAGGTATAAATGAAAAGCTTTGAAGAGAGAGAAATGGATCTCAATTTTAAAGAAAACTCAAGAACTCTCTCAAACCCTAAAGAGCAAAGATCAAACCTTTGGAGAAGATCAAGCTTGGTTGAAGATTGGAGCTTGGATTGAAGATCATTCAAGACCTAGACTACTTTTTCTAAACCCTTAACTTTGTATTTACATTCATGTTTCACTTATTAATCATGTATTTGTGCACACTCATTATGAGTGAGTAGTTGTTCTTGTGGTTGGGGATTAAATGGATCCCCTAGGATTGGATATGATGTAGAACTCTAATTTATTGCATTGAATGAAGTTTGGTTTGATTATATTGTGTCCTAGCTATGTATTCATTGTATGCACACCAAGTGTTTGACGAAATGCTTAAGTGAGTATGCTTGGTTAGAACCCCTAAGGAAGGAGCGAGAGTTGAACTTAGGATGTTTCATAGCTATTGTATGATCATAGATGGAGTGTTTGTGCGTGAGAGCGACATGCATTCTTGACATTAGGCTAAGTTTTGAGCGGATTTGAGTAACCGGCCAATAGACCGAGAGGGTGCGGTTATGAGACTCAAATTCTACACGGTTCAATAGAATGAGAGTTTGAGAACCATGTCATTTATGTATCCTCTCCATTCTAGGGAAGGAGCGAGAGTTGAACCTAGAGCGGATGATGCATTAGCCTTACTTTTATCAACCAAATGTAGTTCATGCATGTATTAGTGAGTTATTTCATTTCCTCATATCTTAGGGGGGAAGTTGAATCCCTAGTCACCCTTTTTATTCATTAAGCAAAACCCAAAAATATCATTTATCTTTAGTGCTTGCTAGAGATACCTCTATAGGAGGACAAACCCCCCCCCCCCCCCCCCCCCCCCAAAACCGTAGACTTACATTAGTAGCATTGATTAGTTGTCAATTAGTCTAAGCTTTTCCCTTGGGTTCGATCCGAGGTCACTCGGTTATAAATATTGTTTGATATTTGCGTGACTAGAATAGCACTTCATTTTGCTTGCCTAAAACGCCAACGTCAAAATGGATCAAGGTAGATAAGGCCAAAATAGATCTTATTTCTAATCTGCCTTATTCCACTAACGTGCGCGATGTGAAATCATTCATTGGGCATGCAGGGTTTTACAGGCGTTTCATAAAATATTTTTCTAAGATTTGTATACCCCTGTCTAACCTCTTGCAAAAGGATGTGTGTTTCGAATTCACTGATGAGTGCAGGGCTGCTTTTGATAAGCTGAAGGAGGCGCTGACGAGCGCGCCAGTGATGCGCGCGCCAGACTGGAGCCTGCCGTTCGAACTGATGTGCGCCGCAAGTGACTATGCAGTAGGTGCAGTCCTGGGACAACGCGTGGACAAGAAGCCGCATGCCATCTATTATGCATCGCGCACACTGGACGCTGCGCAGAGGAACTACACCACCACGGAGAAGGAACTTCTGGCAATCGCGTTTGCACTGGAGAAGTTCCGCGCATATGTTCTAGGCACCAGAGTCATCGTCTACACAGACCACGCAGCAATCCGTTACCAGAGTCATCATAAGCGACCAGGGGACGCATTTTCGCAATAGGAAAGTTGCGCAGGTATTCAAGCATTATGGAGTGCACCACAAGACGTCCACCGCTTACCATCCTCAGACGAATGGCCAGGCCGAGGTTTCCAACCGAGAGATCAAGCGCATCCTGGAGAAAACTGTGAGACCGTCACGCAAAGACTAGAGCCAGCGCCTTGACGATGCGTTATGGGCATACAGAACTGCACACAAGACACCGATTGGGACTTCACCGTTTCGGTTAGTTTATGGAAAAGCGTGCCACCTGCCAGTGGAGTTGGAACACAAGGCATACTGGGCCTTGCGCGTTTGCAATCTGAACCTAGACGAGGCTGGTAAGGAACGCGCATTTGAGCTAAGCGAGTTGGAGGAGCTGCGCCTAGATGCATATGAGGGGCTGCGCGACTACAAGGCGCGCACGAAGGCATTTCACAACAAAAACATTCTCAGACGCACCTTTGAGCCAGGAGACTAGGTACTATTATTTTCCTCGCGCCTAAAGCTAATGCCTGGGAAGCTGCGCAGCAAATGGACGGGACCATACACGATTACCAAGGTTTTCCCCTACGGAACGATCGAGTTAGAAAACGAGCACCAGCATCGTTTTCAGGTCAATGGGCAGAGAGTCAAAAAGTATTTAGGAGAACCTTGGGATGACACCGCGCGTGAAGTTGACTTGGCAGAGCCAGAATTAAAAGATGCGCAGGTTGCTGCGCCAGAGTCGCCACTAGATGCACCTGAGGGAGAACTGGGGACTATTGCTCATATTTCTTCTCCCTCATTAACTAACCTCGTTACTTATGATTTGTCACGTGCTATTAACCATGTTGACCACCCTTCCGATCCTTTGCGCAGGGCTAAGAAGAACGCAACGCGCACACGAGCGCGGGGTCACTCAGGAGCAAGAGTGGGGGGGGGGGGGTCACTGGCACACTTTTAAGCAAGTAACGAGGTACGGTCGAGCCAACGACGTTAAACAAAGGCACTTGTCGGGAGGTAACCCGACACGTTTTTCTTTTACACGTTTTTTTATAGTTTTTTTTTAGTGTTTTTAGCTAGTTTAGGACTTGCAGTTTTTCTTAGTCGCGCAGCAGTACATAGGTCAGTGCGCAAATTTAGTGCTCAGAACAGAGGCGCCAGACAGGGGGTATAAAAGGCAGGGACTTAGAAATATTTCAGCATTTTCACATTCGACCGTTGCAAGAAAGCTCCTGCCCTCAGCCTCCGCTCACCGTCCGACAATCAACCAGGCCTCCGTTTAGAAAGATTTGAGGAGCTTACCGTCGCACACACACCAGGTAACCCTTCCCTTCAGTTTGAGCCGATTCTGTTAAGGTTTTGTGCAATAGAAGAGTTGCCCTAGGTTTGAAATTGTACCTAGTTCGACCGCACCATTTGGAGTTCTAGGTGCTGGGTTTTGTTGGCGGAGGATAGGCGACCTGTCGGTGACAGTTTAAGGGCGTTAGTCGGAGTTTGGATTTTTGGGCATTTGTTGAGCTTTGACCGCAGTTGACCAGAGGAATAGTAGCGCACCATGAGGCCCGCAGAGGATCAGGAGACCCCAGCGTCATTCGCCAGCAAATATGACCCCTTCATGAGACTGGAGATGTACGGGACCCCGTACATCAGCAGGGACTTCCTGCGCGAAGTCGGGATGGAGGAACTGATTATGGAGAAGCTCGTGCTGGCGGGCTGGGAGGCGCTGTTGGAGATCAACAGCGCAGCTGATAAGGAGGATACTTGCGAGTTCTTAGCGTCGCTGGAGACGGCCGACTTGGAGATCAGATACCGGCACCGAGGGGTCTGGTACATAGCCTGGGCCAAGAAGCTGAAGCGCACGCTGAGGTGCGCCAAGGTGCGTGAGGAGGATGTGGACACGCACACAAATCAGGAGGCGTGGAGTGAGATGGCAACTGGCCAAGTTTTTGCCGCGGGGCGCAGCCGAGGATGCGAGCTGCGCGACTCATGGATGTTCTACCTCTGGCGCATGGTCGCCTATGCAATCATCGGGCACTTTAATGGTGCGCCAAAGATCAGCCTGCTAGACATGGATATACTGAAGGGGTTTTACTACGGGAAGAAGGTGCTGTTACTATCAAACATGGTGGTGCATTGGAGTCGGGTCAGCACAAAAGGGCCGCTGACTTGCGGAGGAATGATCACGCATCTGCTGCGTGCGCTGCATGGAGAGCCGGAAGTGCCCGAGCACACGGTTGTGCCAGCCGTCCCCCTGGACCGTGCCCATATGCTGCAGCTCAGAGCGGTGACTGCGAGAGAGGACGGGTCCTTGGAATGGTGCTACCGGCTGCAGCCGGCCAGAGCGCCGAGGCACAGAGCAAAGAGTAGCGCGCAGCCAGAAGAGGCCGCTGAGGAAGGGGAGATGGAAGAGGCCCCAGAGCCAGTTGCGCCTCCAGTCAGGCGCATGAGGACTCGTGCGGAGACTGGAGCGCGCGGGAGGGCGAGTGTGCAGCAGGGGGAGCCAGTAACCATAGCCATTGATGATTCTCCCCCGCAATAGAGTATTTAGCGCCAAAGGGGGCAGACCTGAGCGTAAGTCCAACATCAGGGTGGAGATTTGGAGATTCTATTCCCCCTCTCCTCAGTCTGCGTAGGCCGCCTCCAGGGTCCCCCAGCGAGCAGCGCAAGCCAGCCAGCCCTCCTACCCAATCCCCGGTCCATGCAGCAGTGCCCACCCCAGCAGTAGACCCGTTACCAGCACCAGCAGCACCCCCTGCGCAGCCTTCTGTACAGAGGTCCTCTGAAGGTACTCCCATCATAGGTTCAAGCTCAGATTCACTATGGGACCCTATCCCGGAGGATGATCTCCTGACTCAGCCCGCCGCAGTTTCTATCGTGCCACCAGCCTCCAGTTCCGAATATGAGACAGATTCCACAGCTAAGGAGGCGCAAGGATCCGCGGCTGAGTCCAGCTCCGAGGATGTCTAGGACGCAGGGAGGGCGCTCATTTCTTTCGGGTGGTTTCTTATCTTTTTGAAAACTATTGCTCGATGTTATTTTGCTATATTGTGCTGAACATTTCGTAAACTCCTGACTATGTCTTTGATGCGATGACTATATGTTTTTCTTTCTTATGTCCTTTGTTTTGCTTGCATGCATGTGTGCGCTCTCCGTTGTGCTTGAGCTTGAGTCGTGGGGACACGTCTCTGTTTAAGTGTGGGGGGGGAGCGTTACATTTACATTTCACGTTTTTTTTTAGCTTTGTAGTGTAGTTTAGTTTAGTTGAAGGGAATAGCAGCAGTGGTGCACTAGTTTGCGGGTTGCGCACACTTTTCGTCTTGTATTGCCCTATTCATTTTGCATGCGCTGCTATCAACTGTTTACTTTTTTTTCGATTTTTTCTGCTCCTTTTAGTTGGAATATACAGGGGATGTGGAGTTGACAGAAAAGCTCTAGAGAGGCGGTTAGTCGTTTTTGCTTCGAAGGTAAGGTATATGGGTAAGAGCGCTAGTGGAGACCGGTGCTTCGCGACCTTCGGAACAATAGAGCGCGCTCAGCCACGCAGATGCCGAAGGCGAATACCCAAAGCGTGGCGAGGTGGGAAAACAGACCACCTTTCCACTGGAAGTCGAGCTAGGGAAGGCGGGCGCGGGTGTAAACGCGTGCGCTGACCTGCGCAAATAGATCAAGGAGGGAGAGCGGAGCGTTGTTCCATAGCTGCTATCCGGAGGCCGAGACTGGAACCGTTCTGGGAACATAGGAACCGTAGATAAAGCTGTACAAAAGAAAAACACCAGCAGATGACATGCGCTAAAGAAACCAGCATGCGCACAACTCTGTACCAGCGTGCGCAAGTTCACAAGAAAATCATCAAGAAGGCTCGAGTTCCCAGGAAGTGCGCGAAAGAATCACGCACCGGAAGAAGCTTGCGCTATTAACCATATACCCGTACTCGAAGTAAAGGCTGACAACCCGGAGCCTATGAAGAGCTATCTCCCAGCGATCCGAAATAATCTCCATCCCAGCTGAGAGGTAAGGAAATTCGGAATTGATATATTAAACCGTTGAAGGCAGATGCACGCAGGTGATAGAGCAACGCAGGGTGAACGGTTGTGCAGATCGCGCCAGAGTGCAAGACTGTGCGCTAGACTCCAGAGAGGTAATTGTATCCGTGCTTGAGTGCTTGTTCGGGACGAACAAGGGCAAGTGTGGGGGTTTGATAGAGCCTATTTATACGCGCTATTTAGATCTTAACACTGTGCTTGTTTGCATTATTTTGTGTACAAGATTACTGGTTTCCGGTGTTTTTGTATTCCAGGACAAAACAAGAGCCTAAGTCGGATACGCGCTAATAGGCGCGTTTAAGGAGCGCAACACACAGCCTGCGGAGCTAGCAGCGTAGACAAGATAGGAAGTGGCAGATTCAGAGTGCGGTGCGCTAACCAGCGTGCGCAGTGAGCCATGCGCGGGATATTGGTGTTTCCAAATCTTGAACACCATAGGATTTGGAAGTTGCCAAGATTGTCCTCATGAGCAGTATATAAAGAGAGGAAGGCTAGGGTTTGAGAGAGAGATCAGACAATATCGAGGAGAGAGAGCCAGAAACTGAAAAACACACGAGCTGCTGCGAGGCCTGCGCTAGCCGACTGCGCGAGCCGAGACACAGCAACTTGCACGCACCTGCTTGTTACTGTTTCCTTGGATACTTTAGCTTTTATTTACTATTTCTATGATGTTTACTACTAGCATGTCTAGCTAAACGCTTTGTATCGGTTGGGCATGATTTTATGAGTATTTCCTTTGAAACTTGTGCTTAATGCATAGTTTGTTTTCTTGTATTAATTCTGTGCACACGGTTAACAGCTAGTTGCATGAGTAGGGGAAGCCTTGAACCGCAATCTTACTCTTACTACTTGTCTGTTATATGTTAAACTAGTTGGTAGCTTGACGGTGACAACTAGAAGTAACGCGCTAGGGTAATCAGCTGCTACTGTGACAGGATTCGTAGCTGCTTAGACTAGTTTCAAGAATTAATAGCTCATGGACTTTGATCGGAACATGCGCACAAGTTAGGAAGCCTTGATCGGACACTAACTTCAGTAAATCGAACTATAGACGTTTAGAGTCAATGATAAGGAATACATTCATAGAGGATTGTCTGCACCGATACTTTTCATAGTCATAGTACTTAATCTCTACTGCTTGCGCACGTCTAGTGCAAATTCTGCTTTCACTACTATTCATTGGCGCACCTACGCAACCCAATCACTCACAACCCCAATTTTCGTAAGCTATAGGTTACTAGCTAGAACGAGTCTGCTTGCTCCTTGTGGGATCGACCCTGACTTAGCCGCTATACTAAGTGGAGAAGGAAGGATTAATTTGACGCGTACTGATGATGCAAGTATGGCAGTGTTTGACAAAACCAGCATAAGTGAACAAGGAGCTGCTACAGCTCAAATAAACAAGCAAGCCAAGCAGAAGTGAACTAGCAGCAGCTGCAGCAGGGGATGCTACAGCAGGAGCTTGTTCAACAGGCTATTTCAACTGTCCAAGGAGCAGCAGCTGCCTGGGCTTGTTCGGAAGGGCTGGAAACCCTATGCAGAGCATCTGAAGAATTTCTAAATTGCTGAAGAGCATATTCCAGCACGGTTTACTAGTCAGAGAAGGAGATTTGCATTGGAGATATTGATCAAATCTAATCTCCTAGATTTTAGGAGATAATTGATCTTGTTGGGTCAATTGCCTAAACCTAGAAATTGCTTACAGTGGTGCTGCTATTTAAGCAGAAGGGTTCAGGGCTGAAGAGGCTGATCGAAGCTAAGTGATACACGAGTGCATACACAGATTTCAGGGAAGAATCTTTGGTGTGTGACGGGCGAATTCTTCGATCATCACCTGTGAGCAGAGCGTTGAGCGCAGAGCTGAGGTGAGTGTTGCAGAAGAGAATCAGGTCTTGCAGAGACTGATTCGAGCTTGATCTGAAAGCCAATTTAGAGCTGTGGAGCTTGTTGGTTGATCAAGGGCAGCCGCGAAAGAACTGACGGGTGGAAGGCTCGGTCAAGTGTCGTGCGGCAGTACTCGCTAGTGGCAGGAGGTCACTGAGTGAGGGGGAGTATTCCAGAGTGTGCAGCGCTCGTGGAATCGTTCGATCGGCTCGGCAGAAGGCTTTGGAGCGACGCGGACATTCGTGCTTCAGCTGTGTGTTACAGCTGTTGCTGCAGCAACCCTACTGAGTAGTGTAATTTAGAATAGGCTGAGTTCTTTGAGAGGATTGTAGCTATTCTAGATTGACATATTGTAGAGGGTGTGCAGACACAAATCAGAGCTTGTTCTGATTGTGTTGAGTGGTCCACACAGGGTTGAGTAGCATAGGTTGCGTGAGTTGTAACCGAGTGTACTTTGAACCTTTGGTTGAGTGGATTGAGGACTGGAGAATAGTCCTCCCCAGACGTAGGCAGATTGGCCGAACTGGGTGAACAAACCTGTGCCTTGTTCATTGCTTGCTGTGACAATTTCCGAGTGAACAAGAGTGTGCTGCAGCAACTGCTTGTTCACAAAAGCTGTTTAACTAAGACACTGTGAAATTTCACGTACAACGACGCGCGATCACACATCCTTACGGACAATCCATTCACGCGTTTTGAAGTCTATCATGTGCATCTTTCGAAGACCTTCCCGGTCAAATATCTTCTTTGGCAGAGGTGTGCCTTGGTCTAAAATGAAGCCCAAGTGTTCGCGAGAAGCATAATAAATGATCCCCCACCTCAGGCACGCGCCCTTGTATTGTGAATTCTGATAGGACTCAAACTAGAGCGTCAAGGCATGGACAATGCAAACCTGCTGTTTGAAACGAATTTGAAGCATGAGGTCGATATCAGCAGTGTTTACATACCGGCCACCATCTTTACGGATGTGAATGGAAGTCGCAATGAAACGGTGAATCAGCCGCCCGACCGGAGACTGAATCATCGACGCTGGCTGAGGAGGTGTGTTTCCATCCAGAACTCGTACCGGTGGCAACCCTTGAATACCGGGTACACCCCATACGTAGTGCACCCAATTGTGGTCGAGACATCATTGGTTTCTAATCTAAAAGCCTGGCCGCCCAGGCAAAAATTCCAAAAGTGAACTTCGCGTTTCCTCTTATCCTTAGAGAACGAATCAGCTCCGCCATCCTCCCAAGTCGCAGAAAATGAGGCCATAAATTCTTTAACCAGCCGCGGGTAAGTACCCGAATCATCCATCAAAAGATAGTGAAATTGACTAACACTTAGATAATGACTAATTTCATCAAAGATATTGAGCTCACGTAGTGTGGAGCGATCCAAGTAAGTTGGCGTGAGGACTGCATATTCACTGTGCTGCGCTAATAGAGATTTCATACGGGCGTCAGCAATCTGAATTTCTTCGTCAAAAGGGAAAGGCGTCCTTGCCCTTTCATCTCTAGCATGTGGGACTATGGCCAAGTTGCTGGCCGCGCGAGATGATTACCCCAGAGGTCTGGCTTCCTCTGAGGAAGATGAGGATGATGATGATGTGCTGACCAGAGATGGCAAAGGGGAGGAGCGAAAGACAATTCCAGCAGTGGCAGCTCGCCTAGGCCTCTGTCTGGGTTTGGATTTAGGTTTAGGTTTAGCTATTCCCTTCTTCTTCTCAGCTGCGGAAAGCTTTTATGCAGGTGGTGGTCTCGGTTTCCCAGTTGTGGTCAAGTTGGTCTTAGCCATTGATTCAGGTGGACGAGAGAGACGACTCGGGGACTTACTGGTGATTCGGGGGAAGCGGGTTGGAGGAATCTGGTGACGGGTGGCGAGGTTGGGTTTTTAGGGTTAGCTCAGAAGGGTGAACGCTGGCGACGGACGGCGAGGTCGGACGACTAGGTCAGACTTTAGGGTTTGGTCGGGACGTTAGAAGTTGGGGGAGAGGAGAGAGAGAAAGGAGATTTTAAACGAGTTAGCTTTAAACCCACGAGTGAAATTGATTCGGGGGAGTGCGTGTAGGGCTTTTGCCCGAATCAAACACTCAGTGCTATAATGAACAGTATCTAACTTCCCGAATCAAAATTGACTCGGAGAGTCCCTTGTCCGAATCAACTCAGGTTCGCATACGGTGCCCGAATCAAAAGTGATTCTGAGAGGCCAAAATGTGATCCGCCCGGGTCAAACACTCAGTGCTATAATGAACAGTATCAATCTGCCCGAATCAAAAGTGACTCGGAGAGCTAGAAATTGATTCGGGCGAATCAACTGCTGTGTGTTACAGCCTGCCCTCTCCACTAAATTCCCCCAAAATTTTACCAGACTCAGCAAACCGATTTACCCCACACTTAAAACTCCGACATATAGATAGTCATACAAACGGGGAAATTCGAGTGCACACAAACACAAAATCCCTACAACCACTCATCAAGTATTTGCCCGGCGTAACACAAAGTCCAAAATGATTCTATACTACCAATAAGTAGAAGCAAAAGCAGAAATACTCACCAGCCTAGTTTAACATCTTGGCTGACGTAGTTGATTCCCATCTTCATTAGAAACACACTTGAGAAGTCCTTTTCGAGGATCCCTTCTCAAGTGGCATGCAATAGTGTGGGAAATAGGTAGAATCGTCAAGCTTGAAGTCTCCAAGCTCCAAGCTTTTCTCGTCTCCATGGTACGCCTTGATTCGATGGCCATTTAATTTGAAAGTTTCACTGTGTTTATTCACCAATTCGAAGTGGCCATCTTCGTACACTTTTTCGACTTTGAAAGACCACGACCACCTTGATTTCAGCTTTCCCGAAAATGGTGCCACAAACGTACACCAGTTGCCACCCATATCAAAGCTGTCAAAGATGAAGCTGGAGTTGAAGTGAATCAAGCTACATACCGAAGCATGATTGGAAGCCTGTTGTACCTTACAACCAGTCGTCCTGATATCTCCTACTCGGTGGGAGTGCGCTCGGTTCTAAGCCTGCACGAATGAGAGCCACAAGCAACTGGTCAAGAGAATCATTCGGTATATTGGAGGGACCTTGAATGGAGGCAGGACGCTGCAGCAACCTCTTGTTCTTTCTTCTGGACCTTTTCTTCCGACACTATTTTTCATGCTTGGTGGGAGCCTCCTTCCTCGGCAATTTTGCATCAACCCCTTATGTATCCATAGCTTTGACAAATTTTGTTACTCTAGAGCCACTTTCTCCTGTGTATCCAAGATCGGCTTTTCCACCCCCATACCTCTGGTAGGATAAGATTTCATCTAGAATTGTTGATCTACATTTGTCTCTCTTCTCTGTATCACTGTGCATACTAACCTTTTCATTCTCATCTTCTATCTCCAGTTCCTTGGTCTGATATGATAGAGAGGTAATGGTCTTCTGGAGTTCATCTCTCTCTTTCTCGACAGAGACTATCTTGGCATGCAGCTCCTTGTTGATCTCAACAACTTTCAAAAATTCTTCGTGCAGCAAGGCAAAGTTTCTTTCCAGTGTATTCTCTGTGAACTCTTCATCATCATTGCTATTTAACTGAACAATCCCATAGACAATCTCGGAATTCATTAAATCTGAATGTTCAAATTACAGTGGTAAACGCAACGATGCTTTTCTTCTTCACTGTCCTCATCACTCCAATTGACAATCAAGGACTTGTTGTTCTTCTTTTGATAGTTGGGGCATTCTGACTGCCTGTGACCATATCCTTTAGATTCCTAGCATTGGATTCCCCTTGACCTATTCTTCTTGTCTTCTTCACTTTTCTCTGTGTTTCGGTTTCTTCTCTAGGAATTTCCTTCTCTCCTGGACTGATTTCTTCCACCAGATCTTTGTCCCTTAGACGAGGAGTTTTGTTCTATCTTCTTAAAGAGCTTGCTGAAGTTCGTTGCCAGAACACCTAGTTGTTGTCCCAACTCTTCTGTTGATTCTACCTTCTCCTTGGTTTCAGCATTCAGCCTAACATTCTTCTCAGCGGATGGTGTAGCATCTTCTACCATCTTCATCTCGAACTGCCTTAACCACCCTATCAGAGCCTCTAGCTTCATATTTTTGATGTTTTGTGCTCAATGGTTGTTCCTTCTATCAAATTTTGAGGTCAATGATCTGAGAACTTTTTTGACCAGCTTCTCTTCTGGTATTTGTTCTCCAAGGGCATAGGCTTCGTTGGACAGGTCACATAGATGAGCATTGAATTCTTTGATGGACTCTTCCTCCAGCATCATCAGGATCTAAAACCTCGAGGTGATCATCTGAATCCTTGAACTTTTCACTTTGTCAGTTCCCTCGTGAGCTGTCTCGAGAATATCCCATGCCTACTTTGCTCCATCATAGTTGGAGATCAACCTGAAATTGTTTGCATCGACAGCAGCAAATATAGCATTCAGGGCTTTAGAGTTACCAGGGTATCAAAGGATAATGGGGGCGACCATTCAGCAATCGCTATTTTCCAAGCCTTTTCATCTATTGCTTTCAGAAAGGCTTTCATCAGTGCTTTCTAATAGCCATAGTTGCCTCCCTTGAGCAGTGGTGGTCTACTAATACTCTGTCCTTCTTTCATCTGGACTGTGGCAATCAGCAGTGTCTTCCCGGACCTCACTCGGTGTGTCGAGTGACCGGCTCTGATACCAATTCCAAATTGGCATGTGATAGAGCCTAGTTATATGCGCTATTTAGATCTTAACACTGTGGTTGTTTGCATTATTTTTGTCTACAAGATTACTGTTTTTTGGTATTTTTGTATTTCAGGATAAAACAGGAGCATAAGTCAGATGTGCTTTAACGGGCGCTTTTAAAGAGCGCAATGCACGACCTGCGGAGCTAGCAGCGCAAAAGGAGATAGAAAATAGCTGTTTCGGACTGCAGTGCACAAACCAACTGCGCAAAGCAAGTAGCGCAATCAACGTGCGCAGTGAGCCATGCGCAGGATAGCAGGGTTTCTAAATTTTGATCATCATTATCCCTACAAAATCTCCTAGATTTGGGAAGTAGCTAAGATTCTCACGGGCCAAATCTAAGCTTTCCTTGGGCTTCAAGACCAGTATATAAAGAGGAGGGAAGCTAGGGTTTAAGGAGAGGACATATAGAGAGAGAAACACATAGCAGCAAAAACACACGAGCTATAGGAATTCTGCCGCCAAGATTCTGCGCGAACCACCTGCGCCAGCCGAAAATAGCAACCTGCAATTGCGCCGACCTGCTACTTTTCCTTGGCTGCTTAAGTTTTACTTATTATTTCTATGATGTTTGCTTCTAGCATGTCTAGCTAAACACCTTGTATCGGTTGGGCATGATTCTATGAAGTATTTCCTTTGAGACTTGTATTTAATGCTTAGTTCGTCTACTTATATTAATTCTATGCACATTGGTGATAATTAGTTGTGCGAATAAGAGAAGCCTTGAACCGCAATCTTATTCTAACTGCTCGTTATTGTATGTTAAACTGGTTGATAACTTGACGGTGACAACTAGGAGTAACACACTAGGATAATCAGCTACTACTGTGATAGGATTCGTAGTTGCTTAGACTAGTTTCAGGAATTAATAGCTCATGGACTTTGATCGGAACATGCGCGCACGTTAGGAAGCCTTGATCGGACACTAACTTAAGTAGAACTGCACTATAGATGTTTAGAGTCGATGATAAGGGATACATTCATAGAGGATTGTCTTTACCGATACTTTTCATAGTCATAGTACTTAATATCTACTACCCGCGCACGTATCGTGCAATTCTGTTTTCACTACTGTTCATTCGCGCACCTACGCAACCCAATCACTCACAACCCCCAATTTCGTAAGTTGTAGGTTACTAGCTAAGACGAGTCTGCACGCTCCTTGTGGGATCGACCCTGACTTAGCCGCTGTACTAAGTGCAGAAGGAAGGATTAATTTGACGCGTACAACGAGGCGCGATCCAATTTTGGCGCCATTGCCGGGGAGCAACACAGATAAGTTTTAACTAGTTCAAGTTTTCTTTTACAGTAGTTAGTTTTTTTTTTTCGTTGGTGTTTCTGATAGTACGCAATCAACATCAGCCTGCGCAACCTTGAAACGGTTGCGCTGCGCAGATTATAGTTGCGCACCGACAGGGGCAACAACCTAGTTGTCTTTTAATTTCGTTTTCTTTAAGTTTAGAACAGGGCATGGAGAATAATAGTGTCATCGGCGATAACTTAGGGGACAGAACCCCAGAGGGACCTAACAATGCAAGGGCAGATAACCGCGCAGCCCGGTTCAGAGAGGAAGTACAGTGCGAAGTTGAAGCTCGGATGGCCGCTGAAGCAGTGTATAATGCGCAACCCGCGCAACAGATCGTGCGACGCAAAATAGTGCACGAGATGTCGGCTCCAATCACAGTCAACCAACCTTGGTGCATAGTACTTCCACCCGATGGGCATTTTGAACTACGGAGCTCATTCATTCATCATATGCCTAAGTTTCATGGGATGAACAGCGAGAACCCGGTCAAGCATGTGTGTGAATTCCTAGTTATCTGCGAGAACATGAAGACCGATGGGGAGAGTGAAGAAGCGCTGAAGCTGAAGGCGTTCCCTTTTTCATTGTGTGATACAGCCAGGCATTGGCTGATGAGCTTACCAGCAGGATCTATTCGCACATGGGACCAGCTCCAGAATAAGTTCTTGGATAAGTTCTTCCCCGCAGCTAAGATCGCGCTACTCATGAGGGAATTGGCCGTGCCTAGGCAGGGCGTAGGAGAGTCACTATCAGAGTACTATGCGCGTTTCAGGGAGCTGGAAGCCAACTGCTATAATCATGGCCTGCCACAAAATGTGCTGATAGAGAATTTCCTGAACGGGCTACAACCGATGGAACTTAGATTATTGAATGCATGCGTAGGCGGTGACATATGTAACATGTACCCGGAGGATGTATGGCAGATGATAGAGGATTCTGCTGGACAGGTGAGGCATCAATTGACGCTCGAGAACAGTCGTGCGCGCGCTGTGCATCAAGTGGATTCCAGTGCTGAAATAAAGGAGATGAAAGCCATGCTACAGAAGCTGATGAGTGCGCAAGGCACGCAACCAGCTGCGCCGAAGGCATGCGAGTTCTGTACGTCCACTGAGCACAGAATCGACGCATGTCCCACACTTTTCGAGGAATCAGGAGATGTAAATGCTCTAGGAGGATGGGACAATAGAGGACCCCAGAGGCAGAATCAGCGCTTTAGACTAGCCGCAAATGGATTCAGATGGAGGGAAGACAGCAATCTCCAAAGCTAGCCCGCGGAATATCGCACACCACAGCAAGCGCAGCAAGTATACAACCCACCGCACCGCCGCAATGACGCACCAGCACAGAATAACCAGCAACCACGGCGCTCCTTAGAAGACATAGTGGGTCAGTTAGCAGACACTGTGCGCAAGAATGATGAAAAGTATGACAAGAGGTTCGAGTCAATTGAGAAGCAGTTGTCGCAGATTGCTACCACGGTTTATGAGCTGAAATAGACCGATGGCAACCTACCTCGCAAGTGATTCAAAATCCTAAGGGAGGAGTTAACGCCGTAACGCTGAGGACTGGGCGCACAGTTGGGACAGCTCCGAACGCGAAGGTGCCCGCGCAGCCAGTTGCGCAACCTCCAGAGCAAGCACAGCCGGATGCGGAACCAGCTGCGCAAGCTACAAACCAACAGGGGGTGGCGCCAGGTATGATACAATCAGGAGAAAAGAGTATCAATCGTACTAACGCACCTGCACCTTTTCCTGTGCAGTCACCTTTAGCAAGGAAGGAGGCGCTAGACAAGGAGCTGTATGAATTATTCAGTAAGGTGGAAATAAACATTCCCCTGATTGAGGCAGTTCGGCAAATCCCTAGATACGCCCATGCATCAGCAATTGTGCAAGCACCTTAGGTAAGACCACGGTAAGCAACTGCATGATTGATCTCGGTGCATCCATAAATGTGTTTCCTTACTCCTTGTATGTGTCATTGCACCTTGGTCCACTAAAGCCTGCAGGTCTCACCATCCAATTAGCAGATCGGTCGTGCAAACAACAGACGGGCATGATAGAGGACGTTCTCGTCCAAGTGGGAGAACTGGTTTTCCCAGCAGATTTCTACGTCTTGGAAATGGAGGGTGCGCCGAGCAAGGGAAGAGCGCAAATCCTACTGGGCAGACATTTCTGATGACAGCGCGCACAAAGATAGACGTGTGGAAAGGTACGCTCTCAATGGAGGTAGATGGCGAGGAGATTCACTTTAACATTTTTAAGGGGATGCAGCATCCTCATGAAGACGCCACAGTGCACGCGTTAGATAGTATGGACGACTTGGTTGCGCATGCGCAACACGGGAGCCTGCGCCACTGACACAGACAGAGATGGAGGCGCATGATGATGAGCTGAGCAGTACAGAACCAGTGTCCAGGCAGGTATATGATCTGGTTAATGTTTGCGCTACTAATAAAACCTACCTTCTATTGAACAGGCACCCAAAGTTGAGCTGAAGCAATTGCCCAAGCACTTAAAGTACATCTTCCTGGGCAATAAGGACACCCTGCCTGTCATTATAAAGAAAGTATTAGAGGAGGAGCAGGAGGTGCGATTACAGGAGGTGTTGCGCAAGAACCAGCGGAGTAAGCCCTGATGTGTGTATGCACAGAATTCTGCTAGAAGATGGTGCCAAACCATCCAGGGAACCTCAGCGCAGACTGAATCGAATTATGATGGAGGTAGTGCAGAAGGAGATCCTGAAGCTGCTTGACGCAGGAGTAATATACCCGATCTCAGACAGTAGGTGGGTAAGTCCAATGCACGTTGTGCCAAAGAAAGAAGGCATCACAGTGGAAGAAAATGCACAGGGCGAGCTAGTTCTCAAGCGCATACAGACTGGATGGCGCATGTGCATTGACTACAGGAAGCTAAACGCAGTCACGCGCAAGGATCATTTCCCGCTACCGTTCATGGACCAGATGCTCAACCGTTTGGCAGGGAAACCGCACTTTTGCTTCCTTGACGGTTACTCAGGGTACAATCAGATACCTATAGCTGCGGAGGATCAGGAGAAGACAACTTTACCTGCCCATTCGGTACCTTTGCGTTCCGGCGCATGTCGTTTGGGCTGTGTAATGCGCCAGGTATGTTCCAACGCTTAGTCATGAGCATTTTCTCTGATATGATTGGTTTATGTATAGAGGTATTCATGGATGACTTTACTATGCATGGTGAAACTTTTGATGCATGTTTGGATAATCTTGATAGGGTCTTAGCGCGCTGCATTACCAAAAACGTAGTTCTCAATTATGAAACATGTCACTTTATGGTATCACATGGAGTAGTACTAAGACATATTATCTCACAGGAAGGAATTAAGGTTGATAAAGCAAAAATAGATCTTATCTCAAATTGCCTTATTCCACTAATGTGAGCGACGTTAAGTCGTTTCTTGGGCATGCAGTGTTCTATAGGCGTTTTATAAAAGATTTTTCTAAGATATGTATTCCATTGTCTAACCTCCTTCAAATGTGCTTTGAGTTCACTGATGAGTGCAGGAATGCTTTTGATAAGTTGAAGGATGCCCTGACCAGTGCGCCAGTGATGCGCGCACCAGACTGGAACTTACCCTTTGAGCTAATGTGTGATGCAAGTGACTACGCCGTAGGCGTAGTATTGGGTCAGCGCGTGGATAAGAGGCCGCACGCTATCTATTATGCGTCGCGCACACTGGACACTGCGCAGAGGAACTACACCACGACTAAGAAGGAGCTTCTGGCAATCGTATTTGCGCTGGAGAAGTTCCGCGCATATGTTCTGGGCGCTAGAGTCATTGTCTACACTGACCACGCTGCTATCCGTTACGTGATGTCCAAGAAAGAGACTAAGCCGCGCTTGATGCGTTGGTTGCTTCTGCTCCAAGAGTTCGATTTAGAGATTAAGGATAAGAAGGGAACGGAAAACACTGTTGCTGATCACCTAAGCAGGATAGTGAAAGAAGAGGAGCCAGGGCAGATCACGGAGACATTCCCTAACGAGCACCTGATGGCGCTGAATGGTAAGGTACCATGGTATGCGCATATTGCAAATTACCTGGTCACAGGTGCGTTTCCCCCTCAGTTCACTAAAGCTTAATGCATGAGGTTAAAACATGAGTCTAAATATTACGTTTGGGATGATCCGTACATGCTTAGAATAGGCCCTGATCAGATCTTGAGGCGATGTGTGCCTGATCATGAGATGAGCTCTGTTTTGAGGTTTTATCATGCGCACGCGTGCGGAGGACACTTTGGTCCAAAGCGCACGAGCAGGAAAATCCTAGATTGTGGTTTTTATTGGCCGCACTTATTTCATGACTCGTATAACCACTGCAGGGCTTATGACAGGTGTCAACGCACAGGAAATATATCAGCGCGCAACGAGATGCCACAAACGCCAATACTGGTAGACGAAGTGTTCGACTTGTGGGGGATTCTATTCATGGGGCCGTTTCTTCCATCTTGTGGATACGAGTACATACTAGTTGCGGTGGATTATGTCTCGAAGTGGGTCGAAGCTAAGGCCACGCGCAAGTATGATGGTAAAACGGTTGTTGAGTTTTTAAGGACTAACATTTTCTGCAGGTACGGAGTGCCTAAGGCAATAATCAGCGACCAGGGGACGCACTTCTGCAACAGAATAGTGGCGCAGGTACTAAAGCATTATGGAGTGCGCCACAAGACGTCCACTGCATACCATCCTCAAACGAATGGTCAAGCCGAGGTTTCCAACAGAGAGATTAAGCGCATTCTGGAGAAAACCATGAGACCTACGCGCAAAGACTGGAGCCAGCAGTTGGATGATGCACTTTGGGCATACAGGACTGCGCACAAGACACCGATTGGGACTTCACCATTTCGATTGGTGTATGGAAAGGCGTGCCACCTACCGGTTGAGTTGGAACACAAGGCGTACTGGGCATTGCGCACTTGCAATCTGAACCTCGACGAGGCTGGTAAGGAGCGCGCATTTGAATTGAGCAAGCTAGAGGAGCTGCGCCTGGATGCATATGAGGGGCTGCACGACTACAAAGCACGCACGAAAGCATTTCACGATAAGTACATCCTCAGACGCACCTTCAAGCCCGGAGACCAGGTGCTTTTGTTCTCCTCCCGCTTAAAGCTGATGCCCGGGAAGCTGCGCAGCACGTGGACGGGACCATACACAGTCACAAAGGTTTTCCCATATGGAACAATCGAGTTAGAAAACGAGCGCAAGCATTGTTTTCAGGTTAATGGGCAAAGAGTAAAGAAATACTTGGGAGAACCTTGGGTTGAGGCCACGCGCGAAGTTGATTTGGCAGAGCCAGAAATAGAGGATGCGCAGGTTGCTGCGCCAGAGATACAACCTGATGCACCGGAGGGAGAACTGAGAGCTACTGCTTATATATCTT
The DNA here is from genome assembly GCA_963678935.1 of Umbilicus rupestris. Taxonomy (NCBI): domain Eukaryota; kingdom Viridiplantae; phylum Streptophyta; class Magnoliopsida; order Saxifragales; family Crassulaceae; genus Umbilicus; species Umbilicus rupestris. The sequence goes on from OY787605.1 coordinate 6,830,928, forward strand.
CTCCCTCACTGATTAACCTCGTTACTTATGATGTGTCACATGATTTTGGCCACGCTGACCACCTATCTGTTCCTTTGCGCGGGACTAAGGAAGACATAACACGCAGATGCACAGGGACGCGCAGGACCAAGTGTGGGGTGGTCACGTGCGCAAACTTGAGCAAGTAACGAGGTACTGTAGAGCCAACGACGTTAAACAAAGGCACGTTTTTTACACATTTTTTTATTTTTACACGTTTTTTTTAGGATTTGAATTTTTAGCTAGTTCAGGACTTGCAAATTTTTGAGTCACGTAGCAATGCAGGGGTCAATGCGCAGTTCAGTGCGCAGGACACATGCGCAGGTCAGAGAGTATATAAGGACAGAAACTTAGAAAATTCCAAAAATTCTGCAATTTCGACCGTTAGAGCTCTCACTGCTTCCAGCCAATCTTTGCCGTCCGACCACCGATTCCGGCGTTCTTTAGTGAGACTTGAAGAGCACGACATCACCTGCGCCCTGGGTAACCTCTCATTTTCATTTCGGTCGATTTAGTGAGGGTTTGGTGAGAGAAGCCGACTGAGGAACGTAACCCTAGATTCAAAATCACACCTAGTTAGCGCGCTCCGTTTGGTGTTTTCGTTGCTGGGTTTTGTTGACAAGAGTGAAGTGCCCATTTGGTGAAGATTTGAGGGTATAATTCGGAGTTCTGATTTTGGGGTACTTAGTGGAGCGTTGACTAAAGTTGACCGCAGATTCTTGAGTCGATGGTCGCAAAGATGAGGCCAGCAGAAAACCAGGACACTCCGGGGTCTTTCAAAAGGAAATATGACGCCTTCTGGAGGTTGGAGATGTACGGCACCCCGTGCATCAGCAGAGACTTCCTTAGAAGACTTGGTCACGGAGAAGCTCGCGCAGGCCGGCTGGGAGGCGCTGATGGAAGTGGATAGCGCAGCTGACAAGGAGGACACTTGTGAGTTCCTAGCGTCACTGAAGATCGCCGACTTAGAGATCCGTTACCAACACCGAGGGGTGTGGTACGTAGCATCGGCCAAGAAGCTGAAGCGCACCCTGCAATGTGACAAGGTGCGCGAGCAGGACGTGGATACGCACACCAACCAGAAAGCATGGCGCGAGATGGCGTCGGGCAAACCATTTGCCGCTGGGCGCAGCAGAGGACGTGAGCTGCGCGACCCTTGGATGTACTATCTGTGGCACATGGTCGCGTACGCAGTCATCGGGCGCTACAACGGTGCGCCAAAGGTTAGCCTACTTGACATGGACGTGCTCAAGGGGTTGTATTACGGGAAGAAGGTGAGGTTTGTGTCAGATATGGTGGTGCATTAAGAGTGGCTCAGCACCAAGGGCCCGCTCACGTGCGGGGGTATGATCACGCATTTGCTGCATGGGCTGCACGGAGCCAGGGGTGCCCGAGCACACGGTTGTTCCAGCCGTCCCTCTAGACCGCGCTCAGATGCTGCAGTACCGAGCGGTAACTGCTAAGGAAGATGGGTCACTGGAGTGGTGTTACCGGCTGCAGGCTGCTAGGGCACCGAGGCACGCAGCAATCAGAAGAGCGCCAACAGAGAGTAGTGTGCAGCAAGAGGAAGCTACTGATGATGAGGAGATGGAGAATGTGGAGGCACCAATCGCGCAGCCAGCTAGGCGCATGAGGACACGCGCACAGACTGGAGCGCGCGCGCGGGCGAGTGGGCCGACAAGGGAAGTTGTGACCATTGACATCAAAGATTCTCCCCCGCGCGCACAGGCGAAGCGGCGCAGACAAGATGCTGAGGAGGCGCCAGCAGAGCAGCGCATGATGTTTAACGTCATGCGCGTGCTGGAGTACTTGGCTCCCGAGGGGGCCGATTTAAGCATCAGTCCACCATCTGGGTGGAAATTTGGAGATCCCATTCCCCCTCTTCTCAGTCTGCGCAGGCCACCTCTAGGGTCACCCTTAGAGCAGCCCGAGCCAGCCAGTTCTCCCGCGCAGTCACCGGTACAATCCTCGGTGCGCACCCCAGTCATAGACCCGCTGCAAATGCCATCAGAGCCCCCTCCGCAACCCTCTGCACAAATGATCAGCTCGCCCTCTGAGGTCACCCCCATCAAAGAGTTAAGTTCAGGTTCGATATGGGAAACTGACTCCAGCTCAGAGGATTTCTAGGGATGCACAGATGGCTAGGCGCACATAATTTCGGGTTGTCCTTTTCTTTTGACGACTATCACTGGATGTTCTTTTCCTATTTTGTGAACTCCTGACCTTGTTTCTTTTGCTGCGTTGACTCTATTTTTCATTTTTGTGATGCATTTTACTTTTAGTTATTAGTTGTCCTAGTAGCATGCCTGAGTGCGTTCTCCGTTGCGCTTGAGCATGAGTCGTGGGGACACGTCTCTGTTTAAGTGTGTGTGTGTGTGTGTGTGTGGGGGGGGGGGGGGTGGGGTTACATTTACATTTCATATTTATCATTGTAGTTTAGCTTAGTTAATATAGTTAAAGGAAATAGTAGCGGTTGTGCGCTTGTGTGCGGATTGCGCACACCTTTTGACTTTTTTTGTCTTATTCATCCTACATGCGCTACTATTAACCGTTTTAGTATAATTTTTTCGATTTTTGTCTTTTTAGTTGGGATATATAGGGGATGTGGAGTTGACAGAAAAAGCTCTAGAGAGGCGGTTAGTCGTTTTTACTTTGAGATTAAGGTACATGGCTAAAAGCGCTAGTGGAGGCCGGTGCTTCGCAACCTTCGGAACAATAGAGCGCGCTCAGCCACGCAGATGCCAAAGGCGAATACCCAAAGCGTGGCGAGGTGGGAAAACAGACCACCTTTCCTCTGGAAGTCGAGTGTAGAAGAGTGGGCGCGGGTGTAAACGCGTGCGCTGACCCGCGCAAGTAGACCAAGGAGGGAGAGCGGGGCGTTGTTCCATAGCTGCTATCCGAAGGCCGAGACTGGAACCGTTCTGGGAATATAAGAAAAGTGGACAAAGCTGTATCAAAGGAAAGAAACCAGCGTGCGCACACAACTCCATATTAACGTATGCGCAAGTCCAAAAGTAAGAAATCGTCAAGGACGAAAGGCTTGAGTTCCCAAGAAGTGAGCGAATGAATCACGCACCTGAAGAAGCTTGCGCGATTATCCATGTACCAGAAATCGGAGTAGAGACCGACAACCAGGAGCCTATGGAGAGCTATCTCCCAATCATCCAAATTAAATTGCATCCTGGCTGAGAGGTAACAAATTTCGAAGTTATTATATTAAAATTGTTAAGGGTATGTGCGCGAAGGTGACAGAGCAATGCAGCGTGAACCGCTGTGCAGATCGCGCATAAGTGTAAGGCTGTGCGCTAGACTTCAGAGAGGTAATTGTATCTGTGCTTAAGTACTTGTTCGGGACGAACAAGGGCAAGTGTGGGGGATTTGATAGAGCCTAGTTATATGCCCTATTTAGATCTTAACACTGTGCTTGTTTGCATTATTTTGTGTACAAGATTACTGGTTTTCGGTATTTTTGTATTTCAGGATAAAACAGGAGCATAAGTCAGATGTGCGCTAACGGGCGCTTTTAAAGAGCGCAATGCACGACCTGCAGAGCTAGCAGCGCAAAAGGAGATAGAAGATAGCTGATTCGGACTGCAGTGCGCAAACCAACTGCGCAAAGTGAGTAGCGCAATCAACGTGCGCAGTGAGCCATGCGCAGGATAGCAGAGTTTCTAAATTTTGATCATCATTATTCCTACAAAATCTCCTAAATTTGGGAAGTAGCTAAGATTCTCACGGGCCAAATCTAAGCTTTCCTTGGGCTTCCAGACTAGTATATAAAGAGGAGGAAAGCTAGGGTTTAAGGAGAGGACATGTAGAGAGAGAAACACATAGCAGCAAAAACACACGAGCTACAGGAATTCTGCCACCAAGATTCTGCGCGAACCACCTGCGCCAGCCGAAAACAGCAACCTGCAATTGCGCCGACCTGCTAATTTTCCTTGGCTGCTTAAGTTTTACTTATTATTTCTATGATGTTTGCTTCTAGCATGTCTAGCTAAACACCTTGTATCGGTTGGGCATGATTCTATGAAGTATTTCCTTTGAGACTTGTGTTTAATGCTTAGTTCGTCTACTTATATTAATTATATGCACATGGGTGATAATTAATTGTGCGAATAAGAGAAGCCTTGAACCGCAATCTTATTCTAACTGCTCGTTATTGTATGTTAAACTGGTTGATAACTTGACGGTGACAACTAGGAGTAACACACTAGGATAATCAGCTACTACTGTGATAGGATTCGTAGTTGCTTAGACTAGTTTCAGGAATTAATAGCTCATGGACTTTGATCGGAACATGCGCGCACGTTAGGAATCCTTGATCGGACACTAACTTAAGTAGAATTGCACTATAGATGTTTAGAGTCGATGATAAGGGATACATTCATAGAGGATTGTCTTTACCGATACTTTTCATAGTCATAGTACTTAATATCTACTGCCCGAGCACGTATCGTGCAATTCTGTTTTCACTACTGTTCATCCGCGCACCTGCGCAACCCAATCACTCACAACCCCTAATTTCGTAAGTTGTAGGTTGCTAGCTAAGACGAGTCTGCACGCTCCTTGTGGGATCGACCCTGACTTAGCCGCTGTACTAAGTGGAGAAGGAAGGATTAATTTGACGCGTACAAAGACGCGCGATCAGTATGCATTACTATTGTCGAGACGGTTTGCTTCAGCAACTTCTTCCGATGTGTTGCTGATACTTTGCCAAATCTGAAAAATACAAACAGATTTGTTCACCCAGTTCGGCAACAATCTACGTCTGGGAAGAACTACTCTTGGTCCTCAAGATTTCAATATTACAGTTAGAGTAAAATGGTCTCCTAAACTCAGTCACTACTAGTTTCACCATTACTCCTAACCTAGTAGAAATCTCAGCTCAATCTGTCAACACATACTAGTCTACACTATGAACACACTCCAGTCATAGATAGCTAACGACCTGATCACACAGACTCACCCTATCCTATTACAAAGTGTTACAACAGATGCTGCAGTAACTTCTTCCGTCAAGTTGTTGATGCTTCTATGGAAGACCTCTCCAAGCACTCACTGCTGAGTAGTCGGACACTCTGCGCTGCTCCCCCTTGATCAATTACCACCCGTCACTATCAAAGAGCACACCGGGAAAGACTACGCGAGACCTACCCCGCAGCTGTCAACCGTTTGGTCTATTAACGAGGCTACGCTCCAGTCGACTCCCTCGAATCAATTTAGTAATCAGACTACTCCAGTCCAGATTACTCCTCAACTCTCACACAACTTGCGCTCCAGCACTCTCTACTTCCGCGAACTCTTATCTCTACTCAGTGTGTGTATGTGTGTTCTCCTCATAGATGCCATACATGTAACAAAAAGTATTAGTTGATAGAGAAGGGATGATTACCTCAGAGGTATTCGAGTGAGCAATCATGGATGCATCCTTGGTTGAGCGATCTCCATCACTATCTTCGTCAGATTCTCCCCAAGTAGCCAACATGCTTGCTTACTTTTCTGAGATGGGGGATCTCCATTCTTCTTCTAATGCAGTCTTTAGCTATGGGGCTGTTCTTTATAGCTTAAATTTGCAGTACTTAAGTTAAGTTCAGTTAAGTTAAGTTAAGTTAAGTACCACCACTATTCATCACCGCCATAACAACACCACCAACACTATTCAATCATTTATTTCATCCACACACCACCACAACACCACCACCCCAACCATAACACTATTGCATCACCACACCACCACCACACCACACTACTACACCACCCCAACCATAACACTACTGCACCTCCCCAACCATAACACTACTACACCACCACACTACTACACCACCACCACACCACCACCCCAACCATAACACTAATATAAGTAACTCAACTTTCTTGGTTACCACTATGTAGTTGAAGTATTGTGAGTGCGTCTGACTCCCTCTGACGGAGATCTTTCTCATCCCACCTCGATTTGCCTCCCGCAAAACGGTAATCTCTTCCCGAGAATATCATACTTGAAACACAGTTTGTTCAACATTGTTCTTCAGCTTCCGGCGATCTGTCAAGTTTTCGACCGACTCTTAGGATGATCGCCTGTCAATTACTCCAATCTACCTCCAATTTACTATCTGTGTTTTTTTTTTTTTGTCATCATACATTCCAATCTCCCGAGATACATAAATAGGGTAGATCCACTTTAGCTTTACTTTTGGAAGGAAGATCATGCTTGATTATACTTTCCATACTCCGGGGCAGATCAAATCTTTGAAGAGCAGAATCTGGAAGATTATTTTCGTCGAATATCCCAGAATATATATTTATTGTCGCAAGTATATTCGCAGAATATTTGTAGATCTCATTCGCAAAATATTTGCTGATCTCGATGGATTCACTTGCACACGCCTGTCGCAGCCATCCTTCTCTCACTGTCTGTTACAGCCTTGTGGACCCCTTGTCAAAAACATGCCATTCAAGAGTCCATGAACTGCCTGGACTTAACATTCTCCCCCTTGGCATTTTTTTGAAAAAACTTCATCATTTATTCATAGGGTACGAAAGGCGTGTAACTACTGAGTGCCCTTTCAACAATACTCCCTCTTTTTGCAAAAAAAAATGACAAGGCAATATACATGATCAACCAAGAGTAGGTAGGAGTGGCTACGTATCCTCTGCAACACATTCTGAAACATCATCGGAGTCAGATCCTCAATGGCCTTGACAACCTCAGAGACTTCAAAATATTCTCATGAACAACTCTCCTCTCTTCAGCAATCTTTTAATTCTTGCCAATCTCACTGTTGCAGAACCATACTTCTGATACTGTGACAGCCTTTGTCAGTATGTGACAACCTTGATTCCCGAACAACTATATGCATAAGTCAAGTGGAAAGTAAGATGCTAGATCATATATGACAGTATCAAAGCACGTAGCAAATCTTATGCACATAAAACACATCCATCCCCTACTCATATAACCTAACATAAAGTAACTAAATAAAGAAAATTAATCTACTCCTAACTCACTATCGTAGGAATCACTGATGCATTTAGCGTATGCATCAAGCCTTTAAACCCCTGGGCTATCCTAGTGGACGAGTTATAGTCTCGTGAGAGTTTTCAAACTAGGAATACTCGTAATCATCCATAAGAGTTCAAAATCCAAATATAGTTTGCTAAGCAAGTAGTTCTTTATCAGCCCACATAATAATAATGTTGTGCAAATCATTCACTTCACGCAAACTATAAGGATCATTCACTTCATTATGATAACAAATATTCATAGAATCGATATCAAGACTAGCATTCGTCAAATTCAAATTATTGCTCAATTTCCTATGCAAGTAGTATGAAGAAAAGCGTCGCTTACACAAAAAATATGTCGAGTCAATCACACATGCTTGCTAAGGGCAAGTCCATAAGCTTATGACAACAAACTCATTCCCAATTTTTAGACTATATGTCATAACCCGTAAGAGAAGAGGAGTTTCAACATTGAAAATTTTAAAAATCACTCGTGCAAATCTTGATGCTTAAGTAATAAATTACGAGGGTCATACCTTAGACTTTCTAAAAGCGAAATGCAAATGCCTTAGTCACACACATGTGAAAAAAAATTGAGGAACCGGCACAAAGTCAAGAATTAAGTGTGTTTAATATTTTTCTTGCGTTTATACAAATGCTTTCAAGGGGGAACTTACCTTCCTAACCCTCGGCATTTGTAAAACTTTTCCTTGACCCAAAAAATAAACAAATAATATTTTTGTGTTTATACAAAAGCTTTCAAGAGGGAACTTACCTTCCTAACCCTCGGCATTTGTAAAACCTTAAAAAAATAATTTTTTTTCTTTCTTGTGCCTCTTTTTTTCTTTTCGCAAGAACTTTGGTTGACCCGACACTTAATACTTGGCAATGTATCTAAGTGATATAGGTGGAGCATAAAGTGTGAGCTAAACAAATGCAAAGGCTAAATAGGAATGCTAAAGTCACCTGAAAGCAAACAAGAGCAAGTACAAGGTTTTTATATGAAGACCATTTTTATTTCTTCATTCTTCATGCACGGAAAGAGTTCAAAAATAAATCGAACTAAGCTAGTCAAAAACACCGAATCATGTGAGTATAATGCGCGCTGTTAAATCCTGGTGGCCCATGGATATATATGGCATGTTTTGGCAAATTGTACAAACTGACAAGGCTGGAACAGAAGGTGAGACAATAGCTTTTCAGACAGGCGCTGCAATAATATCAATCAAGATCGACGAATATATTGCATGAAGCAAAAAAAAATTTCTGGAGATATTCTGAAGATTTATCCTTCAAGATACTGTGGATCAGCAAGAGAAACACGGCTGTAACAGGAGGTGAGACAGGAACTGTTCAGACAGACGCGTGCAAAAGAATATATCGAAGATCAGCGAATATAGTGCATCCGAGTATCAAATTCTGGAGATATTCTGAAGTTATATTGGAGATATTCTAAAGAAATATTTTCCCAGATTCTGCACTCCGAAGATCAGATTCCGTAATCAAAAGATTAGATCCGGTCTACATTAGGAAAGCATAATCAAAGAAGATTATCTTGCTTCCTAAAGAATGAAAAGCATATTCGGATCTATATATGTCATGAGATCGAAAATTGCAGAGTATTCATCCCAACACACACGAACTGAAATCAGAATGGGAGAGTGGAGAAGAACTACAGATCGGCGATCAACCTGAGATAAAGTCATAATCCAGCCGGCGAACTAAAAGGTTGACCAAAGTAAGCTTTAGAGAACGTTGAATAGACTGTGTTCCAGGTCTGATATTCTCGGGCAGAGAATTATCGATTTGCGGGAGGCAAATCGAGGTGGGATGAGAAGGATCTTCGTCTGAAGGAGTGAGACGCACTCACAATATTTCAACTACATAGTGGTAACCAAGGGAGTTGAGTTACTTAAAGATCTATTGTACTTGATTGTATACATTGTGAAGTGATTTCCACTTGGGGTTCCGAGTAACCGCCCCCCCCCCCCCCCCCGAGTAGGCTTGTTGACCTGAACAGGGTAAACATATCCTGTGTCGTTTACTATTCTTCGTACTGTTTCTGTCTCGAACTAACTATCACCAAAACGAAATCTGTTAAAGCTTTCTGAAACAGTTAACAAGCGATCTTGACAGCCCGAGTCGAACAGACATATAAATTTCCTTCAAGCAACAATATCTCCTAATTTGTAGGAAATTAGATTTGATTTGCAAATCTAATCTTCTACAAACAAATCTTCTCCTTCATCTTGGAATCTCCACTGCAATATTCTCTCTGAGTATTTAAGAACTCCCTTGATGCTCACGGATGAACTGCCAAGCTCCTTCTGCGAAGATCCGAGCTGCTGAAGAATAGATGCTACAGCTTCCTGAACCAGCTCAGGCTATAATAGCAGCCTGTTCAGCCGCTTGTTCACTTGTGCTGGTTTTATCAAAGACTGCCATACTGCATCATCAAAGAAAATAAAAGCGAAAGCGCAAAACACCTCACACTTAAAAGTTTGATTAGTCCCTAAGCAATATGAAGAATAAAGAATAGTAAAGAGAAAGTTGCGAAGGAACATCTCTCGTGTGGAGGTAGCTAAATGTGCGTCTGCTCACATCCGTGAATGGTGCTCTACTCAAGTGCACTACATCTGAAACCCAAGAAAAAGGTTCATGCAACACCTGAATTCACAAATGAAAACAGCTAGCTATTAAAGATAAATCAATGTGAAACATCTAGCTAGGCAAAAGATTGGAAAACAAGTGTGCCACAATTCATTTGATGAGTTTACTTGGATATGCTCGTGTAACTCAAAAGCCATGACTAGTGTTTTATAGTGCTTGAAACATGTTTCGAACAAATGCGAGAGAAGTTGCAAAAAAAATTCCAAAGTGAACTGAGAACAGTGCTGCTCAAAACTGCCTGAATCACAATTGATTCGGGGAAGGCAAAGAAAGTGATTCGGCCACCCTGGTCGAGTCAGATTGGTTCGGATAACATGAGCTTGCCCGAATCAAAAGTGATTCAGGGAAGGCAAAGAAAGTAATTCGGTCAGGGTGGTCGAATCAAACTTGCTCGGATAGCATTAGGGTCCCCGAATCAAACGCGATTCGGACAAGGCAAAAAGGTGATCCGCCCGAATCAAACCAGCAGTGATGACCATAGATTTATCTGAATCATTGGCCAAAAGGATAAATCTTCCAAATAAAAGCAACATAAGTTTGAAACACACTTGTCTTGCAAATAAAATCACGGCAAAGAGCCTTAAAATATAAATGGACAAGTCAAGCAAAGTACATAGTAATAATACCGACACAAGTCATGACAAACATAAAAGATAATCCTAAACATCATTCCTTTTCTTCTTGCGGGTCTCAGGGTTCGGGTCATCTGAAGTGGCAGAGTCCTCGGTGCCATCTTCGCTACCATCTTCGGTGCCATTCCCGGTGTCCTCTAGGTTATTACCCCCACCAACTCTACCTTCAACCATCGCTGAAATAGAGTCATCGCTCGCATTGGCAGGCGGCATAGTCGACTGAGGCGGTGGCTGAGAAAAAGGTGTTGGCGGAGGTGGGGCAGTGGAAGATGGTATAAATTCTGGAATGGGCTCGGAGGTATTTGCAGGTGCCGATTCTGGTGCAGGGGGCTGCTCGCCAACTGATCTAGGCGGTGTGGTCAGCCAGAGGAGCCCTATGCTCTTTTCATTGTTTTGCAATCCGCTGCTCCAATTTCTTTGGCACATCCTTACGACAATCTATTCACGCGTTTTGAGGTCTATCATGTGCATCTTTCGAAGACCTTCCCAGTCGAGTATCTTCTTTGGCAGAGGTGTGCCTTGGTCTAAAATGAAGCCCAAGTGTTCGCGAGAAACATAATAAATGATCCCCCACCTCAGGCACGCGCCCTTGTATTGTGAATTCTGATAGGACTCAAACTGGAGCGTCAAGGCATGGACAATGCAAACCTGTTGTTTGAAACAAATTTGAAGCATGAGGTCTATATCAGCAGTGTTTACATACCGGCCACCATCTTTACGGATGTGAATGGAAGTCGCAATGAAACGGTGAATCAGCCACCAGACCGGAGACTGAATCATCGACGCTGGCTGAGGAGGTGTGAAGAAAACGTCATGTACGGTAATTTTCGTCCAGAACTCGTACCGGTGGCAACTCCTGAATACCGGGTACACCCCATACGTAGTGCACCCAAATGTGGTTGAGACATCATCTGTTTCTAATCTAAAAGCCTGGCCGCCCAGGCAAAAATTCCAAAAGTGAACTTCGCGTTTCCTCTTATCCTTATAGAACGAATCAGCTCCGCCATCCTCCCAAGTCGCAGAATATGAGGCCATAGATTCTTTAACCAGCCACGGGTAAGTACACGTGATGATGCAGGTATGGCAGTGTTTGACAAAACCAGCATAAGTGAACAAGGAGCTGCTACAGCTCAAATAAACAAGCAAGCCAAGCAGAAGTGAACTAGCAGCAGCTACAGCAGAGGATGCTACAACAGGAGCTTGTTCAACAGGCTGGTTCAACTGTCCAGGAGCAGCAGCTGCCTGGGCTTGTTCGGAAGGGCTGGAAACCCTATGCAGAGCATCTGAAGAATTTCTAAATTGCTAAAGAGCATATTCCAGCACGGTTTACTAGTCAGAGAAGGAGATTTGCATTGGAGATATTGATCAAATCTAATCTCCTAGATTTTAGGAGATAATTGATCTTGTTGGGTCAATTGCCTAAACCTGGAAATTGCTTAAAGTGGTGCTGCTATTTAAGTAGAAGGGTTCAGGGCTGAAGAGGTTGATCGAAGCTGAGGGATACACGAGTGCATACACAGAATTCACGGAGAGCAATTTGTGGTGTGCGACGGGAGTTTACTTCGATCATCACCCAAGAGCAGAGCGTTGAGCGCAGAGCTGTGGTGAGTATTGCAGAATAGAATCAGGACTTGCAGAGTCTGATTCGTGCTTGATCTGGAAGCCAATTCATAGCTGGGGAGCTTGTTGGTTGATCAAGGGCAGCCGCGGAAGAACTGACGGGTGGAAGGCTCGGTCGAGTGTCGTGCGGCAGTACTCACTAGTGGCAGGTGGTCACTGAGTGAGGGGGAGTTGTCCAGAGTGTGCAGCGCTCTTGGAGAGGTTCGATCGGCTCGGCAGAAGGCCTTGGAGCGACGCGGACATTGTGCTTCAGCTGTGTGTTACAGCTGTTGCTGCAGCAACCCTGCTGAGTAGTGTAGTTTAGAATAGGCTGAGTTCTTTGAGAGGATTGGAGCTATTCTAGATTGACATATTGTAGAGGGTGTGCAGACACAAATCAGAGCTTGTTCTAATTGTGTTGAGTGGTCCACACGAGGTTGAGTAGCATAGGTTGCGTGAGTTGTAACCGTGTGTACTTGGAACCTTTGGTTGAGTGGATTGAGGACTGAAGAATAGTCCTCCCCAGACGTAGGCAGATTGGCCGAACTGGGTGAACAAACCTGTGCCTTGTTCATTGCTTGCTGTGACAATCTTTAAGTGAACAAGAGTGTGCTGCAGCAACTGCTTGTTCACTAAATCTGTTGAACTAGGACACTGTGAAATTTCAACACGGATCATCCATCAAAAGATAGTGAAATTGACTAACACTTAGATAATGACTAATTTCCTCAAAGATATTAAGCTCACGTAGTGTGGAGCGATCCGAGTAAGTTGGCTTGAGGACTGCATATTCATTGTTCTGCGCTAACAGAGATTTCATACGGGCATCAGCAATCTGAATTTCTTCGTCGAAAGGGAAAGGCGTCCTTGCCCTTTTGTCTCTAGCATGTGGGACTATGGCCAAGTTGCTGGCCGCGCGAGATGATTCCCCCACAGGTCTGGCTTCCTCTGAGGAAGATGAGGATGATGATGATGCGCTGACTGGAGATGGCGAAAGGGAGGAGCGAAAGACAATGCCAGCAATGGCAACTCGCCTAGGCCTCTGTCTGAGTTTGGATTTTGGTTTAGGTTTACCTATTCCCTTCTTCTTCCCAGCTGCGGAAAGCTTTCAGGCAGGTGGTGGTCTTGGTTTCCCAGTTGTGGTCAAGTTGGTCTTAGCCATTGATTCAGGTGGAGGAGAGAGGCGACTCGGGGACTTACTGGTGATTCGTGGGAAGCGGGTCGGAGGAATCTGGTGACGGGTGGCAAGGTCGGATTTTTAGGGTTAGCTCGGAAGGTGAATGCTGGCGACGGACGGCGAGGTCGGACGACTAGGTTGGACTTTAGGGTTTGGTCGGGAGGTTCGATGTTGGGGGAGAGGAGAGAGAGAAAAGAGATTTTAAACGAGTTAGCTTTAAACCCACGAGTGAAATTGATTCGGGGGAGTGCGTGTAGGGCTTTTGCCCAAATCAAAACTGATTCGCCCGAATCAAACACTCAGTGCTATAATGAATAGTGATGATGTAGTATGGCAGTGTTTGACAAAACCAGCACAAGTGAACAGCTACAGCACAAGTGAACAAGGAGCAGCTACAACACAAGTGAACAAGGAGCAGCTACAGCAGGGGATGCTATAGCAGGAGCTTGTTCAAGTGGCTGCAACATCTGTCCATGAAGCAGCAGCAACCTGGGCTTGGCTAGAAGGCCTGGCAGCTTTACAGAGAACACCAGAAGAATATTTTAAAGTGCTGTGGAGAATATTCCAGTGGGGTTTCCTAGCTAGAAAAGGAGATTTGTGTTGAAGATCAAAATCAAATCTACTCTCCTAAATTTTAGGAGATAATTGTTCTTTTTGGGACATTACTAAATTCTGGTCTTGCTTAAAGCTGGTGCTGCTATTTAAGAAGATAGGAGTTCAGAGCAGAGCATGAGCGCAGAGCTATGGTGACAGAAGGAGAAGGAGATCAGGACTTGCGTAGTCTGATCTGAGCTTGAAGGGGATCAGGACTTGCGTAGTCTGATCTGAGCTTGATCTGGAAGCCAATTCAGAGCAGTGGTGCTTGTTGGTTGATCAAGGGCAGCAGCGAAAGAACTGACGAATGAGTGGCTCGGTCGAATGTCTAAGCGGCAGTTCTCGCTAGTGGCAGGAGGTCACTGAGTGAGGGGGAGTATTCCAGAGTGTGCAGCGCTCGTGGAATTGTTCGATCGGCTCGACAGAAGGCTTTGGAGCGACGCAGACATTTCTGCATCAGCTGTGTGCTACAGCAGTTGCTGCAGCAACCCTGCAGAGTTGAGTGTAGTTTAGAATAGGCTGAGTTTCAGGGAGACAATATCTATTCTAGATTGACATTTGTAGAGGGTGTGCAGACACAAGTCAGAGCCTGTTCTGATTGTGTCGAGTGATCCACACACGGTTGAGTAGCATAGGTTGCGTGGAGTTGTAACCGAGTGTACTTGGAGACCTTTGTGTTTAGTGGATTGAGGACTGGAGAATAGTCCTCCCCAGACGTAGGCAGTTGGCCGAACTGGGTGAACAAACTTCTGTCTTGTTCATTGTTTGCTGAGACAATTTCCGAGTGAACAAGAGTGTGCTGCAGCAATTGCTTGTTCACAAATCTGTCTGACTGAGACGCTGCGAATTTCAATTGGTATCAGAGCGGGAGCTCAACACACAGAGTAAAAGATCCTACAGTGTCTCTGAAGAAGCCACGACAATGAAGGAAGGATAGAGCACAAGCAGACCTCCATTGTTGGAAGAAAGCAACTATGGATATTGGAAGGCTAGGATGAAAGCCTTTCTCAAGGCCATCGATGAGAAGATCTGGAGAGCTATCGTGGTCCAGTGGTCTCCCCCAATCACCATGGATGAATAGGGAGTCTGATCGCGCGTCGTCGTGCGCGTCAAATATAATCCTTCCTCTCCCACTAGTACAGCGGTTAAGTAAGGGTCGATCTCCACAGGGAGCAAGCAGTGAGTTTTAGCCAGTAACCTACACTTAAGAAAACGGGGGTTGCGTGAGTGATTGGGGGTTTTGCGCGATGCGCGAGTAACAGCGAATATCGTAACGCGGGGAATTGCACTAGACGTGCGCAAGCAGTAGAGATTAAGTACTATCTTTATGAGAAGTACTGGGCAGACAATCCTCTATGAATGCATTCCTTATCATCGACTCCAAACATCTATAGCTTGTGTTTTACTTGGGTTAGTGTCCGGTAAAGGCTTCCTAACACGTGCGCATGTTCCGTTCAAAGTTCATGTGCTATTAATCCTTAGAACTAGACTAAACAGCTGCGAATCCTGTCACAGTAGCAACTGCCTACCCTAACTCGTTACTCCTAATTGTCACGGTAAGTTTGCGGTTCAAGGCTTCCCCTACGCATGCAACTAGTTTAACAGGTGACAAGCAAGCAACACAAGTAAGATTGCGGTTCAAGGCTTCCCCTACTCATGCAACTAACTGTCTCAGTACGCACAGAATTAATACAAGTAAATAAACTATGCATTAAGCTCAAGTCTCAAAGGTAATACATCATAGGTTCATGCCCGACCAACACTAAGTGTTTAGCTAGACATGCTAGTGGTAAACATCATAAAATAGTAAATAACAACTACTGTATCAGAGAAAACGGTAGCAAATAGTGCGTGCAGTGTCTTCTCTTGGCTGGCGCAGTCGGCTGGCGCAACTCTCCTTGACAGGTCTGTGTGTTTTCCAGTTCTGCCGCGCAGTGCCTCTGGAATGCCACTGAGTGATGATGTTCCGATCCATGAAACCCTAGACTTTCTTTGTTTAAATAGTGCCCAGGAAGTTCATCTTTTGGCAACTTCCAAATCTGGTCACTGGGACTTCGCGCCTGGCGCACGGCATTGATTGGTGCAATCGGGTAGCGCACCTCTGCTGTCTTTCGCCATTTCTTCTTCTGTTTGCGCCGCTAGCTCCGCAGGCTGATCTTTCACTCCTAGAACGCTGCCTGACAGCGCGTATCTGACTTAAGGACTCGTTCTGACCTGATATACAAAAACATTGGAAACGAGTAATCTTGCTCATGAAATATTGCAAACAAGCATAGGGTTATGACCTAAATAATGCGTATAACTAGGCTCTATCAAACCCCCCACACTTGCCCCTTGTTCGTCCCGAACAAGTACTGAAACGCGGATACAATTACCTTTTCTGGAGACTAGCGCACAGCCTTGCATTCTAGCGCAAAATGCACAGCTGCTCAACTTGTGCTGCTCTATCACCTGCGCACAACTGCACTCAATAGTTCTAATATAATAATCCCAAAATTTCATTACCTCTCAGCCGGGATGAAGATCTTTGGATGACTGGGAGATAGCTCTTCTTAGGCTCCTGGTTGTCAGCTCCCGCTCCGAAGATAGGTATATGGTTTCTTGCGCGAGCTTCTTCCAGTGCGTGATTCGTTCGCACACTTCCTGGGAACCTGAGCCTTTGATGATATCCTTGTGGTCTTGCGCACGCAGGTACTAAGTAGTGCGCATGCTGATTCTTTGTAACGCAAATCATCTGCTTCTGCTGGTATTTTTTTCTTTTGTACAGCTTCCTTTCCAATTTGTTTCATTCCCAGAACAGTTCCAATCTCAGCCTTCGGATAGCAGCTATGGAACTCGTTCCGCTCTCCCTCCTTGGTCTGTCTGCGCCGGTCGGCGCACGCGTTTGCAACCGCGCCCGCTTTCCTTAGCTCGGCTTCCAGAGAGAAGGTGGTCTGTTTTCCCACCTCGCCACGCTTTGGGTATTTCGCCTTTGGCATCTGCGTGACTGAGCGCGCTCTTTTGTTCCGAAGGTTGCGAAGCACCGGCCTCCACTAGCGCACTCGACCATATACCTCGCCTTCGAAGCACAAGCGACTAACCGCCTCTCTGGAGCATTTCTATCAACTCCACATCCCCTGTATATCCCAACTAACAGGAGCAGAAAAAAACGAAAAAATTATGCTAAAACAGTAGAGAACGGCGCACGCAATACTGATAGCGCAAAACAAGCTGGAGCGCATGCGCATCCTGCACCTTAGCGCACTACTGCTACTAATTCTCTTCAACTTAAACTAAGCTATACTAAAAATGCTCAAAACATGAAATGTAAGAGTAACGCCCCCCCCCCCCCCCCCCCCCACACACTTGAACAGAGACGTGTCCCCACGACTCAAGCTCAAGCGCATGGAGAGCGCACATGCATGCAATGCAAAAAGAACGAATATAAGAAAAAACGTGTAAAAGTAAAAACGTGTCGGGTTACCTCCCGACAAGTGCCTTTGTTTAACGTCGTTGGCTCGACTGTACCTCGTTACTTGCGTGAAAGTGTGCCAGCGACCTCCCCCACTCTTGCTCCTGAGTTGCCCCGCGCTTGTGCATGTGTTGCGTGCTCTTTGGTCCTGCGCAAAGGATAAAAAGGAAGGTCAGCATGTGATACATTATTCGTAATGAGGGTAGATGCAGAGGAAGAGGAGATATAGGCGATGGGTGCTAGTTCTCCCTCTGAAGCATCTGGTGGTGCGTCTGGCGCAGCAGCTTGCGCGTCCACTATCTCTGGCTCGGCCAAGTCAATGTTGCGTGCTGCGCCATCCCAAGGTTCGCCCAAGTACCGTTTGACTCTCTGCCCGTTAACCTGAAAACGATGCTGGTGCCCGTCTTCTAATTCAATTGTGCCGTAGGGGAAAACCTTGGTGACGGTGTATGGTCCCGTCCACTTGCTGCGCAACTTCCCAGGCATGAGCTTCAGGCGGGATGAAAACAATAATACCTGATCTCCTGGTTCAAACGTGCGCCGGAGGATATGCTTGTCGTGAAATGCTTTGGTGCGCTCCTTGTAATCGCGCAGTCCCTCATAGGCGTCCAGGCGCAGTTCTTCTAGTTCGCTCAGCTCAAATGCGCGTTCTTTTCCTGCCTCATCCAAGTTCAAGTTGCAAATACGTAAGGCCCAATATGCCTTGTGCTCGAGCTCTACTGGCAGGTGGCATGCCTTCCCATAGACCAGCCGGAATGGTGAGGTTCCAATAGGTGTTTTGTGTGCAGTGCGGTATGCCCATAGCGCATCATCCAGGCGCTGGCTCCAATCCTTGGGCGACGGCCTCACAGTCTTTTCCAAGATGCGCTTGATCTCTCTGTTAGAAACTTCGGCCTGTCCATTTGTCTGCGGATGGTAAGCGGTGGACGTCTTGTGGCGCACCCCATAGTGCTTGAAAACTTGCGCCACAACCCTGTTGCAGAAGTGCGTCCCCTGGTCGCTGATAACTGCCTAAGGCACTCCGTACCTGCAAAATATGTTAGTTCTGAGAAAATCAGCGACAGTCTTACCATCATCCTTGCGCGTGGCCTTAGCTTCGACCCATTTGGATACGTAATCCACGGCCACCAGTATGTACTCGTAGCCGGCAGATGGGGGAAATGGACCCATGAAGTCGATTCCCCAAACATCGAACACTTCATCCACCAAAATCGGGGTCTGCGGCATCTCGTTGCGCTCGGAGATTCCTCCAGTGCGCTGGCACCTGTCACACTTCCTGCATTGGTCATAGGCATCTCTGAATAGGTGCGGCCAGTAGAATCCGCAGTCCAAGATCTTCCTGCTCGTGCGCTTGGGACCGAAATGTCCTCCACAGGCGTGCGCATGACAAAACATCAACACAGAGTTAATCTCATGGTCAGGCACGCAACGTCTTAATATCCGATCTGGACCTATTCTAAGCATGTAAGGATCATCCCAAAGGAAATGCTTGGACTCATGTTTCAATCGCATGCACTGAGTTTTATTGAAATGAGGAGGGAACGAACCTGTGACCAGGTAATTTGCGATATGCGCATACCATGGTACCTTACCTGTTAGCGCCATCAGATGCTCGTCAGGGAATGTCTCCTTGATCTGCCCTGGCTCCTCGTCCTTTACGATCCTGCTCAGGTGATCAGCGACGGTATTTTCCGTGCCCTTCTTATCTTTGATCTCTAAGTCGAATTCCTGAAGCAGAAGTACCCAGCGCATCAGGCGCGGCTTGGTCTCTTTTTTGGACATGAGGTAGCGGATAGCTGCGTGGTCCGTGTAGATGATGACTCTGGCGCCTAGAACATATGCTCGGAACTTCTCCAGCGCAAATACAATTGCCAGAAGCTCCTTCTCCGTGGTGGTGTAGTTCTTCTGCGCGGAGTCCAGTGTGCGCGATGCATAGTAGATGGCATGCGGCTTCTTGTCCTCGCGCTGCCCCAAGACTGCTCCTACTGCGTAGTCACTTGCGTCACACATCAGCTCGAATGGCAGGTTCCAGTCTGGTGCGCGCATCACTGGCGCACTGGTCAGCGCTTCTTTCAGCTTATCGAACGCCGCCCTGCACTCATCAGTAAAATCGAAGCACACGTCTTTTTGCAACAGGTTAGACAGGGGTATGCAAATTTTAGAGAAATCCTTAATAAAACGCCTGTAAAACCCAGCATGCCCTAAGAACGATTTCACGTCGCGCACGTTGGTGGCATAAGGCAGATTAGAAATAATATCTATCTTAGCTTTGTCTACCTTAATACCCTCCTCTGAAATGATATGACCTAGTACTACTCTGTGCGTTACCATGAAATGACATTTTTCGTAATTTAGCACTAAGTTCTTAGAGATGCAGCGCGCTAAGACTTTATCTAGATGTGTTAAGCATGCATCAAAGGTACTCCCATATACAGTGATATCATCCATGAACACTTCTATGCATATACCAATCATATCAGAGAAAATGCTCATGACGAGGCGTTGGAACGTACCTGGCGCGTTGCACAGCCCAAAAGACATACGCCGAAACGCAAATGTTCCGAAGGGGCATGTGAACGTGGTCTTCTCTTGATCCTCCGCAGCTATGGGTATCTGATTGTAACCTGAATATCCGTCCAAAAAACAAAAGTAAGGCTTACCTGCCAAGCGATCCAGCATCTGGTCCATGAAGGGTAGCGGGAAGTGGTCCTTGCGCGTTACAGCGTTCAGCTTCCTGTAGTCGATGCACATGCGCCAGCCAGTTTGTATGCGCTTGGGAACTAGCTCGCCCTGCGCATTCTCCTCCACCGTGATTCCTCCTTTCTTTGGCACAACGTGCACCGGGCTGACCCATTTGCTGTCTGAGATTGGGTATATGACCCCTGCGTCAAGCAACTTCAAGACTTCCTTTTGCACTACCTCCATCATATTTGGGTTTAACCTGCGCTGAGCCTCCCTGGATGGTTTGGCACCATCTTCCAACAGAATTCGGTGCATGCACACGTCTGGGCTCACTCCGCGCAGATCAGCAAGAGTCCATCCAATAGCGCGCTGGTTCCTGCGCAGCACCTGTTGTAAGCGCGCCTCCTGCTCTTTTTCCAATCCCTTCTTGATGATCACTGGCAGGGTGTCCTCATCTCCCAAGAAAATGTACTTGAGGTGCTCCGGGAGTTGCTTCAGTTCGATCTTGGGTGCCTGTTCAATAGAGGGCAAGATTTTGTTAGCGGTGCAAATATGAACTATATCTAGTGCCTGTGTGGGTGCTGGTTCAGCACTGCTTAGCTCCTCCTCTTGCTCCTCCAGCTCTGCCTGTGTCAGTAGCTCTGGTCCTATGGTTGCGCTCGCACACTGCGCTTCTGTGACTAAATCGTCAAAGCTGTCCATTGCGTGCACGGTAGCGTCCTCATGTGGGTGCTGCATCCCTTCGAAGATGTTGAAATGGATTTCTTCGCCATCTACCTCCATGGAGAGCGTGCCCCTCCACACGTCTATCTTCGTGCGCGCAGTCATCAGAAATGGTCTGCCTAGGAGGATCTGCGCACCGCTGGCGCTTGATTCACCCTCCATTTCGAGCACATAAAAGTCTGCTGGGAACACCAGCTCTCCCACTCGAACTAGGACATCTTCTATCATGCCTGCAGGTTGTTTGCACGATCTATCTGCTAGCTGAATTGTGAGACCTGCAGGTTTTAGTGGTCCAAGGCGCAAAGTCGCATAGAGAGAATATGGTAATAAATTGATTGATGCGCCTAAATCGATCATGCAATTGCTTACCGTGGTTTTACCTAAGGTGCAAGGGATAGTGAATGTACCTGGATCTCGGCACTTAGGTGGTACCTTTTGTTGCACGATTGCTGAGGCCTGCGCATTTAGCATTACCTGTGCGCATTCGCCTGTCCTCCTTTTATTTGTGCACAGCTCTTTTAAAAACTTCGCATACCTGGGAATCTGTCGAATAGCTTCTATGAGAGGTATGTTGATTTCCACCTTGCTGAACGGCTCATATAGTTCCTTGTCCAGTGCTTCTTTTCTCGCCAGTGGTGCCTGCACAGGGAAAGGAGCAGGTATGTTAGTACAATTTTTGTCCTTGTTTGTCGAGTGAGACATACCTGGCGCTTTGCCCTGCTGGTTCGTGGTTGGCGCTTCTGATTGCGCCTCTGGCTCTGGTTGCGCACTCTGAGCTGCTGGATCTGGGACTTGTGCAACTGGTTGCGCGGGCGCCTGCGCGGTCTGCTCTGTTCCCACTGTGCGCCCAGTCCTCAGTGTTACTGCATTAACTCCTCCCTTAGGGTTCTGAATCACTTGCGAAGGCAGGTTGCCATCGCTCTTTTTCAGCTCATACACCGTGGTTGCAATTTGTGATAGATGCTTTTCTATGGATTCGAACCTCTTATCATACTTTTCGTCATTCTTGCGCACTGTGTCTGCTAGCTGCCCCATGATATCTTCCAAGGATCGCTTTGGTTGCTGATTGTTCTGCGCTGGTGCGTCTGTGCGGCGATGCGGTGGATTGTAGGGTGCAGCTTGTTGCGTCTGCTGTGGCGCGCGCTGATCAGTGGGCTGCCTCTGGAAATTGTTCTCTTCTCTCCATCTGAATCCATTTGCAGCAAGCCCAAAGCGCGGCTGATTCTACCTCTGCGGTCCTCTGTTGTCCCATCCTCCAAGGGCATTTACATCTCCAATTTCTTCAAAAAGTGTTGGGCATTCGTCTGTCTTGTGCTCAGTGGACCTGCAGAATTCACATACCTTTGGCGCAACTGGTTGTGCGCTCTGTGCACTCATCTGCTTCTGTAGCATGGCCTTCATTTCTTTGATCTCAGCGCTTGCCTCTACCTGATGAACAGAACGATTACGACTACTTTCAAGTGTCAATTGATGTCTTACCTGCCCAGCAGAATCTTCTATCAGCTGCCATGCATCCTCCGGGTACATGTTGCAAATGTCCCCTCCTGCGCATGCATTCAGTAGTCGCAGCTCCATGGGCAGCAGTCCATTCAGAAAGTTCTCTATCAGCACATTCTGGGGAAGCCCGTGATTGTAGCAGTTGGCTTCTAGCTCCCTGAAACGCTCGTAGTATTCTGACAGAGACTCCCCTGCGCTTTGCCTTGGCGCGGCCAATTCCCTTCTGAGCAGCGCAATCTTCGCTGCTGGATAAAATTTGTCTAAGAATTTCTTCTGCAGCTGCTCCCATGTGTGGATTGATCCTGCGGGTAGGCTCATCAGCCAGTGTTTGGCTGCATCGCTCAATGAAAATGGGAACGCCTTCATCTTCAGCACTTCATCGTTCTCCCCCAAGGTCTTCATGTTCTCGCAAATGATTAGGAACTCCCGCACATGCTTGACTGGATTTTCGTTGTTCATTCCGTGAAACTTGGGCATGTGATGGATGAGTGAGCTCCTCAGTTCGAACTGTCCGTCGGGCGGAAGCACTATGCACCATGGCTGGTTAACAGTGAGTGGGGCTGACATTTCGCGCACTGTCCTGCGCCTCGCGACTGGACGAACGGGTGGCGCAATGTATGGTTCAGCGGCCATCCGTGCGTCGACCTCACGCTGCACTTCCTCTCTGAATAGGGCTGCGCGGTTATGTGCCCTTGCTTCCTCTGGGGTTCTGTCTCCCAGGTTATCTCCAACCACACTGTTATCCTCCATGTCCTGATCCAAACTCAAGAAACGAAATTAAATGGCAACGAAGTTGTTGCGTCTGTCAGTGCGCAACTAGAATCTGCGCAGCGCAACTGTTTCAAGGTTGCGCAGGCTGATGTGATTGTGCGCTGTCAGAAACAACAACGAGAAAACAAAACAAAATGAAATAACTAGTTACTAAAATGAGAAATGTAAGCTAGCTAAAACTTAGCTGTGTTGCTCCCCGGCAACGGCGCCAAAATTTGATCGCGCGTCGTCGTGCGCGTCAAATATAATCCTTCCTCTCCCACTAGTACAGCGGTTAAGTAAGGGTCGATCTCCACAAGGAGCAAGCAGTGAGTTTTAGCCAGTAACCTACACTTAAGAAAACGGGGGTTGCGTGAGTGATTGCGGGTTTTGCGCGATGCGCGAGTAACAGCGAATATCGTAACGCGGGGAATTGCACTAGACGTGCGCAAGCAGTAGAGATTAAGTACTATCTTTATGAGAAGTACTGGGCAGACAATCCTCTATGAATGCATTCCTTATCATCGACTCCAAACATCTATAGCTTATGTTTTACTTGGGTTAGTGTCCGGTAAAGGCTTCCTAACACGTGCGCATGTTCCGTTCAAAGTTCATGTGCTATTAATCCTTAGAACTAGACTAAACAGCTGCGAATCCTGTCACAGTAGCAACTGCCTACCCTAACTCGTTACTCCTAATTGTCACGGTAAGTTTGCGGTTCAAGGCTTCCCCTACGCATGCAACTAGTTTAACAGGTGACAAGCAAGCAACACAAGTAAGATTGCGGTTCAAGGCTTCCCCTACTCATGCAACTAACTGTCTCAGTACGCACAGAATTAATACAAGTAAATAAACTATGCATTAAGCTCAAGTCTCAAAGGTAATACATCATAGGTTCATGCCCGACCAACACTAAGTGTTTAGCTAGACATGCTAGTGGTAAACATCATAAAATAGTAAATAACAACTACTGTATCAGAGAAAACGGTAGCAAATAGTGCGTGCAGTGTCTTCTCTTGGCTGGCGCAGTCGGCTGGCGCAACTCTCCTTGACAGGTCCGTGTGTTTTCCAGTTCTGCCGCGCAGTGCCTCTGGAATGCCACTGAGTGATGATGTTCCGATCCCTGAAACCCTAGACTTTCTTTGTTTAAATAGTGCCCAGGAAGTTCATCTTTTGGCAACTTCCAAATCTGGTCACTGGGACTTTGCGCCTGGCGCACGGCATTGATTGGTGCAATCGGGTAGCGCACCTCTGCTGTCTTTCGCCATTTCTTCTTCTGTTTGCGCCGTTAGCTCCGCAGGCTGATCTTTCACTCCTAGAACGCTGCCTGACAGCGCGTATCTGACTTAAGGACTCGTTCTGACCTGATATACAAAAACATTGGAAACGAGTAATCTTGCTCATGAAATATTGCAAACAAGCATAGGGTTATGACCTAAATAATGTGTATAACTAGGCTTTATCAGAGTCACACGGATAAAGCCTGAAGAACAATGGACTGCTGAAGAGGGAGCTGCAGCAACTGGTAATTCAAAGGCTCTGAATGCGATTTTTGCTGCAGTTGATGCTAACAATTTCAGGCTAATATCAAATTGTGACATGGCCAAACAAGCTTGGGAAATTCTGCAAACTGCACATGAAGGAACTGATAGAGTAAAGCTCTCAAGATTACAGATCATTGCCACACAGTTTGAGAATCTCAGAATGCTAGAAGAGGAGACTGTCACTGAGTTTAATGCTAAACTCTGTGATCTTGCAAATGAAGCCCATGCTCTTGGTGAACCTATCCCTGAAGAGAAGCTGATCAGGAAGGTACTCAGATCGCTGCCCACAAGATTTGACATGAAAGTGACGGCCATTGAAGAAGCTCAAAATGTCAGATTCATGAGGCTGGAAGAGTTGATGGGGTCCCTCAAACAATTTGAGATGAAACTGGTTAAAGAAGATCTCACTCCTAAGGACAAGAATGTTGGACTAAAGGCTGAAACAGAAGCCAAGAAGCCAGTTCCAGATGATCAGCTGAGTATGCTAGTCAAGAACCTTGGAAAGCTCCTGAAGAACATGGACTCAAGAACTGGGCAAAGCTCATCCTCACGAAAACAATTCAGAAGAGGTGGAGAAAATAAAAGAAAAGGGAAGGAACCGGCTCAGAATGAAGATGAGAAGAAAGAAACGAAAAAGGGAGTCCTATGCTGGAACTGTGAAGGGTATGGACATATTGAGGCTGACTGTCCGAGCAAACCCCTCAAAAACTCAGAGAAAAAGAACAACAAGTCCATGACAGCAAAATGGAGTGACTCTGAGGAAAGTGATGAAGAAAACTGTGTTGTGCTAACCAGTGTGTCAGATTTCAACCTCAAAGAGCTAAAGAAGGATGAATTTCACTATGGGATTGAAGTATCCGAAAGTGAAGATGAAGAGGACTCATCTGGCAGCCTCATTGACTATCTAGGGAAGATACTCAAACAGTGTGAGGCAGCCCTTCAGACGAATCAAGCATTGACTGACAGAGTCTAGCTTCTGGAAGAAGAACGAAGGAAATTTCTCTCCTCATCCAATAGTCAAGTTACCATTCTGAAAAGGGAAGACACAGAAAGTCAGGTCACTGACATTGGTTTCTCACCAGCAACAGCCAAGGCAGCTGATTCTCAGAAAAATATCTTGGATGAAATTTTGTCTTATCAAAGACTTGGAAAAGGGAGAACGGGGCTTGGATATACTGGTGAAGAAAGCTCTAGAGGAACAGTTTTCATTAAAGCCTCGAATGCTATGATATATGAAAAGAATAATACAGATGATGTTCCAAAACCTGCAGGGAAAGATGGAACTAGTCACGTGAACAAGAGGATGCTGCAGCACCTGGCGCGTCATCCTTCTAAATCAAAGCCAAAGCCTCAGAATAAAAGGAGCTCTTGCACAAGTATTGGGAATCAGAAGATATCCTCCAACCTGAAGCGGCAGCAGAGAACCTCCTCAGCTGGAAAAGAGGGAACGAAATCCAGAGCCAACACATGCTTCATAAAGACTCCTTGCCCAGTAGTTTCGGGAAATGCTTATTACTGGAAAGAATCACAGAGGAAGATCTCTAAGATTGCTGCACCAGGGCACTGGAAAGCTAAAGATAGGAGAAAGCCACAGGTAATACAGGTGTGGAAACCCAAATATGACAAACGAAGAGACAGGAGTCTTGAGGGTCGGAAGAGGAGGAACTCTAGACAAACCAAGGTATGGGTGAAGAAATCATCATCAGAACCTCACAAGGATCCGCCAAACAAAGCAGTCATCCAGAATGAGCAGGAGAACTAGCTCGCGTCTGCTATAGCAACCTGGTCAGAATAAGCTTGTTCACGTATTTTGGTTGCTAAAGCTGGGAGAAGGCACATGTGTGGCACGTGATCCAGAAACTTCAAATTGAAAAGGAAAAATAATGGGTAAATCAATTTCTAGGGCAAAGACAAGTTGAAGGCGCTTCCCTAAAATCGTTGCTGATCATCCTCCTGTGCGTTCCTCAAATCCTCTATAACCCGCAACAATGGTGAAGACTCGCGGTTTGAAGAAGAATCTGGCAGCAGATCGACAAGGCAGGCCTGAAAGTAGGTCTAAGACGCGCAATGAAGCCCCTGCTCAGCGTCTAGACGTGGTGGTGTGGGAACCCGCACCTCTCCCTGTGTCGCACAGCGATCCTTCTCCACAAGAAGGAACTCCGTAGAAAAGGAGGCGCTTGGTCCGTGACGGGGAGCCTGTTTCCAGTACAGCAGTGTTAACTGAAGAGGCTGTGCTTGAAGATGTCTCAGGAGAAGAACAAGCTATAGAGGATGCTGTAGCAGGTTCTGCTGAAGAGAGGTGCAGAACTCTTGTCATGTCTCCTGGCATTGTAGGTGAAGGGGAGGAGATAGAAGCTGAGTCTCCTGAACAAGAACCTGCTGCAGCACATCCTCCTCCACCCTCAGACAAAGGAAAAACCCCTATCCTAATTCCTGTCTCCAGCAGTGAAGAAGAGGAATCAAGTGAAGAAGATGAAGGTACTGCTGGTGAACCGTCTGAGAGGACCTGCATTGGCAGACGCAACTGCAATCACAGTAGGGGGATTTGGTTCAGAAATAGGAATGCCTCTCAATCATGGAGTGCTGTCGAGAGAAAGCACATTGTGTCCGAAAAGAGGCTGGACCTGGACAAGTACAAATCAGCAGCCATCATCCAGCTTCTCACTGAGGTAAACCTTCTCAAATCCCTGACTTACCCATTCAGATTCAATATAGCCCTTGTTAGGGAATTTATTGTAAATATGGAAGAAAAATTTGGTGAGGAAGGAGGAGATGAGTTTGGAAAGAGTTGGGTGCGGGGTAAGACAGTTCTTATTACCCCTAAAAAAATCGATGAGTTTCTTGAGATTCATGAAAATGCCAGAGTGCCCACGGATGTCCAGCCAGAGATGCTGGCTAAGGTTCTGACAGGAGTTTGCCTGTCTTGGGGTGGCCCAAATCTTAGTGCTGCTGAGCTCACCTCTAAAAATGCCCTGCTGTATCATTTGGGCATTAGAAACTGGATCCCCAGCTCTCACAGGGGGAAGGTTAGCAGAGCCTTTGCTAACCTTCTCTACTCTATTGGGAAAAGGAGGAAAATCAGTCTGGGCAGTGTGATGTTTCCCCAGCTGGCTACTCATGCTGGCAGCGCTTCCTCCAGCAAGCCCATCGTGCTACTCTCCCTCATCTATGGGATGATGGTCTCACAGCATCCGGAGCTTGGTGAGATTTCTGAAGGTTTATCCGAGGAGCTGCAGGTGTTTACAGTAGACCACAAATTGTTCAAAGGGAAACATGCTGTGGACATAGCTTATGAAGATCCACTCTTGGTTGGTGCCTCAGCCCCAGCTTCTCTGGAGGAATCCCTCCCCCCTGCCGCAACAATTCAATCAGCTCTCCGTGCCAGAATTGTGAGCCATCTCAGGTCTGAGCTACTCACTCTTGAAGCCGAAGCCAAAAGGAGGGATGCTAGGCGCGGCCAGATCAGAAGTCTGCTCAGAGACCTGGAGTTCCCGGCGGATGAGGAGCAGACCCCTTGAGCATCTGTGACAAAAAGGGGGAGAGTAAAATGCTGCTACTGATGAACTGATGAATTTTTTTTTGGTTGACCCTGCGTGGTCGTGCTATGGCCGAGTGTGGCCACCTCTTACTCTCTTGTTGAATTCCTTTTTTTTTTCATTTAGAGTATTTACTGGTTCATGGAAGTGTGCATAAGTGTTCTAGGGTTTTGTCAAAATGCCAAGGGGGAGATTGATGATGTAGTATGACAGTGTTTGACAAAACCAGCACAAGTGAACAAGGAGCAGCTACAGCACAAGTGAGCAAGGAGCAGCTACAGTAGGGGATGCTATAGCAAGAGCTTGTTCAAGTGGCTGCAACATCTGTCCATGAAGCAGCAGCAACCTGGGTTTGGCTAGAAGGCCTGGCAGCTCTACGGAGAACACCAGAAGAATATTTTAAAGTGCTGTGGAGAATATTCCAGTGGGGTTTCCTAGCTAGAAAAGGAGATTTGTGTTGAAGATCAAAATCAAATCTAATCTAATCTCCTAAATTTTAGGAGATAATTGTTCTTTTTGGGACATTGCTAAATTCTGTTCTTGCTTAAAGCTGGTGCTACTATTTAAGAAGAAGGAGTTCATAGCAGAGAGGTTGATCGAAGCTGAGGGATACACGAGTGCATACACAGAATTCATAGAGAGCAATTTTGGTGTGCGACGGACGAGTTCTTCGATCATCACCCGAGAGCAGAGCGTGAGCGCAGAGCTGTGGTGACAAAAGGAGAAGGAGATCAGGACTTGCGTAGTCTGATCCAAGCTTGATCGGGAAAGCCAATTCAGAGCAGTGGTGCTTGTTGGTTGATCAAGGGCAGCCGCGGAAGAACTGACGAGTGAGTGGCTCGGTCGAGTGTCTAAGCGGCAGTTCTCGCTAGTGGCAGGAGGTCACTGAGTGAGGGGGAGTATTCCAGAGTGTGCAGCGCAGAGCTATGGTGACAGAAGGAGAAGGAGATCAGGACTTGCGTAGTCTGATCTGAGCTTGATCTGGAAGCCAATTCAGAGCAGTGCTACTTGTTGGTTGATCAAGGGCAGCAGCGAAAGAACTGACGAATGAGTGGCTCGGTCGAATGTCTAAGCGGCAGTTCTCGCTAGTGGTAGGAGGTCACTGAGTGAGGGGGAGTATTCCAGAGTGTGCAGCGCTCGTGGAATTGTTCGATCGGCTCGGCAGAAGGCTTTGGAGCGACGCGGACATTTGTGCATCAACTGTGTGCTACAGCAGTTGCTACAGCAACCCTGCAGAGTTGAGTGTAGTTTAGAATAGGCTGAGTTTCGGGGAGACAATATCTATTCTAGATTGACATTTGTAGAGGGTGTGCAGACACAAGTCAGAGCCTGTTCTGATTGTGTCGAGTGATCCACACAAGGTTGAATAGCATAGGTTGCGTGGAGTTGTAACCGAGTGTACTTGGAGACCTTTGTGTTTAGTGGATTGAGGACTGGAGAATAGTCCTCCCCAGACGTAGGCAGTTGGCCGAACTGAGTGAACAAACTTCTGTCTTGTTCATTGTTTGCTGAGACAATTTCCGAGTGAACAAGAGTGTGTGATAGCGCGTCGTTGTGCGCGTCAAATTTATTCCTTCCTTCTCCACTTAGTACAGCGGCTAAGTCAGAGTCGAATCCACAGGGAACAAGTAGATTAGCTTTAACTAGTAACCTGCACTTACGAAAACTGGGGGTGTGAGTGATTGGGTTGCGCAGTGCGCGAGTAAACAGTAGTAAACGCAGGAATTGCACTAGACGTGCGCAGGCAGTAGAGATTAAGTACTATGACTATGAAAAGTATCGGCGCTGACAATCCTCTATGAATATATTCATTATCATTGACTCTAAACGTCTATAGTTTGGTTTACTGATGTTAGTGTCCGATCAAGGCTTCCTAACATGTGCGCATGTTCCGATCAAAGTTCATGAGCTATTAATTCTTAAGTCTAGTCTAAGCAGTTACGAATCCTGTCACAGTAGCAACTGATTATCCTAGCGCGTTACTCCTAGTTGTCACCGTCAAGCTATTCAACTAGTTTAACATATAACAAACAAGTAACAAGAGTAAGATTGCGGTTCAAGGCTTCCCCTACTCATGCAACTGGCTGTCAACCGTGTGCACAGAATTAATATAAGCAAACAAACTTTGCGTTAAGCACAAGTCTCAAAGGAAATACTCATAGAATCATGCCCAACCGATACAAAGCGTTTAGCTAGACATGCTAGTAGTAAACATCATAGAAACAGTAAATAATATCTAAAGTATCCAAGAAAACAGCAACAAGCAGGTGCGTGCAGGTTGCAGAGTCTCGGCTGGCGCAGCCGGCTAGCGCAGGTCCTCTCAGTAGGCTCGTGTGTTTTTCTGTTCTGCCACTCCCTTGTGTACTATGGTCCTCTATGATCGTCCTATTGTGTTATGATGCTCTCTCAAACCCTAGCCTTCCTCTCTTTATATACTGCTCAAGAGGCCCAACCTTGGCAACTTCCAAATCTGGTGGTGTCTAGATTTGGAAACACCACTATTCTGCGCATGGCGCACTGCACCTTGGTTAGCGCAATCGGTCTGCGCACTGTAGTTGACTCTACCACTATCTGTTTGCGCTGCTAGCTCCGCAGGCTGTGTGATGCGCGTCTTAAACGCTGCCTGTTAGCGCGTATCCGACTTAGGCCCTCGTTTCGCCCTGAAATACAAAAACACTGGAAACCAGTAATCTTGTACACAAAATAATGCAAACAAGCATAGGGTTAGGATCTAAATAGTGTGTATAAATAGGCTCTACCAAACCCTCCACACTTGCCCCTTGTTCGTCCCGAACAAGCACTCAAGCACGGATACAATTACCTCTTTGGAGTCTAGCGCACAGTCTTGCACTCTGGCGCGATCTGCACTACCATTCACCTTGCGCTGCTCTATCACCTGCGCGCATCTGCCTTCAACAGTTTTTAATATAATAATTTTCGAATTTCATTACCTCTCAGCTGGGATGAAGATCATTTCGGATGGCTGGGAGATAGCTCTTCATAGGCTCCTGGTTGTCAGCTTTCACTCCGAGGACGGGTATATGGTTAACAGCGCAAGCTTCTTCCGGTGCGTGATTCTTCCGCGCACTTCCTGGGAACTCGAACCTTTTGATGATTTTCTTGTGAACGTGCGCACACTGGTACGTATTTGTGCGCATGCTGATTCTTTTGTAGCGCATATCATCTGCTGGTGTCTTTCCTTTTTTTGTACAGCTTTATCTATGGTTCCTATGTTCCCAGAACGGTTCAAGTCTCGGCCTCCGGATAACAGCTATGGAACAACGCTCCGCTCTCCCTCCTTGGTCTATTTGCGCAGGTCAGGGCACGCGTTTACACCCGCTCCTGCCTTCCCTAGCTCGACTTCCAGAGGAAAGGTGGTCTGTTTTCCCACCTCGCCACGCTTTGGGTATTCGCGTTTGGCATCTGCGTGACTGAGCGCGCTCTATTGTTCCGAAGGTCGCGAAGCACCGGCCTCCACTAGCGCTCTCGACCATATACCGCACCTTCGAAGCTCAAACGACTAACCGCCTCTCTAGAGCGTTTCTGTCAACTCCACATCCCCTGTATATCCCAACTAACAGGAGCAGAAAAAACGAAAAAAATAATATACCAAAACAGTTGATAGCAGCGCATGCAATATGAATAGCGCAATACAAGCTGAACAGTGTGCGCAACCCGCACACAAGCACACCACTGCTACTACTTCTTTCAACTAAACTAAGCTACACTACAAAGCTCAAAAAAACGTGAAATGTAAATGTAACGCTCCCCCCCCCCCCCCCACACTTAAACAAAGACGTGTCCCCACGACTCATGCTCAAGTGCACGGAGAGCGCACACATGCATGCAAGCAAAACAAAGAATATAAGAACAAAAAAACAAATAGTCAGCGCAGCAACAATATAGCAAGGGGTCACAAAATATTCAACACAATATTTAGCAAAACATAGAGCAACAGTTTTCAAAAAGATAAGAAAAGAAACCACCCGAAAGAAATGCACGCCCCACTGCAACCCTAGATGTCCTCGGAGCTGGACTCAGCCGCTGATCCGTGCGCCTCCTCATCTGAAGAATCAGTCATATACTCGGTGTTGGAGGCTGGCGGCACTACAGAAATGGCGGCGGGCTGAGCCACGAGGTCGTCCTCTGAGATAGGATCCCATAGTGAATCTGAGCTGGAACTTATGATGGGATCGGCTTCAGGGGACCTCTGAATAGAAGGCTGTGCAGGGGGAGCTGCAGGTGCTGGTACTGGGTCTGCTGCGGGGGTGGGTTCTGCTGTATGGGTAGGAGGGCTGGCTCGCTGGCGCGGCTCGCTGGGGGATCCTAGCGGTGGCCTTCGCAGACTGAGGAGAGGGGGAATAGCATCTCCAAATCTCCACCCTGATGGTGGGCTCAAGCTCAAATCTGCCCCCTCGGGCACTAAATATTCGAGCACGCGCATGACGTTGAACATCATGCACTGCTCCTCTGGTACCTCCTCAGGAGCCTCCTCTGCCTCCGTCCTAGGGCGCTTTCCTTGTGCACGCGGGGGAGAATCCTCAATTGCAATGGTGACTGGCTCCCCCAGTGGTGCACTTGCCCTCCGGCGCGCTCCAGTCTGCGCACGAGTCCTCATGCGCCTGACAGGAGGCGCAACTGGCTCTAGGGCCTCGTCCATCTCCATTTTCTCCGCAGCCTCCTCTGCTTGTGCGCTGCTCTCTGCTCGCTGCCTCGGTGCTCTGGCCGGCTGCAGCCGGTAGCACCATTCCAATGTACCATCCTCTCTCACGGCTACCGCTCTTATCTGCAGCATATGGGCGTGGTCCAAGGGAACAGCCGGCACCACTATGTGCTCGGGCACCTCTAGCCCTCTATGCAACGCACGCAGCAGGTGCGTTATCATTCCTCCACAGGTCAGCGGCCCCTTCGTGCTGACCCGACTCCAATGGATCACCATGTTCAAGACAAACAGCACCTTCTTCCCATAATAAAAACCCTTCAAAATCTCCATGTCCAGTAAGCTGATCTTGGGCGCACCATTGAAGCACCCGATGATGGCATAGGCGACCATGCGCCGTAGGTAGAACATCCACGGGTCGCGCAGCTCGCGTCCTCGGCTGCGCCCCGCGGCAAAAACTGGGTCGGTCGCCATCTCGCGCCACGCCTCCTGATTCGTGTGCGTGTCTATATCCGCCTCACGCACCTTTGCGCACCTCAGTGTGCGCTTCAGCCTCTTAGCCGAGGCAATGTACCAGACTCCTCTATGCTGGTACCTTATCTCCAGATCAGCCGTCTCTAGCGACGCCAAAAACTCGTAGGTATCCTCTTTGTCAACTGCGCTGTTGATGTCCAACAGCGCCTCCCAGCCCGCCAACGCGAGCTTCTCTACGATGAGGTCCTCCATCCCGACCTCTTGCAGGAACTCCCTGCTGATGTACGGAGTCCCGTAAATCTCCAGCCTCATGAAGGCTTCATACTTGCAGGCGAAAGAAGCTGGGGTCGCTTGATCCTCGGCAGGCTGCATGGTGTGCTAGGGTTCCTCCGGTCAACTGGGGTCAACGCTCACAAATGCTCAAAAATACCGAACTTCGCCAAATGCCCTAAAACTTTCACCAATTGATTGCCTACTGCCCGCCTACAAAACCCCCTAACCAAAACTCCAAATGGTGCAGGCTAGCTAAGTGCGATTTCAGACCTAGGGCACTCCTCTTATCGCACAAACCCTAATTCAATCGGCTCAAATCGGAGGGGGAAGGGTACCTGGTGAGTGTGCGACTGTATGCTCCTCAAATCTCTCTAAACGGAAGCTGGGTTGAGTGCCGGACGGTGAGCGGTTGCTGAGGGCGGGAGCTTCTTGCAACGGTCGAGTGTGAAAAGTGTTGAAATTTTTCTAAGTACTGACCTTATATACCCCCGTGTCTGGCGCATCTGTCCTGCGCACTGCTGCGCGACTAAAAAAAACCTACCAAGTCCTAAACTAGCTAAAAGACATTAGAAAAACTAAAAGAAAAACATGTAAAAGTAAAATGTATCGGATTACCTCTCGACAAGTGCCTTTGTTTAACGTCGTTGGCTCGACTGTACCTCGTTACTCGCGTGAAAGTGTACCAGCGACCTCCCCCACTCTTGCTCCTGGGTGACCCCGCGCTCGTGCGTGTGTTGCGTTCTTCTTGTTCCCGCGCAAAGGATCGGAAGGGTGATCAGCATGGTTAAAAGTATGTGATAAATCATAAGTAACGAGGTTAGGTAAAGAGGAAGAAGAAATATGAGCAATAGTTCCAAGTTCTCCCTCTGGTGCATCTGGTGGTGACTCTGGCGCAGCAACCTGCGCATCTGCTATCTCTGGCTCTGCCAATTCAACTACACGCGCTGTGCCATCCCAAGATTCTCCTAAATACTTTTTGACTCTCTGCCCATTGACCTGAAAACGATGCCGGTGCTCGTTTTCTAACTCGATTGTTCCGTAGGGGAAAACCTTGGTAACCGTGTATGGTCCCGTCCATTTGCTACGCAGCTTCCCGGGCATGAGCTTTAGGCGCGAGGAGAATAACAGTACCTGGTCTCCTGGCTCAAAAGTGCGTCTGAGGATATTTTTGTCATGAAATGCCTTTGTGCGCGCCTTGTAATCTCGCAGTCCCTCATATGCATCCAGGCGCAACTCTTCTAATTGGCTTAGCTCAAATGCGCGCTCCTTACCGGCCTCGTCTAGGTTCAGGTTGCAAACGCGCAATGCCCAGTATGCTTTGTGTTCTAACTCCACTGGCAGGTGGCACGCTTTTCCATAAACCAACCGAAACGGTGAAGTCCCAATTGGTGTCTTATGTGCTGTTCGGTATGCCCATAGCGCATCATCAAGGCGCTGGCTCCAATCTTTGCGCGACGGTCTCACAGTTTTTTCCAGGATACGCTTGATCTCTCCGTTGGAAACCTCGGCCTGTCCATTCGTCTGAGGGTGGCGCACTCCGTAATGCTTGAACACCTGCGCCACAATCCTATTGCAAAAATGCGTCCCCTGGTCGCTTATGACTGCCTTAGGCACTCCGTACCTGCAAAAAATGTTAGTTCTCGAAAAGTCAGCGACCGTCTTACCATCATCCTTCCGGGTAGCCTTGGCCTCAACCCATTTGGAGACATAATCTACCGCGACCAATATATACTCATATCCGGAAGATGGAGGAAATGGCCCCATGAAGTCAATTCCCTAAATATCGAATACTTCATCCACTAGAATCGGCGTCTGCGGCATCTCATTGCGCGCTGATATGCCTCCTGTGCGCTGGCACCTGTCACAGTTCCTGCAGTAGTTATACGAGTCACTAAACAGGTGCGGCCAATAGAATCCGCAATCCAGGATCTTTCTGCTTGTGCGCTTTGGACCAAAGTGTCCTCCACATGCGTGCGCATGACAAAACAGAGTTAATTTCATGGTCAGGCACGCAGCGCCTCAAAATTTGATCAGGTCCTATTCTGAGCATATACGGATCATCCCAAATGTAATGTTTGGACTCATGCTTAAATCTCATGCATTGGGTTTTAGTGAAATGAAGAGGAAACTTACCTGTGACCAGGTAATTTGCAATGTGCGCATACCATGGTACCTTACCTGTCAGCGCCATCAGATGCTCGTCAGGGAATGTCTCCGTGATTCGCCCTGGCTCCTCTGCTTTCACGATCCTGCTCAGGTGGTCCGCGACTGTGTTCTCCGTGCCCTTCTTATCTTTGATTTCCAAGTCGAATTCTTGAAGTAGGAGCACCCAGCGCATCAGGCGCGGCTTAGTCTCCTTCTTGGACATTAGGTAACGGATAGCTGCGTGGTCTGTGTAGATGATGACTCTAGCGCTAAGAACATATGCACGGAACTTCTCCAGCGCAAACACAATTGCTAGAAGTTCCTTCTCCGTGGTGGTGTAGTTCCTCTGCGCAGCGTCCAGTGTGCGCGATGCATAATAAATGGCGTGCGGCTTCTTGTCCACTCGCTGTCCCAGGACTGCTCCTACTGCATAGTCCCTTGCGTCGCACATCAGTTCAAATGGCAGGTTCCAGTCTGGCGCGCGCATCACTGGCGCACTAGTCAGCGCCTCCTTCAGCTTATCAAACGCGGCCCTGCACTCATCAGTAAATTCGAAACACACATCCTTTTGCAAGAGGTTAGACAGGGGTATACAAATCTTAGAGAAATCTTTTATGAAGCGCCTGTAAAACCCAGCATGCCCAAGGAATGATTTCACATCGCGCATGTTAGTGGAATAAGGCAGATTAGAAATAAGATCTATTTTGGCCTTATCTACCTTGATCCCCTCCTACGAGATAATATGTCCTAGTACTACTCCATGTGATACCATGAAATGACATTTCTCATAATTGAGCACTAGGTTTTCCGAAATGCAGCGCGCTAAGACCTTATCAAGATGAGTTAAGCATGCGTCAAAGGTACTTCCGTACACAGTAAAATCATCCATGAACACTTCTATGCATATACCAATCATATCAAAAAAAATGCTCATGACTAGACGTTGGAACGTACCTGGCGCGTTACACAGCCCGAATGACATGCGCCGAAACGCAAACGTACCGAATGGGCAGGTAAACGTGGTCTTCTCTTGATCTTCCGCAGCTATGGGTATCTGATTGTACCCTGAATATCCGTCCAAGAGAGAGACAGAATCAAAAACACACGAGCTACTGCGAGGACCTGCGCTAGCCAACTGCGCCAGCCGAGATACTGCAACCTGCACGCACCTGCTTGTTACTGTTTTCTTGGATACTTTAGCTATTATTTACTGTTTCTATGATGTTTACTACTAGCATGTCTAGCTAAACGCTTGGTATCGGTTGGGCATGATTCTATGAGTATTTCCTTTGAGACTTGTGCTTAACGCAAAGTTTGTTTGCTTATATTAATTCTGTGCACACGGTTGACAGCCAGTTGCATGAGTAGGGGAAGCCTTGAACCGCAATCTTACTCTTGCTAGTTGTTTGTTATATGTTAAACTAGTTGATAGCTTGACGGTGACAACTAGGAGTAACGCGCTAGGATAATCAGTTGCTACTGTGACAGGATTCGTAGCTGTTTAGACTAGTTTCATGAATTAATAGCTCATGAACTTTGATCGGAACATGCGCACATGTTAGGAAGCCTTGACCGGACACTAACTTCAGTAAATCAAACTATAGACGTTTAGAGTCGATGATAAGGAATACACTCATAGAGGATTGTCTGCGCCGATACTTTTCATAGTCATAGTACTTAATCTCTACTGTCTGCGCACGTCTAGTGCAATTCCTGCGTTCACTACTGTTATCCGCGCACTTGCGCAACCCAATCACTCACACCTCCCAGTTTTCGTAAGTGCAGGTTACTAGTTAAAGCTAATCTACTTGCTCCCTGTGGAATCGACCCTGACTTAGCCGCTATACTAAGTGGAGAAGGAAGGAATTAATTTGACGCGCACAACGACGCGCGCTATCATGCGTGCAGGTTGCAGTGTCTCGGCTGGCGCAGTCGGCTAGCGCAGGTCCTCTCAGTAGCTCGGGTGTTTTTCAGTTCTGCCTCTCTCTCGTGTGCTGTGGTCCTCTCTGATGATTCATGTTCAAACCCTAGCCTTCCTCTCTTTATATACTGCTCATGAGGCCCAAGGACGGCCTTGGCAACTTCCAAATCTGATGGTGTCAAGATTTGGAAACACCAATATTCTGCGCATGGCGCACGGCACACACTGGTTAGCGCAATCGGTCTGCGCACCGTAGTCGACTCTGCCACTTCCTATCTGTTTGCGCTGCTAGCTCCGCAGGCTGTGTGTTGCGTTCCTCAAACGCTGCCTGTTAGCGCGTATCCGACTTAGGCCCTCATTTCGCCCTGAAATACAAAAACACTGGAAACCAGTAATCTTGTAAACAAAATAATGCAAACAAGCATAGTGTTAGGATCTAAATAGCGTGTATAAATAGGCTCTATCAGAGCCACATGCAACTGGTCAAGAGAATCATTCGATATATTAGAGGGACCCTGAACTATGGGCTCTGGTACACCAAGGACACTAATGTAAACTGATGATGCTGTATGGCAGTGATTGACAAAACCAGCACAAGTGAACAAGGAGCAGCTTCAGCAGGGGATGCTATAGCAGGAGCTTGTTCAAGCTGTTGTATCATCTGTCCAAGAAGCAGCGGCAACCTGGGCTTGGCTAAAAGGCCTGGCAGCTCTACGGAGAACACCAGAAGAATATTTTAAAGTGCTGTGGAGAATATTCCAGTGGGGTTTCCTAGCTAGAGAAGGAGATTTCTGTTGGAGATCAAAATCAAATCTAATCTCCTAAAAAATTAGGAGATAATTGTTCTTTTGGGGACATTGCTAAATTCTGGTCTTGCTTAAAGCTGGTGCTGCTATTTAAGAAGAAGGAGTTCATAGCAGAGAGGTTGATCGAAGCTGAGGGATACACGAGTGCATACACAGAATTCATAGAGAGCAATTTTGGTGTGCGACGGACGAGTTCTTCGATCATCACCCGAGAGCAGAGCGTGAGCGCAGAGCTGTGGTGACAGAAGGAGAAGGAGATCAGGACTTGCGTAGTTTGATCCAAGCTTGATCGGGAAAGCCAATTCAGAGCAGTGGTGCTTGTTGGTTGATCAAGGGCAGCCGCGGAAGAACTGACGAGCGAGTGGCTCGGTCGAGTGTCTAAGCGGAAGTTCTCGCTAGTGGCAGGAGGTCACTGAGTGAGGGGGAGTATTCTAGAGTGTGCAGCGCTCGTGGAATCGTTCGATCGGCTAGGCAGAAGGCTTTGGAGCGACGCGGACATTTGTGGATCAGCTGTGTGCTACAACAATCCTGCAGAGTTGAGTGTAGTTTAGAATAGGCTGAGTTTCGGGGAGACAGTAGCTATTCTAGATTGACATTTGTAGAGGGTGTGCAGACACAACTCAGAGCCTGTTCTGATTGTGTTGAGTGATCCACACAAGGTTGAGTAGCATAGGTTGCGTGGAGTTGTAACCGAGTGTACTTGGAGACCTTTGTGTTTAGTGGATTGAGGACTGGAGAATAGTCCTCCCCAGACGAAGGCAATTGGCCGAACTGGGTGAACAAACTTCTGTCTTGTTCATTGTTTGCTGAGACAATTTCCGAGTGAACAAGAGTGTGCTGCAGCAACTGCTTGTTCATAAATCTGTCTGACTGAGACACTGCGAATTTCATAAACCTGGTAGGATTCAGTGATGCAGGTGGGGCAGGATGCATAGAAGATAGGAAGAGCACATCTGGAGGTTGTTTCTTTTTAGGGAATAACCTTGTGTCTTGGTTTAGCAAAAAACAAAACATCGTCTACCTTTCCACAGCCGAGGCAGAGTACATTGCAGCATGAAGTTACTGTGCTCAGATGGTATGGATGAAGCAGATGTTGACTGAATATGGGATGAAGCAAAGTGAAATGGTTCTCTACTGTGACAACATGAGTGCTATCAGCATCTTCAAGAATCCAATGCAACACACAAGAACCAAACACATTGAATTAAGGCACCACTTCATCAGGGAACTGGTAGAAGAAGATCATCCTCCTTGAGCATATTGTAACTGACAAGCAGCTAGCCGACATCTTCACCAAACATTTGGATGCAGCAAGATTCGAAGCATTGGGATCATCTCTGGGTCTCTGTGTTCCATCGACCTAGCCAGTTCGAGAACTCCTCCTCGGACATTTATAACAAAAAGGGAAAGAGAAAGAAGGTGGAGGCAAGAGAAGTCTGCCACCACAGAAGGACTAGCTCAAGGCATCAGTGGGCATCAGGTTTTGTCAAAAATGTCAAGGAGGAGATTGATAATGCAAATGGCGTTCAAGTGATAAAACCTGCCAGAGTGTACAAGCAGTTGTTGCAGCAGGAGCTGTAGCAGCTTGGCAGCAGTTTTTGACCAAAGAGGAATCTGCCCCAATATGACGTAGCAGTGCAACGGGAGGCTTCTAAATATTCCAAGAATATCTCCAGTGAAGTTTCCATACCACAAGCTTGTAGATTTGATTGGGAAGTCAAATCTTGTAAAAATTAGGAGATAGGATCTTGTTGAGATCTTTGAGGGGCTTCCTAATTTTGTCGGTGGCAGAGTTTCTATAGAAGGGAGTAGAAGAGGAGAGCACCGATGATCGATCTAAGAGAGAATCCAAGCTCCTCAGACATTGAGTGAGAGCAGAGCAATATACCAAGAGATACATTCAAAGTGCTAGGGAGGAGGATCTGATTACCACCGTGAGCAGAGCGTGAGAGCAGAGTTGCGTGGTTAAGTGCAAAGGCTGATCGAAGACTTGTAGAGTCTGATCAGAGCTTGATCGTAGAAGGCCAAGTCAGAGCAGGCCGTGCTTGTTGGCTGATCAAGGAAGGCAGCAGGAGAGTTATCGAGTCGGACAATCTGCAGAAGGTATGTTCTCGCTAGTGAAAGGCGGTCACTTAGTGAGGGGTAGCATCACAGTGTGAGGAGCATTCACGACAGAGTTCAAGCGGCTCAGCAGAAGGCTTTGGAGAGAAGCAAACAGAACCTGTACAAGCTAGTTGCACAAGGGTGTGTTATAGCAAACCTACCGAGACATTGTGTTAATTAGAATGGGCAGAGTTTGTGAGATCAGTGGAGTAGCTATTATGAATTAACAAAGTGTGTAGGTGAGTGAGACACAAATCAGAGGGTGTTCTGATTGTATGCAAAGTGCTAGTTGAGGTCGGATAGCATAGATTGTCGAGGAGTCGAGTTTGTGTTGTACGGAGTACCTTGGAGACTATTGAATTAAAGACTGGAGTATAGTCCTCCCAGACGTAGGTAGATTGGCCGAACTGGATGAACAAATTTCTATTCACTATTTGTTTCTTGTTGCACCAGATCCGACTGAACAAGGAGTTGTTATAGCAACTGCTTGTACACTATCAGTAACTCAGGGGGCTGAAAATTTCAAAGTTTACTTAACTTAATTTAAGTATTTAAATTACTATTCATCACCACAACACATTCACACCACCACACCAACAACACCACCACACTACCTTAACATCACAATCACATATCACCATCACCATCACCACCACAACAATCCACCCCCCCCCCCCCCTCCCATTTTTTAGTTATTTTTAATAAATATTAATAAATCCGTACAATTTTATTTTGTGACCCCCTCTCTCGACTGTCTGCATCCTCCACTGCATACCACCATAACCCACCAACACCACAACATTAAGTGGAGTGGTGATGTTGTGGTGGTGGTGGGTTGTGGTGGTGTGTTGTTGTGGGGAAATTATTTTTTAGTTATTTTTAATTATTTTTAATAAATATTAATAAATCCGTACAATTTTATTTTGTGACCCCCTCTCTCGACTGTCTGCATCCTCCACTGCATACCACCATAACCCACCAACACCACAACATTAAGTGGAGTGGTGATGTTGTGGTGGTAGTGGGTTGTGGTGGTGTGTTGTTGTGGGGAAATTATTTTTTAGTTATTTTTAATTATTTTTTAATAAATATTAATAAATCCATACAATTTTATTTTGTGACCCCCTCTCTCGACTGTCTGGATCCTCCACTGCATACCACCATAACCCACAAACACCACAACATCAAGCAGAGTGGTGATGTTGTGGTGGTGGTGGGTTGTGGTGGTGTGTTGTTGTGGGGGTGGTGGGTTGTTGTTGGGTAGTGGTGGTGGTGGTGGTGTTTTTGTGATGATGAATTATTGTGGTGGTGGTGCATGTGTTGTTATGGGGGTGGTGGTGGTGTTTTTGTGATGGTGGATTATTGTGGTGGTGGTGCATGTGTTGTTATGGAGGTGGTGGCAGTGTTGTGGTGGTGGTGGTGATAATGTGGTTGTGTGGTGGTTGTGATGTTAAGACAGTGGGGTGGTGGTGGTGGTATTGGAGTGGTGATGTTGTGGTGGTGTGTTGTTGTGAGAGTAGGAGGTTGTTGTTAGGTTGTGTGATGTTTTTGTGATGGCGAGTTGTTGTGATGGTGGTGGATGTGTTGTTACGGGGGTGGTGGTAGTGTTGTTGTGGTGAGGGTGATAATGTGGTTGTGATGTTAAGGTAGTTGATGGTGGTGGTAATGATAGTGGAGTGGTGGTGTTGTGGTGATAGTGGTTGTGATGAATAGTAATTTAAGTACTTAATTTAATTTAAATATTTAAAATTTAAATACAAAAGAAGAACACAACTTATTAAAGAAAGGATTTATAAGTTCAAAATATATTTTGTAATCTCAATGACCTCAATTTCAAAATTACGGGGAAATCCACACCCTTCTCTCTCATCATTCGCTCCCGCTTACCATAAAATTTCAAAGACAGACTTGGCTCTCACTGGAGTTAGGGTTTTCTCCATTTGATCTCGCCGGAGATGGCAACCAAAGCTACTAGCTCCGATTTGGAAGATCCTCTGCGCGGCTACTCCTACCTCTCTCTCTTCCCTCGGACTTGTAGGAGTTTGGGTGTCGTAGCGAAGCCCACCGAGTTGAGCGATCTCGAATCGGTGCATAATGTTTTGAAGAATGTGGTGAGTTTTTTTAGGATTTCCATTACTGAAATGGAAGACTTGAAATGGTGTTTAGTTGGTCAGTTAGTTGGTTGACTTGTTTGAGATTGGGGCAGATTCTGGGGACGGGGAAGGAGTTGATTTAGGAACTGCTGTTATGTTTCGAGCTTATTCCGCATTTGAAAATGACTTTTGTGGGTTTGATTTTGTTTTTTCTCTGATAGGCAATGAAGGAAACAGGTGGGCTTATAGAGCAGGCAAAGAGGATACTAGAGGGTAGTTCAGAAGATATGCAATCAGAAGTCGATGTCAATGCAGCAGTTCTAAAAGATTTTAGAGATATTGGAGTGGTTGATGATGAAATTGCACGGAAACGCAGACCAGGGCGTGTCCGTAAGCAAGCAAAGTTCAATTTTAACCGTAGACTAAGGTACGAGTTTTGTGTTAAGGGTTAGCATTTTTTTTCTTTAAACATGTAATTTTGATTTGTTAAGGAAATGAAATCATGCTACTTGCTTGACAGTCGGCCTGTTGTTATCAAAGAACCAACTTTGGACATCGCTAAACTTGAAGATCCAGAAAAGTTCTTTTTGGCTCATGAAAGACTTGAAAGTACTTCATAGCATTTGATTTGCATAAGAATTTGATTGCTGAATAGCACTTGTTTTTAATTTTCACATTGTTTTTATGTTGATGCTTTGTAGATGCAAAGAAAGAGTTGAGAAAGCAGGGTGGAGTTTTGGCGGACATGAACGTTAACTTAAATGACCTGTCATTGACAGCTCGTCCTTGCCGTCTTGGAAATCCTGGGTATGTCCGTAAATTTACACTCTTAAAATTTATTAGGTGGATAGTGCCTCTGATAACCATTGCTTCTGGCACTTTCTATTTCAGAAGATCAAAGGCTACCTACAAACATCATTGCTCGTCCGGTGTTTCGAATAATGATGGTTTGAAAGAATCAACTGTAGAAAATGCTGAGAAAGTCCTTATGAGTTCATCATTTTCACTGCCGCCTGAGCCATTGCTGCAGCAAAATCACCGTGGTCCAACCAATG
This sequence comes from Umbilicus rupestris, assembly GCA_963678935.1. Classification (NCBI taxonomy): domain Eukaryota; kingdom Viridiplantae; phylum Streptophyta; class Magnoliopsida; order Saxifragales; family Crassulaceae; genus Umbilicus; species Umbilicus rupestris. Next base: position 6,874,336 of record OY787605.1, read on the forward strand.
AAAAAATGCAGCAAGAACCAACTGACCCAATTGAGGACAGAGTCCTGGGTGGTGAGTGATTTACTTTTCAGTATGAAAACTTGAAATTATACTCATTATGGAATTTTGCACTGCATTCTTAGTGAAGTTTACCCGTTAACTTGGTTACTTATTTTTAATAGGTTCTATTTCTGAAGTGAACGAAATTCTGGACAAAATTCTATCTGGAACCTATGATCACCTCAGTTCAGATGGACAACTCACACTTTTGCAGGAGCAATTGCAGATCAAGCCCATAAGTATAGACAACTTAAGCCTCCCCAAATTGCCTGACATCCCTAAATATGATTTCACGATTTCCGGAAACTTCTCAAAGCCTAGGAAGTCGTTACATGACATACAAGAAGCATTTACTGAATTGAGTACTATAACACCTGTAAATACGATGCACACACCAGGCTCTGTTCATCTCTCGGCTTCCCCAACTCCACCAAAAAGTCCTTTTGCAAATTTATCTTCATTGAAGAAACGTATTATGCAGTTAAACAGATCAAAAGACTCATTTTCAGATTTCAATACTGATCCATATTCAGTAGGAGGTTCTTCCCCTGTTAATTGTGCTGATAAACAACCTGATTCAGTTGATATACAAGGGGATTCAAGGTCCAAATTTAAAGTGTATGCTTATGATGAAGATGAATTTGGAGTATCAACTAAGCCTTCACATCATGAGGCGTTACAAGATTTAAGAGATTTTCCTGATACGGTGGATGACAATTCAACAGTGGTTGCCGGATTTAGCGGTGTATTATTAAATAAATCTGGTTGTGCCTTGGTTGGGGCTCCCGTTGAACCCTTGAGCAGGGCTGAAAATTACAATTGTTCCCCAACCAATGATCTGAGTGACACCCAGGTTCTTTTTTCATGTACTTCTCTCTTATTTTGGCACTTCATATTTTTTTTTCTATGGTAAATTGATTTTGGTATGATGTTTCGTGAGCAGATGCAATCTGAAAATGCCAATCAAGCACAGAACTCTTCAGAACCTCATTCACGTATGGGTATGTTAACTTCAAAACACCTGTCCAGTAGTGTCTCTAATTTCCTCATTTAAGCAGATGTGCTACATTCTATCTCTTCTGTCGGAGATAAAGATATGTAGTAAGACTAAGAGGCATTCTTTCTGCTGGGTTATTCATTCTTTTATATGATTCTGCAATGTCTACCTCCAGGCTCTGTGTTCCTTGGAAGATATTTTTTATGGATATTTGATGGTGTGCTAAGATATTGTATATGGATATTTGATGGTGTGCTACAAGTTATATATGGTTCATACATTTGAACCATATGTTAGAAAGACTTTAGTTTCTCTGAACTACATTTAATGTAATATGATTTAACCAGTTGATCAACATAGCTCTCCTGCTGCTGCATCCTATGGCAAACAGTCTGCGTTTCCTAATCTTGGTTCAGAACATCTTGAGGTGCGCCATGTTCATCTTGCTGCTAATTATGTGCATGATGCTTCATTTGCATAATACTTATGAAACTTTCTTCCTTGTTAGTTGTTACCTTCAAGAATTTACTAAAATTTTTCAGGAGGCCATGCATTTTTTTTTAATTAAAAGTGTTTTTCTTTTTTGTTGCAGGATATACCGCTTGAAGATGTTATTGACACATCAATGAATAAGAAAACGAAACGAAAGACTGTTCCAGTACATAGGACTACCAATATGCACCCTCAAAGGAATGACATTGCAGGTGTCTGAACTCAGCCTCTTGTGTTTTGGCTCCTCTGTAGTGAACTCCAATCCCTTTATCTAACTTAATGAAACATCTTGTAATACAGTGGCTGGCACTGATGCTCAGGAACAGGAGCCCAGTGGCACTGAGGTGCTTTTCTATTTTTTCTATTTTTTTATTGGGATTCACAACTTTAATGTAACAATATACCATTATATTTGAATGTTCTATGAGTAGGTGCAAGCTGAATATGTATCAATGGAAATGAATTCCACACAACCTGCTTCAAGTATAGGTAAGACATTTCTAGAACAGGATTATAAAATGTACGTTGTGCTAATTAGCATCTTTGCTACCTGCATTTTCTTTTGTTGGGATTAGAGATAAGTAGCAAGACTAGTTTATTTGTCTGCGCCAGTTCCATGAGCTTCAATTACTTTTTTTAGTTATTCAATTGGTTCTGATCACTGTTTCACATTCTAGGGCAGTTAAGCTGTATTTTACTGTCCCTTAGCATTCAAACCACTTATGTAATGGATGTTATGTTATATACATTGTGATTACCAGTCTTGCTTCTGGCGACATGAAACATTTTGTTCTTATTATTTCTTAGCAGATATTTGCCTCTCTCCTGGTGCTGAATTGCTTGAAAAGTATTCCGATCTTCCAGATATTGGCCCTGCACTAGAGAGGGTTTGTCCTATTTTTTGGCAGTTGATAGTTTTAAAAAGATTTATGTGCATATATCTATCCCTCTTTTGTTGTTGTGGATAATCTTCTGGTGTGATGTTCAGGTTAAAGATGTCACCGACAGGTCAATAAATAATAAAAGAAAAGGAAAGAGCAATCCACTACAAGAACATGATGAGAGTGTTGAAGTGAGAAAAAAACAGAAGAAAAAAGGTGTTTCTAGGAAAAGTAATGATATGCCCTTTTGATATTTTATGGTTTATTGCTAGTCGACCTTCATACCTTCTATGCATTTACTGAAATGTCTTGCTAATATAGGGGATGGTATTGGTGCTCTGGCCCAAGAATCTTGTGGTGAATTTCTTAGAATATGTCGTTTTTCATCAGTTAGTGAGAACTTTCATGTATTTTAAACTACATCTGTTGGTTTCTAACTGATTCATAAAGATAGATAGTTCTTTTTACAGGGCTGCAGTTGGATTATGTTGTTCCTTGGTCCTTTTTTGGTTTAAACAAGAATTTTTTGCTTTCTTAGGGGTGTTCTTTTCGAATTAAATTCACAATTAAATTTAATCTTCAGTTCAGTTCAGTCCTTTTTCATACGAAGAGTTGAAGTTCACTTCAAACTAACTTAATGTTCAGACATTTGTCTTGCAAAAATCTTTGGTTCGGTTCAACTCATCTCACTTTAGTTGGAAAAGAACACACCCTAGTCATGTCGTTCTGATAATCCGAACGCACACTTTCTATATTTGCATCAATTGTATTCTAGTTTGCAAGCTTATTAGCTCATTGTGTTATCGTGGAATACCCAAAAGAAACAGCTATATAATGGATAGCTTAATAGTATGCACATTTGTATTTGGACAGATGATCAGTGTCACGCTACTGGTGCCGAGCTACATGATAATCAATCTGAGATACCTAACAATTATCCAGTACAGCATGAGGTATGTCATTTCTCCGTTAACAATAATTGTTCCATAAAGTTGTATAGCAGCGCCGTTGGGTCAACAAGACCACAATGAGATATTCGACAGTAATTGCTTTATGTGCTACTTATAACACTTAATAAGGATGTTTTGTGTCTATGCATTCATTTACATCGATATCATGTCTAAGCCTTATTTTTGCGGAGCTTGACGTTTTTTTTTTAAATCACTATTTCGACAGGAACTAGTGGTTGGAAGTATTCCTAAGACGTCATTGAATAAACAAAGCAAAACAAAGGATCTTCCAAGTCAGGAACTGATGGAGCATGCTGAAGAGGTAATACGTCATGGGAAAAAACTGAAGAGGAAGGAGCTCTCCTTAAGGAAAAGCATTGCTGGTACATCCCCATGCATCCCCATACTCCAAAGGTCTATGCCTATATGTAACTATATATGTGAATATTATTTATGCAGTGGCTGGTACGTCTTTTGAATCTGGAGTGAGACGAAGCACCAGACTCAGGATGAGACCTTTGGAGTTCTGGAGAGGTGAAAGATTTTTGTATGGGCGTCTAGAACCAGATAGTAAGTAGCCTAATAATAAGATTTATTCCTGTGCTACAGTACATTATTTGTGAGTACACTTTGACAAACTCCAAATTACATTTCCATAGGCACATTACCTACGCTCATCGGTGTAAAAAAGTATGCTACCCCAGCTAAACAAGAAGGTAAAGCTATTCTGCAAGTGTTAGACTGCGTTGATGGTGGGAAGTATAGAGAGCTAATTGATCTTGCCGCACTTCACTGAAATGTACATAGACAGTTTGTCATGCTTCTCTAACAGATGTGCGATAAGGTGATTCTCTGAGTTGTCTTCTTCCCTTCTGTATATCTACTGCTCCATTAGCTGCCTCGGCGTGGCGTAGAATGGAATGATGCTTATTGCATGACACCTCAACTTCTTGCCAAAAACTGTTACCATGTTATTGTTAATAGTGAATCAGATATCTCATGCTATGTATGGCTAACTATTTTATGACGATTGAAACATTCATAGTAGAGGATTCTTGGTACTACAAATGCAAGCATCTCAGATGATCCTGCAAAATTAGTGTAGCAACAAACAAGGGAGCACCCTTCGTTTTCATTTTATCATTCCTCTCGAACAATGGTGGATGTAGATAACCTGGACAAGGAGTAGAGTAGTGTAGGAAGGAGGGTATCGTAGCATTAATGAGTTCACTCAAGTTAAAGCCATGCTTCCAAGAATTTTTGTTTCAACCTTTCATGAGTGTTGAAGACCCAAGTTAATTTCAAGAGTTTTAAGGATTTTGATTTCAAATTTTGCAAGTCTTGAAGACTCAAGTTAATTCCATGAGATAAATGGTCTTGATTCAAAGATTTGAAGAGCGTTGAAGGCCCAAGTTAATTCCAAAAAGTTGAAGGGTCTTGATTCAATGTTTTGTTTTCAAGAGAGTTGAAGACGTAAGTTAAGTCCAAAAGTTGAAGGATTTTGATGTTTCGACTACTCTAGTACTACAAGAATAAATATAACCTAGAAACACAAGATCATCAGAGAAAATAAGTTACGTTGATAGTTTACTGGTAAGAACAACTTTTCCTAATGACAAACCGAAGTGATGGATGCCTTAATCAATGATGATTTGATTCAGCATTTCAGCATTGGAGATAAAGAAGCCCACATATATAGATGAAGGAGAGTGGAACATCTTGAATTGGAAGGTGTGTGGTTGCATCCGAAACCATCAAGTATGAAATTGGCACTGCGTTACTATTGTCGAGAACCCATGGTTTGCTTCGGCAACTTCTTCCGCTAAGTTGCTGCCGCTTTGCCAAATCTGAAACACAAGCTGATTTGTTCACCCAGTTCGGCAACAGCCCACGTCTGGGGAGGACAACTCTCGGTTCTCAAGATTTCACTATCTCAGTTAGAGTACAATGCTCTCCAAAGAACTCAGTCACCGCTAGTTTCACCACTACTCCTAACCTAGTCGAAATCTCCGCTCAATCTGTCAACACAGACTAGCCTTCACTAGCAACACACTCTAGTGATATATAGCTAACTACCTGATCACACAGACTCATCCTATCATATTACAATGTGTTACAGCGGATGCTACAGTAGCTTCTTCGGCCAAGTTGTTGATGCTTCAGTCGACGACTTCTCCAAGCACTCCTTGCTGAGTAATCGGATACTTTGCGCTACTCCCCCTCGATCAATGACCTCCCGTCACTATGAAGGAGCACGCTGAGACAGTCTGGGCGAGCTGCACTTCGCAGCTGTCAACCTTTCGGTCTGTAAACGAGATTTCGCTTCAGTCGACTCCCTCGAATAATATCAGACTGTTCCAGTCCTGATCACTCCTCAACTCTCACACAACTCAATTCCAGCACTCTCGGCTTCTGCGGACTCTAATCTCTACTCAGTGTGTGTGTGTGTGTGTGTGATTCCTTTCTCTTCGATTCGATCTGCCTCTGCACTCCTTTTATAGGTTCATTGATCAGCAACTTTGGAATCCTCATTGCCTTCGAAATCTTAGGACAGCTCGGCACCACTTAAATCTTCTCTTGGGTTCGTGCGGAGTTGTTGAGATTTGGTTTCCTCAGAATTTAGAAACCTTATCTTGTTGTCGTCATACGCGTCTCTGCCATCCGCATCTCTATTGAAGATCATTGATCAACTGGGCCTCTCTCTGCCTGTTGCCATGCTGGCAGTAATCATCCGGACATTCTCCAAGCTCCTCCAGATTGATCGGCTACAAAGAAACTCTCTTTATGCTTTATCTTTGAAACTTCATGGGATGCTATAGCCTCTTCTAGTTCTTGTCTTGATCCTTTATGATCATTTGTACCAGCTTCAGTCGTCACTGGATGCTATAGCTTCTTCTGGCTCTTTTGTTTTATCAGTCTTCATTTGCAAGTACCAGCTCCTGGTACCACCGGATGTTGTAGCCTATTCTTCCGCTCGGCTTCTTCAGCTTTGTCACAAATGTCATATCCGTAACAAAGTACAATGTTTAAAACGAGAAGAATGCTACTCAATTATGGGATAGGATACAGAAAAAAAAAATTGCTAAGAAGACATTGCAAAATCAACTTCACATGACAAGGAAGCTTTTCACATGGATATGAGACGGGGAATTGTTACAATAAACTCTTAGAAGATTCGTTGAACATGGATGAAGTGATACCGGAAACGTATCAAACAATTTGTCTGGTCAACTTTGAAATGGAAATGTTGCTGGTGCCTGGGTCAATCAGGTTGCTACAACAACTGATTTTGACAATTGCGGATTAATGTAGCTAAGACTGAAACTCAAAGCACACACGAGCTTTGGTCACCTAGTTCGACTAATGCCTACGTTTGTGGGGGACTTTTCTTTAGTCCCCAAGATTCCACTATAACCGGTTAAAGTACAGAGGTACCAGTTCTTAGCCACTGCCAGAATAATCTTTACTTCTAATTTTGCTAGAATCTCTGCTCAATATGATCACACAAACTAGCCTATTCTATCAACTACATAACACAGCATATGACATGATGGTACAACAACTTACTCAGTCAAGCTGCTCTTTAGTAGCAAGATGCTACAACAACTTATTCAGTCAAGTTGCTCTTCAGTAGCACATGTCTCAGACTCTTCAATCTCTTCAAGATGCTTAGTCTGACCTATGCGAGTCACTCAACTCTGGTGATGCTCAAAACCTCATGTAGCACATGCCTCAGACTCTCCAATCTCTTCAAGATGCTTAGTGTGACCTACGGGAGTCACTCAACTCTGGTGATGCTCAAAACCTCCTCTCAGCATATTGGAACGTTGCTTAGCACTTTGATTGTACGCCTTTTGCTCAACAGTGATGATTCTTCAAAGGGCATGTACTTGATCTTCAACGAGAATTTGCTCCAGTTGAACACATTGATCAAGCGTCAATCACACTCATCTAGTCGTGATCTCTATTAGCTCTATGCTTATCTCCCTTTCTCTCTTTTGATCGCCCTTTGCTTCGCACTTCGCTCTCTTCTCTTTGTGCTTATCTTCAATCTCTTTTTTGATGCCCTTATATACCGGCAGCCTAAGGTAGATTATAGAAATTCTAGTCCAACTAGGACTTGACAGATTTAGGAACACTTCCTAAAAGCTTTTCAACCGGACGAATCTTCTCCAAGATCTTCGCAAGTTGTTACACAATTCTGTTGCAGCAGCTATTTCCTAAAATAGTTTAGGAAACTTGCTAGATCCTTTTTCGAATCTTCTCTTCTCATGATGTTGAGAATTCTGCAGTAGCTATTTCCTAAGAACATTAGGAAGCTTCCTCATAGTAAGGACCTTTGACCCTTTGCTGGCCGCCTTCAGGTTTCTCAAGCTACTTGCTTCACCACTTGCTGTAGCAACTCCTGGATCAAGTTGTACAGGTTTTGTCAAGGATGCCACAAACCTTAACAATCTCCCCCTTGAAATTTTTAACAAACAAGGACTCTTCTCTCTTCTGATCTCAAGCTATCCCAAGCTTGATTTGATTTGCCCGGGGGGGGGGGGATGGTGCACGAATCACATGTGATTCGACCAACCTTGATCGAATCAACCTCTCAGCTGCCCGGATCAGAAATGACTCGAGGAGAATTCGCCCGCAGACCAAATCTGGGAAGATTGAACTGTTCATCGTCAAAGGCTTGCCGAGCGCATGATTCTTATCCGATTGAGGCGTGCCATATTTTTTTGGAAAGAGAACTCAAAGGGCTACAACTTATTAGTTTACATCAAGACGTAATTTGAAGGTTTAAAGGGTCAAGCGGGCGAGATTTGAGTACTGCAAAGTTGATTCGCCCAAGAGGACTTCAGGCCTGAGAGAATAAAAAATGATTCTCTTAAGAAGAAAGTGAGTCGCCCAACTCCGTTCGCTACTGACCCTTTGATTCGACCAACCCTAGTCGAATCAAATTATGAGGCTGCACGAATCATAAGTGATTCGTGCAGTGCGGGTTAATCGGTAAAAAATTCAGGGTATAAATAGAAAGAGATGGAAAAGTTAGATGTGTGCCTCCAGCCCCTAGGGTGAGCCTCCCTTGAAAAGAAACCCTAGGCCAGAGAACATCGGAGACTTGGAGAATTGTCAAGATTCCGTAGAAGACACCAACAATCGAAGAATCTACGACATCCTTCTACCTTAAACCCTACTACTTTACTGTTTACTGTTCATTGATGAACAATTTCATTATGTTTTGTTTCAAACTCACCATGAGTGAGTAGTCGTATAGTAGTAGGGATCCTTATGGATCCTTTAGATTATATTGTAACTCAAAACATGCAATTTACCATTAAGAATGAGATTTTTTATTAAAAATTTATATGTTTTATCTGCATGTTAATTTTATGCACACCAAGTGTTTGACCAAACGCATGAATGAATATGAATTGATAAAACACCTAAGGATGGAATGAGAATTGAACTTAGGCTGTTTAGAAGATCAAGAATGTTTATTTTAGATAGCGTTTGTGTGCGAGAGTGACATTCGCATTCTATTAGGCTAAGTATTGAGCGGACTTGAGTTAACTATCAATAGACCGAGAGGTTGAGATTAGGAGACTTTTGTTTTACACGGTTCAATAGAGCGAGAGTTTGAGGATTGTGTCCCTTAGGTATCATTCTCCTAATCTCAACCTAAGGATTGAATGAGAATTGAACTTAGGTTGTTTAGAAGATCAAGAATGTTTATTTTAGATAGCGTTTGTGTGCGAAAGTGACATTCGCATTCTATTAGGCTAAGTATAGAGTGGACTTGAGTTAACTATCAATAGACCGAGAGGTTGAGATTAGGAGACTTTTGTTTTACAACGTTCAATAGAGCGAGAGTTTGAGAATTGTGTCCCTTATGTATCATTCTCATTCTAGAAAAGGAGCGAGAGTTGAATCTAGAGTGCGTGATACTTTAGCCTAGAATTATCAATCAAATTAACTTATGCATGTATTGCTGTTTTGTGTTGCTAATTGCATGAGGTAGGGTGAAGTAGGATTCCGACTAAGTTTTTTTAATTGCTTTACTTCCAACCAAATTCAAACTTGTCTTTAGTATCTAGAGATACCTCGCCTAGAGGGAAAACCCCATTTTTTATTTAGTAGACTCGCATTAAGCATTACTAGCTAGCTTTAAACTAATCTAGGATTTTCTCTTGGGTTCGACCCGAGGTCACTCAGATTATAAATATTGTTTGCGTACCGTGATTGGACTAGTATTTTTACTACCACAATTTGGCAACGTCAAAATGGCGCCATTGCCGGGGATTAGCCATTAGACTAGTTTGCTTTTTAGTATTATTTTAGTTAGTCTACTTCATTTTTTCTCTTTATTTTGTTGATTGTGATTGCGTGTTTGCGTGCTATTCTTATTTGCTTTGATTTAAGTTCACACTTATTAACGCTTTCTCTGATTGCTTGGTAGGTGTTTGAATATTCTTATTTGCTTTGATTTAAGTTCACACTTATTAACGCTTTCTCTGATTGCTTGGTAGGTGTTTGAATGCAAAGCAGAGCACACACGAAAACGGCACAAGAGCAAACATCCACATCAATGCCAAGTCAAAACTTGCCAGATTTTGAAACTCCTCCTCGTATTCGCGTTGATCAACCACCAGCAGAAATTATGGATCAACCCAACCCGAGGAGGGAAGGAAATGCCGCTCTTCCGCAAGAGGAAGATGAGAGATCAGTTGGGGAATACATGGCCTCAACCATCAGACACTATGGATCACCCATATACCTGTCAGAGGGTGATGATAAAGAGTTCCAAGTAAAGTCGACGCTTCTCCACATGGTATGAAGGAGGGAATCGACTACGTCTTAGCCAAGACGTTAAACTAGGCTTGTGAGTATTTATGCTTTTGTTTTTAATTGATTGTAGTACAGAATCGTTGTGGAATTTGTGTTGCGTCGTGCGCCAAATGTTTGATTAGTGGTTTAAGGGATTTTGTGTTTGTGTGCCCTCGAATTATCCCTTCGGCTTGATTATCTATATGTAGCAGTTTTAAGTGTGGGGTAATTCAATGATATTTAGCTTGCGTCTTTGTATGTCATGACTTGTGTTGGTATTTACTATGTAATTTGATTGACTTGTCGACTTGTGTTTTGACGCGCTTTGACGCGATCTTTTGAATGGCAAGTGGTTTTCGAACTTGTGCATTTTTCTTGGCATATTTCCTTAGAAAATTGACTTGACCAAAGGCTGGTCGAATCAATTTTTACTCTCCACAAATCAAGTCTGATTCGACCAAGGCATTAGGCACATTACTCACTTGATTGTTTTGGTCGAATCACTTTTTTTGCCTTGCCCGAATCAGGTTTGATTCGTGGAACTAGACTACCATTCTTGTTTCTTTGATTCAAACCACAACCTGGTCGAGTCACTTTATATGCACCCTGATTACATTTGATTCGGGCAGTTTTGCTACGGAAATTTTTGGTTGACTTTGGGAATTTTGCAACTTTATGGACATTTGTTCAACACCTTTTTCAAGCACTATAATACACTTGTCCATGACTTTTGATCTACACGAGCATATCTAAGTAAACTCCTCGTTTGAATTCTCGCGCATTTGTTTCCAATCTTTTGCCTAGCTATATGTTTTTCATTGATTTATCTATCATAGCTAGTCTTTTCAAATGGTGAATTCAGGTGTTGCGCTAACCTTTTTTTTTGAGTTTCAGACTTAGCGCAACCGATTAGAGCATCATTCATGGACCTTGGCAGATGGCATTTGACTACCTTCACATGAGAGAAGTTCCTTCGAAACTTTCTTTTTAGTTCTTTTACTTTATATTGCTTAGGGACTAAGCAAATTTTTAAGTGTGGGGTGTTTTGCGCTTACGCTTTTATTTGCTTTACAACATGATTCTATACTATATATTTACTTTGTGCGCATTATACTCGTATGATTGTTTTCATCCTAGCTTTAATTATTGATCACACGAAGTAATGTTTGCTAAGCTATTAAGTAGTATCATTTAAAAATATTTTTGGGATGAATTGTGCTTTGAATTCATGGTATATTTAATATAATTAATACTATTTAATTACACTTTCATATCCCACACTTTAGAGATGATGGAATCGCCTTGGATATGAAAATGTAAACCACTTTAAGAATACCATTTGGGCAGAAGCCCTTGAAGGATTGTTGGCTCTTGGTCTGACTCAATTTTTTTGCCGAGTCCAAAATCAAGGTAGGGTAATCCAAAGTTGCTTGTAACGAGGCTTCATAAGGACCAAGAATGCTCATGCTTATCCTTTAAATAATTGGAATCAGATTTAATAATGCACAATCAAATACATTGTTTATGACGAATATTATTTTTTATTATATATTAATAATGCGACTCAATTATGAAAAGGACCCATCATAAATTTAGGACGCATGAAAACATCGACTCAATTCTGAAAATGAGGCATCATAAATTAGGACGCATGAAAACATGTAATATGACATGCGGAACCTTATCTCCATTGGAATGATGACGCAAGCATCAAGAGAGAAATAGCTACATTCCCCATCTCACTCTCCTGTCCTATCCTCCTCCCCCTTTTCATTTTTGTCAAAAGTCATCTATTTGGCCGTCCATTGAATGAACAAAAAATGTCCATGTGCTCAACTTTGCCCATTCTAAGTTAGAGAATGTTTTAATGAAGCAGATTAGAACTACTACTACAACGCACGCATATGGGTATGACAGGTTTGTTAGATGAAATATGCTTAATAATATGGTTAAAGGAATAAGGAACTACCAATCCTAAGACGCCGCGCGTACCCCTACCCCAATCTCTTCACAAATCAAGTAGGTAATTAATTTAATGGAAACATAAATAACAATCAAAATCAAGGCTGGCTGGCTGGCGTCTCCACTAATCACAACTCTCATCCCCAGTAGCTTCTCTCTTCTATAAAAACCCTCCTCATTTTCCATCTACCCTACAACAACGACGCCGCTTACCTGTTTCCATGGACCTCATTCCGGGTTTACCAGATGACGTAGCGCTCGACTGCTTATTCCGCACCCACTACTCCGACTTCTCCTCCATCTACTCCGTCTGCAAATCCTGGAACCACCAACTTCGCCTGCCGGACTTCCTCCGTCGAAGGCAACACTACGGGAGGAGCCGGGTCGTAGTTGCCATGGCCCAAGCCGTACTCGACCCGGATCGTATCGGTGCAAAGAGTCTCCGGCTTACAGAGTGACCCTATTCGAGCCGGAGACGGGGAACTGGAGCGAGGTGCCGCCGTTTCCTGGCTGCTCGGACGGGCTGCGGATGTTCTGCAGGCTGGCAGGTGTCGGGTCTGAGCTGGTGGTGCTGGGCGGGTGGGATCCGAAGACTTTCGGAGTATCGAGGCCCGTCTTTGTGTACAGCTTCATCAGTGCCGCGTGGAGGCGTGGGGCGGACATGCCGGAGCCGGGCAGGTCGTTCTTCGGCTGCGCCGCGGACTGTGGGAAGAGAGTCGTGTACGTGGCCGGCGGTCACGATGAGGGGAAGAATGCGCTGAGGTCGGTATGACGTGGGAAAAGACGAGTGGAGGAGTGTTGGTGAGATGGCAGTGGAGAGGGACGAGTGCCACGCTGTGGTACACGATGGCAAGCTCCACGCGATCGGTGGATACTGCTCGGATATGCAGGGGAGGTTTGAGAAGAGCGCGTAGGTATTGGATTCAGAAACAATGGAGTGCAGGGGGCAGAAGGGAAGTGGATAAATGGTGTTGAAATGGGAGGTGGGGTCGTGGGCAGAGAAGAATAAGATGGTTGTGATGGATGGTACATCGAGTGTTGGGTATGTCCTGGATCTCAAGAGCCTCGAGTGGAGCCAAGTGGCAATGCCGGAGGCATATTCAGTCGGGGTGGTCTTTGTAGTTGTAATGCTTGCTTGCTGTTGCCTAGCTCAATGTCATGCATCTACTCGCCTAGGCGTCATCAAAAGTGTCCAGTCCAAACAAGGCAAGAGATACAATTAAATATTGAGCAAACCCAACCAGCCAGCCTTTACTATTATTGTTCGTTCCAGTTTCTCATTTGCTTCTTCGTAACTGCAGATTTGAAGAAGAAGAAATTACTACTACAAACCCTTTACAGAACCTGCATCCAGATGGATAAAGTAACATGAGAGAGTTGCCTTCGCTGCAGATATTACAGGAGAATGAATGGTGCAAGTACATACTGCTGCATGACTGTATAAGAAAAGTTATGCTACCCGCCAAGCTGCACTAGTATTCCTTACGCTTCACCACAGTATGACAAGCCGTTAGTTACATGTATAATAACATTACACCCTAAACTTTCATACAAAATACACACTTACCTACGGAAAAGTGCAAAAGCCCCAGATGATGGATCACCATGGGCCTCAAATTTAGGCCTGCATCCCAAAACAAGAACAGTGAGATCGGACAACTAGTTTTACTTGATGGCAAATTCTAGCAAGCAAAATAAAACATTACCTTTTAGAATATTATTCACTTGCACTCATCGAATGTACAGTGATTAGTGGTCAAATTTCATCTCCGAGTACCTGGTGAAAATACAAAATGGTTTAACAAATAAAACTCAACAGATCACTAACCACGTATCGTATCTCATGGTTACAAGGGTTACTTAGAATACCTGCGTGGCTTGCTTTGACGCTGCTCAAATTCCTCACCAGCATGCTCTGTAAAAAGAATCCGTTCAGTGACAATTGGTTCAGGATGTTATGACAATGCATACAACAGTGCAACATCAAATCTTACCAAGTTTTTGTGAAGGGTTCCACTCGTTGATTGCTTTATTTGTATTAGCCTCCTGACTATAAAACTCAAACAAAAACATAAATCAAATTCTTGAAAGTGCCTTGCAAGCTAAGGGTATGTTAAATTATGCTTATTCCAAAAACGATAAGAGAGCACATTACTAACATTGAGGAACTAGCAGTAAATTGTTGACCAGAAAGCTGAGGGTTGTAACTGGCATTATTCAACATATAAGGCGGACAATAGGTCGCTCCTAAAGCTCCTGCAGCACCAGCTAAAACAGGTAGCCTGTATCCATCCATATTCGGCAACAAGATTAGAAAAAAAAATTCTTAAGTGTTTTCTTCAGGGGAATGACGGTAAATAGCAGTATTGGTATAGATAACGAGTTTGTTGACACAGTTCAGTTGAAAATCACAAATCCAGAAATCACAAAGCATTTATCCATGGACTCTTCCTGAAAAGGATTGTTGAAAAAGTATGCAAAACGAAATTGCAGCTAACCAGTTTCATGTACACAATAATTTCACTCCACAAATTCTAAGATATTATGAAACTGAAGAAGCCATCATTCAAAGACTTTAAGATTACCACAAGTTTATAGGTGAATAAAAAGTAGGAATAGACAGTGGCTACATACTAAAAAAGCATTGAAACCACAAACATATTCATTTAATATATATATCACATTACCTAAAAATACACTTTTGGGAATATTAAAGAGTGCTAGTCATCATTAAGCGGTCTGCAAACATACCATGTCATCTCAGAACTTCCTTGCCCATGTCGTGGCTGAACATACCCTGGGAACGCCATTCCTAACGCAGGAACACCAATACCACCAGGTTGCTGGGCTCCAAATTGCATTACTAGAGATACATTCATGATAAGGAAGCATGTGAGACTAGCCGGTGTTACATATATTAATAACAATGTTATGAGATTAGCATCCAGCTCGACTTTATGGAAGTTTCATCTAACATAATCTAGCACTATGTCACTTGCAAACAAGAAACAAGCTAGTACCTGGCAAAAATGTAGGGAAATTATGGTCACCGTGCGCAGCACCCATGTTACCAGTGGGTCCCATAATCTGGGTTCCATTGTACATAAAAGGGCCTGGAGCAACTTGAACATTACCGGCTGCCTTTCCGACAATAGCAGTCTTGGCTTTGCCAGATTCAGAAAGAGATTCCTCTCCACTCCCAAAAGAATTTGGAAATGCATAACCTCTAAGTGGAGATGATGAAGCTTGAGATTCATTACCAATCTGCTTAGGCGTTGGCTGGGCAGGACTTTGCGAGTATGACTGTGTGCGATTTTGTACAAGAGGGGCTACCTGAGTGGCATGCAGTTGCGATCCGCTAACCTTGCTCGCATGATTAGGATGTGACACTGTTCGGGAAGGCAGATGTCCTGGATATTCCTGCCCCCTTGTTTGATTCCTGACTTGAGGACCTTGAGAGGGGTTAGTAAATCCTGATGGTTGCACTTGTGAACTGTTTGAAGGCTTCCTGACGGTGTCATCATGATACAGCTTGTTCATGCCAAAAGAATTGCCTACACCCTTCCCTCTTAACATTGTATTGGTATGTATTGTTGCTAGATTCTCATCCACTGGAGATGTCTGAGGGTTTCTATTATTGTTCGCAGGTTGTACATTCTTTTTTGGTGGAAGATTCAGGTCCTTTTTGGAAGTCCCAGAAGGATAAAATGGAGGAGAAGCAGAATTCAAGTTCGACGCAGCTAAATTTTTCTTAGCAGGCAATGCATCATTGGATACAGATAAGGCACACGGCAATCCTGTAGCGGAATTTGAATTTGAAGATTTTTCCAGATACTTCCCAGATCTGAAACGCATAAACAGTCATATTAACAAATAAACCAGAACAGTGAAGTGGAAATGAGATTTTGATGCTAATTGTTATTTGAGATGCGAAACTCACTGCTTGTTCTGGGTTTGGGGCACCTCGTTTCTATGTTTAAACGCAGGGTCATATCTTCGAGGACCCCTGCCTCTCACACCTGTACGTGCTGGAGCTTGATTGTCATTATCTTCAGGCATCTTCGATCTGTTGCCCCTTACAAAACCACGGTCTATACCTTGATTTCTACCTCGACCTCGATGATGACCTTTGGAATTCCTCCGGGACTGTCATATATTCATATATGAGCATGAAGGACCAGAAAGGTGCACATAGATGTCACAGTGTAAGTGAGCTCTTACCTCATTATAAGGACTATCCTGAGATGTCCACTCCTCAAACTTGTCATGCCCCCACTTTCTTTCATCTTTGGACTCCCATAACTTTCGTGCTCCTAGGGTTCGCCTAAGAACAAATAAACCTTACTGTCAATGCCAGCTGATAGCATTGTTCATTAGACTTAAGTACTTTGTACCAGTGACTTTTAGAAATAGCTTCGAAGTAACAGATTCAATTTTAGTTTGGTTTCAGATGAAACGATAAAAGAGGACAACATATTCAATGCTTGCTAAACTTATGGACATGGCTCTTATTTCATCCACATGGTCCATGATACTAATCATACACCAAAATATGGATCCATCTTTACATCAAGTCCCTCTAAGGGTCACGGCTTGTGCCGGAAATTCACCACTTATTAATCAAACATATAAATGAAGATATGATGCAGAACGCTCACTTGTGACCAAATTAGCACATAGATACATATGCAAACTCCTGGACTTCGTCTATCTACTTCTAATTCTACTTCTACTCTTATCAATATCATTTAGTTTGTCTTGTTATTCTGCTTATAATAAAAGCAGAAAGTCACTAAAATATACTACTAACTGCATAATCTCTCTGTTTCATTTTCAACTAGTCATATAAGTATTATATGACAAGTAGAAACAGTGTATCATATCTGTTACATACTGAAACCTGAGTTGATAGCTTCCCACATAACTACCAACATCTCTATTTACTCACGATGCTTTGCTGATCAAAGAAAAAGTATCACAAGTAGTAGTGTCATTTATGCTAAGAAAAAGAATAAACTAACACCACTACGAGAAAAGCACATTATTGGCAGCAAGCTAAGTAACTGAACAAAAACCTGACTATAGAACACCGATGCAACATTCTAAGGTCCTAGGTTAAGTTAGTTTGTGAGTTCAGGGACTAGGAAGCAAATCCTATTCAAAATGAACTTAGAATTCTACATTCTAGCCCTATCCCTTCAATAAACTAAGGTCTCACTCCACTAGGAGACCACCAACATAATAGCTGTTACAGAACTCATTATCCAATACCTGTTTCGGCCAGCTGTACTGTCCCTAAACCGATCATCGTGCATATAGAATGCTCCAGCAGTTGGCACAGCAAAAGGCTCATGCTCCTTTTTCTCCTTCTCATCTGCCACTTGATTCTCCCCTTCCTGGACATCTTGCCCGTCAGCAACTCCTCCCTCCAACAGCTCATTTCCTTCTCCACTAAATTCATTCTCTATCTCCACACTGGCCCTCTCTCTGTCACGTCGTCTCACATCCTGGACCTTAACCAACCCCTCCTCCTCTAACTCCTCTTCCTTGCCCATCTCCTCCTCATCAGAATCCTCAGGCGCGCCTAGGTCATCAGATTCCTCATCAGAAGCCCTAACATCAGACACGCGCATTATCTCGTCTCCCCTCCTATCCCCAACATCTCCTACTACTTCATCCCCTTCTTCCTCCTCATCATCACTCGCTACTCTCCTCCTCAAAGCCAGCGACAGCTTCGCCTCCTCCGGATCACTCTCGTACTCCTCCTCCCCATTCGCAGACGCCATTACCACAACTCAATCTATTAAAAAACGCTATCTTTCACCAACCCTCAAACCTTCAACCCCCAAAAGCTTCAAATTTTAGAAAACCCTTTTACCAATCGCCACCCAAAAGCTCCAACCGACGACCTAATTCTCAACTTCGCAATGCACAAACCAGCAAGCACCCAAATCGAACTGGATAAAAAAAAAAGGGTCAACAGATCTCGAATCTGAACGAACCCAGCTCGAAAGGAAGAAATCCCCTTTTTATGCTGAAGAGGATTAACATAACTCAGATAGAGATACATGATGTATTTATATGCGGAGACGATTGAAGCGAATAAAATTTGGAATTTTTTTTGAAGCATCTTTTCAAGTTGTTTTGAAATGTTTAAATGCATTTAATTCAATTCATCATGTATAAAAGTTAATTTGGATTTAAAAGTTACAATCATTTAATAAAAATAAAAAATGTTAACAATAATGATTCATAAAAAAACATCATACTAAGCATGACATATTCAAAAGCAGGCGCCCATCCCAAAAAACAAGGTATGTCCCGTCTTAACATATTTATATATAATAAACATTTAAAAAATAAAATTATTAGAGTAAATGAGGTATAACATGACATAAAATTAGAGTAAGTGATAATGAAAATTCAAGTCTCAAAATAATACCCTACCTATTATCTATTTTCTCCAACTAAACAAGTCTTCTTTTTATTCCCAATGTTGCAACATACAATGCACCTGACCACCCTGACCGTAGATGAGGCAATGACTCCTTGACTTGACGGTAGCATGTTCATCCCGACTCCCATGAAAGTGTGAAAGCTTCCGATGTCCATTTCATTATGCCTCTATTTCGTAGGATTCCCCTCCTTTTTAGTGCTTCTAAAATTTTCATATGGTGCATGTCGTCCATTAAAAACTAACCAATATGCCTTATTGGGCATAGGCCTAAAGTGATAACAGTGATACTCACAGATCATTTTTGATGCATCTGAAATTTTCATTTGGTACATGTAATGATCTTGAGTGTACTCGGTGATATGCTCTGGGAGATCTGCATTTTACTTCTTTACCGCGCTAATAATTTCAACATGTCTATCTGAAATAATGCAGAGTACATCACGATCAGTAACACCATATCTTCGACACATCCCAATCTCCAAAGAGAATTTTTAGTGCATGTTTACGTGCCAATCATGCCTTTAAAAATGAAATGTCATACCCATACTTCTGACCCACAATATCTTTGATAGCACCCGAAGAAAGTTAAAGTTTTTCTTGATAATATCGTCCATGGCTATGAAATCCTTAGTAAAATGAGCATTATCCTTCATAATAAATCAGAGGTACATGTGTGTGGATCTCCACATCTTATATGTTCCGACACCGACGATTTGCTTTACTTCATTGCTTGCACATGTCGTGGACATTTATTTTTCCGTCTCTAGAATGTATAGCAAACGTTTCGGCTGAGACTTGTATGTTTGATATTATACTCGATTAATTATTGGATATCATTCCTTTATGCATAAAGTAAATCGAACTCACCTGAGTAAGGGATAATTTCGAATTGAAGGAAGCGAGGTAAGGATTTCGGTGAGAGTAGGACGGACTGCCGGCGTCGTGTGGTTGGGAGCTGCGGAGGGAGAAGGGAGCATAGGAAGAGAAGAAGAAGAAAAGAGCCTGACATTCCAACTCATTTTAACAAAAGCCACCTTTACCAAAGAGGGTTGTTTAAACATAGGCTCAAATGCATAGAAGTCCACCCATTAAGTCAGTAAATTTTGCAATGAGCAGTTATTAATGAATTACTTAGTGCTCTCTAAACTCATCTTCACCTATAACGGTGTTTGCGAAATGCAGGTTTTTTGGAAAATCTCTTTTGGCAAGAGCGGGTTTCAGTAAATTGATACGTGGGAGCCAACTCAGCGTTGACTGGGCAAACAACTCACACTTCTTGAAAAATCGCTCTTGCAAAAGCGATTTTCTAAAAAAGATGACTGAATCACTAAAAAACTTGAAATTATGACAAATTTTAAAACTTTACTTGAAAAGAGAAAAAACATTTAGAATTGTGGTTGGTTGTAAACATGTTTTCGAATCTGTCGTGACTGGCAAAAATATTTCAGATCTATCGTATTTTTTGTGTGGCCGGTCTCAACATGACCGACCTTATTAAAAAATTATTGTGGCCGGTTGTAGTGAAACCAGCCAGTTGGTTTTTTTAACAGGCCGGTCGTAATACTATCGGCCACATTGAAAACATTCAATGTAACTGGCCGGGCGGATAGATCTGGTTGTAGATTACCGGCCTTGTATGAAGGCCGGCCATAACAAGCCCAACCACTCATTGATAAGTAATCAGTGGCCGTCATATTTCCTTCTTCGTTCTTCTCCCTCCTCCTGCTGCTGCATTTATTTTTCTTCTGCTGCATTTCCTTCTCCCTGCATATCATCCAACCGAATTCTTTCTTCGTTTTTCTCCCTTTTGGACTCAGTGGCCGTCACAAAATTTAGTTCCTTGTTGTAGTCGACTTGGCTAGTTTGGAGAAGATCAAAGTGGAAATTTTGCAGTTACGTGTTAGATTTACTTTTTTTTTATATATTTATGAAATATGTAATCTGAACCAAATTATGCATGATTTGAAAATTTTATGTAGTTGTATGAATGAATTGTGTTTAAACTAGTGTTTAAACATGTGTTAATTTTGTAGTTGCAATTTAACATGTGAACATGTGGCAAAACAGACTTGATGAAAAAAATAGATCTATACATTTAGTAATCGACTTGATGTTTTTGGAAAATTGAACATATGTGTTGAAATTTTTCTCAGAGAATATATCAAGCAATGGATAACAATGAATTCGACCCCATGGTTATGTCCACAATGGACATACTTGAGATGTCAATGATGGATGAGTACGACAGAGAGGAAATGGATTCCTCGAGGAACTGGATAACAAACCTGTATTCGAGGTTCCCGAATCCGAACGCGTATGGGATATTCCAGCATTCCATGAAGTGTCAGTGTGGGATGCAAATAACCCTATGGAAGAGTATTTTGATGGTAGTAAAAGACGGTGTTCGACACTTGCCGTGGGATCGACATTTAGCAGCAAGGCGGAACCATTTACGTTGTACAGAAGTATTCGATTCTGAACCGGATTGAGTATATGACGAATGAATCTAAACCGCGTTTGTTGGTTATTCAACGTCGAGAAGGGGTGGAAAACTGTCTGTGCCACATCAGAATTACTGGGAGGTCAGAAAGTATAAAGGGGATCACGTATGCAACATCGACCAGATTACAAAAGAAAATGTGCATCTCAATCGATATTTCACAGCGCAAGAGATCGGGGATATTATCAGTGAAAGGTTGTGACTTTCCCCCGGGGAAATTAGAGCGAGAATCTTCAAAGACTATGGTTGCGAAATTAAGTATTTGAAGGCATGGCAGGCGAGGCAATAGGCACTGAAGAATTTTTTGGGGACTAGGATGAATCGTTTGGCAAATTTCCCTTATTTATGCAAGCACTAAAGGATTCTAACGATGAGATAGTTGTGAAATGGGTCCGATATAGAGATGACGAGACTGGTATTATGATCGTACATCGGGTGTTCTGGGCATTTGGACCAACAATTAGAGATTTCAAACATTGTCGTCCCGTTCTTTGTGTAGATGGTACCCAAATGTATGGGAAGTATGAGAGGAAGTACTTGTGGCGGTTGGTCTAGATGCAAACAACCATATTCTGTCTGTTGTGTTTGCTTTAGTTGAGAGTGAGAACAACTCCAACTGAAAATGGTTCATGCAATGTTCCGAGAAGGCGTCATAGATCGAGATGGCATGTGGGTTATTTCAAATAGACATAAAGGAATCATAGCCGCAATGCAGGAACCGGAGTGGTCTCCTCCTCGGGCTTATGACCGGGTGTGTATCAGGCACTTGCAGAGCAATTTTAATGTAAAAGTCAAGGTGACGTTGTCGAAATTGTGGTAGTAAAGTTACTAGTCCAATCACGGTACGCAAACAATATTTATAATCCGAGTGACCTCGGGTCGAACTCAAGAGAAAAGCCTAGATTTCTAAAGCTAGCTAGTAATGTTTAAGGCGAGTCTACTAAGGAAAAACTGAGGGTTTTGTCCTCTAGGCGAGGTATCTCTAGTAAAGACTAAAGACAAGTTCGAATTTGGTTTGAAGGAAAGTAAATAAAAAGCGTAGTCGAGATCCTATTTCACCGTAGGTCATGCGATTAGCAACACAAAACAGTAATGATGATGTAGTATGGCAGTGATTGACAAAACCAGCACTAGTGAACAAGGAGCAGCTATAACACACGTGAACAAGGAGCAGCTACAGCAGGGGATGCTATAGCAGGAGCTTGTTCAAGTTGCTGCAACATCTGTCCGAGAAGCAGCAGTGGCCTGGGCTTGGCTAGAAGGCCTGGCAGCTCTACGGAGAACACCAGAAGAATATTTTTAAGTGCTGTGGAG
Organism: Umbilicus rupestris; assembly: GCA_963678935.1. Classification (NCBI taxonomy): domain Eukaryota; kingdom Viridiplantae; phylum Streptophyta; class Magnoliopsida; order Saxifragales; family Crassulaceae; genus Umbilicus; species Umbilicus rupestris. Next base: position 6,896,744 of record OY787605.1, read on the forward strand.
AATATTCCAGTGGGGTTTCCTAGCTAGAGAAGGAGATCTGTGTTGGAGATCAAAATCAAATCTAATCTCCTAAAAATTAGGAGATAATTGTTCTTTTTGGGACATTGCTAAATTCTGGTCTTGCTAAGCTGGTGCTGCTATTTAAGAGAGAGGAGTTCAGAGCAGAGAGGTTGATCGAAGATGAGGGATATACGAGTGCATACACAGAATTCAGAGAGAGCAATTTTGGTGTGCGACGGACGAGTTCTTCGATCATCACCCGAGAGTAGAGCGTGAGCGCAGAGCTGTGGTGACAGAAGGAGAAGGAGATCAGGACTTGCGTAGTCTGATCCGTTCTTGATCTAGAAGCCAATTCAGAGCAGTGGTGCTTGTTGGTTGATCAAGGGCAGCCGCGGAAGAACTGACGGGTGTGTGGCTCGGTCGAGTGTCTAAGCGGCAGTTCTCGCTAGTGGCAGGAGGTCACTGAGTGAGGGGGAGTATTCCAGAGTGTGCGGCGCTCGTGGAATCGTTCGATCGGCTCGGCAGAAGGCTTTGGAGCGACGCGGACAATTGTGCATCAGCTGTGTGCTACAGCAACCCTGCAGAGTTGAGTGTAGTTTAGAATAGGCTGAGTTTCGGGGAGACAGTAGCTATTCTAGATTGACATTTATAGAGGGTGTGCAGACACAAGTCAGAGCCTGTTCTGATTGTGTCGAGTGATCCACACAAGGTTGAGTAGCATAGGTTGCGTGGAGTTGTAACCGAGTGTACTTGGAGACCTTTGTGTCTAGTGGATTGAGGACTGAAGAATAGTCCTCCCCAGACGTAGGCAGTTGGCCAAACTGGGTGAACAAAGTTCTGTCTTGTTCATTATTTGCTGAGACAATTTCCGAGTGAACAAGAGTGTGCTGCAGCAACTGCTTGTTCACAAATCTGTCTGTCAAGAGGCGCTGCGAATTTCAATTGGTATCAGAGCGGGAGCTCAACACACAGAGTAAAAGATCCTATAGTGTGTCTGAAGAAGCCAAGACAATGAAGGAAGGATAGAGCACAAGCAGACCTCCGTTGTTGGAAGAAAGCAATTATGGATATTGGAAAGCTAGGATGAAAGCTTTTCTCAAGGCCATCGATGAGAAGACCTGGAGAGCTATCGTGGTCCAGTGGTCTCCCCCAATCACCATGGATGAATAGGGAGTCACACGGATAAAGCCTGAAGAATAATGGACTGCTGAAGAGGGAGATGCAGCAACTGGTGATTCAAAGGCTCTGAATGCGATTTTTGCTGCAGTTGATGCTAACAATTTCAGGTTGATATCAAATTGTGACATGGCCAAACAAGCTTGGGAAATTCTGCAAACTGCACATGAAGGAACTGATAGAGTAAAGCTGTCAAGACTCCAGATCATTGCAACACAGTTTGAGAATCTGAGAATGGTGGAAGAGGAGACTGTCACTGAGTTTAATGCTAAACTTTGTGATCTGGCAAATGAAGCCCATGCTCTTGGTGAACCTATCCCTGAAGAGAAGCTGATCAGGAAGGTCCTCAGATCGTTGCCCACAAGATTTGACATGAAAGTGATGGCCATTGAAGAGGCTCAAAATGTCAGATTCATGAGGCTGGAAGAGTTGATGGGATCCCTCAAACAATTTGAGATGAAACTGGTTAAAGAAGATCTCACTCCTAAGGACAAGAATGTTGGACTAAAGGCTGAAACAGAAGCCAAGAAGCCAGTTCCAGATGATCAGCTGAGTATGCTAGTTAAGCTTGGAAAGCTCCTGAAGAACATGGACTCAAGAACTGGGCAAAGCTCATCCTCACGAAAACAATTCAGAAGAGGTGGAGAAAATAAAAGGAAAGGGAAGGAACCGGCTCAGAATGAAGATGAGAAGAAAGAAATGAAAAAGGGAGTCCAATGCTGGAACTGTGAAGGGTATGGACATATTGAGGCTGACTGTCCGAGCAAACCCCTCAAAAACTCAGAGAAAAAGAACAACAAGTCCATGACAGCAAAATGGAGTGACTCTGAGGAAAGTGATGAAGAAAACTGTGTTGTGCTAACCAGTGTGTCAGATTTCAACCTCAAAGAGCTAAAGAAGGATGAATTTCACTATGGGATTGAAGTATCCGAAAGTGAAGATGAAGAGGACTCATCTGACAGCCTTATTGACTATCTGGGGAAGATTCTCAAACAGTGTGAGGGAGCCCTTCAGACGAATCAAGCATTGACTGACAGAGTCAAGCTTCTGGAAGAAGAACGAAGGAAATTTCTCTCCTCATCCAACAGTCAAGTTATCATTCTGAAAAGGGAAGACACAGGAAGCCAAGTCACTGACTTTGGTGTCTCACCAGCAAAAGCCAAGGCAGCTGATTCCCAGAAAAATATCTTGGATGAAATTTTGTCTTATCAAAGACTTGGAAAAGGGAGAACGGGGCTTGGATACACTGGTGAAGAAAGCTCTAGAGGAACAGTTTTTATTAAAGCCTCGGATGCTATGATATATGAAAAGAATAATACAGATGATTCTCCAAAACCTGCAGGGAAAAATAGAACTAGACTCGTGAACAAGAGGATGCTGCAGCACCTGGCGCATCATCCTTCTAAAACAAAGCCAGAGCCTCAGAATAAAAAGAGTTCTTGCACAAGTATTGGGAATCAGAAGATATCCTCCAACCTGAAGTGGCAGCAGAGAACCTCCTCTGCTGGAAAAGGGGGAACGAAATCCAGAGCCAACACATGCTGCATAAAAACTCCTTGCCCAGTAGTTTCGGGAAATGCTTATTACTGGAAAGAATCGCAGAGGAGGATCTCTAAGATCGCTGCACCAGGGCACTAGAAAGCTAAAGACAGGAGAAAGCCTCAGGTAATACAGGTGTGGAAACCCAAATATGACAAACAAAGAGACAGGAGTCTTGAGGGTCGGAAGAGGAGGAACTCTAGACAAACCAAGGTATGGGTGAAGAAATCATCATCAGAACCTCACAAGGATCCGCCAAACAAAGCAGTAATCCGGAATGAGCAGGAGAACTAGCTCGCGTCTGCTATAGCAACCTTGTCAGAATAAGCTTGTTCACGTATTTTGGTTGCTAAAGCTGGGAGTAGGCACATGTGTGGCACGTGATCCAGAAGCTTCAAATTGAAAAGGAAAATAATGGGTAAATCAATTTCTAGGGCAAAGACAACTTGAAGGTGCTTCCCCAAAATCGTTGCTGATCATCCTCACTGTGCGTTCCTCAAATCCTCTACAAACCCGCAACAATGGTGAAGACTCGCGGTTTGAAGAAGAATCTGGCAGCAGATCGACAAGGCAGGTCTGAAAGGAGGTCTAAGTCGCGCAATGAAGCCCCTGCTCAGCGTCTAGACGTGGTGATGTGGGAACCCGCACCTCTCCCTATGTCGCACAGCGATCCTTCTCCACAAGAAAGAACCCCGCAGAAAAGAAGGCGTCTTGTCTGTGACGAGGAGCCTGTAGCCAGTGCAGCAGCGTTGTCTGAAGAAGCTGTGCTTGAAGTTGTCTCAGGAGAAGAACAAGCTACAGAGGATGCTGTAGCAGGTCCTGCAGAAGAGAGGTGCAAAACCCTTGTCTTGTCCCCTGGCATTGTAGGTGAAGGGGAGGAGATAGAAGCTGAGTCTCCTGAACAAGAACCTGCTGCAGCACATCCTCCTCCACCCTCAGACAAAGGAAAAGCCCCTATCCTAATTCCTGTCTCCAGCAGTGAAGAAGAGGAATCAAGTGAAGAAGATGAAGGTGCTACTGGTGAACCGTCTGAGAGAGGATCTGCATTGGCATACGCAACTGCAATCACAGTAGGGGGGATTTGGTTCAGAAATAGGAATGCCTCTCAATCATGGAGTGCTGTTTAGAGAAAGCACAGTCAGAAAAGAGGCTGGACCTGGACAAGTACAAATCAACAGCCATCATCTAGCTTCTCACTGAGGTAAACCTTGTCAAATCCCTGACTTACCCATTCAGATTCAATATAGCCCTTGTTAGGGAATTTATTGTAAATATGGAAGAAAAGTTTGGTGAGGAAGGAGGAGATGAGTTTGGAAAGAGTTGGGTGCGGGGTAAGACAGTTCTTATTACCCCTGAAAAAATCGATGAGTTTCTTGAGATCCATGAAAATGCCAGAGCGCCCACGGATGTCCAGCCAGAGATGCTGGCTAAAGTTCTGACAGAAGGGGTCTGTCTGTCTTGGGGTGGCCCAAATCTTAGTGCTGCTGAACTCACCTCTAAAAATGCCCTGCTGTATCATTTGGGTATTAGAAACTGGATCCCCAGCTCTCACAGAGGGAAGGTTAGCAGAGCCTTTGCTAACCTTCTCTACTCTATTGGGAAGAGGAGGAAAATCAGTCTGGGCAGTGTGATGTTTCCCCAGCTGGCTACTCATGCTGGCAGTGCTTCCTCCAGCAAGCCCATCGTGCTACCCTCCCTTATCTATGGGATGATGGTCTCACAGCATCCGGAGCTTGGTGAGATTTCTGAAGGTTTATCCGAGGAGCTGCAGGTGTTTACAGTAGACCACAAATTGTTCAAAGGGAAACATGCAGTGGACATAGCTTATGAAGATCCACTCTTGGTTGGTGCCTCAGCCCCAGCTCCTCTGGAGGAATCCCTTCCCCCTGCCGCAACAATTCAATCAGCTCTCCGTGCCAGAATTGTGAGCCATCTCAGGTCTGAGCTGCTCACTCTTGAAGCCGAAGCAAAAAGGAGGGATGCTAGGCGCGGTCAGATCAGGATTCTACTCAGAGACCTGGAGTTCCCAGCGGATGAAGAGCAGCCCCTTGAGCATCTGTGCCAAAAAGGGGGAGAGTAAATATTTTCTGCTACTGATGAACATGCTGCTACTGATGAACTTTGTTTTTTGGCCCTGCGTGGTCGAGCTAAGGCCGAGTGTGGCCACCTCTTACTCTTGTTGAATTCTCTTTTTTTTCTTTTCGTTTAGAGTATTTTCTGGTTCATGGAAGTGTGCATCAGTGTTCTAGGGTTTTGTCAAAATGCCAAGGGGGAGATTGATGATGTAGTATAGCAGTGATTGACAAAACCAGCACTAGCGAACAAGGAGCAGCTACAACACAAGTGAACAAGGAGCAGCTACAGCAGGGGATGCTATAGCAGGAGCTTGTTCAAGTTGCTGCAACATCTGTCCGAGAAGCAGCAGTGGCCTGGGCTTGGCTAGAAGGCCTGGCAGCTCTACGGAGAACACCAGAAGAATATTTTTAAGTGCTGTGGAGAATATTCCAGTGGGGTTTCCTAGCTAGAGAAGGAGATTTGTGTTGGAGATCAAAATCAAATCTAATCTCCTAAAAATTAGGAGATAATTGTTCTTTTTGGGACATTGCTAAATTCTGGTCTTGCTAAGCTGGTGCTGCTATTTAAGAGAGAGGAGTTCAGAGCAGAGAGGTTGATCGAAGATGAGGGATATACGAGTGCATACACAGAATTCAGAGAGAGCAATTTTGGTGTGCGACGGACGAGTTCTTCGATCATCACCCGAGAGCAGAGCGTGAGCGCAGAGCTGTGGTGACAGAAGGAGAAGGAGATCAGGACTTGCGTAGTCTCATCCGTGCTTGATCTGGAAGCCAATTCAGAGCAGTGGTGCTTGTTGGTTGATCAAGGGCAGCCGCGGAAGAACTGACGGGTGTGTGGCTCGGTCGAGTGTCTAAGCGGCAGTTCTCGCTAGTGGCAGGAGGTCACTAAGTGAGGGGGAGTATTCCAGAGTGTGCGGCACTCGTGGAATCGTTCGATCGGCTCGGCAGAAGGCTTTGGAGCGACGCGGACAATTGTGCATCAGCTGTGTGCTACAGCAGTTGCTACAGCAACCCTGCAGAATTGAATGTAGTTTAGAATAGGCTGAGTTTCGGGGAGACAGTAGCTATTCTAGATTGACATTTGTAGAGGGTGTGCAGACACAAGTCAGAGCCTGTTCTGATTGTGTCGAGTGATCCACACAAGGTTGAGTAGCATAGGTTGCGTGGAGTTGTAACCGAGTGTACTTGGAGACCTTTGTGTCTAGTGGATTGAGGACTGGATAATAGTCCTCCCCAGACGTAGGCAGTTGGCCGAACTGGGTGAACAAACTTCTGTCTTGTTCATTGTTTGCTGAGACAATTTCCGAGTGAACAAGAGTGTGCTGCAGCAATTGCTTGTTCACAAATCTGTCTGTCAAGAGGCGCTACGAATTTCAAGTAACAAATGCATAAGGTAGTTTGGTTTTTAGTTCTAGGCTAAAGTATCATGCACTCTAGATTCAACTCTCGCTCCTTCTCTAGAATGTGAATGATACCTAAGGGACACAATTCTCAAACCCTCGCTCTGTTGAACCGTGTAGAACATTAATCCCTTAATCTCAACCTCTCAGTCTGTTGATCGGTAACTAAAGTCCGCTTTATACTTAGCCTAATAGAATGTGAGTGTCACTCTCGCTCACAAACGCTATGTAAAATAAACAAGCTCGATCTTCTAAACATCCTAAGTTCAATTCTCATTCCATCCTTAGGTGTTTCATACACAATCATGAGTTTCGTCAAACCCTAGGTGGGCATAAAATTAACATGAAGATAAAACATGTAAATTTTCAATCAGACTTCATTCACATTGATAAAGAAACATGTTTTGCGATTCAATCAAACCTAAGGGATCCATAAGGATCTCTACTACTAAACGACTACTCACTCATGGTGAGTTTGAAACAAAAACATAATTTGTAAAGAAAATTGTTCAACAAGGAAAAGTAAAGTAGTAGAGTAGTAGGAATTCGAGTAGAATGATGTTGTAGAGTCTTCAATTGTGTGTGTCTTCTCCGAATCCTCGACAGTTCTTCAAATCTTCCAAGAGAGGCACGCCGGAGGCACACATCTAATTTTTCCATCTTTTCCTATTTATACCTTGAACTTTTTACCGATTTACCCGTAGTGCACGAATCGGATTTGATTCGTGCAACCTCATAATTTGATTCGATCGGGGTTGGTCGAATCAAAGGGTCAGTAGCGAACGGAGCTGGGCAAATCACTTTCTTCTTGGGAGAATCACTTTTGATTCGCAAAGGCCAGAATTCCTCTCAAGCGAAACAACATTGCAGTGCTTAAATCTCACCCATTTGACCCTTTAAAACTTCGAATTACATCTTGATGTATGCTAAGAAGAGCTAGCCCTTTGAGTTAGCTTCCCAACAAGATGTGGCACGCCTTAGTCGGATAAGAATCATGTGCTCGGCGAGCCTTCGATGACGAACAGGTCAATCTGCCCAGATTTGCAATACGGGCGAATTCTCTTCGAATCCCTTTTGATTCGTGCAATCACATAATTTGATTCGACCAAGGTGTCAATGGGTTCCGGATTGAGCGAATCACTTTTGATTCGCCCTAGCCTGAATTCCTCTTGGGCGAATCAACTTTGCAGTGCAGGACTATCGCCCGTTTGACCCTTTAAACCTTCGAATTACATCTTGATGTAAACTAAGAACTTGTAGCCCTTTGAGGTAGCTTTCCAACAAGATATGGCACGTCTCAATCGTATAAGAATCATGTGGTCGGCAAGCCTTTAATGATGAATAGGTCAATCAGCCTATGCGAATCAAATCTGCCTTTTGCTTGATTTTGCTCTTTTTTGCTCTCGATCGATTGGAATTCACCCGAAACTTCTTTGGACCACTTCATATCATGTAGTACGTATTTTAAACCTGAAATGGAAGAAGAAAACATCAAACGACTTTATAAAATAACCAAACAAACAAGAAGTAAAGGGAAAATACGGACAAATATAAGGTTATCTGTCCGCACATCACAAGGATTCGACACTGAAGAAGAAAGTTGGCCACATTGCACATAGAAGTAACAAATTAAGTTCGACAAAGAATATCAAGAGCTTATTGCATTACTGCGAGATAGGCCAAGGGTTATCAAATGGCAGGATGATATTCAGTGGTCCAAATGGTCTTTGGCATATGATGAAGGTGGTTGCCGATGGGGATCAATGACGAAGAATGCTAGCGAATGTTTTAACAATATACTATGCAGTGGGCGAGACCTACCGATATGTGCTATGGTCCTGTTCACATTTTATCAATGCAACGAATACTTCTGCAAACACTGACAGTTATACCAAAACTCAGCTTCAATCCTCTCCCCCATGATTGACTTGATTTTGAGGGATATAAGGGACAAAGTCCAGTTTCACCGGGTTACGGTATTTGACGATGCACGAGGTGGATTTCAAGTGATGACCTGCCGGAAGCATTGACAATGCGTATTTTTAACCCTTTATAGTTGTCAGATATATGTTTTAGGGGTCAAATTGTAGTCAAAAATAATTTATAGACCTTGGTAAGCCAATGTCGATCATAGGAACAGGCGCGTGTATATACTAGCCAGCAATCAATGTGTTCAGCTACTCCTAATAGAAATTCTGGGTTTGTGTCTAACTATCCTAATTGTCCAAATTAATATAACTAATGGTTGATTCGATCAGAGAAAATAATTTCAAGATCAAACTTCACCCATGCTCGCAACATAATTCATGCAATCAGTCACATCATATAGTCATGCAAAATAGCTTTGGAAATAACCTAAATTGACATCAGGTGAGCCGCCCATTCACGGATCATCACCTGAATTTATCTACACTACTGAACGCAGCCCAATCACGGATTATCAACAGTTTCAATTTAGTAAGCCTACGGTTTCCAGACAAAAGATGTCAACTTTCCTATCGATTCATGTACATATAGCTACCATGTTTCGATATCAACTCTAATCAATCCGGTTAATTACCTCAGACCCAATCATTTTTTAGGCATCTAACCTAGTTTCGTTCTAACATGCAGTCATCCCAATCAATGATCGACAATGGTAAAACGATAGAATGAAGTATAATAGAACTGAAAACCATAAACTTGCATTAGACTAAAACTGATGTTCATACAAATCACATGAAATCAGGTTACAGGCATGTGATCCGTAAGAGCCCGGAACTAAATAAACTACTCGCTACTCATGATGATTACTACCAACACAAGAATAAAGAGAATATAAAACGAAGAATCCAAGCTTGTCTCTTCTCTCCTGCTTTCGTTCTCCAAATCGTCTAACCCTTGTGAATGACCCCTGGATTTCTATTTATACTAAATATCAATTGGGCTGATTTTTAGAATTAATTCACGGGCCGGTTTAGTGTCAAACCGGTGGTTCAGTGTCCAAACCGCCGGTTCAACTCGTAAACCGCCGGTTCTACATTGAATCGATCTGTCTCAGAGAATCATGAAATTTTGCCTTTAGGGCAAGTTCAAAACCAAACCGCCCGTTTGACCAGTAAACCGGCGGTTTGACCAGTCAACCGACGGTTTGACCAGTGAACCGGCGGTTCTTACTTGAACCGGGCTACTGTTCTCTCAGCACTATAAATCTGACTTTTATTGTGTTTTTGACCATCTAAACCTTAGAATTATGTGGTAAACTATAATGTTGTAGCCCTTTAAGTTAGCTTTCCAATAAGATATAGCATGCCTCAATCGGATAAGAATCATGTTCTAAGAAAGCTTTTGATGGCGAATAGGTCAATCTTCCCAGATTTGGTCTGTATTCCTTTGAATCTTTGTGTTTTGCCTTATTTTGCTCCAAACGGACTATAAAGCCTCGATATAATATAATTTGACCTGAAATGAGATTAGAGTGGTAAAAGCACCATGAAACGTTGGGGAGATGAGCGAAATTCATCATCGAATGAAGCGAATAATCGATAAGAAATTAACCTATCAAAACACTCCACACTTGAATTTGTTCGTCCCGAACAAATATAAAATTAACAATGAGTAGCAGAGCAACGTAATTCAAGTACCAATCAAGTTCATGCGATCTACATTAACTAAATTAATGTTCTAAGATATGCAAGTACTAACTCACATTCGTAGGAATCACGGGTGCATTTAGCGTATGCATCAAGCCTTTAAACCCCTGGGCTATCAAGTGAACGAGTTATAATCTCGTGAAGGTTTTCAGAAGAGGGAATACTTACAAATCCCAAATGCAGCTAGTTCTATATGAATGCATGAATTTAGCGTTGCTCAAGCGTGTCCACTCTGCGTCTTTTCAAACTCATGCTTGCATAGTTTATTGTTCAAAACACTGTCAGAAAAACTTTCGAGCTTTTGTAGTTGACAAGAATAATGCATTCGAAAGAAATCAGCACCAAGGCCATCAAATGTCTAGTCATTTACTCTAATCAACCTTTTTGCAACGCATCAAAACCAAGATTATAGTTACACAAAACAGGCTCACCATTTACCTATGCTATCTAGGGATAGTCCAAGGGCTCTTGGCGCAAAGCTCGTTCTCAAGTGTCAAAGTCTAGGCTAGTGACCCCCAAGAGAAGAGGAGCATGACATAGGAAATTTTTGAAAGATGCTAAGTCTCTCTTAATGATTCGATGCAAGCACAAGGGTCGTTCCTTAACTCCTCTTACATTACCTCCAATACAAGATGCAATCACACAATGTCAAGTGGTATACTACACAATGTCAAGCTCAAGAAGGAATATCTAATGGCCTTTGGCCTTGTCATGCTTAAGGAACTTTTCTTCCATTCCTTTGCATCTTATTTCCCATAGTAATTTTTTTAAAATGGAATTTTTTCGTTGGTGACTTTCGTTTTGTCCCTCTCATTCGAGGGACTCCACAATTAAAACCTGACAAATTGTACTAATGGTGGAGGCGGGTGTGTGTGAGTAACAACATGCACGAGAAGTCCGTAAGAGTGCTAAAGTCACCTTGAATCACAAAGTTAGTTTAACTTTTGAACAATATGAGCCGATGCCTACTAAAATCCTGCTCTAGCATGCTTGTAAAGTCATTTAGAGTGCGTGATAGAAATATGATGGGGGAGGTGCTGAGTTCATAAAAATACACATTCAAGGAAACAACATCAGGTTCTAAATTCTTCATCAAACGACTTGAGATATTGACAAGCAAGACTGATAGAGAAATGAGCATGACGCAATGCGAGGCAAAAACATGAGCAAAATGACTGGTTCTAAACAACAAATATGCAATGCCTAACTAAAATGCAGTACATGGCAATGATGGAGTGACTATGCGCTCCTAAACAGTCTACAATTAAGAGCAAGCTTAGTCTCTAAGCCATAAAAATAGGAATAAATATCAACCAACGACAAGCAGTCCATACTTAAGTTGAGAGCATATAAGTCATACATCATGTCATGTCATGTCATGCAATGCATAATCAAGCTAATCGAAATAATTATAAAAACTTACAAACCGGGTTACTTCCTGTCAAGGCCTAGTTTAATTTCTTGGCAAGACTCAGCAAAGTGCCCAATAGAAATCACTGACGAAAAGTTCTTTGCTAGAATCCCTTCTCGCGGGGCCTTCAACGCTCAAAGGTGTCAATCCACCTTAAAATCCCAATTGAATTTACGTCCATCAAGTGCAATATGGACGTTGAATTTAGGATCCTATCCCTTTATAAATATTAGTCCCTTAAGAGCCAAGAGATTGTAGGAGCTTCTTCTCGGCAGTTTCAATAAATATGGTAAAAATCGTAGAAACTTATTCTGCTGTGGTGCAAGAAGATATACATCTTCAATACATGCTCCATACCCAATTGGCATGCTTCCCTTGAGCTCTTCGACTAGTAACTCAGGTGCCAATATATCTGAAGCTCTCTTCACTATCACATCCATATGTATGCAAGAATATTCTCTAGTTGTATTCAAATACACATCAACGAAGTCCTCATAATTTTGATTTTGTGGTGTCTCAAAGTGCTCCATCTCTTCCACTTCATCACCATGGTCTTTCACGTCATTGGGAAATAAGAATGAAGGGGCAAATGCTTCATAAAAATGAACTTCTTGATGGCTGGCCACTTCCATCTCGATGTCATTGTTTGTGAATTCATTGGTCGCGCCCGGTTCTCTTGTTAATAAGCTTGCTTGCTGCGCAATCTGAGTTTTCCGCATACGAGTCTGAATAGTAAGCCGCTCCACTGAATTTGTCAAGTTGTCAATCTTAGCCTAAGTTTCTTGAGAATGTTTGCTCTGTTGTGCCAGAAATTTAGCGAGCATGGCTTCCACAATTGATATCTCGGTGGTCTCAGGTTACGTCTGCTGATTATGGTTCTGAAATAGAGGTGAATGTGCGGGTGCTTCATAAACTTCGTAGTATTGCTCTCCCATCAGTGGATACTAGTTGCTTTCCCAATTTTGATCATATGATTGTGTCCTATAATCATGTTCTGCATAATAAGAGTTTGGTTCATCCACAAAGAGATGTCGATCATTGTTTCAAGATAGAGTATAATGAGGTGCTGAGAAGTATTGCTCGTCCCATGAGTTTTCTTCACTCGCATACATGCCTTGTTGATTGTATGAATACATCCTCGCAATTTGTGATAAACATATGATTAGTGAAGGATAAAACTAAAATAAAAAATGGAATAGTCCTAAACTATATAAGCTAAAAACTAATAACACACTTAGACGCTGTTCCTCGGCAACGGCGCCATTTTGACAATGCGTATTTTTAATCCTTTATAGTTGTCAGATATATGTTTTAGGGGTCAAATTGTAGTAAAAAATAATTTATAGACCTTGGTAAGCCAATGTCGATCATAGGAACAGGCGCGTGTATATACTACCTAGCAATCAATGTGTTCAGCCACTCCTAATAGAAATTCTGGGTTTGTGTCTAACTATCCTAATTGTCCAAATTAATATAACTAATGGTTGATTCGATCAGAGAAAATAATTTCAAGATCAAACTTATTCCATGCTCGCAACACAATTCATGCAATCAATCACACCATATAGTCATGCAAAATAGCTTTGGAAATAACCTAAATGGACATCAGGTGAGCCGCCCATTCACGGATCATCACCTGAATTAATCTACACTATTGAATGCCGCCCAATCACGGATTATCAACAGTTTCAATTTAGTAAGCCTAGGGTTTCCAGACAAAAGATGTCAACTTTCCTATCGATTCATCTACTAACAAAATAACTACAATTTTTCGATATCAACTCTACTCAATCCGGTTAATTACCTCAGACCTAATCATCTTTTTGGCATCTAACCTAGTTTCGTTCTAACATGCAGTCATCAGGGACGGATCCAGGCCTTTGGTTACTTAAGCTATAGCCCAAGTAGCCAAAGGCAAATAAAAAAAATTTAATTATTTTTTTCAAAACATGTTTAGCAGTTTAGGTCTGAAGAATGGAGAGAGAACGACACGACCTCCGTCGCACGGCCTCCTTAGTCTCCGTCCCTAGCTCCCTGCTGCTCGCAAGTCGCATATGCAATTCTGCATCTCTATTATCTCCTTCCCTGGCTCCCACTCGTAAGTCGCATCTGCATCTTCTTAGCCGTAGTCCTTTGCTCGAGCCCCGAGCGCCGATCCTCGAAGTCAAAGGTAACACTTGAAAATTGAAATCTGTGTCTTCATCATTTGTTCCTGTCTCCCTGACAACCTTACTGCTTAGTTTCAACTGTCAATTTATAATCGCAAATTCGAAATCTGATTAGTTTTTGCATTTCGTCATTGTTTTGAAAATTGAAACCTTTTTTGTTGGTAAGTTGGACTTGTGATGGTAACAGGCTAGCAACGTCGTTTACTTGTTTCAGATTGACGCGTTAAGCCGTTGAGTGGTGTTGGGTGATCCTTTGACTTAACTGTGTGCTCCTGAGTTCTGTCCTTTGTTAATTGTTAGTTTGGATATTGAATATTGTGTTGACCATGAGGATGCATTTTCGTATTCATGCAGAAACTACTTATCACTCAAGGTGGTCTGTTTAGTAATTTGACTCAAGCTGGACTGAGTGAAGTACTCGACTCAACTAACATACTCCTTGAGTCTTTTAAGTTATATCTGCGTATTTAAAAGATTGAGGTAATCACGCTCTGTGCTATGCCTTTTGACAATGATCTCAAATTATGACTTAGACACCTGTTTATCTAACTTTCTTAGAGCATAAATCCAAATCAACTTTGTTGGTTGTGATAAGTATGCAATTCTCCTTGTTCTTGCAACTTTTCAGCTACGATTTTTGTATTTATTTAGTTCCCATGAGTGATGGTTATATTTTTCCACATTGATCTGATAATATTAATATTTGTTATCCTGTCACTGCTCTATTTTAATGTGAAAATATGTGAATGATTAGTGTTACATTTTTTATCATCTTCTTTGATATATTAGTAACTGAGTGAATATAATTTAAAAGTTCTTATCATATTTTTTGATATATTATTACAGATTTATTAGTTTATTGAAGACAATGATGGATCAAACTCGACAAAAATAAATTCAGCCCTATATAGAAATCATTCCTGGATCTGTCCTTGGCAGTCATCCCAATCAATGATCGACAATGGTAACACGATAGAATGAAGTGTAATAGAATTGAAAATCATAAACTTGCATTAAACTAAAACTGATGTTTGTACAAATCACATGAAATCAAGTTACAGGCATGGGATCCGTAATATCTCGGAACTAAATAAACTACTCGCTACTCATGGTGATTACTACCAACACAAGAATGAAGCGAATATAGAACGAAGAATCGGTGATGATGATCTTCACTCCAAGCTTGTCTCTTCTCTTCTGCTTTCGTTTTCCAAATCGTCCAACCCCTGTGAATGGATTTCTATTTATACTTAAAATCAGTTGGGCTGATTTTTAGAATTAATTCACGGGCCGGTTCAACTCGTAAATCGCCGGTTCTACATTGAACCGGCCTGTCTCAGAGAATCATGAAATTGTGCCTTTGGGGTCTGTTCAAAACCAAACCGCCGGTTTGACCAGTGAACCGGCGGTTCTTACTTGAACCGTGCTACTGTTCACTCAGCACTGTAAATCTGACTTTTATTGCGTTTTTGACTGTCTAAACCTTCGAATTATGTCTTGTGGTAAACTATAATGTTGTAGCCCTTTGAGTTAGCTTATCAACAAGATATAACATGCCTCAATCAGATAAGAATCATGTTCTAGGCAAGTCTTTGATGGCGAATAGGTCAATCTGCTCAGATTTGGTTTGTATTCGTTTGAATCTTTGTGTTTTGCCTTATTTTGCTCCAAACGAACTACAAAGCCTCGATATAATACAGTTTGACCTGAAATGAGATTAGAGTGGTGAAAACACAATGAAACGTTCGGGAGAGTTGTGAAATTCATCATCGAATGAAACTGAAATTCGCAGCGTCTCAGTAAGACAGATTTGTGAACAAGCTGTTGCTGCAGCACACTCTTGTTCACTCAGAAATTGTCTCAGCAAACAATGAACAAGACAGAGGTTTGTTCACCCAGTTAGGCCAACTGCCTACGTCTGGGGAGGACTATTTTCCAGTCCTCAATCCACTAATCACAACGGTCTCCAAGTACACTCGGTCACAACTCACGCAACCTATGCTACTCAACCTTGTGTGGATCACTGGACACAAACAGAACAGGCTCTGACTTGTGTCTGCATACCCTCTACAAATGTCAATCTAGAATAGCTACAGTCTTCTCAAAACTCAGCCTATTCTAAACTACACTCACTCAGCAGGGTTGCTGCAGCAACTGCTGTAACACACAGCTGATGCACAATTTGTCCGCGTCGCTCCAAGGCCTTCTGCCGAGTCGATCGAACGATTCCACGAGCGCTGCACACTCTGGAATATTCCCCCTCACTCAGTGACCACCAGCCACTAGCGAGAACCACCGCTTAGACACTCGACTGAGCCACACACCCGTCAGTTCTTCCGCGGCTGCCCTTGATCAACCAACAAGCACCACTGCTCTGAATTGGCTTCCAGATCAAGCTCGAATCAGACTCTGCAAGTCCTGATCCCCTTCTGCTTCTATCACCACAGCTCTGCGCTCACGCTCTGCTCTCGGGTGATGATCAAAGAAAAACGTCCGTCGCATACCAAAATTGCTCTCTCTAAATTCTGTGTATGCACTCGTGTATCCCTCAGCTTCGATCCGCCACTCTGCTCTAAACCCCTTTCACTTAAATAGTAGCACCAGCTTTAAGCAAGACCAGGTTTAAGCAATGTCCCAAAAAGAACAATTATCTCCTAAAATTTAGGAGATTAGATTTGATTTTGATCTTCAACACAAATCTCCTTCTCTGGCTAGGAAACCCCACTGGAATATTCTCCACAGCACCTTAGAAATTCTTCTGATGATCTCCGCAGAGCTGCCAGGCCTTCTAGCCAAGCCCAGGTCACTTGAACAAGCTCCTGCTACAGCATCCCATGCTGAAGCTGCTCCTTGTTCACTTGTGTTGTAGCTGCTCCTTGTTCACTTGTGCTGTAGCTGCTCCTTGTTCACTTGTGCTGGTTTTGTGAAACACTGGCATACTACATCATCAGAAACGAATAATCGATAAGAAATTAACCGATCAAACATCACATCCATGAAGTGAGACTCGAAGAGGGTACATGCACTTGTGGTAAAGGGGTGGCGTTCCACTGTCCATGTTCTCACGTTATAGATGTATGCAAAAGTCTGAATATTCCGTACACCCGATTCGTCAGCAATTACTATACTCTGGAGTCGTTTCTTGTGACATGGAGCTACACATTTTATGTCATTGGAGATGAATCACGCTGGAGGCCGTAAGATGGACTCAAACACGTTCTCGCACCCAGTTTCAAGCTATCTAAGGTGGGCCGATAATCGTCTATGCGCAGGCATAACAAAATGGATCGGGGTCAATCAACTTCACAAGGAGCAGCACGTGTACGCAAATGCGGTGTGTGTCACAACAAAAGATCATGTGCGAATAGAAATGTACCTTAGGTTGTTTATGAACATCCATGTTAAGCATTTGTAATTTGTTTAGTGAAATGCAATATAATTTGTAATTAATAATCAATGTAATTGTTACAACTAAAGAATTATTCAATTAGGGAGATTTCACCGACGGAAATTGCTATATGAGAGACGGGTTGGAGGTCTCCTGTACCTAGTCGATCGCCGATCTTGTGCGTCAGATAGGCTTGGTTGACTTGAATCGGTGTCGAGCTAGGTATCGAGGTTAGTGACATCGTAATCTAATTGCTCGTCCTCATAATCGTCTTCCACTCTTGTGTCGAACTGAATGACAGACGAGTCCAAACCTATTCCATCTGCCTCCCTAGCTTTTAATTCCGCATAAGTCGAATGGAAAATACGATGAGGGACATCCTTAAGGGCATAGTGAAGAACCGAATTTTGAAACAACTATGCGACGCTTTGTGCATGCACCACCAATGCTCGTACCTGGGACACAACAACGGTTAACAACATCAATTTTGATTTAAATAAAATGACAGTTGGTAGTCGCGTCCATAATTAAAACTTACAATTCTATGACGTTCAGGTACGTTTGACCGATATGTTTGTGAATGGTTAGCGCGGGGTTGAATGAAACTGCGGGCGGTAGTCTCGTACCAATTCTTGTAATCAGGATTATTCTCTTCCACGAATGGTGCGGACTGAGCAACCACAATCGATCCACTCTGTTTGTCCAGAGCTCTATGTACTCCTTTGAAATTTCAAGTGTCTCTATTTATGCAGATTTGTGAACTAGCAGTTGCTGCAGCACACTCTTGTTCACTTAAATGTAGGCACAGCAGACAATGAATAGGACACAGATTTGTTCACCCAGTTCGGCCAATCTGCCTACGTCTGGGGAGGACTATTCTCCAGTCCTCAATCCACTCAACCAAAGGTTCAAAGCACACTCGGTTACAACGCACGCAACCTATGCTACTTTAACCCCGTGTGGACTACTCAACACAATCAGAACAAGCTCTGATTTGTGTCAGCACACCCTCTACAATATGTCAGTCTAGAATAGCTACAATCCTCTCAAAGAACTCAGCCTATTCTATACTACACTACTCAGCAGGGTTGCTGCAGCAACAGCTGTAACACCAGCTGAAGCACTCTGTCCGCGTCGCTCCAAGGCCTCCTGCCGAGCCGATCGAACCACTCCAAGAGCGCTGCACACTCTGAGTAACTCCCCCTCACTCAGTGACCACTTGCCACTAGTGAGTTCTTCCGCACGAACCTCGACCGAGCCTTCCACCCGTCAGTTCTCCCGCGGGTGCCTTTGATCAACCAACAAGCTCCACAGCTCTAAATTGGCTTCCAGATCAAAGCACGAATCAGTCTCTGCAAGACCTGATTCTCTTCTGCAATACGCACCACAGCTCTGCGCTCAACGCTCTGCCCGTGTGTGTTGATCGAAGAACAACTCTCGTAGCACACCCAGAAAAATCCTCACTCTGAATTCTGTGTCTACTCTCGTGTATCACTCAGCTTCGATCACCCTCTTCAGCCCTCAAACCTTCTGCTTAAATACCCTCACCACTTTAAGCAATTTCCAGGTTTAGGCCATAGTCCCACAAGATCAATTATCTCCTAAAATCTAGGAGATTAGATTTGATTAATATCTTCAATGCAAATCTCCTTCTCTGACTAGCAAACCTTGCTGGAATATGCTCAACGGTATTTTAGAAATTCTTCTAAGCACTTTCACAAAGCTGCTATACCTTCAAAATGCACCCAACACAAAACTGCTACTCGGACAGTTGAACCAGCACTTGAACCAGCACCTGCTGCAGCATCCCCTGCTGCATCTGCTGCTGGTTTACTTCTGCTGGTTTGCTTGATTGTTTGAGCTGCAGCATCTCCTTGTTCACTCATGCTGGTTTTGTCAAACACTGCCATACTTGCATTATCATCCTTCAATTCCACTGACCAATCCTTACGTGATTTCTTTATCATCATATGTTTTGGGTCTAACGCCGCACGGAGTGCATGTAGAATATTCTGTATCATTCGAAATTGTCGCATCACTCTCGACGGGTGATGCCATTCGACAATGTTGAAGCATAGCAATGAGACCTCCGAGCACCAACTAATGGCCCCATTAATACAGGAAGAGTTCAGCAACGGGAAGAGCTGCTCGTCATACGGTATCTAAACAAAATCTTCATGGGTCATGTGATCTAACTGGTCTCGATAAAATACAAGCGACCCATGAAGTATCTCCATGTAGAACTTCAGTCTATACCATTTTCTGCGAGGTACAAAACACATTACAAGCCAGAAAATTTTAATGTAAAAGTTTAATTTGTAAACAATTAAACTTACGTGTACGACCAGACACCTCTCAAATATGGGTCAATGTAATCATCCATCGGCTGAAGGGATCTGCTAAACCTCTTTGGACGCCCGATGTGTATTCTTTCCCAGCTCCACAACTATAACAAAACTATGCACCCATCCATCTGTTTGTGTCCTTCACGTGCGGAGCTTCACAATTGTCTGTACAGATATGCGAGCACTGCACTACCCCAGCTATATGACCTCGCTGCGTCGAGGCCCGCCAATAATGGGAGGTATTACAATGAGATTCTATCACCGAAAAAATTTGGCATAAGGGAGGACCCAAGCATACACAGTATGTATGCGCACACAAATTTCTCAAGTACTTTTTCAGTGGCGTCAGCGGGAACAACCTTCATATTATTCAGAAACCATCTTCTCTTAGCCAATACGAGACGTGTCGGGCACTCGAGATAGGCACCCAATAATTGGATGCATGTAGTGGCTCACTCTTCCTCCTCCTTACCGGTCACCACAGTTTCCTCTGTGGGCAAATCGATAAGAAGGCCCATGTCTTGCAGTGTGATGGTCGCCTCACCGGTCCTGAGATGGAAAGTATGGGTCTCCTGTCTCCATCGCTCTACTAATGCTGTCATCAATGCCTAGTCCGCTTCTATGTTTTGGATTTGCGTCCACGGATAGAATCCAGCTCGGACAATATATGGAACAATCCGATCTCCATGTCCCACATCCTCCTATGGACCATCTTCAAAAGTTTCACATCTTCCTGCAATCAACATACGAGAACGTCAAACTATGAAATAAATATACAGTAAATTAACTATCATATACATTATAATTATTTACTAACGGTATCGTTCCAAACTTGTTGCAAAAGATGGGTGTGCTGCTGGCTCAAAATAGAGTGGTAAGTAGGCCCAGACTCATCAATCCGATCATTATCCATCTATACAATAAAACAATAAAAACATATCCACAATCCAATGACAACATGTACAAAAAATACGAGTAATTTTGTCATCCCTCGAGTTCCCATCTCTACTTACCAACAAAAACAATAATCCAAGAACAACAACAATCCAAAAATAACAACAATCCAATGACAACATCAACAACAATCCAACGAAAAAATCAAATCCTATTTCTCCCACATTTTTCCTACCCTTTGTAACACAACGAATCCATTACCTCCCCAATTTTTCTAACAATCCAAGATTGAGAGTTTTTCGTAGCTAACAATTCAAGATGGACACAAGTTTTTTCTTCATATCTTTGGCTATAGCTCTGACTATTTCAAGATTGAGAGTTGTAATCTGTTAGGGTGAAAATCAAAGTTCCTAAAGCCCAAAACCCTAAGAAATATATATGAAACCCTAACAAAATAAATTAAAAACCCTAATGGAATCCGCACCTATTGCAAAATACCTAACCGAAATCAACAGAGTTGTCGCGATTGGGGATGACGTCCCCGCGCAGAGCTTCTGGCTGCTGCAGCTCCGTGCGTCGCGGTATTGATGGGTGGCCAGCCTTGTTATGACTGGCCATCATACAAGACCGTTCATGTCATGATCGGCCTATTTAAATCTACAACCAGAGCCACCCGTCCGGCCGGTCACATAAAATGTTTTCAAAGTGGCCGGTTGTATTACAATCGGCCTGTTGGAAAATCCAACTGATACAATCGACCTGTTGGAAAACCCAACTGGCCGGTTTCACTACAACCGGCCACAACACTTTTAATAAGGCCGGTCATGTTGAAATCGGCCACACAAAAAACACGATAGATATGAAATATTTTTGCTGGCAGATCCGAAAATATATTTAGTCGCACTTCTAAATTTTTTTCTTGAAAAGATGGTTATTAAAAATAATTCTTAAATTTGGTGATTTGCTTAATTGATTGGGAGAAGGGCAATTAACCACATATGACCGACCCGGTTGTTTAACGGATCCAAAAAGATCCGTAAACATACGGATTAACCTGTTCGTCATCCTCCCTGATAAACCCATATGCGTACGATCCTTTCTTCATCTCTCTCCTCGTCCACCTCTCCTTCATCCCTGCGCTTGGCCGTTAGCCGTCCCTATCGATGCTGTTGTGGTGGCCTCGTTCTTGTTCATCGTTTACGCCGGATCTTTTTAGTTGTTTGCCCGATGCAGTCAGCCCACCAATTTTTTTAACCTAAAAACACAATCGTTCCCCTTCGCCTTCCTGCACTGCCACCTCGGTGCTGCTCACCGTTCCCCTTCCCAGCTTCTCCTCCGCCTCGGTGCTGCTCTCTGTCTGTTACACACGATGATGATCGGCACGGAAGAAAGCAATTGAAATCCGCTCCGAAGCTCCTGAGAGATTCGCAAATCGTCAAGGTCCCATTGCAGAAATCGGCAACCTTACTCCACCAGTCCTCAAACTAACTGATTTCCTGTTGTAAAGGTTCGACCTTTATGCGGCAAATCCTACGGATTTACCCAATTGCGTCTGGAATTTGATTTGTTGGCTGGTTGACATACTCGTTTTGGGTCTTGATTTGTGGGGGTACCTTTGTTTTTCACCCAATTCGTATTTTATGGACCTGAGATTGGATTTTGGCAACTGTGTTTCGAGGAAATAAGGGAATTCAGAATCCTGTAATTAATTTCAAGGGATTCATGGTATAGTTTATTCTTAAGTAAGTTATCTGGTTTTCAAAGGGGCGCCTGCTGTGCCGATGTTTAATGAAACTCTTTTGCAGTGTCTAATGCTAATCAAGTATGTATTTTCTGCAGGTCTCATACTCTCATCAATGATAATAACTGTACAAAATCAGATTCCCTTTTTGTTCAGGTGTCTCTGAAGTGTCTTGGTGTAGCTGGTAACCTTCTATTGCTCATGTCAATTCACAAGCTTTTAAGAAGTGGCTGGCAATTGCCCTTTTCCAAAAATGTTACACATCACACATTTGTACACAGGTAATTTTCTGGTGTGCAAACCTTGGAAGTAGAATATGGTTCATGTTATATTTTTTATTACAATGTTAAATTGATTTCACAGTTGACATGCCATGAAATGAATTTTCTACAAGACTGATTAAAATCATATCGCTAGAGTTGGCCGGATTTACTTTGACTCCTTTTAGTTCTTCATACAGGGTGGCACAAGAAAAGGTGTGTTCAAGATGTTATAGCGTTCTACATAGCAATATGAATGGCAGAGCTTTGAATGAGCATGCTTGGAAAATCTTAGCCCAACATGGATATAGGACTGCATCATTCATCAAGAGAGATCACCTTTATTTAGGTAGTTCCCAGTGGTTTGGCAGGTCTCCTTTGCTTTTACTTCAACGCCACTACGCTGCCCAAGCTGCTGCTGCAACAGAGCGTAAATCCAAAAAGATGCTCCAATACCTTACAGTGCTGGTTTTTGCCATGGTCGGATTGACTTATGCTGCTGTCCCCATGTACAGGAGATTTTGCCAAGCCACTGGGTATGGAGGTACTGTTCAACGACGTGAGGTGAGTTAGAACCTTTCTTAATGTATGATACGGTAGGATTTTTTTCTTGTTATACGTAATATTATTCGCTTGTTTGTTTAGAGTGTTGAAGAAAAAATTGCTCGACATGCAAAGGATGGAACGGTTCCTTCAAGGTATAACTGAATTCATCCCACAAATATATATTTTTGTAACAACAATAGGTTGATTTTTTGCATTCTGGAAACTGTAAATTTTTTAATATTAGGATTTTACAATTGTAGTTATCTCGTAATACTCTTATACAAGATTTTATGGGTATTTTGGTTTCACTCTTGCAGAGAGATCACTGTGCAGTTTAATGCGGATGTTGCCGACGGGATGCAGTGGAAATTTATCCCCACCCAAAGAGAGGTTCGCCACTGGAAGTCACTTGGGTTAACAAATCTGAGGATGCTTCATTTTCATTTATCTTTATTTTAACCATTCTTTAGGTAAGAGTCAAGCCTGGAGAAAGTGCTCTTGCATTCTACACTGCTGAAAATGAAAGTTCAAAACCGATAACTGGTGTATCAACATATAATGTCACACCCATGAAGGTACACCCATTTAACTTCCATCATGTAATTTATTATTGATGGTGTAATTTTTTACGTAGTCGAAAGATCGGAATCGCCAACATCCTTGTATCTCTTAGGACTTGGGCACAATAAGATACTGCTCACAATCATCAAAATTGTGTAACTATCCTAATCTGATGTAATTGAAATGAATGCATTGCATGAGCCTTGTTATTCTCTTTTTGATGCTCTTGAATTGGAAGAGGCCATCTTTTGACCTTTGTTAGAATTTTAGGGCCTTTTGGAACCTGGCATTTGCAATAAACAGAAAAAGAACCTTGCAATAAACGAAAAAATGATCGCATTGTAATCATTCCGGCATGTAACAATTGATTGTTAGTTTTGAAACAAACGTGTTTTGTAATATTCGTTCCATTTCTCCATCTCCTCGCGCAATATGTCAATTTTGTGAGTTTTGGGTTATGGCAGGCGGCAGTATACTTTAACAAAATACAGTGCTTCTGTTTCGAGGAACAGCGACTCCTCCCTGGTGAAGAGGTGGACATGCCTGTAAGTCGTCCAACATTTCTTGTCTTAACTCACCAATCATCATCATCATCTCGAGGAGGATGCGTAGTTGCTCATTGTATCTTAATAAATAATGTTTCAATGCAGGTTTTCTTCTATATCGACCCTGAGTTTGAAACAGATCCTCGGATGGATGGCATTAATAACATAATATTATCATATACCTTCTTCAAGGTGGCTGATGAGTAAGGACCCTGTTCTGAAGCAACGCACCGAGATGGATGCTTACATAAAGTGATGCATTATCCATCGCCTTTCTCTAGAACTACATCTTGACAATAATGGGCAACTATATGCGGTTTGTGACCACGGATGTCATCGCAGAGAATATTAACTTCTATAACAATCAAAGAAGTGTAATTGAGGGTGCGTTATTGTCAAACAATATTCGTATGCCCAAGTATCTAAGGTCGTCAAGGAACTGATGCATAAATACACACTAGTTATGATATGTTTTTTTCTAATCTATCTTAATCGATTAAGATTCTAGGATTTATCATTTAAATCTGAGTATGGAGAGATCAATATAGAGCAGATTGATTCTAAGCAAGTCGATAATTCACACAATCTATCATGCAAGTAGATCACAAGTTATAGATTAAGGAAAACTAACTCAATATGTAATAAATTTAAGTTCTACAAGTCGCATGATGGAAAATACAAGGGAAAAACAAGAGCAAGGACATAAAGGAATAATCCAATCATGATAAATCTTCCTAACAAGTTCGATCGTTGTTCTGTCTACTTCTAGCGACTTCTTGTCGAGACTCTTGTTCTCTAACTCTTCTCAGGACTCAGATATTTTAATTTGAGGTGTAAATCTCGAATGAAGAATGTTGAAAACAAGTTGCTTATTTACAATGGACGTGAAGATTCGCTTGAAAACCTCTCAAATTGGCCAGGCGTCGCTTGGAAAAGTGAAGCGTCGTCCGGCAATTTTTCAACAAGACGAGACAAAGTTTGAAAACCTTCCAAATATCTATTTTATATTTTGTTTGCTTTCCACTAAGATTTTCAATTTTAAAACACGCTTGTCAACTATGTCATAGTCGATCATTTTATGCATATGTATCGCAAAGAAATGAAAAACAAAGGCATAAAGAAAATTTTAAAATCATATATAAAGTCAACATAAACGATGTTTAAACACATAAAATGTATTATTAAAAAGTTGAAAATTTTCTCAGTTTGCCATACTTATAATTTTTGTACCTTTTGTGCCATTAGTTTCGAAAATATTCCACATTTGTCATTTTTAGAACAAAC
The DNA here is from genome assembly GCA_963678935.1 of Umbilicus rupestris. Classification (NCBI taxonomy): domain Eukaryota; kingdom Viridiplantae; phylum Streptophyta; class Magnoliopsida; order Saxifragales; family Crassulaceae; genus Umbilicus; species Umbilicus rupestris. The sequence continues at coordinate 6,921,709 of OY787605.1, forward strand.
CCTACTGTCAGTAGCGGTTTGTTCTACTGGATCGACGAATAGATGATTCAGATCCTACTTGGCATTCGAATAGGCAAAAATAAAAATTCGCTAGTGCCATTATTGGTTTATGCTCGTACTTTATCAGAGCGCACTGAGTTCGTTAAACATAACAAACCGCTACTGATAGTAGCGGCTTGACTCAAAATTTGAGCAAATCGCTACTGTGAGTAGCGGCTCTTCTGAAACTAAACCGCACCTGAGCTCTCCTCCTCCTCCTCCTCTGCGCGGCTCAACTCTTTTCTCTAGGCGACGACGCTCTGAAGGTACCTAATCTCAAAAGTATAGCGTTTTTGTACTTAAATTGGTGAAACCGCTACTTTGAATAGCAAATTTGTTTGAAATACAACCCGAAACCCCAAACATAAAATCTAGGATTTAGGGTTTAATTTGAAAAATGTTCATTTGTTATTGGTTATATACAACTCATTTGGAGTTATTTGATTGTGTGATGTAATTCTTGAGTATATTTCATTTGTTGATTGTGATTGTGGTAGAAAGAAACTAGAAATGGTTATAGGATAATGGTATTTTTTGTTGATATATTTTATCTAGGATTATTGACGGAGAGTTCAATTTGAATGGAAAATCATAAAGTTGACGGAATGGTTATGTCGACGTTGGATACTCCCGATGATTATAATCGAGAATAGTTTGAAATTTTGGATGAAATAAATGATGAAAATAGGACTAGTGATATTGGACGAGCAAGTAGAAAGACTCCATCCGAGCATGAGGATGCGTGCATGAAGCGTAATAATACTCTCATGAATTTTTCTTACTTTTAATGATGCGTAGAAATGGATGAACAACATGAATGTTGAAGAGTATGTTACAAACAACAATCAATTTGGTGGGGATGAACTTCATAAATGAATGTTGTTTGGGTAAAAGGAGGCTGTGATACTTGCCAGAGATGCTCAATAATGAATAGAGTTGAGTATTACACATACAAGTCTGATGAAACAAGGTTTATGATGGAGTAAATAATTGTGCTTGCCAAGTTAGAGCAGTATTGAAGAAAAGAGCTTATATGTGGGAGATAACCGGATGTAGAGGGTCACATACGTGTGAGAGAGATATTATTCCTCAGGATAATGCTCATTTTAATAGGGCTTTCATTGTTATGAAAATCAGTGACATTATTCGAGAGAAACTGAGACTTACACCGAGGGCCATCAAATAACTAATGACCAAACAGTATGGTTATGATATTCCATATGTGAAGGCGTGGAAGGCGAGATAAAAAGCTTTGGAATATTTATTTGGAGATTGTAAGGAATCTTATCCCAACTACCGGAATTCATGAATGAATTGCAAAAGTCTAATCCAGGTAGTGCTGTATTTTAGTAAACATCGACAATGTAAGATGACAAACTAAATGTTGGTCGTGTTTTTTGGGCATTTGCGCATGCTAAGCTTTTGTCCATTCGCGTCTAGTTTTGTATATTGATGGGATGCATTTGTATGAAAAATATAAGAGAGTCTTGTTTATCGTGGTTGGTCTAGATGGAAACAACCATCTTGTTCCTCTTGCTTACGCTTTGGTAGAGAGTGAAAATAATGACAGCTGAATATGGTTTATGACTTGTATAAGAGATGGAGTCACACAAAGAGATAAGATTTGTGTTATTATTGATAGACATGTGGTTTAATGCAATGAAAGATCTCCATTGGTCGCCTCCTAGAGCATATCATCAATGTTTGTTCAAGACATATTTGTAGCAACTTCAATGTTAGATTGAGGAGTAAAACACTCAAAGTTTACTTGGTTCGTCTTGCACATTTACATTAGAAGAAGAAATTTGTAGAGAAGTTTGTTGAGTTACGAATTGGATGGAAGGATATTATACATGCATTTGAGATGGTTAGATGAGATTCCTTTAGAGAAATGAGCATTGGCGTATGATGACAAGGGTAGAAGGTGGGGTTATATGGCAACTAATACATCTGAATGCTTCAATAATGTACTCAAAGGAGGTTGTGATTTTCCTACTAAGGCGCTCGTTCAATTCACATTTAGACAAGCCAATTTATTGAACTCGAAGACAAGAACAATACCAAGACAACACAAGCGTGTATGTGCCTTCAATTGCACTATTTGCGGCTGAATTTTCTAAAAATATGCTTGCGGGCACGAGGTTGAAATGTTTGACAAATCAAAGGGTATTGGAAGAGTTACGACGAGTTGCAAACACAATATACACATCGTGAACATGAGTTCCGGCACTTGTAGTTGTGGAAAATGGGAGGCATTCCACTATCCATGTAGTCGTGTTTTGGCAGTAATAATGAGGGAGCATACGAGAGTGAGTGCGTGTGTGGCACCTGAGTACATGATGACCGCATATAACAATTATGTGGCACTTTGTGGGATTTGGATGTTCGGATAGCCCCTTACATAGTAAGAGCTGGCTTCTTCCCATGGACATTGGTCCAGAACATGAAAGTGGATCACAGCTTATTGACTGCCTTGGTAGAGAGATGGCATTTCGAGACATACACCTTCCATCTATGAGTTGGGGAAATGACGGTAACCCTACAGAACATGAGGATTATTACAAGATTACCGATTGATGGAACGATAATTATTGGGACAGTGGACGTCTTGAATTGGGATAAGATGTGCATAACTACACTAGGAGTCATTCCTCCGCTTGGCAAAATGCGCATGTCGGTTTAATGTATCTGAAGAATCATATGAGGGTTATCCCGGATGATGCGACCAGAAGGATTTACAAAGATATGCACGCGCATATATCTTATGCATGCTCAGCTCCTCCCTGATGCAAGATTCTACAAGCAGTTATATTTCATTACACTATCTGCGGCTATTGGTTGATATTGATGCTATCGGGGGTTATAGTTGGGGCAACGTCGTGTTAGCTTACTTGTACAAACAATTGTGCACATCATGTGAGATATGACACACTAATTTGACAAGGTGCACAATATTATTGCAGTTGTGGGCATGTAAGCATATGTACATTGGCAGACCTAAGCTGCTTACAATCCCTGTACCATCAGCAGACTTCGCTCCTGGTCCCTTCAGTATGCCTTCCTTGGGCTATATGTATATGTTCAATGCTTAAATAATTTATAATGCATTTGTAAAAAAAATGTATGATTTTATCTTTTATTTTGCAGCAAAAGGAATGAAAAAGACGTACATAGAGACCCCTCAGTATGTCCTTGTTCTATATCGAGATCACCTAGACAGACAACAAATGCCTATGGGCACCATATATCGATGAAGTTCTTTCCCATCTAAATCTCTTGTGTGTGCAGGGACATCAAATTTGGAGCTAAGAGGTTCCTTTGTTATGTTTCAATATAGTAGAGTGACATTATACTTCGCCGGAACTACGTTAGTACCGATGTAAGTAGTCGATTCCACAAGCCACATCAAAGTCATAGAGACTTACATGCTTACACAAGAAAGAGAACTAAAAAGGATTGGACTAGGGAGTTGCAACCATATGTAACTATATGAGTAGCTCGAGCAGGCAAAGCTGTTTGGGGAGATTCACAAGATGATGATAAGTACTCATTTGAGTACACGGCGTGATACAAGTCTGTAACACGTAGACTTATCCAACCACACAAGGATACTAAAAGACCAATCTTTTAACGCCCACCTCGCATGAAAATCCTTATTATGTTAGTTCGACTATCTATACGACCTGTTCCTCTTAAACATTAACTTATGTGTTAAACACCCCATCACTGCTTTGAGATGAACTTGATCTTCAATTCAATACTGTCAAATTAATAACACTTAAACATTGAGGAGAAGAGCTCGGCTGCGATTAAATTCCAGAAAAAGCTGCTACTCAAAGTAGCAATCAATTTTTGAGTCAAGCCGCTACTGTGAGTAGCGAATTGTTATGTTTAACGATCCCAACGCCCTCTGATGTTTTATGAGTACAAACCACTATTGTGAATAGCGGCTTATTATTTTTGCCTATTCGGATGCCAGGTAGAACTCGACTTGTTTATTTATCGATATAATAGCTCAAAACGCCACTGGCAGTAGTGGTTTTGTTGAACCCTTGTGTTTTGATGATAATAAATAGTCAACTAATAGAGGATAATAAGTGTGCAAGAAAAACACAGGGTGGCCGATGTCCGTAAAGACAGAGTGGGCCGAACTGGGCAAGCACCCCATAATCAAAGGAAAATCCTAGAACACGAAATCAAGATCAACAAAGACAGAATCTAGCAAATATTCGAATATCTCTTAGGAATATTTGAATGCATCTAATATATATTTTGAGATATATATTAGATCAAAGATTATCTTTTCATTTAAATAAGAAAACAAACTTGATTTGCTTTCCTTATTTTAAATAAGAGATATTCGGTTGAGATTCGATTTGATGCGGATTTGGAAACCTGACAACTGGCGTACAAATCAAGCGTATCAGTCAATGTATCCAGCAGATCACGCACTGCCATTTAAGTGACCAAGCTAGAGGTTGCGAGGGAGCAGTTTTTGGGTGAACAATTGTCCAGTTTTTGGTTGCGAGGGAGCAGTCAATTGTCCAGTTTTTGCGAGGGAGCGTGCAAAAAGCGAGCTAGGTGTGGGATCTGTGTTCTTAGACGGTCCAATTCAAGAGTGAAAGAAAAATTGTCCGAGGGTTGGATTGAGTCAAGAGTTTGAAAAGAACAGATTAGGCGTTGTAGGTGATATGCTATTCGTTTTGTAATTGACGAGATATCTAAATAAACCGAATATCCGTCTTTCACAAATCCTTCCAGCGGATACTCGAAGATGGTGGTTTTACTCAGTGCTTGATTAGCATTGGGGTTTCCACTTTAAATCGTAAGAGTTCGTAATTTATAGTATTTAACCTTATTTTAATTCCGCTTCTATTTCTTTGTTACATGCTGCTATACCTCTCGGGTCACCCAAAACTGAGTTACTCGACAGGGTACACTAACTGACGATCCAACAATTGGTATCAGAGCCAGGCGCTCTAGATTTTGAAGTTAGCTTTTCAGAAAAATGGCCTCGAGCAATTCAATCAATGATTCCTTATGGAAACCCCCTATGCTGAACCCTAGAGAATATGATTGGTGGACTCAACAGATCGAAGCACATATTTGCTCATTGGATGGACAGTTACGGACGGTAATTGAGCAAGGACCAATACCCATCAAGGATGCTACAGATCCAACTAAGGATAAAAAGAGAGAAGACTACAAAGATGAGGACTACAAGGCCTTGGAGAAAAATAATCGCGCTAAGAAGGTGCTCTATGCTGCTCTCTCTCCCGGAGATCTCAAGAAGTCATGATATATAAGACAGCCAAGGAGATCTGGGATGGATTGTATGGAAGAAATGAGGATATCAAGAGAAACAGAATATTGGCTGCATCCAAGGACTATGAGAACGCCTTGCAAAGGAAGTCAGAATCTCTGGAAGACTCTACACCCGCTTCCAAACTTACGTTGGACAGATGGAGTTTCTGGGAGAGGAAATACCTGAGAGGAAAGTCCCACACCACTTCCTCCAAGCACTGAATTCCAAGTGGGATGGCGTTACCCTAGCCCTTCAGGCGCAAAGCAACATAAAGAGGATTAGCCTTGAGGAACTGGTGGCTAAAGTATAGAGCCACACTGGAATCATTGAAAGGAAGATTGCTAGGCGTGAACCTGAACGCTCCAAATCCATTGCGCTCCAGATAGAGAGGGCATTTAACATCGCTCAAAATGACCAGCTAGATGAGGATGACGAGGATGAAGAAACTGCTCTCATGACCAGAGCTTTCAGAATGGCTACTCTCAGAGGAAACAAAGGTCCTCCCAAGGTTAAACCGGATCAAAAGCTTGGAAGACCGGATGATAAGGATTTGGTATGCTATCACTGCCAGAAGAAAAGACATTGCTCGTTAGATTGTAGAAGTAAGAAGAGAGGAGAACCACCAGCACAGAAGACCAGACAAGCAATGCTTACCTCATGGGGAGAGTTGGATCCAGACAGTGACGAAGAAACACTTGCGAGGGAAGGCTGCTTAATGGCTGGGTCAGGCACCTCTAAGGTAAATCATTGTGACAAATTTGATGATTTAGACTATTTTGACTCTGACTATATTGAAGTCATAAGAGTACTTTTATGAAGAATGACAAGCTGAAAAAGACCATCATAAAGAAAGATGAGAAAATAACTGAGGAGGAATAGAAAATTCAAGAGTGGGTTGAAAAGGCTATGGAACTGGAAGAAGAAAGGACTCCACACAAACACCAGTGCGTCACCTGTGAGGAAAGGAACATCGAAGCAATAACTCTTCGGGATAAAGTGACTCAACTGGAATTTGATAACGCGGAGTTACTTCACTCTTTGCAAAATGCTAGAGCTAGCGAGGAAGAGATAAGAGAAAGGCTGATCAAAGATCAAGCTGCTCTTAGATTAAAGGAGGAAAGCAAGAACTTTGCAAAAAGGTTATCAGATCTGGAATAGGATACACCGAAGGAGACACACTAGACTCTTCAACTAAGTTAGCAAGAACCGAACCTGGAGAGGAACCCTGCACTGATGCTGGTCAAAGCTCTCATGGAAAGGTGAAGGCTTGGAGATTGGACTATCCTACTGAGTAGTCTGTTCCTTTTGAAGCAAAGAAAGCATATCAATTTTGGAGGAGACAGAATATGAACCAGCACCCTCCCAAGATAGATCTCTTGGCCCATAAGAACAATAAGTCAGTTCCTACTGGTAAAAGTAAATATGTGGCTCTGAAATGTTATCGAGTATGTTGGCACTGTGGAATGGAAGGACACTACAAGAGAGACTGTCACAAATGGAAAGGGATAGAGGAAAAGGTCCAACAAACCTACGGGAGAACTATGCCAAAGAAGTCCAGGACTCCGCTAGTGGAAACTCGACGGAGAACACACATAATTCCCGCTCAAGGAACTCAACAGAAATACTTTCAACTCAACCTTATGAAACCATGAAGGGGAGAGCCTCAAAATACCCCGAAAATCAAAAATTGACTTATCTGATGCTTACTGTACTTGTATTATGTCTTCTAAACCTAGCAAACCCAAGCTTGTTAGGGTACGTAAAGATTAACTCTCCTTTTGCAGGTGAGAGTGATGAGGCGTATTAATACGACTCGTTAAACCGTTTAAACCCAACTATTTCAGGATGTTTTTATGTGCATAGTTACTTTTTAGTGTCGTTTGCATTTCAGGTGTTCGGAATACATGAAAAGAGACTCGTGACTTAAAATGGTGTTAGAGAGCTGAATGCGAAAATCGACATTGAATTGAGTGTGCATCTCAGTAGGTTGCGCGCCCAAAGAAGACTTTAGGGTTGCGCGTCAGAAGCGTAATGTCTTCTCTGGGCGCGCGGCTTAATGTAAGCGTGCGGCACGAAAAGTTGATGACGTCAGCATCGGCCCGCGGCCCGAAATCAAATTTTGAAGCCTAATCTCAATTAGGGTTTCAAACGTGGAAAAGAGACAGAAGTTTTGGAATGGACGAATGGGCGGATATTGGGAGAGAGACGAAGTCTTGCGTGAGTAGTGTTTTCCGTCGGTGAACAGTGATCGCTGGGTGAACAGTGCTCGTGAACAGTTTTTCATTCCTTTTAATTTAATGTGTTTTTCGGTCATGACTACGAGTAGCTAAATTTCTGTTTCAGTTAGTGACATACATGTTTGAGAATCGAATTTAATGCCCGTTTCTATTCAATTCTAGTTCTGGATCTTAAATTGCATGAATTGTATTTTGTGGTTAGCGTATATTTTCTCGTGAAACTAATCCAATTATCAATTCTGATTATTTATGCTTGTCGAAACTTTGTCGTGTAAACAAGTAGTAAAATCCAGGTTTAGTATCACCTTTGTCGGGGTACTCTACATTATTATCTTTGTCGGAAATGACCACATGCTTGATTAGAATCGCAATCTTTATAAGTCAATGATAATAGTCACTATTGAATTCCCTGGGCTGAATACCTCTCTTAATTGTTTTTCACGTTTACTTACTTTCGTTCTTACGACAACTTACTTAAACCTCCTTTAGTTTAAAATTCACAGGAAATCGCTTCACAGTCAGTTCTCCTGGGTTCGACCCTTGCTTACCGCTACACTAGCTAGAGATTGAAAATATAAATTACAAATTTGGCGCACACAACGACGCATGTCAGAGAGCGATGAAAGAACCTTAGTATATTGATAGTGCATGCTCAAGACATATGATGGGAAACCAAGGATGGTTCATCAATATTCAAGATATTTTCGGAGGATACATATTCTTCGAAAACAAGGGCAAAGGAAAGGTAATCGGTATAGGAAAGGTAATTATTTCTGATAAGATTCACAGTGATGACGTAAGTTTAGTTGAGAACCTTCATTATAACCTTTTGAGTGCATCTTAGTATTTCCGGATGGGAAGAACCAGGTTGTCTTTAACTCTAATGAATGTTTCTTGAGATGTTTGAGTACAGGAAAGACCATTCTGCGTGGAGTACGCCGAAATGAACTCTATATAGTAGACCCGCACTTCTCACCTGAAGAGGAAGTCTGTTTGTCAACCATTCATGATGATACCTTGCTATGGCACAGGAGATTTGGACGCGTCTGCCTGAAGTCACTGTCCAAGCTCTACAGGATAGTCTGGTAGATGGAGTGACCAAAGTGGAGAGCAAAATAGACAATGTCTGTGATGCTTGTGCAAGGGGAAAGCAATTGAGATCATCCTTCAAATCCAAGCAAACAGTGAGTACAACTACTCCCCTTGAGAAGATTCATATGGATTTCTATGGCCTTGTGAATATCTTGAGCAGAGGAGGTAACAAGTATATTGCGGTTATTGTTGATGACTACTCTAGATTCACTTGGACATTATTTCTCTCTTCTAAAGGTGAAACTTACACATAATTTGTAGTTTGGCTAAGATTAATTGAAAACAGAACAGAACTACGTGTCACATCTATTAGAACTGACAATGGAACCGAGTTTAGGAACTCAAGATTCATCTCTCTTTGCAAGAGCAAGGGCATCAATCACAACTTCTCTGCTCCTAGAACCCCCCAGCAAAACGGTGTGGTGGAGAGAAGAAATAGAACTCTGGAAAACATGTCGAGGGCAATGCTTGTTGCTAGCTTCATTCCTAAGAACTTATAGGCAGAGGCAGCAAACGCCGCGAGTCACATTTTGAATCAAGCCTCTTTGCGAACCCTGTTAGGGAAGACACCTTATGAGCTGCTGCTTGGAAGGAAACCGAATGTATCCCATCTCAAGGTTTTTGGTAGCAAGTGTTTTGTTCACAATAACGGGAAGAAAAACCTGGGTAAATTTGATCCAAGGAGTGATGAACGTATATTCATTGGCTACTCAACACATTGTAAAGCTTATAAGGTGTACAACAAAAGGCTCGGAAAGGTAGAGGAAAATATACATGTAACCTTTAATAAAAACGTCATGGCGGGTGACCAAGTAAAAGATCCAAGTTTGGAGCTCCTTTTGGAGGAAGACGAGGTTCAGTTGATCTGGAAGGATGACTATATCGACTGTCACCCCAAAGGAACACAAGAAGAAACCCCCGAAGCCATCCCTATCGAGGAAGTCGTCGAACCTGTTCCCCAGGAGGAAGAAGCTAAAGAAGTACCATCTCAAGGGGAACAAGCAAATCTTCCACACAAAGGAAGAGTTACCTGAAACAGAAGTAACTCAACAAATGCTGGACCCAGATCAAAGGGTCACAAGAAGTGGGAGACAGGTTCAACAGCCTACTCGACTATCTGATTATGAATGCTACTCCTCGCAAGAGCAGGTACTTGATACTCCCTCCGATTTAGCATTGTTTAGTGGATGTTTCTCTTGTAGAGCCTAAAACCATAAAGAAAGCCTTAAAGTACCCTGACTGGGTAATCGCCATGCAAAAGGAGTTGCATCAGTTTGAAAGGAACAAGGTATGGAAGCTAGTCTCAGACCAGAGAACCGGAAGGTGATTGGAAAAAAATGGGTCTTTCGAAACAAGATGGATGACAAAAGGGTGATCGTGATGAATAAAGCCCGACTCGTAGTTAAAGGATACAATCAACAAGAAGGAATCGACTACGACGAAAGATTTTGCCCAAGTTTCTAGATTGGAAGCAATCCGGTTACTACTTGTTTACTCTACCTACCATGGCTTTACTTTGCAATAGATGGATGTTAAGATGGCATTCTTCAATGGGGAACTCAAGGAGGATGTGTATGTGAGCCAAACTCCTGATTTTGAGAACATTGTGATGATGCGGTATGGCAGTGTTTGACAAAACCAGCACAAGTGAACAAGCAGCTGAACAAGATGCTGCTATAGCCGAAGTTCAGCTTTTGTGAACAAGACCAGTGAACAAGGAGCAGCTGTAGCAGGAGAAAGCTATAGCAGGAGCTTGTTTAGAAGAGCTGTAGCGTCTGTCCGTGCAGCAGCAATGTGGGTTTTGGAAAGAAGGTGTGGCAGTCAATCTAAGAGCATCAGGAGAGTTTCTAAGTTGCTGAAGAGAATATTCCAGTGGAGATTCCTAGCTGGAGAAGAAGATTTGATTGTGGGAGATTTGAATCTCAAATCAAATCTAATCTCCTAAAAATTAGGAGATATTGATATTGCTAAGGGAATTGCTAAATCCTGATAATGATGGCAGTGGGACTTAATGGAGACTCTTCAGAGTAATGATGGTGGATCGAAGCTAAGAGAGAAAACACGAGAGTTACACAGAAGTTCAACAGAGAGTGAATCTGTGCGGGCGAATCTTCGATCATCACCGAGAGCAGAGCGTGAGCGCAGAACTGAGGTGATTGAGACAGTGGGTGATCAGGACTTGCAGAGTCTGATCACAGCTTGATCGGGAGACCAATTCAGAGCAGCAGTGCTTGTTGGTGGATCAAGGAAGGCAGCGAAGGGATTTTCGAGTGGAGGGACTCGGGCAATCGATCGAAGGCCAGCTCTTGCAAGTGACAGGAGGTCACTGAGTGAGGGGGAGTATTCCAGAGTGTGCAGCGCTCGTGGAATCGTTCGAACGGCTCGGCGGAAGGCTTCAGAGCGACGCGGACAGTTTGTGCATTAGCTGTATGCTACAGCAGATGCTATAACAACCCTGCAGAATCTGAGTATTGTTTAGAATAGGCTGAGTTTCGAGGAGACAGTAGCTATTCTAGATAGATATCAGTAGAGGGTGTGCAGACACAAGTCAGAGCCTGTTCTGATTGTGTACGTGGATCCACTTGTGGTTGAATAGCATAGGTTGCGTGGGTTGTAACCGTGTGTACTTGGAAACCTTTAGATTAGTGGATTGAGGACTGAGAAGAGTCCTCCCCAGACATAGGCAATTTGGCTGAACTGGGTGAACAAACCTTTGTCCTTGTTCTTTCCTGCTGAAACAGTTTCTGGGTGAACAAGAGTGTGCTGTAGCAACTGCTTGTTCACAAATCTGTTTATCAGAGGCGCTGCGAATTTCAATTGGTATTAGAGCCGGAGCTCAACACGCAGAGTAAAAAATCTTACATCGCCTCTGAAGAAGTCAATGAACAATGAAGGAAGGACAGAGCATGAGCAGGCCTCCATTGTTGGAAGAAAGAAACTATGGTTATTGGAAGGCTAGGATGAAGGCCTTTCTCAAAGCCGTTGATGAGAAGACCTGGAGAGCTATCGTGGTCCAGTGGTCTCCTCCGATCAACATGGATGAACAGGGAGTTACACGGATAAAACCTGAAGAACAATGGACTGCTGAAGAGGGAGCTGCAGCAACTGGTAATTCAAAGGCTCTGAATGCTATCTTTGCTGCGGTTGATGCTAACAATTTCAGGTTGATATCAAAATGTGATATGGCCAAGCAAGCTTGGGAAATTCTACAAATTGCCCATGAAGGAACTGATAGAGTAAATCTGTCAAGATTATAGATTATTGCTAAGCAGTTTGAAAATTTGAGAATGCTAGAAGAGGAGACGATCACTGAGTTCAATGCGAAACTGTGTGACCTGGCAAATGAAGCCCATGCTCTTGGAGAACCTATTCCTGAAGAGAAGCTGATTAGGAAGGTTCTCAGATCGTTACCCACAAGATTTGACATGAAAATGACGGCCATTGAAGAAGCTCAAAATGTCAGACACATGAGGTTGGAAGAATTGGTTGGATCCCTCAAACAATTTGAGATGAAGCTGGTTAAAGAATAGCCTACTCCTAAGGAGAATATAGGACTGAAGGCAGAAACAGAAGTGAAGAAGCCATCCCCAGATGATCAGCTGAGTATGCTAGTAAAGAACCTTGGGAAACTCCTAAAGAACATGGACTCAAGAACTGGGCAAAGCTCATCCACACGAAAACAATTCAGAAGAGGTGGAGGAAATCAAAGGAGAGGGAAGGAATCTGCTCAAAATGATGATGAAAAGAGAGACAGAAGAAAGGGCATGAAGTGTTGGAACTGTGAAGGATATGGTCATCGACAAGCCGACTGTACTAGCAAACCAATGAAGAAGGTCGAGCAGAAAAATGCATTTTCTGCCAGCGGAAGTGAAGACGAGACAGATCTGAGTGAAGATGAATGCAACATGGTCAGATACAGATCAGTCAGGAAAGGCAGAAAAACACAAGGTAAGGTGGATCAGCTCCTGCTACAGCAATCCCTGTATCACCATGTCAAGACACTATTAAAGTATAAAAGATGCCATAGCTGCGGGCTCAAAGGTCACATTAAGAGGAACTGTCCATCAGCATATCGTAGAAAGGGGTCAGCCAGAAAAACAATCAAGCACAAATATGGGAGAACTCAGCATCTTGCTCTTGTCAGCACAGCAAGTTCCACGAACAGGGTTAGCTGGTATTTTGACAATGGCTGCTCGGGGCATATGACGGGAGAAAGATCATTTTTGAAGAATATAACTCCCTGCTTAGAACAACAGGTAAAGTTTGGAAATGGCCTGAGGGGAAGAGTTCTAGGAAAGGGAACACTGTCAGTTGAAGGGAAGCCCGAACTAAGCAATGTTGATCGCGCGTCGTTGTACGCGTCAAATATAATCCTTCCTCTTCCACTAGTACAGCGGTAAAGTAAGGGTCGATCTCCACAGGGAGCAAGTGGTTCAGTTTTAGCCAGTAACCTACACTTATGAAATTGGGGGGTGAGTGATTGGTTTGCGCGATGCGCGAGTAAACAGTGGTATCGTAACGCAGGAAATTGCACTAGACGTGCGCAGGCAATAGAGATTAAGTACTATGACTATGAGAAGTATCGGCGCAGACAATCCTCTATGAGTGTATTCCTTATCATCGACTCTAAATGTTTATAGTTTGGGTTGCTAATGTTAGTGTCCGATCAAGGCTTCCTAACATGTGCGCATGTTCCGATCAAAGTTCATGTGCTATTAATTCTTACACTAGACTAAACAACTACGAATCCGATCAAGGTAGTAATTGCCTATCCTAGCGCGTTACTCCTAGTTGGCACCGTCAGGCTATTCAACTAGTTTAACAAACAACAACAAGCAACAAGAGTAAGATTGCGGTTCAAGGCTTCCCCTACTCATGTAACAAGCTGCCAGTAATGTGCACAGAATTAATATAAGCAAGCAAGCTATGCATTAGGCGCAAGTCTCAAAGGAAATACTCATAGATTCATGTCCAACCGATACTAAGCGTTTAGCTAGACATGCTAGTGGTAAACATCATAGAAACAGTAATTAATAGCTAAAGTGTCCAAGAAAACAATAGCAAACAGTGCGTGCAGGTTGCAGTCTTGGCTGGCGCAGTCGGCTGGCGCAGGTCCTCTCAACAAGCTCGTGTGTTTTCCAGTTCTGCCGCTCTCTCCTCTGATCTGGCGAAGATGGATGGTGTAATATGTATGAATCTCTCTCTCAAACCCTAGCCTTCCTCTCCTTTATATACTGCTCAGAGGCTCATCCTTGGCAACTTCCTAATCTGGTCGTGTCAGGATTTGGAAATACCATCATCTGCGCCTGGCGCACGGCAACTGCTTAGCGCACCGTTGTCGACTCTGCCGATTCTTCTGTTTGCGCCGCTAGCTCCGCAGGCTGTGTGATGCGCGTCCTAAACGCTGCCTGTTAGCGCGTATCCGACTTAGGCCTTCATTTTGCCCTGAAATACAAAAACACTGGAAACCAGTAATCTTGTACATAAAATAATGCAAACAAGCATAGGGTTATGATCTAAATAATGCGTATAAATAGGCTCTATCAAACCCCCCACACTTGCCCCTTGTTCGTCCTCGAACAAGCACTCAAGCACGGATACTACTACCTCTCTGGAGTCTAGCGCACAGTCTTGCACTCTGGCGCGATCTGCACTACTGAACACCTTGCGCTGCACTACCACCTGCGCACATCTGCTCTCAACAGTTTAAGTATAAGGATTTCGCAATTCATTACCACTCAGCTGGGGTGAAAATCATTTCGGATGGCTGGGAGATAGCTCTCTATAGGCGCCAGGTTGTCAGTTCTCACTTCGAGGATGGGTATATGGTTAACAGCGCCAGCTTCTTCACGCGCGTGATTCTTCCGCGCACTTCCTGGGAACTCAAGCCTTTTGATGATTTTCTTTGGATTTTGCGCTCGCTGGTACTTGTGCGCATGCTGATTCTTTTGTAGCGCATATCATCTGCCGGTATTTTTTCCTTTTGTACAGCTTTGTCTTTGATTCCTATCTTTCCCAGAACGGTTCCAGTCTCGGCCTCCGGATAACAGCTATGGAACACCGCCCCGCTCTCCCTCCTTGGTCTGTCTGCGCAGGTTGGCGCACGCGTTTACACCCGCGCCCGCCTTCCTAGGCTCGACTTCCAGAGGGAAGGTGGTCTGTTTTCCCACCTCGCCACGCTTTGGGTATCTCGCCTTCGGCATCTGCGTGACTGAGCGCACTCTCTTGTTCCGAAGGTCGCGAAGCGCCGGCCTCCACTCGCGCTCTCGACCATATACCTCTCCTCTGAAGCGCGAGCGACTACCCGCCTCTCTAGAGCGTTTCTGTCAACTCCACATCCCCTGTATATCCCAACTAACAGGAGCAGAAAAATGAAAAAATATACTAAAAATAGTTGATAGCGCACGGCGCAAAATGGGTAGCGCAAACAAGCTGAACAGTGCGCGCAGCCCGCACTCAAGCGCACTACTGCTACTGTTTCCTTCAATTAAACTAAGCTACACTAAAAATGCTAAAAAAACGTGAAATGTACATGTAACGCTCCCCCCCCACACTCCCCCCTCGCGGCCTCTGCTGCTTGCGCACTGCTTTCTGCTCTTGGCCGCGGAACTCTGGCCGGCTGCTGGCGGTAGCACCACTCCAATGTGCCATCTTCCTTCACGGCTACCGCCCTGATCTGCAGCATGTGGGCGCGGTCCAGAGGGACGGCCGGCACCAATGTGTGCTCTGGCACCTCGGGCTCTCCATGTAACGCCCGCAGCAGGTGCGTAATAATACCTCCGCAAGTCAGCGGCCCCTTGGTGCTGACTCGGCTCTAGTGGTGCACCATGTTCAGAACAAAGAGCACCCTCTTCCCATAATAAAACCCCTTTAAGATCTCCATATCCAGCAGACTGATCTTCGGCGCACCATTAAAGCGCCCAATGATGGCATAGGTGACCAGGCGCCACAAGTAGAACATCCACGGGTCACGCAGCTCTGGTCCCCTGCTGCGCCCCGCGGCAAACACTGGCCCGGTAGCCATCTCGCGCCAAGCCTCCTGGTTGGTGTGCGCGTCTACGTCAGCTTCTCGCACCCTAGCGCACCTCAATGGGCGCTTCAGCCTCTTGGCCGAGGCGATGTACCACACCCCTCGGTGCCGGTACCTTATCTCCATCTCTCCTGGCTCTAATGATGCCAGGAACTCGCAGGTGTCCTCCCTGTCTGCGGCGCTGTTGAGTTCCAACAGCGCCTCCCAGCCCGCCAGCGCGAGCCTTTCCAAAATGAAGTCCTCCAAACCGACTTCCCGCAGGAACTCCCGACTGATGCACGGAGTTCCGTACATCTCGAGCCTCAGGAAGGCCGCGTACATGCTGGCGAAGCGAGCTGGGGTAGCTTGGTCCTCGGCAGGCTGCATGTTTCTGGTCAACTCTGGTCAACACTCCACAAACACTCCAAAAAAATCCAAACTCCTCTGAATGCCCTGAAACTCTCACCAATGGAGCGCCTACTGCTCGCCTACAAAACCCTCTAAACAGTACTCCAATCGGCGCACTCTAGCCTGGTGAGATTTCAAAACCCTAGAACACTCCTCCACCGCACAAACCCTACTAATCGTGCTCAAATCTGGGGGAAAGGTTACCTGAGGGGAGTGCGGCTGTGTGCTCTGCAAATCTCTCTAAACTGGAGCTGGGATGGGCGCCGGACAGCGGGCGGAGGTGTGAAGGCGGGAGCTGCTGGTAACGGTCGAGTGTGAAAAGTGCTGAAATTTTCTAAGTCCTGTCCTTATATACCCCTGTGACTGGCGCAGCGGTCCTGCGCACTGAAGTGCGCACGGACCGGCGCACTGCTGCTGACTAAACACTACAAGACCTAAACTAACTAAAAGACACTAGAAAGACTAAAAGAAAGACACATAAAAGTAAAATGAGTCGGGTTACCTCTCGACAAGTGCCTTTGTTTAACGTCGTTGGCTCGACTGTACCTTGTTACGTGCCCAAATGTGTGCCAGCGACCTCCCCCACTCTTGCTCCTGAGTGACCCTGCGCTTGTGCATGTGCTGTGTTCTGCTTGGTCCTGCGCAAAGGGTGAGAAGGGTAGTCAACATGGATAATATGTGAGAAGTCTGCAGTAACGAGGGTAGATGAAGAGGAAGAAGAAATGTGAGCAATAGTTTCCAGTTCTCCCTCTGGTGCATCTGGTGGTGCCTCTGGCGCAGTAGCTGGTGCATCTGTTATCTCAGGTTCTGCCAACTCAATGTCGCGCACTGTGTCGTCCCAAGGTTTTCTAGATACCGTTTGACTCTCTGCCCATTGACCTGAAAACGATGCCGGTGCTCGTTTTCTAACTCGATTGTTCCATAGGGGAAAACCTTGATGACTGTGTACGGTCCTGTCCATTTGCTGCGCAGCTTTCCAGGCATGAGCTTCAGGCGTGATGAGAATAATAATACCTGGTCTTCTGGCTCAAAAGTGCGTCTGAGGATATGCTTGTCATGAAACGCCTTTGTCCGTTCCTTGTAATCGCGCAGTCCCTCATAGGCATCCAGGCGCAGCTCTTCTAATTCGCTCAGCTCAAACGCGCGCTCCTTTCCAGGCTCGTCTAGGTTTAGGTTGCAAATGCGTAAGGCCCAATATGCTTTGTGTTCTAACTCTACTGGCAGGTGGCATGCTTTTCCGTAGACCAACCGAAACGGTGAAGTCCCGATTGGTGTCTTATGCGCAGTGCGGTATGCCCACAGCGCATCGTCCAAGCGCTGGCTCCAATCCTTGCGCGATGGTCTCACAGTCTTCTCCAGGATACGCTTGATTTCTCTGTTAGAGACCTCGGCCTGTCCATTTGTCTGAGGATGATAAGCAGTGGACGTCTTGTGGCGCACCCCATAATGCTTGAAAACTTGCGCCACGATCCTGTTGCAAAAGTGCGTCCCCTGGTCGCTGATGATTGCCTTAGGCACCCCGTACCTACAAAAGATGTTAGTTTTCAGAAATTCAGCGACCGTCTTACCATCATCCTCCCGTGTGGCCTTAGCTTCGACCCATTTGGAGACATAGTCCACCGCGACCAATATGTACTCGTATCCTGCAGACGGAGGAAATGGCCCCATGAAGTCAATTCCCCATATATCAAACACTTCATCCACTAGAATTGGCGTCTGCGGCATCTCGTTGCGCGCTGATATGCCTCCTGTGCGCTGGCACCTGTCACAATTCCTGCAATAGCCATATGCGTCTCTAAACAGGTGCGGCCAATAAAATCCGCAGTCCAGGACCTTCCTGCTGGTGCGCTTGGGACCAAAGTGTCCTCCACATGCGTGCGCATGACAAAACATCAAAACAGAGTTAAATTCATGGTCAGGCACACAGCGCCTCAATATCTGATCTGGTCCTATTCTAAGCATATAAGGATCATCCCAAATATAATGCTTGGACTCATGTTTCAATCTCATGCACTGGGTTTTATTGAAATGCGGAGGAAACGTACCTGTGACCAGGTAATTCGCAATGTGCGCATACCATGGTACCTTACCTGTCAGCGCCATCAGATGTTCGTCAGGAAATGTCTCAGTGATCTGCCCTGTCTCCTCCTCCCTCACGATCCTGCTCAGGTGATCCGCAACTGTGTTCTCTATGCCCTTCTTATCCTTGATCTCCAGGTCGAATTCCTGCAGTAGGAGCACCCAGCGCATCAGGCGCGGCTTAGTTTCTTTCTTGGACATTAGATAGCGGATGGCAGCATGGTCTGTGTATATGATGACCCTAGCGCCTAGAACATATGCACGGAACTTCTCTAGCGCAAACACAATTGCCAGAAGCTCCTTCTCCGTGGTGGTGTAGTTCCTCTGCGCAGCGTCCAGTGTGCGCGATGAATAATAGATGGCGTGCGGTTTCTTGTCCACTCGCTGCCCCAGAACTGCACCAACTGCATAGTCGCTTGCGTCGCACATCAGTTCAAATGGCAGGTTCCAGTCTGGTGCGCGCATCACTGGCGCACTGGTCAGCGCTTCCTTCAGCTTATCAAATGCGGCCCTGCACTCATCAGTAAAATCGAAGAACACATCCTTTTGCAAGAGGTTAGACAGGGGAATACAAATTTTAGAAAAATCATTTATAAAACGCCTGTAAAATCCGGCATGGCCTAAGAATGACTTCACATCGCGCACGTTTGTGGCATAAGGTAGATAAGAAATAAGGTCTATCTTAGCTTTGTCTACCTTGATCCCCTCCTCTGAGATGATGTGTCCTAGCACTACACCATGCGTTACCATGAAATGACATTTTTCATAATTAAGCACTAGGTTCTTAGAAATGCAGCGCGCTAAGACCTTATCTAGATGAGTTAAGCACGCATCAAAGGTACCTCCATATACAGTAAAATCATCCATGAACACTTCTATGCATATACCAATCATATCAGAGAAAATGCTCATGACAAGGCGTTGGAACGTACCTGGCGCGTTACACAGCCCAAATGACATGCGCCGAAACGCAAATGTACCGAACGGGCAGGTGAACGTGGTCTTCTCCTGATCCTCCGCAGCTATGGGTATCTGGTTGTACCCTGAATATCCATCCAAGAAACAAAAATAAGGTTTACCTGCTAATCTGTCCAGCATCTGATCCATAAAGGGTAGCGGGAAATGGTCCTTGCGCGTTACTGCGTTAAGCTTCCTGTAGTCGATGCACATGCGCCATTGATCGCGCGTCGTTGTGCGCGTCAAATATAATCCTTCCTCTTCCACTTAGTACATCGGTTAAGTAAGGGTCGATCTCCACAGGGAGCAAGTAGTTCAGTTCTAGCTAGCAACCTACACTTACGACAATGGGGGGTGTGTGAGTGATTGAAATACGCGATGCGCAAGTGAACAGTAACTAGTGTAACGCAGGAAATTTGCACTAGACGTGCGCAAGCAGTAGAGATTAAATACTATGATTATGAGAAGCATTGGGCAGACAATCCTCTATGAGTGCATTCCTTATCATCGACTCTAAACGTCTATAGTTTTCGGTTTACTTGGGCTAGTGTCCGGTCAAGGCTTTCTAACACGTGCGCATGTTCCGTTCAAAGTTCATGTGCTATTAATCCTTAGAACATAGACTAAAACAGCTGCGAATCCGTTCAAAGTAGCAACTGATCACCCTAGCTCGTTACTCCTAGTTGTCACCGTAAAGCTATCAACTAGTTTAACATATGACAAGCAAGCAACACAAGTAAGATTGCGGTTCAAGGCTTCCCCTACTCATGCAACTGGCTGTCTCCGTGTGCACAGGATTAATACAAGTAGTAAACTATGCATTAAGCTCAAGTCTCAAAGAAAATACATCATAGATTCATGCCCAACCAACACTAAGAGTTTAGCTAGACATGCTACTGATAAACATCATAGAATAGTAAATAATGACTAATGTGTCTGAGAAAACAGAAGCAAACAGTGCGTGCAGCTTGTCTTCTCGGCTGGCGCAGTCGGTCTGGCGCAAATCCTCTTCAACACGTCCGTGTGTTTTCCAGTTCTGCTGCGCAGTGCCTCTTGGTGATCTCTGATGCGTCTCCAGAAGGTCTCTTGTTTCTCCTCTCTGTTGCCCTAGCCTTCCTCTTGTTTATTTACTGCTTGGGAAGCTCACTTTTTGGCAACTTCCAAATCTGGTCACGTCAAGATTAGGCAATACTGGACTTTGCGCTTGGCGCACGGCATCGGCTAGCGCACCTCTGCTGACTCTCGCCAACTTCTCTCCTGTTTGTGCTGCTAGCTTCGCAGGCGGATCTTTCACTCCTAGAACGCTGCCTGTTAGCGCGTATCCGACTCAAAGACTCATTTTGCCCTGTAATATAAAAACACTAGAAACGAGTAATCTTGCTCATAAAATATTGCAAACAAGCATAGGGTTATGATCTAAATAATTCGTACAAATAGCCTCTATCAAACCCCCCACACTTGCCCCTTGTTCGTCCCGAACAAGCACTGAAGCGCGGATACAATTACCTCTTCTGGAGTTTAGCGCACAGTCTTGCACTCTGATGCAAATGCACAATTGCTCAACTCGTACTGCTCTATCACCTGCGCACAACTGCACTCAACAGTTCTAATATAATAATTTCGAAATTCATTACCTCTCAGCCGGGATGAAGATTTTTGGATGGCTGGGAGATAGCTCTTCTTAGGCTCCAGGCTGCCAGCTCCTACTCCGAAGATAGGTATATGGTGGATAACGCAGCTTCTTCCAGTGCGTGATTCGTCCGCGCACTTCCTGGGAACCTGAGCTTTCTGATGATTTCCTTATGGTCTTTGCGCATGCTGATTCTTTTGTAGCGCGTATCATCTGCTGGTATTTTTCTTTTGTACAGCTTTCTCTTTAATTTCTTACATTCCCAGAGCAGTTCCAGTCTCAGCCTTCGGATAGCAGCTATGGAACTCGCCCCGCTCTCTCTCCTTTAGTCTGTCTGCGCAGGTCAGCGCACGCGTTTACATCCGCGCCTGCCTTCCTTAGCTCGATTTCCAGAGAGAAGGTGGTCTGTTTTCCCACCTCGCCACGCTATGGGTATTTCGCCATTGGCATCTGCGTGACTGAGCGCGCTCTTTTGTCCCGAAGGCTGCGAAGCACCGGCCTCCACTAACGCTCTCGACCATATACCTTGCCTTCGAAGCAAAAGCGACTAACCGCCTCTCTGGAGCATTTCTGTCAACTCCACATCCCCTGCATATCCCAACTAAAAGGAAAAAAATGAAAAAAATTATACTAAAACAGTAGATAGCAGCGCACGCAATATGGATAGCGCACAACAAGCTGGAGCGCATGCGCATCCTGCACTCTAGCGCACTACTGCTACTATTCTCTTTAACTTAAACTAAGCTACACTAAAATGCTCAAAAACGTGAAAAGTGAATGTAACGCCCCCCCCCTCCCCACACACTTGAACAGAGACGTGTCCCCACGACTCACGCGCAAGCGCATGGAGAGCGCACGCATGCATGTAATGCAAAAATAAAGAACATAAGAACAAAAACAAATAGTCACACAGCATAAACGATAGCACAGGGTCACAAAATATGCGGCACAAATATTCAGCACATAATATCCAATAAGACGCAGCAAAATAAAAGACACCACCCTAAAGAAAACTAATGCTGCTGCCCCTCGGCCTTAGAAGTCCTCCGAGCTAGACGCAGCTGCTGAGCCAAGCGCCTCATCCTCTGAAGAATCTGTCACGTAGTCGGTGTCGGAGGCTGGTGGCACTATGGTGAGGGGGTCAGGTGGCGCTACGAGGTCGTCCTCGGAAAGGGAATCCCAAATGGAATCGGAGTCTACGCTGGGATAGGCTATGGGGGACTCCGGAACAGAAGGCCGGGCAGGGGGAACTGCTGCGCTGGTATTGGTTCTGGTTCAGGGGTGGGTGTTGCTGCGGGGGCTGCCGGTGCTGGTGCTGGTGGTGGTACTGGAGAGGGTTCTGCTGGATGGACGGGGGCTGCTGAGGTTGCTGGGGCTCGGGTAGGAGGGCTGGCTAGGGGGACCCGGAGGTGGCCGGTGCAGGCTGAGGAGAGGGGGAATCGCGTCTCCAAATCTCCACCCGGATGGTGGACTCATACTTAAATCCGCCCCCTCTGGCGCTAAGTATTCGAGCACACGCATGACGTTGAACATCATGCGCTGCTCGGCGGTTGCTGCCTCGGGCGCCTCCTCAGCCTCAGTCCTTGGGCGCTTGCTACGTGCACGAGGGGGAGAATCCTCGATGGAAATGGTCACTGGCTCCCCTTGTGGTGCACGGGCCCTCTGGTGCGCTCCAGTCTGCGCCCGGGTCCTTGGGCGCCTGACCAAAGGCACCTCTGGTTCTGAGGCCTCATCCTCCTCCATGTCCTGCGCGGCTGCTGCGCCCTGCGCACTGCTTTCTGCTCTGGGCCGCGGAACTCTGGCCGGCTGCAGGCGGTAGCACCATTCCAACGTGCCATCTTCCTTCAGAGCTACTGCCCTGATCTGCAGCATATGGGCGCGATCGAGAGGGACAGCCGGCACCAAAGTGTGTTCTGGCACCTCGGGCTCTCCATGTAATGCCTGCAACAGGTGCGTTATGACTCCTCCGCAAGTCAGCGGCCCCTTCTTGCTGACGCGGCTCCAGTGGTGCACCATGTTCAGGATAAAAAGCACCTTCCGCCCATAGTACAGCCCCTTCAAAATGGCCAAATCCAGGAGGCTGATCTTCGGTGCGCCGTTGAAACGGCCAATGACCGCATAGGCGACCATGATCCACAAGTAGAACAGCCACGGGTCGCGCAGCTCGCGGCCCCTGCTGCGCCCCGCGGCAAAGGCTGGCCCAGTCGCCATCTCGCGCCAGGCCTCCTGGTTAGTGTGCGTGTCTAAGTCCTCGTCACGCACCTTGGCGCACCCGAACGCGCGCCTCAGCCTCCTTGCCGAGGCTATGAACCAAACACCTCTATGTCTGTACCTGATCTCCTTGTCTCCTGCCTCCATAGACGCTAAAAACTCGCACGTGTCCTCTTGGTCAGATGCGCTGTTGAGTTCCAACAGCGCTTCCCAGCCTGCGAGCGCCAGCCTCTGCGCCACGAGGTCCGCTAGTCCAACCTCGCGCAGGAACTCTCGGCTGATGTACGGGGTCCCGTACATTTCCAGGCTTATAAACGCTGCATACTTGCTGGCGAACGCAGCTGGGGTCTCCTGGTCCTTGGCAGGTCTCCTGATGCGCTAGGGCTGCGGTCAACTGTGGTCAACACCCTCAACAACTTCAAAAATCCAAACTGCACAGAAATCCCTGAAATTCTCACCGAAGGAGCGCCTACTGCTCGCCTACACAACGCACTAAACAATACTCCAATCGGCGCACTCTACCCTGGTGCGATTTCAAAACCCTAGAAAACTTCTCCTCCGCACAAACCCTAACGGAAGCTGCTCAAATCGGGGGGAGAGGTTACCTGGGGGTAGTGCGGCTGTGTGGTCCTCGAATCACTCTAAACGGACGCTGGGTTGGGCGCTGATCGACGGGCAGAGGACTGAAGGCGGGGGCTCGTGTGCAACGGTCGAGTGAAAAGTGCTGGATTTTTTTTCCTAAGTCCTGCCTTATATACTCCCCTGGCTAGCGCATCTGACTTGCGCAGTGCTAGGCGCACGGTCTTGCGCACTACTGCGTGACTAAAAAACTACCAAGTCCGAAACTAGCTAAGAAAAAAAAACTCAAAGAAAAACAAAACAAGTAGAAAATAAAATATGCAAAAGTAAAACGTGTCGGGTTACCTCCCGACAAGTGCCTTTGTTTAACGTCGTTGGCTCGACTGTACCTCGTTACGTGCCAAAATGTGTGCCTGCGACCTCCCCCACTCTTGCTTCTGAGTGTTCCTGCGCCAATGTGTGTGTTGCGATCTCATTGGTCCTGCGCAAAGGGTAAGATGGGAAGTCAGCATGTGATAAATTATGCGTAACGAGGGCAAATGCAGAGGAAGAAGAGATATAAGCAATAGGTTCCAGTTCTCCCTCTGGTACATCCGGTGGTGTGTCTGGCGCAGCAGCTTGCGCATCTATTATCTCTGGTTCGGCCAAGTCAATGTTGCGTGCTGTGCTATCCCAAGGTTCTCCTAAGTACCAATTGACTCTCTGCCCATTAACCTGAAAACGATGCCGGTGCCCATCTTCTAACTCGATTGTTCCGTAGGGGAAAACCTTGGTGACCTTGTATGGTCCCGTCCATTTGCTGCGCAGCTTTCCAGGCATAAGCTTCAGGCGTGATGAGAATAGTAATACCTGGTCTCCTGGTTCAAAAGTGCGTCTGAGGATATGCTTGTCGTGAAAGGCCTTGGTGCGCTCCTTGTAATCGCGCAGTCCCTCATAGGCGTCCAGGCGCAGCTCTTTTAGTTTGTTCAGCTCAAATGCGCGCTCCCTTCCTGCCTCATCCAAGTTCAGGTTGCAAATGCGTAAGGCCCAATAAGCCTTGTGCTCGAGCTCTACTGGCAGGTGGCATGCTTTCCCATAGACCAGACGAAATGGTGAGGTCCCAATGGGCGTCTTATGCGCAGTGCGGTATGCCCATAGCGCATCAGCAAGGCACTGGCTCCAATCCTTGCGCGATGGTCTCACAGTCTTTTCTAAGATGCGCTTGATCTCCCTGTTAGAAACTTCGGCCTGTCCATTCGTCTGCGGATGGTAAGCGATGGACGTCTTGTGGCGCACCCCATAGTGCTTGAAAACTTGTGCCACGACCCTGTTGCAAAAGTGTGTCCCCTGGTCGCTGATTACTGCCTTAGGCACTCCGTACCTGCAAAATATGTTAGTTCTGAGAAAATCAGCGACAGTCTTACCATCATCCTTCCGCGTAGCCTTAGCTTCAACCCATTTGGAGACATAGTCTACTGCCACCAATATGTACTCGTAACCTGCAGATGGAGGAAATGGCCCCATGAAGTCGATTCCCCAAACATCGAACACTTCATCCACCAGAATCGGGGTCTACGGCATCTCATTGCACGCGGATATTCCTCCTGTGCGCTGGCACCTGTCACAATTCCTGCACTGATTATAGGCGTCTCTAAACAGGTGCGGCCAATAGAATCCGCAGTCCAGGACCTTTCTGCTTGTGCGCTTGGGACCGAAGTGTCCTCCGCATGCGTGCGCATGACAAAACATCAAAACAGAATTAATTTCGTGGTCAGGCACGCAACGCCTCAATATCTGATCTGGTCCTATTCTAAGCATGTAAGGATCATCCCAAAGGTAATGTTTGGACTCATGTTTTAATCGCATGCACTGAGTTTTATTGAAATGCGGAGGAAACGTACCTGTGACCAGGTAATTTGCGATGTGCGCATACCATGGTACCTTACCTGTCAGCGCCATCAGATGCTCGTCAGGGAATGTTTCCGTGATCTGCCCTGGTTCCTCCTCTTTCACGATCCTGCTCAGGTGATCAGCAACTGGATTCTCCGTGCCCTTCTTGTCTTTGATCTCCAAGTCAAATTCCTGCAGTAAGAGCACCCAGCGCATCAGGCGCGGCTTGGTTTCTTTCTTGGACATGAGGTAGCGGATAGCTGCGTGGTCAGTGTAGATGATGACTCTTGCGCCTAGAACATATGCTCGGAACTTCTCCAGCGCAAATACAATTGCAAGAAGCTCTTTCTCCGTGGTGGTGTAGTTCCTCTGCGCAGAGTCCAGTGTGCGCGATGCATAGTAAATGGCATGCGGCTTCTTGTCTACGCGCTGCCCCAAGACTGCACCTACTGCATAATCACTTGCGTCGCACATCAGCTCAAACGGCAGGTTCCAGTCTGGTGCGCGCATTACTGGCGCACTGGTCAGCGCTTCTTTCAGCTTATCAAACGCAGCCCTGCACTCATCAGTAAAGTCGAAGCACACATCTTTTTGCAAAAGGTTAGACAGGGGTATACAAATTTTAGAGAAATCTTTGATAAAACGCCTGTAGAACCCAGCATGCCCTAAGAATGATTTCACGTCGCGCACGTTGGTGGCATAAGGTAGATTAGAAATAAGATTTATCTTAGCTTTGTCTACCTTGATCCCCTCCTCTGAAATGATATGACCTAGTACTACTCCGTGCGTTACCATGAAATGACATTTTTCGTAATTTAGCACTAAGTTCTTAGAAATGCAGCGCGCTAAGACTTTATCTAGATGTGTTAAGCATGCATCAAAGGTACTTCCATATACGGTAAAATCATCCATGAACACTTCTATGCATATACCAATCATATCAGAGAAAATGCTCATGACAAGGCGTTGGAACGTACCTGGCGCGTTGCACAGCCCAAAAGACATGCGCCGAAACGCAAACGTACCGAACGGGCATGTGAATGTGGTCTTCTCTTGATCTTCCGCAGCTATGGGTATCTGGTTGTACCCTGAATATCCGTCCAAAAAACAAAAATAAGGTTTACCTTCTAAGCGATCCAGCATCTGGTCCATGAAGGGTAGCGGGAAGTGGTCCTTGTGAACTAGCTTTGGCGCTTGGGTAGCGGGAAGTGGTCCTTGTGAAGGGTAGCAGCCAGTTTGTATGCGCTTGGGAACTAGCTCGCCCTGCGCATTTTCTTCCACTGTGATTCCTCCTTTCTTTGGCACAACATGCACCGGACTGTCCCATTTGCTGTCCGAGATTGGGTAAATGACCCCTGCGCCAAGCAATTTCAGGACTTCCTTTTGCACTACCTCCATCATATTTGGATTCAACCTGCGCTGAGCCTCTCTGGATGGTTTGGCACCATCTTCCAATAGAATCCTATGCATGCACACGTCTGGGCTCACTCCGCGTAGATCGGCAAGTGTCCATCCTATGGCGCGCTGGTTCTTGCGCAGTACCTGCTGTAAGCGTGCCTCCTGCTCCTCTTCTAATCCTTTCTTTATGATCACTGGCAGGGTGTCCTCATCTCCCAAGAAAATGTATTTGAGGTGCTCTGGGAGTTGCTTCAGTTCGATCTTGGGTGCCTGTTCAATAGAGGGCAAGATTTTGTTAGCGGGGCAAATATGAACTATATCACGTACCTGTGTGGGTGCTGGTTCCGCACTGCTCAGCTCTTCCTCTTGCACCTCCAGCTTTGCCTGTGTCAGTAGCTCTGGTCCTACGGTTGCGCTCGCACATTGCGCTTCTGTGACTAAATCGTCAATGCTGTCCATTGCGTGCACTGTAGCGTCCTCATGTGGATGCTGCATCCCCTTGAATATGTTGAAATGGATTTCTTCGCCATCTACCTCCATGGAGAGCGTGCCCCTCCACACGTCTATCTTTGTGCGCGCGGTCATCAGAAACGGCCTGCCTAGGAGGATCTGCGCACCGCTGGCGCTTGATTCACCCTCCATTTCGAGCACATAAAAATCTGCTGGGAACACCAGCTCTCCTACTCGAACTAGGACATCTTCTATCATGCCTGCAGGTTGTTTGCACGATCTATCTGCTAGCTGAATGGTGAGACCTGCAGGCTTTAGTGGTCCAAGGCGTAATGTCGTATATAGGGAATAAGGTAGCAAATTGATGGATGCGCCTAAATCGATCATGCAATTACTCACTGTGGTCTTACCTAGCGTGCATGGAATAGTAAATGTACCTGGATCTCAGCACTTAGGTGGTACCTTTTGTTGCACGATTGCTGAGGCCTGCGCATTTAGCATTACCTGTGCACATTCGCCCTTCCTCCTTTTGTTTGTGCACAGCTCTTTTAAAAACTTTGCATACCTGGGAATCTGCCGAATAGCTTCAATGAGGGGAATATTGATTTCCACCTTGCTGAACAACTCATAAAGCTCCTTGTCCAACGCTTCCTTTCTAGCCAATGGTGCCTGCACAGGGAAAGGTGCAGGTATGTTAGTACAATTTATGTCCTTGTTTCTGGACTGAGTCATACCTGGCATGTTGCCCTGCTGGTTTGTGGCTGGCGCTGCTGGTTGCGTATCTTGCTCTGGTTGCGCATTCTGATCTGCTGGATCCGGGACCTGCGCGGTCTGCTCTGTTCCTACTGTGCGCCCAGTCCTCAGTGTCACTGCATTGACTCCTCCTTTAGGGTTCTGAATCACTTGCGAAGGCAGGTTGCCATCGCTCTTTTTTAGCTCATATACTGTGGTTGCGATCTGTGATAACTGCTTTTCGATGGACTCGAACCTTTTTTCATATTTCTCGTCATTTTTGCGCACTGTGTCTGCTAGCTGCCCCACGATATCTTCTAGGGATCGCCTCGGTTGCTGGTGCGTCATTGCGGCGATGCGGTGGATTGTAGGGCGCAGCTGGTTGCGTCTGCTGTGGCGCGCGCTGATCAGTGGACTGCCTCTGGAAATTGTTCTCTTCCCTCCATCTGAATCCATTTGCGGCAAGCCCAAAGCGCGGCTGATTCTGCCTCTGCGGCCCTCTGTTGTCCCATCCTCCAAGAGCGTTGACATCTCCAGATTCTTCAAAAAGTGTTGGGCATTCATCTGTCTTGTGCTCGGTGGACCTGCAGAGTTCACATACCTTTGGCGCAACTGGTTGTGCGCTCTGCGCACTCA
Source organism: Umbilicus rupestris (assembly GCA_963678935.1). Taxonomy (NCBI): domain Eukaryota; kingdom Viridiplantae; phylum Streptophyta; class Magnoliopsida; order Saxifragales; family Crassulaceae; genus Umbilicus; species Umbilicus rupestris. The sequence goes on from OY787605.1 coordinate 6,950,340, forward strand.
TCAATTTCTGCAGCATGGCCTTCATTTCCTTGATCTCAGCGCTTGTTTCTACCTGATGCACAGAACGAGCACGACTATTTTCAAGCATTAGTTGATGTCTTACCTGCCCAGCAGAGTCTTCTATCAGCTGCCACGCATCCTCTGGGTACATGTTGCAAATGTCCCCGCCTGCGCATGCATTCAGTAGTCGCAGCTCCATGGGAAGCAGCCCATTCAGGAAGTTCTCTATCAGCACATTCTGGGGCAGGCCGTGATTGTAACAGTTGGCCTCCAGCTCCCTGAAACGCTCGTAATATTCTGATAGAGACTCCCCTGCGCTCTGCCTTGGCGCGGCCAGTTCCCTTCTGAGCAGCGCAATCTTTGCTGCTGGATAGAATTTATCTAGGAATTTCTTCTGCAGCTGCTCCCATGTGTGAATGGATCCTGCGGGTAAATTCATCAACCAGTGTCTGGCTGTATCACACAATGAAAATGGGAATGCCTTCATTTTCAGTGCCTCATCACTCTCCCCTTCGGTCTTCATGTTCTCGCAAATGACTAGGAACTCTCGCACATGCTTGACTGGATTTTCATTGTTCATCCCGTGGAACTTGGGCATGTGATGGATGAGCGAGCTCCTTAGCTCAAAATGACCGCCTGGTGGAAGCACGATGCACCATGGCTGGTTAACAGTGATAGGGGCTGACATCTCGCGCACTGTTCTGCGTCGCGCGGCTTGTTGCACGGGTGGCGCATGATACACTTCAGCGGCCCTCCTTGCTTCAACCTCGCGCTGCACTTCCTCTCTGAACAGGGCTGCGCGGTTATGTGCTCTTGCTTCCTCTGGGGTTCTGTCCCCCAAGTTGTCTCCTACGACACTGTTATCCTCCATACCCTGTTCTGAATCTCAAAGAAAATGAAATTAAAAGATAACTAATGTTGTTGCGTCTGTCAGTGCGCAACTAGAATCTGCGCAGCGCAACTGTTTCAAGGTTGCGCAGGCTAATGGTGATTGCGCGCTGTCAGAAACAACAACGAAAACAAAACAAACTGAAATAACTGGTTACTAAAAAAGGAAAAAAACGTAAACTAACTAGAACTTAGCTGTGTTGCTCCCCGGCAACGGCGCCAAAATTTGATCGCGCGTCAAATATAATCCTTCCTCTTCCACTTAGTACAGCGGTTAAGTAAGGGTCGATCTCCACAGGGAGCAAGTAGTTCAGTTCTAGCTAGCAACCTACACTTACGACAATGGGGGGTGTGTGAGTGATTGAAATGCGCGATGCGCAAGTGAACAATAACTAGTGTAACGCAGGAAATTTGCACTAGACGTGCGCAAGCAGTAGAGATTAAATACTATGATTATGAGAAGCATTGGGCAGACAATCCTCTATGAGTGCATTCCTTATCATCGACTCTAAACGTCTATAGTTTTCGGTTTACTTGGGCTAGTGTCCGGTCAAGGCTTTCTAACACGTGCGCATGTTCCGTTCAAAGTTCATGTGCTATTAATCCTTAGAACATAGACTAAAACAGCTGCGAATCCGTTCAAAGTAGCAACTGATCACCCTAGCTCGTTACTCCTAGTTGTCACCGTAAAGCTATCAACTAGTTTAACATATGACAAGCAAGCAACACAAGTAAGATTGCGGTTCAAGGCTTCCCCTACTCATGCAACTGGTTGTCTCCGTGTGCACAGGATTAATACAAGTAGTAAACTATGCATTAAGCTCAAGTCTCAAAGAAAATACATCATAGATTCATGCCCAACCAACACTAAGAGTTTAGCTAGACATGCTACTGATAAACATCATAGAATAGTAAATAATGACTAATGTGTCTGAGAAAACAGAAGCAAACAGTGCGTGCAGCTTGTCTTCTCGGCTGGCGCAGTCGGTCTGGCGCAAATCCTCTTCAACACGTCCGTGTGTTTTCCAGTTCTGCTGCGCAGTGCCTCTTGGTGATCTCTGATGCGTCTCCTGAAGGTCTCTTGTTTCTCCTCTCTGTTGCCCTAGCCTTCCTCTTGTTTATTTACTGCTTGGGAAGCTCACTTTTTGGCAACTTCCAAATCTGGTCACGTCAAGATTAGGCAATACTGGACTTTGCGCTTGGCGCACGGCATCGGCTAGCGCATGGGCTAGCACACCTCTGCTGACTCTCGCCAACTTCTCTCCTGTTTGTGCTGCTAGCTTCACAGGCGGATCTTTCACTCCTAGAACGCTGCCTGTTAGCGCGTATCCGACTCAAAGACTCGTTTTGCCCTGCAATATAAAAACACTAGAAACGAGTAATCTTGCTCATAAAATATTGCAAACAAGCATAGGGTTATGATCTAAATAATGAGTACAAATAGCCTCTATCAGCCATCCAGTCTGTATGTGCTTGGGAACTAGCTCGCCCTGCGCATTCTCTTCCACTGTGATTCCTCCCTTCTTAGGCACAACGTGCACTGGACTGACCCATTTGCTGTCCGAGATGGGGTAGATGACTCCTGCGTCAAGCAACTTTAGAATTTCCTTCTACACTACCTCCATCATATTTGGGTTCAATCTGCGCTGAGCCTCTCTGGATGGTTTGGCACCATCTTCCAACAGAATTCTATGCATGCATACGTCTGGGCTCACTCCACGCAGATCTGCCAGTGTCCATCCTATAGCGCGCTGGTTCCTGCCCAGCACCTGCTGTAAACGCACTTCCTGCTACTCTTCTAATCCTTTCTTTATGATTACTGGCAGGGTGTCCTCATTTCCCAAGAAAATGTATTTGAGGTGTTCTGGAAGTTGCTTCAGCTCGACCTTGGGTGCCTGTTCAATAGAGGGCAAGATTTTAGTGGCCTTGCAAATATGAACTATGTCGTGTACCTGTTTGGATTCTGGTTCAGCACTGCTCAGCTCCTCGTCCTGCTCCTCCAACTCTGTCTGTGCCAGTGGCTCTGGTTCTATTGTTGCGCTTGCACATTGCGCATCTGAGACTAAATGTTCAATGCTGTCCATCGCGTGCACTGTGGCGTCCTCGTGTGGGTGTTGCATCCCCTTGAATATATTGAAATGGATCTCTTCGCCATCAACCTCCATGGAGAGTGTGCCCCTCCACACGTCTATCTTCGTGTGCGCGGTCATCAGGAAAGGTCTGCCCAGTAGGATCTGCGCACTGCTGGTGCTTGATTCACCCTCCATTTCCAGCACATAAAAATCTGCTGGGAACACCAGCTCTCCTACTCGCACGAGAACATCCTCTATCATGCCTGCAGGTGGTTTGCAAGACCGATCTGCTAGCTGAATAGTGAGACCTGCAGGCTTTAGTGGTCCAAGGCGCAATGTCGCATATAGGGAATAAGATAACAAATTGATGGATGCGCCTAAATCAATCATGCAGTTGCTCACTGTGGTCTTACCTAAAGTGCAAGGGATAGTGAACGTACCTGGGTCTCGGCACTTAGGTGGTACCTTATGTTGCACAATCGCTGAGGCCTGCGCATTAAGCATTACCTGTGCGCATTCGCCTTTCCTCCGCTTGTTTGTGCACAGCTCCTTTAAATACTTGGCGTACCTGGGAATCTGCTGAACTGCTTCGATAAGGGGAATGTTGATTTCCACCTTGCTGAATAACTCGTATAGCTCTTTGTCCAGCGCTTCCTTTCTAGCCGATGGTGCCTGCACAGGAAAAGGTGCAGGTATATTAGTATGATTTGTGCCCTTGTCGATTATTTGTGTTATACCTGGCGCTTCGCCCTGCTGGCTTGTGACTGGTACTTCTGGTTGCGCGTCTTGCTCTGGTTGCGCATTCTGTTCTGCTGGATCCGGGACTTGCGCAGCTGGTTGCGCGGGCGCCTTCGTGGTCTGCTCTGCTCCTATTGTGCGCCCAGTCCTCAGTGTCACTTCATTGACTCCTCCTTTGGGGTTCTGAATCACTTGCGAAGGCAGGTTGCCATCGCTCTTCTTTAGCTCATATACCGTAGTAGCGATCTGTGATAGCTGCTTTTCAATGGACTCGAACCGCTTGTCATACTTCTCGTCATTCTTGCGCATTGTGTCTGCTAGCTGCCCCGCGATATCTTCTAAAGATCGCCTCGGTTGCTGGTTCTTATGCGCTGGTGCGTCAGTGAGGCGATGCGGTGGATTGTAGGGCGCAGCTTGTTGCGTCTGCTGTGGTGCGCGCTGATCTGTGGACTGCCTCTGGAAATTATTTTCCTCCTTCCATCTAAACCCATTTGCAGCAAGTCCAAAACGCGGCTGATTCTGCCTCTTTGGTCATCTGTTATCCCATCCTCCAAGAGCATTGACATCTCCAGATTCCTCGAAAAGTGTGGGACATTCATCAGTCTTGTGTTCGGTTGACCTGCAGAATTCACATACCTTTGGCGCAACTGGTTGTGCGCTTTGCGCACTCATTAACTTCTGCAGCATGGCCTTCATTTCCTTGATCTCAGCGCTTGTTTCCACCTGATGCACAGAACGAGTACGACTATTTTCAAGTGTTAGCTGATGTCGTACCTGACCAGCAGAGTCTTCTATCAGCTGCCACGCGTCTTCTGGATACATGTTGCAAATGTCGCCTCCTGCGCATGCGTTCAATAACCTCAGCTCCATGGGTAGCAATCCATTCAGGAAGTTCTCTATTAGCACATTCTAGGGCAGGCCATGATTGTAGCAGTTGGCCTCTAGCTCCCTGAAACGCTCGTAATACTCTGACAGTGACTCTCCTGCGCTCTGCCTCGGCGCGGCCAGTTCTCTCCTGAGTAGCACGTTCTTTGCTGCGGGATAAAATTTGTCCAGGAACTTCTTCTGCAGCTGCTCCCATGTGTGAATTGATCCTGCGGGTAAGTTCATCAACCAATGTCTGGCTGTATCACACAGCGAAAATGGGAATGCCTTCATCTTCAGCGCCTCATCGCTCTCCCCTTCGGTCTTCATGTTCTCGCAAATGACTAGGAACTCTCGCACATGCTTGACTGGATTTTCGTTGTTCATCCCGTGGAACTTGGGCATGTGATGAATGAGCGAGCTTCTTAGTTCAAAATGATCGCCTGGCGGAAGCACGATGCACCATGGCTGGTTAACTGTGAGTGGGGCTGACATCTCGCGCACTGTTCTGCGTCGCGCGGCCTGTTGCACGGGTGGCGCATGATACGCTTCAGCGGCCCTCCTTGCTTCAACCTCGCGCTGCACTTCTTCTCTGAACAGGGCTGCGCGGTTATGTGCTCTTGCTTCCTCTGGGGTTCTGTCCCCTAAGTTGTCCCCAACGACACTGTTATCCTCCATGACCTTGTCTAAATCTCAAAGAAAACGAAATTAAAAGATAACTAATGCTGCTACGTCTGTCAGTGCAAAACTAGAATCTGCGCAGCGCAACTATTTCAAGGTTGCACAGGCTGATGGCGATTGCGCGCTGTCAGAAACAACAACGAGAAAACAAAACAAACTGAAAATAACTAGTTACCAAAAAGGAAAAAAAACGTAAGCTTAGCTAAAACTTAGCTGTGTTGCTCCCCGGCAACGGCGCCAAAATTTGATCGCGCGTCGTTGTACGCGTCAAATATAATCCTTTCTCTTCCACTAGTACAGCGGTTAACTAAGGGTCGATCTCCACAGGGAGCAAGCTGTTCAGTTTTAGCCAGTACCTCCACTTATGAAATCGTGGGGTGTGAGTGATTGGGGTTGCGCGATGCGCAAGTAAACAGTGGTATCGTAACGCAGGAAATTGCACTAGACGTGCGCAGGCAATAGAGATTAAGTACTATGACTATGAGAAGTATCGGCGCAGACAATCCTCTATGAGGGTATTCCTTATCATCGACTCTAAATGTCTATAGTTTGGTTTGCTAATGTTAGTGTCCGATCAAGGCTTCCTAACATGTGCGCATGTTCCGATCAAAGTTCATGTGCTATTAATTCTTACACTAGACTAAACAACTACGAATCCGATCAAGGTAGTAATTGCCTATCCTAGCGCGTTACTCCTAGTTAGCACCGTCAGGCTATTCAACTAGTTTAACAAACAACAACAAGCAACAAGAGTAAGATTGCGGTTCAAGGCTTCCCCTACTCGTGTAACAAGCTGCCAGTAATGTGAACATAATTAATATAAGCAAAACAAGCTATGCATTAAGCGCAAGTCTCAAAGGGAAATACTCATAGATTCATGCCCAACCGATACTAAGCGTTTAGCTAGACATGCTAATGATAAACATCATAGAAACAGTAAATAATAACTAAAGTGTCCGAGAGAACAATAGCAAACAGTGCGTGCAGGTTGCAGTCTTGGCTGGCGCAGTCGGCTGGCGCAAATCCTCTCAACAAGCTCGTGTGTTTTCCAGTCCTGCTGCGCAGTGCCTCTGATCGCGCGTCGTCGTGCGCGTCAAATATAATCCTTCCTCTCCCACTAGTACAGCGGTTAAGTAAGGGTCGATCTCCACAGGGAGCAAGCAGTGAGTCTTAGCCAGTAACCTACACTTAAGAAAACGGGGGTTGCGTGAGTGATTGGGGGTTTTGCGCGATGCGCGAGTAACAGCGAATATCGTAACTCAGGGAATTGCACTAGACGTGCGCAAGCAGTAGAGATGAAGTACTATCTTTATGAGAAGTATTGGGCAGACAATCCTCTATGAATGCATTCCTTATCATCGACTCTAAACATCTATAGCTTGTGGTTTACTTGGGTTAGTGTCCGGTAAAGGCTTCCTAACACGTGCGCATGTTCCGTTCAAAGTTCATGTGCTATTAATCCTTAGAACTAGACTAAACAGCTGCGAATCCTGTCACAGTAGCAACTGCCTACCCTAACTCGTTACTCCTAATTGTCACGGTAAGTTTGCGGTTCAAGGCTTCCCCTACGCATGCAACTAGTTTAACAGGTGACAAGCAAGCAACACAAGTAAGTTTGCGGTTCAAGGCTTCCCCTACTCATGCAACTAACTGTCTCAGCGCGCACAGAATTAATACAAGTAAATAAACTATGCATTAAGCTCAAGTCTCAAAGGTAATACATCATAGGTTCATGCCCGACCAACACTAAGTGTTTAGCTAGACATGCTAGTGGTAAACATCATAAAATAGTAAATAACAACTACTGTATCAGAGAAAACGGTAGCAAATAGTGCGTGCAGTGTCTTCTCTTGGCTGGCGCAGTCGGCTGGCGCAACTCTCCTTGACAGGTCCGTGTGTTTTCCAGTTCTGCCGCGCAATGCCTCTGGAATGCCGCTGAGTGATGATGTTCCGCTCTCCTGAAACCCTAGACTTTCTTTGTTTAAATAGTGCCCCAGGAAGTTCATCTTTTGGCAATTTCCAAATCTGGTCACTGGATTTTGCGCCTGGCGCACGGCATCGGCTAGCGCATATGGTTAGCGCACCTCTGCTGTCTTTCGCCATTTCTTCTTCTGTTTGCGCCGCTAGCTCCTCAGGCTGATCTTTCACTCCTAGAACGCTGCCTGTTAGCGCGTATCCGACTCAAAGACTCGTTCTGACCTGATATACAAAAACATTGGAAACGAGTAATCTTGCTCATGAAATATTGCAAACAAGCACAGGGTTATGACCTAAATAATGTGTATAACTAGGCTCTATCAAACCCCCCACACTTGCCCCTTGTTCGTCCCGAACAAGTACTGAAACGCGGATACAATTACCTTTTCTGGAGACTAGCGCACAGCCTTGCATTCTAGCGCAAAATGCACAGTTGCTCAACTTGTGCTGCTCTATCACCTGCGCACAACTGCACTCAACAGTTCTAGTATAATAATCCCGAAATTTCATTACCTCTCAGCCGGGATGAAGATCTTTGGATGACTGGGAGATAGCTCTTCTTAGGCTCCTGGTTGTCAGCTCCCGCTCCGAAGATAGGTATATGGTTTCTTGCGCGAGCTTCTTCCAGTGCGTGATTCGTTCGCACACTTCCTGGGAACCTGAGCCTTTGATGATATCCTTTTGGTCTTGCGCACGCAGGTACTAAGTAGTGCGCGTGCTGATTCTTTGTAACGCAAATCATCTGCTTCTGCTGGTATTTTTCTTTTGTACAGCTTCCTTTCCAATTTGTTTCATTCCCAGAACAGTTCCAATCTCAGCCTTCGGATAGCAGCTATGGAACTCGTTCCGCTCTCCCTCCTTGGTCCGTCTGCGCCGGTCGGCGCACGCGTTTGCAACCGCGCCCGCTTTCCTTAGCTCGGCTTCCAGAGAGAAGGTGGTCTGTTTTCCCACCTCGCCACGCTTTGGGTATTTCGCCTTTGGCATCTGCGTGACTGAGCGCGCTCTTTTGTTCCGAAGGTTGCGAAGCACCGGCCTCCACTAGCGCACTCGACCATATACCTCGCCTTCAAAGCACAAGCGACTAACCGCCTCTCTGGAGCATTTCTATCAACTCCACATCCCCTGTATATCCCAACTAACAGGAGCAGAAAAAAACGAAAAAATTATGCTAAAACAGTAGATAGCAGCGCACGCAATACGGATAGCGCAAAACAAGCTGGAGCGCATGCGCATCCTGCACCTTAGCGCACTACTGCTACTAATTCTCTTCAACTTAAACTAAGCTATACTAAAAATGCTCAAAACATGAAATGTAAGAGTAACGCCCCCCCCACACTTGAACAGAGACGTGTCCCCACGACTCAAGCTCAAGCGCATGGAGAGCGCACATGCATGCAATGCAAAAAGAACGAATATAAGAAAAAAAACGTGTAAAAGTAAAAACGTGTCGGGTTACCTCCCGACAAGTGCCTTTGTTTAACGTCGTTGGCTCGACTGTACCTCGTTACTTGCGTGAAAGTGTGCCAGCGACCTCCCCCACTCTTGCTCCTGAGTTGCCCCGCGCTTGTGCATGTGTTGCGTGCTCTTTGGTCCTGCGCAAAGGATCGAAAAGGTGGTCAGCATGGGTAATAGTATGTGATAAATCATAAGTAACGAGGTTAGGTAAAGAGGGAGAAAAAAGATGAGCGATAGTTTCCAGTTCTCCCTCTGGTGCATCTGGTGGTGGCTCTGGCGCAATGCTCATGCGCCATCCAGCCTGAATGCGCTTGGGAACTAGCTCGCCCTGCGCATCTGCAACCAAGTCGTCTATGCTGCCCATCGCGTGCACTGTGGCGTCTTCATGAGGGTGCTGCATTCCTTTGAATATGTCGAAGTAGATTTCTTTCCTATCAACCTCCATGGACAGCGTGCCCCTCCACACGTCTATCTTCGTGCGCGCGGTCATCAGAAAAGGTCTGCCCAGGAGGATCTGCGCACTGCTGGCGCTTGATTCACCCTCCATTTTCAGCACATAAAAATCTGCCGGGAACACCAGCTCTCCTACTCGGACGAGGACATCTTCTATCATGCCTGCAGGTTGTTTGCACGATCTATCTGCTAGCTGAATGGTGAGACCTGCAGGTTTTAGTGGTCCAAGGCGCAAGGTCGCATAGAGAGAATATGGTAATAAATTGATTGATGCGCCTAAATCGATCATGCAATTGCTTACCGTGGTTTTACCTAAGGTGCAAGGGATAGTGAATGTACCTGGGTCTCGGCACTTAGGTGGTACCTTTTGTTGCACGATTGCTGAGGCCTGCGCATTTAGCATTACCTGTGCGCATTCGCCTGTCCTCCTTTTATTTGTGCACAGCTCTTTTAAAAACTTCGCATACCTGGGAATCTGTCGAATAGCTTCTATGAGAGGTATGTTGATTTCCACCTTGCTGAATAGCTCATATAGTTCCTTGTCCAGTGCTTCTTTTCTCGCCAGTGGTGCCTGCACAGGGAAAGGAGCAGGTATGTTAGTACAATTTTTGTCCTTGTTTGTCGAGTGAGACATACCTGGCGCTTTGCCCTGCTGGTTCGTGGTTGGCGCTTCTGATTGCGCCTCTGACTCTGGTTGCGCACTCTGAGCTGCCGGATCTGGGACTTGCGCAACTGGTTGCGCGGGCGCCTGCGCGGTCTGCTCTGTTCCCACTGTGCGCCCAGTCCTCAGTGTTACTGCATTAACTCCTCCCTTAGGGTTCTGAATCACTTGCGAAGGCAGGTTGCCATCGCTCTTTTTCAGCTCATACACCGTGGTTGCAATTTGTGATAGATGCTTTTCTATGGATTCGAACCTCTTGTCATACTTTTCGTCATTCTTGCGCACTGTGTCTGCTAGCTGCCCCATGATATCTTCCAAGGATCGCTTTGGTTGCTGATTGTTCTGCGCTGGTGCGTCTGTGCGGCGATGCGGTGGATTGTAGGGTGCAGCTTGTTGCGTCTGCTGTGGCGCGCGCTGATCAGTGGGCTGCCTCTGGAAATTGTTCTCTTCTCTCCATCTGAATCCATTTGCAGAAAGCCCAAAGTGCGGCTGATTCTGCCTCTGCGGTCCTCTGTTGTCCCATCCTCCAAGGGCATTTACATCTCCAGTTTCTTCAAAAAGTGTTGGGCATTCATCTGTCTTGTGCTCAGTGGACCTGCAGAATTCACATACCTTTGGCGCAACTGGTTGTGCGCTCTGCGCACTCATCAGCTTCTGTAGCATGGCCTTCATTTCTTGGATCTCAGCGCTTGCCTCTACCTGATGCACAGAACGATTACGACTACTTTCAAGTGTCAATTGATGTCTTACCTGCCCAGCAGAATCTTCTATCAGCTGCCATGCATCCTCCGGGTACATGTTGCAAATGTCCCCTCCTGCGCATGCATTCAGTAGTCGAAGCTCCATGGGCAGCAGTCCATTCAGAAAGTTCTCTATCAGCACATTCTGAGGAAGCCCGTGATTGTAGCAGTTGGCTTCTAGCTCCCTGAAACGCTCGTAGTATTCTGACAGAGACTCCCCTGCGCTCTGCCTTGGCGCGGCCAATTCCCTTCTGAGCAGCGCAATCTTCGCTGCTGGATAAAATTTGTCTAAGAATTTCTTCTGCAGCTGCTCCCATGTGTGGATTGATCCTGCGGGTAGGCTCATCAGCCAGTGTTTGGCTGCATCGCTCAATGAAAATGGGAATGCCTTCATCTTCAGCGCTTCTTCGTTCTCCCCCAAGGTCTTCATGTTCTTGCAAATGATTAGGAACTCCCGCACATGCTTGACTGGATTTTCGTTGTTCATTCCGTGAAACTTGGGCATGTGATGGATGAGTGAGCTCCTCAGTTCGAACTGTCCGTTGGGCGGAAGCACTATGCACCATGGCTGGTCAACAGTGAGTGGGGCTGACATTTCGCGCACTGTCCTGCGCCTCGCGACTGGACGAACGGGTGGCGCAATGTATGGTTCAGCGGCCATCCGTGCGTCGACCTCACGCTGCACTTCATCTCTGAATAGGGCTGCGCGGTTATGTGCCCTTGCTTCCTCTGGGGTTCTGTCTCCCAGGTTATCTCCAACCACACTGTTATCCTCCATGTCCTGATCCAAACTCAAGAAACGAATTAAATGGCAACGAAGTTGTTGCGTCTGTCAGTGCGCAACTAGAATCTGCGCAGCGCAACTGTTTCAAGATTGCGCAGGCTGATGTGATTGTGCGCTGTCAGAAACAACAACGAGAAAACAAAACAAAATGAAATAACTAGTTACTAAAATGAGAAATGTAAGCTAGCTAAAACTTAGCTGTGTTGCTCCCCGGAAACGGCGCCAAAATTTGATCGCGCGTCGTCGTGCGCGTCAAATATAATCCTTCCTCTCCCACTAGTACAGCGGTTAAGTAAGGGTCGATCTCCACAGGGAGCAAGCAGTGAGTCTTAGCCAGTAACCTACACTTAAGAAAACGGGGGTTGCGTGAGTGATTGGGGGTTTTGCGCGATGCGCGAGTAACAGCGAATATCGTAACTCAGGGAATTGCACTAGACGTGCGCAAGCAGTAGAGATGAAGTACTATCTTTATGAGAAGTATTGGGCAGACAATCCTCTATGAATGCATTCCTTATCATCGACTCTAAACATCTATAGCTTGTGGTTTACTTGGGTTAGTGTCCGGTAAAGGCTTCCTAACACGTGCGCATGTTCCGTTCAAAGTTCATGTGCTATTAATCCTTAGAACTAGACTAAACAGCTGCGAATCCTGTCACAGTAGCAACTGCCTACCCTAACTCGTTACTCCTAATTGTCACGGTAAGTTTGCGGTTCAAGGCTTCCCCTACGCATGCAACTAGTTTAACAGGTGACAAGCAAGCAACACAAGTAAGTTTGCGGTTCAAGGCTTCCCCTACTCATGCAACTAACTGTCTCAGCGCGCACAGAATTAATACAAGTAAATAAACTATGCATTAAGCTCAAGTCTCAAAGGTAATACATCATAGGTTCATGCCCGACCAACACTAAGTGTTTAGCTAGACATGCTAGTGGTAAACATCATAAAATAGTAAATAACAACTACTGTATCAGAGAAAACGGTAGCAAATAGTGCGTGCAGTGTCTTCTCTTGGCTGGCGCAGTCGGCTGGCGCAACTCTCCTTGACAGGTCAGTGTGTTTTCCAGTTCTGCCGCGCAGTGCCTCTGGAATGCCGCTGAGGGATGATGTTCCGCTCTCCTGAAACCCTAGACTTTCTTTGTTTAAATAGTGCCACAGGAAGTTCATCATTTGGCAACTTCCAAATCTGGTCACTGGATTTTGCGCCTGGCGCACGGCATCGGCTAGCGCATATGGTTAGCGCACCTCTGCTGTCTTTCGCCATTTCTTCTTCTGTTTGCGCCGCTAGCTCCTCAGGCTGATCTTTCACTCCTAGAACGCTGCCTGTTAGCGCGTATCCGACTCAAGGACTCGTTTTGACCTGATATACAAAAACATTGGAAACGAGTAATCTTGCTCATGAAATATTGCAAACAAGCACAGGGTTATGACCTAAATAATGTGTATAACTAGGCTCTATCAGCCTCCTAGGTGTATGATCGCACGTCTTTGTGCGCGTCAAATATAATTCCTTCCTCTCCCACTAGTACAGCGGTTAAGTAAGGGTCGATCTCCACAGGGAGCAAGCAGTAAGTCTCAGCCAGTAACCTACACTTAAGAAAACGGGGGTTGCGTGAGTGATTGGGGGTTTTGCGCGATGCGCGAATAACAGCGAATATCGTAACTCAGGGAATTGCACTAGACGTGCGCAAGCAGTAGAGATGAAGTACTATATTTATGAGAAGTATTGGGCAGACAATCCTCTATGAATGCATTCCTTATCATTGACTCTAAAACACCTATAGTTTATGCTTTACTTGGGTTAGTGTCCGGTAAAGGCTTCCTAACACGTGCGCATGTTCCGTTCAAAGTTCATGTGCTATTAATCCTTAGAACTAGACTAAACAGCTGCGAATCCTGTCACAGTAGCAGCTGCCTATCCTAACTCGTTACTCTTAATTGTCACGGTAAGTTTGCGGTTCAAGGCTTCCCCTACTCATGCAACTAGTTTAACAGGTGACAAGCAAGCAACACAAGTAAGTTTGCGGTTCAAGGCTTCCCCTACTCATGCAACTAACTGTCTCAGCGCGCACAGAATTAATACAAGTAAATAAACTATGCATTAAGCTCAAGTCTCAAAGGTAATACATCAGAGATTCATGCCCGACCAACACTAAGTGTTTAGCTAGACATGCTAGTGGTAAACATCATAAAATAGTAAATAACAACTACTGAATCCAAGAAAACGGTAGCAAACAGTGCGTGCAGTGTCTTCTCTTGGCTGGCGCAGTCGGCTGGCGCAACTCTCCTTGACAGGTCCGTGTGTTTTTCAGTTCTGCCGCGCAGTGCCTCTCGAATGTCACTGAGTGATGGTGTTCCGCCTCTCATGAAACCCTAGACTTTCTTTGTTTAAATAGTGCCCCAGGAAGTTCATCTTTTGGCAACTTCCAAATCTGGTCACTAGGACTTTGCGCCTGGCGCACAGCATTGATTGGCGCAATCGGGTAGCGCACCTCTGCTGTCCTTCGCCATTTCTTCTTTTGTTTGCGCCGCTAGCTCCACAGGCTGATCTTTCACTCCTAGAACGCTGCCTGTTAGCGCGTATCCGACTTAAGGACTCGTTCTGACCTGATATACAAAAATAGTGGAAACGAGTAATCTTGCCCATAAAATATTGCAAACAAGCATGGGTTTATGATCTAAATAACGTGTATAACTAGGCTCTATCAGTGTACGAATTGTGAATCCTGAGAATCGTCTCTTAACCCTAGCCTCCCTCTCTTCTTTATATACTGCTCAGGGGCTCATCCTTGGCAACTTCCTAATCTGGTCGTGTCAGGATTTGGAAACACCATCATCTGCGCCTGGCGCACGGCATCTGCTTAGCGCAATTGGTTAGCGCACCGTTGTCGACTCTGCCAATTATTCTGTTTGCGCCGCTAGCTCCGCAGGCTGTGTGATGCGCGTCCTAAACGCTGCTTGTTAGCGCGTATCCGACTTAGGCCTTCGTTTTGCCCTGAAATACAAAAAACACTGGAAACCAGTAATCTTGTACATAAAATAATGCAAACAAGCATAGGGTTATGATCTAAATAATGCGTATAAATAGGCTCTATCATGTCCCGACTGGAGCAACAGAAAAATCTCAGAATCACCAACATCCGCAGTGATCATGTTAGAGAGTTTGAAAATGAAGCAGTGGATGAGTTCTGTCTCCAAAAGGGTATCTCACATCAGTTTTCCTCTCCCATCACTCCTCAGCAGAATGGTGTAGTGGACAAAAGAATCAGACAATTCAAGAAATGGCCAGAGTCATGATTCATGCCAAGAGGATCCCTCTGAAATTCTGGGCTGAGGCATTGAACACCGCATGTCACATCATCAACAGAGTCACCATACGGAAAGGAACCAACCAGACTTGTTATGAGCTCTGGAATCAGAAGAAGCCCATAGTTAAGTACTTTCACATCTTTGGAAGTGACTGCTACATTCTGAGAGATCGGGAGTATAGGAAGAACTTTACCCAAAGAGCGATGCTGGTTTCTTCCTGGGATATTCAACGAATAGTAGGGCATATCGAGTGTACAACCAAAGGACAAGAATAGTGATGGAATCCATAAATGTAGTAGTCAAAGATATTGAAGAAGGTTCTTCCACTATCCTTGACGACGAAGACACTGACATTGAAGATGCCCCTGCCAATCAGAGCAGAAGTGAACAGACTTCGGCTCCAGATGATGCTATAGCAAGTGTTGAAGCAGAAAATACAGTCGAACTCCAAGAGAGCCGGCATGAAGAACAGAATGATGAGACTCATGATCCATCGCCAAGGCAGCCTCCAAAGAGGATTCAGAAGAACCATCCACTGACCAATGTGATTGGAGATCCGACAGAAAGAAGGAGAATCAGAAGCAATGCTTACCTCAATACCTGCTTCCTATCCAGTATAGAACCAAAGACATTCAAAGAAGCTTTGAATGACGAATTTTGGATGATAGCTATGCAGGAAGAACTAGCAGAATTCGAAAGATACGATGTTTGGGACTTGGTGGACAGACCTAAAGGAGTAAACATTATAGGTACCAAATGGATCTTCAAAAACAAAACTGATGAAAAGGGGGAACATCACAAGAAATAAAGCCAGGCTTGTTGCTCAAGGATACACTCAAATTGAGGGGCTAGATTTCGAAGAAACTTTTGCTCCAGTCGCTCGTCTGGAGGCCATCACACTGCTTCTAGCTATGTCCTGTTTTCTGGGTTTTAAACTATATCAAATGGATATCAAAAGTGCGTTTCTAAACGGAGACCTCTCTGAAGAAGTGTATGTTACCCAGCCAAAAGGTTTTGAAGATCCTCATCATCCGGAGCACGTGTACAAACTGAAGAAAGCTCTGTATGGGCTTAAATAGGCTCCTAGAGCATGGTACGAGCGGCTGACAGATTTTCTTGAAAACCATGGCTACAAAAGAGGGGGAGCTGACAAAACTTTATTTGTGAAACACACCAAATCGGATGTGATCATTGCGTAGATATATGTGGATGACATTATTTTTGGATCGAAGTCTCAGCATCTGGTGAAGCAGTTTGTGGATCACATGCAGAAGGAATTCAAAATGAGCATGGTCGGAGAATTATCGTATTTCCTTGGTCTGGAGATCACCCAAAAAGCAGATGGCATCTTTATTGCACAAAGCAAATACAACAAGAATCTTGTGCAGAAATTTCAGCTAGATAAAGCCAGTCATACACGAACGCCCTCTGCCACTCATGTCAAAGCCATCAAAGATGAACATGGAATGGAAGTGAGTCAGACTACCTACAGAAGTATGATAGGGAGCTTATTGTACCTGACTCCCAGTCGTCCTGACATCTCCTTTGCAGTAGGAGTTTGTGCTAGATTTCAAGCCTGCCCCAAGTACGGTGCACTATGGCTTATGGTATACTAAGGATACAAATGCAAACCTAGTGGGATATAGTGATGCAGACTGGGCAGGTTGTGCTGAGGATAGGAAGAGCACTTCTGGAGGCTGCTTCTTCCTGGGTAACAACCTGGTGTCATGGTTCAGTAGGAAACAAAACAGCATTTCGCTAGTTACAGCTGAGGCAGAATACATAGCTGCTGGGAGCTGCTGTGCACAGATGATGTGGATGAAGCAAATGCTGGGCGAGTATGGACTCGATCAAGGTGAAATGACTCTCTACTGTGACAACATGAGTGCTATCAGCATCTCCAAGAACCCTGTTCAGCACAGCAGAACCAAACACATTGGCATTTGACATCACTTCATCCGTGTTTTGGTGGAAAAGAAAATCATTGCTCTTCAGCATGTTGTGTCGGCCAAACAGCTTGCTGACATCTTCTTTTGGATGCAGTATGGTTCGAAGACCTGAGATCCTCTCTGGGGCTCTGTGTCTCGCCCTCTTGAGACAGCAAGGAACTTCCCCTTGTCAATTGTGCCAAAAAGGGGGAGAAAAAGGGAAGGGAGTTAGTTACCGGAGGATTTGAATTGAAGCTTTCAAAGGGGATTTTTTCAAAATGCCAAGGGGGAGATTGATGATGCAGTATGGCAGTGTTTGACAAAACCAGCACAAGTGAACAAGTGATCGCGCGTCGTTGTGCGCGTCAAATTAATTCCTTCCTCTTCCACTAGTACAGCGGTTAAGTAAGGGTCGATCTCCACAGGGAGCAAGCAGTTCAATTTTAACCAGTGACCTACACTTACGAAGATTGGGGGGGGTGAGTGGTTGGTTTGCTCGACGCGTAAGTAAACAGTCGTAAAACGTAGGGAATTGCACTAGACGTGCGCAGGCAGTAGAGATTAAGTACTATGACTATGAGAAGTATCGGCGCAGACAATCCTCTATGAGTGTATTCCTTATCATCGACTCTAAATGTCTATAGCTCGAGTTGCTAATGTTAGTGTCCGATCAAGGCTTCCTAACATGTGCGCATGTTCCGATCAAAGTTCATGTGCTATTAATTCTTACACTAGACTTAAACAACTACGAATCCGATCAAGGTAGTAATTGCCTATTCTAGCGCGTTACTCCTAGTTGGCACCGTCAGGCTATTCAACTAGTTTAACAAACAACAACAAGCAACAAGAGTAAGATTGCGATTCAAGGCTTCCCCTACTCATGCAACAAGCTGCCAGTAATGTGCACAGAATTAATATAAGCAAGCAAGTTATGCATTAAGCGCAAGTCTCAAAGGAAATACTCATAGATTCATGTCCAACCGATACTAAGCGTTTAGCTAGACATGCTAGTGATAAACATCATAGAAACAGTAAATAATAACTAGAGTATCTAAGAGAGCAATAGCAAACAGTGCGTGCAGGTTGTAGTCTTGGCGGGCGCAGTCGGCTAGCGCAGATCCTCTCAGCAAGCTCGTGTGTTTTCCAGTCCTGGTGTGCAGTGCCTCCTTGGTGTACGAACTGTGCCGCGGTGTTGAATGTATGAATGTCCTCTCTGTGTGTCTCTCTTAAACCCTAGACCTCCTCCCCTTTATATACTGCTCAAGAGGTCCATCCTTGGCAACTTCCAAATCTGGTCATGTCAGGATTAGGAAATACTGGACTCTGCGCCGGGCGCACGGCATACTGCTTAGCGCACTGGTCGGCACAACTCTGCTGTCTCTCGCCATTTCTTCTGTTTGCGCCGCTAGCTCCGCAGGCTGTGTGCTGCGCGTCCTAAACGCTGCCTGTTAGCGCGTATCCGACTTAGGCCCTTGTTTTGTCCTGAAATACAAAAACACTGGAAACCAGTAATCTTGTTCATAAAATAATGCAAACAAGCACGGGGTTATGATCTAAATAATGCGTATAAATAGGCTCTATCAAACCCCCCACACTTGCCCCTTGTTCGTCCTCGAACAAGCACTCAAGCACGGATACCATTACCTCTCTGGAGTCTAGCGCACAGTCTTGCACTCTGGTGCGGTCTGCGCTACTGATCACCTTGCGCTGCACTTCCTCCTGCGCACAGCTGCTGTCAACAGTTTAAGTATAGTGATTTCGCAATTCATTACCTCTCAGCTGGGATGAAGACCATTTCGGATGGCTGGGAGATAGCTCTTCATAGGCTCTTGGTTGTCAGCTCTTGCTCCGAGGATGGGTATACGGTTAACAGCGCAAGCTTCTTCCCGAGCGTGATTCTTCCGCGCACTTCCTGGGAACTCAAGCCTTTTGATGATTTTCTGTGGCTTCTGCGCTCGCTGGTACTTATTGTGCGCATGCTGATTCTTTTGTAGCGCATATCATTTGCTGGCATTTTTCTTTTGTACAGCTTTGTCTTATGATTCCTATCTTTCCCAGAACGGTTCCAGTCTCGGCCTCCGAATAACAGCTATGGAACACCGCCCCGCTCTCCCTCCTTGGTCTGTCTGCGCAGGTCGGCGCACGCGTTTACACCCGCGCCCGCCTTCCTTGGCTCGACTTCCAGAGGGAAGGTGGTCTGTTTTCCCACCTCCCCACGCTTTGGGTGTTTCGCCTTCGGCATCTGCGTGACTGAGGGCGCTCTCTTGTTCCGAAGGTCGCGAAGCACAGGCCTCCACTCGCGCTCTCGACCATATACCTCTCCTCTGAAGCGCGAACGACTAACCGCCTCTCTAGAGCGTTTCTGTCAACTCCACATCCCCTGTATATCCCAATTAACAGGAGCAGAAATTGCGAAAAAATAAACTAAAAACAGTTGATAGCGCACGGCGCAATAAGGATAGCGCAAACAAGCTGAACAGTGCGCGCAACCCGCACTCAAGCGCACTACTGCTACTGTTTCCTTCAATTAAACTAAGCTACACTAAAAATGCTAAACAAAACGCGAAATGTAAGTGTAACGCTCCCCCCCCCCCCCACACTTAAATAGAGACGTGTCCCCACGACTCAAGCTCAAGCGCACGGAGGATGCGCATATGCATGCAAGCAAAATAAAGAACATACAAACTAAGAACAAATAGAAAAACGTGTAAAAGTAAAAACGTGTCGGGTTACCTCCCGACAAGTGCCTTTGTTTAACGTCGTTGGCTCGACTGTACCTCGTTACGTGCCCAAATGTGTGCCAGCGACCTCCCCCACTCTTGCTCCTGAGTGACCCTGCGCTTGTGCATGTGCTGTGTTCTGCTTGGTCCTGCGCAAAGGGTGAGAAGGGTAGTGATAGAGCCTAGTTATACACATTATTTAGGTCATAACCCTATGCTTGTTTGCAATATTTCATGAGAAAGATTACTCGTTTCCAATGTTTTTGTATATCAGGTCAGAACGAGTCCTTGAGTCGGATACGCGCTAACAGGCAGCGTTCTAGGAGTGAAAGATCAGCCTGCGGAGCTAGCGGCGCAAACAGAAGAAGAAATGGCGAAAGACAGCAGAGGTGCGCTACCCGATTGCGCCAATCAATGCTGTGCGCCAGGCGCAAAGTCCCAGTGACCAGATTTGGAAGTTGCCAAAAGATGAACTTCCTGGGGCACTATTTAAACAAAGAAAGTCTAGGGTTTCAGAAGATCGGAACATCATCACTCAGCGGCATTCCAGAGGCACTGCGCGGCAGCACTGGAAAACACACGGACCTGTTAAGGAGATTTGCGCCAGCCGACTGCGCCAGCCGAGAGAAGACACTGCACGCACTGTTTGCTACCGTTTTCTTGGATTCAGTAGTTATTACTTACTATTTTATGATGTTTACCACTAGCATGTCTAGCTAAACACTCAGTGTTGGTCGGGCATGAATCTGTGATGTATTTCCTTTGAGACTTGAGCTTAATGCATAGTTTATTTATTTGTATTAATCCTGCGCGTACTGAGACAGTTAGTTGCATAAGTAGGGGAAGCCTTGAACCGCAAACTTACTTGTGTTGCTCACTTGTCATATGTTAAACTAGTTGCATGCGTAGGGGAAGCCTTGAACCGCAAACTTACCGTGACAATTAGGAGTAACGAGTTAGGGTAGGCAGTTGCTACTGTGACAGGATTCGCAGCTGTTTAGTCTAGTTCTAAGGATTAATAGCACATGAACTTTGAACGAAACATGCGCACGTGTTAGGAAGCCTTTACCGGACACTAACCCAAGTAAACCACAAACTATAGACATCTAGAGTCGATGATAAGGAATGCATCCATAGAGGATTGTCTGCCCAATACTTCTCATAAAGATAGTACTTCATCTCTACTGCTTGCGCACGTCTAGTGCAATTTCCTGCGTTACGATATTCACTGCTACTCGCGCATCGCGCAAAACCCCCAATCACTCACGCAACCCCCGTTTTCTTAAGTGTAGGTTACTGGCTAAGACTCACTGCTTGCTCCCTGTGGAGATCGACCCTTACTTAACCGCTGTACTAGTGGGAGAGGAAGGATTATATTTGACGCGCACGACGACGCGCGATCAGGTAGTCAACATGGATAATATGTGAGAAGTCTGCAGTAACAAGGGTAGATGAAGAGGAAGAAGAAATGTGAGCAATAGTCTCCAGTTCTCCCTCTGGTGCATCTGGTGGTGCCTCTGGTGCGGTAGTTGGCGCATCTGTTATTACTGGTTCTGCCAACTCAATGTCGCGCGTTGTACCATCCGAAGGTTCTCCGAGATACCGTTTGACTCTCTGCCCATTTACCTGAAAACGATGCCGGTGCTCGTTTTCTAATTCGATTGTTCCATAGGGGAAGACCTTGGTGACTGTGTACGGTCCAGTCCATTTGCTGCGCAGCTTTCCAGGCATAAGCTTCAGGCGTGAGGAGAATAATAATACCTGGTCTCCTGGCTCAAAAGTGCGTCTGAGGATATGCTTGTCATGAAATGCCTTTGTCCGCTCCTTGTAATCGCGCAGTCCCTCATAGGCATCCAGGCGCAGCTCTTCTAACTCGCTGAGCTCAAACGCGCGCTCCTTGCCAGCCTCATCTAGGTTTAGGTTGCAAATGCGTAAGGCCCAATATGCTTTGTGCTCTAGCTCTACTGGCAAGTGGCATGCTTTTCCGTAGACCAACCGAAACGGTGAAGTCCCGATCGGTGTCTTATGCGCAGTGCGGTATGCCCACAGCGCGTCGTCCAGGCGTTGGCTCCAATCCTTGCGCGATGGTCTCACAGTCTTCTCCAGGATGCGCTTGATCTCTCTGTTGGAGACCTCGGCCTGTCCATTTGTCTGAGGATGATAAGCGGTGGACGTCTTGTGGCGCACTCCGTTATTCTTGAAAACTTGCGCCACGATCCTGTTGCAAAAGTGCGTCCCCTGGTCGCTGATGATTGCCTTAGGCACCCCGTACCTGCAAAAGATGTTAGTTTTCAGAAACTCAGCGACCGTCTTACCATCATCCTTCCGTGTGGCCTTAGCTTGGAGACGTAATCCACCGCGACCAATATGTATTCATAGCCGGCAGACGGGGGAAATGACCCCATGAAGTCGATTCCCTATATATCAAACACTTCATCTACGAGAATTGGCGTCTGTGGCATCTCGTTGCGCGCTGATATGCCTCCTGTGCGCTGGCACCTGTCGCAATTCCTGCAATAGTCATATGCGTCTCTAAACAGGTGCGGCCAATAAAATCCGCAGTCCAGGACCTTCCTGCTGGTGCGCTTGGGACCAAAGTGTCCTCCACATGCGTGCGCATGACAAAACATCAAAACAGAGTTAAATTCATGGTCAGGCACGCAGCGCCTCAATATCTGATCTGGTCCTATTCTAAGCATATAAGGATCATCCCAAATATAATGTTTGGACTCATGTTTCAATCTCATGCACTGCGTTTTATTGAAATGCGGAGGAAACGTACCTGTGACCAGGTAATTCGCAATGTGCGCATACCATGGTACCTTACCTGTCAGCGCCATCAGATGCTCGTCAGGAAATGTCTCAGTGATCTGCCCTGGTTCCTCCTCCTTCACGATCCTGCTCAGGTGGTCCGCAACCGTGTTCTCTTTGCCCTTCTTATCCTTGATCTCCAGGTCGATTTCCTGCAGTAGGAGCACCCAACGCATCAGGCGCGGCTTAGTCTCCTTCTTGGACATTAGGTAGCGGATGGCTGCGTGGTCTGTGTAGAACGTATGCACGGAACTTCTCTAGCACGCAATCACTCACACCCCCAGCTTTCGTAAGTGTAGGTCACTGGTTAAAACTGAACTGCTTGCTCCCTGTGGAGATCGACCCTGACTTAACCGCTGTACTAGTGGAAGAGGAAGGATTAATTTGACGCGTACAATGACGCGCGATCAAATTTTGGCGCCGTTGCCGAGGAGCAACATAGCTAAGTTTTAGCTAGTTTACGTTTTTCCTTTTTTAGTAATTAGTTATTTCAGTTTGCTTTATTCTCGTTGTTGTTTCTGACAGCGCGCAATCACCATTAGCCTGCGCAACCTTGAAACAGTTGCGCTGCGCAGATTCTAGTTGTGCACTGACAGACGCAGCAGCATTAGTTATCTTTTAATTTCATTTTCTTTGAGATTTAGAACAGGTCATGGAGGATAACAGTGTCGTTGGCGACAATTTAGGGGACAGAACCCCGGAAAAAGCAAGAGCACATAACCGCGCAGCCCTGTTCAGAGAGGAAGTGGAGCGCGAGGTTGAAGCAAGGAGGGCCGCTGAAGTGTACCATGCGCCACCCGTGCAACAGGCCGCGCGACGCAGAATAGTGCGCGAGATGTCAGCCCCACTCACAGTTAACCAGCCATGGTGCATCGTGCTTCCGGCAGACGGTCATTTTGAACTAAGGAGCTCGCTCATTCATCACATGCCCAAGTTCCACGGGATGAACAACGAAAATCCAGTCAAGCATGTGTGAGAGTTCTTAGTCAATTGCGAGAACATGAAGACCGAAGTGGAAAGCGATGAGGCGCTGAAGATGAAGGCATTCCCATTTTCACTATGTGATACAGCCAGACATTGTTTGATGAATTTACCAGCAGGATCAATTCACACATGGGAGCAGCTGCAGAAGAAGTTCCTGGACAAATTTTATCCCGCAGCAAAGATCGCGCTACTCAGGAGAGAGCTGGCCGCACCTAGGCAGAGCGCAGGGGATTCACTGTCAGAGTACTACGAGAGTTTCAGGGAGCTAGAGGCCAACTGCTACAATCATGGCCTGCCCCAGAATGTGCTGATAGAGAATTTCCTGAATGGACTGCTGCCCATGAAGCTGAGGTTATTGAACGCATGCGCAGGAGGCGACATTTGCAACATGTACCCAAAAGACGCGTGGCAGCTGATAGAAGACTCTGCTGGGCAGGTAAGACATCAGCTAACACTTGAAAATAGTCGTGCTCATTCTGTGCATCAGGTAGAAACAAGCGCTGAGATCAAGGAAATGAAGGCCATGCTACAGAAGTTGATGAGTGCGCAAGGCGCACAACCAGTTGCGCCAAAGGTATGTGAATTCTGCAGGTCCACCGAACACAAAACTGATGAATGTCCCACGCTGTTTGAGGAATCGGGAGATGTCAATGCTCTTGGAGGATGGGATAACAGAGGACCACAGAGACAGAATTAGCCGCGCTTTGGACTAGCCGCAACTGGATTCAGATGGAAGGAGGAAAACAATTTCCAGAGGCAACCCGCAGATCAGCGCGCACCACAGCAGACGCAACAAGCTGCGCCCTACAATCCACCGCATCGCCGCACTGATGCACCAGCGCACAACAACCAGCAACCGAGGCGATCCTTGGAAGATACGTGGGGCAGCTAGCAGACACAGTGCGCAAAAATGACGAGAAGTATGACAAGCGGTTCGAGTCCATTGAAAAGAAGCTATCACAGATTGCTACCACGGTGTATGAGCTAAAAAAGAGCGATGGCAACCTGCCTTCGCAAGTGATTCAGAACCCCAAAGGAGGAGTCAATGCAGTGACACTCAGGACTGGGCGGACAATAGGAACAGAGCATACCACGCAGGCGCCTGCGCAACCAGCTGCGCAAGTCCCGGATCCAACAGAACAGAATGCGCAACCAGAGCAAGACGCGCAACCAGAAGTGCCAGCCACAAGCCAGCAGGGCGAAGCGCCAGGTATAACACAATTAAAAGACAAGGGCACGAATTGTACTAATATACCTGCACCTTTCCCTGTGCAGGCACCATCGGCTAGGAAGGAAGCGCTGGATAAGGAGCTATACGAGTTATTCAGTAAGGTGGAAATAAACATTCCCCTTATTGAAGCAGTTCGGCAGATCCCTAGGTACGCCAAGTTTTTGAAGGAGCTGTGCACAAACAAGAGGAGGAAAGACGAGTGCGCACAGGTAATGCTAAATGCGCAAGCCTCAGCGATCGTGCAACATAAAGTACCACCTAAGTGCCGAGACCCAGGTACATTCACTATCCCATGCACTTTAGGTAAGACCACAGTAAGCAATTGCATGATTGATTTAGGCGCATCCATCAATTTGTTACCCTATTCCCTATATGCGACATTGCGCCTTGGACGACTAAAACCTGCAGGTCTCACCATTCAGCTAGCAGATCGGTCTTGCAAACAACCTGCCGGCATGATAGAGGATGTTCTTGTGCGAGTAGGAGAGCTGGTGTTCCCAGTAGATTTCTATGTGCTAGAAATGGAGGGTGAATCCAGCACCAGCACTGCGCAGATCCTACTAGGCAGACCTTTTCTGATGACCGCGCGCACAAAGATAGACGTGTGGAGGGGCACACTCTCGATGGAGGTTGATGGCGAAGAGATCCATTTCAACATATTCAAGGGGATGCAGCATCCTCATGAAGACGCCACAGTGCACGCAATGGACAACATTGATGATTTAGTCACAGATGCGCAATGCGCAAACGCAACGGTAGGATCCGAGCCACTGGCACAAGCAGAGTTGGAGGAGCAGGAAGAGGAGCTGAGCAGTGCTGAACCAGAATCCAAACAGGTACACAATTTAGTTCATATTTGCACTGCTAATAAAAACTTGCCCTCTATTGAACAGGCACCCAAGGTCGAGCTGAAACAACTTCCAGAGCACCTCAAATACATTTTCTTAGGAAATGAGGACACCCTGCCAGTGATCATAAAGAAAGGATTAGAAGAGGAGCAGGAAGCGCGCTTACAGCAGGTGCTGCGCAAGAACCAGCGCGCCATAGGATGGACACTTGCTGACCTGCGTGGAGTGAGCCCAGACGTATGCATGCGTAGAATTCTGATGGAAGATGGTGCCAAACCATCCAGGGAGGCTCAGTGCAGATTAAACCCGAATATGATGGAGGTAGTGCAGAAGAAGATCCTGAAGTTGCTTGACGCAGGAGTCATTTACCCGATCTCGGACAGCAAATGGGTCAGTCCAGTGCACGTTGTGCCAAAGAAAGGAGGAATTACCGTAGAGGAAAATGCGCAGGGCGAGCTAGTTCCAAGCGCATTCAGACTGGATGGCGCATGTGCATTGACTACAGGAAGCTTAACGCAGTCATGCGCAAGGACCATTTCCCGCTACCCTTCATGGAACAAATGCTGGACAGATTAGCAGGAAAACCCTATTTTTGTTTCTTGGACGGATATTCAGGGTACAACCAGATACCCATAGCTGCAGAGGATCAAGAGAAGACCACGTTCACCTGCCCGTTCGGTACGTTTGCGTTTCGGCGCATGTCATTTGGGCTGTGTAACGCGCCAGGTACGTTCCAACGCCTTGTCATGAGCATTTTTTCTGATATGATTTGTATATGCATAGAAGTGTTCATGGATGATTTTACTGTATATGGAGGTACCTTTGATGCATGCTTAACTCATCTTGATAAGGTCTTAGCGCGCTGCATTTCTAAGAACCTAGTGCTCAATTATGAAAAATGTCATTTCATGGTAACGCATGGTGTAGTACTAGGACATATCATCTCAGAGGAGGGGATCAAGGTAGATAAAGCTAAAATTAATCTTATTTCCAATCTACCTTATGCAACTAGCGTGCGCGACGTGAAATCGTTCCTTGGGCATGCCGGGTTTTACAGGCGATTCATAAAGGATTTTTCTAAAATTTGTATACCCCTGTCTAACCTCTTGCAAAAGGATGTGTGCTTCGACTTTACTGATGAGTGCAGGGCCGCATTTGATAAGCTGAAGGAGGCGCTGACTAGTGCGCCAGTGATGCGCGCACCAGACTGGAACCTGCCATTTGAACTGATGTGCGACGCAAGCGATTATGCAGTAGGTGTAGTCCTGGGGCAGCGAGTGGACAAGAAGCCGCACGCCATTTATTATGCTTCGCGCACACTGGACGCTGCGCAGAGGAACTACACCACCACGGAAAAGGAGCTTCTGGCAATTGTGTTTGCGCTGGAGAAGTTCCGTGCATATGTTCTAGGCGCCAGGGTCATCATATACACAGACCACGCAGCCATCCGCTACCTAATGTCCAAGAAAGAAACTAAGCCGCGCCTGATGCGCTGGGTGGTCCTACTTCAGGAATTTGATTTGGAAATTAAGGATAAAAAGGGCACGGAGAATACAGTTGCTGACCACCTGAGCAGAATCGTGAAGGAGGAGGAACCAGGGCAGATCACTGAGACATTCCCTGACGAGCATCTGATGGCGCTGACAGGGAAGGTACCATGGTATGCGCACATTGCGAATTACTTGGTCACAGGTACGTTTCCTCCACATTTCAATAAAACCCAATGCATGAGATTAAAGCATGAGTCCAAGCATTACATTTGGGATGATCCATATATGCTCAGAATAGGACCAGATCAGATATTGAGGCGCTGCGTGCCTGACCATGAAATTAACTCTGTTTTGATGTTTTGTCATGCGCACGCATGTGGAGGGCACTTTGGTCCGAAGCGCACCAGCAGAAAGGTCCTGGACTGCGGATTTTATTGGCCGCACCTATTTAGAGATGCATATGATCACTGCAGAAACTGTGACAGGTGCCAGTGAGAGCTGACAGCTTGGAGCCTATAGAGAGCTATCTCCCAGCCATCCGAAATGATCTTCATCCCAGCTGAGAGGTAATGAATTGCGAAATCATTATATATTAGAACTGTTGAAGGCAGTTGCGCGCAGGTGGTAGAGCAGCGCAGGGTGATCAGTAGTGCAGATCGCGCCAAAGTGCAAGACTGTGCGCTAGACTCCAGAGAGGTAATGGTATCCGTGCTTGAGTGCTTGTTCGAGGACGAACAAGGGGCAAGTGTGGGGGGTTTGATAGAGCCTATTTATACGCATTATTTAGATCCTAACCCTATTTTATGTACAAGATTGCTGGTTTCCAGTGTTTTTGTATGTCAGGGCAAAACAAGGGCCTAAGTCGGATACGCGCTAACAGGAAGCGTTTAGGACGCGCATCACACAGCCTGCAGAGCTAGCGGCGCAAACAGAAGAACTGGCAGAGTCGACCACGGTGCGCTAACCAAGATGCCGTGCGCCAGGCGCAGATGGTGGTGTTTCCAAATCCTGACATCACCAGATTTGGAAGTTGCCAAGAATGAGCCTCTGAGCAGTATATAAAGAAGAGGAAGTCTAGGGTTTTAACACACATCACAGGAGACACCACGAGACCCCAGAACGACACAACACACGAGAGAGAGGCAGAACTGAAAAATACACGAGCTTGCTGAAAGGACCTGCGCTAGCCGACTGCGCCAGCCAAGACTGCAACCTGCACGCACTGTTTGCTATTGTTTTCTTGGACACTTTAGTTATTATTTACTGTTTCTATGATGTTTACCACTAGCATGTCTAGCTAAACGCTTAGTATCGGTTGGGCATGAATCTATGAGTATTTCCTTTGAGACTTGCGCTTAATGCATAGCTTGCTTGCTTATATTAATTATGTGCACATTGTTGGCAGCTAGTTGCATGAGTAGGGGAAGCCTTGAACCGCAATCTTACTCTTGTTGCTTGTTGTTGTATGTTAAACTAGTTGAATAGCCTGACGGTGCCAACTAGGAGTAACGCGCTAGGATAAGCAATTACTACTTTGACCGGATTCGTAGTTGTTTAGTCTAGTTCAAGAATTAATAGCACATGAACTTTGATCGGAACATGCGCATATGTTAGGAAGCCTTGATTGGACACTAACTTAAGTGAAATCAAACTATAGACGTTTAGAGTCGATGATAAGGAATACACTCATAGAGGATTGTCTGCGCCGATACTTCTCATAGTCATAGTACTTAATCTCTACTGCCTGCGCACGTTTAGTGCAATTCCTGCGTTTACGACTGTTTACTCGCGCATCGCGCAACCCCAATCACTCACACCCCCAGCTTTCGTAAGTGTAGGTCACTGGTTAAAACTGAACTGCTTGCTCTCTGTGGAGATCGACCCTGACTTAACCGTTGTACTAGTGGAAGAGGAAGGATTAATTTGACGCGTACAACGACGCGCGATCAATCTCCTTCTGCACCACCTCCATCATATTCGGGTTCTATCTGCGCTGAGGCTCCGTGGATGGTTTGGCACCATCTTCCAATAGAATCCTATGCATGCATACGTCCGGGCTCACTCCGCGCAGGTCAGCAAGTGTCCATCCTATAGTGCGCTGGTTCTTGCGCAGCACCTGCTGTAATCGCGCCTCGTGCTCCTCTTCTAATCCTTTCTTTATGATTACCGGCAGGGTGTCTTCATTTTCCAAAAATATGTATTTGAGGTGCTCTGGGAGTTGCTTCAGCTCTACCTTGGGTGGCTGTTCAATAGAGGGCAAGATTTTATTAGCAGTGCAGACATTAACTATATCGTGTACCTGTCCGGGTGCTGGTTCAGCACTGCTCAGCTCATCCTCATGTGCCTCCAACTCTGCCTGTGCCAGTGTCTCAGGTCCTTCTACTCCACTCGCACATTGCGCGTCTGCAACCAAGTCATCTATGCTGTCCATCGCGTGCACTGTGGCGTCCTCATGAGGGTGCTGCATCCCTTTGAATATGTTAAAGTGAATTTCTTCGCCATCAACCTCCATTGAGAGCGTGCCCCTCCACACGTCTATCTTTGTGCGCGCTGTCATCAGAAATGGTCTGCCCAGTAGGATCTGCGCACTTCCTTTGCTCGACTCACCCTCCATTTCTAAGACATCAAAATCTGCTGGGAACACCAGCTCTCCTACTCGGACGAGGACGTCCTCGATCATGCCCGTCGGCTGCTTGCACGACCGATCTGCTAGCTGAATGGTGAGAGCTGCAGGCTTTAGTGGTCCAAGGCGCAATGACGCATACAGGGAATAGGGAAGCACATTTATAGATGCGCCTAAGTCAATCATGCAGTTGCTTATTGTGGTCTTACCTAAAGTGCATGGGATGGTGAACGTACCTGGGTCTCGGCATTTAGGTTGTACCTTATGTTGCACGATTGCTGAGGCCTGCGCATTTAGCATTACCTGTGCGCACTCGCCTTTCCTCCTCTTGTTTGTGCACAGCTCCTTTAAGAATTTGGTGTACCTAGGGATCTGCTGAACTGCTTCAATAAGGGGAATGTTTATTTCCACCTTGCTGAATAACTCGTAGAGCTCCTTGTCAAGCACTTCCTTCCTAGCCGATGGTGCCTGTACAGGGAAAGGTGCAGGTATGTTAGTACGATTCATGCCTTTGTCTTTTGATTGCGCCATACCTGGCGCCTCGCCCTGCTGGCTTGTGGCTTGTGCTTCTGCTTGCGCATCTTGCTCTGCTGGAGCTAGAGCTTGCACAACTGGTTGCGCGGGCGCCTTCGCTGTCTGCTCTGTTCCTAGCGTGCGCCCAGTCCTCAGTGTTACTGCGTTGACTCCTCCCTTGGGATTCTGGATCACTTGCGAAGGCAGATTGCCATCGCTCTTTTTTAGCTCATACACCGTGGTAGCGATCTGTGATAGCTGCTTTTCAATGGACTCGAACCTCTTGTCATACTTCTCATCATTCTTGCGCACTGTGTCTGCTAGCTGCCCCACGATATCTTCTAAGGATCGCCTCGGCTGCTGGTTGTTTTGCGCTGGTGCTTCAGTGGGGCGATGCGGTGGATTGTGGGGCGCAGCTTGTTGCGTCTGCTGTGGTGCGCGCTGATCCGTGGACTGCCTCTGGAAATTGTTTTCCGCCTTCCATCTGAACCCATTTGCGGCTAGTCCAAAAAGCGGCTGATTCTGCCTCTGCGGCCCTCTATTATCCCATCCTCCTAGAGCATTGACATCTCCTGATTCCTCGAAAAGTGTGGGACATGCATCGGTTTTGTGCTCAGTGGATGTGCAGAATTCGCATGCCTTTGGTGCAGCTGGTTGCGCCCCCTGCGCATGCATCAACTTCTGCAGCATGGCCTTCATCTCCTTTATCTCAGCGCTTGTTTCTACCTGATGCACAGAATGAGCACGACTATTTTCAAGTGTTAGCTGATGTCTTACCTGTCCAGCAGAGTCTTCTATCAGCTGCCACGCGTCCTCTGGGTACATGTTGTAAATGTCGCCTCCTGCGCATGCATTCAATAATCTCAGCTCCATGGGTAGCAATCAATTCAGGAAATTCTCTATCAGCACATTTTGGGGCAGGCCGTGATTGTAGCAGTTGTCCTCCAGCTCCCTGAAACGCTCATAATACTTCGATAGTGATTCTCCTGCGCCCTGCCTAGGTGCGGCCAGCTCCGTCCTGAGTAACGCGATCTTGGCTGCGGGATAGAATTTGTCCAAGAACTTCTTCTGCAGCTGCTCCCATGTGTGAATTGATCCTGCTGGTAAATTCATCAGCCAATGCCTGGCCGTGTCACACAATGAAAAAGGGAACGCCTTCATCTTTAGCGCCTCATCGCTCTCTCCCTCGGCCTTCATGTTCTCGCAAATGACTAGGAATTCTCGCACATGCTTGACTGGATTCTCGTTGTTCATCCCGTGGAACTTGGGCATGTGATGAATGAGCGAGCTCCTTAGCTCAAAATGACCGTCTGGTGGAAGCACTATGCACCATGGCTGGTTAACTGTGATTAGAGCTGACATCTCGCGCACTGTTCTGCGTCGCGCGGCTTGTCGCGTAGGTGGCACATTAGACACTTCAGCGGCCATCCTTGCTTCAACCTCGCGCTGCACTTCCTCTCTGAACCGAACTGCGCGGTTGTCCGCCCTCGCATTCTCTGGGGTTCTGTCCCCTAAGTTATCTCCAACGACACTGTTATCCTCCATGACCTGTTCTAAATCTCAAAGAAAACGAAATTAAAAGACAACTAAGCTGTCGCGTCTGTCAGTGCGCAACTAGAACCTGCGCGGCGCAACGGTTTCAAGGTTGCGCAGGCTGATTGCGTGCCGTCAGAAACAACAACGAGAATAAAGCAAACAGAAATAACTAACTATTGTAAAAGAAAACTTAAGCTAATTAAAGCTTATCTGTGTTGCTCCCCGGCAACGGCTCCAAAAATTGATTGCGCGCGTCGTTGTGCGCGTCAAATTAATCCTTCCTTCTCCACTTAGTACAGCGGCTGATAGAGCCTACTTATACACACTATTTAGATCCTAACACTATGCTTGTTTGCATTATTTTGTGTACAAGATTACTGGTTTCCGGTGTTTTTGTATTTCAGGGCAAAATGAGGGCTTAAGTCGGATACGCGCTAACAGGCAGCGTTTAAGGAGCGCAACACACAGCCTGCGGAGCTAGCAGCGCAAACAGGATAGGAAGTGGCGGAGTCGACTACGGTGCGCAGACCGATTGCGCTACCCAGTGTGTGCAGTGCGCCATGCGCAGGATATTGGTGTTTCCAAATCTTGACACCATCAGATTTGGAAGTTGCCAAGGCCATCCTTGGGCCTCATGAGCAGTATATAAAGAGAGGAAGGCTAGGGTTTGAGAGACAACACCACGACACACAGAGAAACAGGAGAGAGAGGTGGAACTGAAAAACACACGAGCCTGCTGAGAGGACCTGCGCTAGCCGACTGCGCCAGCCGAGATACTGCAACCTGCACGCACCTGCTCGTTACTATTTTCTTGGATACTTTAGTTGTTATTTACTATTTCTATGATGTTTACTACTAGCATGTCTAGCTAAATGGTTTGTATCGGTTGGGCATGATTCTATGAGTATTTCCTTTGAGACTTGTGCTTAATGCATAGTTTGTTTGCTTGTATTAATTCTGTGCACACGGTTGACAGCTAGTTGCATGAGTAGGGGAAGCCTTGAACCGCAATCTTACTCTTGTTACTTGTTTGTTATATGTTAAACTAGTTGATAGCTTGACGGTG
This sequence comes from Umbilicus rupestris, assembly GCA_963678935.1. Classification (NCBI taxonomy): domain Eukaryota; kingdom Viridiplantae; phylum Streptophyta; class Magnoliopsida; order Saxifragales; family Crassulaceae; genus Umbilicus; species Umbilicus rupestris. The sequence goes on from OY787605.1 coordinate 6,982,710, forward strand.
ACAATTAGGAGTAACGCGCTAGGATAATCAGTTGCTACTGTGACAGGATTCGCAGCTGCTTAGACTAGTCTCAAGAATTAATAGCTCATGAACTTTGATCGGAACATGCGCACAAGTTAGGAAGCCTTGACCGGACACTAACTTCAGTAAATCAAACTATAGACGTTTAGAGTCGATGATAAAGAATACACTCATAGAGGATTGTGTAGGCCGATACTTTTCATAGTCATAGTACTTAATCTCTACTGCCTGCGCACGTCTAGTGCAATTCCTGCGTTCACTACTGTTATCCGCGCACTTGCGCAACCCAATCACTCACACCCCCCAGTTTTCATAAGTGTAGGTTACTAGTTAGAGCTAATCTACTTGCTCCCTGTGGAATCGACCCTGACTTAGCCGCTATACTAAGTGGAGAAGGAAGGAATTAATTTGACGCTCACAACGATGCGTGCATCGGCGGCTAAGTCAGAGTCGATCCCACAAGGAGCAAACAGATTCGCTCTAACTAGTGACCTACACCGAAAATTGGGGTGTGAGTGATTGGGTTGCGCAGGTGCGCGAATGAATAGTAGTTAACGCAGGATTTGCACTAGACGTGCGCAGGCAGTAGAGATTAAGTACTATGACTATGAAAAGTATCGGCGCAGACAATCCTGTATGAATGTATTCCTTATCATCGACTCTAAACGTCTATAGTTCGGTTTACTGAAGTTAGTGTCCGATCAAGGCTTTCTAACATGTGCGCATGTTCCGATCAAAGTTCATGAGCTATTAATTCTTAAAACTAGTCTAAGCAGCTACGAATCCTGTCACAGTAGCAACTGATTATCCTAGTGCGTTACTCCTAGTTGTCACCGTCAAGCTACCAACTAGTTTAACATATAACAAACGAGTGGCAAGAGTAAGATTGCGGTTCAAGGCTTCCCCTACTCATGCAACTAGCTGTCAACAGTGTGCACAGAATTAATACAAGCAAACAAACTATGCATTAAGCACAAGTCTCAAAGGAAATACTCATAGAATCATGCCCAACCGATACAAAGCGTTTAGCTAGACATGCTAGTAGTAAACATCATAGAAATAGTAAATAATAGCTAAAGTATCCAATAAAACAGTAACAAGCAGGTGCGTGCAGGTTGCAGTGTCTCAGCTGGCGCAGTCGGCTAGCGCAGGTCCTCACTGTAGCTCGTGTGTTTTTCAGTTCTGCCTCTCTCTCGTGTGTGTCTTGATGCCTTTCGATTCCTAATTGTCTCTTTCAAACCCTAGCCTTCCTTTCTTTATATACTGCTAACAAGGCCCAATCTTGGCAGCTTCCAAATCTGATGGTGTTCAAGATTTGGAAACACCACTATCTTGCGCATGGCGCACTGCATACATTGGTTAGCGCAATCGGTCTGCGCACCGTAGTCGACTCTGCCACTTCCTATCCTGTTTGCGCTGCTAGCTCCGCAGGCTGTGTGTTGCGCTCCTTAAACGCTGCCTATTAGCACGTATCCGACTTAGGCCCTTGCTTCGCCCTGGAATACAAAAACACCGAAAACCAGTAATCTTGTTTACAAAATGATGCAAACAAGCACAGTGTTAAGATCTAAATAGCGCGTATAAATAGGCTCTATCAAGAAGTCATTACTTATTTTATTCGTTGTTTTTTTTAGGGGGAACAGTACAAACACTTAGCTTTAGGCTTAATTGAATCACATGACAGGGAACTCTAAATCTGGTTACTTGATATATATTGTCATTGCATGTTTGTTATCATCAAAAAGGGGAATATTGTTGAACCCTTGTGTTTTTGATAATGCAAATGGCATTCAATTGACAAAACCTGCCAGAGCGTACAAGCCTAGTGAACAAGCAGTTGCTACAGCAGAAGCTGTAGCAGGGAGCTGTAAAGTTATAACAACGGTTTTCGCCCGATGAGAAAACTGCCCAGATAAGAAAACTTCCAAATATTCTTAGAATATCCTAGCAAAGATTTCCGTGCCTTAAGCTTGAAGATTTGATTAGGAAATCAAATCTTCTAAAAATTAGGAGATAGGATCTTGTTGAGATCTTTGAGGGCTTCCTAATTTTGATGGAGAAGAGTTTCTATATGAGGAGGCTGAGCAGAGCATGACAGGCATCCGAATAGAGAGAGAAACACAAAGAGAGCATCCGAGCACCTGAGATTGCAAAGCAAAGATCAGTGGAGTTGTGCGGAGGATCGGATCACCACCTTGAGCAGAGCGTGAGCACAGATCAGTGTGGTTTCTGTTCGACTGATTGCAGAATGATAGTGTCTAGTCAATGCTTGATTAGGAGGACCAATTCAGAGTAGGGCGTGCTTGTTGGTTGACCAAGGAAGGCAGCAGGAGAGTTGTCGAGTGGAGGAACTCGGACAATTTGCAGAAGGCTTATTCTCACTAGTGACAGTTGGTCACTGAGTGTGGGGGAGCATCCCAGTGTGAGGAGTACTCACGACAGAGTTCTAGTGGCTCAGCGGAAGGCTTTGGAGCGAAGCGTCAGAATCTGTACCTGCTAGTTGCACAAGCATGTACTATAACAAACCTACTGAGACATTGTGTTAATTAGAATAGGTTGAGTCTATGTGATCAGAGGAGTAGCTATTCTGAATTAATTCTAGTGTGTAGGTGTGAGCTACACAAATCAGAAGGTGTTCTGATTGTGTGCAAAGTGCCAGTAGAGGTCGGGTAGCATAGATTATCGCGTTGTCGAGTCTGTGTTGTACGGAGTACCTTGGAGACTAGTGGATTGAGGACTGGAGTATAGTTCTCCCCAGACGTAGGCAGTTGGCCGAACTGGGTGAACAAATTTGGTGTTCACTGTTTTGGTTTCTTGTTGCACCAGATCCGGCTGAACAAGGAGTTGGTATAGCATCTGCTTGTACATTATCAGTATCTCAGGAGCGCTGCAAATTTCAATTTGTATCAAAGCGGGAACTCGATGTACAGAGTAAAGATCCTGAGCGCCTAGCTGAGACAAGCAAGAAACAGGAAGGAAGGACAAAGTACAAGTCGGCCACCTCTGTTAGAAGAATAAAACTACGGGTATTGGAAGGCTAGAATGAAGACTTTTCTCAAAGCCATTGATGAAAAAACTTGGAGAGCATTTGTGATAGAATGGTTCCCTTTGTTGACTACTGATCAGATTGGAGTCACAAGACAAAAACCCAGGGGGAATGGACTGACGAAGAGGATGAGCAACTGGTAACTCAAAGCTCGAAATGCTATTTTTGCTGCTGTAGATGCTAACAATTTTAGGCTGATTTCCAACTGCGACATTGTAAAATGAGCCTGGGAAATTCTTCAAATAGCTCACAAAGGAATGGATAAATGGAAGACATCAAGGATGCAGATTATCATTTCTCAGTTTGAGAACCTGAAGATGCAAGAAGAAGAATCCATCACAGAGTTCAACGCCAAGTTATATGATCTTTCAAATGAAGCTCATGCACTTGGTGAACCAATTCTAGAAGAGAAGCTGCTAAGAAAAGTTATCAAATCACTACCCACCAGATTTGACATGAAGGTGACAGTCACTGAAGAAGCACAAAATGTCAAACATATGAGGCTGGAGGAACTGATTGGATCCCTCAAACAGTTTGAGATGAAGCTGACCAAGGATGATACACCATTCAAAAGCAAGAATGTTGGTTTGAAAGCTGAAATAGAAAAGAAGAAGCCTTCCACTGAAGTACAACTAGGACTGCTGGTAAAGAACTTTGGGAGACTCTTGAAAAACATGGAAGCAAGATCTGGTCATTGAAAGGTAGACTGCCCAAATAATCAAAAAGGAAAGACAAAATCTCTCTCGCTAAATTGGAGTGATGATGATACTGACACAGCGAAGACGAATGCAACATTGTCAGAACTAGAACAATCAGAAAATTGGTTAATCTCATTGGAAAAGGAGTACACAGAAACCTGATCAAGAAGTTGCTACAACAACCCCTGAACCACCATCAGAAATCTGGAACAAATCCGAGAATCAGAAACCAAAGATGCAAAGCTGGTGCACGTTCTGTCCGCGTCACTCCAAAGCCTTCCGCTGAGCCGATCGAACTCTTCCACGAGCGCTGCACAATCTGGAATGCTCCCCCTTACTCAATGACCTCCTGTCACTGACGAGACCTAGTCTCCTGCAGATTGTCCGAGTTCCTCCACTCGACAAATCTGCCGCCACCTGCCTTGATCAACTAACAAGCACGTCCTGCTCTGAATTGGTCTTCTCTGATGACACTCTGCAAGTCCTCGATCAGCCTTTGCTCCAACCACTCAGCTATGCGCTCACGCTCTGCACTCGATGGTGATCCACTCTCTCCGTTCTAGCAATCTGAATATATCTCTCGGTATATTGCTTTTTCTTTTTGCTTGGATTTTGAAATGTGCAGCACCTTTGAGTTGCAGATTGTGTATTGATGATGCTGTATGGCAGTGTTTAACAAAACCAGCTCAAGTGAACAAGGAGCAGCTACAGCAAGGGATGCTATAGCAGGAGCTTGTTCAAGTGGCTGCAACATCTGTCCGAGAAGCAGCAGCGACCTGGGCTTGGCTAGAAGGCCTGGCAGCTCTACGGGAAACACCAGAAGAATATTTTAGAGTGCTGTGGAGAATATTCCAGTGGGGTTTCCTAGCTAGAGAAGGAGATTTGTGTTGAAGATCAAAATCAAATCTAATCTCCTAAATTTTAGGAGATAATTGTTCTTTTTGGGACATTGCTTAATCCTGGTCTTGCTTAAAGCTGGTGCTACTATTTAAGAGAAACGGGTTGAGAGCTAAGAGGGTGATCGAAGCTGAGGGATACACGAGTGCATACACAGAATTCAGAGAGAGGAATTTTTGGGTGTGCGACGGACGAGTTCTTTGATCATCACCCGAGAGCAGCGCGTGAGCACAGAGCTGTGGTGACAGAAGCAGAAGGAGATCAGGACTTGCGTAGTCTGATCCGAGCTTGATCAGGGAAGCCAATTCAGAGCAGTGGTGCTTGTTGGTTGATCAAGGGCAGCCGCGGAAGAACTGACGGGTGTGTGGCTCGGTCGAGTGTCTAAGCGGCAGTTCTCGCTAGTGGCAGGTGGTCACTGAGTGAGGGGGAGTATTCCAGAGTGTGTAGCCCTGATAGAGCCTATTTATACACATTATTTAGATCCTAACCCTATGCTTGTTTGTATTATTTTGTGTACAAGATTACTGGTTTCCAGTGTTTTTGTATTTCAGGGCAAAACGAGGGCCTAAGTCGGATACGCGCTAACAGGCAGCGTTTAGGACGCGCATCACACAGCCTGCGGAGCTAGCGGCGCAAACAGAAGAATTGGCAGAGTCGACCATGGTGCGCTAACCAAAATGCCGTGCGCCATGCGCAGATGGTGGTGTTTCCAAATCCAGACACCACTAGATTTGGAAGTTGCCAAGAATGAGCCTCTGAGCAGTATATAAAGAAGAGAAGAAGGCTAGGGTTAAAAGAATCAGAGATCATCATATCATCATTCTGAGAGGACCTGCGCTAGCCGACTACGCCAGCCGAGACTGTAACCTGCACGCACTGTTTGCTATTGTTTTCTTGGATACTTTAGATGTTATTTACTATTTCTATGATGTTTACTACTAGCATGTCTAGCTAAAAGCTTAGTATCGGTTGGGCATGAATCTACGAGTATTTCCTTTGAGACTTGCGCTTAATGCATAGCTTGTTTGCTTGTATTAATTCTGTGCACATTGTTGGCAGCTAGTTTTACATGAGTAGGGGAAGCCTTGAACCGCAATCTTACTCTTGTTGCTTGTTGTTGTATGTTAAACTAGTTGAATAGCCTGACGGTGCCAACTAGGAGTAACGCGCTAGGGTAATCAGTTGCTACTGTGACAGGATTCGCAGCTGTTTAGACTAGTCTTAAGAATTAATAGCTCATGAACTTTGATCGGAACATGCGCACATGTTAGGAAGCCTTGATCGGACAATAACATTAGCAAAGCAAGCTATAGACGTTTAGAGTCGATGATAAGGAATACACTCATAGAGGATTGTCTGCGCCGATGCTTCTCATAATCATAGTACTTAATCTCTACTGCCTGCGCACGTCTAGTGCAATTCCTGCGTTTACTACTGTTTACTCGCGCGTTGCGCAACCCCAATCACTCACACCCCCAGTTTTCGTAAGTGCAGGATACTAGTTAAAGCTAATCTACTGCTTCCTTGTGGATTCGACCCCGACTTAACCGCTGTACTAAGTGGAAGAGGAAGGAATTAATTTGACGCGCACAACGACGCGCGGATCAAATTTTGGGGCCGTTGCCGGGGAAGCAATACAGATAAGCTTTAACCAGCTTAGGATTTCTTTTAATAGTTAGTTATTTCAGTTTGTTTTATTTTCGTTGTTGTTTCTGACAGCGCGCAATCAGCATTAGCCTGCGCAACCTTGAAATAGTTGCGCTGCGCCGATTCTAGTTGCGCACTGACAGACGCAACAGCTTAGTTATCTTTTAATTTCGTTTTCTTTAAGATTTACAACAGGTCATGGAGGATAACAGTGTCGTTGGGGACAACTTAGGGGACAGAACCCCGGAAGAAGCGAGAGTACATAACCGCGCAGCCGTGTTCAGGGAGGAAGTGCAGCGCGAGGTTGAAGCAAGGATGGCCGCTGAAGTATATAATGCGCCACCCGCGCGACAAGCTGCGCGACGCAGAACAGTGCGCGAGATGTCAGCCCCACTCACAGTTAACCAACCATGGTGCATCGTGCTTCCACCAGACGGACATTTTGAACTAAGGAGCTCGCTCATTCATCACATGCCCAAGTTCCACGGGATGAACAACGAAAATCCAGTCAAGCATGTACGAGAGTTCCTAGTCATTTGCGAGAACAGGAAGACCGAAGGGGAAAGCGATGAAGCGCTGAAGATGAAAGCGTTCCCATTTTCACTGTGTGACACGGCCAAGCATTGGCTAATGAACTTACCAGCAGGATCAATTCACACATGTGAGCAGCTGCAGAAGAAATTCCTGGACAAATTTTATCCCGCAGCAAAGATCGCGCTACTCAGGAGGGAGCTGGCCGCACCTAGGCAGAGCGCAGGAGAATCGCTATCAGAGTATTACGAGCGTTTCAGGGAGCTGGAGGCCAACTGCTACAATCACGGCCTGTCCTAGAATGTGCTGATAGAGAACTTTCTGAATGGATTGCTGCCCATGGAGCTGAGACTATTGAACGCTTGCGCAGGAGGCGACATTTGCAACATGTACCCAGAAGACGCGTGGCAGCTGATAGAAGTCTCTGCCGGGCAGGTAAGACATCACCTAACACTTGAAAATAGTCGTGCTCGCTCTGTGCATCAGGTAGAAACAAACGCTGAGATCAAGGAAATGAAGGCCATGCTGCAGAAGTTGATGAGTGCGCAAAGCGCACAACCAGTTGCGCCAAAGGTATGCGAATTCTGCAATTCCACCGAGCACAAAACCGATGCATGTCCCATGCTTTTTGAGGAATCTGGAGATGTCAATGTTCTTGGAGGAAGGGATAACAGAGGGCCACAGAGACAGAATCAGCTGCATTTTGGACTAGCCGCAAATGGGTTCAGATGGAAGGAGGAAAATAATTTCCAGAGGGAGTCCACGGATCAGCGCGCGCCACAGCAGACGCAACAAGCTGCGCCCTACAATCCAACGCATCGCCGCACTGACGCACCAGCGCATAACAACCAGCAACCGAGGCGATCTTTGGAAGATATCGTGGGGCAGCTAGCAGACACAGTGGGCAAAAATGACGAGAAGTATGACAAGCGGTTCGAGTCCATCGAAAAGCAGCTATCACAGATCGCTACCACGGTGTATGAGCTAAAGAAGAGTGATGGCAACCTACCTTTGCAAGTGATTCAGAACCCCAAAGGAGGAGTCAATGCAGTGACCCTGAGGACTGGGCGCACGATAGGAACAGAGCAGATCACGAAGGCGCCTGCGCAACCAGCTGCGCAAGTCCCGGATCCAGCAGAGCAGAGTGCGCAACTGAAGCAAAACGCGCAACCAGAAGTGCCAGCCACAAGCCAGCAGGGCGAAGCGCCGGGTATAACACAATTAACAGACAAGGGCACGAATCGTACTAATATACCTGCACCTTTCCCTGTGCAGGCACCATCGGCTAGGAAGGAAGTGCTGGATAAGGAGCTATACGAGTTATTCAGTAAGGTGGAAATAAACATTCCCCTTATTGAAGTAGTTCGGCAGATCCCTAGGTACGCCAAGTTTTTAAAGGAGCTGTGCACAAACAAGCGAAGGAAAGGCGAGTGCGCACAGGTAATGCTAAATGCGCAGGCCTCAGCCATCGTGCAACATAAGGTACCACCTAAGTGCCGAGACCCAGGTACGTTCACCATCCCATGCACGTTAGGTAAGACCACAGTGAGCAATTGCATGATTGATTTAGGCGCATCCATAAATTTGCTACCCTATTCCCTATATGCGACGTTGCGCCTTGGACCACTAAAGCCTGCAGGTCTCACCATTCAGCTAGCAGATCGGTCGTGCAAACAACCTACGGGGATGATAGAGGATGTTCTTGTGCGAGTAGGAGAGCTGGTGTTCCCAGCAGATTTCTATGTGCTAGAAATGGAGGGTGAATTGAGCACCAGTAGTGCGCAGATCCTACTGGGCAGACCTTTTCTGATGACCGCGCGCACAAAGATAGATGTGTGGAGGGGCACGCTCTCCATGGAGGTTGATGGCGAAGAAATTCATTTGAACATATTCAAAGGGATGCAGCACCCTCATGAAGACGCCACAGTGCACGCAATGGACTGCATAGACGACTTGGTCGCAGATGCGCAATGCGCAAGCGCAGTAGACGAACCTATAAAACTGGCACAAGCAGAGTTGGAGGAGCAGGAGGACGAGCTAAGCAGTGCAGAACCAGAACCCAGACAGGTACAAACCATAGTTCATGTTTGCACTGCCAATAAAATCCTGCCCTCTATTGAACAGGCACCCAAGGTCGAGCTGAAGCAACTCCCAGAACACCTCAAGTACATATTCTTGGGAAACGAGGACACCCTGCCAGTGATCATAGAGAAAGGATTAGAAGAGGAGCAAGAGGCGCAATTACGGCAGGTGCTGCGCAGGAACCAGCGCGCTATAGGATGGACACTTGCCGATCTGCGTGGAGTGAGCCCAGACGTATGCATGCATAGAATTCTATTGGAAGATGGTGCCAAACCATCCAGGGAGGCTCAGCGCAGATTATACCCGAATATGATGGAGGTAGTGCAGAAGGAGATTCTAAAGTTGCTCGATGCAGGAGTCATTTACCCGATCTCAGACAGCAAATGGGTCAGTCCAATGCACGTTGTGCCAAAGAAAGGAGGAATCACTATAGAAGAGAATGCGCAGGGTGATCGCGCGTCGTTGTACGCGTCAAATTAATCCTTCCTCTTCCACTAGTACAGCGGTTAAGTCAGGGTCGATCTCCACAGGGAGCAAGCAGTTCAGTTTTAACCAGTGACCTACACTTACGAAAGCTGGGGGTGTGAGTGATTGGGGTTGCGCGATGCGCGAGTAAACAGTCGTAAACGCAGGAATTTGCACTAGACGTGCGCAGGCAATAGAGATTAAGTACTAGCAAGCCTATGGGGACTTTGATTTAATTAGAATAGGCTGAGTCTGTGAGATCAGAGGAGTAGCTATTCTAAATTAATTCGAGTGTGTAGGTGTGTGAGACACAAGTCAGAGCCTGTTCTGATTGTGTGATTGACTAGCTAAGGTTGAGTAGCATAGGTTGCGTGGAGTCGAACCGTGTTGTACGAGAGACCTTTGAGACTAGTGGATTGAGGACTGGAGTACAGTCCTCCCCAGAAGTAGGCAGTTGGCCGAACTAGGTGAACAAATCGTTGTTCATTGTTTCATCTTGCTGCACAAGATCCGAGTGTACAAGAGTCTGCTATAGCAACTGCTTGTACACAATCTGTAACTCAGAGACGCTGCGAAATTTGAATAGAGTTCCTCAATCTATGCTAACATCAAAAGTGTTCTAATAGTTCTACGAGCTGTTCAGAATCAAACGAATAATGTCAGATCAGTGAGCAATCATAGTATAATGTCTATTACAATTCCCCCCTTTTGGCACAAATGCCGATGGATGGATTGATTGTATATTGGATTCTCTGTGAGATCAATCCCTCTTCTCTGCACGCCTACGCCCTTCTGTAGAATTACTACCGCCACCAAAACTAGGAAACCCTCAAAAGATCTCATCAATATCCTATCTCCTAATTTTCAGGAGATTTGATTTCCTAAATAAATCTTCAAGCTTGTGATACGGAATCTTTACTGGAGATATTCTTGGAATATTTAGAAGGCTCCCGTTGTACTGCTACGCCTGGAAAGATTTCTCTTCGGTCAAATACTGCTGCCAAGCAGCTACAGCTCTCTGCTACAACTCTAGCTGCAGCTACTGCTTGTTCACTGGGCTTGAACACTCTGGCAGGTTTTGTCAATGGAATGCCATTTTCATTGTCAATCTCCCCCTTGGCATTTTTGACAAAACCTAAAGACCACTGATGCCTTGAGCTGGACTTTCCGCGGTGGCAGACTTCCCTTGTGTCCACCTTTTTCCTCCCCCCCCCCCTTTTTTTTTATAAATGTCCAAGGGGGAGTTCCCGAACTGGCTAGGTAGATGGAACACAGAGACCTAGAGATGATCTTAATGCTTCGAATTTAGCTGCATCCAGAGGTTTGGTGAAGATGTCAGCTAGATGCTTGTCAATTACAATATGCTCAAGGACGTTGATCTTCTTTTCTACCAATTCCCTGATGAAGTGGTGCCTTATGTCAATGTGTTTGGTTCTTGAGTGTTGCACTGGATTCTTGGAGATACTGATAGCACTCATGTTGTCATAGTAGAGAACCATTTCACTTTGATTCATCCCATATTTAGTCAACATCTGCTTCATCCATACCATCTGAGCACAGCGACTTCCTGGTGCAATGTACTCTGCCTCCGCTGTGGAAAGGGAGATACAATTTTGTTTTTAGCTGAACCAAGATACCAGGTTATTCCCCAGGAAGAAACAACCTCTCGTGTGCTCTTCCTATCTTCTGTGCATCCTGCCTAATCTGCGTCACTGAAACCTACCAGGTTTGCATTAGTTTCCTTGGTGTACCAGAGCCCATAGTTCAGGGTCCCTCTAATATACCGAATGATTCTCTTGACCAGTGCATGTTGCTCTTCTTTGGGTAGGCTTGGAACCGAGCACAGACTCCCATTGAGTAGGAGATATCAGGACGGTTGGCTGTAAGGTAGAACAGGCTTCCAATCATGCTTCGGTATGTAGCTTGATTCACTTCAACTTCAGCTTCATCTTTGACAACTTTGATATGGGTGGCAGCTGGTGTACGTTTGTGACTTGCATTATCTAACAGGAACTTCTTTATCAGGTTCTGGCTATATTTGCTTTGTGAAATGAAGATCCAATCATGCTTTTCGCTTACTTCCAGCCCTTGGAAGTAGGTTAGTTCTCCTACCATGCTCATTTGGAATTCATTCTTCCTATGATCCACTAATTGCTTTACCAACTGCGGAGATCTGGAGCCAAAAACAATGTCATTAACATATATTTGAGCAATGATCAGATCTGACCTGGTTGTTCTTATGAAGAGTGTCTTGTCAACTCCTCCTCTTTCATAGCTGTGCTTCATAGTTCACCATTCAAGAATGCACTCTTGACGTCCATCTGATGGAGTTTGAATCCGAGGTAGCGGGACAAAGCCAGGAGAAGTCTGATGGCTTCCAATCGGGCTACTGGTGCAAATGTTTCATTGAAGTCCAAGCCTTCAATCTGGGTGTACCCTTGTGCAACTAGTGTGCCCTTATTCCTTGTGATATTTCCTTTCTCGTCAGTCTTGTTCTTGAAGATCCACTTGGTTTCTATGATGTTCACCCCTTTTGGTCTAGCAACCAGATCCCATTTATCATGTCTTTCAAATTCTGCCAATTCTTCATGCATTGCCAGTATCCAATATTTGTCGCCCATAGCCTCCTTGAAGTTCTTTGGCTCTACACAGGATAAAAAATAGGAATTGCAGATAGACTCACCGGTGTTGAAGTATGATAAACGTCGGGTCCGTCTTCTTCTCCGATTGCTCCTCAACAGAATGGTGTGGTGGAGCGAAAGAATCGAACAATACAAGAAATGTGATTGGAGATCCCACAGAAAGAAGACGGGTTATTTTCCTTAGCATTCTCTTCGTTAGTCCATTCCCCTTCGGGTTATTTTCTGGTGACTCCCCTTTGATCCATGGTCAACGGAGGGGACCATTCTGTCGCAACAGTTCTCCAAGTCTTTTCATCAATAACTTTGAGGAATGCTTTCATTCTAGCTTTCCAATACCCATAGTTGCTTTCTTTCAACAGAGGTGGCCAACTTGTACTCTGACCTCCCTTCATTGTTTCTTGCTTGTCTCAGCTAGGCGCTCATACTCTGTGTGTCGAGTTCCCGCTCTGATACCAATTGAAATTTGCAGCACCTCTGAGTTACTGATAGTGCACAAGCAGTTGCTATAGCAACTCCTTTTTCAGCTAGATCTGGTGCAACAAGAAACAAAACAGTGAACAGAGATTTGTTCACCTAGTTTGACCAATCTCCCTACGTCTGGGGAGGACTATACTCCAGTCCTCAATCCACTAGTCTCCAAGGTGCTCCGTACAACACAGATTCGACACACGGCCAGCCTATGCTACCCAACCTCAACTAGTAGTACACACACAATCAAAACACCATATGATTTGTGTCTCACACACCTACACACTCGAATTAATTCAGAATAGGTACTCCTCTAATCCCACATACTCAGCCTATTCTAATTACAATAATGTCTCCGTAGGTTTCTACAACACACCCTTGTGCAACTAGCTTGTGCAGGTTCTGTCCGCGTCGCTACAAAGCCTTCCCCTGAGCTGTTCGAACCCTATGATTGATCCTCACTCCGGGATGCTCCCCCTCACTCAGTGACCGCCTGTCACTAGCGAGAATAGGCCTTCTGCAGATTGTCCGAGTTCCTCCACGTGCCAACTCTCCTGCCGCCTTCCTTGATCAGCCAACAAGCACGTCTTACTCTGAATTGGCCTTCTCCGATCAAGTACTACCAGACTCTACAAGTCTTCGATCAATCTCTACTCTAACCACTCAGCTTTACGCTCATGCTCTACTCTCGGTGGTGATCCAATCTCTCTGCTCTAGTACTCGGAATATATCTCTCGGCATATTGCTCTGCTCTTTGATTGTTGAATGGATGGATTCTATATTGGATTCTCTGTGAGATCAATCCCTCTTCTCTACACGCCTATGCCCTTCTGTAGGATTACTGCCGCCGCCAAAACTAGGAAACTCTCAAAAGATCTCATTAAGACCGTATCTCCTAATTTTCAGGAGATTTGATTTCCCAAATAAATCTTCAAGCTTGTTATGTAATCTTTACTGGAGATATTCTTGGAATATATAGAAGGCTCCCGTTGTACTTCTATGCCAAATCTGGGCAGATTTCTCTTCGGTCAAATACTGCTGCCAAGCAGCTATAACTCTCTCCTACAGCTCCTGCTGCAGCTACTGCTTGTTCACTAGGCTTGAACACTCTGGCATGTTTTGTCAATTGAATGCCGTTTGCATTATCACATTGATTCGAGCGAGGTGCTTCTTTTTGCTGGAGGAAAGTCTTTTCATCATTTCTACAAGTTTCCTACACAATAGCCTTGGTTGACCTACTTCTGTGCCCGGCGGTACTCATGTGTACTTGAGGAATTCCTTGTTCTTGACTTGGTCATTTGATCGTCTTTGAGTCACCTCGTATCCGGTCAATGTTGGGCACTTTCTCATAAAATGTCCAGTTTGATTACACACGTATCATCTCTTCTGCTTTGATCTGAGTTTTTGAGCATGTGACTGATTACACAGTGTTGGGCATTTTTTTCTAGGAACTCTCTTTGAATCAACAGTGTCTGAACCCTTCTGAACACTTGCACTTTGAATGATTTATGAGGCTTTGACAAATGTGGTTATACCTAATCCTTCCTCACCTGTGTATCCAAGACCTTCAGTCCCACCTCCATACGTTTGGTAAGATAGAATCTCATCTAGAATGGATGATTCTCCTCTAGGTGCTTCAGGAATGATACCCTGTTCCCATGCCTTTTCAACTGTCTTTAGCATCATTTGATTGTTTCTTGTACAGAGTGGTAATGATGCTTTGAAGATTATCTCACCATCATTTGGTAAGATTAGTGGATTGAGGACTGAGAAGTCCTCCCCAGACATAGGCAATTGGGCGAACTGAGTGAACAAACATTTGTCCTTTGTTCGTTCTTGCAGAAACAGTTTCTGGGTGAACAAGAGTGTGCTGCAGCAACTGCTTGGTCACAAATCTGGTTATCAGAGGCACTGCGAATTTTAGAAAGAAGAAGCAAGAAGTAGGCGAAGAATCCTTCGCTACGAATGCCAAATCTCAATCTTTTAATTCTTTTGTTGCTCCTTTAATTCTAGGTCAAAAACTCTCTCCTCAAGTTAGGTCAAGATTCTCAATTCTCCGACCCCCCGGATGGGTAGTGTTTCCTATTTGTACGAGCAGGTTTGAGCTTCAGAATCCCGTGCCCATATTGGCCTAGTACAACATACCCAAAGGAGGTACGGTGGTATTACCCATGAACCGATACAGGCGTATTGCTTCGGTACTGGAGAAACTCAACTTCATGCCTCCTAGCCCTCATCAATATGCTGGGTACGGGCGTACCGACCGTACTGATCATGACGATACGAAAACTCATTAAGAGGCTTCAAGCCCATATTATCCCTTCGGTACGACTATACTACCTACCGATATGGGCATACCAGTCGTACCTAGCCCGAATGGGGACGGCAGCTGCTCACTCTACACCATGATTCGGACTTCAATTGCTTTTGTGGCCATCTAAATCATTTTATTTCGTGTTGCTGTAAACTAGAAAGTTGTAGTACTTTGAGTTATCTTTCCAACAAACTATGGCACACCTCAATCAGATAATGATCATGAAAGCCTTTGAAGATGAATACGTAAATTTTCTCATATTTGGTATGTTTTCGTCTGATTATGTGTTTTTCCTTATTTTGTTCCAAATGGACTACAAAGTTCAATTTAGAAAACTTTGATCTAGAACAATAGTAGCGCGGTAAAATGACAACAAAAAGTCTTGGAAACAAACATAAACCCTTTGTAAATGAGTGAATATTTAGTCGATAAATTGACATATCAAAACACTCCACACTTGGGATTTGTTTGTCCCGAGAAAATATTAAGCTCATTTTAGTAGAATAAATGGCTGAATATATCAACATTTAATCAATCAGATAATGATCATGCAAGCCTTTGAAGATGAATACGTAACTTTTCTCATATTTGGTATGTTTTCGTCTGAATATGTGTTTTTCCTTATTTTGTTCCAAATGGACTACAAAGTTCAATTTAGTAAACTTTGATCTAGAACAATAGTAGCGCGGTAAAATGACAACAAAAAGTCTTGGAAACAAACATAAACCCTTTGTAAATGAGTGAATATTTAGTCGATAAATTGACATATCAAAACACTCCACACTTGGGATTTGTTTGTCCCGAGAAAATATTAAGCTCATTTTAGTAGAATAAATGGCTGAATATATCAACATTTAAGATTCACAACCATTCGTTATAAATACCAACTATATTTTCATGCAATTATTTCTAACTATTCTAACATGTAGTAAAAGTAAATCACTAAACTAATCCTAACTCACTTTCTTAGGAATCACAAATGCATTTAGCGCATACATCAAGCCTGTAAACCCCTAGGCTACCTAGCGGATGAGTTATAGTCTTGTGAAGGTTTTTAGAAGAGAAAGTACCTACAAATCTCAAATTCAGTTCTATCCTAGATGTATGAATGAAGGTGTGCTCAAAATTCACAACATTATGTCAACAGTCTCAGACTCATGTGCAAACAATTATCCAAATTAAACTATCTTCAAATGAGTTTTCAACCCGTTAGTATTCTAACAAGATGTTGCATTCAAATAAGTCAATATCAAAGCCATGCGTTTGAAACATTGATTCCAGTTACACAAACATGCCCGCCATTCACCTGTGTATCTAGGGATAGTCCACAGGTTCTTGGCGCAAAGCTCATTCTCAAGTTGTAAAGTCTAGGCTTTACCCCATAAGAGAAGAGAAGATTGGCTTGGAATTTTACAAAAATTGCATAAGCAAGTCGGTGATTTCGTGCAACCAAAAGGGTCGTTCCTTAACTCATCTCACATGATTCATTCACACACAATAAAAAGTGGTATAATACACAATGTCAAGCTTAAGATGGAATAACTGATGGCCTTCAGCTTTATTATGCTTAAGGAGGAACCTTTCTTCTATTCATATGTATTTTATTTCTCTTTTTTTAAGAATATTTTTTTCATTGGGGCCTATTTTCAGCTCTCTTTTGACTTTCTTTTTGTCCACACTTAAAGCCAGACAAAGTATATACAAAAATGGAGGCGGGTGTCTGTGAGTAACAGTATGCATGAAAATTTACGATAAGAGAACTAAAGTCACCGGGAATCATGAACAAGGCTTATGTTTTTTAGAAAGATTATTTTAAGACCGGTGCCTACTAGTATCAAGTTCAAAATATGCTTTCAAAAGTGCTTAGGACGCATCGCAGGAAAAATAGGACTACTATTAACTCGAAAGAATACGCACTCGTACGAACTATTTCAGATTATAGACAAAAACTCAAATATGATGAAAATATAACTGGCATAGTTCATTAAGCATGAGAAAGTTAACAACAAGCCATAGATAATTTGAGTGCACTAGTGTTCCTAAACTAATATGCTTATCAATCTAACTAAAATGCAGTATATGGCTCTGAGGGAGTGCCTATGTGCTCTCAAACACTCCATACTTAAGAGCATGCTTAGTCCCTAAGCAATAAATATCAATCATAACAAGCACTCCGCACTTGAGTTGAGAGCATATAAGTTACGCATCATGTCATGTCATGCAATGTAATGGAAATAGGCGAATTGAATTAAGATTAAACTAAGTTACCGTAACTAGCAATTAAGATCCCAAAAACTTACAGTGTGGGTTACTTCCCTAAAAGGCCTAGTTTAACGTCTTGGCAAGACAAGCAAGATGAATGTCATTCCGGCGCCTTTGAGGAGTTACACACAATTACCTTGACAACATTTTTCATGATTTGCTTTCTTAGGCCTCTTAACCTTGGCACTCTTCTTTTTATTTGCTCTAGGGTCGTCAGGAAGCTTACATGCAAGGAGTGTATCGTGTTAGGTAGTGAGGTCATATTTAGCATTATCGGACAAATAACATAGATAATCAAATGCTAAAGATGAATTGATGTCACTCGATGCTCCAGTCCCATCAAAGAGTTTTCTAAGATTCACTTTTGTTCCACTATGTAATATTTTTCTATTGTGCTCGACTTCGCTAGGTGATCCTACAACACATGCTCTAGAAAGTGAAAGATTATTGATATTAGAAGCTCGAATAATTATACTCTCATCTCTGATATTCAATGAAATACATCCATTTTTCACGCCAATTACCGCCCCTAAGGTAGATAGAAATGGTCGTCCAAGAAAAATATAAACATCACAATCATCCTCCATATCCATTACTACGAAATCACATGGTATATAATATTTATCAATCTTAACAGACACATTTTCTAATATACCAATTGGATGTTTCGTAGAACCATCAGCGAGTTTTAATGCTATTCTAGTAATTTCCATAGTTCAAAAAACAAGTTTATCAAATACAAAATGTGCCATAACACTTATGCTAGCACCAAGACCAGCAAGAGAGTGGGTGAAATTCATAGCGCCTATCGAGCAAGGGATAGTGAAACTACTCGGATCATTCATCTTAGAGGGGCTGTTACCACTAAATGGGCAGCTACAATGTTGTGCTTAGAGTCCTCTATCTTCCTTTTTTTTTGAGAGGATTTCGTTAAGGAATTTACTATATGTAGGGGCTTTGTTTAGGAGCTCAACGAATGGTAAATGGACAGACAACTTCTTAAGGATAGCTATAAACTTCATGAACTCTTGGCTAGTCGGGATTTCACTAGCCTGTGGGGAAAAGGAATTGGAGGTACGTAGGGTATCTCTAAGCTATGTGTAGTTTCCTTACCTCCAGCTTTATTGGGACTAGTGGGTCTACTCACCTTAGCCTCTGATGGAGTTTTGGCTGGCTGGTCAGTTGCTGAGACCTGTTCTTCTTGCTGGCCACTACTAAGTAAAATAACATTACAATGCTCGGTTGGGTGTGGTTCGGGCTTAGAAGGCAACTTACCGTGTTCCCTAGTGGACAAGCTAGCTTGCTGGGCAATCTGATTTTCTAGCATCCTATTTTGTATGGCTAGGTCGTTAATCATAGAATTCATGCTAGCTAGGCTTTCTCATGGTTCGGGTGGAGCTGGCTTGCTGTGCTAGGTCAGGTTACCAGTACTGGTTATTAAGTTGAAATGGTGGTACATTGTTCTGCTGCTACCTAGGCTGAAAACCAAGAGGTATCGGGTTCTAGGTCTTGTAGGAGAAGTTTGATGGTTCCTATTGGTACGCGTATAGGCTGGGTTAAAGGATCACCTAGCGAATAATTGTTCCCTTGATTTCTCCCTACGAAGTTGTCTTCTTCATGTGTGTTGGCGCTTCCGCCTAGTGCGGTCAATGGACATTCATATGCGAAATGGTAACTAGAACCACATATCTGGTAGTAAGCTGTCATGTTAGCAACGACATGCACGTTAGAAGTAATGATACAAGTAGTAGATAAGGTATCAAATTTTGGCGCTTAAGCTATCCACTTTGCTTACTCATGCGGCTATATGATCATGTGAATCTTTCATATGTAAGTCATACATGTTTTGCTTCTTTCTCGGGTTTCCTCTTTTGCTTGCCACAAGTGATAATTCTGCGCAATCTTTTCAATGACATTGTAAGCATCGTCAAGGTCCAATTCTATTATAGCTCAACCAGCGGCCTGGTCTAGAGCTGTTGATAGAGCCTAGTTATACACGTTATTTAGATCATAAACCCATGCTTGTTTGCAATATTTTATGGGCAAGATTACTCGTTTCCACTATTTTTGTATATCAGGTCAGAACGAGTCCTTAAGTCGGATACGCGCTAACAGGCAGCGTTCTAGGAGTGAAAGATCAGCCTGTGGAGCTAGCGGCGCAAGCAAAAGAAGAAATGGCGAAGGACAGCAGAGGTGCGCTACCCGATTGCGCCAGTCAATGCTGTGCGCCAGGCGCAAAGTCCCAGTGACCAGACTTGGAAGTTGCCAAAAGATGAACTTCCTGGGGCATTATTTAAACAAAGAAAGTCTAGGGTTTCAGGGAAGCGGAACACCATCACTCAGTGACATTCCAGAGGCACTGCGCAGAAGAACTAAAAAACACACGGACCTGTCAAGGAGAGTTGCGCCAGCCGACTGCGCCAGCCAAGAGAAGACACTGCACGCACTGTTTGCTACCGTTTTCTTGGATTCAGTAGTTGTTATTTACTATTTTATGATGTTTACCACTAGCATGTCTAGCTAAACACTTAGTGTTGGTCGGGCATGAATCTATGATGTATTACCTTTGAGACTTGAGCTTAATGCATAGTTTATTTACTTGTATTAATTCTGTGCGCGCTGAGACAGTTAGTTGCATGAGTAGGGGAAGCCTTGAACCGCAAACTTACTTGTGTTGCTTGCTTGTCACCTGTTAAACTAGTTGCATGAGTAGGGGAAGCCTTGAACCGCAAACTTACCGTGACAATTAGGAGTAACGAGTTAGGGTAGGCAGCTGCTACTGTGACAGGATTCGCAGCTGTTTAGTCTAGTTCTAAGGATTAATAGCACATGAACTTTGAACGGAACATGCGCACGTGTTAGGAAGCCTTTACCGGACACTAACCCAAGTAAAGCATAAACTATAGGTGTTTTAGAGTCAATGATAAGGAATGCATTCATAGAGGATTGTCTGCCCAATACTTCTCATAAATATAGTACTTCATCTCTACTGCTTGCGCACGTCTAGTGCAATTCCCTGAGTTACGATATTCGCTGTTATTCGCGCATCGCGCAAAACCCCCAATCACTCACGCAACCCCCGTTTTCTTAAGTGTAGGTTACTGGCTGAGACTTACTGCTTGCTCCCTGTGGAGATCGACCCTTACTTAACCGCTGTACTAGTGGGAGAGGAAGGAATTATATTTGACGCGCACAACGACGCGCGATCAAATTTTGGCGCCGTTGCCGGGGAGCAACACAGCTAAGTTTTAGCTAGCTTACATTTCTCATTTTAGTTATTTCATTTTGTTTTTGTTTTCTCGTTGTTGTTTTCTGACAGCGCGCAATCACATCAGCCTGCGCAACCTTGAAACAGTTGCGCTGCGCAGATTCTAGTTGCGCACTGACAGACGCAACAACTTCATTGCCATTTAATTTCGTTTCTGAGTTTGGATCAGGACATGGAGGATAACAGTGTGGTTGGAGATAACCTGGGAGACAGAACCCCAGAGGAAGCAAGGGCACATAACCGCGCAGCCTTATTCAGAGAGGAAGTGCAGCGTGAGGACGACGCACGGATGGCCGCTGAACCATACATTGCGCCACCCGTTCGTCCAGTCGCGAGGCGCAGGACAGTGCGCGAAATGTCGGCCCCACTCACTGTTAACCAGCCATGGTGCATAGTGCTTCCGCCCGACGGACAGTTCGAACTAAGGAGCTCACTCATCCATCACATGCCCAAGTTTCACGGAATGAACAACGAAAATCCAGTCAAGCATGTGCGGGAGTTCCTAATCATTTGCGAGAACATGAAGGCTTTGGGGGAAAACGATGAAGCGCTGAAGATGAAAGCGTTCCCATTTTCATTGAGCGATGCAGCCAAACACTGGCTGATGAGCCTACCCGCAGGATCAATCCATACATGGGAGCAGCTGCAGAAGAAATTCTTAGACAAATTTTATCCAGCAGCGAAGATTGCGCTGCTCAGAAGGGAATTGGCCGCGCCAAGGCAAGGCGCAGGGGAGTCTCTGTCAGAATACTACGAGCGTTTCAGGGAGCTAGAAGCCAACTGCTACAATCACGGGCTTCCCCAGAATGTGCTGATAGAGAACTTTCTGAATGGACTGCTGCCCATGGAGCTGCGACTACTGAATGCATGCGCAAGAGGGGACATTTGCAACATGTACCCGGAGGATGCATGGCAGCTGATAGAAGATTCTGCTGGGCAGGTAAGACATCAATTGACACTTGAAAGTAGTCGTAATCGTTCTGTGCATCAGGTAGAGGCAAGCGCTGAGATCAAAGAAATGAAGGCCATGCTACAGAAGCTGATGAGTGCGCAGAGCGCACAACCAGTTGCACCAAAGGTATGTGAATTCTGCAGGTCCACTGAGCACAAGACAGACGAGTGCCCAACACTTTTTGAAGAAACTGGAGATGTAAATGCCCTTGGAGGATGGGACAACAGAGGACCGCAGAGGCAGAATCAGCCGCGCTTTGGGCTTGCTGCAAATGGATTCAGATGGAGAGAAGAGAACAATTTCCAGAGGCAGCCCACTGATCAGCGCGCACCACAGCAGACGCAACAGGCTGCACCCTACAATCCACCGCATCGCCGCACAGACGCACCAGCGCAGAACAGTCAGCAACCACGGCGATCCTTGGAAGATATCATGGGTCAGCTAGCAGACACAGTGCGCAAGAATGACGAAAAGTATGACAAGAGGTTCGAATCCATAGAAAAGCATCTATCACAAATTGCAACCACGGTGTATGAGCTGAAAAAGAGCAATGGCAACCTGCCTTCGCAAGTGATTCAGAACCCTAAGGGAGGAGTTAACGCAGTAACACTGAGGACTGGGCGCACAGTGGGAACAGAGCAGACCGCGCAAGCGCCCGCGCAACCAGTTGCGCAGATCCCAGATCCAGCAGCTCAGAGTGCGCAACCAGAGCCAGAGGCGCAATCAGAAGCGCTAACCACGAACCAGCAGGGCAATGCGCCAGGTATGTCTCACTCGAAAAACAAGAACAAAAATTGTACTAACATACCTGCTCCTTTCCCTATGCAGGCACCACTGGCGAGAAAAGAAGCACTGGACAAGGAACTGTATGAGCTGTTCAGCAAGGTGGAAATCAACATACCTCTCATAGAAGCTATTCGACAGATTCCCAGGTATGCGAAGTTTTTAAAAGAGCTGTGCACGAATAAAAGAAGGACAGGCGAATGCGCACAGGTAATGCTAAATGCGCAGGCCTCAGCAATCGAGCAGCAAAAGGTACCACCTAAGTGCCGAGATCCAGGTACATTCACTATCCCTTGCACCTTAGGTAAAACCACGGTAAGCAACTGCATGATCGATTTAGGCGCATCAATCAATTTATTACCATATTCTCTCTATGCGACCTTGCGCCTTGGACCACTAAAACCTGCAGGTCTCACAATTCAGCTAGCAGATAGATCGTGCAAACAACCTGCAGGCATGATAGAAGATGTCCTAGTTCGAGTAGGAGAGCTGGTGTTCCCAGCAGACTTTTATGTGCTCGAAATGGAGGGTGAATCAAGCGCCAGCGGTGCGCAGATCCTCCTAGGCAGACCGTTTCTGATGACTGCGCGCACGAAGATAGACGTGTGGAGGGGCACGCTCTCCATGGAGGTAGATGGCAAAGAAATCCATTTCAACATCTTCGAAGGGATGCAGCACCCACATGAGGACGCCACCGTGCACGCAATGGACAGCCTTGACGACTTAGTCACAGAAGCGCAGTGTGCGAGTGCAACCATAGGACCAGAGCTATTGACACAGGCAGAACTGGAGGAGCAAGAGAAGGAGCTAAGCAGTGCTGAACCAGCATCCACACAGGTACGTGATATAGTTCATATTTGCACCGCTAACAAAATCTTGCCCTCTGTTGAGCAGGCACCCAAGATCGAACTGAAGCAACTCCCGGAGCATCTCAAGTACATTTTATTGGGAGATGAGGACACCCTGCCAGTGATCATCAAGAGGGGATTGGAAGAAGAGCAGGAGGCGCGTTTACAACAGGTGCTGCGCAGGAACCAGCGCGCTATTGGATGGACTCTTGCTGATCTGCGCGGAGTGAGCCCAGACGTGTGCATGCACCGGATTCTGTTGGAAGATGGTGCCAAGCCATCCAGGGAGGCTCAGCGCAGGTTAAACCCAAATATGATGGAGGTAGTGCAAAAGGAAGTTCTGAAGTTGCTTGACGCAGGGGTCATTTACCCAATCTCAGACAGCAGATGGGTCAGCCCGGTGCACGTTGTGCCAAAGAAAGGAGGAATCACGGTGGAGGAGAATGCGCAGGGCGAGCTAGTTCCCAAGCGCATACAGACTGGCTGGCGCATGTGCATCGACTACAGGAAGCTGAACGCTGTAACGCGCAAGGACCACTTCCCGCTACCCTTCATGGACCAAATGCTGGATCGCTTGGCAGGTAAGCCTTACTTTTGTTTTTTGGACGGATATTCAGGTTACAATCAGATACCCATAGCTGCGGAGGATCAAGAGAAGACCACGTTCACATGCCCATTCGGCACTTTTGCGTTTCGGCGTATGTCTTTTGGGCTGTGCAACGCGCCAGGTACGTTCCAACGCCTCGTCATGAGCATTTTCTCTGATATGATTGGTATATGTATAGAAGTGTTCACGGATGATTTCACTGTATATGGGAGTACCTTTGATACATGCTTAATACATCTAGATAAGGTCTTAGCGCGCTGCATCTCTAAGAACTTAGTGCTAAACTACGAGAAGTGTCATTTCATGGTTACGCACGGAGTAGTACTGGGTCATATCATTTCAGAGGAGGGTATTAAGGTAGACAAAGCTAAGATAGATATTATTTCTAATCTGCCTTATGCCACCAACGTGCGCGACGTGAAATCGTTCTTAGGGCATGCTGGGTTTTACAGGCGTTTTATTAAGGATTTCTCTAAGATTTGCATACCCCTGTCTAACCTGTTGCAAAAAGACGTGTGCTTCGATTTTACTGATGAGTGCAGGGCGGCGTTCGATAAACTGAAAGCAGCGCTGACCAGTGCGCCAGTGATGCGCGCCCCAGACTGGAACCTGCCATTTGAGCTGATGTGTGACGCAAGTGACTACGCAGTGGGAGCAGTCTTGGGGCAGCGCGAGGACAAGAAGCCGCATGCCATCTACTATGCATCGCGCACACTAGACTCCGCGCAGAAGAACTACACCACCACGGAGAAGGAGCTTCTGGCAATTGTATTTGCGCTGGAGAAGTTCCGAGCATATGTTCTAGGCGCCAGAGTCATCATCTACACGGACCACGCAGCTATCCGCTACCTCATATCCAAGAAAGAGACCAAGCCGCGCCTGATGCGCTGGGTACTTTTGCTTCAGGAATTCGATTTAGAGATCAAAGATAAGAAGGGCACAGAAAATACCGTCGCTGATCACCTGAGCAGGATCATAAAGGATGAGGAGCCAGGGCAGATCAAGGAGACATTCCCTGACGAGCATCTGATGGCGCTAACAGGTAAGGTACCATGGTATGCGCATATCGCAAATTACCTGGTCACAGGTGCGTTCCCTCCTCATTTCAATAAAACTCAGTGCATGCGATTGAAACATGAGTCCAAGCATTATCTTTGGGATGATCCTTACATGCTTAGAATAGGTCCAGATCGGATATTAAGACGTTGCGTGCCTGACCATGAGATTGACTCTGTATTGATGTTTTGTCATGCGCACGCCTGTGGAGGACATTTCGGTCCCAAGCGCACGAGCAGGAAGATCTTGGACTGTGGATTCTACTGGCCGCACCTATTCAGAGATGCCTATGACCACTGCAGGAAGTGTGACAGGTGCCAGCGCACTGGAGGAATCTCCGCGCGCAACGAGATGCCGCAGACCCCGATTTTGGTGGATGAAGTGTTCGATGTTTGGGGAATCGACTTCATGGGTCCATTTCCCCCATCTGCCGGCTACGAGTACATACTGGTGGCCGTGGATTACGTATCCAAATGGGTCGAAGCTAAAGCCACGCGCAAGGATGATGGTAAGACTGTCGCTAATTTTCTCAGAACTAACATATTTTGCAGGTACGGAGTGCCTAAGGCAGTTATCAGCGACCAGGGGACGCACTTCTGCAACAGGGTTGTGGCGCAAGTCTTCAAGCACTATGGGGTGCGCCACAAGACGTCCACCGCTTACCATCCGCAGACGAATGGACAGGCCGAAGTTTCTAACAGAGAGATCAAGCGCATCTTGGAAAAGACTGTGAGGCCGTCGCGCAAGGATTGGAGCCAGCGCCTGGATGATGCGCTATGGGCATACCGCACTGCACACAAGACACCCATTGGAACCTCACCATTCCGGCTGGTCTATGGGAAGGCATGCCACCTGCCAGTGGAGCTCGAGCACAAGGCATATTGGGCCTTACGTATTTGCAACTTGAACTTGGAGGAGGCAGGACAAGAACGCGCATTTGAGCTGAGCGAACTAGAAGAGCTGCGCCTGGACGCCTATGAGGGACTGCGCGATTACAAAGCGCGCACCAAGGCGTTTCATGACAAGCACATCCTCCGGCGCACATTTGAACCAGGCGATCAGGTATTATTATTTTCATCACGCCTGAAGCTCATGCCTGGGAAGCTGCGCAGTAAGTGGACGGGACCATACACCGTCACCAAGGTTTTCCCCTACGGCACAATTGAATTGGAAGACGGGCACCAGCATCGTTTTCAGGTTAACGGGCAGAGAGTCAAACGGTACTTGGGCGAACCTTGGGATGGCGCAGCACGCAACATTGACTTGGCCGAGCCAGCGATAGTAGACGAGCAAGCTGTTGCGCCAGACGCACCACCAGATGCTTCAGAGGGAGAACTAGCACCCATCGCCTATATCTCCTCTTCCTCTGCATCTGCCCTCCTTACGAATAATGTATCACATGCTGACCTTCCCTTTTATCCTTTGTGCAGGACCACTGAGATCGTAACACAAGCACTGGCGCAGGGACACTCAGGAGCAAGAGTGGGGGAGGCTGCAGACGCACTACTTGGCACGTAACGAGGTACCGTCGAGCCAACGACGTTAAACAAAGGCACTTGTCGGGAGGTAACCCGACACATTTTATTTTGGCACATTTTATTCTGCTTGTTTTGTTTTTTGCGTGTTTTTAGTTAAGAGTAGGGTTTGGTAGTTTTTTAGTCACACAAGTGCGCAGGACCGTGCGCCTATCAATGCGCAGGTCAGTTGCGCTAGCCATAGGGGGTATATAAGGCCAGACTTAGAAAAATTCCCAGCACTCTTTCACTCGACCGTTACACACAAGCTCCCGCCCTCAGACCTCTGCCGTCGATCAGCGCCATCCCACCGTCCGTCTAGAGAGATTCAAGGACCACACGACCACACAGCACCCAGGTAACCCCCGATCCCGCTTTGAGCCGCTTCTGTTAGGGTTTGCGCGGAGAAGACAGTTTTTAGGGTTTTGACATCGCACCAGGCTAGAGTGCGCGGCTTGGAGTGCTGTTTTGTGCGTTGTGTAGGCAACCAGTAGGCGCTCGTTCGGTGCAAATTTCAGAGGATTCTGGGCAGTTTCGATTTTTAGGGTTTTGGGGAGCATTGACCGCGATTGACCGGAGCCAGCGCAAGATGAGACCTGCCGCAGACCAAGTGACCCCAGCGGCTTTCGCTAACAAGTACGCAGCATTCATTAGCCTAGACATGTACGGGACACCGTACATCTGTCGAGATTTCCTGCGCGAGGTAGGGTTAGAGGACCTCGTGGCGCAGAGGCTAGCGATTGCCGGTTGGGAGGCGCTAACGGACCTTCGCAGCGCATCAGACCAGGAGGATACGTGTGAGTTCCTGGCGTCTATGGAGGCAGGGGACAGGGAGATCAGATATAGACACAGGGGTGTCTGGTTCATAGCCTCGGAAAGGAGGCTGAGGCGCGCATTCGGGTGCGCCAAGGTGCGTGAGGAGGAGTTAGACACGCCCAATAACCAGGAGGCTTGGAGGGACATGGCAACAGGGCCAGCATTCGCCGCGGGGCGCAGCAGGGGCCGAGAGCTGCGCGACCCGTGGCTGTTCTACTTGTGGCGCATCGTGGCCTATGCAATCATTGGCCGTTTCAACGGCGCGCCAAAGATCAGCCTCCTGGATATGGAGATTTTGACGGGGCTGTATTATGAGCGGAAGGTGCTGTTCATCCTGAACATGGTGCACCATTGGAGCCGAGTCAGCATGAGAGGGCCGCTGACGTGTGGAGGGCTTATCACGCACTTGCTGCGGAGCTTACATGGAGAGCCCGAGGTGCCAGAGCACACCTTGGTACAGCCTATACCTCTGGACCGCGCCCACATGCTACAAATTAGGGCGGTAGCCGTTCGGGACGATGGCACACTAGAGTGGTGCTACCATCTGCAGCCAGCCAGACCACCGCGGGCCAGAGCAGAGAGCAGTGCGCGGGTCAGAGCAGAGAGCAGTGCGCAGGGCGCAGCGGCAGGCGCAGCAGCAGCAGCCGCAGCCGCCGCCGCAGCAGACGAAGAGATGGAGGAGGCCCTAGAACCAGAGGTGCCTCTAGTCAGGCGCCCAAGGACTCGGGCGCAGACTGGAGCACAACAGAGGGCCCGCGCACCATTGGGGGAGCCAGTGACCATTTCCATAGAGGACTCTCCCCCGCGTGCCCCTGCCAAGCGCCAAAGGACTGAGACTGAGGCGGCGCCTGAGGAGGCCACTGCCGAGCAGCGCATGTTGTTCAACGTCATGCGCGTGCTCGAATACTTAGCGCCAGAGGGGGCGGATTTAAGTATGAGTCCACCATCCGGGTGGTAATTTGGAGACGCAATTCCCCCTCTCCTCAGCCTGCACCATCCACCTCCTACCCGAACCCCAGAAACTTCAGCAGCTCCAGCACCCTCTCCAGCTCCAACCCCAGCCCCAGCCCCAGCAGAGCCCGCACCAGAACCAGCAGCCCCAGCAGCAGAGCCCACCCCTGCACCAGCACCGATACCATCACCAGTAGCTTCCCCTGCCCGGCCTTCTATTCCGGAGTCCCCCATTAACTTTCCCAGTGTAGACTCCGATTCCATATGGGAGTCACTTTCCGAGGACGAGCAGCCTGACCCCCTCACCATTGTGCCACCATCCTCCAGCACCGACTCCATGACTGATTCTTCAGAGGATGAGGCGCATGGGTCAGCAGCAGCGTCTAGCTCGGGGAACTTCTAAGGCCGAGGGCCGGCGCAGTAATTTTCTTTAGGGTGTTGTCTTTTATTTTGCTGCGTCTATTTGAATATTATGTGTGCTGAATATTTGTGCCCTACATTCTGTGACTCCTCTGCTATATTTTGTGTGACTATTTGTGTTCACCCTTATATTCTTTATTTTCGTTGCATTGCATGCATGTGCGCAACCTCCGTGCGCTTGAGCTTGAGTCGTGGGGACACGCCTCTGTTCAAGTGTGGGGGGGGGGGGGGGGGGGGGGGCGTTACTCTTACATTTTATGTTTTGAGCATTTTTAGTATAACTTAGTTTAAGTTGAAGAAAACTAGTAGCAGTAGTGCGCTAAGGTGCAGGATGCGCTTGCGCTCCAGCTTGTATTGCGCTATCCGTATTGTGTGCACTGCTATCTACTGTTTTAGCATAATTTTTTCGTTTTTTCTGCTCCTGTTAGTTGGGATATACAGGGGATGTGGAGTTGATAGAAATGCTCCAGAGAGGCGGTTAGTCGCTTCTGCTTCGAAGGCGAGGTATATGGTCGAGTGCGCTAGTGGAGGCCGGTGCTTCGCAACCTTCGGAACAACAGAGCGCGCTCAGTCACGCGGATGCAAAAGGCAAAATACCCAAGGCGTGGCGAGGTGGGAAAACAGACCACCTTCTCTCTGGATATCAAGCTAAGGAAAGCGGGCGCGGATGTAAACGCGTGCGCTAACCGGCGCAGACAAACCAAGGAGGGAGAGCGGAACGAGTTCCATAGCTGCTATCCGAAGGCTGAGATTGGAACTGTTCTGGGAAAAAATAATAATAAAAATAAAAAAATTGGAAAGGAAGCTGTACAAAAGAAAAATACCAGCAGAAGCAGATGATTTGCGTTACAAAGAAACAGCATGCGCACTACTTAGTACCTGCGTGCGCAAGACCACAAGGATATCATCAAAGGCTCAGGTTCCCAGGAAGTGTGCGAACGAATCACGCACTGGAAGAAGCTCGCGCAAGAAACCATATACCTATCTTCGGAGCGGGAGCTGACAACCAGGAGCCTAAGAAGAGCTATCTCCCAGTCATCCAAAGACCTTCATCCCGGCTGAGAGGTAATGAAATTTCGGGATTATTATATTAGAACTATTGAGTGCAGTTGTGCGCAGGTGATAGAGCAGCGCGAGTTGAAGCAGCTGTGCATCTTGCGCTAGAATGCAAGGCTGTGCGCTAGTCTCCAGAAAAGGTAATTGTATCCGCGTTTCAGTACTTGTTCGGGACGAACAAGGGGTAAGTGTGGGGGGTTTGATAGAGCCTAGTTATACACGTTATTTAGATCATAAACCCATGCTTGTTTGCAATATTTTATGGGCAAGATTACTCGTTTCCACTATTTTTGTATATCAGGTCAGAACGAGTCCTTAAGTCGGATACGCGCTAACAGGCAGCGTTCTAGGAGTGAAAGATCAGCCTGTGGAGCTAGCGGCGCAAGCAAAAGAAGAAATGGCGAAGGACAGCAGAGGTGCGCTACCCGATTGCGCCAGTCAATGCTGTGCGCCAGGCGCAAAGTCCCAGTGACCAGACTTGGAAGTTGCCAAAAGATGAACTTCCTGGGGCATTATTTAAACAAAGAAAGTCTAGGGTTTCAGGGAAGCGGAACACCATCACTCAGTGACATTCCAGAGGCACTGCGCAGAAGAACTAAAAAACACACGGACCTGTCAAGGAGAGTTGCGCCAGCCGACTGCGCCAGCCAAGAGAAGACACTGCACGCACTGTTTGCTACCGTTTTCTTGGATTCAGTAGTTGTTATTTACTATTTTATGATGTTTACCACTAGCATGTCTAGCTAAACACTTAGTGTTGGTCGGGCATGAATCTATGATGTATTACCTTTGAGACTTGAGCTTAATGCATAGTTTATTTACTTGTATTAATTCTGTGCGCGCTGAGACAGTTAGTTGCATGAGTAGGGGAAGCCTTGAACCGCAAACTTACTTGTGTTGCTTGCTTGTCACCTGTTAAACTAGTTGCATGAGTAGGGGAAGCCTTGAACCGCAAACTTACCGTGACAATTAGGAGTAACGAGTTAGGGTAGGCAGCTGCTACTGTGACAGGATTCGCAGCTGTTTAGTCTAGTTCTAAGGATTAATAGCACATGAACTTTGAACGGAACATGCGCACGTGTTAGGAAGCCTTTACCGGACACTAACCCAAGTAAAGCATAAACTATAGGTGTTTTAGAGTCAATGATAAGGAATGCATTCATAGAGGATTGTCTGCCCAATACTTCTCATAAATATAGTACTTCATCTCTACTGCTTGCGCACGTCTAGTGCAATTCCCTGAGTTACGATATTCGCTGTTATTCGCGCATCGCGCAAAACCCCCAATCACTCACGCAACCCCCGTTTTCTTAAGT
Source organism: Umbilicus rupestris (assembly GCA_963678935.1). Lineage (NCBI taxonomy): Eukaryota > Viridiplantae > Streptophyta > Magnoliopsida > Saxifragales > Crassulaceae > Umbilicus > Umbilicus rupestris. The sequence goes on from OY787605.1 coordinate 7,013,370, forward strand.
GTAGGTTACTGGCTAAGACTCACTGCTTGCTCCCTGTGGAGATCGACCCTTACTTAACCGCTGTACTAGTGGGAGAGGAAGGAATTATATTTGACGCGCACAACGACGCGCGATCAAATTTTGGCGCTGCGCCATCCCAAGGTTCGCCCAAGTACCGTTTGACTCTCTGCCCGTTAACCTGAAAACGATGCTGGTGCCCGTCTTCCAATTCAATTGTGCCGTAGGGGAAAACCTTGGTGACGGTGTATGGTCCCGTCCACTTACTGCGCAGCTTCCCAGGCATGAGCTTCAGGCGTGATGAAAATAATAATACCTGATCGCCTGGTTCAAATGTGCGCCGGAGGATGTGCTTGTCATGAAACACCTTGGTGCGCGCTTTGTAATCGCGCAGTCCCTCATAGGCGTCCAGGCGCAGCTCTTCTAGTTCGCTCAGCTCAAATGCGCGTTCTTGTCCTGCCTCCTCCAAGTTCAAGTTGCAAATACGTAAGGCCCAATATGCCTTGTGCTCGAGCTCCACTGGCAGGTGGCATGCCTTCCCATAGACCAGCCGGAATGGTGAGGTTCCAATGGGTGTCTTGTGTGCAGTGCGGTATGCCCATAGCGCATCATCCAGGCGCTGGCTCCAATCCTTGCGCGACGGCCTCACAGTCTTTTCCAAGATGCGCTTGATCTCTCTGTTAGAAACTTCGGCTTGTCCATTCGTCTGCGGATGGTAAGCGGTGGACGTCTTGTGGCGCACCCCATAGTGCTTGAAGACTTGCGCCACAACCCTGTTGCAGAAGTGCGTCCCCTGGTCGCTGATAACTGCCTTAGGCACTCCGTACCTGCAAAATATGTTAGTTCTGAGAAAATCAGCGACAGTCTTACCATCATCCTTGCGCGTGGCCTTAGCTTCGACCCATTTGGATACGTAATCCACGGCCACCAGTATGTACTCGTAGCCGGCAGATGGGGGAAATGGACCCATGAAGTCGATTCCCCAAACATCGAACACTTCATCCACCAAAATCGGGGTCTGCGGCATCTCGTTGCGCGCGGAGATTCCTCCAGTGCGCTGGCACCTGTCACACTTCCTGCAGTGGTCATAGGCATCTCTGAATAGGTGCGGCCAGTAGAATCCACAGTCCAAGATCTTCCTGCTCGTGCGCTTGGGACCGAAATGTCCTCCACAGGCGTGCGCATGACAAAACATCAATACAGAGTCAATCTCATGGTCAGGCACGCAACGTCTTAATATCCGATCTGGACCTATTCTAAGCATGTAAGGATCATCCCAAAGATAATGCTTGGACTCATGTTTCAATCGCATGCACTGAGTTTTATTGAAATGAGGAGGGAACGCACCTGTGACCAGGTAATTTGCGATATGCGCATACCATGGTACCTTACCTGTTAGCGCCATCAGATGCTCGTCAGGGAATGTCTCCTTGATCTGCCCTGGCTCCTCATCCTTTATGATCCTGCTCAGGTGATCAGCGATGGTATTTTCTGTGCCCTTCTTATCTTTGATCTCTAAATCGAATTCCTGAAGCAAAAGTACCCAGCGCATCAGGCGCGGCTTGGTCTCTTTCTTGGATATGAGGTAGCGGATAGCTGCGTGGTCCGTGTAGATGATGACTCTGGCGCCTAGAACATATGCTCGGAACTTCTCCAGCGCAAATACAATTGCCAGAAGCTCCTTCTCCGTGGTGGTGTAGTTCTTCTGCGCGGAGTCTAGTGTGCGCGATGCATAGTAGATGGCATGCGGCTTCTTGTCCTCGCGCTGCCCCAAGACTGCTCCCACTGCGTAGTCACTTGCGTCACACATCAGCTCAAATGGCAGGTTCCAGTCTGGGGCGCGCATCACTGGCGCACTGGTCAGCGCTGCTTTCAGTTTATCGAACGCCGCCCTGCACTCATCAGTAAAATCGAAGCACACGTCTTTTTGCAACAGGTTAGACAGGGGTATGCAAATCTTAGAGAAATCCTTAATAAAACGCCTGTAAAACCCAGCATGCCCTAAGAACGATTTCACGTCGCGCACGTTGGTGGCATAAGGCAGATTAGAAATAATATCTATCTTAGCTTTGTCTACCTTAATACCCTCCTCTGAAATGATATGACCCAGTACTACTCCGTGCGTAACCATGAAATGACACTTCTCGTAGTTTAGCACTAAGTTCTTAGAGATGCAGCGTGCTAAGACTTTATCTAGATGTGTTAAGCATGCATCAAAGGTACTCCCATATACAGTGAAATCATCCATGAACACTTCTATACATATACCAATCATATCAGAGAAAATGCTCATGACGAGGCGTTGGAACGTACCTGGCGAAACGCAAAAGTGCCGAATGAGCATGTGAACGTGGTCTTCTCTTGATCCTCCGCAGCTATGGGTATCTGATTGTAACCTGAATATCCGTCCAAAAAACAAAAGTAAGGCTTACCTGCCAAGCGATCCAGCATTTGGTCCATGAAGGGTAGCGGGAAGTGGTCCTTGCGCGTTACAGCGTTCAGCTTCCTGTAGTCGATGCACATGCGCCAGCCAGTCTGTATGCGCTTGGGAACTAGCTCGCCCTGCGCATTCTCCTCCACCGTGATTCCTCCTTTCTTTGGCACAACGTGCACCGGGCTGACCCATCTGCTGTCTGAGAGTGGGTAAATGACCCCTGCGTCAAGCAACTTCAGAACTTCCTTTTGCACTACCTCCATCATATTTGGGTTTAACCTGCGCTGAGCCTCCCTGGATGGCTCGGCACCATCTTCCAACAGAATCCGGTGCATGCACACGTCTGGGCTCACTCCGCGCAGATCAGCAAGAGTCCATCCAATAGCGCGCTGGTTCCTGCGCAGCACCTGTTGTAAACGCGCCTCCTGCTCTTCTTCCAATCCCCTCTTGATGATCACTGGCAGGGTGTCCTCATCTCCCAAGAAAATGTACTTGAGATGCTCCGGGAGTTGCTTCAGTTCGATCTTGGGTGCCTGCTCAACAGAGGGCTAGATTTTGTTAGCGGTGCAAATATGAACTATATCACGTACCTGTGTGGATGCTGGTTCAGCACTGCTTAGCTCCTTCTCTTGCTCCTCCAGTTCTGCCTGTGTCAATAGCTCTGGTCCTATGGTTGCACTCGCACACTGCGCTTCTGTGACTAAGTCGTCAAGGCTGTCCATTGCGTGCACGGTGGCGTCCTCATGTGGGTGCTGCATCCCTTCGAAGATGTTGAAATGGATTTCTTCGCCATCTACCTCCATGGAGAGCGTGCCCCTCCACACGTCTATCTTCGTGCGCGCAGTCATCAGAAACGGTCTGCCTAGGAGGATCTGCGCACCGCTGGCGCTTGATTCACCCTCCATTTCGAGCACATAAAAGTCTGCTGGGAACACCAGCTCTCCTACTCGAACTAGGACATCTTCTATCATGCCTGCAGGTTGTTTGCACGATCTATCTGCTAGCTGAATTGTGAGACCTGCAGGTTTTAGTGGTCCAAGGCGCAAGGTCGCATAGAGAGAATATGGTAATAAATTGATTGATGCGCCTAAATCGATCATGCAGTTGCTTACCGTGGTTTTACCTAAGGTGCAAGGGATAGTGAATGTACCTGGATCTCGGCACTTAGGTGGTACCTTTTGCTGCACGATTGCTGAGGCCTGCGCATTTAGCATTACCTGTGCGCATTCGCCTGTCCTTCTTTTATTCGTGCACAGCTCTTTTAAAAACTTCGCATACCTGGGAATCTGTCGAATAGCTTCTATGAGAGGTATGTTGATTTCCACCTTGCTGAACAGCTCATACAGTTCCTTGTCCAGTGCTTCTTTTCTCGCCAGTGGTGCCTGCACAGGGAAAGGAGCAGGTATGTTAGTACAATTTTTGTTCTTGTTTTTCGAGTGAGACATACCTGGCGCATTGCCCTGCTGGTTCGTGGTTAGCGCTTCTGATTGCGCCTCTGGCTCTGGTTGCGCACTCTGAGCTGCTGGATCTGGGATCTGCGCAACTGGTTGCGCGGGCGCTTGCGCGGTCTGCTCTGTTCCCACCGTGCGCCCAGTCCTCAGTGTTACTGCATTAACTCCTCCCTTAGGGTTCTGAATCACTTGCGAAGGCAGGTTGCCATCGCTCTTTTTCAGCTCATACACCGTGGTTGCAATTTGTGATAGATGCTTTTCTATGGATTCGAACCTCTTGTCATACTTTTCGTCATTCTTGCGCACTGTGTCTGCTAGCTGACCCATGATATCTTCCAAGGATCGCCGTGGTTGCTGACTGTTCTGCGCTGGTGCGTCTGTGCGGCGATGCGGTGGATTGTAGGGTGCAGCCTGTTGCGTCTGCTGTGGTGCGCGCTGATCAGTGGGCTGCCTCTGGAAATTGTTCTCTTCTCTCCATCTGAATCCATTTGCAGCAAGCCCAAAGCGCGGCTGATTCTGCCTCTGCGGTCCTCTGTTGTCCCATCCTCCAAGGGCATTTACATCTCCAGTTTCTTCAAAAAGTGTTGGGCACTCGTCTGTCTTGTGCTCAGTGGACCTGCAGAATTCACATACCTTTGGTGCAACTGGTTGTGCGCTCTGCGCACTCATCAGCTTCTGTAGCATGGCCTTCATTTCTTTGATCTCAGCGCTTGCCTCTACCTGATGCACAGAACGATTACGACTACTTTCAAGTGTCAATTGATGTCTTACCTGCCCAGCAGAATCTTCTATCAGCTGCCATGCATCCTCCGGGTACATGTTGCAAATGTCCCCTCCTGCGCATGCATTCAGTAGTCGCAGCTCCATGGGCAGCAGTCCATTCAGAAAGTTCTCTATCAGCACATTCTGGGGAAGCCCGTGATTGTAGCAGTTGGCTTCTAGCTCCCTGAAACGCTCGTAGTATTCTGACAGAGACTCCCCTGCGCCTTGCCTTGGCGCGGCCAATTCCCTTCTGAGCAGCGCAATCTTCGCTGCTGGATAAAATTTATCTAAGAATTTCTTCTGCAGCTGCTCCCATGTGTGGATTGATCCTGCGGGTAGGCTCATCAGCCAGTGTTTGGCTGCATCGCTCAATGAAAATGGGAACGCTTTCATCTTCAGCGCTTCATCGTTTTCCCCCAAAGCCTTCATGTTCTCGCAAATGATTAGGAACTCCCGCACATGCTTGACTGGATTTTCGTTGTTCATTCCGTGAAACTTGGGCATGTGATGGATGAGTGAGCTCCTTAGTTCGAACTGTCCGTCGGGCGGAAGCACTATGCACCATGGCTGGTTAACAGTGAGTGGGGCCGACATTTCGCGCACTGTCCTGCGCCTCGCGACTGGACGAACGGGTGGCGCAATGTATGGTTCAGCGGCCATCCGTGCGTCGTCCTCACGCTGCACTTCCTCTCTGAATAGGGCTGCGCGGTTATGTGCCCTTGCTTCCTCTGGGGTTCTGTCTCCCAGGTTATCTCCAACCACACTGTTATCCTCCATGTCCTGATCCAAACTCAGAAACGAAATTAAATGGCAATGAAGTTGTTGCGTCTGTCAGTGCGCAACTAGAATCTGCGCAGCGCAACTGTTTCAAGGTTGCGCAGGCTGATGTAATTGTGCGTTGTCAGAAACAACAACGAGAAAACAAAACAAAGTGACAGAAACAACAAAACAAAACAAAACAAAGTGAATCAGCTGTCCTTGTAGTTTGGTCCACTCCGAGGTAGAAAGTATGGATCACAAACCACTTTTGGAGTCCATGGTGACGCATACCCTCAAGACCTCCTTGTATCGCCCCCAGACTTCATATAAAGATTCGCCATCATATGGTGAGGATGATGAAATCTGATTACAGAGGGAAATACTGGTTCAGGAAACCCGTCGCGAGGTTCCCAAGTTGCGAAAGACCCCGTCTATTGGCTATTCAGCCAAGTCTTTGCTCCATCTCTCAATAAGGAGCGAAACTATTGCAGGCAGATGGTGTCTCTCAAAACTCCATTAACTTTGACTGTGTCACATATCTCAAGGAATGTCGAAATGTGTAAGTTAGGATTCTCATTCAGTTCTCCTGCGAATTGATTGTTCTGCACCATATGAATGACTCCTGTCTTGATCTTGAAGTTGCTAGCTTCGACATTCAGATTTAGATGGCAGACCAGAATCCTCTATTATTAGGGGCCATGTAATCTTTGAGTGCTCTTGATAGAGCCTATTTATACACATTATTTAGATCCTAACCCTATGCTTGTTTGCATTATTTTGTGTACAAGATTACTGGTTTCCAGTGTTTTTGTATTTCAGGGCAAAACGAGGGCCTAAGTCGGATACGCGCTAACAGGCAGCTTTTAAGGAGCGCATCACACAGCCTGCGGAGCTAGCGGCGCAAACAAAAGAGTTGGCAGAGTCGACCACGGTGCGCTAACCGATTGCGCTAACCAGGAGCAGTGCGCCATGAGCAGATAGTGGTGTTTCCAAATCCTGACACGAACAGATTTGGAAGTTGCCAAGGATGGGCCTCTTGAGCAGTATATAAAGAGAAGAAGGCTAGGGTTTGAAGGACACTCACGACACAATTGATCAGCATCCATCATCATCACAGCACACGAGAGAGCAGCGAAACAGAAAAACACACGAGCTTACTGAGAGGACCTGCGCTAGCCGACTGCGCCAACCGAGACCCTGCAACCTGTACGCACCTGCTTGTTGCTGTTTCTTCGATACTTTAGATATTATTTACTATTTCTATGATGTTTACTACTAGCATGTCTAGCTAAACGGTTAGTATCGATTGGGCATGAATCTATGAGTATTTCCTTTGAGACTTGCGCTTAATGCATAGCTTGTTTGCTTATATTAATTCGGTGCACAATGTTGACAGCTAGTTGCATGAGTAGGGGAAGCCTTGAACCGCAATCTTACTCTTGTTTCTTGTTTGTTATATGTTAAACTAGTTGAATAGCCTGACGGTCACGACTAGGAGTAACGCGCTAGGATAATCAATTGCTACTGTGACAGGATTCGTAGCTGCTTAGACTAGTCTTAAGAATTAATAGCTCATGAACTTTGATCGGAACATGCGCTCAAGTTAGGAAGCCTTGATCGGACACTAACATTAGCAAACCAAACTATAGACATTTAGAGTCGAGGATAAGGAATACACTCATAGAGGATTGTCTGCACCGATACTTTTCATAGTCATAGTACTTAATCTCTACTGCCTGCGCACGTCTAGTGCAACTCCTGCATTTTACTACTGTTTACTCGCGCATTGCGCAAACCAATCACTCACACCCCCAGTTTTCGTAAGTGCAGGATACTAGTTAAAGCTAATCTACTTGCTCCCTGTGGACTAACCGCTGTACTAAGTGGAAGAGGAAGGAATTAATTTGAACGCGCACAACGACGCGCGCATCAGCTCTGCGCCTCGGTTCTGCTATTGGTGTTGCTTGCAATGTATTGTCTGAGTTGCCTTCTTCGCATTTTGGGATTAGGTCTCCTTGAAATTCACTCGATTTGTTGTCCTCCATGATCGTTGAATGCTTTGTTTTGGTTGTCTTATTTAACATAGGTCAAGATGAACTTAAAAATAACAAAGAAAAAGATCAAAGTAGGCAATTCAAACTGAAAAACAAACAACAATAAAATAAGATAAAAGAAAAGAAAAGAATAGTCTAAATTAAGACTAACTTACACCACAAAACATACCTGCCCTTTGCTCTCTGGCAAAGGCGCCTTTTTGACAAATATAATTTTAAACCTTTATATTGTTAATTTATATTTCAGGGTTTAAATTGCAGTCAAACAAAATTTATAGCTTTGGTAAGTGCAAGGGTCGATCTATGGAGCAAGAGTGTATGTTGTACTAAACAAGAAAGTATTTCTACTTAGCTATTCTACCAAGAAAAGATGTAAATTTATCTCTCCTAATGTATCCTAATGTGAAGATTGAGATTTGTACTAATAAAGAAAGCATTACAGAATCAAACTTCACCCGTGTGCATTCATTCAATCCATGCATCAAACATATATTTACTCGAATCATACGATGAATGGGAATAAATCATGTACACTCAAAGTAAGTGATGGAGGGGATTTCTACGATCCATCAAGTTGTTTATTCCCATTGTTTATGTTGAGGTATGACATCCTTGACAAAACTGCTCAAGAGAGTGTTGAAGCACTCCCTGAAGATTGGTGGCTAGAGCACAATCTTAAGATTGACAAAATACCAACAAGCCACAAGAAGATGCTTCAGCACTCCGTGCCAACAGACAAAAGAAAAATTGGTAAGAGGTCAAATTCTGATTCAGCACTCTCTGATGATCCAGAGCTAGAGCAGAATAGCAATAAGGAGACATAGTCTGCTTCAGCACTCCTTGATGACCCAGAGCTAGAGCAGAATAGCAATGAAGAGACATAGTCTGCTTCAGCACTCCTTGATGACCCAGAGCTAGAGCAGAATATCCGATCATCTTGGAGATGCACGGAGAGACTTCGCAAGGCACGACAGGCATCGTAGATGACCAGGGGACGTGCAAACATCATCCAGAGCACAGCATTCGGCAGCACATAGTTGAAAAAAAGATTAAGGATCCTAAAGTTCATATTAGGCAACGAAACCTCCAACAACCTTGCAAGAATCTAGGAGAAGATTATGATAATGATGGCAATAAGATTTTCATCCTGGGCGACCTGAAAAGCTACAAGAGGAAGGCAGAGGCAGGTGCGCACACACACACACACACACAAAGAAAGAAAGAGCGGTAGCAAGCGCTAATGTCACGCTGAATTGGAGAGAGATCATGACTTGGAGAGTTTGATCAAAGCTTGATCAGCAAGTTCAACTAGAGTAAAGCCTCGTTGAAGATTGATCGCGCGTCGTTGTACGCGTCAAATATAATCCTTCCTCTTCCACTAGTACAGCGGTTAAGTAAGGGTCGATCTCCACAGGGAGCACGCAGTTCAGTTTTAACCAGTGACCTACACTTACGAAGATTGGGGGGTGAGTGATTGGGGTTGCGCGATGCGCGACTAAACAGTAGTAAACGCAGGAATTTGCACTAGACGTGCGCAAGCAGTAGAGATTAAGTACTATGACTATGAGAAGTATCGGCGCAGACAATCCTCTATGAGTGTATTCCTTATCATCGACTCTAAATGTCTATAGCTTGATTTTACTAATGTTAGTGTCCGATCAAGGCTTCCTAACAAGTGCGCATGTTCCGATCAAAGTTCATGTGCTATTAATTCTTGAACTAGGCTAAACAACTACGAATCCGATCAAAGTAGTAATTGCGTATCCTAGCTCGTTACTCCTAGTTGGCACCGTCAGGCTATTCAACTAGTTTAACATACAACAACAAGTAACAAGAGTAAGATTGCGGTTCAAGGCTTCCCCTACTCATGTAACAAGCTGCCAGCAATGTGCACAAAATTAATACAAGCAAAACAAGCTATGCATTAAGCGCAAGTCTCAAAGGGAAATACTCATAGATTCTTGCCCAACCGATACTAAGCGTTTAGCTAGACATGCTAGTGGTAAACATCATAGAAACAGTAAATAATAACTAGAGTGTCCAAGAAAACAATAGCAAAGAGTGCGTGCAGGTTGCAGTCTTGGCTGGAGCAGTCGGCTGGCGCAGGTCCTCTCAACAAGCTCGTGTGTTTTCCAGTTCTGCCGCTCTCTCCTCTGATCTGACGATGATGGATGGTGTAATATGAATGCTCAAACCCTAGCCTTCCTCTTCTTTATATACTGCTCAGAGGCTCATTCTTGGCAACTTCCAAATCGGGTGGTGTCAGGATTTGAAAACACCACCATCTGCGCATGGCGCACGGCATTGGTTAGCGCAATCGGTTAGCGCACCGTGGTCGACTCTGCCAATTCTTCTGTTTGCGCCGCTAGCTCCACAGGCTGTGTGATGCTCGTCCTAAACGCTGCCTGTTAGCGCGTATCCGACTTAGGCTCTCGTTTTGCCCTGCAATCCAAAAACACCGGAAACCAGTAATCTTGTACATAAAATAATGCAAACAAACACAGGGTTATGATCTAAATAATGCGTATAAATAGGTTCTATCAAACCCCCCACACTTGCCCCTTGTTCGTCCTCGAACAAGCACTCAAGCACGGATACTACTACCTCTCTGGAGTCTAGCGCACAGTCTTGCACTCTGGCGCGATCTGCACTACTGATCACTTTGCGCTGCTCTACCACCTGCGCACAACTGCTTTTAACAGTTTAAGCATAGCGTTTTCGAAATTCATTACCTCTCAGCTGGGATGAAGATCATTTCGGATGACTGGGAGATAGCTCTTCATAGGCTCCAGGTTGTCAGCTCTTGCTCCGAGGATGGGTATATGGTTAACAGCGCAAGCTTCTTCCCGTGCGTGATTCTTCCGCGCACTTCCTGGGAACTCAAGCTTTTTGATGATTTCCTTTGTGGATTTTGCGCACGCTGGTACTTGTACGCATGCTGATTCTTTTGTAGCGCAAATCATCTACTGGTATTTTTCTTTTGTATAGCTTTGTCTATGGTTCCTATCTTTCCCAGAACGGTTCCAGTCGCGGCCTCCAGATATTAGCTATGGAACACCGCCCCGCTCTCCCTCCATGGTCTGTCTACGCAGGTCGGCGCACGCGTTTACACCCGCGCCCGCCTTCCTTAGCTCGACTTCCAGAGGGAAGGTGGTCTGTTTTCCCACCTCGCCACGCTTTTGACTGAGCGCACTTTCTTATTCCGAAGGTCGCGAAGCACAGGCCTCCACTCGCGCTCTCGACCATATACCTCTCCTCCGAAACTCGAACGACTAACCGCCTCTCTAGAGCGTTTCTGTCAACTCCACATCCCCTGTATATCCCAACTAACAGGAGCAGAAAAACGAAAAAAAAAACTAAAAATAGTTGATAGCAGCGCACGGCGCAATATGGATAGTGCAAACAAGCTGAACAGTGCTGGCACCATCGGCTAGAAAGGAAGCGCTGGACAAAGAGCTATACGAGTTATTCAGCAAGGTGGAAATCAACATTCCCCTTATCGAAGCAGTTCGGCAGATTCCCAGGTACGCCAAGTTTTTAAAGGAGCTGTGCACAAACAAGAGGAGGAAAGGCGAATGAGATCCATTTCAATATATTCAAGGGAATGCAGCACCCACACGAGGACGCCACAGTGCACGCAATGGACAGCATTGACGATTTAGTCTCAGATGCGCAATGTGCAAGCGCAACAATAGAACCAGAGCCACTGGCACAGACAGAGTTGGAGGAGCAGGACGAGGAGCTGAGCAGTACTGAACCAGAACTCAAACAGGTACATGACATAGTTCATATTTGCACTGCTAATAAAATCTTGCCCTCTATTGAACAGGCACCCAAGGTCGAGCTGAAGCAACTACCAGAGCACCTCAAATACATTTTCTTGGGAAATGAGGACACCCTGCCAGTGATCATAAAGAAAGGATTAGAAGAGGAGCAGGAAGTGCGTTTACAGCAGGTGCTGCGTAGGAACCAGCGCGCTATTGGATGGACACTGGCTGATCTGCGTGGAGTGAGCCCAGACGTATGCATGCATAGAATTCTATTGGAAGATGGTGCCAAACCATCCAGGGAGGCTCAGCGCAGATTGAACCCAAATATGATGGAGGTAGTGCAGAAGGAAATTCTAAAGTTGCTTGACGCAGGAGTCATTTACCCCATCTCGGACAGCAAATGGGTCAGTCCAGTGCTCGTTGTGCCTAAGAAGGGAGGAATCACAGTGGAAGAGAATGCGCAGGGCGAGCTGTGCATCGACTACAGGAAGCTTAACGCAGTAACGCGCAAGGACCATTTCCCGCTGCCCTTTATGGACCAGATGCTGGACAGATTAGCAGGTAAGCCCTATTTTTGTTTCTTGGACGGATATTCAGGGTACAACCAGATACCCATAGCTGCGGAGGATCAAGAGAAGACCACGTTCACCTGCCCGTTCGGAACGTTTGCGTTTCGGCGCATGTCATTTGGGCTGTGTAACGCGCCAGGTACGTTCCAACGCCTTGTCATGAGCATTTTCTCTGATATGATTGGTATATGCATAGAAGTGTTCATGGATGATTTTACTGTATATGGAGGTACCTTTGATGCATGCTTAACTCATTTAGATAAAGTTTTAGAGCGCTGCATCTCTAAGAACCTAGTACTCAATTATGAAAAATGCCATTTCATGGTAACGCATGGTGTAGTGCTAGGACACATCATCTCAGAGGAGGGGATCAAGGTAGACAAAGCTAAGATAGACCTTATTTCTAATCTACCTTATGCCACGAACGTGCGCGATGTGAAGTCATTCTTAGGACATGCCGGATTTTACAGGCGTTTTATAAAAGACTTCTCTAAAATTTGTATACCCCTGTCTAACCTCTTGCAAAAGGATGTGTGCTTCGATTTTACTGATGAGTGCAGGGCCGCATTTGATAAGCTGAAGGAAGCGCTGACCAGTGCGCCAGTGATGCGCGCACCAGACTGGAACCTGCCATTTGAACTGATGTGCGACGCAAGCGATTATGCAGTAGGTGCAGTCCTGGGGCAGCGAGTGGACAAGAAGCCGCACGCCATCTATTATGCATCGCGCACACTGGACGCTGCGCAGAGGAACTACACCACCACGGAGAAGGGCTTCTGGCAATTGTGTTTGCGCTAGAGAAGTTCCGTGCATATGTTCTAGGCGCCAGGGTCATCATATACACAGACCACGCAGCCATCCGCTACCTAATGTCCAAGAAAGAAACTAAGCCGCGCCTGATGCGCTGGGTGCTCCTACTGCAGGAATTCGACCTGGAGATCAAGGATAAGAAGGGCACAGAGAACACAGTTGCGGACCACCTGAGCAGGATCGTGAAGGAGGAGGAGCCATGGCAGATCACTGAGAGATTTCCTGACGAGCATCTGATGGCGCTGACAGGTAAGGTACCATGGTATGCGCACATTGCGAATTACCTGGTCACAGGTACGTTTCCTCCGCATTTCAATAAAACCCAGTGCATGAGATTGAAACATGAGTCCAAGCATTACCTGTGGGATGATCCTTATATGCTTAGAATAGGACCAGATCAGATATTGAGGCACTGCGTGCCTGACCATGAAATTAACTTTGTTTTAATGTTTTGTCATACCGCACTGCGCATAAGACACCAATCGGGACTTCACCATTTCGGTTGGTCTACGGAAAAGCATGCCACCTGCCAGTGGAGTTAGAGCACAAAGCATACTGGGCCTTATGCATTTGCAACCTGAACTTAGATGAGGCTGGAAAGCAGCGCGCGTTTGAGCTGCGCCTGGATGCCTATGAGGGACTACGCGATTACAAGGAGCGCACAAAGGCGTTTCATGACAAGCATATCCTCAGACGCACTTTTGAGCCAGGAGACCAGGTATTATTGTTCTCATCCCGCCTGAAGCTCATGCCTGGAAAGCTGCGCAGCAAATGGACGGGACCGTACACAGTCACCAAGGTTTTCCCCTATGGAACAATCGAGTTAGAAAACGAGCACCGACATCGTTTTCAGGTCAATGGGCAGAGAGTCAAACGGTATCTGGGAGAACCATGGGACGACACGGTGCGCGACATTGACTTGGCAGAACCTGAGATAACAGATGCGCCAGCTGCTGCGCCAGAGGCACCACCAGATGCACCAGAGGGAGAACTGGAAACTATTGCTCACATTTCTTCTTCCTCTTCATCTACCCTCGTTACTGCAGACTTCTCACATATTATCCATGCTGACTACCCTTTTTATCCTTTGCGCAGGACCAAGAAGAGCACAACCCATGCACAAGCGTAGGATCACTCAGGAGCAAGAGTGGGGGAGGTCGCTAGCACACATTTTGGCACGTAACGAGGTACAGTCGAGCCAACGACGTTACACAAAGGCACTTGTCGGGAGGTAACCCGACTCGTTTCACTTTTACATGTCTTTCTTTTAGTTTTTCTAGTGTCTTTTAGTTAGTTTTTATGCGCTGCTTTGACTATGTGTTCTTAGTTTTTATGTTCTTTATTTTGCTTGCATGCATGTGCGCGTTCTCCGTGCGCTTGAGCTTGAGTCGTGGAAACACGTCTCTGTTTAAGTGTGGGGGGGGGAGCGTTACACTTACATTTCACGTTTTTTTGAGCTTTTTAGTGTAGCTTAGTTTAATTGAAGGAAACAGTAGCAGTAGTGCGCTTGAGTGCGGGCTGCGCGCACTGTTCAGCTTGTTTGCGCTATCCATATTGCGCCGTGTGCTACTATCAACTGTTTTTAGTATATTTTTTCATTTTTCTGCTCCTGTTAGTTGGCATATACAGAGGATGTGGAGTTGACAGAAACGCTCTAGAGAGACGGTTAGTCGTTCGCGCTTCAGAGGAGAGGTATATGGTCGATAGCGCGAGTGGAGGCCTGTGCTTCGCGACCTTCGGAACAAGAGAGCGCGCTCAGTCACGCAGATGCCGAAGGCAAGTACCCAAAAGCGTGGCGAGGTGGGAAAACAGACCACCTTCCCTCTGGAAGTCGAGCTAAGGAAGGCGGGCGCGGGTGTAAACGCGTGCGCCGACCTGCGCAGATAGACCAAGGAGGGAGAGCGGGGCGGTGTTCCATAGCTGTTATCCGGAGGCCGAGACTAGAACCGCTCTGGGAAAGATAGGAATCATAGACAAAGCTGTACAAAAGAAAAATACCAGCAGATGATATGCGCTACAAAAGAATCAACATGCGCACTAATAAGCACCAGCGTGCGCACGTTCACAAGAAGAAAAAAAATCATCAAAAGGCTTGAGTTCCCAGGAAGTGCGAGGAAGAAGCTTGCGCTGTTAACCATATACCCATCCTCGGAGCAAGAGCTGACAACCTGGAGCCTTTGAAGAGCTATCTCCCAGTCATCCGAAATGATCTTCATCCCAGCTGAGAGGTAATGAATTTCGAAAAACGATATGCTTAAAACTGTTGACAGCAGTTGTGCGCAGGTGGTAGAGCAGCGCAAGGTGTTCAGTAGTGCAGATCGCGCCATAGTGCAAGACTGTGCGCTAGACTCCAGAGAGGTAGTAGTATCCGTGCTTGAGTGCTTGTTCGAGGACGAACAAGAGGCAAGTGTGGGGGGTTTGATAGAGCCTATTTATATGCATTATTTAGATCATAACCCTATGCTTGTTTGCATTATTTTATGTACAAGATTACTGGTTTCCAGTATTTTTGTATTGCAGGGCAAAACAAGGGCCTAAGTCGGATACGCGCTAACAGACAGCGTTTAGGACGCGCATCACACAGCCTGCGGAGCTAGCGGCGAAAACAAAAGAATTGGCAGAGTCGACCACGGTGCGCTAACCGATTGCGCCAAGCAACATACCGTGCGCCAGGCGCAGATGGTGGTGTTTCCAAATCCTGACACGACCAGATTTGGAAGTTGCCAAGGATGAGCCTCTGAGCAGTATATAAAGAAGAGAAGGAGGCTAGAGTTAGGAGACATTTATTAGGATTCACAATTCGTACACCCAGGAGGCACTGCGCAGCAGGACTGGAAAACACACGAGCTTGTTGAGAGGATCTGCGCCAGCCGACTGTGCCAGCCAAGACTGCAACCTGCACGCACTGTTTGCTATTGTTTTCTTGGACACTCTAGTTATTATTTACTGTTTCTGTGATGTTTATCACTAGCATGTCTAGCTAAACGCTTAGTATCGGTTGGGCATGAATCTATGAGTATCTCCCTTGAGACTTGCGCCTAATGCATAGCTTGCTTGCTTATATTAATTCTGTGCACATTACTGGCAGCTTGTTACATGATTAGGGGAAGCCTTGAACTGCAATCTTACTCTTGTTGCTTGTTTTTGTTTGTTAAACTAGTTGAATGCCAACTAGGAGTAACGCGCTAGGATAGGCAATTACTACCTTGATCGGATTCGTAGTTGTTTTGTCTAGTGTAAGAATTAATAGCACATGAACTTTGATCGGAACATGCGCACATGTTAGGAAGCCTTGATCGGACACTAACATTAGCAACCCAAACTATAGACATTTAGAGTCGATGATAAGGAATACACTCATAGAGGATTGTCTGCGCCGATACTTCTCATAGTCATAGTACTTAATCTCTATTGCCTGCGCACGTCTAGTGCAAATTCCTGCGTTACGATACCACTGTTACTTGCGCATCGCGCAACCCCAATCACTCACACCCCCCAATTTCATAAGTGTAGGTTACTGGCTAAAACTGAACTACTTTCTCCCTGTGGAGATCGACCCTTACTTAACCGCTGTACTAGTGGAAGAGGAAGGAAATAATTTGACGCGCACAACGACGCGCGATCACTCATACACCGTGGAAGCAATCTGTGATAGTTGCTTTTCAATGGACTCGAACCTCTTGTCATACTTCTCGACATTTTTGCGCACTGTGTCTGCTAGCTGCCCCACGATATCTTCCAAAGATCGCCTCGGTTGCTGGTTGTTATGCGCTGGTGCGTCAGTGCGGCGATGCGGTGGATTGTAGGGCGCAGCTTGTTGCGTCTGCTGTGGTGCGCGCTGGTCTGTGGACTGCCTCTGGAAATTGTTTTCCTCCTTCCATCTGAATCCATTTGCTGCCAGTTCAAAGCGCGGCTGATTCTGTCTTTGTGGTCCTCTGTTATCCCATCCTCCAAGAGCATTGACATCTCCAGATTCCTCGAAAAGTGTGGGACATTCATCAGTTTTGTGCTCGGTTGACCTGCAGAATTCACATACCTTTGGCGCAACTGGTTGTGCGCTTTGCGCACTCATCAACTTCTGCAGCATGGCCTTCATTTCCTTGATCTCAGCGCCTATTTCTACCTGATCCACAGAACGAGTACGACTATTTTCAAGTGTTAGCTGATGCCTTACCTGATGATCGCGCGTCGTCGTGCGCGTCAAATATAATCCTTCCTCTCCCACTAGTACAGCGGTTAAGTAAGGGTCGATCTCCACAGGGAGCAAGCAGTGAGTCTTAGCCAGTAACCTACACTTAAGAAAACGGGGGTTGCGTGAGTGATTGGGGGTTTTGCGCGATGCGCGAGTAACAGCGAATATCGTAACGCGGGGAATTGCACTAGACGTGAACAAGCAGTAGAGATAAGATACTATGTTTATGAGAAGTATTGGGCAGACAATCCTCTATGAATGCATTCCTTATCATCGACTCCAAACATCTATAGCTTGTGTTTTACTTGGGTTAGTGTCCGGTAAAGGCTTCCTAACACACGCGCATGTTCCGTTCAAAGTTCATGTGCTATTAATCCTAGAACTAGACTAAACAGCTGCGAATCCTGTCACAGTAGCAACTGCCTACCCTAACTCGTTACTCCTAATTGTCACGGTAAGTTTGCGGTTCAAGGCTTCCCCTACGCATGCAACTAGTTTAACAGGTGACAAGCAAGCAACACAAGTAAGATTGCGGTTCAAGGCTTCCCCTACTCATGCAACTAACTGTCTCAGTACGCACAGAATTAATACAAGTAAATAAACTATGCATTAAGCTCAAGTCTCAAAGGTAATACATCATAGGTTCATGCCCGACCAACACTAAGTGTTTAGCTAGACATGCTAGTGGTAAACATCATAAAATAGTAAATAACAACTACTGTATCAGAGAAAACGGTAGCAAATAGTGCGTGCAGTGTCTTCTCTTGGCTGGCGCAGTCGGCTGGCGCAACTCTCCTTGACAGGTCCGTGTGTTTTCCAGTTCTGCCGCGCAGTGCCTCTGGAATGCCGCTGAGTGATGATGTTCCGATCTCTTGAAACCCTAGACTTTCTTTGTTTAAATAGTGCCCAGGAAGTTTCATCTTTTGGCAACTTCCAAATCTGGTCACTGGGACTTTGCGCCTGGCGCACGACATTGATTGGCGCAATCGGGTAGCGCACCTCTGCTGTCTTTCGCCATTTCTTCTTCTGTTTGCGCCGCTAGCTCCGCAGGCTGATCTTTCACTCCTAGAACGCTGCCTGTTAGCGCGTATCCGACTCAAGGACTCGTTCTGACTTGATAAACAAAAACATTGGAAACGAGTAATCTTGCTCATGAAATATTGCAAACAAGCATAGGGTTATGACCTAAATAATGTGTATAACTAGGCTCTATCAAACCCCCCACACTTGCCCCTTGTTCGTCCCGAACAAGTACTGAAACGCGGATACAATTACCTTTTCTGGAGACTAGCGCACAGCCTTGCATTCTAGCGCAAAATGCACAGTTGCTCAACTTGTGCTGCTCTATCACCTGCGCACAACTGCACTCAACAGTTCTAGTATAATAATCCCGAAATTTCATTACCTCTCAGCCGGGATGAAAATCTTTGGATGACTGGGAGATAGCTCTTCTTAGGCTCCTGGTTGTCAGCTCCCGCTCCGAAGATAGGTATATGGTTTCTTGCGCGAGCTTCTTCCAGTGCGTGATTCGTTCGCACGCTTCCTGGGAACCTGAGCCTTTGATGATATCCTTTTGGTCTTGAGCACGCAGGTACTAAGTAGTGCGCATGCTGATTCTTTGTAACGCAAATCATCTGCTTCTGCTGGTATTTTTCTTTTGTACAGCTTCCTTTCCAATTTGTTTCATTCCCAAAACAGTTCCAATCTCAGCCTTCGGATAGCAGCTATGGAACTCGTTCTGCTCTCCCTCCTTGGTCCGTCTGCGCCGGTCGGCGCACGCGTTTGCAACCGCGCCCGCTTTCCTTAGCTCGGCTTCCAGAGGGAAGGTGGTCTGTTTTCCCACCTCGCCACGCTTTGGGTATTTCGCCTTTGGTATCTGCGTGACTGAGCGCGCTCTTTTGTTCCGAAGGTTGCGAAGCACCGGCCTCCACTAGCGCACTCGACCATATACCTTGCCTTCGAAGCACAAGCGACTAACCGCCTCTCTGGAGCATTTCTATCAACTCCACATCCCCTGTATATCCCAACTGACAGGAGCAGAAAAAAACGAAAAAATTATGCTAAAACAGTAGAGAACGGCGCACGCAATACGGATAGCGCAACACAAGCTGGAGCGCATGCGCATCCTGCACCTTAGCGCACTACTGCTACTAATTCTCTTCAACTTAAACTAAGCTATACTAATAGTCACACAAAATATAGCAAGGGAGTCACAGAATGTAGGGCACAAATATTCAGCACACATAATAGTCAACTAGACGCAGCAAAATAAAAGACACCACCCTAAAGAAAATCACTGCACCTGCCCAAGGCCTTAGAAGTCCTCCGAGCTAGAATCAGCCTCTGAATCATGCGCCTCCTCCTCTAAAGAATCCGTCAAGGAGTCGGTGCTGGAGGCTGGTGGTACTACGGTGAGGGGAGGAGGCTGTGCTGCGAGGTCATCCTCGGAAAGTGACTCCCATATGGAATCGGAGTCTACGCTGGGAAAGTTAATGGGGGACTCCGGAACAGAAGGCCGGGCAGGGGAAGCTGCTGGTGGTTGGACTGGTTCGGGTTCAGGGGTGGGTTCTGCTGCTGGCGCTGGGGCTGATGCAGGTGCTGACTCTGCTAGGGGTGCTGGGGCTGGTGCTGGAGAGGGTGCTGCTGAGGGCTGAGCAGGAGGGCTGGCTGGCTGGGCTGGGGTTCTGGTAGGAGGAGGATGGTGGAGGCTGAGGAGAGGGGGAATCGCGTCTCCAAATTTCCACCCGGATGGTGGACTCATACTTAAATCCGCCCCCTCTGGCGCTAAGTATTCGAGCACGCGCATGACGTTGAACAACATGCGCTGCTCGGCAGTGGCTTCCTCGGGCGCCTCCTCAGTCTCAGTCCTTGGGCGCTTGGCACGTGCACGAGGGGGAGAATCCTCGATGGAAATGGTCACTGGCTCCCCCTGTGGTGCACGGGCCCTCTGGTGCGCTCCAGTCTGCGCCCGGGTCCTTGGGCGCCTGACTAGAGGCACCTCTGGTTCTAGGGCCTCCTCCATCTCTTCATCTGCTGCGGCGGATGCTGCGGCTGCTGCTGCGCCTTGCGCACTGCTCTCTGCTCTGGCCCGCGGTGGTCTGGCTGGCTGCAGACGGTAGCACCACTCTAGTGTGCCACCGTCCCGAACAGCTACCGCCCTGATTTGCAGCATGTAGGCGCGGTCCAGAGGTATAGCCTGCACCAAGGTGTGTTCTGGCACCTCGGGCTCTCCATGTAAGGCCCGCAGCAAGTGCGTGATAAGGCCTCCACACGTCAGCGGCCCCCTCATGCTGACTCGGCTCCAATGATGCACCATGTTCAGGATGAACAGCACCTTCCGCCCATAATAAAGCCCCTTCAAAATCTCCATATCCAGGAGGCTGATCTTTGGTGCGCCGTTGAAACGGCCAATGACTGTGTAGGCCACGATGCGCCATAAGTAGAACAGCCATGGGTCGCGCAGCTCTCGGCCCCTGCTGCGCCTCGCGGCGAATGCTGGCCCTGTTGCCATGTCCCGCCAAGCCTCCTGGTTATTGTGCGTGTCTAACTCCTCCTCACGCACCTTGGCGCACCCGAATGCGCGCCTCAGCCTCCTTTCCGAGGCTATGAACCAGACACCCCTGTGTCTATATCAGATCTCCCTGTCCCCTGCCTCCAGAGACGCCAGGAACTCACTCATATCTTCCTGGTCTGAGGCGCTGCGGAGGTCCATTAGCGCCTCCCAGCCGGCAATCGCTAGCCTCTGCGCCACGAGGGCCTCTAATACTACCTCGCGCAGGAAATCTCGGCAGATGTACGGTGTCCCGTACATGTCCAGGCTGATGAACGCTGCATACTTGTTAGCGAAAGCCGCTGGGGTCTCCTGGTCTGTGGCGGGTCTCATCTTGCGCTGGGCTCCGGTCAATCGCGGTCAATGCTCCCCAAAACCCTAAAAATCGAAACAGCCAAGAATCCTCTGAAACTTGCACCGAACGAGCGCCTACTGGTCGCCTACTCAACGCACAAAACAGCACTCCAAGCCGCGCACTCTAGCCTGGTGCGATTTCAAAACCCTAAAAACTGTCTCCTCCGCGCAAACCCTAACAGAAGCGGCTCAAAGCGGAATCGGGGGGTTACCTGGGTGCTGGGCGGTCGTGTTGTCCTTGAATCCCTCTAGACGGACGGTGGGTTGGGCGCTGATCGACGGCAGAGGTCTGAAGGCGGGAGCTCGTGTGCAACGGTCGAGTGAAAAGTGCTGGGAATTTTTCTAAGTCTGACCTTATATACCCCCCTCTGGCTAGCGCAACTGACCTGCGCATTAGGCGCACGGTCCTGCGCACTTGTGTGACTAAAAAAACTACCAAACCCTAAACTAGCTAAAAACACTCAAAAAAAAGCAAAACAAGCAGAATAAAATGTGCCAGCATAAAATGTGTCGGGTTACCTCCCGACAAGTGCCTTTGTTTAACGTCGTTGGCTCGACGGTACCTCGTTACGTGCCAAGAAGTGCGTCTGCAGCCTCCCCCACTCTTGCTCCTGAGTGTCCTTGCGCCAGTGCTTGTGTTACGATCTCATTGGTCCTGCGCAAAGGATAAAAGGGAAGGTCAGCATGTGATACATTATTCGTAATGAGGGTAGATGCAGAGGAAGAGGAGATATAGGCGATGGGTGCTAGTTCTCCCTCTGAAGCATCTGGTGGTGCGTCTGGCGCAGCAGCTTGCGCGTCCACTATCTCTGGCTCGGCCAAGTCAATGTTGCGTGCTGCGCCATCCCAAGGTTCGCCCAAGTACCGTTTGACTCTCTGCCCGTTAACCTGAAAACGATGCTGGTGCCCGTCTTCTAATTCAATTGTGCCGTAGGGGAAAACCTTGGTGACGGTGTATGGTCCCGTCCACTTGCTGCGCAACTTCCCAGGCATGAGCTTCAGGCGGGATGAAAACAATAATACCTGATCTCCTGGTTCAAACGTGCGCCGGAGGATATGCTTGTCGTGAAATGCTTTGGTGCGCTCCTTGTAATCGCGCAGTCCCTCATAGGCGTCCAGGCGCAACTCTTCTAGTTCGCTCAGCTCAAATGCGCGCTCTTTTCCTGCCTCATCCAGGTTCAGGTTGCAAATACGTAAGGCCCAATATGCCTTGTGCTCGAGCTCTACTGGCAGGTGGCATGCCTTCCCATAGACCAGCCGGAATGGTGAGGTTCCAATGGGCGTTTTGTGTGCAGTGCGGTATGCCCATAGCGCATCATCCAGGCGCTGGCTCCAATCCTTGCGCGACGGCCTCACAGTCTTTTCCAAGATGCGCTTGATCTCTCTGTTAGAAACTTCGGCCTGTCCATTTGTCTGCGGATGGTAAGCGGTGGACGTCTTGTGG
The DNA here is from genome assembly GCA_963678935.1 of Umbilicus rupestris. Lineage (NCBI taxonomy): Eukaryota > Viridiplantae > Streptophyta > Magnoliopsida > Saxifragales > Crassulaceae > Umbilicus > Umbilicus rupestris. Next base: position 7,035,516 of record OY787605.1, read on the forward strand.
CGCACCCCATAGTGCTTGAAAACTTGCGCCACAACCCTGTTGCAGAAGTGCGTCCCCTGGTCGCTGATAACTGCCTTAGGCACTCCGTACCTGCAAAATATGTTAGTTCTGAGAAAATCAGCGACAGTCTTACCATCATCCTTGCGCGTGGCCTTAGCTTCGACCCATTTGGATACGTAATCCACGGCCACCAGTATGTACTCGTAGCCGGCAGATGGGGGAAATGGACCCATGAAGTCGATTCCCCAAACATCGAACACTTCATCCACCAAAATCGGGGTCTGCGGCATCTCGTTGCGCGCGGAGATCCCTCCAGTGCGCTGGCACCTGTCACACTTCCTGCAGTGGTCATAGGCATCTCTGAATAGGTGCGGCCAGTAGAATCCGCAGTCCAAGATCTTCCTGCTCGTGCGCTTGGGACCGAAATGTCCTCCACAGGCGTGCGCATGACAAAACATCAACACAGAGTTAATCTCATGGTCAGGCACGCAACGTCTTAATATCCGATCTGGACCTATTCTAAGCATGTAAGGATCATCCCAAAGGTAATGCTTGGACTCATGTTTCAATCGCATGCACTGAGTTTTATTGAAATGAGGAGGGACGCACCTGTGACCAGGTAATTTGCGATATGCGCATACCATGGTACCTTACCTGTTAGCGCCATCAGATGCTCGTCAGGGAATGTCTCCTTGATCTGCCCTGGCTCCTCATCCTTTACGATCCTGCTCAGGTGATCAGCGACGGTATTTTCCGTGCCCTTCTTATCTTTGATCTCTAAGTCGAATTCCTGAAGCAGAAGTACCCAGCGCATCAGGCGCGGCTTGGTCTATTTTTTGGACATGAGGTAGCGGATAGCTGCGTGGTCCGTGTAGATGATGACTCTGGCGCCTAGAACATATGCTCGGAACTTCTCCAGCGCAAATACAATTGCCAGAAGCTCCTTCTCCGTGGTGGTGTAGTTCTTCTGCGCGGAGTCCAGTGTGCGCGATGCATAGTAGATGGCATGCGGCTTCTTGTCCTCGCGCTGCCCCAAGACTGCTCCTACTGCGTAGTCACTTGCGTCACACATCAGCTCGAATGGCAGGTTCCAGTCAGGTGCGCGCATCACTGGCGCACTGGTCAGCGCTTCTTTCAGCTTATCGAACGCCGCCCTGCACTCATCAGTAAAATCGAAGCACACGTCTTTTTGCAACAGGTTAGACAGGGGTATGCAAATTTTAGAGAAATCCTTAATAAAACGCCTGTAAAACCCAGCATGCCCTAAGAACGATTTCACGTCACGCACGTTGGTAGCATAAGGCAGATTAGAAATAATATCTATCTTAGCTTTGTCTACCTTAATACCCTCCTCTGAAATGATATGACCTAGTACCACTCCGTGCGTGACCATGAAATGACATTTTTCGTAATTTAGCACTAAGTTCTTAGAGATACAGCGCGCTAAGACTTTGTCTAGATGTGCTAAGCATGCATCAAAGGTACTCCCATATACAGTGAAATCATCCATGAACACTTCTATGCATATACCAATCATATCAGAGAAAACGCTCATGACGAGGCGTTGGAACGTACCTGGCGCGTTGCACAGCCCAAAAGACATACGCCGAAACGCAAATGTTCCGAAGGGGCATGTGAAAGTGGTCTTCTCTTGATCCTCCGCAGCTATGGGTATCTGATTGTAACCTGAATATCCGTCCAAAAACAAAAGTAAGGCTTACCTGCCAAGCGATCCAGCATCTAGTCCATGAAGGGTAGCGGGAAGTGGTCCTTGCGCGTTACAGCGTTCAGCTTCCTGTAGTCGATGCACATGCGCCAGCCAGTTTGTATGCGCTTGGGAACTAGCTCGCCCTGCGCATTCTCCTCCACCGTGATTCCTCCTTTCTTTGGCACCACGTGCACCGGGCTGACCCATTTGCTGTCTGAGATTGGGTATATGACCCCTGCGTCAAGCAACTTCAGAACTTCCTTTTGCACTACCTCCATCATATTTGGGTTTAACCTGCGCTGAGCCTCCCTGGATGGTTTGGCACCATCTTCCAACAGAATTCGGTGCATGCACACGTCTGGGCTCACTCCGCGCAGATCAGCAAGAGTCCATCCAATCGCGCGCTGGTTCCTGCGCAGCACCTGTTGTAAGCGCGCCTCCTGCTCTTTTTCCAATCCCTTCTTGATGATCACTGGTAGGGTGTCCTCATCTCCCAAGAAAATGTACTTGAGGTGCTCCGGGAGTTGCTTCAGTTCGATCTTGGGTGCCTGTTCAATAGAGGGCAAGATTTTGTTAGCGGTGCAAATATGAACTATATCAAGTACCTGTGTGGGTGTTGGTTCAGCACTGCTTAGCTCCTCCTCTTGCTCCTCCAGCTCTGCCTGTGTCAGTAGCTCTGGTCCTATGGTTGCGCTCGCACACTGCGCTTCTGTGACTAAATCGTCAAAGCTGTCCATTGCGTGCACAGTAGCGTCCTCATGTGGGTGCTGCATCCCTTCGAAGATGTTGAAATGGATTTCTTCGCCATCTACCTCCATGGAGAGCGTGCCCCTCCACACGTCTATCTTCGTGCGCGCAGTCATCAGAAACGGTCTGCCTAGGAGGATCTGCGCACCGCTGGCGCTTGATTCACCCTCCATTTCGAGCACATAAAAGTCTGCTGGGAACACCAGCTCTCCCACTCGAACTAGGACATCTTCTATCATGCCTGCAGGTTGTTTGCACGATCTATCTGCTAGCTGAATTGTGAGACCTGCAGGTTTTAGTGGTCCAAGGCGCAAAGTCGCATAGAGAGAATATGGTAATAAATTGTTTGATGCGCCTAAATCGATCATGCAATTGCTTACCGTGGTTTTACCTAAGGTGCAAGGGATAGTGAATGTACCTGGATCTCGGCACTTAGGTGGTACCTTTTGTTGCACGATTGCTGAGGCCTGCGCATTTAGCATTACCTGTGCGCATTCGCCTGCCCTCCTTTTATTTGTGCACAGCTCTTTTAAAAACTTCGCATACCTGGGAATCTGTCGAATAGCTTCTATGAGAGGTATGTTGATTTCCACCTTGCTGAACAGCTCATATAGTTCCTTGTCCAGTGCTTCTTTTCTCGCCAGTGGTGCCTGCACAGGGAAAGGAGCAGGTATGTTAGTACAATTTTTGTCCTTGTTTGTCGAGTGAGACATACCTGGCGCTTTGCCCTGCTGGTTCGTGGTTGGCGCTTCTGATTGCGCCTCTGGCTCTGGTTGCGCACTCTGAGCTGCTGGATCTGGGACTTGCGCAACTGGTTGCGCGGGCGCCTGCGCGGTCTGCTCTGTTCCCACTGTGCGCCCAGTCCTCAGTGTTACTGCATTAACTCCTCCCTTAGGGTTCTGAATCACTTGCGAAGGCAGGTTGCCATCGCTCTTTTTCAGCTCATACACCGTGGTTGCAATTTGTGATAGATGCTTTTCTATGGATTCGAACCTCTTGTCATACTTTTCGTCATTCTTGCGCACTGTGTCTGCTAGCTGCCCCATGATATCTTCCAAGGATCGCTTTGGTTAATGATTATTCTGCGCTGGTGCGTCTGTGCGACGATGCGGTGGATTGTAGGGTGCAGCTTGTTGCGTCTGCTGTGGCGCGCGCTGATCAGTGGGCTGCCTTTGGAAATTGTTCTCTTCTCTCCATCTGAATCCATTTGCAGCAAGCCCAAAGCGCGGCTGATTCTACCTCTGCGGTCCTCTGTTGTCCCACCCTCCAAGGGCATTTACATCTCCAGTTTCTTCAAAAAGTGTTGGGCATTTGTCTGTCTTGTGCTCAGTGGACCTGCAGAATTCACATACCTTTGGCGCAACTGGTTGTGCGCTCTGCGCACTCATCAGCTTCTGTAGCATGGCCTTCATTTCTTGGATCTCAGCGCTTGCCTCTACCTGATGCACAGAACGATTACGACTACTTTCAAGTGTCAATTGATGTCTTACCTGCCCAGCAGAATCTTCTATCAGCTGCCATGCATCCTCCGGGTACATGTTGCAAATGTCCCCTCCTGCGCATGCATTCAGTAGTCGCAGCTCCATGGGCAGCAGTCCATTCAGAAAGTTCTCTATCAGCACATTCTGAGGAAGCCCGTGATTATAGCAGTTGGCTTCTAGCTCCCTGAAACGCTCGTAGTATTCTGACAGAGACTCCCCTGCGCTCTGCCTTGGCGCGGCCAATTCCCTTCTGAGCAGCGCAATCTTCGCTGCTGGATAAAATTTGTCTAAGAATTTCTTCTGCAGTTGCTCCCATGTGTGGATTGATCCTGCGGGTAGGCTCATCAGCCAGTGTTTGGCTGCATCGCTCAATGAAAATGGGAACGCCTTCATCTTCAGCGCTTCTTCGTTCTCCCCCAAGGTCTTCATGTTCTCGCAAATGATTAGGAACTCCCGCACATGCTTGACTGGATTTTCGTTGTTCATTCCGTGAAACTTGGGCATGTGATGGATGAGTGAGCTCCTCAGTTCGAACTGTCCGTTGGGCGGAAGTACTATGCACCATGGCTGGTTAACAGTGAGTGGGGCTGACATTTCGCGCACTGTCCTGCGCCTCGCGACTGGACGAACGGGTGGCGCAATGTATGGTTCAGCGGCCATCCGTGCGTCGACCTCACGCTGCACTTCCTCTCTGAATAGGGCTGCGCGGTTATGTGCCCTTGCTTCCTCTGGGGTTCTGTCTCCCAGGTTATCTCCAACCACACTGTTATCCTCCATGTCCTGATCCAAACTCAAGAAACGAAATTAAATGGCAACGAAGTTGTTGCGTCTGTCAGTGCGCAACTAGAATCTGCGCAGCGCAACTGTTTCAAGGTTGCGCAGGCTGATGTGATTATGCGCTGTCAGAAACAACAATGAGAAAACAAAACAAAATGAAATAAATAGTTACTAAAATGAGAAATGTAAGCTAGCTAAAACTTAGCTGTGTTGCTCCCCGGCAACGGCGCCAAAATTTGATCACGCGTCGTCGTGCGCGTCAAATATAATCCTTCCTCTCCCACTAGTACAGCGGTTAAGTAAGGGTCGATCTCCACAGGGAGCAAGCAGTGAGTCTTAGCCAGTAACCTACACTTAAGAAAACGGGGGTTGCGTGAGTGATTGGGGGTTTTGCGCGATGCGCGAGTAACAGCGAATATCGTAACGCGGGGAATTGCACTAGACGTGAGCAAGCAGTAGAGATAAGATACTATGTTTATGAGAAGTATTGGGCAGACAATCCTCTATGAATGCATTCCTTATCATCGACTCCAAACATCTATAGCTTGTGTTTTACTTGGGTTAGTGTCCGGTAAAGGCTTCCTAACACACGCGCATGTTCCGTTCAAAGTTCATGTGCTATTAATCCTAGAACTAGACTAAACAGCTGCGAATCCTGTCACAGTAGCAACTGCCTACCCTAACTCGTTACTCCTAATTGTCACGGTAAGTTTGCGGTTCAAGGCTTCCCCTACGCATGCAACTAGTTTAACAGGTGACAAGCAAGCAACACAAGTAAGATTGCGGTTCAAGGCTTCCCCTACTCATGCAACTAACTGTCTCAGTACGCACAGAATTAATACAAGTAAATAAACTATGCATTAAGCTCAAGTCTCAAAGGTAATACATCATAGGTTCATGCCCGACCAACACTAAGTGTTTAGCTAGACATGCTAGTGGTAAACATCATAAAATAGTAAATAACAACTACTGTATCAGAGAAAACGGTAGCAAATAGTGCGTGCAGTGTCTTCTCTTGGCTGGCGCAGTCGGCTGGCGCAACTCTCCTTGACAGGTCCGTGTGTTTTCCAGTTCTGCCGCGCAGTGCCTCTGGAATGCCGCTGAGTGATGATGTTCCGATCTCTTGAAACCCTAGACTTTCTTTGTTTAAATAGTGCCCAGGAAGTTTCATCTTTTGGCAACTTCCAAATCTGGTCACTGGGACTTTGCGCCTGGCGCACGACATTGATTGGCGCAATCGGGTAGCACACCTCTGCTGTCTTTCGCCATTTCTTCTTCTGTTTGCGCCGCTAGCTCCGCAGGCTGATCTTTCACTCCTAGAACGCTGCCTATTAGCGCGTATCCGACTCAAGGACTCGTTCTGACCTGATATACAAAAACATTGGAAACGAGTAATCTTGCTCATGAAATATTGCAAACAAGCATAGGGTTATGACCTAAATAATGTGTATAACTAGGCTCTATCACCTGACCAGCAGAGTCTTCTATCAGCGGCCACGCGTCTTCTGGGTACATGTTGCAAATGTCGCCTCCTGCGCATGCGTTCAATAATCTCAGCTCCATGGGTAGCAATCCATTCAGGAAGTTCTCTATCAGCACATTCTGGGGCAGGCCATGATTGTAGCAGTTGGCCTCTAGCTCCCTGAAACGCTCATAATACTCTGACAGTGACTCTCCTGCGCTCTGCCTAGGTTCGGCCAGCTCCCTCCTGAGTAGCGCGATCTTCGCTGCGGGATAAAATTTGTCCAGGAACTTCTTCTGCAACTGTTCCCATGTGTGAATTGATCCTGCTGGTAAGTTCATCAACCAATATCTGGCTGTGTCACACAGTGAAAATGGCAATGCCTTCATCTTCAGCGCCTCATCGCTCTCCCCTTCGGTCTTCATGTTCTCGCATATGACTAGGAACTCTCGCACATGTTTGACTGGATTTTCGTTGTTCATCCCGTGGAACTTGGGCATGTGATGGATGAGCGAGCTCCTTAGTTCAAAATGTCCGTCTGGCGGAAGCACAATGCACCATGGCTGGTTAACTGTGATTGGGGCTGACATCTCGCGCACTTTTCTGCGTCGCGCAGCTTGTCGCGCGGGTGGCTCATTATACAATTCAGCGGCCATCCTTGCTTCAACCTCGCGCTGCACTTCCTCTATGAACAGGGCTACGCGGTTATGTGCTCTTGCTTCCTCCGGGGTTCTGTCCCCTAAGTTGTCTCCAACGACACTGTTATCCTCCATGCCATATTCTATATCTCAAAGAAAACAAAATTAAAAGATAACTAATGCTGCTGCGTCAACTAGAATTTGCGCAGTGCAACTGTTTCAAGGTTGCGCAGACTAATGGTGATTGCGCGCTGTCAGAAACAACAACGAGAAAACAAAACAAACTGAAAATAACTAGTTACTAAAAAGGAAAAATGTAAACTAGCTAAAACTTAGCTGTGTTGCTCCCCGGCAACGGCGCCAAATTTTGATCGCGCGTCGTTGTACGCGTCAAATATAATCCTTCCTCTTCCACTAGTACAGCGGTTAAGTAAGGGTCGATCTCCACAGGGAGCACGCAGTTCAGTTTTAACCAGTGACCTACACTTACGAAGATTGGGGGGTGAGTGATTGGGGTTGCGCGATGCGCGAGTAAACAATAGTAAATGCAGGAATTTGCACTAGACGTGCGCAGGCAGTAGAGATTAAGTACTATGACTATGAGAAGTATCGGCGCAGACAATCCTCTATGAGTGTATTCCTTATCATCGACTCTAAATGTCTATAGCTTGATTTTACTAATGTTAGTGTCCGATCAAGGCTTCCTAACATGTGCGCATGTTCCGATCAAAGTTCATGTGCTATTAATTCTTGAACTAGGCTAAACAACTACGAATCCGATCAAAGTAGTAATTGCGTATCCTAGCTCGTTACTCCTAGTTGGCACCGTCAGGCTATTCAACTAGTTTAACATACAACAACAAGTAACAAGAGTAAGATTGCGGTTCAAGGCTTCCCCTACTCATGTAACAAGCTGCCAGCAATGTGCACAGAATTAATACAAGCAAAACAAGCTATGCATTAAGCGCAAGTCTCAAAGGGAAATACTCATAGATTCATGCCCAACCGATACTAAGCGTTTAGCTAGACATGCTAGTGGTAAACATCATAGAAACAGTAAATAATAACTAGAGTGTCCAAGAAAACAATAGCAAACAGTGCGTGCAGGTTGCAGTCTTGGCTGGCGCAATCGGCTGGCGCAGGTCCTCTCAACAAGCTCGTGTGTTTTCCAGTTCTGCCGCTCTCTCCTCTGATCTAACGATGATGGATGGTGTAATATGAATGCTCAAACCCTAGCCTTCCTCTCTTTTATATACTGCTCAGAGGCTCATTCTTGGCAACTTCCAAATCTGGTGGTGTCAGGATTTGGAAACACCACCATCTGCGCATGGCGCACAGCATTGGTTAGCGCAATCGGTTAGCGCACCGTGGTCGACTCTGCCAATTCTTCTGTTTGCGCCGCTAGCTCCGCAGGCTGTGTGATGCGCGTCCTAAACGCTGCCTGTTAGCGCGTATCCGACTTAGGCCCTCGTTTTGCCCTGCAATACAAAAACACTGGAAACCAGTAGTCTTGTACATAAAATAATGCAAACAAGCACAGGGTTATGATCTAAATAATGCGTATAAATAGGCTCTATCAAAGATCAAGTACATAAGCCGTTGAAGAATCGTCGCAGTGAGGAAAGCACGAACGATCGGAGATCAAGGTTGAGTTCTCGGATATTGACAAGAGGTCATTGATCGAAGGGGAGCATCGCTGGAGTCATATGAACTCGTGGAAGTCAGATTAAAGCAGCTGGGAGAGGTTGGAGAATCTGAGGTACAATATGAAGTTACAGCAACTCCGGTGCAGAGTGTGCTTAAGCATTATGTAGACTGCACATTGTAATAGGGTAAGCTAAGTCTGAGTGTTAGGTCTATAGCTATTCTTTATTGGAAGTGCTTAGGTAGCACGAAGAGAGTCTGTGTGATCAGGCTGCAAGCTAGTCTAGGTGATTAGACTGAGCGTAAGATTTCGGCTAGGTTAGAAGTAGAGGTGTGAGTCCTTTGTACTTCGAACTTAGATAGTGGAATCTTGAGGGTCGGAGTGTGATCCTCCCCAGACGTAGCAAGTTGCCAAACTGGGTGAACAAATCTCTTGTGTCTTCTTATTCGTCCGTAGAATATTTTCTGCAGAAAGATATAGAGAGTGCTTAAGCAGAAGGTGTAACTCCAGGAGCTGTAACTCGGTAGCAGTAGCGTAGCAGAATTTAATTGGTATTAGAGCCGATCACTCGACACATGGAGTGAGATCCGGGAGAGCGTTGCTGACATCTACTGCCAACATGAAGGATGAGGGAAAGCATAATGAGATGCTCCAGAGGTTGCAACAAAAGAAAGTGATGATCAGAAGAGCTGAATCTTAACAGGTTGCTGAAGCAACTGGATTATCCAAAGAGGTAGAGCACCTGCGGCAGAATGATGATGGAATTGAGTCGCTGCTAAAGAATCCTCGGAGAAACCAAAAGAAGAGTTTGGAGAAGAAGCAACAAAGGCCGAGGATGAAAGCTTCTTTGATAGAATAAATGGAAGCTATAAATAGAGACTGAGCAGCAGAAGATCACCAGGAAAGTGATGCTATTGGAGAATTTGTTGAAGCCACAATGAAGCATAAAGGGAGGATATGCTAGCTAAAAAGAAAATACATGGTCGGAAGAAAAATCAAGTAGGAAGAGTCAGAGGATGCTGCAGTAACCTCTGTATCCACATGTCTGATGATAGACCCTTGTCATTTGTGACACAAAGGGGGGGGGGGGGGAGAGTAAGTCTTTAGTGATATGATTTGATAGGTTTTGTCAGTCGACCTTCAGAGAGAAGAGCCCCAGCTGTAGTTTTTTCAAAAATGCCAAGAGGGAGATTGTTAAGGTTATGGCATCCTTGATATAACTGCACAAGAATCTGCTGAAGCACTCCCTAAAGATTGGTGGCTGAAGCACAATGTGAAAACTGGTAAAACAAGCGAAAGAAGATGTTATAGCTTTACGTGGCAATAAAAGCTGAAGCAAGCTGTCTGAAGACAACTACTAGAAGATGCTATAAGCATACCATGAAGACTCAAAGCTATAGTAGAGTAGCCGATCAACATAGTGCTGCACAGAGAGCATCCGGAGGACTACTGCCTGCGTCGCAACAAGTCAGGGTGTTTCCCAGTTGATCACAGGTTATCAGAAGTTTTCATCAAGCGTTCTAAAGAGATTGTATGAAGAAACTGACAAAGCTGCCCTAGAAGAAGTATGAAGATAAGCTTGGGATAGCTTGAGATCAGAATAGTCTTTGGGAGCCTGAAGACAAGCTTGGGAAAGCTTGAGATCAAAAGAGTCCTTGAATTTTGTCAAAATGCCAACGGGGAGATTGTTGAGGTATGACATCCTTGACAAAACTGCTTAAGAGAGTGCTGAAGTACTCTCTGCAGATTGGTGGCTAGAGTACAATCTGAAGATTGACAAAATAGCAACAAGCCAAAAGAAGATGCTTTAGCACCCCGTGACAACAGACAAAGGACAGGATCTACTACAACACTCTGTGGACCGCAAGAGCTGAGACAAATTGGTAAGAGGTTAGATTCTGCTTCAGCACTCTCTGATGATCCAGGGCTAGAGTAAAATAGCAATGAAGAGACAGAGTCTGCTTCAGCACTCCCTGATGACCCAGAGCTAGAGCAGAATAGCAAGGAAGAGACAGAGTCTGCTTCACCACTCGCTGATGACCCAGAGCTAGAGCAGAATATCCGATCATCTTGGAGATGTACGAAGAGACTTCGGCAAGGCACGACAAGCATCGTGGATGACTAGAGGGACGTGCAAACATCATCCAGAGCTCAGTAATGGCCAGCACATAGTTGAAAAAAAGATAAGGATCCTAAAGTCCATATTAGGTAACGGAATCTACAACAACCTTGCAAGAATCTAAGAGAAGATTCTGATAATGATGGCAACAAGGTTTTCATCCCGAGCGACCTGAAAAGCTACAAGAGGAAGGCAGAGGCAGGTGCACACACACACAAAGAAAGAAAGAGCGGTAGCAAAGCGCTAGAGTGTGATGTAACGGCCCGGAGAGATATCATGATTGGGAGAGTCTGATCAAAGATTAATCAGCAAGTTCAACTAGAGCAGAGCCTCATTGAAGATCAAGTACATGAGCCGTTGAAGAATCGTCGCAGTGAGGAAAGCACGGGTGATCCAAGATCAAAGTTGAATTCCAGAATATTGACAGGAGGTCATTGATCGAGGGGGAGAATCGCTGGAGTCATGTGAACTCGTGGAAGTCAGATTGAAGCAGCGGGGAGAGGTTGGAGAATCTGAGGTACAATCTGAAGTTACAGCAACTCTGGTGAAGAGTGTGCTTAAGCATTCCGTGTACTAGACATTGTAATAGGGTAGACTAAGTCTGAATGTCAGGTCTGTAGCTATTCTTTATTGGAAGTGTGTAGGTAGCACGAAGAGAGTCTTCACCTAGACTGCTAGCTAGTCTAGGTGATTAGACTGAGCGTAAGATTTGGGCTAGGTGAGAAGTATAGGTGTGAGTTCTTTGTACTTCGAACTTAGATAGTGGCATCTTGAGGATCGGAGTGTAATCCTCCCCAGACGTAGGCAAGTTGCCGAACTGAGTGAACAAATCTCTTGTGTAACTCGGCAGCAGCAGCGCAGCAGAATTTAAGAATTAGTTGCATTTTGCGTGTGATAGATTACTTCTTTGTAGTGTGAAATTTGCAGCGCCTCTGAGATACTGGTTGTGTACAAGAAGTTGCTATATCAACATCTTGTGCAGACGATTCTTGTGAAGCACAGAAAAATAATGAATAGTGATTTGTTCACCAAGTTCGGCCAACTACCTACGTCTGGGGAGGACTATACTCCAATCGTCAATCCACTAGTCTCTAAGGTACTCCTCACAACACAGACTCGACCCCGCGACAATATATGCTACCTAACCTCAACTAGAAGTTCACGCACAATCAGAAGACCCTCTGATTTGTGTCTCACACACCTACACACTCGAATTAATTCAGAATAGCTACTCCTCTTATCTTACAGACTCAGCCTATTCTAATTAACACAATGTCTCAGTAGGTTTGTTATAGCACACGCTTGTGTAACTAGCTTGTGTAGATTTGGTCTGCGTCGCTCCAAAGCCTTCAACCAAGCCGCTCGAACTCTATCGTGAGAGATCCTCACTTTAGGATGCTCCCCCTCACTCAGTGACCGCCTGTCACTAGCGAGAACAGGCCTTATGCAGATTGTCAAAGTTCCTCCACTCGACAACTCTCCTTCTGCCTACCTTAATCAACAACAAGCACGTGCTGCTCTGAATTGGCCTTCTCCGATCAAGCACTGACCAGACTCTACAAGTCTTCGATCAACCTTTTCTCCAACCACTCTACTCTGCGCTCACGCTCTGCTCACGGTGGTGATCCAATTCTCTAATCACTCTCTGCAATCTCAGGTGCTTGGATTCTCTATTGGATTACATTCTGCTGCTCTGCACAGTCGTGTCTAAAACATTTGTGCACACCTACATCAATTTTAGGAAGTTCTTAAAAAGATCTCAACAAGATCCTATCTCCTACTTTGTAGGAGATCAATCAAATCTTCAAGCTCTGGCATGGAATCTTCATTGAGATATTCTGAGAGTATTTGGAAGCCTCCTGTTGCACAGCTACTTCATATCTTGACAAATTTCTCTTTGCGCATATACTGCTACTACAGCTCTTGCTATAGCAACTGCTTGTTCACTGAGCTTGTACACTATGGCAGGTTTTGATCAATTAAATGTCATTTGCATTATCAATCTCCCCCTTGTCATTTTTACAAAACCTGATGTCCACTGATGCCTTGATGGCAGACACTCTCTTGTCACCACCTACTCTCCTCTTTTTTGGTATAAATGATTTACGGGGAGTGCTGGATCGGGCTAGGTAGATAACAGACAGAAACCCAAAGAGGATCTCAGGGCTTCGAATCTTGCTGCATCTAGAGGCTTGGTGAAGATGTCTTCTAGCTCCTTGTCAGTTACAATATGCTCAAGGAAGATGATCTTCTTCTCTACCAGTTCCCTGATAAAGTGGTGCCTTATGTCAATGTGTTTGGTTCTTGAGCGTTGCACTGGATTCTTGGAGATGCTGATGGGACTCATGTTGTCACAGTAGAGAACCATTTCACTTTGATTCATCCCATATTCAGTTAACATCTGCTTCATCCATACCATCTGAGCACATTTAGAGATGGAAGTGGGTCGGCCAGCCCGTGGGCCAGCTCGGGTGGGTTGTGGGCTGGCTCGACCCAGCCCGACCAGGACACATCAACCCGTGGGTCGAGTGGGTTGGGTTACAGCTTGCGGGTCGGGCTGGGTCCCTTAAAAAAAATTTCGAGCCAGCCCGGGTTCGACCCGACCCAGCCCTGATCCAGCTCGCCCGACCCACGAGCTCGACCCAAGGGCTCGACCCACGAGCTCGACCCACGGGCTCGACCTACGGGCTCGACCCATGGGCTAAGATTCAAAAATATAGCCGTTAAGTTCAAAATTTCAAAATTTGAATCTCATTCCCAAATTCTATAAATAGCACATCCTTATTTCATATTTTACACACCAACAACTCTCTAAAACCTCTCTTCTTCTCCAAGTGCTCAAGTGACAAGTCTCAATTTTGCAAGCAACGGCCAACGGGCTTCTCAAATCTTAAAGCTCAATCTTCATTTCGGTATATTTTTATTTTGCTATTTAGATATTAATTGTTGTTGTATTTGTTGCATTTGATTACCATGGAAAATTTTAATATCTATAATTTTGAAGATATTTTTCCCAATGATGAGAATGAGGTGGAAAACAGTGAACGTGTGGATAGTGTTCCGAGGATGGACGAAGGTCCAAATTCATTATCGAATACTCCCACCGTCACACCATCATCCACCCTACCTCTAGGAGAAATGAACACATGTATAAATCTTCTGTTTGGGTTTATTTTGAAATTATTTGGAAGAATAATGTAAGATTTGCCAAATGTAAAAAATTTGGGCAAGAGTATAAAATTTCAGTGGGAGGGGGTACGGGTACGTTTTCAAGGCATATTGCTAAAAAGCATCTGGATTGGGTTATTGATCCCAATCAAACTACATTAGTTGGTGAGTCCGTCGGAACTGGTAGTGCACAACCTTGTGAACAACCGGGACCAACATGGCGTTACTCAGAAGCTAAAGCTCGTATTGGTCTATCTAAATATATAATAGAGGCCGAACAACCTTTTTCGATGGGTGATGATCCTAAGTTTATTAGTTTTATTAAAGAATATTTACAACCATATTTTAAGAGGGTTTCAAGAAAAACTATTCGAGAGGATGCTTTTCGTACATTTAACCTTAAAAACAAATGCTAATTAATATGTTTTTAGATATGAAATGTATGATTTCTCTAACGTCTGATATTTGGACTTCTCCTTTTGGATATGGATATATTTGTTTAACTGGTCATTGGATTGATATTGATTGGGTGATGCAAAAAAGAATTCTTATGTTTAAACCTATGGAGCATCCACATACGGGACTTTTTATAGCACATATGATTGAAAATACTGTAAATGAGTTTGGATTAGGTGGAAAAGTTTTTTCAATATCATTTGACAATGCATCTAATAATAATGTTGTGGTCACACATTTAATCACCCGCCTCAAACCAATTCTCGGTGGTAAATTATTTCATATTAGATGTGCATGTCATATTATTAATTTGTGTGTGTAATCCGGCTTAGAAATTATCAAGCCACACATAGAGAAAATTAGAGGTGCACTTAAATATATTCAATCAAACGGTCATCGTAAGCAAGAATATAAAGATATATGTAAATTTCATAACTTGCGGTATAAACAATTTTCTCTAGATGTGATCACTAGATGGAATTCGACACGAGATATGCTTAAACGTTGTATGCTTTATAAAAATGTTATTACAAGTATTTGGAATGAAAGAAACTTTCAAAATTCAATTTATGAAGAAGATTGGCATAAGGCCGAATTGATTCTTTCATAGTTACAAGTAAACGGTCATATTTGGCCTATACTATCTGCTGTGGCTAGGGACCTACTAACCGCTCCGATGTCAACTGTGGTGTCCGAAGCTTGTTTTTCTGCAGGTACAAGGGTATTGGATGACAAAAGATCACGGTTGAATGATACTTAAATTGAAATGTGCATTTGTTTAAAAGATTGGCTTGCTGCTGAACGAAGAGAACAAGATAGTAAAATAAATTTGGATCATGAAACTGAAGATGAATTAGAATAATATATCATTGTCTTTTTTAGCATGTTTTATAGTCAATTGGTGTTAGGCTATTGTAAGATTGAACTATTTATAAAGTTCCAGTTTAGACACTTAGAGTTTGTGTCAGGCTTTGGCCATCGGTATGTACTTCCCTCGAGCCAGGATGTTTGGTTCCCAATTAATAGATGAGCGGGTTTCTAATTAAAATTAAAAGAATAATTTTTTCTATACTCACAAGTATTTTACTAATATCTTCTAAATATAATTTAGATAAAAAATATATTGTACAAGTACAAGTTCCCTAAACCCTAAACCTCTGAACCCTAAACCCTAAATCCTAAACCCCTGAACCCTATACCCCTAAACCTTATACTCCAAACCCCTAACCTTGTACAATAACCCTAAAGTCCTAAACTCATGGGTCCAACCCGTGAGGTCAATTCGTGGGTATAACCCGTGGACTCAATTCGTGGGTCAAACTCGTGGGCTCAACTCGTGGGTCTAACTCGTGGGCTTAACCCGTGGGTCCAATTCGTGGGTTCAACCCGTGGGCCAGCCCGACCCAGCTCGACCCAGCTCGTTAGTGGCGAGCTGACTTATAACCCGTGGGTCGGGCTGGGTTCATGTTTTTTTACTTGACCGGCTCGTGGGCCAGCTCGTTTTTTTGTAACCCAGCCCTAGCTCGCATGGGTTATGAAATTTTGACCAAACTCGACCCGTGGCTCGACCCACTTCCATCTCTAAGCACATCAACTCCCTGCTGTAATATACTCTGCCTCGGTATGTAACAGGCTTCCAATCATGCTTCGGTATGTAGCTTGATATAACAGGCTTCCAATCAGGCTTCCAACTCTCTAAGCACAGACTCCTATTAAATAGGAGATATCAGAGCGACTAGCTGTAAGATATAACAGGCTTCCAATCATGCTTCGGTATGTAGCTCGATTTACTTCAATTCCAGATTCATCTTTGACAGCTTTGATATGGATGGCAGCTGGTGTACGTTTGTGACTCGCTTTATCTAGCTGAACTTCTTTATCAGATTCTGGCTATATTTGCTTTATGATATAAAGATTTCGTTATTCTTTTGGCATACTTCCAGTCCTAGGAAGTAGGTTAGTTCTCCCACCATGCTCATCTTGAAATTATTCTTCATCTGGTCCACGAACTGCTTTACCAACTGCTGAGATCTGGACCCAAAAACAATGTCATTAACATAAATCTGTGTTATGATCAGATCTGACCTGGTTCTTTTCACAAAGAGTTTCTGTCAGCACCTCCTCTTTCATATCTGTGCTTCTCCAGAAAGACAGTTAGCCTCTCCGACCATGCTCTGGGGGCCTGCTTTAACCCATATAGGGCCTTCTTAAGCTTGTACACATGCTCCACATATACCTCCTTTAATAGTTCACCATTCAAGAATGCACTCTTGACGTCCATCAGATGGAGTTTGAATCCGAGGTAGCAGGACAAAGCCAGGAAAAGTCTGATGGCTTCCAAACGAGCTACTAGTGCAAATGTTTCATTAAAGTCCAAGCCTTCAATCTGGGTGTACCCTTGTGCAACTAGTGTGCCCTTATTCCTTGTGATATTTCTTTTCTCATCAGTCTTGTTCTTGAAGATCCACTTGGTTCCTATGATGTTCACCCCTTCAGGTCTTGCAACCAGATCCCATACATCATGTCTTTCGTATTCTGCCAATTCTTCCTGCATTGCCAGTATCCGATATTCGTCGCCCATAGCCACCTTGAATTTCTTTGGCTCTGCACAGGACAAAAAATAGGAATTGCAGATAGACTCACAGGTGTTTAAGTGAGATGAACTTCGGGTTCCTCTTACTGCTGTGGGATCTCCAAGCACATTCGACAATGGATGGTTCCTTTGAATCTTCATGGGAGGTTGCCTTATTGTTGTATGAGAGCCCTCATTGTTCTATTCTGTGACAGTGTTATCAATGTTTTGATTCAGCAGCCCTGCTTCAGCGTCTGCTATAGCATCCTCTTGTACCACTTCTTGTTCACTTCTGTTCGGCTTTGGAAGGCTAACTTCTGTGTCTGAGTCTTCATCGTTCAAGCTGGTCGAGGCCTTTTCTTCAACATCATATGACTACATTTATGGATTCCATCACCGTTTCTATTCGCTTGTTGTAGACACAATAGGCTCGGCTGTTAACTGAGTAACCCAAAAATATTCTAGCATCACTCTTCGGATCAAGATTCCTTCTGTACTCCCGATCCCTCAGAATATAACAGTCACTCCCAAAAATGTGGAAATATTTGACCGCGGGCTTTTTCTGGTTCCAAAGCTCATAACATGTCTGATTTGTTCCTTTCCGTATGGAGACTCTGTTGATGATATAGCTGGCTGTGTTCATAGCCTCAGTCCAGAACTTCAAGGGAACTTTCTTGGCATGTATCATGACTCGGCCATTTCTTGAATTGTTCGATTCTTTCGCTCCACCACACCATTTTGTTGAGGAGTAATTGGCGAAGAGTACTGATGAGTGATTCCACGTTTGTTGCAGAAGCTATCCGTAGCTTCATGCTTGAATTCCCTTCCATGATCACTTTTGAAGGCAGCGATCCTGAGGTTCTTCTTGTGCTCTAACCGAGATACTAGGGTAACTATCACTCTCACAGTTTCTAACTTTTCCCTGATGAAGTCAACCCATGTATATCTAATATAATCATCAACACACACAAATGCATACCTCTTCCTCCCACAGCTTTCAACTTCCATTGGTCCCATCAGGTCCATGTGTAACAATTGAAGAGGTCTAATTGTGTTGATGTTGCCGACTCTGGGGTGGGAAGCCTTCTTCTGCTTACCTATCTAACATTCACCACAAATGGTGCTCAGCTCTTCTTTGATCATAGGAACTCCTCTAACTAATCCTTCAGCTGCAATTTTCTTCAGAGTTCTTAAGTTGATGTGGCCCACCTTCTGTACCAGAGATTCATTTCTTCCGTGTTGGTCAACATGCACGTTGGTGAAGAGGTTGTTGTACCAACCTTGAGTAAGTAGCAGTTGTTCTTTGATCTAGTTCCCTGCATTATACACACTCCAGTCTCATTAAAAACCTGACAAGAGTCTTGAGTGAATTTTACCTGATGTGTACCGTTATAAAGCTAGCTGATGCTTATGAGATTTGCTTTCAATCCATCTACTAGCATTACATTTTTTTAAACTTGGGTAGCCCTTTGACTGCCAGAGTTCCTTTCCCAAGAACTCTTCCCTTCAATCAGTTTTCGAACTTTACCAGTTGTTCTGAGCAATGTGTTACATTCTTCAGAAACAATCTTTGTCTAGTCATATGCCCTCAGAAACTGCTATCAAAGTACTAGCTTTCTTCGCTGGATGTTCTTGAGGTCCTGACAAGTGCATAGCACTTTCTCGTTTCTGTGGTCCGGGTACTGTGGCTGGTTTCAAGTATCCGACTATAGATGGACAGACCCTCTTAATGTGTCCCTGTTGTCGACAAGTATAGCATCTTCGATTTCTATTTTTAGGACCTTTTCTAGTACTCTGATAGTGGTATAGGGGTTGCTGTAGCAACTTCTTTTCAACTTTGCAAGCACTACTTTCCCGGTGTAATTGGCCAATTTGCTGATAGGTTTGGATCTGACAATGTTGCATTCGTCATCGCTTTGGTCGGTATCATCATCACTCCAATTTGCTGAAAAGAATTTGGTCTTCCCTTTTTGTTTATCCGAACAGTCCACCTTTCGATGACCATAATCTCCATAGCTCCAGCTTTGTAGCCCCTTCCTCCTCGTCTTCTTCTCATCATCTTCTAGGACAGGTTCCTTTTCTTTCTTTTGACTGCCTCTGCTCTTCTAGGTTGATTTGGTGAATCAGGTCCAAAGTTCATTTTCTTCAGAAATCTGTCAAGATTTTTGACTAGCAGGCCAATCTGATCCTCCCTTAAGATTTTCCCTCCTTCTTTCTCAGCATTTAGCCCAACATTTTTGACCTTTTCTGGAATGTCATCCTTGCTTAGTTTCATTTCAAATTCTTTAAGAGATCCTAGCGGCTCTTCCATCCTCATAAACTTGATATTCTGAGATTCTTCAATGGCTGTCACCTTCATGTCAAATTTGGTAGGTAATGATCTGAGAACTTTCCTTATCAGCTTCTCTTCAGGAATAGGTTCTCGAGTGCATGAGCTTCATTTGACAAATCACACAGCTTAGTGTTGAATTCAGTGATGGACTCCTCCTCTTGCATCTTTAGGCTCTCAACTAAAAAGTGATAATCTGCATCTTGGATGTCTTTACTCTCTCACTGCCTTCATGAGCTATTTGCAGAATCTTCCAGGCATGTTTTGTAATGCCATAGTGGGAGATCAACCTGAAATTGTTAACATCTACAGTAGCAAAGATAACATTTAGAGCCTTTGAGTTACCAGTTGCTGTAGCTCCCTCTTTATCAGTCCATTCCTCCTCGGGTTTCTTCCTGGAGACTCCCTTCTCATCAATTGTCAAGGGAGGAGACCATTCTACCACAACAGCTTTCCAAGCCTTCTCGTCAATAGCCTTGAGGTATGTTTTCATTCTAGCATTCCAATACCCATAGTTGCTTTCTTCCAACAGAGGTGGCCGGCTCGTACTCTGACCCTCCTTCATTATTTCTTGCTCTTCTCAACTAGGCGCTCAGGATCTCTACTCTGTGATCGAGTTCCCGCTCTGATACTAATTGAAATTTGCAGCGCCTCTGAGATACTGGTTGCGTACAAGCAGTTGCTATCGTAAACTCTTGTACAGACGGCTCTTGTGCAGCACAAAAAAATAATGAATAGTGATTTGTTCACCCAGTTCGGCCAACTACCTACGTCCGGGGAGGACTATACTCTAGTCCTCAATCCATTAGTCTCCAAGGTACTCCTCACAACACAGACTCGACTCCGCGACAATCTATGCTATCTGGCCTCAACTAGAAGTTCACACACAATCATAACACCCTCTGATTTGTGTCTCACACACCTACACACTCGAATTAATTCAGAATAGCTACTCCTCTAATCTTACAGACTCAGCCTATTCTAATTAACACAATGTCTCAGTAGGTTTGCTAAGCACTAGCTTGTGTAGATTCTGTCCGCGTCGCTCCAGAACCTTCAGCCAAGCCGCTCGAACTCTATGGTGAGAGATCCTCACTCCGGGATATTCCCTCTCACTCAGTGACCGCCTGTGACGATAACAGGCTGTCTGCAGATTGTCCGAGTTCCTCCACTCGACAACTCTCCCGCCGCCTACCTTGATCAACAACAAGCACGCCCTGCTCTGAATTGGCCTTCTCCGATCAAGCACTGACCTTACTCTACAAGTCTTCAATCAACCTTTACTCCAACCACTCTGCTCTATGCTCACGCTCTACTCACGGTGATGATCCAATTTTCTGCACGATTCTCTAATCACTCTCTGCAATCTTAGGTGCTTGGATTCTCTATTGGATTTCCTTCTGCTGCTCTGCCCAGTCGTGTATAAAAGAAACTCCGTGCACACCCACATCAACTTTCGGAAGTTCCCAAAAAGATCTCAACAAGATCCTGTCTCCTACTTTGTAGAAGATTTGATTTTCCAACCAAATCTTCAAGCTCTGGCACGGAATCTTCACTGAGATATTCTGAGAATAGTTGGAAACCTCCCGTTCCACAGCTACTTCATATCTAGAAAGATTTCTCTTTGCGCCTATACTGCTGCTACAGCTCCTGCTATAGCAACTGCTTATTCATTAAGCTTGTACACTCTAGCCGGTTTGGTCCATTGAATGCCATTTGCATTATCATAGTGTTTCGCATCGCAGGTGTATCAAGACCGGTTTTGAGCTTTATTGCATATTTGGAGTTTTCTAGGCCTCACTCAATCACTCGAGAATGCAAAGGAGCAAAGACTTGATCGCGAGAGCATCGATAGAGCCAAAATGCTAGTTGAGGTCGTACCACTCGTACTTATCGTACGATTATGGGTCGTACTGGATACGGGCGATACGGACGAGCTATGAGATCCTTGGAGGAGCTGAGGTCATACTAGTCGTAAGGGTCGTAATGGTCGCACGGGCTCAAATCCAGAGGCCTAGATCCAGCAGTCTAGGGTTTGCATCGTTTTAAATAGAGAATTCAAACAGAGAATTCTCCAACAACTCAGACAAGCAGAAAAAAAATACAAAGACAATTTTAGAGAGAGACGAAAGTCAGAGGTGCAAGTCGATGAAGGAAGTCAGCATCACGAAGCCAGGCGCGAAAGTTTTCATATTCTCTTAACTCAGTATCTTCATTATTTTTAGATGGATTGTATTAGTAGCTAAACCCTAACTCAGCTTGGGGATTTGCATTACA
Organism: Umbilicus rupestris; assembly: GCA_963678935.1. NCBI lineage: Eukaryota > Viridiplantae > Streptophyta > Magnoliopsida > Saxifragales > Crassulaceae > Umbilicus > Umbilicus rupestris. Next base: position 7,056,895 of record OY787605.1, read on the forward strand.
ATGTTTGGTTTGAGATTTATGTTTCATAATTTGATTTAGTGAATTATTTTTCTTCGTATGAATTGCATGTTTTGATCATCAAGTTAGCATATCCTAGCGGTGAAACTGAAATGACCTATTCGAGAACTTAGTGGTTAAGAGTAAGTAAAACATTTGAGTTGACATTACCTTAGCAGGATTGTTAGACTAGGACACTCTTTACTAGTTTATGCATGTTCAGTCGATGATATACTTGATCTTCAATGAGACCCCTCTCTAGTTGAACATTATGATCAAGTGGCGATCACACTCATTCACTCGTGATCTCTCTCAGCTTCATTTGATGATCGTACTCTCGCTCTTCGCTCTATGTTTATTGCCCTTTCTTTTCTATATTTCATCGTCGTCTATTTTCAATACCTTTGGAGACGCTGCCCATGGCAGATTTGGGCATATTATAGAAATCTTAGTCCAACTTAAACTTATCAGATTTAGGACACTTCCTAAATCCCTTTTAGTAATCTGAACTTCTAAAGGATCTTCATAGGTTGTTTTGTAATTCGGTTGCAACAGCCCTTTCCTAAATCAGTTTCAGAAACTTTGACCAGTTGTTGATGTCTTCAATTTTGTTCTACCAGCTTGCTGTAGCAACTGCACGGGTTTTGTCAAGGATGCCACAATTCTGTACAATCTTCCCCTTTGCATTTTTGACAAATCCAAGAATCTTATGAACGTCTTCAAGCTCCATTTCTAGAATCTGTCGTAGCTCTTCTAATCTCAAGTTATCCCAAGCTTTCTTCAGACTCCTTCTCTAACGGTGACTTCACATTCCTTTGGCGATTGCAACAAACAACAGATGCCAAAACTATGAAACTACGAGAACTTAAATTCAACTACTAAGATCACTTCATACGATCGTCTACGAGAGCGATTTAGAGTTTCAGGTCTAACATCTAGCCTAACACAAAACACAAAACAAACATTCAGAGTTAATAAAGCATTTATCCCCCTTTTTTATCAATAAATGACAGCGACTGCAATGAACATAAAGTAACTAGGCCTATGCCTCTTCTCCATGGACAAGAGGTGGGATCACATCAATGGGTACTCCACATCCCTCTGAAGGCTAACAATATGGGCTCTCCGAGAAGCATTCCTCTTGGCTTCAGTAGTTAAGTGAGCAAGCTCAACATTGAGGAGTCTGACGATCCATGCACGTAAAGCTGCCTGAATTGCTGACGAGCGTGTCTCAGCAGTTGATGCAGCATCTTCCGACACTGAGTCTTCGCAACATTGGGTCGGCCTCTGCCACATCCATAATATGTTTCCCTTAAAATAACTTGTGGTTAACAAGCGTATTTTTAACCCTTTTATAGTCGTCAAGTGTATGTTTTAGGGTCAAGTTGCAGTAAAAAAACAAATTATAATCCTAGTAAGCCAAGGGTCGATCCATGGAACATGCATGTGTATATACTAGCCAGCAAATAGTGTATTGAGCTACCCCTAACAGATATTTAGAGAAGTTATGCTAGTTATCCTAATGATGCTAAAAGTAAGAGGTTGATTTATCAGAGAAGGAGTTCACGGATCAAACTTCACCCATGCCTAACGTACAAATCATGCAATGATTCTAACAATCCATATATATTATGGAGTAGTGGAAATGACCTAATAACATCAGGCAAGCCGCCCAATCACGGATCATTGCCTGAATTAATCTAGACTGTTTAACGCCGCCCACTCACGGATTATCAACAATTTTGATTTATTAAGCCTAGGGTTTTAAGACAAATAATGTCAACTTTCTTATCGATTCATGTACTAACAGTATAGCTACCATGCTTCGATATTAATTCTACTTAATCTGGTTAATTACCTCAAACACAGTCATCTTTTTGGTCCTTAATCTAATTTTGTTCTAACATGAAAACATCTCAATCAATGGCAAACATGAAAAAAATAGTAGAATTAAAGAATTCCATTAACATAATTTAAAGTTACTAAGATAACATGAATTGTTGAGTACATGCATGGGATCTGTAGGATCCCAAAATTAAAGGACTATTTGCTACTTAATGTGATTACCAACAATACAAGAGTGGAGAAAATAGAGAACAAATAAACCATGACGATGATCTTCGCTGCAAGCTCTTTTCTTTTTTCTTTAGTTTCCGCAAATCTTCAACCCTTGTGAATGAGTTCTGGGTTTTATTTATACTAAAAATAAACATGCATGGGTTCTGTGTTCGAATATTTGCATTTTTGGCCGGTTCAAAATTGAACCGGGCTACTGTTCACTCAGCACGGTGGTTCAGACTTTGGTCGCTTGTTTGACCTTCTAAACCTTTGAATTTAGTCTTGTTATAAACAAAAGAGTTGTGGCCTTCGAGTTAGCTTTCCAACAAGACATGGCACGCCTCAATAGGGTAAGCCTTTGACAACGAACATGTAAATGTTCACATTCTTTAGTCCGTATTCGTTTGAATTCGTGATTTTCTTTATTTTGCTCGAAATGGAATACGAAGCTGTAGTTTAATATGATTTGACCTGAAATGAGAGTGAAATGGTAAAAAATACATAGAAAAGTTCGGGAGAGAAGCAAAATTCATCGAGTGTGATAATGCAAATGTCATTCAATTGACAAAACCTGCCAGAGTGTACATGCCCAGTGAACAAGCAGTCGCTACAGCAGGAGCTGTAGTAGGGAGCTGTAGCAGCAGAGCAACAGTTTTTGCCCGATGAGAAATCTGCCCAGTTATGAAGTAGCAGTGCAACGGGAGGCTTCCAAATATTCTCAGAATATCCCAGTAAATATTTCCGTGCCTTAAGCTTGAAGATTTGATCGGAAAATCAAATGTCTTAAAAATTAGGAGATAGAATCTTTTTGAAGATCTTTTGGAAAGGGTTCCTAAAGTTGATATTAATGGAGCATGGAGTTCCTATTTGAAGGAGGCCGAGCAGAGCATGACAGGGGATCCGAATAGAGAGAAAAACACAGAGAGAGCATTCTATCACCAAAGATTACAAAGCGAAGATTAGAATAGCCGGATCACCACCATGAGCAGAGCGCGAGCGCATATCAAGGTGGTTTCTGTATCGACTGATTGCAGACTAGCAGTGTCTGGTCAGTGCTTGATCGGAGAGGACCAATTCAGAGCAGGGCATGCTTGTTGGTTGATCAAGGGAGGCAACAGAAGAGTTGTAGAGTGGAGGAACTCAGACAATCTGCAGAAGGCCTATTCGCTAGTGACAGGCGGTCACTTACTGAGGGGGAGCATCCCAGTGTTAGGAGCATTCACAACAGAGTTCGAGCGGCTCAGCCAAAGGCTTTGGAGTGAAGCGGACAAAACCTATACAAGCTAGTTACACAAACGTTTGCCGTAGCAAATCTACTGTGTAGGTGAGTGAGACACAAATCAGAGGGTGTTTTGATTGTGTGCGAAGTGCTAGTTGAGGTCGGGTAGCATAGATTATCGAGGAGTCGAGTATGTATTGTAGGAGTACCTTGGAGACTATTGGATTGAGGACTGGAGTATAGTCCTCCCCAGACGTAGGCAGATTGGCCGAACTAGGTGACAAACGCTGTTCACTATTATATTTCTTGTTGCACCAAATCCGGCTGAACAAGGAGTTGCTATAGCAACTGCTTGTACATTATCAGTACAGGGGCACTGCAAGTTTCAATTGGAATCAGAGCGGGAACTCGACACACAGAGTAAAGATCCTGAGCGCCTAGCTGAGACGAGAAAGAGACAATGAAGGTAGGTCAGAGTATAAGTCGGCCACCTCTGTTGGAAGAAAGCAACTATGGGTATTGGAAGGCTAAAATGAAAGCATCCTCAAAGCCATTGATGAGAAGGCTTGGAGAGTGATCGCGCGTCGTTGTACGCGTCAAATTAATCCTTCCTTCTCCACTTAGTACAGCGGCTAAGTTAGGGTCGATCCCACAAGGAGCGTGCAGACTCGTCTTAGCTAGCAACTTACAACTTACGAAATCGGGGTTGTGAGTGATTGGGTTGCGCAGGTGCGCGAATGAACAGTAGTGAAAGCAGAATCGCACGATACGTGTCCGGGCAGTAGATATTAAGTACTATGACTATGAATAGTATGGGTAAAGACAATCCCTTATGAATGTATCCCTTATCATCGACGCTAAACATCTATAGTTCAGTTCTACTTAAGTTAGTGTCCGATCAAGGCTTCCTAACGTGCGCGCATGTTCCGATCAAAGTCCATGAGCTATTAATTCCTGAAACTAGTCTAAGCAACTACGAATCCTATCACAGTAGTAGCTGATTATCCTAGTGTGTTACTCCTAGTTGTCACCGTCAAGTTATCAACCAGTTTAACATACAATAACGAGCAGTTAGAATAAGATTGCGGTTCAAGGCTTCTCTTATCCGCACAACTAATTATCACCCATGTGCATAGAATTAATATAAGTAGACGAACTAAGCTTTAAACACAAGTCTCAAAGGAAATACTTCATAGAATCATGCCCAACCGATACAAGGTGTTTAGCTAGACATGCTAGAAACAAACATCATAGAAATAATAAATAAAACTAAAGCAGCCAAGGAAAAGTAGCAGGTCGGCGCAATTGCAGGTTGCTGTTTTCGGCTGGCGCAGGTGGTTCGCGTACAATCTTGGCGGCAGAATTCCTGTAGCTCGTGTGTTTTTGCTGCTATGTGTCTCTCTCTCTATATGTCCTCTATCCTCCAAACCCTAGCTTCCCTCTTCTTATATACTGGTCTTGAAGCCCAATGAATGCTTAGATTTGGCCCGAGAGAATCTTAGCTACTTTCCAAATCTAGGAGATAATGATGATCAAAATTTAGAAACTCTGCTATCCTGCGCATGGCTCGCTGCACACGTTGATTGCGCTACTCACTCTGCGCAGTTGGTTCGTGCACTGCAGTCTGAATCAACTATCTCCTATCTCCTTTTTGCGCTGCTAACTCCGCAGGTCGTGCATTGCGCTCTTTAAAAAAACGCCCGTTACCGCACATCTGACTTATGCTCCTGTTTTATCCTGAAATACAAAAATACCGAAAACCAGCAATCTTGTACACAAAATAATGCAAACAAGCACAGAATGGTCTAAATAGCGCATATAACTAGGCTCTATCAGAGAGCAGTTGTGACAGAATGGTCCCCTCTGTTAACCATTGATCAGAGGGGACTCACAAGACAAAAACGCAAGGGGGAATGGACTGACGAAGAGGATGCTAGAGCAACTGATAACTCAAAAGCTCTAAATGCTATTTTTACTGCTGTAGATGCTAACAATTTCAGGCTGATTTCCAACTGCGACATTGCAAAATTTGCCTGGGAGATTCTCCAAGCAGCTCATGAAGGAACTGACAAAGTAAAGACATCAAGGATGCAGATTATTACCTCTCAATTTGAGAGTCTGAAGATGCAAGAAGAGTAATCCATCACTGAGTTCAATGCCAAGCTGTGTGATTTATCAAATGAAGCCGATGCCCTCGGAGAACCAATTCTAGAAGAGAAGCTGCTAAGGAAAGTTCTCAGGTCCCTGCCCTCCAAATTTGACATGAAGGTGGCCGCCATTGAAGAAGCTCGGATAATCAAACATATGAGGCTGGAGGAACTGATTGGATCCCTTAAACAATTTGAGATGAAGCTGACCAAGGATGATGATGATGCAAGTATGGCAGTGTTTGACAAAACCAGCATAAGTGAACAAGGAGCTGTTATAGCTCAAATAAACAAGCAAGTCAAGCAGAAGTGAACTAGCAGCAGCTGCAGCAGGGGATGCTATAGCAGGAGCTTGTTCAACAGGCTGTTTCAACTGTCCAAGAAGTAGCAGCTGTCTGGGCTTGTTCGGAAGGGCTGGAAACCCTATGCAGAGCATCTGAAGATTTTCTAAATTGCTGAAGAGCATATTCCAGCTCGGTTTACTAGTCAGAGAAGGAGATTTGCATTGGAGTTAATAATCAAATCTAATCTCCTAGATTTTAGGAGATAATTGATCTTGTTGGGTCAATTGCCTAAACCTGGAAATTGCTTAAAGTGGTGCTGCTATTTAAGCAGAAGGTGTTCAGGGCTGAAGAGGTCGATCGAAGCTGAGGGATACACGAGAGTAGACACAGATTTCAGAGTGAGGATTTTTGGTGTGCTACGGGCGTTTTACTTCGATCATCACCCGTGAGCAGAGCGTTGAGCGCAGAGCTGTGGTGAGTATTGCAGAAGAGAATCAGGACTTGCAGAGTCTGATTCGTGCTTGATCTGGAAGCCAATTCAGAGCTGTGGAGCTTGTTGGTTGATCAAGGGCAGCCGCGGAAGAACTGACGGGTGGAAGGCTCGGTCGAGTGTCGTGCGGCAGTACTCTCTAGTGGCAGGTGGTCACTGAGTGAGGGGGAGTTGTCCAGAGTGTGCAGCGCTCTTGGAGAGGTTCGATCGGCTCGGCAGAAGGCCTTGGAGCGACGCGGACATTGTGCTTCAGCTGTGTGTTACAGCTGTTGTTGCAGCAACCCTGCTGAGTAGTGTAATTTAGAATAGGCTGAGTTCTTTGATAGGATTGTAGCTATTCTAGATTGACATATTGTAGAGGGTGTGCAGACACAAATCAGAGCTTGTTCTGATTGTGTTGAGTGGTCCACACGAGGTTGAGTAGCATAGGTTGCGTGAGTTGTAACCGTGTGTACTTGGAACCTTTGGATTGAGGACTGGAGAATAGTCCTCCCCAGACGTAGGCAGATTGGCCGAACTGGGTGAACAAACCTGTGCCTTGTTCATTGCTTGCTGTGACAATATTTAAGTGAACAAGAGTGTGCTGCAGCAACTGCTTGTTCACAAAATCTGTTTGAACTAGGACACTGTGAAATCTCAATTGGTATCAGAGCAGGAACTCGACACACAGAGTTAAAAGATCCTACAGTGTCTCTGAAGAAGCCAAGACAATGAAGGAAGGACAGAGCACAAGCAGACCTCCATTATTGGAAGAGAGCAATTATGGATATTGGAAAGCTAGAATGAAAGCCTTTCTCAGGGCTATTGACGAGAAGACATGGAGAGCTGTTGTGGTTCAGTGGTCTCCCCCAATCACCATGGATGAGCAAGGAGTGACAAGAATAAAACCTGAAGAGCAATGGACTGCTGAAGAAGGTGTTGCAGCAACTGGTAATTCAAAGGCTTTGAACGCAATTTTTGCTGCAGTGGATGCTAACAATTTCAGGTTGATATCAAATTGTGACATGGCCAAGCAAGCATGGGAAATTCTGCAAACTGCCCATGAAGGAACTGATAGAGTGAAGCTGTCAAGACTCCAGATTATTGCCACACAATTTGAGAATCTGAGGATGCTGGATGAAGAAACAATCACTGAGTTTAATGCTAAACTCTGTGATCTTGCAAATGAAGCTCATTCCCTTGGTGAACCATCCCTGAAGAAAAACTCATCAGAAAGGTTCTCAGATCACTGCCCACAAAATTTGACATGAAAGTGACAGCCATTGAAGAAGCTCAAAATGTCAGATTCATGAAGTTGGAAGAGCTGATGGGGTCTCTCAAACAATTTGAGATGAAGCTGGTTAAAGGAGACACCACTCCTAAGGATAAGAATGTTGGATTGAAAGCTGAAACAGAAACCAAGCAGACAGTTTCAGAGGATCAGCTGAGTATGATTGTCAAGAACCTTGGAAAACTTCTGAAAAACATGGACTCAAGAACTGGACAAAGCTCATCCTCACGAAAATTCAGAAGAGGTGGAGAAAATAAGAGGAAAGGGAAAGAATCTGCTCAGAATGAAGATGAGAGGAAAGAGATGAAAAAGGGTGTTCAATGCTGGAATTGTGAAGGGTATGGACACATTGAGGCTGACTGTCCAAGCAAACCCCTCAAGAACTCAGAGAAAAAGAACAGTAAGTCCATGACAGCAAAATGGAGTGACTCTGAGGAAAGTGATGAAGAAAAATGTGTTGTGCTGACCAGTATATCTGATTTCAACCTCAAGGAGATAAAGAAGGATAAAATCCACTATGGGATTGAAGTATCTGAAAGTGAAGATGAGGGTGACTCATCTGCCAGTGAAGATGAGGAGGACTTATCTGGCAGTCTTGTTGACTATCTGGAGAAGATACTCAAACAGTGTGAAGCAGTCCTTCAGACAAATCAAGCATTGACTGACAGAGTCAATCTCTTGGAAGAAGAACGAAGGAAATGTCCTCTCTCTTTCAACAGTCAAGTTACCATTCTGAAAAGGGAAGACACTGGAAGACAGGTTACAGATATTAGTGATTCATCAGCAACACCCAAGACAGATATTTCCCAGAAAAATATCTTGGACGAGATCCTGTCTTTCCAAAGATTTGGTAAAGGAAGAATGGGACTGGGGTATACTGGTTACGAAAGCTCGAGAGGGACGGTTTTTGTTAAAGCCTCGAGTGCTGTGAAAGATAAAATGAGAAATTCAGCAGACTCCCCAAAAACTGCAGACAAAGATGGAACCAGACATGTGAACAAGGGGATGCTGCAGCACCGGGCACATCTTTTTTTTAAAACAAAGCAAAAGGTTCAGATTAAACGGAGTTCTAGTACAAGTGTTGGGAATCAGAAGATCAACTCAAATATGAAATAGCAGTACAGCACCTTCTCAGTTGAAAAAGGGGGAGCAAAATTCAGAACCAATACATGCTGCATAAAGACCCTGTTTCATGCTGATTCACAAAAAGCTCCTTGCTGGGAAGAATCACAGAAGAGAATTGCTGCTCAAGGACACTAGACTGCTAAAGACAAGGGAAAACCACAGGTTCTACAGATATGGAGACCCAAACTTGACAAACGAAGAGATTGGGGGCTGGGAGATCAGAAGAAGAAAAACTCTGTTGTTTCTCAGGTATGGGTGAAGAAATCTCTACCAGAATTCCTTAAGAATCCTCCTAGTAAAGCTGCAGTCTGAACTGAATAGGTGAACCAGCTCTCATGTGCTATAGCAACTGGGTCAAGAATAAGCTTGTTCACATGCTTTGGTCGCTAAAGATGGGAGAAGGCACATGTGAGGCACGCGTGTTAACAAGCTTCAAATGGAAAGGAAAATAACGGATATATCAAATTCAGGAAATAACGGAGAAATCAATTTCTAGGGCAAACTCAAGGTGTAAGGCGCTTCTCGAAATTGTTCCCGATCATTCACTGTGCGTTTCTCAATCCTTCTACAACCCTGCAACAATGGTGAAGACCCGTGGTTTGAAGAAGAATCTGGCAGCAGACAGGCAGGGCAGGTCTGAAAGAAGGACCAAGGGACGCAATGAAGGTCCTGCTCAGCGCCTGGATGTGGTGGTGTGGGAACCAGCACCTCTCCCTGTGTCGCACAGCGAGCCCTCACCTTCTGAAGGAACTTCACAGAAAAAGAGGCGTCTGGTTCATGACGGAGAACCTGTATCCAGTAACCCTGTGCTATCTGAAGAAGCTGTGGCTGAGGAAGTCGCTGAAGAAGAACATGCTACAGAGGGTGCTGTAGCAGGTTCTACAGAAGAAAGGTGCAGATCACTGGTTATGTCCCCAGGCATTGTGGGTGAAGGGGAGGAAACAGTTGCTGAGTCCCCTGAACAAGAACCTGCTGCAGCACATCCTCTTCCTCCTTCAGACAAAGGAAAAGCTCCTATCCTCATCCCAGTCTCCAGCAGTGAAGATACATCCAGTGAAGAAGAAGAAGTTTCTCGTGGTGGACCTTCTGAAAGAGGACCTCCAGTGGCAGACTTGTCAGCTCTCACAGTGGGAGGTACATGGTTCAGGAACAGGAGTGCTTCCCAATCCTGGAATGCTGTCGAGAGGAAGCATATTGTGGCTGAAAAGAGGCTGGTTCAGGACAAGTACAAATCAGCAGCTATGATCCAGCTTCTCTCAGAGGTAAACCTTCTCAAGTCCCTAACCTTTCCATTCAGATTCAACATAGCTCTGGTTAGGGAATTTATTGTGAATATGGAAGAGAAATTTGGAGAAGAAGGAGCGGATGAGTTTGGGAAAAGTTGGGTAAGGGGTAAGACAGTGGTTATTACCCCTGAAAAAATTGATGCATTTCTTGGGATCCATGAGAATGCCAGAGCTCCCACAATTGTTCAGCCAGAGATATTGGCTAAAGTTCTGACAGGGGGAGTGTGCCTGTCTTGGGGCGGTCCAAACCTCAGTGCTGCTGAGCTATCTTCCAAGAATGCCCTGCTGTATCATCTGGGCATCAGAAACTGGATCCCTAGCTCTCACAAGGGGAAGGTTAGCAGAGACTTTGCTAACCTTCTCTACTCTATTGGGAAGAAGAGGAGAATCAGCCTGGGTCTTCTTCTCTTATTTCTTCTTCCCATTCTTCTTTTGGGTCTTCTTCCAATTCTACTCCTTCATTTTCTACAGAGCTTGCATCCACTAGATGCTCTACCCCTTCAGGAAACTTGGTTGCTTCAGCAACTACCTCTTCTCCATCATCCTTCTGGTGATCCTCAGCCTCATTATCACCTTCCATATACTTCAGATGTGCTCTTCTTATCTTTTGTACTTCCTGCCCAATCAGCATCAAAATATCCTACTAGGTTCGCACTCGTGTCCTTAGTGTACCACATCCCATTTTCGGTAGTACCACTTACATATCTGATAATCCTCTTCACAAGTTGAAGGTGGCTCTCTTTAGGACATGCCTGATATCTAACACAAACTCCAACTGAGTATGATATGTCAGGTTCAACAAACTGAGTAGATACAACAAACTCCCTATCATGCTCCAACTGAGTAGATACAACAAACTCCCTATCATGCTCCTATAGATAGTTTGATCAACAACTGTACCAGCTTCATCCTTGATCCCTTTTTGTAGGTTGTCGTTGGCGTTCTTTTGTGACTTGATTTGTCCATTTCTAACTTTTTCACTAGGTTCTTCCCATATTTGCTTTGAGAAATAAAGATACCATCTTTTTTCTGAGTGACTAGTTATCCAAGGAAGTATGATAGTTTACTGACCATGCTCATCTCTAACTCCTTTTGCATCTGTGCAACAAATTGCTCTACTAGCATGTGAGAGCTAGAGCCAAAAACTATGTCAACCACATAGATTAGAGCAATAACAAAAGCTGACCTTTTTTATTTACAAAGAGATTCTTGTCTACTCCCCCTCAATCATAGTCATGCTCCATTAGGAAACCTGTCAGACGATCATACCAAGCTCTAGGTGCTTGTTTTAACTCATACACAACCTTCTTCAGTTTGTACGCATGATCAACATGGTGAGGATCCCCAAATCCCTTTGGTTGCGCCATATATACTTCTTCAAATAGTAATCCATTTAGGAAAGTACTTTTGAAGTCCATTTGATATAGTTTGAACTTTAGATGACAAGTCAGTGCTAGAAGTACTTTGATGGCCTCTAGTCTAGCTACTGGAGCAAAAGTCTCATCAAAGCCGACACCTTCAGTCTGAGTGTAACCTTGAGCAACCAGTCGAGTTTTGTTCCTGGTGATATTTCCTTTCTCATCAAACTTGTATTCATTTGGTTCTAATGATGTTGACCCCTTATGGTCGAGATACCAGATCGCACACATTATTTCTTTCAAACTCACCAAGCTCCTTTTGCATGGCAGCTATCCAATACTCATCATCTAGGCCCTCTTTGATATCCTTAGGTTCAATGCTTGATAGAAAACAAGAGTTGCTTATCATATCTTGTAGGTTATTATGAGATGTACCTCGTGTTCGTCTTCCTTCTAAGGGATTTCCTATTACATTTGTCAGTGGATGATTCCTTTGAACTCTTCTTGAGGGCAGCCGCGCAGGGATCGGTGTAGAAGGGGGGTTATTCAGTTATGCCTTCAGCATCCAAATCAGGTTCCCCTTCTCCTACCGATTGATCGTGTGGTTCTTTTGTAGAAACCTCTGGAGCATCTTCTTGATAAACTATAATCTGTTCATTCAGTCTAGGCTGCTCAGATTCTCTAAGTGTAGCATCTTCTTCATCATCATGATCTAGTGGACTTTCCTCCAAATCCTTTACTAACACATTGATGGACTCGATCACTGTTCTTGTGCGATGGTTGTATACTCTATAAGCGCGACTGTTTGTTGAGTAGCCGAGAAAGATTCCAATATCACTCTTTGGGTCAAACTTCTTTTGATACTCATGGTCCCTTGGGATGTAGCATTCACTTCCAAAGATATAGAAATACCTCATAGTCAACTGCTTCTCTCTCCATAGTTAGTAGCGGGTCTTATCAGTACATGTCCTGATGAAAACTCTGTTGATGATGTAGCAGGCGGTATTCATGGCCTCAACCGAAAATCGTAGAGGGACCTTCTTTGCATGAATCATCACTCAAGCCATCTCTTGAATTGTCCTATTCTTACGCTCAACCACTCATTCTGTTGTGGTGTAATAGGGGATGAGAATTGATGGATAATGCAATGGTTGCTGCAGAACTCATACAGAGCATCATTTTCAAACTCCTTTAAGCGGTCACTCCTTATAGTTGTCGCTCTTAGACCTTTCTCTTGTTCCAGCCGGATTGCTAAAAGAACTACTATTTTGACAGTCTCTGACTTCTCCCTTATAAAGTCAATCCACAAGAAACTAGTATGATCATCAACAAGACGAATGCATACCTCTTCCTTCCGTAGCTTCCCACTTCCATTTATTCTATCAGGTCCATATGCAATAGATGAAGTGGTCTGGATGTGTTGATTTCTGTAGCTTTTGGTGAGTAACCTTCTTTTGTTTTCGTATTTGGCATTCTCCACAAACTACATTCAACTCTCCTTTGATCTCACAAATTCCTCGAACCAAGTGCTCAGTAGCCATCTTTTCCAGAGTTCTAAGATTCAGGTTGTCTATCCTCTTGTGCCACAAGTTCATCTCTTTAGTCTTGATCATCAGACAAGTTGATGTAGTGGTTTTTGTACCATCCTTCAGCAGGTAGCAATTGTTTGCGGACATCGCACCATTCATTATACATTTGTCTTCTTTGTCAAATACTTGGCAGAATTCTCGAATGAAATTGAAAAAGTGCTTATCATCACATAGTTGACTTATGCTGATGAGTTTTGCCTTTAATCCACTCACAAGCATAACATTTCTTTAGGTTAGGTCGATCTTGAACGCATAAAGTTCCCTTACCAAATATTATCTCGTTTAACCCATTCCCAAATGTCATGTGTTGTTCTTTGCATGGTTGAATGTCAATCAGGAAAGTCCGATCCCCGATCATCCACTGTGGAAATACCAGCTTCCTTTCTTCATTGAATTTGATGGGCTAAAGGATACATATGCATAGTTGACAGCGCGTCATTGTGCGCCTCAATTTTGTATTTATAGTTACCTGTTAACACTTTGTAAGCGGTAAGCAGGGTCGAACCCAAAGAGAGCAAGTGAGCTAGAATTCTGCTAAATAGTTTGAAGAAATCAAAAGAACAATTGTTACAGCTAGTGTCAATAAGTGGGAAAGAAATCAGTTCAGGGAATACACTGCAACTAGTTATCATTGATCAAACAACATGTATCAACTAATGAATACTGCCCCAGTCCAACATTCCCGCTAAAGATATGTCAACTCCGATATTCTACCTGTTCTTAACTGCTAAGTTCTCAAATAGGTGCAATAGTTACTCGACTGACTCCACCAATTAGTTCTACCGCTATGCTTAGCTAACATTGCAGTTCAGTCTAGTATAATACAGTTGATATCAACCTAGCTTCACTGCTAAGCTACACTAAATTGATAATCAAGCATTCAGTTCATACAAGGGCAATAAATCACTCACTCAAATCAAGTGTTCATTGATTTCAAACCAAGTGTTGCAATGCAAACCCCAAACTGATGAAAGGTTTAGCCACTCATAACATCCATCGAATGTAATTAAAACTGAGTTTAGTCTACTACAATGAGTTAAGTGAGATGAGAACACGAAATTGGACTAATACGAAAAATCGCGTGAATAGTATTTCCGGCAATGAACAGTAACAAATGAACAGTACGATGAATAGTAAACAGATAAACAGTACCGGATAACCAGTAACTCCGACGACCACCATGAGCAGCAGCATCTGCTCCTTGTTTCTCTCTCTAAGCCACCGCTATAGTCCCCCGAGATGTCTGATGTCTCATATGTTTGTCCACTGTGTCTTCATTTTAGGGTTAGGGACTTGAACCGGTTGAACCAAATCTGCTTGAACCGACACTGGTTGAACGAGCAGGTCTTCGGTTCAGCTTTTGTTGACCTTGCGCTTCTTGATTTTGAATGAATGAGAGTGACAATTCTCCAAATATGTAATAAAGTCCAATGCGATTTTGAACACACCTGCGATACAAAAACATTACAAAAGAGTAATTGATCTCACGCAAAATGTAATAAAACTACGGGAATAAACAACTCAATGGAGCATATAAATACGCTCCATCAATAGTCTCTATAGTTGGCCATTGTTCTCCAGTACCTAGCAGTGGGTGGTCTTCGTGGTTTCCAACACTTGGTTAGGATAGCAAAACTGTTGGATATGACCACTTTGGTTGCAGAAGTGACAAATGTGTTTATCTCTCTCGATAGTCATCTCATGATATTGTTCCAGTGGTTGATGTAGTATTTGTTGTCTATTTCTTCTTAGTGTTTTTCTTTGAACTTATTTTTGAAGTCTGGCCTGTCTATCCACCTTTTGTTCTTGGGGTCCTGAGCTTTAACGAACTGAGTCTCTCCAGAACCCAACTCTCCTGTGTAACCAAGGCCAGTGTTTCCTCCACCATACCTTTGACATGATAGTATAGCATCAAGGCTTTTAGACCCACTATTTAGCATCTTCACCATGCTCTTATGTTGACTCAGTTCTTCCATCATGGCAACATAGTCTTCCATATGTTTTTTGGCTTGAGTTGTTAGAGAGGTGATGGTCTAGTTTAGGTCATTCTTCTCAGACTTCAGATCATCCACAGTGTCCTGCAAGCCTTCCTTTTCTCTTTCTAGCTGAGATATCTTTATATTCAGATCTTTGTTAACTTCTCCAGAAACTTCTGGTGCATCAAGGTGAAGTTTTCAGCGAGACGTTCCTCAGTGAGCTCTTTGATAGAGCCTATTTATACGCACTATTTAGATCCTAACACTGTGCTTGTTTGCATTATTTTGTGTACAAGATTACTGGTTTCCGGTGTTTTAGTATTCCAGGACAAAACAAGGGCCTAAGTCAGATACACGCTAATAGGCGCATTTAAGGAGCGCAACACACAGCCTGCAGAGCTAGCAGTGCAAACCGGATAGGAGGTGGCAGATTCAGACTGCGGTGCGCAAACCAACTACGCGAACCAACGTGCGCAGTGAGCCATGCGCAGGGTAGCGGTATTTCCAAATCTTGAACACCATATCCCTACAAAATCTCCTAGGATTTGGAAGTTGCCAAGATTGTCCTCGCGCCTCACAAGTAGTATATAAAGAGAAGAAGGCTAGGGTTTGAGAGACACACACAACAACGCACGAGAGAGAGCCAGAACTGAAAAACACACGAGCTGCTGGGAGGACCTGCGCCAACCGACTGCGCGAACCGAGACACAGCAACCTGCACGCACCTGCTTGTTACTATTTCCTTGGACACTTTAGCTTTTATTTACTATTTCTGTGATGTTTACCACTAGCATGTCTAGCTAAACACTTTGTATTGGTTGGGCATGATTCTATGAGTATTTACTTTGAGACTTGTGCTTAGTGCATAGTTTGTTTACTTGTATTAATTCTGTGCACACGGTTGACAGCTAGTTGTATGAGTAGGGGAAGCCTTGAACCGCAATCTTACTCTTACTACTTGTTGTTATATGTTAAACTAGTTGGTAGCTTGACGATGACAACTAGGAGTAACGCGCTAGGATAATCAGTTGCTACTATGACAGGATTCGTAGCTGCTTAGACTAGTTTCAAGAATTGATAGATCATGGACTTTGATCGGAACATGCGCACATGTTAGGAAGCCTTGATCGGACACTAACTTCAGTAAATCGAACTATAGACGTTTAGAGTCGATGATAAGGAATACATTCATAGAGGATTGTCTTTACCGATACTTTTCATAGTCATAGTACTTAATTTCTACTGCCTGCGCACGTCTAGTGCAAAATCTATTTTCACTACTGTTCATTCGCGCACCTACGCAACCCAATCACTCACAACCCAATTCTCGTAAGTTGTAGGTTACTAGCTGAACGAGTCTGCTTGCTCCTTGTGGGATCGACCCTGACTTAGCCGCTATACTAAGTGGAGAAGGAAGGATTAATTTGACGCGTACAACGACGCGCGATCAAATTTTGGCGCCGTTGCCGGGGAGCAACACAGATAAGTTTTAACTAGTTTAAGTTTTCTTTTACAGTAGTTAGTTCATTTTGTTTGCTTTATTTTCCTCGTTGTTGTTTCTGACAGCGCGCAATCAACATCAGCCTGCGCAACCTTGAAACAGTTGCGCTGTGCAGATTATAGTTGCGCACTGACAGACGCGACAGCTTAGTTGTCTTTTAATTTTGTTTTCTTTGAGATTTGGAACAGGTCATGGAGGATAAAAGTGTCATTGGAGATAACTTAGGGGATAGAACCCCGGAGGGACCTAACAATGCAGGAGCAGATAACCGCAAAGTTGAAGCAAGGATGGCCGTTGAAGTGTTTAATGCGCCACCCGCGCGACAAGTCGCGCGACGCAGAACAGTGCGTGAGATGTCAGCCCCAATCACGGTTAACCAGCCCTGGCGCATAGTGCTTCCACCAGACGGTCATTTTGAACTAAGGAGCTCGCTCATTCATCACATGCCCAAGTTTCACGGGATGAACAACGAGAACCTAGTCAAGCATGTGCAAGAATTCCTAGTTATCTGCGAGAACATGAAGGCCGAAGGGGAGAGCGACGAAGCGCTGAAGATGAAGGCGTTCCCTTTTTCATTGTGTGACACGGCCAGGCATTGGCTGATGAGCTTACCAGCAGGATCTATTCACACATGGGAGCAGCTTCAGAAGAAGTTCTTGGACAAATTCTATCCTGCGGCCAAGATCAAGCTACTCAGGAGGGAGTTGGCTGCACCTAGGCAGGGCGCAGGAGAATCACTATCGGAGTATTATGAGCGTTTCAGGGAGCTGGAGGCTAACTGCTACAATCACGGCCTGCCCTAGAATGTGATGATAGAGAATTTCCTGAACGGATTGCTACCAATGGAGCTGAGATTATTGAATGCATGCGCAGGAGGCGACATTTGCAACATGTACCCAGAGGACTCGTGGCAGCTGATAGAAGACTCTGCTGGACAGGTAAGACATCAGTTAACACTTGAGAATAGTCGTGCTCGTTCTGTGCATCAAATAGAAACAAGCGCTGAGATAAAGGAGATGAAGGCCATGCTACAGAAGTTGATGAATGCGCAAGGGGCGCAACCAGCTGCGCCAAAGGCATGCGAGTTCTGTACGTCCACTGAGCACAAAACCAATCCATGTCCCACACTTTTCGTGGAATCAGGAGATGTCAATGCTCTAGGAGGATGGGACAATAGAGGACCGCAGAGGCAGAATCAGCTGCGTTTTGGACTAGCCGCAAATGGGCTCAGATGGAAGGAGGACAACAATTTCCAGAGGCAGTCCGCGGAGCAGCGCGCACCACAGCAGACGCAACAAGCTACGCCCTACAATCCACCGCATCGCCGCACTGACGCGCCAGCGCAAATTAACCAGCAGCTGCGGCGATCCTTAGAAGATATCGTGGGCCAGCTAGCAGACACAGTGCGTAAGAATGATGAGAAGTATGACAAGAGGTCCGAGTCCATTGAAAAGCAGCTGTCACAGATAGCTACCACGGTGTATGAGCTAAAAAAGAGCGATGGCAACCTGCCTTCGCAAGTGATTCAGAATCCCAAGGGAGGAGTCAACGCAGTGACACTGAGGACTGGGCGCGCGGTAGGAACAGAGCAGACCGCGAAGGCGCCCGCGCAACCAGTTGCGCAAGCTCCAAACCAGTAGGGCAAGGCGCCAGGTATGGCGCAATCGAAAGACAAAGACATGAATCGTACTAACATACCCGCACCTTTTCCTATACAGGTACCATTGGCTAGGAAAGAGGCGCTTGATAAGGAACTCTACGAGTTATTCAGTAAGGTGGAAATAAACATTCCCCTTATTGAACCAGTTCGGCAGATCCCTAGGTAAGCCAAGTTTTTAAAGGAGCTGTGCACAAACAAGAGGAGGAAAAAGGCGAGTGCGCGCAAGTAATGCTAAATGCGCATGCCTCAGCAACCGTGCAACGTAAGGTGCCACCTAAATGCCGAGATCCAGGTACGTTCACCATTCCATGCACTTTAGGTAAGACCACAGTAAGTAACTCCATGATTGACTTTGGCGCATCTATAAATGTGCTTCCCTATTCCTTGTATGCGTCATTGCGCCTTGGTCCACTAAAGCCTGCAGGTCTCACCATTCAACTAGCAGATCGATCGTGCAAACAACGACGGGCATGATAGTGGACGTCCTCGTCCGAGTAGGAGAGCTGGTGTTCATAGCAGATTTCTACGTCTTAGAGATGGAGGGTGAGTCGAGCAAGGGAAGTGCGCAGATCCTATTGGGCAGACCATTTCTGATGACAGCACGCACAAAGATAGATGTGTGGAGGGGTACGCTCTCAATGGAAGTTGACGGCGAGGAAATTCACTTTAACATAACCCTCATGAGGACGCCACAGTACACGCGTTGGACAGCATAGACGACTTGGTTGCAGATGCGCAATGTGCGAGCGCAACAGAAGGACTTGAGCCGCTGACACAGGCAGAGATGGAGGCGCATGAAGATGAGCTGAGCAGTGCTGAACCAGTATCCAGACAGGTACACGATATAGTTAATGTCTGCACTGCTAATAAAATCTTGCCCTCTATTGAACAGGCATCCAAGGTCGAGCTGAAGCAACTCCCCGAGCACCTCAAATACATATTCTTGGGTAATGAGGACACTCTGCCAGTAATCATATAGAAAGGATTAGAAGAGGAGCAGAAGGCACGATTACAAGAGGTGCTGCGCAAGAACCAGCGCGCTATAGGATGGACACTTGCTGACCTGCGCGGAGTGAGCCCGGACCTATGCATGCACAGGATTCTATTAGAAGATGGTGCCAAACCATCCAGGGAGCCTCAGCGCAGATTGAATCCGAATATGATGGAGGTGGTACAGAAGGAGATCCTGAAGCTGGTTGACGCAAGAGTCATCTACCCAATCTCGGACAGCAAGTGGGTGAGTCCAGTGCACGTTGTACCGAAGAAAGGAGGAATCACAGTAGAGGAGAATGCGCAGGGCGAGCTAGTTCCCAAGCGCATGCAAACTGGATGGTGCATGTGCATCGACTACAGAAAGCTTAACGCAGTCACGCGCAAGGATCATTTTCCGCTGCCCTTCATGGACCAGATGCTAGATCGATTAGCGGGGAAGCCATACTTTTGCTTCCTGGACGGGTACTCAGGGTACAATCAGATACCCATAGCTGCGGAGGATCAAGAAAAAACTACGTTTACCTGCCCATTCGGTACGTCTGCGTTTCGGCGCATATCGTTTGGACTATGTAACGCGCCAGGTACGTTCCGACGTCTAGTCATGAGCCCCTTTTCTGATATGATTGGTATATGCATAGAGGTGTTCATGGATGATTTTACTGTGTACGGAGGTACCTTTGACGCATGCCTAATTAGTCTTGATAAGGTCTTAGCGTGCTGCATTTCAAAAAACCTAGTGCTCAATTATGAAAAATGTCATTTTATGGTATCACATGGAGTAGTACTAGGACACATTATCTCGCAGGAGGGGATCAAGGTCGATAAAGCCAAAATAGATCTTATTTCAAATTTGCCTTATTCCACTAACGTGCGCGATGTGACATTTCTTGGGCATGCAGGGTTTTACAGGCGTTTCATAAAAGATTTTTCTAAAATTTGTATACCCCTGTCTAACCTCTTGCAAAAGGATGGGTGTTTCGAATTCACTGATGAGTGCAGGGCTGCTTTTGATAACCTGAAGGAGGCGCTGACGAGTGCGCCAGTGATGTGCGCGCCAGACTGGAGCCTGCCGTTCGAACTGATGTGCGACGCAAGTGACTATGCAGTAGGTGCAGTTCTGGGACAGCGCGTGGACAAGAAGCCTCATGCCATTTATTATGCATCGCGCACACTGGACGCTGCGCAGAGGAACTACACCACCACGGAAAAGGAACTTCTGGCAATCATGTTTGCACTGGAGAAGTTCCGCGCATATGTTCTAGGCGCCAGAGTCATCGTCTACATAGACCACGCAGCAATCCGTTACCTGATGTCCAAGAAAGAGACTAAGCCGCGCCTGATGCGCTGGGTGCTCCTACTTCAGGAGTTCGACTTGGAAATCAAGGATAAGAAGGGAACGGAGAACACAGTCGCTGACCACCTGAGCAGGATCGTGAAAGAGGAGGAGCCAGGGCGGATCACGGAGACATTCCCTGACGAGCATCTGATGGCGCTGACAGGTAAGGTACCATGGTATGCGCACATTGCGAATTACCTGGTCACAGGTACGTTTCCTCCTCATTTCACTAAAACCCAATGCATGAGATTAAAGCATGCGTCCAGGTATTACATTTGGGATGATCCGTATATGCTCAGAATAGGACCTGATCAGATTTTGAGGCGAAGCGTGCCTGACCATGAAATAAACTCGGTTTTAATGTTTTGTCATGCGCACGCATGTGGAGGACACTTTGGTCCAAGGCGCACGAGCAGAAAGATCCTGGATTGCGGATTTTACTGGCCACACTTGTTTAGTGACTCATATAACCACTGCAGGAATTGTGACAGGTGCCAGCACACAGAGGGAATATCAGTGCGCAATGAGATGCCGCAGACGCCGATACTAGTGGATGAAGTATTCTATATTTGGGGGATTGACTTCATGGGGCAATTTCCTCCATCTTCCGGATATGAGTATATATTGGTCGCAGTGGACAATGTCTCAAAAAGGGTTAAGGCTAAGGCCACCCGAAGGGATGATGGTAAGACGGTCGCTGACTTTTTGAAAACTAACATCTTTTGCAGGTACGGGGTGCTTAAGGCAATCATAAGCGAGTAGGGGACGCATTTTTGTAATACGATAGTGGCGCAGGTATTCAAGCTTTATGGAGTGCGCCACAAGACGTCCACCGCCTACCATCCTCAGACGAATGGCCAGGCAGAGGTTTCCAACCGAGAGATCAAGCGCATCCTGGAGAAAATTGTGAGACCGTCGCGCAAAGCCTGGAGCCAGCGCCTTGACGATGCGCTATGGGCATACAGAACTGCACATAAGACACCGATTGGGACTTCACCGTTTCGGTTGGTTTATGGAAAAGCGTGCCACCTGCCAGTGGAGTTGGAACACAAGGCGTACTGGGCATTGCGCGTTTGCAATCTGAACCTAGACGAGGCTGGTAAGGAGTGCGCATTTGAGCTAAGCGAGTTAGAGGAGCTGCGCCTAGATGCATATGAGGGGCTGCGCGACTACAAGGCGCGCACAAAAGCATTTCACGACAAAAACATCCTCAGACGCACCTTTGAGCAAGGCGACAAGGTACTATTATTCTCCTCGCGCCTAAAGCTAATGCCTGGGAAGCTGCGCAGCAAATGGACGGGACCATACACGGTTACCAAGGTTTTCCCTTACGGAACAATCGAGTTAGAAAACGAGCACCAGCACCAGCATCGTTTTCAGGTTAATGGGCAGAGAGTCAAAAGGTATTTAGGAGAACCTTGGGATGACACAGCGCGCGTAGTTGACTTGGCAGAGCCAGAAATAGAAGATGCGCAGATTGCTGCGCCAGACTCGCCACCAGATGCACCTGAGGGAGAACTGGGAACTATTGCTCATATTTCTTCTCCTTCATTAACTAACCTCGTTACTTATGATTTGTCACATGATATTAACCACGCTGACCACCCTTCCGATCCTTTGCGCAGGACTAAGGAGAACGCAACGCACACACGAGCGCGGGGTCACTCAGGAGCAAGAGTGGGGGGGTCATTGGCGCACTTTTAAGCAAGTAACGAGTTACGGTCGAGCCAACGACGTTAAACAAAGGCACTTGTCGGGAGGTAACCCGACACGTTTTACTTTTACACGTTTTTTTATAGTTCTTTTAGTGTTTTTAGCTAGTTTAGGACTTGCAGTTTTAGTCACGCAGCAGTACACTGGTCAGTGCGCAAATTCAGTGTGCAGAACAGATGCGCCAGATAGGGGGTATAAAAGCTAAGGACTTAGAAAAATTTCAGCATTTACACTTTTCGACCGTTGCGCTTGAGCATGAGTCGTGGGGACACGTCTCTGTTTAAGTGTGGGGGGGGGGGGGGCGTTATATTTACATTTCACGTTTTTTTGAGCCTTGTAGTGTAGCTTAGTTTAGTTGAAGGGAATAGTAGCAGTGGTGCGCAACCCGCACACTTTTCAACTTATATTGCCCTATTCATCTTGCATGCGCTGCTATCAACTGTTTAGTATATTTTTTTCAATTTTTTTGCTCCTTTTAGTTGGATATACAGGGGATGTGGAGTTGACAGAAAAGCTCTAGAGAGGCGGTTAGTCGTTTTTGCTTTGAAGGTAAGGTATATGGTTGAGAGTGCTAGTGGAGGCCGGTGCTTCGCGACCTTCGGAACAATAGAGCGCGCTCAGCCACGCAGATGCCAAAGGCGAATACCCAAAGCGTGGCGAGGTGGGAAAACAGACCACCTTTCCTCTGGAAGCCAAGCAAGGGAATGCGGGCGCGGGTGTAAACGCGTGCACTGACCTGCGCGAATAGATCAAGGAGGGAGAGCGGAGCGTTGTTCCATAGCTGCTATCCGAAGGCCGAGACTGGAACCGTTCTGGGAACATAGGAACCGTAGATAAAGATGTACAAAAAGAAAAAACACCAGCAGATGATATGCGCTGGAGAAACCAGCATGCGCACAACTCCGTACCAGCGTGCGCAAGTTCACAAGATAATCATCAAGAAGGCTCTGAGTTCCCAAGAAGTGCGCGGAAAAATCACGCACCTGAAGAAACTTGCGCAATTAACCATATACCCGTACTCGAAGTAAAGACCGACAACCCGGAGCCTATGAAGAGGTATCTCCCTGCCATCTGAAATCATTTCCATCCCATCTGAGAGGTAACGAATTTCGGAATTGTTATATTAAAACTGTTGAAGGCAGGTGCGCGCAGGTGATAGAGCAACGCAGGGTGAGCGGTTGTGCAGATCGCGCCTGAGTGCAAGACTGTGCGCTAGACTCCAGAGAGGTAATTGTATCCGTGCTTGAGTACTTGTTCGGGACGAACAAGGGCAAGTGTGGGGGGTTTGATAGAGCCTATTTATACGCACTATTTAGATCCTAACACTATGCTTGTTTGCATTATTTTGTGTACAAGATTACTCGTTTCCGGTGTTTTTGTATTCCAGGACAAAACAAGGGCCTAAGTCGGATACACGCTAATAGGCGCGTTTAAGGAGCGCAACACACAGCCTGCGGAGCTAGCAATGCAAACAAGATTGGAGGTGGCAGATTCAGACTGCGATGCACAAACCAACTGAGCGAACCAACGTGCGCAGGGTAGCGGTATTTTCAAATCTTGAACACCATATCCCTACAAAATCTCCTAGGATTTGGAAGTTGCCAAGATTGTCCTCGGGCCTCACGAGCAGTGTATAAAAAGAAGAAGGCTAGGGTTTGAGAGACACACACAACAACACACGAGAAAGAGCCAGAACTTAAAAACACACGAGCTGCTACGAGGACCTGCGCCAACCGACTACGCGAACCGAGACACAGCAACCTGCACGCACCTGCTTGTTACTGTTTCCTTGGACACTTTAGCTTTTATTTACTATTTCTGTGATGTTTACCACTAGCATGTCTAGCTAAACACTTTGTATCGGTTGTGCATGATTCTATGAGTATTTCCTTTGAGACTTGTGCTTAGTGCATAGTTTGTTTACTTGTATTAATTTTGTGCACACGGTTGACAGCTAGTTGTATGAGTAGGGGAAGCCTTGAACCGCAATCTTACTCTTACTACTTGTTGTTATATGTTAAACTAGTTGTTAGCTTGACGGTGACAACTAGGAGTAACGCGCTAGGATAATCAGTTGCTAATGTGACAGGATTCGTAGCTGCTTAGACTAGTTTCAAGAATTGATAGCTCATGGACTTTGATCGGAACATGCGCACATGTTAGGAAGCCTTGATCGGACACTAACTTCAGTAAATCGAACTATAGACGTTTAGAGTCGATGATAAGGAATACATTCATAGAGGATTGTCTTTACCGATACTTTTCATAGTCATAGTACTTAATCTCTACTGCCTGCGCACGTCTAGTGCAAAATCTGTTTTCACTACTGTTCATTCGCGCACCTGCGCAACCCAATCACACATAACCCAATTCTCGTAAGTTGTAGGTTACTAGCTGAACGAGTCTGCTTGCTTCTTGTGGGATTGACCCTGACTTAGCCACTATACTAAGTGGAGAAGAAAGGATTAATTTGACGCGTACAACGACGCGCGATCATTCTTCATCATCGCTACTTTCGGAATCCGAAAGGTTGTGCTCCAACTTTATTGTGTCTTTCTTAACTCTACTATCACTGTTGTGATCTGCTACAGACGCTAATGTAAGCTTGTTCCTGGGTTCATCTTCATGCTCACTTTCTTTTGAGTCTACATCACTTCATTTAGCTATATAAGACTTATTGTTGTTCTTCTTGTGGTTTCTTAGACATTCTGACTGAATATGCCCTAGGCCTTCACAGCCTCAGCATCAAATTCCCTTTGGTCTGTCCTTTCGTTCTTCATTGTTCTGATTAGTCTTCCTTGGACAGTTTCCTACCCCTCTGAACCAATTTCTGGGCCCATATTGTTGTCCATTATATGGAGGTTTCTGATCAAGTTTCTTCATAATCTTTCAAAAAATTTTGGCCAATAATGCAAGTTGCTCCATCATCTCCTCTGGTGTTACTTGCTTAACATTAGTTTCAGCTCTCAGCCCAATGCTCTTCACGCGGGATAGTGGAGCTCCTCTAGCATCTTCATCTTAAATTATTTCATTGACTTCCGTAGCAAACCTTAGAGGCAGTGATCTGAGTGCCTTTCGAACTAGTTTTTCTTCTTTCATAGGTTCTCTTAATGCATTCATAAGATCATAGCCTTTCTTTAAAGTTTGTTATGGTTTCCTCTTCATGCATCTTTAGGTTCTCAAAAATTTTGTGATGATCATCTGGATTCTTGATGGTCAGCCTGAAGTTGTTGGCATCTACTTCTTCTTCTGCAGTCCATCGATCCTCAGATTTCTTCTACGCTACTTGTGTTTTGTCTATTACCGGTGTATGTGCCCATTTCGAGATCACGGCTCTTCATGGCTTCTCATATATGGCCTTCAAGAAAGCTTTCATTCGAGCTTTCCAATATCCATAATTTCCTCCTTCAAGTAATGGAGGTCTGCTTGTGGCTTGTCCTTCCTTCATATTCATCGTAGCTGTCGGCAACACGTCCGGATTGCACTTTGTGTATCGAGTAACCCACTCTAATACCAATTGAAATTGATGTGTTGCTGGTGTTTGGGTCAATCAAGGTGCTACAAAAACTGATTGGGACGATTGCAGAATAATGTAGCTAAGATAGAAACTTAAAGCACACACGCATTTTGGTCACCCGATTCGGCTACAGCTTATGTCTAGGGGGACTTCTCTCCAGCCCTCAAGATTCTACTATTGCCGGTTAAAGTACATAGGTACCAGTTCTCAACATTTGCTAGAACAACCTCTTCTTCTAACCTAGCTAGAATCTCAGCTTAGTCTGATCACACATGAAGTTGCTATAGTAACTTATCAGTCAAGACGCGCTTCCGTAGCATGGGTCTCAGACTCTCCAATCTCTTCAAGACGCTTATTTGGTAATGCTCCCCCTTGATCGGCGACATCCTCTCGGCGTATTAGAGCGTTGTTCAGCACCTTGATCATCTGTTTTCAACTCAACGGTGATGATTCTTCAAATGGCATATACTTGATCTTCAATGAGACCCCTCTCTAGTTGAACATAATGATCAAGTGGCGATCACACTCATTCAGTCGTGATCTCCCTCAGCTTTCTTTGGTGATCGTACTCTCGCTCTTCGCTCTATGTTTATTGCCCTTCGTTTCTCTCTTTCTTCGTCGTCTATTTTCGATACCTTTGGAGATGCTACCCATATCCATATATATATATGGTAAACTTGGGAAGATTATAGAAATCTTAGTCCAACTAGGACTTAGCAGATTTAGGACACTTTCTAAATCCTTTTTAGTAATCCGAACTTCTCAAGGATCATGGTACGTTGTTTTGTAATTCGGTTGCAACGATTCTTTCCTAAATCAATTTAGGAAACTTCGACCAGTTGATGACGTCTTCAGTTTTGTTCTATCAGCTTGCTTCACCTTTTACTGTAGCAACTGCACAGTTTTTGTCAAGGATGCCACAATCTTTAACAAAACATAGCATTAAGCGATATAGGATCAAACACATGGTATAATTTGAAATAAAGTCTCTATTAAATCACATGAAAAGAGTTCATACAACACGAGATCCGTAGGATCCCAAAATAATATGACTATTCACGATTCATTATAAGACAACAAGAATACATTGAGTTAAAGAACATAAAGAAAAAAAAAAGTAAGAAGTAGACGAAGAACCTTCACTACGAATGTCGAATCTTCGATCTCTTAATTCTTTCGATGTTCCTTTAGCTCTAGGTCAAAAACTCTCTCCTTAAGTTGGGTCAATATTCTCAATTCTCCGATCCCCTGGATGGATAGCGTTTCCTATTTATACGAGCAGATTTGAACTTCTAAATCCAATGCCCTTATTGGCGTACCCAAAGGCGATACGGTCGTACTGCCCATGAAGCGATATAGGCATATTGGTTCGGGTATAGGTACGGGTGAAACTCAACTCCGTGACACTCGTACCACTTTATTGTATGGTCGTACCAACTGTACTAATCATGAATGATATGGATGATACAGATGTAAACACATTTAGAGGCTTCAGGCCTGTACCTTCCCTTTGGTACGACCGTCTGTGTAACTGTACGAGGTACCAGTCGTACCTAGCCCATATGGGTACGGGCTGCTCCTTACTCTGCACCATGATTCAAACTTTAATCGCTTTTTTGGCCATCTAAATCTTTGAGTTTCGTGTTAGTGTAAACTAGGAAGTTGTAGTCCTTTGAGTTATCTTTTCAATAACTTATGGTACGTCACAATCAAATAATGATTATGCGTTCAGCAAGCCTTTGAAAATGAATACGTCAATTTGCTCATATTTGGTTTGTTTTCATGTGAATCTTTGTGTTTTGCTTTATCAATGGACTACAAAGCTTTGATTTAGTAAACTTTAACCTAGAACAAGAGTAGAGTTGAAAAATGACAACAAAAAGTCGGGGAAAAGAACAAAAATCTGTTGTAAATGAGTGAATATTTAGTTGATAAAAATCTGTTTGGTTCAAGTTCCTCTTTCCATACGAACACAAGAACTGGACTTGTTGGCTTGGAAATGAACTCTCTGTTAGGACGCCCATAGACTATACTTCTTGATAATATAGACCGACTAATCATAAGTGTGTTGAACTATTATCTATCTTGAAGCATGTCTTTGAACTGTCAGGGTAAACAAATTCTTAGTGGGGAGAGTTTTGAGCGAACAAAATCTTAACATATTATTTGAACCTAAATATACTTGAGCAATGCAAGTAAATAATTTAAAACGTTTTGAAAGAAACCTTGAATGAAATTTGTAGAGAAGAAATTTTTAATGCACGAACAAATCACATTGCCGGTAGTCCGTTAATTGCAAGATTAAATTTACAAGCACATCTCTAACCATCTGAGATCACTTACACCTTGCCGGGCGAAAATAATAAGTATTTTCCGGTGGTCCTTATCCAAAACTCTTTGAATCGGTAGATTTTTGGAACAATAAATAATTGAAAATAATAGTATCATCACATGACCTTGGGTTATCGATCAGAACATTCATATTAATGTTTATTCAATCGGTATCTTAACAAAGAAAAGTAGCATAGTTTTAGAATGGTGGAGAGTTGCTCTGTGGTGTCTTGCGCAGTTTGGCGACATTGTAACCTTGCTCCGCTGCCTCTTGCACTAGCTGGTTGTACACTTGGCCATCTATCTTGTTTTTCCTGCTCAATATAAAGAGAGAGGTTCTGTAGGGCTCACCAACCACGGCATACAGATAGTTAGGATCAACATAGAGGACCCAGTAATCTCCGATGACTGGAAGCAGATTGAATTTGACTTTGAGCTTGGCCTCGTCGCTTTTGGGATCAGCTTTGTATGCAAACCCCTTTATGAAAATTCGCTTTCCCTTGAGAAATGTCTCGTTTAGGACATCAACAGTAGTTCCATCAGCAGGCTTGAGGGTATAGGTGGCCCTAGTGTTCTCTCCGTTTTGGGGTTCATAGAGGGAAGGAAACCTGGCGATTTCATACCATCTGCCCATGTACCTCTCTAGATCTAATCCTTTAACCACTACTTGTTGGTTCTTGTTGGTGAATGTGTTGGGGCCTACTTGGGCTGCTGCCATGGCTAACGAAGACACAAGCAGTAGGAGGGTTAAGAACAACATATTCACCATGTTGTTGCTGCCCTCCATAGCTAGATTCTAAAATGCAAGGATGAGAGAAGCTGGCTGGCGTGAATATAAGCAGGGAAAGAGGACGAACGGAGGAATAATGTAAAACAATATGAACACGTACAGGAAAAGATACGCGTCCGATCTTAATTAAGTCAATGTGTTCACAGCTGATCTATGAGCAGCGAATGAAAATAGCACAGCTTTGAAAAACAAAACCTTCGCACCAAATATATATGTGGACATCCTGCATTATTCTCTCTTTATCACAAATTACTTATCTTGCTTTCTGCTCTACTGTACAACAACTTACGAGTAGAAAAATGCATGTTGTACGTGTGAAGGCATTATATTCATTTGTTTTGCACCATGAGAATGAGATTCCCAGCAAGAAGACAGTAAGTTCGCTATTCACACGATAATGTCCTGAGTATCCAATCTTACTTTGAAATGTTATATGAAATTAGAAAACATTGAAATTCTCATTCTATTTTGGAAAATTTGATAGAAACCAAATAAGATAGAAACGAGTTCTTATTGAATCCGCTTTTGGGGTCGCCTCTAACATTTCTTTGCAAATGGGTCTGGATTGTCCCCAGCATCGAGGTAGCATAGATAGAAACACTTTTTGCTTACATCATTAACAACCCATGCTCAACACGAAAACCTAGACCACCTCTCATGCTTTGATCAAGGCGGAAATGTTTGGGTGGGGTATATGTTAATCCGGTATCAGACTTCTTAAAAATAAATAGCATCTTGTGAGTCAAATGCTATTTGTATGTTCGAAACGGTAACTGCTCACGTGTTGGCTTTATGAAACATGCCCAACTCTAGCCCGTCTAATTTTTTGATATATAGATTTTCAACTATAAGTTTTGAAAAAAAATTTCATTTTTGCCATACATATAAAACTTACCATCTTTTGTGTCATTCTTTCCTAAAACATTCCATATTTGTCATTTTTTAAACAAACCTGTTTGATCGTCGTTCCTTGTCGAGTAACTCAGTTTTGGGTTACCCGAGAGGTATTGCAGCAGGTGACGCAGTAATAGCAGCGGAATTAAAATAAGGTAAAATACTGTAAATAACGAACTCTTACGATTTAGAGTAGAAACCCCAATGCTAATCAAGCACTGAGTAAAACCACTACCTTCCAGTAACCGCTGGAAGAATTTGTGAAAGACGGATCATCGCTTTATTTAGATATCTCGTCAAATACAAAACGAACAACTTATCACCTACAACGCCTAAGCCGTTCTTATGGAACTCTTGACTCAATCCAACCCTCGGACAATTCTTTTTTCACATTTGAACTGGACCGTCCAAGAATACAGATCTCACACCTAGCTCGCTTTTTGCACGCGCCGTTCTTGCTCACCCAAAAACTGCTCCTTCGCAACCTCTAGCTCGGTCACTTAAATGGCAATGCCTGATCTGCTGGATACATTAATTGATACGCTTGATTTGTAGCTGTCAAGTTTCCAAATCCGCATCAAACCAAATCTCAACCAAATATCCCTTATTTAAAATAAGGAAAGCAAATCAAGTTTGTTTCCTTATTTAAATGAAAAGATAATCTTTGAGATCTAATATATATCTCATAATATATATTAGATGCATTCATAATATCCCTATGAGATATTCGAATATTTGCTAGAATCAGTCTTTGTTGATCTTGATTTCGTATTCTAGAATTTTGCTTCGATTATGGGCTACTTGCCCAGTTCGGCTAAATCTGCCTTTGCCGACATCGGGCCACCCTGTGTTTTTCATGCACACTTATTATCCTCTATTAGTTGAATGTTTGTTATCATCAAAACTGAAATTTGCAACGCCCCTGAGATACTGATAGTGTACAACCAGTTGTTATAGCAACTCTTTGTTCAGCCGGATCTAGTGCAACAAGAAACAAAAATAGTGAACAGGGAATTTGTTCACCCAGTTCGGCCAACTGCCTACGTCTACGGAGGACTATACTCTAGTCCTCAATCCACTAGTCTCCAAGGTACTCCGTACAACACAGACTACTTCGTGACAATCTATGCTACCCAACCTCAACTAGCACTTTACAGATTGTCACTAGCGAGAATAGGCCTTCTGCAGATTGTCCCAAGTTCCTCCACTCGATAACTCTCCTGCTGCCTTCCTTGATCAACCAACAAGCACCCCTTGCTCTGAACTGGTAATAAAGCACTGACCAGACACTGTCAGTCTGTAATCAGTCGATACAGAAACCACACTGATATGCGCTCACGCTCTGCTCACGGTGGTGATCCGATCCTCCGCACAACTCCACTGATCTTTACTTTGCAATCTCAGGTGCTCGGATACTCTCTCTCTTTTTTTCTCTCTCTATTCGGATGCGTGTCATGCTCTGCTCAGCCTCCTTATAGGAACTCTTCCCCATCAAAATTAAGAAGCCCTCAAAGATTTCAACAAGTTCATATCTCCTAATTTTTATGAGATTTGATTTCCTAATCAAATCTTTAAGCTTGAGGCACGGAAATGTTTGCTGGGATATTTTGATAATATTTGAAAGCCTCTCGTTGCACTACAACTTTATATCTGGCAGTTTTCTCATCGGGCCAAAAGCGTTGCTCTGCTGCTACAGCTCCTGCTGTAGCAACTACTTATTCACTGGCCTTGTATGCTCTGGCAGGTTTTGTCAATTGAATGTCATTTGCATTATAAATCTCCCCCTTGGCATTTTTGACAAAACCTGATGACCAATGATGCCTTTAGTCGATCCTCCCTTGGTGGCAAACACCCCTTGTCTACACCGATGACTCTATCCCCTTTTATTATAAATGGCCGAGGTGGAGTTTTTGTCCAGGCTAGGTGGATGGAACACAGAGACCCGGAAAGGATCTCAGTGCTTCGAATCTTGCTTCATCCAGAGGTTTGGTGAAGATGTACGCAAGTTGTTTGTCAGTTACAACGTGCTCAAGGATGATGGTCTTCTTTTCTACCAATTCTCCGATGAAGTGGTGCCTTTGTCAATATGTTTCGTTCTCGAGTGTTGCAATGGATTCTTGGAGATGCTGATAGCACCCTTGTTGTCACAGTAGAGAACCATTTCTCTTTGATTTATCCCATGCTAAGTCAACATCTGCTTCATCCAAACCATCTGAGCACAGCAACTTCCTGCAGCAATGTACTCTGCCTCGGCTGTGACTATGAGAAGTATCGGCGCAGACAATCCTCTATGAGTGTATTCCTTATCATCGACTCTAAACGTCTATAGCTTGATTTTACTTAAGTTAGTGTCCGGTCAAGGCTTCCTAACATGTGCGCATGTTCCGATCAAAGTTCATGTGCTATTAATTCTTGAACTAGACTAAACAACTACGAATCCGATCAAGGTAGTAATTGCCTATCCTAGTTCGTTACTCCTAGTTGGCACCGTCAAGCTATTCAACTAGTTTAACATACAACAAGCAACAAGAGTAAGATTGCGGTTCAAGGCTTCCCTTACTCATGCAACAAGCTGCCAGCAATGTGCACAGAATTAATATAAGCAAACAAGGTATGCATTAAGCGCAAGTCTCAAAGGAAATACTCATAGATTCATGCCCAACCGATACTAAGCGTTTAGCTAGACATGCTAGTGGTAAACATCATAGAAACAGTAAATAATAACTAAAGTGTCCAAGAAAACAATAGCAAACAGTGCGTGCAGATTGCAGTCTCGGCTGGCGCAGTCGGCTGGCGCAGGTCCTCTCAACAAGCTCGTGTGTTTTTCAGTTCTGCCACTCTCTCTTCTGATCTTATGATGATGATATGATGAAACCCTAGCCTTCTTCTCTTCTTTATATACTGCTCAGGGGCTCATCCTTGGCAACTTCCTAATCTGGTCATGTCAGGATTTGGAAACACCATCATCTGCGCATGGCGCACGGCATTGGTTAGCGCAATCGGTCAGCGCACTGTTGTCGACTCTGCCAATTCTTCTGTTTGTGCCGCTAGCTCCGCAGGCTGTGTGATGCGCGTCCTAAACGCTGCCTGTTAGCGCGTATCCGACTTAGGCCCTCGTTTTGCCCTGAAATACAAAAACACTGGAAACCAGTAATCTTGTACATAAAATAATGCAAACAAGCATAGGGTTATGATCTAAATAATGCGTATAAATAGGCTCTATCACAGGGCGAGCTAGTTCCCAAGCGCATTCAGACTGGATGGCGCATGTGCATCGACTACAGGAAGCTTAACGCAGTCACGCGCAAGGACCCTTTTCCGCTACCCTTTATGGACCAGATGCTAGATCGATTAGCAGGGAAGCCCTACTTTTTTTTCTTGGACGGATATTCAGGGTACAACCAGATACCCATAGCTGCGGAGGATCAAGAGAAGACCACGTTCACCTGCCCGTTTGGTACGTTTGCGTTTCGGCGCATGTCATTTGGGCTGTGTAACGCGCCAGGTACGTTCCAACGTCTAGTCATGAGCATTTTTTCTGATATGATTGGTATATGCATAGAAGTGTTCATGGATGATTTCACCGTATATGGAGGTACCTTTGATGCATGCTTAACACATCTTGATAAGGTCTTAGCGCGCTGCATATCAAAAAACCTAGTGCTCAATTATGAAAAATGTCATTTCATGGTATCACATGGTGTAGTACTAGGACATATTATCTCGCAGGAGGGGATCAAGGTAGATAAAGCTAAAATTGATCTTATTTCCAATCTGCCTTATGCCACTAACGTGCGCGATGTGAAATCATTCCTTGGGCATGCCGGGTTTTACAGGCGCTTCATAAAAGACTTCTCTAAAATTTGTATACCCCTGTCTAACCTCTTGCAAAAGGATGTGTGTTTCGAATTTACTGATGAGTGCAGGGCCGCGTTTGATAAGCTGAAAGAGGCGCTGACAAGTGCGCCAGTAATGCGCGCGCCAGACTGGAGCCTACCATTTGAACTGATGTGCGACGCAAGCGATTATGTAGTAGGTGTAGTTCTGGGGCAGCGAGTGGACAAGAAGCCGCACGCCATTTATTATGCATCGCGCACACTGGACGCTGCGCAAAGGAACTATACCACCACGGAGAAGGAGCTTTTGGCAATTGTGTTTGCGCTGGAGAAGTTCCGCGCATATGTTCTAGGCGCTAGGGTCACCATATACACAGACCACGCAGCAATCCGCTACCTAATGTCCAAGAAGGAAACCAAGCCGCGCCTGATGCGCTGGGTGCTCCTACTTCAGGAATTTGACTTGGAAATTAAAGATAAGAGGGGCACGGAGAATACAGTTGCTGACCACCTGAGCAGGATCGTGAAAGAGGAGGAGCCAGGGCAGATCACAGAGACATTTCCTGACGAGCATCTGATGGCGCTGACAGGTAACGTACCATGGTATGCGCACATTGCAAATTACTTGGTCACAGGTACGTTTCCTCCTCATTTCAATAAAACCCAGTGCATGAGATTGAAACATGAGTCCAGGCATTACCTTTGGGATGATCCATATATGCTCAGAATAGGGCCTGATCAGATTTTAAGGCGCTGCGTGCCTGACCATGAAATTAACTCTGTTTTGATGTTTTGTCATGCGCACGCATGTGGAGGACACTTCGGTCCAAAGCGCACCAGCAGAAAGATCCTGGACTGCGGATTTTATTGGCCGCACCTGTTTAGAGACGCATATGACTACTGCAAGAACTGTGATAGGTGCCAGCGCACAGGGAGCATATCAACACGCAACGAGATGCCGTAGACGCCGATTCTAGTGGATGAAGTGTTTGATATATGGGGAATTGACTTCATGGGGCCATTTCCCCCATCTGCCGGCTATGAATATATATTGGTCGCGGTGGATTATGTCTCCAAATGGGTCGAGGCTAAGGCCACAAGAAAGGATGATGGTAAGACGGTCGCTGATTTTTTGAGAACTAACATATTTTGCAGGTACGGGGTACCTAAGGCGATCATTAGCGACCAGGGGTCGCACTTTTGCAACAGGATTGTGACACAAGTCTTCAAGCATTATGGAGTGCGCCACAAGACGTCCACCGCTTACCATCCTCAGACGAATGGACAGGCCGAGGTTTCCAACAGAGAGATCAAGCGCATCCTGGAGAAGACTGTGAGACCATCGCGCAAAGATTGGAGCCAGCGCCTTGACGACGCGCTGTGGGCATACCGCACTGCGCATAAGACGCCAATTGGGACTTCACCGTTCCGGTTGGTTTACGGAAAAGCATGCCACCTGCCAGTGGAGTTAGAGCACAAAGCATATTGGGCATTACGCATTTGCAACCTAAACCTAGACGAGGTCGGAAAGGAGCGCGCATTTGAGCTAAGCGAATTAGAAGAGCTGCGCCTGGATGCCTATGAGGGACTGCGCGATTACAAGGCGCGCACAAAGGCATTTCATGACAAGCATATCCTCAGACGCACTTTTGAGCCAGGAGATCAGGTATTATTGTTCTCATCACGCTTGAAGCTCATGCCTGGAAAGCTGCGCAGCAAGTGGACTGGACCGTACATAGTCACCAAGCTTTTCCCTTACGGAACAATTGAGTTAGAAAACGAGCACCGACATCGTTTTCAGGTCAATGGGCAGAGAGTCAAGCGGTATCTAGGAGAACCTTGGGATGGCACAGCGCGTGAAATTTAATTGGCAGAACCTGAGATAGCAGATGCACAGGTTGCTGCGCCAAAGTCATCACCAGACGCGCCAGAGGGAGAACAGGGGACTATTGCTCATATTTCTTCTCCCTCTTTACCTACCCTCGTTACTTATGATTTATCACATACTATTAACCATGCTGACCACCCGTCCAACCCTTTGCGCAAGACCAAGAAGAACACAACACATGCACAAGCGCAGGGTCACCCAGGAGCAAGTGTGGGGGAGGTCGCTGGTATACTTTCACCCAAGTAACGAGGTACAGTCGAGCCAACGACGTTAGACAAAGGCACTTGTTGGGAGGTAACCCGACTCGTTTTACTTTTACATGTTGTTCTTTGTTTTGATTGCATGCATGTGCGCGTTCTCCGTGCGCTTGAGCCTGAGTCGTGGGGACACGTCTCTGTTTAAGTGTGGAGGGGGGGGGAGCGCTACCATTACCTTTACTTTTCACGTTTTTTTTGAGCTTTATAGTGTAGCTTAGATTAATTGAAGGAAACAGTAGCAGTAGTGCGCTTGTGTGCGGGTTGCGCATACTGTCAGCTTGTTTTGCGCTATCCATTATTGCGTGCGCTGCTATCAACTGTTTTAGTATATTTTTTCGTTTTTCTGCTCCTGTTAGTTGGGATATACAGGGGATGTGGAGTTGACAGAAACGCTCTAGAGAGGCGGTTAGTCGTTCGAGCTTCGGAGGTGAGGTATATGGTCGAGAGCGCTAGTGGAGGCCTGTGCACGCTCAGTCATGCAGATGCCGAAGGCGAATACCCAAAGCGTGGCGACGTGGGAAAACAGACCACCTTCCCTCTGGAAGTCGAGCTAAGGAAGGCGGGCGCGGGTGTAAACGCGTGCGCTAACCTGCGCAGACAGACCAAGGAGGGAGAGCGGAGCGTTGTTCCATAGCTGCTATCCGAAGGCCGAGACTGGAACCATTCTGGGAACGTAAGAAATTACAGAGAAAGCTATACAAAAGAAAAAAATACCAGCAGATGATATGCGCTAAAGAATCAGCCTGCGCACTACTCAGTACCAGCGTGCGCAAGTTCACGAAAAAAAAAGAAAAAAATCATCAAAAAGGCTCAAGTTCCCGGGAAGTGTGCGGAAGAATCACGCACGGGAAGAAGCTTGTGTTATCAACCATATACCCATCCTCGAAGTGAGAGCTGACAACCTGGAGCCTATGAAGAGCTATCTCCCAGCCATCCGAAATGATCTTCATCCTAGATGAGAGGTAATGAATTGCGAAATCATTATATTAGAACTGCTGAAGGCAGATGTGCGCAGGTGGTAGAGCAGCGCAAGGTGATCAGTAGTGCAGATCGCTCCAGAGTGCAAGACTGTGCGCTAGACTCCAGAGAGGTAATGGTATCCGTGCTTGAGTGCTTGTTCGAAACGAACAAGGGGCAAGTGTGGGGGGTTTGATAGAGCCTATTTGTACACATTATTTAGATCCTAACCCTATGCTTGTTTGTATTATTTTGTGTACAAGATTACTGGTTTCCAGTGTTTTTGTATTTCAGGGCAAAACGAGGGCCTAAGTCGGATACGCGCTAACAGGCAGCGTTTAGGACGCGCATCACACAGCCTGCGGAGCTAGCGGCGCAAACAGAAGAATTGGCAGAGTCAACCATGGTGCGCTAACCATTTGCGCTAACCAAAATGCCGTGCGCCATGCGCAGATGGTGGTGTTTCCAAATCCAGACACCACCAGATTTGGAAGTTGCCAAGAATGAGCCTCTGAGCAGTATATAAAGAAGAGAAGAAGGCTAGGGTTAAAAGAATCAGAGATCATCATATCATCATTCTGAGAGGACCTGCGCTAGCCGACTGCGCCAGCCAAGACTGCAACCTGCACGCACTGTTTGCTATTGTTTTCTTGGATACTTTAGATGTTATTTACTATTTCTATGATGTTTACTACTAGCATGTCTAGCTAAACGCTTAGTATCGGTTGGGCATGAATCTATGAGTATTTCCTTTGAGACTTGCGCTTAATGCATAGCTTGTTTGCTTGTATTAATTCTGTGCACATTGTTGGCAGCTAGTTACATGAGTAGGGGAAGCCTTGAACCGCAATCTTACTCTTGTTGCTTGTTGTTGTATGTTAAACTAGTTGAATAGCCTGACAGTGCCAACTAGGAGTAACGCGCTAGGGTAATCAGTTGCTACTGTGACAGGATTCGCAGCTGTTTAGACTAGTCTTAAGAATTAATAGCTCATGAACTTTGATCGGAACATGCGCACATGTTAGGAAGCCTTGATCGGACACTAACATTAGCAAACCAAGCTATAGACGTTTAGAGTCGATGATAAGGAATACACTCATAGAGGATTGTCTGCGCCGATGCTTCTCATAATCATAGTACTTAATCTCTACTGCCTGCGCACGTCTAGTGCAATTCCTGCGTTTACTACTGTTTACTCGCGCGTTGCGCAACACCAATCACTCACACCCCCAGTTTTCGTAAGTGCAGGATACTAGTTAAAGCTAATCTACTGCTTCCTTGTGGATTCGACCCCGACTTAACCGCTGTACTAAGTGGAAGAGGAAGGAATTAATTTGACGCGCACAACGACGCGCGGATCAAGCGCTCGTGGAATCATTCGATCGGCTCGGCAGAAGGCTTTGGAGCGACGCGGACAATTGTGCATCAGCTGTGTGTTACAGCAGTTGCTACAGCAACCCTGCTGAGTGAGTGTAGTTTAGAATAGGCTGAGTTTCGAGGAGACAGTAGCTATTCTAGATTGACATTTGTAGAGGGTGTGCAGACACAAGTCAGAGCCTGTTCTGATTGTGTGCAGTGATCCACACAAGGTTGAGTAGCATAGGTTGCGTGGAGTTGTAACCGAGTGTACTTGGAGACCTTTGTGTTTAGTGGATTGAGGACTGGGTGAACAAACTTCTGTCTTGTTCATTGTTTGCTGAGACAATTTCCGAGTGAACAAGAGTGTGCTGCAGCAACTGCTTGTTCAGAAATCTGTCTAACTGAGACGCTGTGAATTTCAATTGGTATCAGAGCGGGAGCTCAACACACAGAGTAAAAGATCCTACATTGTCTCTGAAGAAGACACGACAATGAAGGAAGGACAGAGCACAAGCAGACCTCCTTTGTTGGAAGAAAGCAATTATGGATATTGGAAGGCTAGGATGAAAGCCTTTCTCAAGGCCATCGATGAGAAGACCTGGAGAGCTATCGTGGTCCAGTGGTCTCCCCCAATCACCATGGATGAACAGGGAGTCACATGGATAAAGCCTGAAGAACAATGGACTGCTGAAGAGGGAGCTGCAGCAACTGGTAATTCAAAGGCTCTGAATGCAATTTTTGCTGCAGTTGATGCTAACAACTTCAGGCTGATATCAAATTGTGACATGGCCAAACAAGCGTGGGAAATTCTGCAAACTGCACATGAAGGAACTGATAGAGTAAAGCTGTCAAGACTCTAGATCATTGCCACACAGTTTGAGAATCTGAGAATGCTGGAAGAGGAGACTGTCACCGAGTTTAATGCTAAACTCTGTGATCTGGCAAATGAAGCTCATGCGCTTGGTGAACCTATCCCTGAAGAGAAGCTGATCAGGAAGGTCCTCAGATCGTTGCCCATAAGATTTGACATGAAATGACGGCCATTGAAGAAGCTCAAAATGTCAGATTCATGAGGCTGGAAGAGTTGATGGGGTCTCTCAAACAATTTGAGATGAAACTGGTTAAAGAAGACATCACTCCTAAGGACAAGAATATTGGACTGAAGGCTGAAACAGAAGCTAAGAAGCCAGTCCCAGATGATCAGCTGAGTATGCTAGTCAAGAACCTTGGAAAGCTCCTGAAGAACATGGACTCAAGAACTGGGAAAAACTCATCCTCACGAAAACAGTTCAGAAGAGGTGAAGAAAATAAAAGGAGAGGGAAGGAACCTGCTCAGAATGAAGATGAGAAGAAAGAAGTAAAAAGGGGTGTCCAACGCTGGAACTGTGCGGGATATGGCCATCGACAAATCAACTGCACCAGCAAACCGATGAAAAAGAGGGCTCTCTCTGCCAGTGGAAGTGAAGACGAGACAGATCTGAGTGAGGATGAATGCAACTTGGCCAGATACAGATCAGTCAGAAGAGGCAGAAAAACTCAAGGAAGAGTGAACCAGCACCTGCTACAGCAACCTCTATATCACCGTGACAAGAGAGTCTCAAAGTATAAAAGATGTTATAGCTGCGGGCACAAAGGTCACATAAAGAGGAACTGTTCTTCAGCATTCACCGGAAAAGGTTCAGCTAGGAAACCAATCAAGCAGAAACATGTGCGGACTCAGCTTCTCGCGTTGGTCAGCACATCAAGCACCTCGGATAAGATAAGCTGGTATTTTGACAGTGGTTGTTCAGGGCACATGACAGGAGAAAGATCCTTCTTGAAAAACATAACACCCTGTCTGGAACAACGGGTGAAGTTTGGAAACGGACTGAAAGGAAGATTTCTAGGAAAGGGAACCTTAGCAGTTGAAGGAATGCCCAACCTGAGCAATGTCTTGCTAGTGGAAGGTTTAAAGGCAAATCTCATAAGCATTAGTCAGCTGTGTGATGGAACTAAACATGTGAACTTTACGAAAGACTCATGCAAAGTCTTCGACAAAGCTGGAGAATGTATTATGGAAGGAGCCAGATCAAAAAGCAACTGTTACCTCCTCAACGTGAGTTCAACCTCACTGGTTCCGAAATGTATGCTGACAAAGGCTGACGAGTCCTCATGCGCCTGTCTGGAGGCGCAACTGGCTCTGGGGCCTCTTCCAGCTCCCTGTCCTTCGCGGCCTCCTCTGGCTGCGCGCTGCTCTCGGCTCTTTGCCTCGGCGCTCTGGCCGGCTGCAGCTGGTAGCACCATTCCAATGTCCCATCCTCTCTCACGGCTGCCGCTCTGAGCTGCAGCATATGGGCACGGTCCAGGCGAACAGCTGGCACCACTGTGTGCTCGGGCACCTCTGGCTCTCCATGCAACGCATGCAGCACGTGCGTGATCATTCCGCCACAAGTCAGCGACCCCTTCGTGCTGACCCGACTCCAATGGACCACCATGTCCGAGACAAACATCACCTTCTTCCCATAGTAAAAACCCTTCAAAATGTCCATGTCCAGCAAGCTGATCTTCGGCGCACCATTAAAACGCCCGATGATGGCATAGGCGACCATGCGCCATAGGTAGAACATCCACGGATCGCGCAGCTCGCGTCCTCGGCTGCGCCCAGCGGCAAAAACTAGGCCGGTCGCCATCTCGCGCCACGCCTCTTGATTCGTGTTCGTATCTATATCCGCCTCACGCACCTTTGCGCACCTCAGCATGCGCTTCAGCCTCTTAGCCGAGGCAATGTACCAGACCCCTCTGTGCCCGTACCTTATCTCCAGATCGGCCGTCTCCAATGACGCCAAAAACTCACACGTATCCTCCTTATCCGCTGCGCTGTTGATGTCCAACAACGCCTCCCAGCCCGCCAGCGCGAGCTTCTCCACAATGAGGTCCTCCATTCCGACCTCACGCAGGAAGTTCCTGCTGATGTACGGGGTCCCGTACATCTCCAGCCTCATGAAGGCTTCAAACTTGCTGGCGAAAGATGCTGGGGTCGCTTGATCCTCGGCAGGCTGCATTGTGCGCTAGGGTACCTCCGGTCAACTAAGGTCAACACTCCACAAATACTCAAAAGTCCAAACTCCAACAAACGCCCTGAAATTTTCACTAAATGGTCGCCTACCGTCCGCCTACAAAACCTACTAACCAGAACTCCAAATGGTGCACGCTAGCTAGGTGCGATTTCAAACCTAGGGCACTCCTCTATCGCACAAAACCCTACTTGAATCGGCTCAAACTTGACGGGAAGGGTTACCTGGTGTATGTGCGACTGTATGCTCCTCAAATCGTGCTGAACGGACGCCTGATCGGTTGTCGGACGGTGAGCGGAGGTTGAGGGCAGAAGCTTCTTGCAACGGTCGAGTGTGAAAAGTGCTGAAATTTTTCTAAGTACTGCCCTTATATACCCCCTGTCTGGCGCAGCTACTCTGCGCATTGAATTGCGCACTAACCTGCGCACTGCTGCGCGACTAAAAAAAACTACAAGTCCTAAACCAGCTAAAAGATACTAGAAAAAAACTAAAAGAAAAAACGTGTAAAAGTAAAACGTATCGGGTTACCTCCTGACAAGTGCCTTTGTTTAACGTCGCTGGCTCGACTGTACCTCGTTACTTGCGTAAAAGTGTGCCAGCGACCTCCCCCACTCTTGCTCCAGAGTGACCCCGCGCTCGTGCAAGTGTTGCGTTCTTCTTGTTCCTGCGCAAAGGATCGGAAGGGTGGTCAGCATGGTTAATAGTATGTGATAACTTATAAGTAACGAGGGTAGATAAAGAGGAAGAAGAAATATGAGCAATAGTTTCCAGTTCTCCCTCTGGTGCATCTGGTGGTGGTTCTGGCGCAGCAACCTGCGCATCTGCTATCTTTGGCTCCGCTAATTCGACTTCGAGTGCTGTACCATCCCAAGGTTCTCCTAAATACTTTTTGACTCTCTGCCCATTGACCTGAAAACGATGCGGTGCTCGTTTTCTAACTCGATTGTTCCGTAGGGGAAAACCTTGGTAACCATGTATGGTCCCGTCCATTTGCTGCGCAGTTTCCCAGGCATGAGCTTTAGGCGCGAGGAGAACGATAGTACCTGGTCTCCTGGCTCAAAAGTGCGTCTGAGGATATTTTTGTCATGAAATGCCTTTGTGCGCGCCTTGTAATCGCGCAGTCCCTCATATGCATCCAGGCACAGCTCTTTTAATTCGCTCAGCTCAAATGCGCGCTCCTTACCAGCCTCGTCTAGGTTCAGGTTGCAAACGCGCAATGCCCAGTATGCTTTGTGCTCTAACTCCACTGGCAGGTGGCACGCTCTTCCATAAACCAGCGAAAACGGTGAGGTCCCAATTGGTGTCTTATGTGCAGTTCGGTATGCCCACAGCGCATCGTCAAGGCGCTGGCTCCAATCTTTGCGCGACGGTCTCACAGTTTTCTCCAGGATGCGCTTGATCTCTCTGTTGGAAACCTCGGCCTGTCCATTTGTCTGAGGGTGGTAAGCGGTGGACGTCTTGTGGCGCACTCCATAATGCTTGAATACCTGCGCCACTATCCTATTGCAAAAATGCGTCCCCTGGTCGCTTATGATTGCCTTAGACACTCCATACCTGCAAAATATGTTAGTTCTCAAAAAGTCAGCGACCGTCTTACCATCATCCTTCCGGGTAGCCTTGGCCTCAACCCATTTGGAGACATAATCTACCGCGACCAATATATACTCATATCCGGAGGATGGAGGAAATGGCCCCATGAAGTCAATCCCCCAAATATCGAATACTTCATCCACTAGAATTGGCGTCTGCGGCATCTCATTGCGCGCTGATATGACTCCTCTGCGCTGGCACCTGTCACAATTCCTGCAGTGGTTATACGAGTCACTAAACAAGTGCGGCCAATAAAATCCGCAATCCAGGATCTTTCTGCTCGTGCGCTTTGGACCAAAGTGTCCTCCACAAGCGTGCGCATGACAAAACATCAAAACAGAGTCAATTTCATGGTCAGGCACGCATCGCCTCAAAATCTGATCAGGTCCTATTCTGAGCATATACGGATCATCCCAAATGTAGTGCTTGGACTCATGCTTTAATCTCATGCATTGGGTTTTAGTGAAATGAGGAGGAAACGTACCTGTGACCAGGTAATTTACAATGTGCGCATACCATGGTACCTTACCTGTCAGCGCCATCAGATGCTCGTCAGGGAATGTCTCCGTGATTCGCCCTGGCTCGTCAGAATGGTGTAGTGGAACGAAAGAATCGAACAATTCAAGAAATGGCCAGAGTCATGATTCATGCTAAGAGAGTTGATCGCGCGTCGTTGTACGCGTCAAATATAATCCTTCCTCTTCCACTAGTACAGCGGTTAAGTAAGGGTCGATCTCCACAGGGAGCAAGTAGTTCAGTTTTAGCCAGTAACCTACACTTACGAAGATTGGGGGGTGAGTGATTGGGGTTGCGCGATGCGCAAGTAACAGTGGTATTGTAACGCAGGAAATTGCACTAGACGTGCGCAGGCAATAGAGATTAAGTACTATGACTATGAGAAGTATCGGCGCAGACAATCCCCTATGAGTGTATTCCATATCATCGACTCTAAATGTCTATAGTTTGGTTTGCTAATGTTAGTGTCCGATCAAGGCTTCCTAACATGTGCGCATGTTCCGATCAAAGTTCATGTGCTATTAATTCTTACACTAGACTAAACAACTACGAATCCGATCAAGGTAGTAATTGCCTATCCTAGCGCGTTACTCCTA
The DNA here is from genome assembly GCA_963678935.1 of Umbilicus rupestris. Classification (NCBI taxonomy): domain Eukaryota; kingdom Viridiplantae; phylum Streptophyta; class Magnoliopsida; order Saxifragales; family Crassulaceae; genus Umbilicus; species Umbilicus rupestris. Next base: position 7,100,481 of record OY787605.1, read on the forward strand.
GTTGGCACCGTCAGGCTATTCAACTAGTTTAACAAACAACAACAAGCAACAAGAGTAAGATTGCGGTTCAAGGCTTCCCCTACTCATGTAACAAGCTGCCAGTAATGTGCACAAAATTAATATAAGCAAGCAAGCTATGCATTAAGCGCAAGTCTCAAAGGAAATACTCATAGATTCATGTCCAACCGATACTAAGCGTTTAGCTAGACATGCTAGTGGTAAACATCATAGAAACAGTAAATAATAACTAAAGTGTCCAAGAAAACAATAGCAAACAGTGCGTGCAGGTTATTGTCTTGGCTGGCGCAGTCGGCTGGCGCAGATCCTCTCTACAAGCTCGTGTGTTTTCCAGTCCTGCTGCGCACTGCCTCCTGGGTGTACGAATTGTGAATCCTAAGAATCGTCTCTCAACCCTAGCCTCCCTCTCTTCTTTATATACTGCTTGCGCACTGCTTTCTGCTCTTGGCCGCGTCACTCTGGCAATTCTTCTGTTTGCGTCGCTAGCTCCGCAGGCTGTGTGATGCGCGTCCTAAACGCTGCCTGTTAGCGCGTATCCGACTTAGGCCCTCGTTTTGCCCTGAAATACAAAAACACTGGAAACCAGTAATCTTGTACACAAAATAATGCAAACAAGCACAGGGTTATGATCTAAATAATGTGTATAAATAGGCTCTATCAAACCCCCCACACTTGCCCCTTTTTCGTCCTCGAACAAGCACTCAAGCATGGATACCATTACCTCTCTGGAGTCTAGCGCACAGTCTTGCACTCTGGCGCGAGCTGCACGACTGAACACCTTGCGCTGCTCTACCACCTGCGCACAACTGCATTCAACAGTTCTAATATAATGATTTTGCAATTCATTACCTCTCAGCTGGGATGAAAATCATTTCGGATGGCTGGGAGATAGCTCTTTATAGGCGCCAGGTTGTCAGCTCTCACTCTGAGGATGGGTATATGGTTAACAGCGCAAGCTTCTTCCGGTGCGTGATTCTTCCGCGCACTTTCTGGGAACTCAAGCTTTTTGATGATTTTCTATGTATTTTGCGCACGCTGGTACGTATTTGTCCGCATGATGATTCTTTTGTAGCGCATATCATCTGCTGGTCTTTTTTTTCTTTGTACAACTTTGTCTACGGTTCCTATGTTTCCCAGAACGGTTCCAGTCTCGGCCTCCGGATAACAGCTATGGAACACCACCCCGCTCTCCCTCCTTGGTCCATTTGCGCAGGTCGGCGCACGCGTTTACACCCGCGCCCGCCTTCCTTAGCTCAACTTCCAGAGAGAAGGTGGTCTGTTTTCCCACCTCGCCACGCTTTTGGGTACTTGCCTTTGGCATCTGCGTGACTGAGCGCGCTCTCTTGTTCCGAAGGTCGCGAAGCGCCGGCCTCCACTCGCGCTCTCGACCATATACCTCTCCTCTGAAGCGCGAACGACTACCGCCTCTCTAGAGCGTTTCTGTCAACTCCACATCCCCTGTATATCCCAACTAACAGGAGTAGAAAAACGAAAAAATATACTAAAAACAGTTGATAGCAGCGCATGGCGCAATATGGATAGCGCAAACAAGCTGAATAGTGCGCGCAGCCCGCACTCAAGCGCACTACTGCTACTGTTTTCTTCAATAAAACTAAGCTACACTGTAAAGCTCAAAAAACGTGAAATGTACATGTAACGCTCCCCCCCCCCACACTTAAACCGAGCCGTGTCCCCACGACTCAAGCTCAAGCGCACGATGAACGCGCACATGCTGAACATATGCATGCAAGCAAAATAAAGAACATAAAAACTAAGAACATAAAGTCAAAGCAGCGCAATATAGCATAGGGGCACAAAATATGTATCAAAGGAGTTCAGCACACAAATATAGCAACAGAATATCAAATAAGGTTCAGCATATAAAAGAAAATAGACACCACCCGAAAGAAATAATGCGCTCCCCCCGTACAGCTCTAGAAGTCATCTGAGCTGGACGCAGCCGCTGAACTATGCGCCTCCTCCTCTGAAGAATCCGTCATATATTCGGAGCTGGAGGAAGGCGGTACAACTGATAGGGCGACAGGCTGCGCCTCGACGTCATCCTCTGAAACGGGGTCCCATAGCGAGTCTGAGCTGGTGCTAATGATGGGTTCGGTTATAGGGGACCTTGGAATGGACGGCTGGGCAGGGGAAGGTACAGGTGCTGGTACTTGTTCTGGTTCGGGGGTGGGTTCTGCTGGTGCTGGTGCTGCTGGTGCTGGGGCTGATTGTGCTGGTGCTGCCGGGAAGGGCTCTGCTGGATGCACTGGGGGCTGAGTAAGAGGGCTGGTTGGCTGGTGTGGACTGCCGGGAGAACCTGGAGGTGGCCGGTGTAGGCTGAGGAGAGGAGGAATCGCGTCTCCAAATCTCCACCCTGATGGTGGGCTCATGCTTAAGTCCGCCCCCTCTGGCGCTAAATATTCGAGCACGCGCATGACGTTGAACATCATGCGCTGCTCTGCTGATGCTTCCTCAGGCGCCGCCTCAGCCTCAGTCCTTGGGCGCTTCCCTGGGGCACGCGGGGGAGAATCCTCGATGGAAATGGTAATTGGCTCCCCCTGCGGTGCGCGGGCCCTCCGGTGCGCTCCAGTCTGCGCGCGGGTCCTTGCGCGCCTGACTGGAGGCACAACTTGCTCTTGGACTTCATCCTCCTCCATCTCCTGCGCGGCCTCTGCTGCTTGCGCACTGCTTTCTGCTCTTGGCCGCGGCACTCTGGCCGGCTGCAGGCGGTAGCACCACTCCAATGTGCCATCTTCCTTCACGGCTACCGCCCTGATCTGCAGCATGTGGGCGCGGTCCAGAGGGACAGCCGGCACCAATGTGTGCTCTGGCACCTCGGGCTCTCCATGTAACGCCCGCAGCAGGTGCGTAATAATACCACCGCAAGTCAGCACCATGTTCAGAACAAAGAGCACCCTCTTCCCATAATAAAACCCCTTTAAGATCTCCATATCCAGCAAACTGATCTTCGGCGCACCATTAAAGCGCCCAATGATGGCATAGGCGACCAGGCGCCACAAGTAGAACATCCACGGGTCACGCAGCTCTCGTCCCTTGCTGCGCCCCGCGGCAAACACAGGCCCGGTTGCCATCTCGCGCCACGCCTCTTGGTTGGTGTGCGCATCCATGTCAGCTTCTCGCACCTTAGCGCACCTCAATGTGCGCTTCAGCCTCGTAGCCGAGGTAATGTACCACACCCCTCGGTGCCGGTACCGGATCTCCATAGCTCCTGGCTCCAATGACGCCAAAAATTCGCAGGTGTCCTCCCTGTCTGCTGCGCTGTTGAGTTCCAACAGCGCCTCCCAGCCCGCCAGCGCGAGCCTCTCCAAAATGTAGTCCTCCAAACCGACCTCCCGCAGGAACTCCCGACTGATGCACGGAGTCCCATACATCTCGAGCCTCAGGAAGGCCGCGTACATGCTGGCGAAGCGAGCTGGGGTAGCCCTGTCCTCGGCATGCTACATTTCTCTGGTCAACTCCGGTCAACACTTCTCAAACACACCAAAAATCCAAACTCCTCCGAATGCGCTGAAATTCTCACCAAAGCGGCGCCTACTGCCCACCTACAAAACCCTCTAAACAGCACTCCAATCGGCGCACCCTAGCCTGGTGCGATTTCAAAACCCTAAAACACTTCTCCTTCGTACAAAACCCTATTAGAATCGTGCTCAAGTCTGGGGGAAAGGTTACCTGGGGTGAGTGCGGCCATGTGCTCTGCAAATCTCTCTAAACTGGAGCTGGGTTGGGCGTCGGACAGTGGGCGGAGGTGTGAAGGCGGGAGCTGCTGGTAACGGTCGAGTGTGAAAAAGTGCTGAAATTTTCTAAGTCCTGCCCTTATATACCCCTCTGACTGGCGCAGCGGTCCTGCGCACTGCTGCTCGACTAAAAAAAACTACAAGACCTAAACTAACTAAACGACACTAGAAAGACTAAAAGAAAGACATATAGAAGTAAAACGAGTCGGGTTACCTCCCGACAAGTGCCTTTGTTTAACGTCGTTGGCTCGACTGTACCTCGTTACGTGCCCAAATGTGTGCCAGCGACCTCCCCCACTCTTGCTCCTGAGTGACCCCGCGCTTGTGCATGGGTTGTGTTCTTCTTGGTCCTGCGCAAAGGGTGAGAAGGGTAGTCAACATGGATAATATGTGAGAAGTCTGCAGTAACGAGGGTAGATGAAGAGGAAGAAGAAATGTGAGCAATAGTTTCCAGTTCTCCCTCTGGTGCGTCTGGTGACGACTCTGGCGCAGCAATCTGTGCATCTGCTATTTCAGGTTCTGCCAAGTAAATGTCGCGCGCTGTGCTATCCCAAGGTTCTCCTAGATAGCGGTTGACTCTCTGCCCATTGACCTGAAAACGATGCTGGTGCTCGTTTTCTAATTCGATTGTTCCGTAGGGGAAAACCTTGGTGACTGTGTACGGTCCTGTCCTTTTGCTGCGCAGCTTTCCAGTCATGAGCTTCAGGCGTGATGAGAATAATAATACCTGGTCTCCTGGCTCAAAAGTGCATCTGAGGATATGCTTGTCATGAAACGCCTTTGTGCGCTCCTTGTAATCGCGCAGTCCCTCATAGGCATCCAGGCGCAGCTCTTCTAATTCGCTCAGCTCAAACGCGCGCTCCTTTCCAGCCTCATCTAAGTTCAGGTTGCAAGTGCGTAAAGCCCAATATGCTCTGTGCTCTAGCTCTACTGGCAGGTGGCATGCTTTTCCGTAGACCAACTGAAACGGTGAAGTCCCGATTGGTGTCTTGTGCACAGCGCGTCGTCTAGGCGCTGGCTCCAATCTTTGCGCGATGGTCTCACAGTCTTCTCCAGGATGCGCTTGATCTCTCTGTTGGAAACCTCGGCCTGGCCATTTGTCTGAGGATGATAAGCAGTGGACGTCTTGTGGCGCACCCCATAATGCTTGAAAACTTGCGCCACGATCCTATTGCAAAACTTCGTCCCTTGGTCGCTGATGATTGCCTTAGGCACCTCGTACCTGCAAAAGATGTTAGTTTTCAGAAACTCAGCGACCGTCTTACCATCATCCCTCCGTGTGGCCTTAGCTTTGACCCATTTGGAGACATAGTCCACTGCCACCAATATGTACTCGTATCCGGCAGATGGAGGAAATGGCCCCATGAAGTCAATTCCCCATATGTCGAACACTTCATCCATTAAAATCGGCGTCTGCGGCATCTCGTTGCGCGCTGATATGCCTCCTGTGCGCTGGCACCTGTCACAATTCCTGCAATAGTCATATGCGTCTCTGAATAGGTGCGGCAAATAAAATCTGCAGTCCAGGACCTTCCTGCTGGTGCGCTTGGGACCAAAGTGTCCTCCACATGCGCGCGCATGACAAAACATCAAAACAGAGTTAAATTCATGGTCAGGCACGCAGCGCCTCAATATCTGATCTGGTCCTATTCTAAGCATATAAGGATCATCCCACAGGTAATGCTTGGACTCATGTTTCAATCTCATGCACTAGGTTTTATTGAAATGCGGAGGAAACGTACCTGTGACCAGGTAATTCGCAATGTGCGCATACCATGGTACCTTACCTGTCAGCGCCATCAGATGCTCGTCAGGAAATGTCTCAGTGATCTGCCCTGGCTCCTCCTCCTTCACGATCTTGCTCAGGTGGTCCGCAACTGTGTTTTCCGTGCCCTTCTTATCCTTGATCTCCAGGTCGAATTCCTGCAGTAGGAGCACCCAGCGCATCAGGGCTTAGTTTCTTTCTTGGACATTAGGTAGCGGATGGCTGCGTGGTCTGTGTATATGATGACCCTAGCGCCTAGAACATATGCACGGAACTTCTCTAGTGCAAACACAATTGCCAGAAGCTCCTTCTCCGTGGTGGTGTAGTTCCTCTGCGCAGCGTCCAGTGTGCGCGATGCATAATAGATGGCGTGCGGCTTCTTGTCCACTCGCCGCCCCAGGACTGCACCTACTGCATAATCGCTTGCGTCGCACATCAGTTCAAATGGCAGGTTCCAGTCTGGTGCGCGCATCACTGGCGCGCTGGTCAGCGCTTCCTTCAGCTTATCAAATGCGGCCCTGCACTCATCAGTAAAATCGAAGCACACATCCTTTTGCAAGAGGTTAGACAGGGGAATACAAATTTTAGAGAAGTCTTTTATAAAACGCCTGTAAAATCCGGCATGTCCTAAGAATGACTTCACATCGCGCACGTTCGTGGCATAAGGTAGATTAGAAATAAGGTCTATCTTAGCTTTGTCTACCTTGATCCCCTCCTCCTGAGATGATGTGCCCTAGCACTACACCATGCGTTACCATGAAATGGCATTTTTCATAATTGAGTACTAGGTTCTTAGAGATGCAGCGCTCTAAAACTTTATCTAAATGAGTTAAGCATGCATCAAAGGTACCTCCATATACAGTAAAATCATCCATGAACACTTCTATGCATATACCAATCATATCAGAGAAAATGCTCATGACAAGGCGTTGGAACGTACCTGGCGCGTTACACAGCCCAAATGACATGCGCTGAAACGCAAACGTTCCGAACGGGCAGGTGAACGTGGTCTTCTCTTGATCCTCCGCAGCTATGGGTATCTGGTTGTACCCTGAATATCCGTCCAAGAAACAAAAATAGGGCTTACCTGCTAATCTGTCCAGCATCTGGTCCATAAAAGGTAGCGGGAAATGGTCCTTGCGCGTTACTGCGTTAAGCTTCCTGTAGTCGATGCACATGCGCCATCCAGTCTGGATGCGCTTGGGAACTAGCTCGCCCTGCGCATTCTCTTCCACTGTGATTCCTCCCTTCTTAGGCACAACGTGCACTGGACTGACCCATTTGCTGTCCGAGATGGGGTAAATGACTCCTGCGTCAAGCAACTTTAGAATTTCCTTCTGCACTACCTCCATCATATTTGGGTTCAATCTGCGCTGAGCCTCCCTGGATGGTTTGGCACCATCTTCCAATAGAATTCTATGCATGCATACGTCTGGGCTCACTCCACACAGATCTGCCAGTGTCCATCCTATAGCGCGCTGGTTCCTGCGCAGCACCTGCTGTAAACGCACTTCCTGCTCCTCTTCTAATCCTTTCTTTATGATCACTGGCAGGGTGTCCTCATTTCCCAAGAAAATGTATTTGAGGTGCTCTGGCAGTTGCTTCAGCTCGACCTTGGGTGCCTGTTCATAGAGGGCAAGATTTTATTAGCAGTGCAAATATGAACTATGTCGTGTACCTGTTTGAGTTCTGGTTCAGCACTGCTCAGTTCCTCGTCCTGCTCCTCCAACTCTGCCTGTGCCAGTGGCTCTGGTTCTATTGTTGCGCTTGCACATTGCACATCTGAGACTAAATCGTCAATGCTGTCCATCGCGTGCACTGTGGCGTCCTCGTGTGGGTGCTGCATCCCCTTGAATATATTGAAATGGATTTCTTCGCCGTCAACCTCCATGGAGAGTGTGCCCCACCATACATTTATCTTCGTGCGCGCGGTCATCAGGAAAGGTCTGCCCAGTAGGATCTGCGCAGTGCTGGTGCTTGATTCACCCTCCATTTCTAGCACATAAAAATCTGCTGGGAACACCAGCTCTCCTACTCGCACAAGAACATCCTCTATCATGCCTGCAGGTTGTTTGCAAGACCGATCTGCTAGCTGAATAGTGAGACCTGCAGGCTTTAGTGGTCCAAGGCGCAATGTCTCATATAGGGAATAAGGTAACAAATTGATGGATGCGCCTAAATCAATCATGCAGTTGCTTACTGTAGTCTTACCTAAAGTGCAAGGGATAGTGAACGTACCTGGGTCTCGGCACTTAGGTGGTACCTTATGTTGCACGATCGCTGAGGCCTGCGCATTTAGCATTAGCTGTGCGCATTCGCCTTTCCTCCTCTTGTTTGTGCACAGCTCCTTTAAAAACTTGGCGTACCTGGGAATCTGCCGAACTGCTTTGATAAGGGGAATGTTGATTTCCACATTGCTGAATAACTCGTATAGCTCTTTGTCCAGCGCCTCCTTTCTAGCCGATGGTGCCTGCACAGGAAAAGGTGCAGGTATATTAGTACGATTCGTGCCCTTGTCGTTTATTTGTGTTATACCTGGCGCCTCGCCCTGCTGGCTTGTGGCTGGCACTTCTGGTTGCGCATCTTGCTCTGGTTGCGCATTCTGTTCTGCTGGATCCGGGACTTGCGCTGCTGGTTGCGCGGGCACCTTCGTGGTCTGCTCTGCTTCTATTGTGCGCCCAGTCCTCAGTGTCACTGCATTGACTCCTCCTTTGGGGTTCTGAATCACTTGCGAAGGCAGGTTGCCATCGCTCTTCTTTAGCTCATATACCGTGGTAGCGATCTGTGAAAGCTACTTTTCAATGGACTCGAACCTCTTGTCATACTTCTCGTCATTCTTGCGCACTGTGTCTGCTAGCTGCCCCACGATATCTTCCAAAGATCGCCTCAGTTGCTGGTTGTTATGCGCTGGTGCGTCAGTGCGGCGATGCGGTGGATTGTAGGGCGCAACGTGTTGCTTCTGCTGTGGTGCGCGCTGATCTGTGGACTGCCTCTGGAAATTGTTTTCCTCCTTCCATCTGAATCCATTTGCTGCCAGTCCAAAGCGCGGCTGATTCTGTCTTTGTGGTCCTCTATTATCCCATCCTCCAAGAGCATTGACATCTCCAGATTCCTCGAAAAGTGTGGGACATTCATCAGTTTTGTGCTCGGTTGACCTGCAACTGGTTGTGCGCTTTGCGCACTCATCAACTTCTGCAGCATGGCCTTCATTTCCTTGATCTCAGCGCTTGCTTCCACCTGATGCACAGAACGAGTACGACTATTTTCAAGTGTTAGCTGATGTCTTACCTGACCAGAAGAGTCTTCTATCAGCTGCCACGCGTCTTCTGGATACATGTTGCAAATGTCGCCTCCTGCGCATGCGTTCAATAACCTCAGCTCCATGGGCAGCAATCCATTCAGGAAGTTCTCTATCAGCACATTCTGGGGCAGGCCATGATTGTAGCAGTTGGCCTCTAGCTCCCTGAAACGCTTGTAATACTCTGACAGTGACTCTCCTGCGCTCTGCCTTGGCGCGGCCAGTTCCCTCCTGAGTAGCGCGATCTTTGCTGCGGGATAGAATTTGTCCAGGAACTTCTTCTGCAGCTGCTCCCATGTGTGAATTGATCCGGCTGGTAAGTTCATCAACCAATGTCTGGCCGTATCACATAGTGAAAATGGGAATGCCTTCATCTTCAGCGCCTCATCGCTCTCCCCTTCGGTCTTCATGTTCTCGCATATGACTAGGAATTCTCGCACATGTTTTACTGGTTTTCGTTGTTCATCCCGTGGAACTTGGGCATGTGATGGATGAGCGAGCTCCTTAGTTCAAAATGTCCGTCTGGCGGAAGCACAATGCACCATGGCTGGTTAACAGTGATAGGGGCTGACATCTCGCGCACTGTTCTATGTCGCGCAGCTTGTCGCGCGGGTGGCGCATTATACAATTCAGCGGCCATCCTTGCTTCAACCTCGCGCTGCACTTCTTCTCTGAACAGGGCTGCGCGGTTATGTGCCCTTGCTTCCTCTGGGGTTCTGTCCCCTAAGTTGTCTCCAACGACACTGTTATCCTCCATGATCTGTTCTAAATCTCAAAGAAAACAAAATTAAAAGATAACTAATGCTGCTGCGTCTGTCAGTGCGCAACTAGAATCTGCACCGCGCAACTATTTCAAGGTTGCGCAGGCTAATGGTGATTGCGCGCTGTCAGAAACAACAACGAGAAAACAAAACAACTGAAATAACTAGTTACTAAAAAGGAAAAACGTAAACTAGCTAAAACTTAGCCGTGTTGCTCCTCGGCAACGGCGCCAAAATTTGATCGCGCGTCGTTGTACGCGTCAAATATAATCCTTCCTCTTCCACTAGTACAGCGGTTAAGTAAGGGTCGATCTCCACAGGGAGCAAGTAGTTCAGTTTTAGCCAGTAACCTACACTTACGAAGATTGGGGGGTGAGTGATTGGGGTTGCGCGATGCGCAAGTAACAGTGGTATTGTATCGCAGGAAATTGCACTAGACGTGCGCAGGCAATAGAGATTAAGTACTATGACTATGAGAAGTATCAGCGCAGACAATCCCCTATGAGTGTATTCCTTATCATCGACTCTAAATGTCTATAGTTTGGTTTGCTAATGTTAGTGTCCGATCAAGGCTTCCTAACATGTGCGCATGTTCCGATCAAAGTTCATGTGCTATTAATTCTTACACTAGACTAAACAACTACGAATCCGATCAAGGTAGTAATTGTCTATCCTAGCGCGTTACTCCTAGTTGGCACCGTCAGGCTATTCAACTAGTTTAACAAACAACAACAAGCAACAAGAGTAAGATTGCGGTTCAAGGCTTCCCCTACTCATGTAACAAGCTGCCAGTAATGTGCACAGAATTAATATAAGCAAGCAAGCTATGCATTAAGCGCAAGTCTCAAAGGAAATACTCATAGATTCATGTCCAACCGATACTAAGCGTTTAGCTAGACATGCTAGTGGTAAACATCATAGAGACAGTAAATAATAACTAAAGTGTCCAAGAAAACAATAGCAAACAGTGCGTGCAGGTTGCAGTCTTGGCTGGCGCAGTCGGCTGGTGTAGGTCCTCTCAACAACCTCGTGTGTTTTCCAGTTCTGCCGCTCTCTCCTCTGATTTGACGATGATGGATGGTGTCTGAATGCCCAAACCCTAGCCTTATTCTCTTCTTTATATACTGCTCAGAGGCTCATCCTTGGCAACTTCCAAATCTGGTGGTGTCAGGATTTGGAAACACCACCATCTGCGCCTGGCGCACTGCATTGGTTACCGCAATCGGTTAGCGCACCGTGGTCGACTCGGCCAATTCTTCTGTTTGCGCCGCTAGCTCCGCAGGCTGTGTGATGCGCGTCCTAAACGCTGCCTGTTAGCGCGTATCCGACTTAGGCCCTTGTTTTGCCCTGAAATACAAAAACATTGGAAACCAGTAATCTTGTACACAAAATAATGCAAACAAGCACAGGGTTATGATCTAAATAATGTGTATAAATAGGCTCTATCAAGAGTTCCCCTGAGATTTTGGGCAGAAGCCATGAACACCGCATGTTACATCATCAACAGAGTCACCTTACGGAGAGGAACCAACCAGACCTGCTATGAGCTCTGGAATCAGAAGAAGCCCACAGTTAAATATTTCCACGTCTTTGGAAGCGACTGTTTCATTCTGAGAGATCGAGAGTACAGAAAGAAGCTTGACCCAAAGAGTGATCCTGGAGTGTTCTTGGGTTATTCAATAAACAGCAGGGCTTATCGAGTCTATAACCAGCGGACAAATACAGCAATGGAATCCATAAATGTAGTTGTCAATGATGCTGAAGAAGTCCCTGCCACTGATACTGCCACTGATGATGAAGACTCTGACCTTGAAGAGGTGCTTGTCAGTTAGAACAGAAGTGAACAAGCTGTAGCTCCAGAAGATGCTACAGCAAGTGCTGAAGCAGAAAATCCAGATCAACAATTAGAAAGCCTGTCTGAAGATCTGAATATTGAGGCTCCTGATCCACCATCAAGGCAGCCTCCGAAGAAGATACAGAAGAATCATCCTCTGACAAATGTGATTGAAGACCCGGCAGAAAGATGAAGAACCAGAAGCCATGCTTATCTCAATACCTGTTTTCTGTCCAGCATTGAACCTAAGAGCTTCAAGGAAGCCATGAGTGATGAATTCTGGATGATAGCGATGCCGGAAGAACTTGCAGAGTTTGAAAGACACGATGTTTGGGACCTGGTGGACAGACCCATTGGAGTGAATATTATAGGCACTAAGTGGATCTTCAAAAACAAAACTGATGAAAAGTGAAACATCACAAGAAATAAAGCCAGACTGGTTGCTCAAGGATACTCACAGATTGAGGCCTAGATTTTGAAGAAACGTTTGCTCCAGTTGCTCGTCTGGAGGCCATCGGACTCCTTCTAGCTATGTCATGTTTCCTAGGGTTTAAACTGTATCAAATAGATGTCAAAAGTGCGTTCCTGAACGGAGACCTCTCTGAAGAAGTATATGTTTCTCAGCCAAAAGGTTTTGAAGATCCTCATCACCCAGAACATGTGTACAAGTTGAAGAAAGCCTTATACGGACTGAAACAGGCTCCTCGGGCATGTTATGAGAGGTTGACAGTGTTTCTTGAAAAACATGGCTACAAACGAGGGGGAGCTGACAAAACTCTATTTGTAAAAAGAACCAAGTCAGATGTGATCATTGCACAAATCTATGTGGATGACATTGTCTTTGGATCAAAGTCTCAGAACCTGGTAAAGCAGTTTGTGAATCACATGCAGCAGGAATTGCAAATTAGCATGGTCGGAGAACTGTCATATTTTCAGTATGATGGCATATTTTCTTGGTCTGGAGATTACCCAGAAAGAAGATGGCATCTTTATTGCACAAAGCAAATACAGCAAGAATCTTGTGCAGAAATTTCAGCTAGATAAGGCCAGTCACAAACGAACCCCTGCTGCCACTCATGTCAAAGCCATCAAAGATGAACTTGGAGTGGAAGTGAGTCAGACAATCTACAGAAGCATGATTGGGAGCTTATTGTACCTGACTGCCAGCCGCCCTGACATTTCCTTTGCAGTAGGAGTCTGTGCCAGATTTCAAGCTCGTCCCAAAGATAGTCATTTGCAGTTGGTCAAGCGAATCATTCGGTATGTTGGAGGAACAGTGAACTATGGCTTATGGTATACTAAGGACACAAATGCTAATCTGGTAGGATACAGTGATGCGGACTGGGCAGGATGCTCAGAAGACACGAAGAGCACTTCTGGAGGCTGCTTCTTTTTAGGAAATAACCTGGTGTCCTGGTTCAGCTGGAAGAAAAACAGCATTTCATTATCCACAGCCGAGGCTGAATACATAGCTGCTGGGAGCTGCTGTGCACAAATGTTGTAGATGAAGCAAATGCTGAGTGAGTATGGTCTTGATCAAGATGAAATGACTCTCTACTGTGACAACATGAGCGCCATCAGCATATCTAAGAATCCGGTTCAGCACAGCAGAACCAAGCACATTGACATTCGTCATCACTTCATCCGTGATCTAGTAGAAAAGAATATCATTGCGCTACAGCATGCGGTGTCTGCCAAACAGCTTGCTGATATCTTTACAAAAGCTCTGGATGCAGTCCGGTTCGAAGACCTGAGAGCCTCTCTGGGGCTCTGTGTTTTGCCTCCATAGGGCAGCCAAGAGCACCCCCTTGTCCTTTATTCCAAAAAGGGGGAGGAAAAGAAGCGGAGGTTAAGTGAAGGTTAAGAAAAAATTCTCTATATTGAAACTGGTTTAGGGTTTTGTCAAAATGCCAAGGGGGAGATTGATGATGCTGTATGGCAGTGTTTGACAAAACCAGCTCAAGTGAACAAGGAGCAGCTACAGCAGGGGATGCTATAGCAGGAGCTTGTTCAAGTGGCTGCAACATCTGTCCGAGAAGCAGCAGCGACCTGGGGTTGGCAAGAAGGCTTGGCAGCTCTATGGGAAACACCAGAAGAATATTTTAGAGTGCTGTGGAGAATAATCCAGTGGGGTTTCCTAGCTAGAGAAGGAGATTTGTGTTGAAGATCAAAATCAAATCTAATCTCCTAAATTTTAGCAGATAATTGTTCTTTTTGGGACATTGCTTAATCCTGGTCTTGCTTAAAGCTAGTGCTGCTATTTAAGAGAAAGGGGTTGAGAGCTGAGAGGGTGATCGAAGCTGAGGGATACATGAGTGCATACACATAATTCAGAGAGAGGAATTTTTGGGTGTGCGACGGACGAGTTCTTCGATCATCACCCAAGAGCAGAGCGTGAGCGCAGAGCTGTGGTGACAAAAGCAGAAGGAGATCAGGACTTGCGTAGTCTGATCCGAGCTTGATCAGGGAAGCCAATTCAGAGCAGTGGTGCTTGTTGGTTGATCAAGGGCAGCCGCGGAAGAACTGACGGGTGTGTGGCTCGGTCGAGGGTCTAAGCGGCAGTTCTCGCTAGTGGCAGATGGTCACTGAGTGAGGGGGAGTATTCCAGAGTGTGCAGCGCTCGTGGAATCGTTCGATTGGCTCGGCAGAAGGCTTTGGAGCGACACGGACAATTGTGCATCAGCTGTGTGTTACAGCAACCCTACTGAGTGAGTGTAGTTTAGAATAGGCTGAGTTTCGAGGAGACAGTAGCTATTCTAGATTGACATTTGTAGAGGGTGTGCAGGCACAAGTCAGAGCCTGTTCTGATTGTGTTCAGTGATCCACACAAGGTTGAGTAGCATAGGTTGCGTGGAGTTGTAACCGAGTGTACTTGGAGACCTTTGTGTTTATTGGATTGAGGACTAGAGAATAGTCCTCCCCAGACGTAGGCAGTTGGCCGAACTGGGTGAACAAACTTCTGTCTTGTTCATTGTTTGCTGAGACAATTTCCGAGTGAACAAGAGTGTGCTGCAGCAACTGCTTGTTCACAAATCTGTCTAACTGGGACGCTGTGAATTTCATGTACAAGCAGTTGCTACAGCACACTCTTGAACACCCAAATCTGATGCAGCAAGATAGAACAAGGAACAATGGTTTGTGCAACTAGTTCGGCCAATTTGCCTACGTCTGGGAAGGGCTAAACTCCAACCCTTAATTCACTAGCTTCTTAGGTCCACAGTACAACATGGTTCGACGCACGACACCTATGCTACCTAACCTAAACTAGTCACACAATCATAACAAGCTATGACTTGTGTATTACACACCTACAGAATTGAAATAATTCATAATAGCTACAACTCTAATCCTACAGACTCAGCCTATTCTAATTAATTCAATGTTATCTGCAGGTTGCTATAGCACAGAGCTAGTACCAAAACTGTCCGCATCGCTCCAAGCCTTCTGCTGACCCGATCGAACCTCTCCACGAGCGCTGCACACTCTGGAGCACTCGCCCTCACTCAATGACCACCTGTCACTAGTGAGTTTAGCCGACCAGTCACTTGACCGAGTTTGTCCACTCGTCAATACCTCCGCGGCCTCCCTTGGTCAACCAAATAGAAACCGCTGCTCTGAATTGGTTTCCTAATCAACCTATGATCAGACTCTGCAAGCCCTGATCACACTCTACTTCAATCACCTCAACTCTGCGCTCACGCTCTGCTCTCGGTGATGATCGAAGATCCTCTCGCACTTGAATTCCACTCTCACCGTATTCTGTGTACGCTCTAGTTTTTGCTCTCTTCACTTCGATACACTTGACGCTCTGAACAGCCTCCTTTAAATAGGAACACCCAGTCCCACCATTAATAGTTTTAGCAATTTCCTCCAAATAACAATATCTCCTAATTTGTAGGAGATTAGATTTGATTTGCAAATCTAATCTTCTACAAAAAAATCTTCTCTGCCATTTGGGAATCTCCACTGGAATATTCTCTCTGAGTATTTAGGAACTCCCTTGATGCTTACGGATGTACTGCCAAGCTCCTTCCGCGAAGATCCGAGCTGCTGCTGACGAACAGATGCTACAGCTTCTTGAACCAGCTCCGGCTATAGCAGCAGCTTGTTTACTTGTGCTAGTTTTGTCAAAGACTGCCATACTACATCATCAGATTCTGTCTCGGATGGATAGATTGCTGCTCTGCCCAGCCTCCTTTAAATAGGAACTCGTTGCTCCATCAATATCAAATTTAAGAAGCCTTCCCAAAAAGCTCTCCTTGAGCTTGCTGAGTTGTTTGTTACTGTTGGAATTTCCTAAGTCCATTAGGAAACCTTCCAAGACTCCATGCTCCATCAATATCAAATTTAGGAAGATTCCTTGAAGATCTCAATAAGATCTTAACTTCTAATTCGTAGGAGATTAGATTTGTTCAATGAAATCTTCTCTTGCATATGGGAATCTCCATTGGGAACTGAGAATATTTAGAAGCTCCTCCAAAATATCAGCAAGATCATATCTCCTATTTTGTAGAAGATTTGATTTCCCAATCAAATCTTCAAGCTTTGGTACCGAATCTTCACTGGGGATATTCTGAGAATATTTGGAAGCCTCCCGTTACACTGCGACATCATATCTGGGTAGATTGTTCTTCGCGCCAATACTGCTGCTATAGCTCCCTGCTACAGCTCCTGTTGTAGCAGCTGCTTGTTCATTGAGCTTGTTCACTCTGACTGGATTTGCACGAGCTGCTGTCTTCACACGCTTGCTGTAGCAGACTCTTGTGCACCTTGTAGGAGTTTATCATGATGCCACATACCTTAACAAAACTCAAGTGTAATAGTTAGCAAAATTATCTGGCATAGCTGTTAGTTGTTACCGGAGTTTCTGGATCAGTAGTCTAGCTGTAGTTGTTTTTTAGTTTTGTCAAAATGGCAAGGGAGTGATTATTGAGGATATGACATCCTTGACAAAATTGCTCAAGAGACTGCTGAAGCGCTCCCTAAAGTTTAGTGGCTGGAGCATAATCTGAAGTCTGACAAAACAACAACAACAAAGAGCCAGAGTCTGCTTCAGCAATCCCTGAAGATCTGAAGCTGAAACACTATTTGAAGAATGGGCAAGAGATAGGTATGAAGAGAAAGAGTCTGCTTCAACACACTATGATGTTCCAGACCTTGTGCAGAATAGACCGGCGTTGCATAATGAGGCTCCGGCTTGATCCAGCTGGCATCGGGGAAGCTCAGCAAGGTATGCAGATGCCATCAAGAGCTCAGCAGTCGCCAGCATGTGCTCAAAAAGATAAGGATCCAAGGGGTTCATATTTGGCAACCGAATCTTCAACAAACTTGCTAGAATCTAGGAGTAAGATTCTGATATTGGTGCTTGGTGCTTTTGGGGGGTGCGAGTGCTTAAAGAGGAGTGCAGAGGGTAGCAGCTCGACACATAACCAGAGAGAGAAAACACATAATGCAAAAGAAGAGCACACTGATAGATTAACTCACGGTAGCAGGGTTTTATACACTGAGTTAAAGGCTTGTATTGCAAAGAGGAATCAGTACTCGTAGAGTTTGATTCTGGATTTGTTCTGTGTTTAACTGGAGCGCTGCTCGTTGGAGGAACAGCCAGAAGCTAGGTGATAAAGCCTATTTATACGCACTATTTAGATCCTAACACTGTGCTTATTTGCATTATTTTGTGTACAAGATTACTGGTTTCCGGTGTTTTTGTATTCCAGGACAAAACAAGGGCCTAAGTCGGATACACGCTAATAGGCGCGTTTAAGGAGCGCAACACACAGCCTGCGGAGCTAGCAGCGCAAATAGGATAGGAGGTGGCAGATTCAGACTGCGGTGCGCAAACCAACGTGCGCAGTGAGCCATGCGCAGGGTAGCAGTATTTCCAAATCTTGAACACCATATCCCTACAAAATCTCCTAGGATTTGGAAGTTGCCAAGATTGTCCTCGGGCCTCACAAGCAGTATATAAAGAGAAGAAGGCTAGGGTTTGAGAGACACACACAACAGCGCACGAGAGAGAGCCAGAACTGCTGCGAGGACCTGCGCCAACCGACTGCGCGAACCGAGACACAGCAACCTGCACGCACCTGCTTGTTACTGTTTCCTTGGACACTTTAGCTTTTATTTACTATTTCTGTGATGTTTACCACTAGCATGTCTAGCTAAACACTTTGTGTCGGTTGGGCATGATTCTATGAGAATTTCCTTTGAGACTTGTGCTTAGTGCATAGTTTGTTTACTTGTATTAATTCTGTGCACACGGTTGACAGCTAGTTGTATGAGTTGGGGAAGCCTTGAACCGCAATCTTACTCTTACTACTTGTTGTTATATGTTAAACTAGTTGGTAGCTTGACGGTGACAACTAGGAGTAACGCGCTAGGATAATCAGTTGCTACTGTGACAGGATTCGTAGCTGCTTAGACTAGTTTCAAGAATTGATAGCTCATGGACTTTGATCGGAACATGCGCACATATTAGGAAGCCTTGATCGGACACTAACTTCAGTAAATCGAACTATAGACGTTTAGAGTCGATGATAAGGAATGCATTCATAGAGGATTGTCTTTACCGATACTTTTCATAGTCATACTACTTAATCTCTACTGCCTGCGCACGTCTAGTGCAAAATCTGTTTTCACTACTGTTCATTCGCGCACCTGCGCAACCCAATCACTCACTACCCAATTCTCGTAAGTTGTAGGTTACTAGCTGAACGAGTTTGCTTGCTTCTTGTGGGATCGACCTTGACTTAGCTGCTATACTAAGTGGAGAAGGAAGGATTAATTTGACGCGTACAACGATGCGCGATCAAATTTTGGCGCCGCTGCCGGGGAGCAACACAGATAAGTTTTAACTAGTTTAAGTTTTCTTTTACAGTAGTTAGTTGATTCTGTTTTCATTATTTTCCTCGTTGTTGTTTCTGACAGCGCGCAATCAACATCAGCCTGCGCAACCTTGAAACAGTTGCGCTGTGCAGATTATAGTTGCGCACTGACAGACGTGACAGCTTAGTTGTTTTTTAATTTCGTTTTCTTTGAGATTTGGAACAGGTCATGGAGGATAACAGTGTCATTGGAGATAACTTAGGGGACAGAACCCCGGAGGGACCTAACAATGTAGGAGCAGATAACCGCGCAGTTAGGTTCAGAGAAAAAGTGCAGCGCGAAGTTGAAGCAAGGATGGCCGCTGAAGTGTATAATGCGCCACCCGCGCGACAGATCGCATGACGCAGAACAATGCGCGAGATGTCAGCCCCAATCACGGTTAACCAGCCATGGTGCATAGTGCTTCCACCAGACGGTCATTTTGAGCTAAGGAGCTCGCTCATTCATCACATGCCCAAGTTTCACGGGATGAACAACGAGAACCCAGTCAAGCATGTGCGAGAATTCCTAGTTATCTGCGAGAACATGAAGGCCGAAGGGGAGAGCGACGAAGCGCTGAAGATGAAGGCGTTCCCTTTTTCATTGTGTGACACGGCCAGACATTGGCTGATTAGCTTACCAGCAGGATCTATTCACACATGGGAGCAGCTTCAGAAGAAGTTCTTGGACAAATTCTATCCTGCGGCCAAGATCGCGCTACTCAGGAGGGAGTTGGCTGCACCTAGGTAGGGCGCAGGAGAATCACTATCGGAGTATTATGAGCGTTTCAGGGAGCTGGAGGCTAACTGCTACAATCACGGCCTGCCCCAGAATGTGTTGATAGAGAATTTCCTGAACGGATTGCTACCAATGGAGCTCAGATTATTGAATGCATGCGCAGGAGGCGACATTTGCAACATGTACCCAGAGGACGCGTGGCAGCTGATAGAAGACTCTGCTGGACGGGTAAGACATCAGCTAACGCTTGAGAATAGTCGTGCTCGTTTTGTGCATCAGGTAGAAATAAGCGCTGAGATAAAGAAGATGAAGGCCATGCTGCAGAAGTTGATGAATGCGCAAGGGGCGCAACCAGCTGCGCCAAAGGCATGCGAGTTCTGTACGTCCACTGAGCATAAAACCGATGCATGTCGCACACTTTTTGAGGAATCAGGAGATGTCAATGCTCTAGGAGGATGGGACAATAGAGGACCGCAGAGGTAGAATCAGCCGCGTTTTGGACTAGCCGCAAATGGGTTCAGATGGAAGGAGGACAACAATTTCCAGAGGCAGTCCGCGGAGCAGCGCGCACCACAGCAGACGCAACAAGCTACGCTCTACAATCCACCGCATCGCCGCACTGACGCACCAGAGCAAATTAACCAGCAGCCGCGGTGATCCTTAGAAGATATCGTGGGCCAGCTAGCAGACACAGTGCGCAAGAATGATGAGAAGTATGACAAGAGGTTCGAGTCCATTGAAAAGTAGCTGTCACAGATAGCTACCACGGTGTATGAGCTAAAAAAGAGCGATGGCAACCTGCCTTCGCAAGTGATTCAGAATCCCAAGGGAGGAGTCAACGCAGTGATACTGAGGACTGGGCGCACGGTAGGAACAGAGCAAATCTCAAAGGCGCCCGCGCAACCAGTTGCGCAAGCTCCAGAGCCCGCACAGCCGGATGCGCAACCAGTTGCGCAAGCTCCAAACTAGCAGGGCAAGGCGCCAGGTATGGCGCAATCGAAAGACAAAGACATGAATCGTACTAACATACCCGCACCTTTCCTGTACAGGCACCATTGGCTAGGAAAGAGGCACTTGATAAGGAACTCTACGAGTTATTCAGTAAGGTGGAAATAAACATTCCCCTTATTGAAGCAGTTCGGCAGATCCCTAGGTATGCCAAGTTTTTAAAGGAGTTGTGCACAAACAAGAGGAGGAAAGGCGAGTGTGCGCAAGTAATGCTAAATGCGCATGCCTCAGCAATCGTGCAACGTAAGGTACCACCTAAATGCCGGGATCCAGGTACGTTCACCATTCCATGCACTTTAGGTAAGACCACAGTAAGTAACTGCATGATTGACTTAGGCGCATCTATAAATGTGCTTCCCTATTCCTTGTATGCGTCATTGCGCCTTGGTCCACTAAAGCCTGCAGGTCTCACCATTCAACTAGCAGATCGGTCGTGCAAACAACCGACGGGCATGATAGAGGACGTCCTCGTCCGAGTAGGAGAGCTGGTGTTCCCAGCAGATTTCTACGTCTTAGAGATGGAGGGTGAGTCGAGCAAAGGAAGTGCGCAGATCCTATTGGGCAGACCATTTCTGATGACAGCGCGCACAAAGATAGACGTGTGGAGGGGTACACTCTCAATGGAAGTTGACGGCGAGGAAATTCACTTTAACATATTTAAAGGGATGCAGCACCCTCATGAGGACGCCACAGTACACGCGTTGGACAACATAGATGACTTAGTTGCAGATGCGCAATGTGCGAGCGCAACAGAAGGACCTGCGCCGCTGACACAGGCAGAGATGGAGGCGCATGAGGATGAGCTGAGCATCGTAGAACCAGTATCCAGATAGGTACACGATATAGTTAATGTCTGCGCTGCTAATAAAATCTTGCCCTCTATTGAACAGGCATCCAAGGTCGAGCTGAAGCAACTCCTGGAGCACCTCAAATACATATTCTTGGGGAATGAGGACACCCTGCCAGTAATCATAAAGAAAGGATTAGAAGAGGAGCAGGAGGCACGATTACAAGAGGTGCTGCGCACGAACCAGCGCGCTATAGGATGGACACTTGCTGACCTGCGCGGAGTGAGCCCGGACGTATGCATGCACAGGATTCTATTGGAAGATGGTGCCAAACCATTCAGGGAGCCTCAGCGCAGATTGACGCAGGAGTCATCTACCCAATCTCGGACAACAAGTGGGTGAGTCCAGTGCACGTTGTACCAAAGAAAGGAGGAATCACAGTAGAGGAGAATGCGCAGGGCGAGCTAGTTCCCAAGCGCATGCAAACTGGATGGCGCATGTGCATCGACTACAGAAAGCTTAACGCAGTCACGCGCAAGGATCATTTTCCGCTGCCCTTCATGGACCAGATGCTAGATCGATTAGCGAGGAAGCCCTACTTTTGTTTCTTGGACGGGTACTCAGGGTACAATCAGATACCCATAGCTGCGGAGGATCAAGAAAAAACTACGTTTACCTGCCCATTCGGTACGTTTGCGTTTCGGCGCATGTCGTTTGGACTGTGTAACGCGCCAGGTACGTTCCAACGTCTAGTCATGAGCACCTTTTCTGATATGATTTGTATATGCATAGAGGTGTTCATGGATGATTTTACTGTGTACGGAGGTACCTTTGACGCATGCCTAATTAGTCTTGATAAGGTCTTAGCGCGCTGCATTTCAAAAAACCTAGTGCTCAATTATGAAAAATGTCATTTTATGGTATCACATGGAGTAGTACTAGGACACATTATCTCTTAGGAGGGGATCAAGGTCGATAAAGCCAAAATAGATCTTATTTCAAATTTGCCTTATTCCACTAACGTGCGCGATGTGAAATCATTCCTTGGGCATGCAGGGTTTTACAGGCGTTTCATAAAAGATTTTTCTAAAATTTGTATACCCCAGTCTAACCTCTTGCCAAAGGATGTGTGTTTCGAATTCACTGATGAGTGCAGGGCTGCTTTTGATAAGCTGAAGGAGGCGCTGACGAGTGCGCCAGTGATGTGCGCGCCAGACTGGATCCTGCCGTTCGAACTGATGTGCGACGCAAGTGACTATGCAGTAGGTGCAGTCCTGGGACAGCGCGTGGACAAGAAGCCGCATGCCATTTATTATGCATCGCGCACACTGGACGCTGCGTAGAGGAACTACACCACCACGGAAAAGGAACTTCTGGCAATCGTGTTTGCACTGGAAAAGTTCCGCGCATATGTTCTAGGCGCCAGAGTCATCGTCTACACAGACCACGCAGCAATCCGTTACCTGATGTCCAATAAAGAGACTAAGCAGCGCCTGATGCGCTGGGTGCTCCTACTTCAGGAGTTCGACTTGGAAATCAAGGATAAGAAGGGAACGGAGAACACAGTCGCTGACCACCTGAGCAGGATCGTGAAAGAGGAGGAGCCAGGGCGGATCACGGAGACATTCCCTGACGAGCATCTGATGGCGCTGACAGGTAAGGTACCATGGTATGCGCACATTGCGAATTACCTGGTCACAGGTACGTTTCCTCCTCATTTCACTAAAACCCAATGCATGAGATTAAAGCATGAGTCCAGGTATTACATTTGGGATGATCCGTATATGCTAAGAATAGGACCTGATCAGATTTTGAGGCGATGCATGCCTGACCCTAAAATAAACTCGGTTTTAATGTTTTGTCATGCGCACGCATGTGGAGGACACTTTGGTCCAAGGCGCACAAGCAGAAAGATCCTGGATTGCGGATTTTACTGGCCACACTTGTTTAGTGACTCATATAACCACTGCAGGAATTGTGACAGGTGCCAGCGCACAGGGGGAATATCAATGCACAATGAGATGCTGCAGACGCCGATACTAGTGGATGAAGTATTCGATATTTGGGGGATTGACTTCATGGGGCCATTTCCTCCATCTTCCGGATATGAGTATATATTGGTCGCAGTGGACTATGTCTCAAAATGGGTTGAGGCTAAGGCCACCCGAAGGGATGATGGTAAGACGGTCGCTGACTTTTTGAAAACTAACATCTTTTGCAGGTACGGGGTGCCTAAGGCAATCATAAGCGACCAAGGGACGCATTTTTGTAATAGGATAGTGGCGCAGGTATTCAAGCATTATGGAGTGCGCCACAAGACGTCCACCGCCTACCATCCTCAGACGAATGGCCAGGCAGAGGTTTCTAACCTAGAGATCAAGCGCATCCTGGAGAAAACTGTGAGACCGTCGCGCAAAGACTGGAGAAAACTCCTTGACGATGCGCTATGGGCATACAGAACTGCACATAAGACACCGATTGGGACTTCACCGTTTCGGTTGGTTTATGGAAAAGCGTGCCACCTGCCAGTGGAGTTGGAACACAAGGCGTACTGGGCATTGCGCGTTTGCAATCTGAACCTAGACGAGGCTGGTAAGGAGCGCGCATTTGAGCTAAGCGAGTTAGAGGAGCTGCGCCTAGATGCATATGAGGGGCTGCGCGACTACAAGGCGCGCACAAAAGCATTTCACGACAAAAACATCCTCAGACGCACCTTTGAGCCAGGCGACCAGGTACTATTGTTCTCCTCGCACCTAAAGCTAATGCCTGGGAAGCTGCGCAGCAAATGGACGGGACCATACACGGTTACCAAGGTTTTCCCTTACGGAACAATCGAGTTAGAAAACGAGCACCAGCATCGTTTTCAGGTGAATGGGCAGAGAGCCAAAAAGTATTTAGGAGAACCTTGGGATGACACAGCGCGCGAAGTTGACTTGGCAGAGCCAGAAATAGAAGATGTGCTGGTTGCTGCTCCAGACTCGCCACCAGATGCACCTGAGGGAGAACTGGGAACTATTGCTCATATTTCTTCTCCCTCATTAACTAACCTCGTTACTTATGATTTGTCACATGATATTAACCACGCTGACCACCCTTCCGATCCTTTGCGCAGGACTAAGGAGAACGCAATGCACACACGAGCGCGGGGTCACTCAGGAGCAAGAGTGGGGGGGGGGGGGTCATTGGCGCACTTTTAAGCAAGTAACGAGGTACGGTCGAGCCAACGACGTTAAACAAAGGCACTTGTCGGGAGGTAACCCAACACGTTTTACTTTTACACGTTTTTTTATAGTTCTTTTAGTGTTTTTAGTTAGTTTAGGACTTGCAGTTTTAGTCACGTAGCAGTACACAGGTCAGTGCGCAAATTCAGTGTGCAGAACAGATGCGCCAGACAGGGGGTATAAAAGGCAAGGACTTAGAAAAATTCCAGCATTTACACTTTTCGACCGTTGCGCTTGAGCATGAGTCGTGGGGACACGTCTCTGTTTAAGTGTGGGGGGGGGGGGGGGGCGTTACATTTACATTTCACATTTTTTTGAGCCTTGTAGTGTAGCTTAGTTTAGTTGAAGGGAATAGTAGCAGTGGTGCGCTTGTGTGCGGGTTGCGCACACTTTTTCGACTTGTATTGCCCTATTCATCTTGCATGCGCTGCTATCAACTGTTTAGTATATCTTTTTCGATTTTTTTGCTCCTTTTAGTTGGGATATACAGGGGATGTGGAGTTGACAGAAAAGCTCTAGAGAGGCGGTTAGTCGTTTTTGCTTCGAAGGTAAGGTATATGGTTGAGAGCGCTAGTGGAGGCCGGTGCTTCGCGACCTTCGGAACAATAGAGCGCGCTCAGCCACGTAGATGCCAAAGGCGAATACCCAAAGCGTGGCGAGGTGGGAAAACAGACCACCTTTCCTCTGGAAGCCAAGCAAGGGAAGGCGGGAGCGGGTGTAAACGCGTGCGCTGACCTGCGCGAATAGATCAAGGAGGGAGAGCGGAGCGTTGTTCCATAGCTGCTATCCGAAGGCCGAGACTGCAACCGTTCTGGGAACATAGGAACCGTAGATAAAGCTGTACAAAAAGAAAAAACACCAGCAGATGATATGCGCTAGAGAAACCAGCATGCGCACAACTCCGTACCAGCGTGCGCAAGTTAAAAAGAAAATCATCAAGAAGGCTCTGAGTTCCCAGGAAGTGCGCGGAAAAATCACGCACCAGAAGAAACTTGCGCAATTAACCATATACCCGTACTCGAAGTAAAGACCGACAACCCGGAGCCTATGAAGAGCTATCTCCCAGCCATCCGAAATCATTTCCATCACAGCTGAGAGGTAACGAATTTCGGAATTGTTATATTAATACTGTTGAAGGCAGGTGCGGGCAGGCGATAGAGCAACGCAGGGTGAGCGGTTATGCAGATCGCGCCTGAGTGCAAGATTGTGCGCTAGACTCCAGAGAGGTAATTGTATCCGTGCTTGAGTACTTGTTCTGGACGAATAAGGGCAAGTGTGGGGGGTTTGATAGAGCCTATTTATACGCACTATTTAGATCCTAACACTGTGCTTGTTTGCATTATTTTGTGTACAAGATTACTAGTTTCCGGTGTTTTTGCATTCCAGGACAAAACAAGGGCCTAAGTCGGATACACGCTAATAGGCGCGTTTAAGGGGCGCAACACACAGCCTGCGGAGCTAGCAGATTCAGACTGCGATGCGCAAACCAACTGCGCGAACCAACGTGCGCAGTGAGCCATGCGCAGGGTAGCGGTATTTCCAAATCTTGAACACCATATCCCTACAAAATCTCCTAGGATTTGGAAGTTGCAAAGATTGTCCTCGGGCCTCACAAGCAGTATATAAAGAGAAGAAGGCTAGGGTTTGAGAGACACACACAACAACGCACGAGAGAGAGCCAGAACTGAAAAACACACGAGCTGCTGCGAGGACCTGCGCCAACCGACTGCGCGAATCGAGACACAGCAACCTGCACGCACCTGCTTGTTACTGTTTCCTTGGACACTTTAGCTTTTATTTACTATTTCTGTGATGTTTACCACTAGCATGTCTAGCTAAACACTTTGTATCGGTTGGGCATGATTCTATGACTATTTTCTTTGAGACTTGTGCTTAGTGCATAGTTTGTTTACTTGTATTAATTCTGTGCACACGGTTGACAGCTAATTGTATGAGTAGGGGAAGCCTTGAACCGCAATCTTACTCTTACTACTTGTTGTTGTATGTTAAACTAGTTGGTAGCTTGACGGTGACAACTAGGAGTAACGCGCTAGGATAATCAGTTGCTACTGTGACAGGATTCGTAGCTGCTTAGACTAGTTTCAAGAATTGATAGCTCATGGACTTTGATCGGAACATGCGCACATGTTAGGAAGCCTTGATCGGACACTAACTTCAGTAAATCGAACTATAGACATTTAGAGTCGATGATAAGGAATACATTCATAGAGGATTGTCTTTATCGATACTTTTCATAGTCATAGTACTTAATCTCTACTGCCTGCGCACGTCTAGTGCAAAATCTGTTTTCACTACTGTTCATTGGCGCACCTACGCAACCCAATCACTCACAACCCAATTCTCGTAAGTTGTAGGTTACTAGCTGAACGAGTCTGCTTGCTCCTTGTGGGATCGACGCGCGATCACTAGGTGATCAGCCGCGGACAGGCATTGTCGTGGGCTGAGGAGCAGTGATATAGGCTACCCGATATTTACAGAGTGTGTCA
This sequence comes from Umbilicus rupestris, assembly GCA_963678935.1. Lineage (NCBI taxonomy): Eukaryota > Viridiplantae > Streptophyta > Magnoliopsida > Saxifragales > Crassulaceae > Umbilicus > Umbilicus rupestris. Next base: position 7,127,038 of record OY787605.1, read on the forward strand.
TTGATTTAGATGGAGCTAAGGTTGAGTTTGAAGAACTCATAGGGTTCGATTACTTGGCGGGAGAGCTTGAAGTATCGTGGACTGAAGATATAGCAACTCTGGTGAAGAATGTGCTTAACCATTCCCTGAGCTATACATTGTAATAGAATAAGCTGAGTTTGAGAGGTAGAACTGTAGCTATTTATTACTGAGAGTGTGTAGAGTACACAAAGAGAGTCTGTGAGATCAGACTGTTGGCTAGTCTAGGAGATTAGACTGAGCTTTAGATTTCAGCTAGGTGAGAGTCCTTTTACATCGAGCTTGATAGTGGAATCTTGAGGATCGAAGCATCCTCCCCAGACGTAGGCAAGTTGCCAAACTAGGGGAACAAACACACTGTGTCTTTCTTAGTCTTCAGTAGAGTAGTTCCGCAGAAAGATACGGATAGTGCTTAAGCAGAAACTATATCCCAGCATCAGCAACAATTACAATTTCAGAAACATATGATGAATATGCATGAGAATCAAACATGTTATCAAAGATCATGAATGAAAAACTTAAATCACGAGATGCGATATGCCCATGTCATGCTAGTAGAGTTTGTGGCTTGATTTCTTTAAGATCATAGGCATGCTTCTAGTGTTAAGAGTGCACTAAATAGGTAATCGATAAAATGGTCATGACATGAAGAGTTTTAACTAAGCAAAACATCATCAATCAGTCAAACCAAAACTTAAGGAAATCATGGTAGAATCCTAACTAGCTCATGAAGTAAAGAGAACAAAGTCAAGTAGTCATGACATGTGAGCATATGCAAGTGATCCTAACTCATGCAAGGCTAAAAAGAAAAGAAAACTAAGTATAGACACAAAACTATATGCTATGAACTAATAAAACTATATGCAAGTGACAAGGTACGAGCTACTCCACACTTAAAAATATGCATTAGTCCCTAAGCATTCAATAAAGGGCAAGCAGAGATAGGGAAGTGAGTGTTTCCCTCAAAGTATCAAAGCTTCTGCTCGTATGTATACATCACCTGTAAATACAAAAGGTGGGAAAATAGACCAATCAACAGAAATGTACATAAGAAAGAAGGTTGCCTAATTTAACGTCTCGGCAAGATGGCGACTGTCTTCATGGAGTGTAGAAATGGTACACTGGGTTGCTTCCTCCAAGGTAGTCTGTCACCAACGAGGGCTTGATGTCAACAGTGTTGCCCTCTGCGGCGGGGTACTGATTGTCTAATTGCAAGTCAAATTTAGCTAGCTCAACATACACACATAGCATGCACCCTTGAGGGGGCCTCTCTCGTGCAGGCTCGAAGACTTCTCTTTGGCATGCCATCAGGTCCCGTGTTTAATTTCCTACTGAGCTGGTGGTTCAATCGACTCTTGTCAAGCTAGAAAGGGTCTTCTCTGTTTTAGGGTCAAGGGAAGGTTTCTACGAGAAGAGAATCAAAAACCGAGCTCAAATAGGGAATTCAAATAAATAGTGGATAGGCTCAGTTCATGTAAATTAATGGCATATAAAGAATTAAATCCCTGAAAATGGCACCATTTTAATCCAAAGTATTTTTAACATGTATAGCAATCAAGATGGTATTATTGAGTGTACGCTGCAGTCAAATAATATTTGTAAACCTAAGTAACTATCGAGGATTGTCCCAAGGTTTGGATGTTACGCACATTGGTTATAAATATACAATTCCTAATCTATCCTAACTGGCTAAGATCTTATGGGTGCTAAAGCAATTTGGAGTCAACAAATGGACAAGGATAAACGGCTCAACTCAGCCAGAAGAGAATGCACAACCTATCATGCAAACAAAACACCAAATACATGAGAAAGTAGTTCTACCAACTTAGATTACTAAAACCAAATAATAGCTACTAGGTACTAAAACAGAATGTACAATCTCAATGTATAAAGAAATTTTAAGGTGGTTCAGCGGATGATGACGGATAGGAAACAACAAGAGCATCAAACTAAGGATGAACTAGTCCTTTTACATAAGAACTCCCTTATGAACGTCGAATCTTTACTCTGTATGATTCTAGTGACTCCTTGCTTGAGGCTCCAGCTTCTCTACTCTTCTCTGGACTCTATGTAATGGATTCGAGGTGCCAAAATCGAATAAATAATGTTGATTTGGAGCTGCCTACATATATTTGAAGTGAGGCGTTGCCTGAACTTAGAGCGAGGTGTCACCTAGATAAATGAGGCATCACCTAAAAGCTTTCAAATCTGTTGAGGTGTTGCTTGGTAAAGCGAGGCTTCGCTCGACAATATTGTAACAGAATGAGGCATTGCCTGGCCATAGGTGAGGCGTCACCTGGAGCTTTTCAAAACAATGATGCGTCACCAGGTTGAGCAAGGCAATGCTTGAAATGTCCTCAGCAATATGAGGCATCACCTGGTAAATGGTGAGGCGACGCCTGGGATTCTACAAGCTCATTTTTTGCTCCTTTTTGCCCATTTTATCCTTGTTTGCAAATTTTGGTCCTCAAGTCGTGCTTGAAGTGCAAATGTCCTAAAAAAGCAAGCACAAAGGCATCAAACTAACAAATGTCATTCGGCAACGAATCGAAATCAATAAGGAATTAAATCTAGAATGTGTAACAAAATACACTCTGAAATTTCACAGTGTCTCAATCCGGCAGATTTGTGAACAAGCAGTTGCTGCAGCACACTCTTGTTCACTAGAATTAATCTCAGCAAGCAACAAACAATGCACAAGTTTGTTCACCCAGTTCGGCCAATCTGCCTACGTCTGGGGAGGACTATTCTCCAGTCCTCAATCCACTCAACCAAAGGTTCCAAGTACACTAGGTTATAACGCACGCAACCTATGCTACTCAACCTCTTGTTGACTACTCAGCACAATCAGAACAAGCTCTGATTTGTGCCAGCACACCCTCTACAATATGTCAGTCTAGAATAGCTACAATCCTCTCAAAGAACTCAGCCTATTCTATCCTACACTACTCAGCAGGGTTGCTGCAGCAACAGCTGTAACACACAGCTGAAGCACACTGTCCGCGTCGCTCCAAGGCCTTCTGCCGAGCCGATCGAACCACTCCAAGAGCGCTGCACACTCTGAGTAACTCCCCCTCACTCAGTGACCACCTGTCACTAGTGAGTTCTTCCGCACGAACCTCGACCGAGCCTTCCACCCGTCAGTTCTCCCGCGGCTGCCTCTTGATCAACCAACAAGCTCACCAGCTCTGAATTGGCTTCCAGATCAATGCACGAATCAGTCTTTGCAAGACCTGATTCTCTTCTGCAATGCCCGTGTGTGTTTGATCGAAGAACAACGTCCGTAGCACCCAGAAAATCCACTCTCTGAAATCTGTGTCTACTCTCGTGTATCACTCAGCTTCGATCAACCTCTTCAGCCCTCAAACCTTCTGGTTAAATACCCACACCACTTTAAGCAATTTCCAGGTTTAGGCAATTGACCCACAAGATCAATTATCTCCTAAAATCTAGGAGATTAGATTTGATTAATATCTTCAATGCAAAACTCCTTCTCTGACTAGCAAACCTTGCTGGAAAATGCTTAGCAGCATTTTAGAAAACCTTCTAAGAACAAGAACACAACTGCCATACCTCCAGAACGAACTCAGCACAAAGCTGCTACTCGGACAGTTGAACTAGCACTTGAACCAGCACCTGCTGCAGCATCCTCTGCTGCATCTGCTGCTAGTTTACTTCTGCTGGTCTGCTTGAATGTTTGAGCTGCAGCAGCTCCTTGTTCACATAAGCTGGTTTTGTCAAACACTGCCATACTTGCATCATCAATCTCCCCCTTGGCATTTTGACAAAACCTCTTCTTAGACTCCACTTCTCAGCCTGAGCTTTCTCCTCCCCCTTTTTGGAATAAATGACTAGGGGGTTTGTTGGTTGGAAGGACTTATGGGGGCAACACACAGAGCCCTAGAGAGGCTCTCAGATCTTCAAACCGGGCTGCATCCAGAGCTTTGGTGAAGATATCAGCAAGCTGTTTGGCGGACACAACATGTTGGAGCGAGATAACTTTCTTTTCAACAAGATCATGAATGAAGTGATGACGGATGTCAATGTGCTTAGTTCTGCTGTGCTGAACCGGGCTCTTGGATATGCTGATGGCACTCATATTGTCGCATTAGAGAGTCATTTCATCTTGAGCAATCCCATACTCACTCAGCATTTGCTTCATCCACAACATTTGTGCACAACAGCTCCCAGCAGCAATGTACTCAGCCTCGGCAGTGGATAGAGAAATGCTATTCTGTTTTCTGCTGAACCAAGAGACCAGGTTATTCCCCAAGAAGAAACATCCACCCGAAGTGCTCTTTCTGTCCTCTGAGCACCCTGCCCAGTCTGCATCACTGTATCCGACCAGTTTAGCCTTTGTGTCTTTAGTGTACCACAAGCCATAGCCCACCGTCCCGCCGACATACCGAATGATACGCTTAACCAACTGCATATGACTGTCTCTGGGACAGGCCTGAAATCTGGCGCAGACTCCTACTGCATAGGAAATGTCAGGGCGGCTGGCAGTCAGATAAAGCAAGCTCCCAATCATGCTTCTGTAGACAGTCTGACTCACTTCCAAACCGTGCTCGTCTTTGATGGCTTTCACATGAGTGGCAGCAGGAGTACGCTTGTGACTTGCTGAGTCGAGCTGGAATTTCTTCACAAGAGACTTGCTGTATTTACTTTGAGCAATAAAGATCCCATCCATTTTCTGAGTAATCTCCAAACCAAGAAAATATGAAAGTTCTCCCACCATGCTCATTTGAAATTCTTGCTGCATGTGTTTCACAAACTGCTTCACCAGGTGCTGGGACTTGGATCCAAAGACAATATCATCCACATATATTTGAGCAATAATCACATCAGACTGAGTTCTTTTGATAAACAAGGTTTTGTCAGCTCCCCCTCGGTTGTAGCCATGTTTTTCCAAGAAAACTGTCAACCGCTCATACCATGCCCGAGGAGCTTGTTTTAGTCCATATAAAGCTTTCTTCAACTTGTACACCTGTTCTGGATGATAAGGATCTTCAAAGCCTTTTGGTTGAGAGACATAAACTTCTTCAGTGAGATCTCCGTTCAAGAACGCACTCTTAACATCCATTTGATATAACTTGAACCCCAGGCAACAAGACATTGCAAGCAGCAGTCTGATAGCCTCCAGGCGAGCTACTGGAGCAAATGTTTCATCAAAGTCTAGACCCTCAATCTGAGAATATCCCTGGGCAACCAGTCTGGCTTTATTTTGTGTAATGTTGCCCTTTTCATCAGTTTTGTTTTTGAACACCCATTTTGTGCCTATAATATTCACCCCTATTGGTCTGTCTACCAGATCCCAAACTTCGTGTCTTTCAAACTCTGCCAATTCCTCCTGCATAGCCATAACCCAGAATTCATCACTCATGGCCTCCTTGAAATTCTTTGGTTCAATGCTGGACATGAAACATGTATTGAGGTAGGCATGACTTCTGGTTCTTCTTCTGTCTGAGGGATCCCCAATCACATTAGTCAAGGGATGATCCTTCTGAATCTTCCTTGGGGGCTGCCTTGAAGGTGGATCGGGAGCCTCAGTGTGAAAATCGTCAGACAGGCTTTCTGATTGGTCATCTGGAATTTCTGCTTCAGTACTTGCTGTAGCATCTGCTGAGGCAGCGGCTTGTTCACTTCGGGACTGTCTATCAGGCATTTCTTCAGGATCGGAGTCTTCTTCATCAGTGTCAGAATCAGAGATAGATGCTTCATCTGTATCGTTTACAACCACATTTATGGACTCCATGACAGTCTTTGTTCGCTGGTTGAAAACACGATATGCCCTGCTGTTTGTTGAGTAACCCAAGAACATTCCAGGATCACTCTTCGGATCAAGTTTCTTTCTATACTCCCGGTCTCTCAGAATGAAGCAGTCACTTCCAAAGATATGGAAGTACTTAACCATGGGTTTTTTCTGATTCCAGAGCTCATAGCAGGTCTGCTTGGTTCCCCTCCGCAAGGTGACTCTATTGATGATGTAGCATGCAGTATTCATGGCCTCTGCCCAGAATTTCAGAGGAATCCTCTTAGCATGGATCATCACTCTGGCCATTTCTTGTATTGTTCGATTCTTCCGCTCCACCACACCATTTTGCTGAGGCGTAATGGGAGAGGAGTACTGATGTGTTATACCCCTTTGCTTACAGAATTCATCCATGTCTTTGTTTTCAAATTCTCTGCCATGATCACTGCGAATGCTGCTGATTCTGAGATTCTTCTCTTGCTCTAGCCGAGACACCAGAGACACAATGATACTCACAGTATCTGATTTTTCTCTGATAAAATCGATCCAAGTGAATCTAGAGTAGTCATCAACACAGACAAATGCATACCTCTTCTTGCCTAGGCTCTCGACCTCCATTGGTCCCATTAGATCCATGTGAATCAGCTGAAGAGGCCTGGTGGTACCAATATCTTTGACTCGAGGATGTGAGGCCTTCTTCTGTTTTCCAATCTGACAGTCTCCACAGATGGAGTCTGTCTCTCCTTTCAGCAATGGAATTCCTCTGACCAGCCCTTCTGTGGCAATTCTCTTAAGGGTTCTCAGGTTAACATGTCCCATCCTTTTGTGCCATAAGGTCATTTCCTCGGCCTTTGTCAGCATACATTTCTGAATCCGTGAGTTTGAACTCACATTGAGAAGGTAACAATTGCTCTTGGATCTGGCTCCTTCCATTATGCACTTTCCAGATTTGTCAAGAACTTGACATGAGTCTTTTGTAAACTTGACTTGTTTGGTCCCATCACACAGCTGGCTGATGCTGATGAGATTAGCCTTTAATCCTTCCACCAAAAGCACATTGCTCAACCTTGGCATTCCTTCCACAGCCAAAGTTCCTCTTCCCAGAACTCTTCCTTTCAGACCATTACCAAACTTCACACGTTGTTCCAGACAGGGAGTAATGTTCTTCAGAAAGGATCTTTCTCCTGTCATATGACCTGAACAGCCACTATCAAAGTACCAGCTGATCTTGTCCGAGGGGCTAGCTGTGCTCACAAGAGCGAGAAGCTGAGTCTGCGCATGTTTCTGCCTGACAGATTTCCTGGGTGATGTTGTTCTGGCACGAGCTGAGAAACAGTTTCTTCGAATATGCCCTTTGCCACCACAGCTGTAGCATTTTTTAAACTTCGAAGCTCTCTTGTAACTGTGATGTAGAGGTTGCTGAAGCAGGTCCTGGTTCAATCTTTTGAGTGTTTTTGTGACTCTTCTAGCAGACTTGTATCTGGCCATATTGCATTCATCTTCACTCAGCTCTTTCTCATCTTCACTTCCACTGGCAGAGAGAGCATTCTTTTTCATCCGTTTGCTGGTGCAGTTGATTTGTCGATGACCGTAGCCTGCGCAATTCCAGCATTGGACTCCTTTCTTCACTTCTTTCTTTCCGTCTTCACTCTGAGCCGGTTCCTTTCCTTTCCTTTGATTTTCTCCAGCTCTTCTGAACTTTCGTGAGGATGAGCTTTGTCTAGTTCTTGAGTCCATGTTTTTCAGAAGTTTTCCTAGGTTCTTGACAATCATACTCAGCTGCTCCTCTGAACCTGTCTGCTTGATTTCTGCTTCAGCTTTCAATCCAATGTTCTTATCCTTAGGAGTGATGTCTCCTTTAACCAGCTTCATCTCAAATTGTTTGAGAGACCCCATCAGCTCTTCCAACCTCATGAATCTGACATTTTGTGCTTTTTCAATGGCTGTCACTTTCATGTCGAATTTTGTGGGCAATGATCTGAGAACCTTTCGGATAAGCTTTTCTTCAGGGATGGGCTCTCCAAGAGCATGAGCTTCATTTGCAAGATCACAGAGTTTAGCATTAAACTCAGTGATTGTTTCTTCATCCAGCATCCTCAGATTCTCAAATTGTGTGGCAATAATCTGGAGTCTTGATAGCTTCACTCTATCAGTTCCTTCATGGGAAGTTTGCAGAATCTCCCATGCTTGCTTGGCCAAATCACAGTTTGATATCAACCTGAAATTGTTGGCATCAACTGCAGCAAAAATTGCATTCAAAGCCTTTGAATTACCAGTTGCTGCAGCACCTTCTTCAACAGTCCACTACTCTTCAGGTTTTATTCTTGTCACTCCTTGCTCATCTATGGTGATTGGGGGAGACCACTGAATCACAACAGCTCTCCATGTCTTCTCGTCAATGGCCCTGAGAAAGGCCTTCATCCTAGCTTTCCAATAACCATAATTGCTCTCTTCCAATAGTGGAGGTCTACTTGTGCTCTGTCCTTCCTTCATTGTCTTGGCATCTTCAGAGACACTGTAGGATCTTTTAACTCTGTGTGTCGAGTTCCGGCTCTGATACCAATTGAAATTTCACAGTGTCTCAATCCGGCAGATTTGTGAACAAGCAGTTGCTGCAGCACACTCTTGTTCACTAGAATTAATCTCAGCAAGCAACAAACAATGCACAAGTTTATTCACCCAGTTCGGCCAATCTGCCTACGTCTGGGGAGGACTATTCTCCAGTCCTCAATCCACTCAACCAAAGGTTCCAAATACACTAGGTTACAACGCACGCAACCTATGCTACTCAACCTCTTGTTGACTACTCAGCACAATCAGAACAAGCTCTGATTTGTGCCAGCACACCCTCTACAATATGTCAGTCTAGAATAGCTACAATCCTCTCAAAGAACTCAGCCTATTCTATCCTACACTACTCAGCAGGGTTGCTGCAGCAACAGCTGTAACACACAGCTGAAGCACACTGTCCGCGTCACTCCAAGGCCTTCTGCCGAGCCGATCGAACCACTCCAAGAGCGCTGCACACTCTGAGTAACTCCCCCTCACTCAGTGACCACCTGTCACTAGTGAGTTCTTCCGCACGAACCTCGACCGAGCCTTCCACCCGTCAGTTCTCCCGCGGCTGCCTCTTGATCAACCAACAAGCTCACCAGCTCTGAATTGGCTTCCAGATCAATGCACGAATCAGTCTTTGCAAGACCTGATTCTCTTCTGCAATGCACACCACAGCTCTGCGCTCAACGCTCTGCCCGTGTGTGTTTGATCGAAGAACAACGTCCGTAGCACCCAGAAAATCCACTCTCTGAAATCTGTGTCTACTCTCGTGTATCACTCAGCTTCGATCAACCTCTTCAACCCTCAAACCTTCTGGTTAAATACCCACACCACTTTAAGCAATTTCCAGGTTTAGGCAATTGACCCACAAGATCAATTATCTCCTAAAATCTAGGAGATTAGATTTGATTAATATCTTCAATGCAAAACTCCTTCTCTGACTAGCAAACCTTGCTGGAAAATGCTCAGCAGCATTTTAGAAAACCTTCTAAGAACAAGAACACAACTGCCATACCTCCAGAACGAACTCAGCACAAAGCTGCTACTCGGACAGTTGAACCAGCACTTGAACCAGCACCTGCTGCAGCATCCTCTGCTGCATCTGCTGCTGGTTTACTTCTGCTGGTCTGCTTGAATGTTTGAGCTGCAGCAGCTCCTTGTTCACATAAGCTGGTTTTGTCAAACACTGCCATACTTGCATCATCACACTCATCAATAAGATATTAACAGGTCACTCTGCCGAGTGGAGCTACTTTCGTTCTTCGCAAAATGAAATGCTTGCCACTCTGTAGATAAAAAAGATGATAAATATTAGCAACACTAACTGCATGAAACGTGTAACAACAATCAAAAATAAGAATATTTATTCAATGCAAGACCTATTGTCAATCTTTGAACCCCATTTGTTAAGGTTTAGAGCTCAATTGAAAACTCTTAATTCCCATTCCTCCACTCTATTTTGCACAACAAACATACTTCCAAGCAGTTAATTTTACTTGATTAGGTTCCACATCATAAATAATTTCTACACAAGCCCGTTTCAAGACTCCCCTAGGAATTAATATCATCCTCCAATAATAAGAGCATATGTTAATAACGATGTGCTTTATCAAAACAAACCTCCTCGCATAAAATAAATACTGAGACGATCATGTGTTAATTTTTCTTATGATTTTCTCCATAATAGGGTCAAAATTATCTTCTTCTTTTTTAAAGCAAGTTTCACCAAGGGGATTTCCAAGTACATAAAAATAAGAGAACTTATTTTGAATTCAACGGTTGAGGTTGCTGATGATCAAAGGTTGCTAATCAGAGGAAATTTTCTAAACGTATTTAGGAAATAGCTGCTGCAACAGAATTGGCAATCACCTTTAGAAGATCTTGGAGAAGATCTTAAAAAATCTAGAGAGTTTCCCAAAAGGTTTTAGGAAATAGTTGTTGCAACAAAATTGCCAACAAACTTATGGAAGAGATCCTGAGTGCTAATGAGGATCAAAGATATGGTTCCTAAAATTGGTTTTAGGAAAGAAGTTGTTGCAACCAAATCTCAACATCTTACTAAGATCTTGGAATAGATCGGGATTTTTAAAGGAGATTTAGAAAGCGTTCTAAATCGGATAAATTCTAGTGAGGCTAGGATTTCCATAATCCTTCGAGGGCTGCAAGTATATAAGGGCCCGTCGCACACACAAAGAGGTGACGCACACACACACAAGAATATACAAGCTTACAGTGAAGAGCGAGTGTGCTATTCCGAGAAGTTGAGCGAGATCACGACTGTATGAGTCTGATCAATGCTTGATCAATGAGTTCAACTGGAACGGAGTCTCGTTAAAGTTCAAGTACATATTCCCCTTGAAGAATCGTCATGTGTGAGCTGGTCATGGACAATCAAAGAGCATAGCAACATATCATAACACTTTGTCATAAGATAGGTTAAGTCTGTGAGATCAAAACTATTGCATTATGTTACTAACTCGTGTTGAATAGTTGCCAGTGTGTGCTAGTCGGTCTGATCAGACTGAGCGAAGATTCTAACTAGGTTAGAAGTAGATATTGTTCTAGCATAGGCTGAAAACTGGAAACTTTGTACTTTAACCAGTAATAGTGGAATCTTGAGGACTGAAGAGTAGTCCCCCCCCCCACCATAGCTAGGCACTGGCCGAACTGGGTGATCAATTATTTGTGTGATTTTAGTCTTTGTCTTAGCTGCTTAATTCTGTAGTTGTTATAGTAGGTTGTTATAGCAACCTGATTGATCTAGACACCAGTAGCGCGTAAATTTCATGTTGGAAAGATAACTCAAAGGTTTTCAGCTTTACAATTTCATCAAGATCAAATTCAAAGGTTTTAAGTGTCAAATAAGTAACTAAAATCAAAACTATCGCGAAGAGTTAACAGCTGACCATTTTGATAACCCAAAACTCCAATTTACCAGCCAAATAACCTAGAGGCAAAATTTGGCCAGTTCTCTAAGCCAACCCATTTTTTGACTAACTGACATAACATACAAAGCCAAACACCCTTTGTACAAAACAGCCCAGACGATAAATTTCCTAATTCATTTAGGATTCAAGCCCAAATTTTCTACAAATAGAAGATCCGAAAGCAACATTCTCAACTAAAACAAGATCCAACCTAATTTTAGAAGAGAAAAGAGAACACGAGGCTATAAGAGATTAAAGATCGAGCAATCGTTTTGTTGCAGGATCTTACGGATCCCATGTTGTAATAACTCTTTTTATACATGAAATACGATTTTTATTTTAAGTCATGTGAGTACACAGTCCTACATGCTTAGTGTTATGTTCTGTGAGCATTTATCATAAGAATACTTAGGTTAAAAATCAATATCACCATAATTGAGGTAATTAGCTAGAATTATGCAGGATTGATAATAATTATATTAGTTACGCTCGTAGTACATAATTGAGTTGGTGAGTTAACTTTATTTGTTTAAATATATTCTTAATATGTTCCTAGAATTACTAGTAGTACCAATGCTGGTTGCATATTAATGATTATGAATAGTTGAGTGTATACCTCGCTGAAGAGACTCGTAGTACAAGATGTGATGGGAAAGGTAATAATCCAGGCGTTCTACGCTTTACCTTGTATTTTTCAGATTTTTGTTTATTTTGATTTCTGGATTTCGCACAATGATATGCGAGTAGTGACCCGTTCTAGGGTCCTACAAACAATCTATTGTACTCTACTCAATGTTATAATGTGAATATACATGTTTGTGATGTCAATTTTAAGACTTGATTCAATATGATTATATGTCTTAGTTTATGCATATAATATATTTGATGAAATGTCTCAATGCATGAACACATAAGTTTTATAATGAGGTTGAAAACTCGCGCACTCTTCTCTTGTATCAAAATCTTGTTAATGACAAAGTGCTATTTAATTTTTTGCTCTGGTTGAGAAACATTTAAAATCACCACACATTACTCATGCACGCTTCTCTTGTATCAAAATTTTTTCAATACATTAGGTACATTGTATGCATAAACAAAAGCAATACCCGCCTTTATGTTGAGCAAAGTAGTATCAATAACCACAACTCGATTATCTGCTAATAATATTTTCACATTAATCACCTCGTCGAGGAGTCTACTTCTTCCATTCTAAATGAGTTCCAAACAACTACATTGTCCCGCAATACACTTAGCCCATCATAAAACCTTAATTTATATTCTAGCACATCAAAAAATTGAATTTAAATGACTTGCCTCACTTTGCTTGGAGGCACTCACATTCCAGCTCCCTAGGTTCACCATTAATCAGATTTGCGTCTAGCTATTTCCCCTTAGAGCGACAGACCAGCTTCTCCAAGTTTGTGTTCATCTCTGGCTCTACCTCTTTAGCTTTGGATCTCTTCTCCCTATGTAATTTTCTCCCGACTTTAACAAAGGGTACATCTGATTCTACCAGACTTTCTCCCTTATGCTTGTGATACGTGCGGGAAATATTATAAATTAGATAGTTAGTATCTTAATAGTGATTGAATAACAATTGAGATGAATTTTACTGTAATAAGATTATAAAGGTAAGATGGGAGGAAAGTGGGAAGAAATCAATCAATCAATTAAATATGTATTCTCTCTCCCAGATTCTTCCCCTTCTCCTAAACCTAAATCCCCTTCTCCTCTTCTCATCATCAATCTTCTTCTCATCTACTTCTCCTCAAACCTGTTACAAACATCTTGATTTGTATCATTGGTGCTTCTCATCGAGAGAGTGAACATCCTTGACGAGCTATTATAGTCCGTTTTACCATTCTTATTTGCAATCGGAGATGGAGATTCCAATTTTTTCAGGTCATGATGTTCATGGTTGGTTGAATAAGGTGGAAGCTTATTTCGATCGACACCATGTGAATCCGGAACTTAGACTGGCTAATATGTATCGATATTTAACATGGGAAGCTCTCCAATGGTTCAATGAGTGGCATCGAAACTTATATTGGAGTGGGCGGGATATAACTTGGGAGAAATTTGTGGCTGACCTGCGATGTTTCAATCCTCCAGGAACCCTAAATCATGGATAAGAAAAAGAGGACACCTTCTCGAAGATGTTGGGGGAAGTTAAACAACTTTTATCTGCTATGAAGATGCAACACTCAGTTTACATGGCCCATCGCTCGAAGTTGAAACCTCAAGTAAGTTCTATCCATTGTTCTGATGTCGATCTAGAGCCACAACTATGCATTTCTGATGGTATTGATGAGTGGGTAGTTGAAGAAGAAAAGGAAACCAAATATGCTGATGTTGAATTCTCTGAAAACACAATAGAGATGGTGGAAGGACGTATTGTTAGGATCGTGCTAACAATTACGAATCGCAAAAACGAAATAATCAACGATAAAAAAAGCAGAAACGAAGAAATTGACACACGAGATTTATAGTGGTTCCCTCCCAATGTAGGAGGTACGTGCGCTCGCCGCTTGCAGGCTCAATCCACTATAATCACGTCGCCGGAAGATCGTTACACACTCAGAATCGCCTCACGCACTCACTCTGATTTCTAATCTCTAAACTCTATGACGGCCAACACACCGTATAAAAGAAAACTAGGTTTTTTGGGGCGACGCAATACGACCCATACGATCAATACGACCCATATGACATTATCCAATCGCTACAACTTCCGTGGAGATTGAAATTCGCAGCGCCTTTTGACAGACAAATTTGTGAACAAGCAGTTGCTAAAGCACACTCTTGTTCACTCAGAAATTGTCTCAGCAAACAATGAACAAGACAGAAGTTTGTTCACCCAGTTCGGCCAACTGCCTACGTCTGGGGAGGACTATTCTCCAGTCCTCAACCCACTAAACACAAAGGTCTCCAAGTACACTCGGTTACAACTCCACACAACCTATGCTACTCAACCTTGTGTGGATCACTCGACACAATCAGAACAGGCTCTGACTTGTGTCTGCACACCCTCTACAAATGTCAATCTAGAATAGCTACTGTCTCCCCGAAACTCAGCCTATTCTAAACTACACTCAACTTTGCAGGGTTGTTGTAGCAACTGCTGTAGCACACAGCTGATGCACGATTGTCCGCGTCGCTCCAAAGCTTTCTGCTGAGCCGATCGAACGATTCCACGAGCGCTGCACACTCTGGAATACTCCCCCTCACTCAGTGACCTCCTGTCACTAGCGAGAACTGCCGCTTAGACACTTGACCGAGCCACACACCCGTCAGTTCTTTCGCGGCTTTCCTTGATCAACCAACAAGCACCACTGCTCTGAATTGGCTTCCAGATCAAGCTCAGATCAGACTACGCAAGTCCTGATCTCCTTCTCCTTCTGTCACCACAGCTCTGCGCTCACGCTCTGCTCTCGGGTGATGATCGAAGAACTCGTCCGTCGCACACCAAAATTACTCTCTCTGAATTCTGTGTATGCACTCGTATATCCCTCAGCTTCGATCACCCTCTCAGCTCTCAACCCCTTTCTCTTAAATAGCAGCACTAGCTTTAAGCAAGACCAGGATTAAGCAATGTCCCAAAAAGAACAATTATCTCCTAATTTTTAGGAGACTAGATTTGATTTTGATCTCCAACACAAATCTCCTTCTCTAGCTAGGAAACCCCACTGGAATATTCTCCACAGCACTTTAAAATATTCTTCTGGTGTTCTCCGTAAAGCTGCCAGGCCTTCTAGCCAAGCCCAGGTCGCTGCTGCTTCTCGGACAAATGTTGCAGCAACTTGAACAAGCTCCTGCTATAGCATCCCTTGCTGAAGCTGGTCCTTGTTCACTTGTGCTGTAGCTGCTCCTTGTTCACTTGTGCTGGTTTTGTCAAACACTGCCATACTACATCATCAATCTCCCCTTTGGCATTTTGACAAAACCCTAGAACACTGATGCACACTTTCATGAACCAGTAAATACTCTAAACGAAAATAGGAATTCAACAAGAGAGTAAGAGGTGGCCACACTCGGCCTTAGCACAACCACGCAGGGTCAACCAAAAAAAAATCCATCAGTTCATCAGTTGCAGCATTTTACTCTCCCCCTTTTTGTCACAGATGCTTAAGGGGCCTGCTCCTCATCCGCCGGGAACTCCAGGTCTCTGAGCAGACTTCTGATTTGGCCGCGCCTAGCATCCCTCCTTTTTGCTTCGGCTTCAAGAGTGAGCAGCTCAGATCTGAGATGGCTCACAATTCTGGCACGGAGAGCTGATTGAATCGTCGCGGCAGGGGGAAGGGATTCCTCCAGAGGAGCTGGGGCTGAAGCACCAACCAAGAGTGGATCCTCATAGGCAATGTCCACTGCATGTTTCCCTTTAAATAGTTTGTGGTCTACTGTAAAGACCTGCAGCTCCTCGGATAAACCTTCAGAAATCTCACCAAGCTCCGGATGCTGTGAGACCATCATCCCATAGATGAGGGAGGGTAGCACGATGGGCTTGCTGGAGGAAGCGCTGCTAGCATGAGTAGCCAGCTGGGGAAACATCACACATCCCATACTGATTTTCCTCCTTTTCCCAATAGAGTAGAGAAGGTTAGCAAAGGCTCTGCTAACCTTTCCCCTGTGAGAGCTGGGGATCCAGTTTCTAATGCCCAAATGATACAGCAGGGCATTTTTAGAGGTGAGTTCAGCAACACTAAGATTTGGACCACCCCAAGACAGGCAAACTCCCCCGTCAAAACCTTAGCCAGCATCTCTGGCTGGACATCCGTGGGGGCTCTGGCATTTTCATGGATCTCAAGAAACTCATCTATTTTCTCAGGGGTGATAAGAACTTTCTTACCCCGCACCCAACTCTTTCCAAACTCATCGCCTCCTTCCTCACCAAATTTCTCTTCTATGTTCACAATAAATTCCCTAACAAGAGCTATATTGAATCTGGAAGGGTAAGTCAGGGATTTGAGTAGGTTTACCTCAGTAAGAAGCTGGATAATGGCTGTTGATTTGTACTTGTCTAGGTCCAGTCTCTTTTCAGTCACAATGTGCTTCCTGTCAATAGCACTCCAGGATTGGGAGGCATTCCTATTTCTGAACCAGATATCCCCTACTATGATTGCAGTTGAGTCTGCCAATGCAGGTCCTCTCTCAGACGGTTCACCAGCAGTACCTTCTTCTTCTTCGCTGGATTCCTCTTCTTCACTGCTGGAGACAGGAATTAGGATAGGGGCTTTTCCTTTGTCTGAGGGTGGAGGAGGATGTGCTGCAGCAGGTTCTTGTTCAGGAGACTCAGCTTCTATCTCCTCCCCTTCACCTACAATGCCAGGAGACATGACAAGTTTTCTGCACCTCTCTTCAGCAAAACCTGCTACAGCATCCTCTGTAGCTTGTTCTTCTCCCGAGACTTCTTCAATCACAGCCTCTTTAGTTAACACTGCTGCACTGGAAACAGGCTCCCCGTCACGGACCAAGCGCTTCCTTTTCTGCGGAGTTCCATCTTGTGGAAAAGGATCGCTGTGCGACACAGGGAGAGGTGCGGGTTCCCACACCACCACGTCTAGACGCTGAGCAGGGGCTTCATTGCGCTACTTAGACCTCCTTTCAGACCTACCTTGTCGATCTGCTGCCAGATTCTTCTTCAAACCGCGAGTCTTCACCATTGTTGCGGGTTTGTAGAGGATTTGAGAAACGCACAGTGAGGATGATCAGCAATGATTTTGGGGAAGCGCCTTCAACTTGTCTTTGCCCTAGAAATTGATTTACCCGTTATTTTTCCTTTTCAATTTGAAGTTTCTGGATCACGTGCCACACATGTGCCTACTCCCAGCTTTAGCAACCAAAATACGTGAACAAGCTTATTCTGACCAGGTTGCTATAGCAAACTCGAGCTAGTTCTCCAGCTCATTCCGGATGACTGCTTTGTTTGGCGGATCCTTGTGAGGTTCTGATGATGATTTCTTCACCCATACCTTGGTTTGTCTAGAGTTCCTCCTCTTCCGACCCTCAAGACTCCTGTCTCTTTGTTTGTCATATTTGGGTTTCCACACCTGTATTACCTGTGGCTTTCTCCTGTCTTTAGCTTTCCAGTGCCCTGGTGCAGCGATCTTAGAGATCCTCCTCTGCGATTCTTTCCAGTAATAAGCATTTCCCGAAACTACTGGGCAAGGAGTCTTTATGCAGCATGTGTTGGCTCTGGATTTCGTTCCCCCTTTTTCAGCTGAGGAGGTTCTCTGCTGCCACTTCAGGTTGGAGGATATCTTTTGATTCCCAATACTTGTGCAAGAACTCTTTTTATTCTGAGGCTCTGGCTTTGTTTTAGAAGGATGATGTGCCAGGTGCTGCAGCATCCTCTTGTTCACGTGTCTAGTTCCATCTTTCCCTGCAGGTTTTGGAGAATCATCTGAATTATTCTTTTCATATATCATAGCATCTGAAGCTTTAATGAAAACTGTTCCTCTAAAGCTTTCTTCACCAGTATATCCAAGTCCCGTTCTCCCTTTTCCAAGTCTTTGATAAGACAAAATTTCATCGAAGATATTTTTTTGAGAATCAGCTGCCTTGGCTGTTGTTGGTGAGAAACCAATGTCAGTGACTTGGCTCCCTGTGTCTTCCCTTTTCAGAATGGTAACTTGACTGTTGGATGAGGAGAGAAATTTCCTTCGTTCTTCTTCCAGAAGCTTAACTCTGTCAGTCAATGCTTGATTCGTCTGAAGGGCTGCCTCACACTGTTTGAGAATCTTCCCCAGATAGTCAATAAGGCTGCCAGCTGAGTCCTCTTCATCTTCACTTTCGGATACTTCAATCCCATAGTGAAATTCATCCTTCTTTAGCTCTTTGAGGTTGAAATCTGACACACTGGTTAGCACAACACAGTTTTCTTCATCACTTTCCTCAGAGTCACTCAATTTTGCTGTCAAGGACTTGCTGTTCTATTTCTCTGAGTTTTTGAGGGGTTTGCTCGGACAGTCAGCCTCAATATGTCCATACCCTTCACAGTTCCAGCATTGGACTCCCTTTTTCATTTCTTTCTTCTCATCTTCATTCTGAGCAGGTTCCTTCCCTTTCCTTTTATTTTCACCACCCCTTCTGAATTGTTTTCGCGAGGATGAGCTTTTCCCAGTTCTTGAGTCCATGTTCTTTAGGAGCTTTCCAAGGTTCTTGACTAGCATACTCAGCTGATCATCTGGAACTGGCTTCTTAGCTTCTGTTTCAGCCTTCAGTCCAATATTCTTGTCCTTAGGAGTGAGATCTTCTTTAACCAGTTTCATCTCAAATTGTTTGAGGGACCCCATCAACTCTTCCAGCCTCATGAATATGACATTTTGAGCTTCTTCAATGGCCGTCACTTTCATGTCAAATCTTGTGGGCAGCGATCTGAGTACCTTCCTGATCAGCTTCTCTTCAGGGATAGGTTCACCAAGAGCATGGGCTTCATTTGCAAGATCACAGAGTTTAGCATTAAACTCAGTGACAGTCTCCTCTTCCAGCATTCTCAGATTCTCAAACTGTGTGGCAATGATCTGTAATCTTGACAGCTTTACTCTATCAGTTCCTTCATGTGCAGTTTGCAGAATTTCCCAAGCTTGTTTGGCCATGTCACAATTTGATATCAGCCTGAAATTGTTAGCATCAACTGCAGCAAAAATCGCATTCAGGGCCTTTGAATTACCAGTAGCTGTAGCTCCCTCTTCAGTAGTCCATTGTTCCTCAGGCTTTATCCGTGTGACTCCCTGTTCATCCATGGTGATTGGGGGAGACCACTGGAGACCACTGAACCATGATAGCTCTCCAGGTCTTCTCATCAGTGGCCTTGAGAAAGGCTTTCATCCTAGCCTTCCAATATCCATAGTTGCTTTCTTCCAACAATGGTGGTCTGCATGTGCTCTGTCCTTCCTTCATTGTCGTGGCTTCTTCAGAGACACTGTAGGATCTTTTACTCTGTGTGTTGAGCTCACGCTCTGATACCAATTGAAATTCGCAGCGCTTTCTTAACAGACAGATTTGTGAACAAGCAGTTGCTGCAGCACACTCTTGTTCACTCGGAAATTGTCTCAGCAAACAATGAACAAGACAGAAGTTTGTTCACCTAGTTCGGCCAACTGCCTACGTCTGGGGAGGACTATTCTCCAGTCCTCAATCCACTAAACACAAAGGTCTCCAAGTACACTCGGTTACAACTCCACGCAACCTATGCTACTCAACTTTGTGTGGATCACTCGACACAATCAGAACAAGCTCTGACTTGTGTCTGCACACCCTCTACAAATGTCAATCTAGAATAGCTACTATCTCCCCGAAACTCATCATATTCTAAACTACACTCAACTTTGCAGGGTTGCTGTAGCAACTATTGTAGCACACAGCTGATGCACGATTGTCCGCGTCGCTCCAAAGCCTTCTACCGAGCCGATCGAACGATTCCATGAGCGCTGCACACTCTGGAATACTCCCCCTTACTCAGTGACCTCCTGTCACTAGCGAGAACTGCCGCTTAGACACTTGACCGAGCCACACAACCGTCAGTTCTTCCGCGGCTTTCCTTGATCAACCAACAAGCACCACTGCTCTGAATTGGCTTCAAGATCAAGCTCAGATCAGACTACGCAAGTCCTGATCTCCTTCTCCTTCTGTCACCACAGCTCTGCACTCACGCTCTGCTCTCGGGTGATGATCGAAGAACTCGTCCGTCGCACACCAAAATTTCTCTCTCTGAATTCTGTGTATGCACTCGTATAGCCCTCAGCTTCGATTAACCTCTCTGCTCTGAACTCCTCTCTCTTAAATAGCAGCACCAGCTTTAAGCAAGACCAGAATTTAGCAATGTCCCAAAAAGAACAATTATCTCCTAATTTTTAGGAGATTAGATTTGATTTTGATCTCCAACACAAATCTCCTTCTCTAGCTAGGAAACCCCACTGGAATATTCCCCACAGCACTTTAAAATATTCTTCTGGTGTTCTCCGTAGAGCTGCCAGGCCTTCTAGCCAAGCCCAGGTCGCTGCTGCTTCTCGGACAGATGTTGCAGCAACTTGAACAAGCTCCTGCGATAGCATCCCCTGCTGAAGCTACTCCTTGTTCACTTGTGCTGTAGCTGCTCCTTGTTCACTTGTGATGTAACTGCTCCTTGTTCACTTGTGCTGGTTTTGTCAAACACTGTCATACTACATCATCAGAGATAATGCAATCTCGTACTGGTCGTATTGCCCGTATCAGTACGGGAGATACTACCCATACGACCAGTACGACCGTCGCTGTCACCTCTGAAAAAGTGCAAATTTTCCACAGGGGGCGCTGCCCCCTCCGACCCCCGGAGTGGGGTTTACCACCCCCTACACCGCCCGTCGACCTGTGCACAGGTCGATCAGCATCCAGCTCTGCGTAGGGTCTCAGAAGTGCGTCTGTGCAGATTAGGCTTCATACTAAACAATCTCCCACTTGAAGACTAATCTCTGTCACATGTCTTCAAGCTTGCAAGCAGCAGCTCTACTCATCACTCGAGGAGCCCCACTGAAGTTGCACACAACTTCAGCTTCTCATTCGGCACGGCTTTTGTCAACAATCAGCAGGATTCTGGCTTCCCGCGATACTCTCCAGCACTAGCAGCTTGTTCTCAAGGGCTGATCTGATGAAGTGATACCGAAGCTGAATGTGCTTCGTCCGGGCATGATAAACTGGGTTCTTCGCCAAGTGAATAGCGCTCTGGCTGTCGCAATGTAGAACACTACTCTCTTGATTGAGGTTCAGCTCTTGTAGGAAAGACTGAAGCCACATCATCTCCTTTGTAGCTTCTGTCAAGGCAACATACTCGGCCTCGCAACTGGACAACGCAACAATTTTCTGTAACTTAGAAACCCAACAAATTGCCGTACCTCCAAATGTGTAGACATACCCGGAGGTACTCTTTCTACTATCAACATCACCACCATTATCAGCATCTACAAATCCCTCAAGACCCTGATCTGATTTCCGAAAGCATAAGGCAAGACTCGAACTGCCTTTGAGATGTCTGAATATCCACTTCTTTGCTTTTCAATGTTGTTTGCCGGGATTACTCATAAACCGGGCAATATCAAGTCTTTTACATACCATCGCATACATCAGACTTCCAATAGCTGAAGCGTAAGGTATCTTATCCATCTCTGCCCTCTCTTCCTCGGTCACTGGTGAGTCATTCTTGGACAACTAAAAATGACTACCCAACGGAGTTCCGACCGACTTCGCGCCTTCCATGTTAAACCTCTTGATGACCTTTTTCACATATTCTTCTTGTGAAAGTTTGAGCCCCTCTTTGCTTCTTGTAATCCTCATTCCAAGGATTTGCTTTGCGGCCCCGAGATCTTTCATTGCGAACTCCTTCGACAATCTCTTCTTGAGCTTTTCAATCTCATGAAAATCTGCTCCAACAATTAGCATGTCATCAACATAGAGAAGTAGAATAATAAACGAATTCTGTAACCTCTTGAAGTAGCAACAGTGATCAGCCTCGCATCTCACGAACTCGGACCTCTTCATGAAACTGTCGAATTTCTTGTACCACTGTCTTGGAGCTTGCTTCAAACCGTACAAACTCTTCTTAAGTTTGCACACCAACTTCTCTTTGCCTTTGACGTCAATGCCTTCAGGCTGCTGCATGTATATCTCTTCCTCCAACTCACCATGAAGAAAGGCTGTCTTCACATCCATTTGTTGAAGATGCAGATTTTCCTTTGCCATCAAGCCAAGGACTGTACGAATGGTCACCATCTTGACTACCCTTCTTTCTGCTGGAACCCTTTGACCACCAAGCGAGCTTTGTAACGTTTGCTTCCATCATGCTCCTCTTTTATCCGATACACCCATTTGTTGTGCAATGCTCTCTTATCCCCCGGAAGCTCAGCCAGCTCCCATGTCTCATTTGACATCAACGAGTCCATCTCATCTTTCATTGCCAACTCCCACTTGCTTGATTCATCAGCTTTCTTTGCTTCAGAGAAACATTCGGGTTCTCCTCTGTCCGTGAGCAAAATGTGGTTAAGGGACTCCAAGAACCTCTGAGTCGGTCTTCTAACCCGAGAAGATCGCCATAACTGTGTTTGTTGACCTGAGCTAGAGTAAACATCTTCATCAGATTCTTCTCTATCCCCCAGATGCTCTTCTTGAGCTGCTTATTCTTCTTCTTCCAAAGCAACTCGTTCTGACTCATGTACCGGAATTTCTCTCAAGTCGACCATTGCTGATTTTTCATTCTCGGATACTCTGCTTTTTGGGATCTCTTTCAGCCTGTCTTTTTAAAACACCTGTTCATTGAAAAGTTTACCCGCGTTCCTCTCCAAGCCTCTTCCGGAATTCTGAAATTCAATGGAACAGATGGTCCTCGGTTGATCAAATACGCCGCGGTGTTAACCGCATCAGCCCAGAACGTCTTTGGCAGCCCCGAATGCAATCTCATGCTTCTTGCTCGCTCATTCAACGTTCGGTTCATCCTCTCCGCTACTCCATTTTGCTGAGGTGTTCCCGGAATAGTCTTCACCATCTTTATCCCATTCTCAGCACAATACCGCCTGAAATTACTGTCAATGTACTCTCCGCCATTGTCTGATCTTAAGCTCTTCAATTTCAGGTTCGTCTCATTCTCAACGAGTGCTTTCCACTTCTTGAAGACATCAAACACATCAGATTTTTTCTTCAAGAAATACACCCAAAGCTTTCTAGTTGAATCATCAATAAAAGTCACATAATAATATGAACCTCCAAGGGAAGCTACCTGGGAAGGCCCCCACACATCAGTATGAACCAGCTCTAACCTTTTAGTTTTCAGCTCCCTTCCTTTGGTTGAGAAACTAACTCGCTTCTGTTTCCCAAGAACACAACTCTCGAACAAATGATGATCCACTGATTTCAGCTCTGAAATTTTCCCTTCTTTGACGAGAATTTTCATACCCTTCTCGCTCATATGTCCAAGCCGTTGATGCCACAACTCCGTCTTCTTGGTGTTGTCAACAACAGCTACAGTATCGGGACAGCTCGTTGTCATGTAGAGATACCTATTTTCAGACCACGAGCAACCACCAGAGCACCTTTAGCCACTTTCCATGCTCCACAGCCAAAGCTAACCGTGTGCCCTTCTCCGTCAAGTTGACCAACTGAAATCAAATTCCGTTTCAGCTTCGGCACATATCTAACCTTTGTAATCTTCCAAGTATAACCATTCGGCATTTTCAGATTTATGTTCCCCATTCCGACAACGTCTAACGGCTCACCATCAGCTAAGAAGACTTGTCCAAAATTACCTGAAACATAATTCTCCATTACCTCGGAACTTGGAGCAGTGTGGAAGGATGCTCCAGAATCTAGTACCCAGTTGTCGATTGGACTATCGACGGATAACAGCAGTGCATCGGCAATCTCTTCAGTCACAGCATTAACTGCAGGAGCTCTGTTATCCTCCTTCTTGGGAGCTCTGCAGTCTTTCTTCATGTGTCCCGATTTCCCACAGTTCCAACACTCTAGCGTCCGCCCAAATCTGGACTAACCTCTGCCATTCCTCGAATTTGATCTGCCTTTGTTTTGGTTGCTATGCCTTTCTGTCCCTCTGCCTCTGTGTTCAACATTCAAAGCGGAACTTGACGATGCTTCTCCTGCATCAGTCCTTTGCACCTCCTCTGCAAGAATATGATCCCTGATGTTGTTGAACTTTAACTTTACAGTACCAACAGAATTACTAACCGCAGCCCTCATTGGCTCCCAACTCAGTGGTAGAGACGCCAACAAAATCAAGGCACGAATCTCATCATCAAAATCAATTTCAACAGAAGACAATTGATTAACAATAGTGTTGAACTCATTCAAGTGCGTAGCAACTGATCCACTTTCCTCCATTTTCAAATAGAAAAGTTTCTTCATCAGAAATACCTTGTTGTTCGCTGAGGGTTTTTCATACATATCTGACAGCACCTTCATCATGCCAGCGGTAGTCTTCTCCTTCGCTACGTTGTGTGCTACATTCTTTGACAATGTCAGCCGCACAACCCCCACAACTTGTCTGTCAAGAAGAGCCCACTCATCATCCTCCATCTTCTCCGGCTTACCCATCAAAGGAAGATGAAGCTTCCTGCCATGCAGATAATCTTCAATTTGCATTCTCCAGAATGCAAAGTCTGTCCCATCGAAATTCCTGATTCCATGTACACCTCCATCGTCACCATTCATCGATTCTTGAATCGTAACACAACCTTACGGCTCTGATACCAGTTGTTAGGATCGTGCTAACAATTACGAATCGCAAAAACGAAATAATCAACGATGAAAAATGCAGAAACGAAGAAATTGACACACGAGATTTATAGTGGTTCCCTCCCCGTGTAAGAGGTACGTCCACTCGCAGCTTGCAGGCTCAATCCACTATAATCAAGTTGTCGGAAGATCGTTACACACTCAGAATCGCCTCACGCACTCACTCTGATTTCTAATCTCTAAACCCTATGATGGCCAACACACCGTATAAAAGAAAACTAGGGTTTTTGGGTCGACGCAATACGACCCATACCACATTATCCAATCGCTACGACCGCTACGACTTCCGTGGAGAAAATGTAGTCCCGTGCTGGTCGTATTGCCCATATCAGTACGGGAGATATGACCAGTACGACCGTCGCTGTCACCTCTGAAAAAGTGTAAATTTTCCACAGGGGCGCTGCCCCCTCCGACCCCAGGTCGATCAGCTTCCAGCTCTGCGTAGGGTCTCAGAAGTGCGTCTGTGCAAATTAGGCTTCACACTCAACACATATGACTATCGCTTGCGATGTTGAGCAAGAATCTATCGATGTTGAGTTTACTGAGAACTCGCCAGAGATTGTTGCAGTACAAATAAGTGCCGCATTCGATGCTAAGAACTCTAATGCTGATTGGGGTGTGAATATTGAATGCTCTAGACCTAAGACGATGGAAATGGAATCCATTACTGGCTCATCACATCTGCAGTGAGACTTCAATAGATTTTTCTTTAAAAGTAGTATTGCAAGATGAAGTTGAGGATGGAAATACAGAATCAGGGGTTAGGATTTCAGTATGTGTACTGAATGCTATTTCAAGGCCATGCAGCTCAAGTGTTTATCAAAATGTCCATGAGTGTGGACATCCCTCTAACCAAGTCCTTTTTAAAGAGTGTGGACAAGAGTCGTAGATTTGCATGTCCAAATCTTTTGTGCCATAGAGCCGTCTCCTCTGTGATTGATAACAAGCAGATTTCCCCATCTGGTACAAAGGAAGGGTCCACTTTGTAGACTTTGTTCTGGCATATTCCCTTCAATATCACCCTTCCTGTGCTCATACACTCAACCACACAATCATTAGCAGTAAAGGTGACTTTGTATCCTTTTTGGCATAATTGGGAGACGCTTAGCAAATCAAATTTTAGATTGTCCACAAGACTTACATTTTCAATTTCAACATTATCTAAAATACGTACCTTTCCCAAGCCAAATATCTTACCAAATGTTTTGTTACCGAAGGACACGTTTCCTCCGGTATGTTGCTGAAGTGAGGTGAACCAGTCCATGCTTCCTGTCATATGTCCTGAGCATGCGCTGTCTATGTACCAGGGACTGCTCCTCACTTCCTCCTGCAGAAGTAAAGTTAGTTTTTACGAACCCAGACAAGCTTGGGCTTACTGGGTTTCAAAATAGAAGCAGAAATAGCAACAATATCAGTGGTATGGGAAGGGTTGGTTAGATCAATCTTCTTCCTAGGAGTCGTCCTCGGTTTGCCTCTAGGTGCACGGACTCCTCTGAGGGAAAGGGTGTTCAGGTGGACTTAGGTACAGGAGCTGATGTGTTCTTGTGGCGGGGTTCCCTGGTCCTGTTCCAGTGAACGGGTTCCTTACCCCTGTTCCTGTGAACGGGTTCCTTACCCCTATTCCTGTTCTGACTTCTTCCTTTGTCAGATCTGACATAGCTCTTGATCTTTATATTTGTCTCTTTTTCTCAGGACATGATGAGAGAACGTGTCCTACCTTTCCATAGTGCCAGCACACAGTGTGATCTCTCAAACGTACATACTTGCTCCGTCCAAAGGGAATGGACCTGTTCTCTATCCTTGCTTGAAAGTCAATAGAAGGTGGTTCTTTGTTGCTGGCGTGCTTCTTCCACATCTTGTAGGCAGGTTCGTTGTCTCTTGTGAACGGGTGTGGCTACTTTCTTTGATTTTTTTTCTTCCTTCGCTGCTGTGGATGGGTTGGTGGCAGCAGTGGTTCCGTTCAATCCTAACCCTGGGCGTAACCAATTTTTGAAGTCCGTTTCAAGGATTTTGACTTTGTTTTCCATCAGCCATTTAGATTTCCTTATCTCCTCTTCGGCTTTGAGGACTTTTAGCTCCTCGGTCATTATCTCCTTCACGGACTCCAGATTGTGTACCTGTCCTCTGAGTGCCTCGATCTGCTTCTCCTGCTCTTTCCGTTCGGTTATCAGCCTTCCATTCTCATTTCTCAGAAGCTGGATTTCTTTGGTGTGATCTTTGCAGGTACTGAGTGTCTTGTTCAGTTCGTTTTCTAGCTCCATAGCCTTCCCTGCCCATCAGTTGTTGTTCTCTTCAAGGCCTTCAAACAGCTCTTTATTCTGTTCTATCTCTTCCAGCAGCTCCTCATTCTTGGTTACCATAACTTTTAAAGCAAGAGATAGTTTAGCATTTTTAGAAAGAGAAGGGTCAGAAAGTACCTCTACGGACAGGTCCTCAGAGTGAGCCATCATTCACAATCCTTCCTCAGAAAGGTTCCTCCTCGCTTTCTTCATCTGATGCTCCACACAAGGCAACCATAGCTTGTCTATTCTGGTGGAGTTTGATGACGTCGTTCAGCTTCACATGATAGTCCTTTGCCATGTGTCCTTTCTTTCCCCGTCGGAAGCATTCAAAGGTTGAAGTTTTGGATTCTTTGGCGTTTACCTTATTCTTTGGTTAGAAGCTGGTCATCTTGAATGCTCTCGTCATTTGGGCGATGTCAGGGTCATCTTCCTTTGGGGGCTCATCGGATTGGGCTAGCTCAAACTCTCTTTCAATTTTCAGTGCAATGGACCTGTCCTTACTAGGTTCTCTACGCTCAACCTTCCGTTGATGAATTCCAGCATTGCTCTGTAAACGGGCGACCAACTCTTCGAGGGTGATGGTTTTGATGTCGCTTTGAGCTTAGAAAGCAATAGACATAGCATCCCACTTCGAGTTCAGTGCTCCTAGGAACTGGTGTGTAACCTTCCAGTCTAGGATCTGTTCTCCAAGGAACAACAGCTGGCCCACGTATCCTTTAAATCTTGAGAAGAATTCTTCAAGGGACTCGTCCCTTCCCTGGACAGCCTTCTCGTAATCCTTTGAGGCCGCTAGTATCCTGTTCCTTTGAACGTCTACATTGCCTGAGTACAGGTTCCTCGGTGCCGTCCACATATCCTTTCGGTTTTGTGAGTGATTGCGATTTTCCTATCTCCATCGGATAGAGCTTGAAGGATCACTTTAATAGCTCTGCTATTCTTCTCTAGGGCCTTGTAGTCAGCATCGTCAAAATCTTTCCTATCTTTTTCTTTGGTTGGATCGGACTTGTCCATGATCATATACGGTCCTTGTTCAATGACCCTCCAGACCTGTCCATCCAGCGAACAGACATGAGCTTCCATCTCCCGTACCCACCAATCGTACTGGCCGACCTTCAGCATGGGCAGCTTCCAGAATGAGTCTCGTTTGATCCTATCTTCCTGCAAAGCTAACAAAAATCTAGAGCACAAGGCTCTGATACCACTTGTTGGACCGTTAGGTTAGCTTAAGTTTAACTTGGGTTTACTGTGGACGTGTCCCCAAGTACAGTTTGCACAACGGATAAATAATGTAATGCAGAAAGATAAAGTAAGGGACTCGTACAAGCAATTTATAGTGGAAACTCTAGTACAACCAGTACTCAGAGAAAAAGCACTACCTTTCAGCTTTCACTGAAAGGTTTTGAGAAGCAGTCTTTTATTGCAGTATATCGATATACTTTTCACAAAAGACTAGACAAGTTGAATAGCACCCGAATCTCCTACGAATATTCGCCCTACACCCACTTTCTATCTTCTACGAATCAACCGGACTGCCCTACGGACGCTTCCCCTTTGCATTATTCAGCAGCTCACTGGACTGGTCTATCGGACCCTTCCTCAGATGCAGCGACGTGCAGCAGCTCGAAAAACACAGATCGACCTCACCAAAAATTTTGAATTCTCTTCTGTAGACCGACGTCTTGATTTGAGACTTTAAGCTCTATTTATAGTGTTAGGATCTCTATCTTTTTATTGGATCTTCTTGCTTCCTAATCAAGAAACTAGAAAGATAATAACAAGATAAAAGATAAAGATATTTTCAAATATTTGAACTATGATCAAGAAATATCTAAAAGAGAATCTTAACAATATTTTTAATATTTTTAATTATCTTATTTCTAAACAACAAAAGATATGCATCTAATCAATATAGATTTAGAATGTAATATTCAAAGATATGCATAATCTAATAGATTTAGAAATCTAATAATCATTAATGCAAGAATATTCTGCTGATGTTTGTTCCATCAAAACCTGCTGGGTACATGTCCCCACATGTCCCAACAGGTATCATGGACAATGAACTGGCAAATAAGGCCAAAGGATAAATCCGTTGGGATTCTACAACATTGCTTTTATAAAAGAACATGATGTAATGAAATAGGGCAATGAGAATTTACCAGCAATTTCCTCTCATCCTCACCTCCTTCTTCTCCTCCCCCGCTCTCCCCTTCTCATCCCCGTCTCTCTCCTCATCCCTTATCTGCATTCTTAACATTGGTGCTTTCATTGAGAGGACCATCCCACCATCATGCCTGAAGGTGTCACCACCCGCAATCATACCCAAGCTGAATCCATCTCCTCACTCACTGAAATCGTCACCCGCCTAGCCGAGACCATTCACCACCATGATGAAAATTTTACTAGACAAACACAGCTTATGGAAAAGATGCAAAAATCCTTCAAGGACCTCCAACTTTCCATGGCTAAGATAGAAAAAGCTCCTACTCTTCTTCCATTGCCCTCCACGCAACCAAAGACAATCATATCTGATCGAGATTCTTTATTTCTGTCTCACTTTTGGCAGGAGGTTGCCCGCCTACAGGGTACTGCATTGGAATACAGCTCTGCATATCATCCCCGAACGGATGGTCAGACTGAGGTTCTAAATCGTTGTCTGGAAGACTACCTCCGTTGCTTTGTATCTGACTCAGGTAAAGACTGGAAAAGCCACCTTCATTGGGCTAAATGGAGTTATAACACGGCTTGGCATTCTGCTATACAAATGACATCATTTGAAGCCTTGTATGGGCCGCCGCCGCCCACTATTCCGGACTACATCCCAGGCTCTTCACAAGTAGCAGCGGTGGACATATGCCTTACTGATCGAGCTGACCTCCTCACTCGATTCAAGACCAACATACAGCGTGCGCAGCTTCGCATGAAACAACCAGCAGATAAACATCACGTGGACCGACAATGTTCCATTGATGATTGGGTACTTTTAAAGCTCCAGCCTTATCGACAAGTTTCAGTCCATCGTCGTGCTGGTTTTAAATTGGCAAAAAGGTTTTACGTCCCATTCCAAAATATTGAGCGCATTGGACAGGTAGCTTATCGTCTTAAGCTACCAGGAGATTGCAAGATTCACAATGTCTTTCATGATTCTCTTTTAAAATTATTTAAGGGCAATCCATCTCAGCAACAAGCTCCTCTGCTTGTGGAATTTTTTCAAGACAAGCCAGTACACCTTCCTGACAAAATTCTAGGCTTTCGTAACAACCTTGTCAAAGGCAAGCCAACTCCACAATTGCTAATACAATAGCGACTGCAATCGGAGGCAGATGCTACTTGAGAGTTTGCTGATTCTTTTATCAAGTCATACCCTTCCTTCGACCTTGAGGACAAGGTAATTTTTGATGAAGGGAGAAATGTTACGGGAATTTATGAGCTGCACAAAGGAGAGTCATCTACAATATTGCCATCAAACAAATCTGAGGCATGGAAGGTAAAACGCATCACCAAACGTCCCACCAAATTGAAGGATTTTATGGCATGAAATTCTAGAAGGTATCATGGACAATGAAGCGGCAGATAAGGCCAAAGGATAAATCCGTTAAGATTCTACAACATTGCTTTTGTAAAAGGACATGATGTATTGAAATAAGGCAATGAGAATTTACCATCAATTTCCTCTCATCCTCACCTCCTTCGTCTCATCCCCCGCTCTCCCCTTCTCATCTCCGTCTCTCTCCTCATCCCTTATCTCCATTCTTAACAGATTGAGTAACAATTGAGATGAATTTTACTATAATAGGATTATAAAGATAAGATGAGAGGAAAGTGGGAAGAAATCAATCAATCAATTAAATCTGTATTCTCTCTCCCAGGTTCTTCCCCTTCCCCTTCTCCTAACCCTAAATCCCCTTCTCCTCTTCTCATCATCAATCTTCTTCTCATCTACTTCTCCTCAAACCTGTTACAAACATCTTGGTTTGTATCAGCTTGGCATCCTGAGGGTTCGAACCGAGTGATCAAAGGATTGGCAATGGTCGCATCTAGGAGGAGTCCACTAGTACACAACTATTTTGAGCATCTAGGATTGGCAATGGTCGTCTAAAGTAAATACCTTTACCAATATTCTGATATGATGATGCTGTATGGCAATGTTTGACAAAACCAGCACTAGTGAACAAGGAACAGCTACAACACTAGTGAACTAGGAGCAGCTACAGCAGGGGATGCTATAGTAGGAGCTTGTTCAAGCTGCTGCAACATCTGTCCGAGAAGCAGCAGCAACCTGGGCTTGGCTAGAAGGTCTGGCAGCTCTGCAGAGAACACCAGAAGAATATGTTAAAGTGCTGTGGAGAATATTCCAGTGGGTATTCCTAGCTAGAGAAGGAGATTTGTGTTGGAGATCAAAAACAAATCTAATCTCCTAAAAATTAGGAGATAATTGTTCTTTTTGGGACATTGCTAAATTCTGTTCTTGCTTAAAGCTGGCGCTGCTATTTAAGAGAGAGGAGTCTAGAACAGAAAGATTGATCGAAGCTGAGGGATACACGAGTGCATACACAGAATTCAGAGAGAGCAATTTTGGTGTGCGACGGACGAGTTCTTCGATCATCACCCGAGAGCAGAGCGTGAGCGCAGAGCTGTGGTGACACAAGGAGGAGGAGATCAGGACTTGCGTAGTCTGATCCGAGCTTGATCTGGAAGCCAATTCAGAGCAGTGGTGCTTGTTGGTTGATCAAGGGCAGCCGCGGAAGAACTGACGAGTGAGTGGCTCGGTCGAGTGTCTAAGCGGCAGTTCTCGCTAGTGGCAGGAGGTCACTGAGTGAGGGGGACTATTCCAGAGTGTGCAGCGTTCGTGGAATCGTTCAATCAGCTTGGCAGAAGGCTTTGGAGCGACGCGGACATTTGTGCATCAGCTGTGTGCTACAGCAGTTGCTACAGCAACCCTGCAGAGTTGATTGTAGTTTAGAATAGGCTGAGTGTCGGGGAGACAGTAGCTATTCTAGATTGACATTTGTAGAGGGTGTGCAGACACAAGTCAGAGCCTGTTCTGATTGTGTCGACTGATCCACACAAGCTTGAGTAGCATAGGCTGCGTGGAGTTGTAACCGAGTGTACTTGGAGACCTCTGTGATTAGTGGATTGAGGACTGGAGAATAGTCCTCCCCAGACGTAGGCAGTTGGCCGAACTGGGTGAACAAACTTTTGTCTTGTTCATTATTTTCTGAGACAATTTCCGAGTGAACAAGAGTGTGCTGCAGCAACTGCTTGTTCACAAATCTGTCTGTGAAGAGACGCTACGAATTTCAATTGGTATCAGAGTAGGAGCTCAACACACAGAGTAAAAGATCCTACAGTGTCTCTGAAGAAGCCATGACAATGAAGGAAGGACAGAGCACAAGCAGACCTCCATTGTTGGAAGACAACTATGAATATTGGAAGGCTATCATGGTCCAGTGGTCTCCCTCAATCACCATGGATGAACAGGGAGTCACACGGATAAAGCCTGAAGAACAATGGACTGCTGAAGAGGGGGCTGCAGCAACTGGTAATTCAAAGGCTCTGAATGCAATTTTTGCTGCAGTTGATGCTAACAATTTCAGGTTGATATCAAATTGTGACATGGCCAAACAAGCTTGGGAAATTCTGCAAACTGCACATGAAGGAACTGATAGAGTAAAGCTGTTAAGACTACAAATTATTGCCACACAGTTTGAGAATTTGATAATGCTGGAAGAAGAGACTGTCACTGAGTTTAATGCAAAACTTTGTGATCTGGCAAATGAAGCCCATGCTCTTGGTGAACCTATTCCTGAAGAGAAGCTGATCAGGAAGGTCCTCAGATCGCTGCCCACAAGATTTGACATGAAAGTGACGGCCATTGAAGAAGCTCAAAATGTCAGATTCATGAGGCTGGAAGAGTTGATGGGATCCCTCAAACAATTTGAGATGAAACTGGTTAAAGAAGATCTCACTCCTAAAGACAAAAGTATTGGACTGAAGGCTGAAACAGAAGCTAAGAAGCCAGTTCCAGATGATCAGCTGAGTATGCTAGTCAAGAACCTTGGAAAGCTCCTGAAAAACTTGGACTCAAGAACTGGGAAAAGCTCATCCTCACGAAAACAATTCAGAAGAGGTGGAGAAAATAAAAGGAGAGGGAAGGAACCTACTCAGAATGAAGATGAGAAGAAAGAAATGAAAAAAGGTGTCCAATGCTGGAACTGTGCAGGATATGGCCATCGACAAATCAACCGCACCAGCAAACTGATGACAAAGAGGGCTCTCTCTGCCAGTGGAAGTGAAGACGAGACAGATCTGAGTGAGGATGAATGCAACTTGGCCAGATACAGATCAGTCAGAAGAGGCAGAAAAACACAAGGAAGAGTGAACCAGCACCTGCTACAGCAACCTCTGTATCACCGTGACAAAAGAGTCTCAAAATACAAAAGATGTTATTGCTGCGGGCACAAAGGTCACATAAAGAGGAACTGTTCTTCAGCATACACCGGAAAAGGTTCAGCTAGGAAACCAATCAAACAGAAACATGCGCGGACTCAGCTTCTCGCGTTTGTCAGCACAGCAAGCACCTCGGATAAGATAAGCTGGTATTTTGACAGTGGTTGTTCAGGGCACATGATAGGAGAAAGGTCCTTCTTGAAAAATATAACACCCTGTCTGGAACAACGGGTGAAGTTTGGAAACGGCCTGAGAGGAAGAGTTCTAGGAAAGGGAACTTTAGCAGTTGAAGGAATGCCCAACCTGAGCAATGTCTTGCTAGTGGAAGGACTAAAGGCAAACCTCATAAGCATCAGTAAGCTGTGTGATGGCACTAAACAGGTGAAATTCACGAAAGAGTCGTGCAAAGTTTTCGACAAATCTGGAGAATGTATAATGGAAGGAGCCAGATCAAAAAGCAACTGTTATCTTCTCAACGTGAGTTCAAACTCACCGGTTTCGAAATGTATGCTGACAAAGGCTAAGGAAATGATTCTATGGCACAGAAGGATGGGGCATGTTAACCTGAGAACCTTGAAGAGAATTGCAACAGAAGGGCTAGTCAGAGGAATACCGCTGATAAAAGGGGAGACAAACTCTATCTGTGGAGAATGTCAGATTGGGAAACAAAAGAAGGCCTCACACCCAAGAGTCAAAGATGTAGGTTCTACCAGACCTCTACAGTTGATTCACATGGATCTGATGGGTCCGATGGAAGTTGAGAGTTTGGGCAGAAAAAGGTATGCTTTCATCTGTGTTGATGACTACTCTAGATTCACCTGGATTGATTTTATCAGAGAATAATCAGATACTGTGAAAGTTATAGTGTCACTGGTGTCCCGCTTAGAGAAAGAGAAAAATCTCAGAATCAGCAGCATTCGCAGTGATCATGGTAGGGAATTTGAAAACGAAGTTGTGGATGATTTCTGTCGTCAAAGGGGTATATCACATCAGTATTCTTCCCCCATCACCCCTCAGCAGAATGGTGTAGTGGAACGAAAGAATCGAACAATTCAAGAAATGGCCAGAGTCATGATTCATGCTAAGAGAGTTCCCCTGAGATTTTGGGCAGAAGCCATGAACACCGCATGTTACATCATCAACAGAGTCACCTTACGGAGAGGAACCAACCAGACCTGCTATGAGCTCTGGAATCAGAAGAAGCCCACAGTTAAATATTTCCACATCTTTGGAAGTGACTGTTTCATTCTAAGAGATCAGGAGTATAGGAAGAAGCTTGACCCAAAGAGTGATCCTGGAGTGTTCTTGGGTTATTCGATAAACAGCAGGGCTTATCGAGTCTATAACCAGCGGACAAACACAGTAATGGAATCCATAAATGTAGTAGTCAATGATGCTGAAGAAGTCCCTGCCACTGATACTGCCACTGATGATGAAGACTCTGACTTTGAAGAGGTGCCTGTCAGTCAGAACCGAAGTGAACAAGCTGTGGCTCCAGAAGATGCTACAGCAAGTGCTGAAGCAGAGAATCCAGATGAACAATTAGATAAGGGCAGTCACAAACGAACCCCTGCTGCCACTCATGTCAAAGCCATCAAAGATGAACATGGAGTGGAAGTGAGTCAGACAATCTACAGAAGCATGATTGGGAGCTTATTGTACCTGACTGCCAGCCGCCCCGACATTTCTTTTGCAGTAGGAGTCTGTGCCAGATTTCAAGCCTCCCCCAAAGATAGTCACTTGCAGTTGGTCAAGCGAATCATTCGGTATGTTGGAGTAACTGTGAACTATGGCTTATGGTATACTAAGGACACAAATGCTAATCTGGTGGGATACAACGATGCGGACTGGGCAGGATGCTCAGAGGACAGGAAGAGCACTTCGGGAGGATGCTTCTTCCTAGGAAATAACCTGGCGTCCTGGTTCAGCAGAAAGCAAAACAGCATTTCATGATCCACGGCCGAGGCTGAATACATAGCTGCTGGGAGCTGCTGTGCTCAAATGTTGTGGATGAAGCAAATGCTGAGTGAGTATGGTCTTGATCAAGATGAAATGACTCTCTACTGTGACAACATGAGTGCCATCAGCATATCTAAGAATCCGGTTCAGCACAGCAGAACCAAGCACATTGACATTCGTCATCAATTCATCAGTGATCTAGTGGAAAAGAATATCATTACGCTAGAGCATGTGGTGTCTGCCAAACAGCTTGTTGATATCTTCACAAAAGCTCTGAATGCAGTCCGGTTCGAAGACCTGAGAGCCTCTCTGGGGCTCTGTGTTTTGCCTCCCTAGGGCAGCCAGGAGCACCCCCTTGTCATTTATTCCAAAAAGGGGGAGGAGAAGAGAAGGAGAAGAATGGGAGGTTAAGGAAAAAAATCTCTGTATTGAAATTGGTATAGGGTTTTGTCAAAATGCCAAGGGGGAGATTGATGATGCTGTATGGCAGTGTTTGACAAAACCAGCACTAGTGAACAAGGAGCAGCTACAGCACTAGTGAACTAGGAGCAGCTACAGCAGGGGATGCTATAGCAGGAGCTTGTTCAAGCTGCTGCAACATCTGTCCGAGAAGCAGCAGCAACCTGGGCTTAGCTAGAAGGTCTGGCATCTCTGCAGAGAACACCAGAAGAATATGTTAAAGTGCTGTGGAGAATATTCCAGTGGGTATTCCTAGCTAGAGAAGGAGATTTGTGTTGGAGATCAAAAACAAATCTAATCTCCTAAAAATTAGGAGATAATTGTTCTTTTTGGGACATTGCTAAATTCTGTTCTTGCTTAAAGCTGGCGCTGCTATTTAAGAGAGAGGAGTCTAGAACAGAAAGATTGATCGAAGCTGAGGGATACACGAGTGCATACACAAAATTCAAAGAGAGCAATTTTGGTGTGTGACGGACGAGTTCTTCGATCATCACCCGAGAGCAGAGCGTGAGCGCAGAGCTGTGGTGACAGAAGGAGGAGGAGATCAGGACTTGCGTAGTCTGATCCGAGCTTGATCTGGAAGTCAATTCAGAGCAGTGGTGCTTGTTGGTTGATCAAGGGCAGCCGCGGAAGAACTGACGAGTGAGTGGCTCGGTCGAGTGTCTAAGCGGCAGTTCTCGCTAGTGGCATGAGGTCATTGAGTGAGGGGGAGTATTCCAGAGTGTGCAGCGCTCGTGGAATCGTTCGATCGGCTCTGCAGAAGGCTTTGGAGCGACGCGGACATTTGTGCATCAGCTGTGTGCTACAGCAGTTGCTACAGCAATCCTGCAGAGTTGATTGTAGTTTAGAATAGGCTGAGTGTCGAGGAGACAGTAGCTATTCTAGATTGACATTTGTAGAGGGTGTGCAGACACAAGTCAGAGCCTGTTCTGATTGTGTCGAGTGATCCACACAGGGTTGAGTAGCATAGGTTGCGTGGAGTTGTAACCGAGTGTACTTGGAGACCTCTGTGATTAGTGGATTGAGGACTGGAGAATAGTCCTCCCTAGACGTAGGCAGTTGGCCGAACTGGGTGAACAAACTTTTGTCTTGTTCATTATTTTCTGAGACAATTTCCGAGTAAACAAGAGTGTGCTGCAGCAACAGCTTGTTCACAAATCTGTCTGTCAAGAGACGCTGCGAATTTCATGATATACAACATTTTCTTATTACGGGCAGTGCATCCGTCCATTCTTAGGGGTCTTCCGATTGAGCATGTCATCCTTTTGCATATGAGAAGCTACACCTGGAAATCTCACCCACACCAGAATGGAAGCTACACCCTACTCATGTTTTACTACATCTCCAATAACAACATTGTCATGAGACGTTCCGCTCAAGGTTATTTGCATATGTAAAACAGAAGAAGAATAAGGTTCCAAGGATAAACTGCCATTTTTATCTGCAATTCAAAAGCATAGTTCAATATATTTTAAATAAAACAAAAGAGTAGATAGATTCTCAGCTGCTGCTCTTTGCTCAATAGACATTTTAAAACAATACAACTGCTAAACATCACTGAGGAGAATTTTCAGGTGTCTTGACCACAGCACAAGGGGTGTCTTTGTGTGATGCGACAACAGCATAAAACTCATCAGCAACTGAACCATCCTTGAACTTCAGAGCGTATGTAGAGAGTGCTCCTTCTCCTTCACCTTCACCGTTGCTGTTTACGCAAGCAAAAGTGACCCCTTTCTTGTCCATGTATGTGAGTTTCATCTCTGGGTAGAGACTTGCATTCAAGATTAGTCTATAGTTTCCTTTGGTTCTCATAACTAGTCTAGCCTTTGACCCTACAAGTGTGGAGACATTCACCTTAACTTCTCCTCTGCCCCTCTCCTTCCAGCCTCCGTCAAGGTATTCAAAGAGCCAAGAATTGGCAGAGAAAACAGCCGCCTCATTTTCTTCACCTGTCTCAATGGGAACCTCTAGCAAAGATGGGCCGCCACTTGTCTCACTCTTGGTAAAGGAGCTGTCTTTGGTTCCGAAAAGAGAACGATTTCCATTATTTGCAGAAAGACCAAAGCTAAAAAGAGACTGGTCAGTTTTCAGTCCTGTGGTTGGCACAGAACCAGCTCCAGCTGCAATTCCATCATTTGAAGCGAGGTTAAATGAGAAGGCAGAACCTGAAAACCCAGTTCCAGTGAACCCTGTGAAAGCATTTTTACTGCCTGAAAGCTGCTGGAATGGATTCAAATTCGAAGCACCTCTACTTGAGTTCTCTTTAACTTTGTTCTGATCCTTCACATCTGCAACCTCAATTTTACCACTTTCTTCAACGTTGCTAGCAGTATCACTTTCCTCGGCCTTATTATCATTAACCTTGGATTTGATACCCTCAATGCCAGTGCCATTATCATTCACTTCCAATGTCTCCTTTCCAGAAGCAACATCAGACTCTGCCACATTGTTCACATTTTCACTTTCTATTTCCTTTTCCACCTGCCCCACAGCAACATCCTGCCCCTTTTCTTCAGCCACTTCTGTTCCTTTTACAACCTCCGTTACAGAGGCAGCAGCAGATATAGGTGCATCACTAGCTGCTTTGGGCGGGACAAGGCGAATACTAGCAAATGGATTAGCAGATGGCCCAGAAGATGGTTGACGACGAACCTTCACAATTCTTCTAGTTGCCAGCACTTGATCACTTGCTTTCTTAAAAGTCCCTAGTTCTTGGTCTGAGGCATTCTCGTCGTCATCATCCAGGCCGGAATTGTCTTTTGATATTTCTCTTCCCGCAGCCCTCTTTTTTGAAGGTGGAATCGCATTCTCAGCATCCGCCATTACACAGGACCGTCAAATATCCAGCCGTATTACAAAATCTGCCACCAAAACGACAAACAAATAAATGGGTCACGAAAATAATACGATCAGACTTCTGAACTTAATATCCATAACAAACATAAGATTCATCTTCTTTTTCCCCAAATGTCAAATCAATCAGAAGAACAAATTTCACCATTTGCATAAGATAGCATAAAGCCGAATATGTCACCGCGTGAACAATCAATCAAGAAAATCATTTGTTGAGAAGGATATACCAGCTTTCAAACACACAGCGACAAGAATGATAACCCTGAGGAATATCTCGAAGGCAGCAAGGAATGACCGTAAGAAGAAGACACGACGAGGGTGAGAACGGCGCAGATGAAGCAACTCCGGCAGTGGCGTCGTGGCGAGGATGTGGGATATTAGGGTTTGATGGGAGCCTTTCTGTACTGAAGTTATGCAAATATGCTATACTCTTAGGGTCAAAACATAAATATTTGGAATATTTAAAGGAACCAATGAGTAATCGGCGATTATCTTATAGTTCAATGAGATAATTATAAATAGAAGGTCACTAATGATAAATGATAGCTTGTATCTCAAGATAGAGAGAGAGTTGCCGAGTTCCACATCCTTTGCCTCAGCCTACCTCGTCGTCAGGCCTTGATCAGTTGATTTGCTATCACTCAAGAACCTTCTAACGATTCCATGATAAAAGGCATGAACATAAGTCTATTGACTAAACAACTGCCACAGTACTTAGAGATATTTCTCTCCTCTGCCCTCTTGAATGTCTCCCCTAATTATAGCCACGCCCCTCCCCCCACAAAGGGAGAGACAATGTGTACATCCACACAAAAATCTCTACCTTCATCCCACGCTGTCACCAAAATATCTGCTGCCTTCTCTCCCCCAGATAAAAGACCAGCCACCTCTAGTCTAGAACTCATTAGTCTCCCTAAAAAAAGTAAACAATGCATCTCTCACTACATTATACCTTTGAATCCTCCTCCCTACACCCGGACAATGGGAGTCGTGATCACCGCCCGCATCGGAAGTGTGAAACCCTCTACAGGTCGTACAAGCACGAGAAACAGTAAACACCATGTGATCGGTACGGTACTTGAAGGTCAAACGATACGCTGCCAGGTTCATACGAATTCCAGAGAAAGGCGTAGGTATCGTTGTGGTCCAAATACCGCTGCCGGACGCAGAAACCGCATACACCAAGGTCTTTATTCAGGCCCTTCCCGCCCCTTGATCTCTTCCCTGATGACTTATGCGGCCAATCCGGTTAGCCACTGTTGTGGTTTAGCCTTTGATCTCAGTTCCCCCAAACCAATTGCGAAGGTAGGTCGAAACCTCAAATTCCATTCTTCAAGCAAGACTTCACGCCTTGACGAAGAGAATGAATCCCTCGTAAGCATCTCCCACAAACCCCCTGCCAGCACCAAGTAACAGTAGCGAGAGGGCTACGCCATTTCTCACCGAAATACCTAGCCCACCGAACTTAAGGGCAAAACCCCACCAACCTCCTTTGCTCCACCGTGAAACTTGGTCCAATTCTAAACCAAACACTGATTTAAAAGAACGAATCGACCCCTCAATCCAACCAGGTGGTGAACTCCTCAAATTATTCATCATCTTTGGCATGCCAACGCATACCCGCAAAAGAAACAGCTCTAACAACGAGTTATCCTACTTAGACACCTCAGCTAGGATGGCCTGAATCCCATGAACTCCCAGCAAAATAGGGTTATCCAAGATAGATAGTGCCAAGGAATTAGAGAAAATAAAATCGTTTGGCATCTTCGGGGGCCGCCCCTGGTCTCCATGCAGCCACCACCATAAGTACTTGCTATGGTTCACTACTAACCCTAGCCATGGGCCTAAGTCCTGAATGACCCCAAAACTTGCCAACAAATCTT
Organism: Umbilicus rupestris; assembly: GCA_963678935.1. NCBI lineage: Eukaryota > Viridiplantae > Streptophyta > Magnoliopsida > Saxifragales > Crassulaceae > Umbilicus > Umbilicus rupestris. The sequence continues at coordinate 7,167,449 of OY787605.1, forward strand.
CTCTTTGACCCATCAAAATGCCATCATCAAGGTACCAAGCCTTGAGCAGCAAACGATGACATAACTCTAAAAAAAAAAAAGACATAGCAAAGGCTGCAGAGCAATGACTAATAGCAAGGGCCCCAAAGGATCACCTTGCTGCACCCCGCAACAACTACGAATGTTGACTCTCCCGCAAAGAGCAATGCCTGAGAACCATAACAATACTCACCTAACAACTAAGAGATGAGAAATGTCACCGCACTCCGTCCTTGAAAACCTCTCTACTGACCAGATTAAAAGCACTCGTAAGATCTACCTTCAAAACCCCTAACTCCTCATTGTTTGATTGTTTTGCCACCAAGTGGTTCAATAAATGTGTAACACCCGCTGCTGCCCCTCACACTCCCACATCCAACAAAAAATGTAACAAATGAGCTACTGTTGATGCTCTAACTGCTCTCAGAGTCACTCTCGAAATAAGACGATGTCAAGCCTCTCCCACTGTTACCGGTTGAACTCCTCCTCCAGGTTTAGCATGAGGAATGATGAGCACTCATAAGAAGCAGAGCCAAACAAATAGGACCTCTCCCACTGAGCAAAAGTACGACATGGGCTGCAAAAACCCCCCATGCAAATGAACCTCCTCCCCACGACCTACGACTCCCTGGACCATGTCTAATAACAACCGCAGCTTGAGCCCGTCACGCTCCAAACCGAATTGCTCGGAAATGACTATAAACCCGCGACACCTCCTACCACGGAGGCACTAAAGGAACTGGAGGCAGCCCCGCGGGAACCCTCGGAGGAAGAGCAAACGGGTGCTTATAGACAAGTTCATCCATTACCTCCTAAGAAAGCGGCAAAACACCTCCACTAACTAAAGCGCCCGCCGCATCTCCTAGCTGACCGGCCACCGTAACTTCTCGTACCGCCTCACGTTGAACTTCCTCTTACCATCCTAAGAAAAAACGGGCGCCCGCCTCCTAGCCGCACCCTGCTCACCGCCTCTTTCCAAAGGAGACGTTGAGCGTCACCTCCCCTATCCCACACCTCCCACCTACGAGGCACCAACTCAGCCAAGGAAACAGAGCCCCTCTCCCCCTTTTAGACCGATCTAAGAACTGACACTACAAAGACATACATGATCCATCAACGCTTAAGGTCACCAGGATCCTCGTTCACAGCTCTCATTGTCGTAGCATCGCACTGATCCACACCCCTCCTACAAGATCTAAGAATGAAGTTCATAGTAGGGATCGTCGTGCTTCTCAACTTCACGAATACCTCAGGATCTTCGTCAAGGCCTAAAAACATCAGACAAATCCTCCAGACCTGCTTGGTCCTGTTGCAAAGCTGACACGCGTCATTGTGTGCGCCAAATTTATATATATAATTCCAAGCTTTAGCTAGTGTAGCGGCAAGCAAGGGTCGAACCCAAGAAAACTGACTGTGAAGTAATTTCCTGTAATTATTAAACTAAAGGGAATTTAAGTAAGTTGTCGTAAGAATGAAAGTAAGAAAACGTGAATATCAACTAAGAGACGAATTCAGTACAGGGAATTCAGTAGTTACTGTTATCATTGACTTCTAAAGATTGCGATTGTAATCAAACATGTGGTCATTCCGACAAAGGTAATAACCTAGAGTACCCCGACAAAGGTGATATTAAACCTGGATTTTACTACTTGTTTCCACAATAAAGTTTCGACAATCATAAATAATCAAAATTGATAATTGGATTAGTTTCACGACAAAGTATACGCTAACTGCAAAATACAATTCATGCAATTTAAGATCCAAAACTAGAATTGAATAGAAACGAGCATTAAATTCGACTGTCAAACATGTATGTGACTAACTGAAGATCCTAAACTGAAACAGAAATTTAGCTACTCATAGTCATGACTGAAAAACACATTAAACTGAAAGGAATGAAAAAACTATTCACGAGCACTGTTCACGCCGCGACACTGTTCACCGCCGAAAAACACTGCTCGCGCAAGACTTCGTCACTCCCCAAAATCTCCATCCGTTCCCAAACTTTCATTTTGACTTTTCCGCCTTTGAAACCCTAATTGAGATTAGGCTTCAAAATTTGATTTCGAGCCGCGAGCAGATGCTGGCGTCATCAACTTTTCGTGCCGCACGCCTACATTAAGTCGCGCGCCCAGAGAAGACGTTAAGCTTCTGGCGCGCGACCCTAAAGTCTTCTTTGGGCGCCGAACTCACTGAGATGCACACTCAATTCCTTTAACGTCGATTTCACGTTTGGCTCTCTAAAAACACCATTTTAAGTTGCGAGTCTCTTTTCATGTATTCCGAACACCCGAATGCAAACAACACTAAAAAGTAATTGTTCACATAAAAATATGTCGTAATAGTTGGGTTTGAACGGTTTAATGAGTCGTATAAATACGCCTCATCAAACCACCCCACACTTAGACTTGTTCGTCCTGAACAAGAACAAAAGCAGGACCCGCAACACTCAAAGCACTTCTAATATGCTTTACTACTAAACACTGAATCTACTTGAGATGTCCTCACTAATCTGTTCATAAATATATGCTCACACTCATTCTTCAATAATGATTAGCAAGAAACTGCAATGATACATGTTACCTGAGAGGTCGAGATGAATTCAATGGATGACTGGAAGAAGTCCTTTTTAGACTCCTGGCTCCACTCTTCAGCTCAAGGTCATAATTACGCGCATACGCTGAGTTTGCTTTCTCTGGCACTTGAGAAATCCAAGCTACGAGGAACTCAACTTTTTCTTATTTCCTTTAGTAGGACAGCTCTTGAAACTCTCTTGTTTTGTTTTGTCCGAAGACTTCACTTAACTCAATTTCTTTTCTGATTTTCCTCTTTCACATTTGACTGAATTTTCTTTTTTTTGAGCTTTGCTCTCCAATGTGGATTGCTTGTCCTTTTCTTTTTTCTCTTTGAACCGTTCCAATTATCGCCTTCGAATAACAACATATGGAACGTGTCTCGCTCTTTCTCATCATTATCCTTTCAGCGCGAGGCTGGATAGGGGTTATTCACCCATTCCCGGTTATTAGGACTAGAGATAGGACAGTTTGTTTTCCCGTCCCACCATTGCATAAATGCTGCAACGATGGATTGAAAGTCTCACCCCTCATAACTTGGAATGCCAAACTCCACAAATTCAGCGCGCTACGCGATTAATCCCCTGAACCTTCGAATGTTTGTCAAGTCCCTCTAGAACATTTCTGTCAACTCCACATTCTGTAATATCTCAACTCAAAAGCACATATACATCAAGTAACTAGCATCACAAAATTTCAGAAATCATGCAAAGCATACACATTAAAACCTCATAGAATCGAACATCATCTCATACAATCAGTATCTTTTGAGGAAAAAAAAACGTGTCATAGCTAGCTACTACTAATGCATGCTAATAAAGGTAAACGTGCTGACACGACAGACTCTACTACCCAACCCCACACTGTTAAACATAGCCGTGTCCTCACGGATCGACTTATGCTCAAGGGCGGGTCATGCAACACACTACCAATAACATAAATGATAAATAAATAAATAAATAAGAAAGAAAACAGAAACTCCCCTGGAACTCAATAGAGTCGTCGTGGATCCGCTGGGAGATGATGAAGACTCCTGCACGATCACGTACTCCGGAGGGATCGGCTGTCCTGGAAACCACCCAGGCTGTGTCCCAGGAGGCATGAAATAATCCAACAACATATAGGCGTTGAACGTAGCGTCCAACTGTGCAGTTCAGGAGTAAAAGAGCCGGAAGAAGACATTAACTGAGCCTATTGTCTAAATCCAGTGCGAAATTAATGTTCCTTTGTGGCGGGGTACTAATGTACCCTGCCGGCGCGGGAGTTCTGGGAATTGAGGTGCGGCGGCAGCTATGAACCCTAATCTATATCAACCCCTAAAACTCAAAATTAACACCCCAAAATCAGGAACCTAGCACCCCATAACATGTATAGTTAACCTGCAACCAATAAAAACATTCAATTTTGCCCAAAATTGCAGATCAAGCATAAATCCTAAACACCCAGAGTCCTACATCCGGTGGAATATTGCATGAATTGAGTAAGGGATGGAATGAAGAAGTACTAGGGGTGTTTAAGTTGTTGTAAAACGCCTTGAGAATGTAGTGAAAACAAAATTGGAACCTAGGGTGTTTGAGGAGTCGCGTTTGAACCTTGAGTGCATATTAGGTGCGCTCCAAGCTTTATAGGGTTGAAACGCGGCGTGCTGAAAATGTTGTGCGCTCAGTGCACACATTAACTACGCGCCGCAATCAAACATTACGAGCGATAAAGTATACGTCCGGCGCGGTCTATAATGTTGTTGTAGATTGCGGTACAAACTGGGACACGCCCTAAACTTGCTTTCAAACAATCCAATCCCTAACAACATTCTAAAAGGGGAGACTCTGTGAAACACTAAGTAGACGCACACTAAGAATTAAAATGAAAAAACATCGGGTTGCCTCCCGTAAAGCGCCTTTGTTTTACGTCGTTGGCTCGACGGTACCTCAACTTAGTTATCGCCGTGGGGCTCGGCTAGCTCGCATTCTTGAGATCTGGTTGCGATCAACCGTAGTAATGCTTCACGCGCTGTCCATTTACCTTGAACCGGTCGCCATTCCTTGGGTTCTCCAGCTCCACTGCCCCATTATTGAAAATCTTCACCACCGTGTATGGACCTATCCATCTAGAACGCAACTTGCCAGGCATTAGTCATAATCGTGATGAAAATAAAAGTACATGCTGGCTGATAGAGCCTATTTATACGCATTATTTAGATCTTAACACTGTGCTTGTTTGCATTATTTTGTGTACAAGATTACTGGTTTCCGGTGTTTTTGTATTTCAGGACAAAACAAGGGCCTAAGTCGGATACATGCTAATAGGCGCGTTTAAGGAGCGCAACACACAGCCTGTGGAGCTAGCAGCGCAAATAGGATAGGAGGTGGCAGATTCAGACTGCGGTGCGCCAACCAACTGCGCGAACCAACGTGCGCAGTGAGCCATGCGCAGGATAGCGGTATTTCCAAATCTTGAACACCATATCCCTACAAAATCTCCTAGGATTTGGAAGTTGCCAAGATTGTCACGGGCCAAATCTGAGCATTCCTCGGGCCTCACAAGCAGTATATAAAGAGAGGAAGGCTAGGGTTTGAGGGAGACACACGAGAGACACAGAAGAGAGAGCCAGAACTCAAAAACACTTGAGCTGCCGCCGATGACCTGCGCCAACCGAGACACAGCAACCTCCACGCACCTGCTTGTTACTGTTTGAAATTCACAGCGTCTCAGATAGGCAGATTTGTGAACAAGCAGTTGCTGCAGCACACTCTTGTTCACTTAGAAATTGTCTCAGCATTCAATGAACAAGACAGAAGTTTGTTCAACCAGTTTGGCCAACTGCCTACGTCTGGGGAGGACTATTCACCAGTCCTCAATCCACTAAACACGAAAGTCTCCAAGTACACTCGGTTACAACTCCACGCAACCTATGCTACTCAACCTTGTGTGGATCACTTGACACAATCAGAACAAGCTCTGACTTGTGTCCGCACACCCTCTACAAATGTCAATCTAGAATAGTTACAGACTTCTCAAGACTTAGCCTATTCTAAACTACACTCACTCAGCAGGGTCGCTGTAGCAACTGCTGTAACACACAGCTGAAGCACAATTGTCCGCGTCGCTCCAAAGCCTTCTGCCGAGCCGTTCGAACGATTCCACGAGCGCTGCACACTCTGGAATACTCCCCCTCACTCAGTGACCACCTGCCACTAGCGAGAACCACCGCTTAGACACTCGACCGAGCCACACACCCGTCAGTTCTTCCGCGGCTGCCCTTGATCAACCAACAAGGACACCTGCTCTGAATTGGCTTCCAGATCAAGCTCGAATCAGACTCTGCAAGTCCTGATTCCCTTCTGCTTCTGTCACCACAGCTCTGCGCTCACGCTCTGCTCTCGGGTGATGATCGAAGAATTCGTCCGTCACACACCAAAATTGCTCTCTCTGAATTCTGTGTATGCACTCGTGTATCCCTCAGCTTCGATCAACCTCTCAGCTCTGAACTCCTCTCACTTAAATAGCAGCACCAGCTTTAAGCAAGACCAGGTTTAAGCAATGTCCCAAAAAGAACAATTATCTCCTAAAATCTAGGAGATTAGATTTGATCTTTATCTTCAATACAAATCTCCTTCTCTGGCTAGGAAACCTCACTGGAAAATTCTCCACAGCATTTTAGAAATTCTTCTGATGATCTCCGTAGCGATCCCAGCCCTTCTGGACAAGCCCAGGACGCTGCTGCTTCTTCGTCAGATGATGCAGCCACTTGAACAAGCTCCTGATATAGCATCCCCTGCTGCAGCTACTGCTTGTTCACTTGTGCTGGTCTGCTTGTTCACTTGTGCTGTAGCAGCTCCTTGTTCACTTGTGCTGGTTTTGTCAAATACTGCCATATTACATTATCAATCTCCCCCTTGGCATTTTGACAAAATCCTAGAACACTTATGTGCACTTCCATGAACCAGAAAATACTCTAAATGAAAGAAATTCAACAAAAGAGTAAGAAAGTAAGAGGTGGCCACACTCGGCCGTAGCATGACCACGCAGGGTCAAAAAAAAAATCAGTTCATCAGCCTACAACTATACTCCCCCTTTTTGTCACAGATGCTCAAGGGGCCTGCTCCTCATCTGCCGGGAACTCAAGGTCTCTGAGCAGACTTCTGATCTGTCCGCGCCTAGCATCCCTCCTTTTGGCTTCAGCTTCAAGGATGACCAGCTCATATCTGAGATGGCTCACAATTCTGGCACGGAGGGCTGATTGAATTGTTGCAGCAGGGGGAAGAGAATCCTCCAGGGGAGCTGGGGCTGAATCACCAACCAGAATTGGATCCTCATAAGCTATGTCCACTGCATGCTTCCCTTTGAACAACTTGTGGTCTACTGTGAAGAACTGCAGCTCCTCAGATAAACCTTCAGAAATCTCACCAAGCTCCGGATGCTGTGAGGCCATCATCCCATAGATGAGGGAGGGGAGCACAATGGGCTTGCTGGAGGAAGTGCTGCTGGCATGAGTAGCCAGCTGGGGAAACATCACACTGCCCAGGCTGATTCGCCTCCTCTTCCCAATGGAGTAGAGAAGGTTAGCAAAGGCTCTACTAACCTTCCCCCTGTGAGAGCTGGGGATCCAGTTTCTAATGCCAAGATGATACAGCAGGGTATTCTTGGAGGTTAGTTCGGCAGCACTCAGGTTTGGACCGCCCCAAGACTGGCACACTCTCCCTGTCAGAACCTTAGCCAACATCTCTGGCTTAACATCAGTGGGAGCTCTGGCATTCTCATGGATCTCAAGAAATTCATCAATTTTTTCAGGGGTAATAAGAACTGTCTTACCCCGTACCCAACTCTTTCCAAACTCATCCGCTCCTTCCTCACCAAACTTCTCTTCCATATTCACAATAAATTCCCTAACTAGAGCTATATTGAATCTGAATGGAAAGGTTAGGGACTTGAGAAGGTTTACCTCAGTGAGAAGCTGGATAATTGCTGCTGATTTGTACTTGTCAATGTCCAGCCTCTTTTCTGACACAATATGCTTCCTCTCAACAGCACTCCAGGATTGAGAAGCACTCCTATTTCTGAACCAAATACTTCCCACTGTGATTGCAGTTGTGTCTGCCAATGCAGATCTTCTCTCAGACGGTGCACCAGCTGTACCTTCATCTTCTTCACTTGATTCCTCTTCTTCACTGCTGGAGACTGGAATTAGGATAGAGGCTTTTCTTTTGTCTGAGAGAGAAGGAGGATGTGCTGCAGCAGGTTCTTGTTCAGGAGACTCAGCTTCTATCTCCTCCCCTTCACCCACAATGCCCGGGGACATAACAAGTGTTCTGCACCTCTCTTCTGCAGAACCTGCTACAGCATCCTCTGTAGCTTGTTCTTCTCCCAAGACTTTCTCAGCCACAGCCTCTTCAGTTAGCACAGCTGCACTGGAAACAGGTTCCCCGTCACGTACCAGGCACCTCCGTTTCTGCGAAGTTTCTTCTTGTGGAGAAGGCTCACTGTGCGACACAGGGAGAGGAGCTGGTTCCCACACCACCACATCCAGACGCTGAGCAGGGGCTTCATTGAGCGACTTGGTCCTCCTCTCAGACCTGCCTTGTCGGTCTGCTGCCAGATTCTTCTTCAAACCACGAGTCTTCACCATTGTTGCAGGGTTGAGAAGGTTTGAGGAACGCACAGTGGGGATGATCAGCACCGATTTTTGGCAAGCGCCTTCAACTTGCCTTTGCCCTAGAAATTGATTTACCCGTTATCTTCTTTCTCAATTTGAAGCTTCTGGATCACGTGCCCCACATGTGCCTTCTCCCAGCTTTAGCAACCAAAACATGTGAACAAGCTTATTTTGACCAGGTTGCTATAGCAGACGCGAGCTAGTTCACCTATTCATTCCGGAAGACAGCTTTGCCCGGCGGATCTGATGCGCGCGTCGTTGTGCGCGTTCAAATTAATTCCTTCCTCTTCCACTTAGTATAGCGGTTAAGTCGGGGTCGAATCCACAGGGAGCAAGTAGATTAGTTTTAACTAGAATCCTGCACTTACGAAAATTGGGGGTGTGAGTGATTGGGTTGCGCAATGCGCGAGTAAACAGTAGTAAATGCAGGAATTGCACTAGACGAGCGCAGGCAGTAGAGATTAAGTACTATGACTATATAAAGTATCGGCGCAGACAATCCTCTATGAGTGTATTCCTTATCATCGACTCTAAACGTCTATAGTTTGATTTACTGAAGTTAGTGTCCGGTCAAGGCTTCCTAACTTGTGCGCATGTTCCGATCAAAGTTCATGAGCTATTAATTCTTAAGACTAGTCTAAGCAGCTGCGAATCCTATCACAGTAGCAACTGATTATCCTAGCGCGTTACTCCTAGTTGTCACCGTCAGGCTATTCAACTAGTTTAACATATAACAAACGAGTAACAAGAGTAAGATTGCGGTTCAAGGCTTCCCCTACTCATGCAACTAGCTGTCAACAGTGTGCACAGAATTAATATAAGCAAACAAAAACACTGGAAACCAGTAATCTTGTACACAAAATAATGCAAACAAGCATAGGGTTAGGATCTATATAATGTGTATAAATAGGCTCTATCAAACCCCCCACACTTGCCCCTTGTTCGTCCCGAACAAGCACTCAAGCACGGATACAATTACCTCTCTGGAGTCTAGCGCACAGTCTTGCACTCTGGCGCGATCTTCACTACTGTTCACCTTGCGCTGCTCTACCACCTGCGCGCAGCTGCCTTCAACAGTTCTAATATAATAATTTTCGAAATTCGTTACCTCTCAGCTAGGATGAAGATTACTTTGGATGGCTAGGAGATAGCTCTTCATAGGCTCCGGGTTGTCAACTTTCACTCCGAGGATGGGTATATGGTTAGCAGCGCAAGCTTCTTCCGGTGCGTGATTCTTCCGCGCACTTTCTGGGAACTCAAGCCTTTGATGATTTTCTTTGTGGACTTTGCGCACGCTGGTACGTATTTGTGCACATGCTGATTCTTGTGTAGCGCATATCATTTGCTGGTATTTTTCTTTTTTTGTACAGCTTTGTCTACGGTTCCTATGTTTCCCAGAACGGTTCCAATCTCGGCCTCCGGATAACAGCTATGGAACAACGCTCCGCTCTCCCTCCTTGGTCTATCTGCGCAGGTCGGCGCACGCGTTTACACCTGCGCCCGCCTTCCATAGCTCGACTTCCAGAGGAAAGGTGGTCTGTTTTCCCACCTCGCCACGCTTTGGGTATTCGCCTTCGGCATCTGCGTGACTGAGCGCGCTCTCTTGTTCCGAAGGTCGCGAAGCACCGGCCTCCACTAGTGCTCTCGACCATATACCTCAACTTCGAAGCTCGAACGGCTAACCGCCTCTCTAGAGCGTTTCTGTCAACTCCACATCCCCTATATATCCCAACTAACAGGAGCAGAAAAACGAAAAATATACTAAAACCGTTGATAGTAGCGCATGCAATATGGATAGCACAAAACAAGCTGAACAGTGTGCGCAACCCGCACACAAGCGCACTACTGCTACTGTTTTCTTCACTAAACTAAGCTACACTATAGAGCTCAAAAAAATGTGAAATGTAAATGTAACGCTCCCCCCCACACTTAAACAGAGACGTGTCCCCACGACTCAAGCTCAAGCGCATGGAGAACGCGCACATGCATGCAAGCAAAACAAAGAACATAAAAATAAAAACATAAAGCCAAAGCAGCGCAATATAGAAAGGGGGCACGAAAATATTCAGCACAATAGTCAGCAAAATATAGCAACATATAGCAACAGTTTTTAAAAGGATAAGAAAAGAAACCACCCGAAAGAAATGCGCGCCCTCCCTACAGCCCTAGATGTCCTCGGAGCTGGGCTCAGCCTCGGATCCGTGCGCCTCCTCCTCTGAAGAATCTATCACGTACTTAGTGCTGGAGGCTGGCGGCACTACAGAAATGGGGGCGGGCTGAGTCACGAGGTCATCTTCTGAGATAGGATCCCATAGTGAATCTGAGCTGGTACTAATGATGGGATCGGCTTCAGGGGACCTCTGAATGGATGGCTGTGCAGGGGGTGGTGTAGGTGCTGGTGCTGGGGTGGGCTCTGGCACTGGAGTGGGCTCTGCTGCTGGAGCTGGGGCTGGAGTGTGAACTGGGGACTGGGTAGGAGGGCTGGCTGACTGGTGCGGCTCGCTGGGGGATCCTGGAGGCGGTTTGCGCAGGCTGAGGAGAGGGGGAATAGCATCTCCAAATCTCCACCCTGATGGTGGGCTCATGCTCAAGTCTGCCCCCTCTGGCGCTAAATATTCGAGCACGCGCATGACGTTGAACATCATGCGCCACTCCTCTGGTACTTCCTCTGGCGCCTCCTCTGACTCCATCCTGGGGCGCTTCCCTCGTGCACGCGGGGGAGAATCCTCAATGGAAATGGTAACTGGCTCCCCCTGCGGTGCACTGGCCCTTCGGCGCGCTCCAGTCTGCGCGTGAGTCCTCACGCGCCTGACTGGAGGCGCAACTGGCTGTGGGGCCTCGTCCTCCTCCGCAGCCTCTTCTGCTTGCGCGCTGCTCTCCGCTCTTTGCCTCGGCGCTCTGGCCGGCTGCAGACGGTAGCACCATTCCAATGTGCCATCCTCTCTCACGGCTACCGCTCTTATCTGCAGCATATGGGCGCGTCCAAGGGAACAGCCGGCACCACTGTGTGCTCTGGCACCTCTGGCTCTCCATGCAACGCACGCAGCAGGTGCGTTATGATCCCTCCACAAGTCAGCGGCCCTTTTGTGCTGACCCGGCTGTAGTGGATCACCATGTTCAAGACAAACAGCACCCTCTTCCCATAATAAAAGCCCTTCAAAATCTCCATGTCCAGCAAGCTGATCTTCGGCGCACCATTAAAACGCCCAATGATTGCATAGGCGACCATGCGCCATAGGTAGAACATCCACGGGTCACGCACCTCGCGTCCTCGGCTGCGCCCCGCGGCAAAAACTGGGCCGGTCGCCATCTCACGCCACGCTTCCTGATTCGTGTGCGCGTCCATATCAGCTTCTCGCACCTTAGCGCACCTCAGTGTGCGCTTCAGCCTCTTAGCCGAGGCAATGTACCACACCCCTCGGTGCCGGTACCTTATCTCCATATCACTCGTTTCTAGCGACGCCAGAAACTCGCAGGTGTCTTCCTTGTCTGCTGCGCTGTTGAGCTCCAACAGCGCCTCCCAGCCCGCCAGCGCGAGCTTCTCCATGATGAGGTCCTCCATACCGACCTCTCGCAGGAACTCCCTGCTGATGTACGGAGTCCCGTACATCTCAAGCCTCAGGAAGGCTTCGTACTTGCTGGCGAAGTGAGCTGGGGTCACTTGGTCCTCGGCAGGCTGCATCGTGCTCGGGGTCTCTCTGGTCAACTACGGTCAACACTCACAAAAGCTCAAAAATTCCAAACTCCTCCAAATGCCCTGAAACTTTCACCAAATGGGCGCCTACTGCCCGCCTACAAAACCCACTAACCAAACCTCCAATCGGTGTACGCTAGCTCAGTGCGATTTCAGACCTAGGGCACACTCTTCTCGCACAAACCCTAACTCAATCGGCTCAAATCTGAAGGGAAAGATTACCTAGAGGGCGTGCGACGGTGTGCTCCCCAAATCTCTCTAAACGGAAGCTGGGTTGAGTGCCGGACGGTCAGCGGCTGCTGAGGGCGGGAGTTTCTCTTGCAACGGTCGAGTGTGAAAAAGTGCTGAAATTTTCTAAGTACTGCCCTTATATACCGCCCCCCCCCCCCCCGACTGGCGCAGCCGTCCTGCGCACTGCTGCTCGACTAAAAAAAACTACAAGTCCTAAACTCGCTAAAAGACACTAGAGAAACTAAAAGAAAAGCATGTAAAAGTAAAACGTGTCGGGTTACCTCCCGACAAGTGCCTTTGTTTAACGTCGTTGGCTCGACTGTACCTCGTTACTTGCGTGAAAGTATACCAGCGACCTCCCCCACACTTGCTCCTGAGTGACCCTGCACTTGTGCATGTGTTGTGTGTGAAGGGTGGTCAGCATGGTTAATAGTATGTGATAAATTATAAGTAACGAGGGTAGGTAAAGAGGGAGGAAGAAATATGAGCAATAGTTCCCAGTTCTCCCTCTGGCGCGTCTGGTGATGACTCTGGCGCAGCAACCTGCGCATCTGCTATCTTAGGCTCTGCCAATTCAATTTCGCGCGCTGTGCCATCCCAAGGTTCTCCTAAATACATTTTGACTCTCTGCCCATTGACCTGAAAACGATGCAGGTGCTCGTTTTCTAACTCGATTGTTCCGTAGGGGAAAACCTTGGTGACTGTGTACGGTCCCGTCCATTTGTTGCGCAGCTTCCCAGGCATGAGCTTTAGGCGTGATGAGAATAATAATACCTGGTCTCCTGGCTCAAAAGTGCGTCTGAGGATATGTTTGTCATGAAATGCCTTTGTGCGCGCCTTGTAATCGCGCAGTCCCTTATATGCATCCAGGCGCAGCTCTTCTAATTCGCTTAGCACAAATGCGCGCTCCTTTCCGGCCTCGTCTAGGTTTAGGTTGCAAATGCGTAATGTCTAGTATGCCCTGTGCTCTAACTCCATTGGCAGGTGGCAGGCTTTTCCATAAACCAACCGAAATGGTGAGGTCCCAATTGGCGTCTTATGCGCAGTGCGGTATGCCCACAGCGCATCGTCAAGGCGCTGGCTCCAGTCTTTGAGCGACGGTCTCACAGTTTTTTCCAGGATGCGCTTGATCTCTCTGTTGGAAACCTCGGCCTGTCCATTTGTCTGAGGATGATAAGCAGTGGACGTCTTGTGGCGCACTCCATAATGCTTGAATGATTTCACATCGCGCACGCTAGTGGCATAAGGCAGATTAGAAATAAGATCTATCTTGGCTTTATTTACCTTGATCCTCTCCTGCGAGATAATATGTCCTAGTACTACGCCATGTGATACCATGAAATGACATTTTTGATAATTGAGCACTAGGTTCTTTGAAATGCAGCGCGCTAAGACCTTATCAAGATGAGTTAAGCATGCGTCAAAGGTACCTCCGTATACAGTAAAGTCATCCATGAACACTTCTATGCATATACCAATCATATCAGAAAAAATGCTCATGACTAGGCGTTGGAACGTACCTAGCGGGTTACACAGCCCAAATGACATGCGCCGAAACGCAAACGTACCGAATGGGCAGGTAAACGTGGTCTTCTCTTGATCTTCCGCAGCTATGGGTATCTGATTGTACCATGAATATCCGTCCAAGAAACAAAAGTAGGGCTTCCCCGCTAATCGATCTAGCATCTGATCCATGAAGGGTAGCGGGAAATGGTCCTTGCGCGTGACTGCGTTAAGCTTCGTGTAGTCGATGCACATGCGCCATCTAGTCTGTATGAGCTTGGGAACTAGCTCGCCCTGCGCATTCTCTTCTACTGTGATTCCTCCCTTCTTTGGGACAACGTGCACTGGACTTACCCACTTGCTGTCTGAAATGGGGTAAATGACTCCTGCGTCAAGCAACTTCAGGATCTCCTTCTGCATCACCTCCATCATATTCGGGTTCAATCTGCGCTGAGCCTCCCAGGATGGTTTGGCACCATCTTCCAACAGAATCCTGTGCATGCATACGTCGGGGCTCACTCCGCGCAGATCAGCAAGTGTCCATCCTATAGCGCGCTGGTTCTTGCGCAGCACCTGCTGTAATCGCGCCTCCTGCTCCTCTTCTAATCCTTTCTTTATGATCACCGGCAGGGTGTCTTCATTTCCCAAGAATATGTACTTGAGGTGTTCTGGGAGTTGCTTTAGCTCGACCTTGGGTGCCTGTCTGGGTTCTGGTTCAACACTGCTCAGCTCCTCCTCTTGCGCCTCCAACTCTGCTTGTGCCAGTGTTATAGGTTCTTCTGCTGCGCTTGCACATTGCGCATCTGCAACCAAGTCATCTATGCTGTCCATTGCGTGCACTGTGGCGTCTTCATGACGGTGCTGCATCCCTTTGAATATGTTGAAATGAATTTCTTCGCCATCAACCTCCATGGAGAGCGTGCCCCTACACGTCTATCTTTGTGCGCGCGGTCATCAGAAATGGTCTGCCTAGTAGGATCTGCGCACTGCCGGTGCTCGACTCTCCCTCCATTTCTAGGACATAGAAGTCTGCTGGGAACACCAGCTCTCCTACTCGGACCAGAACGTCCTCGATCATGCCTGTAGGTTGCTTGCACGACCAATCTGCTAGCTGAATGGTGAGACCTGCAGGCTTAAGTGGTCCAAGGCGCAATGACGCATATAGGGAATAGGGTAGCACATTTATAGACGCGCCTAAGTCAATCATGCAATTGCTCATTGTGGTCTTACCTAAAGTGCATGGAATGGTAAATGTACCTGGGTCTTGGCATTTAGGTGGTACCTTATGTTGCACGATCGCTGAGGCCTGCGCATTTAGCATTACCTGTGCGCACTCGCCTTTCCTTCTCATGTTTGTGCACAGCTCCTTTAGAAATTTGGCGTACCTAGGGATTTGCCGAACTGCTTCAATAAGGGGAATGTTTATTTCCACCTTGCTGAATAACTCGTAGAGCTCCTTATCAAGCGCTTCCTTCCTAACCGACGGTGCCTGTACAGGGAAAGGTGCATGTATGTTAGTACGATTCGTGCTCTTGTCTTTTAATTGTGTTATACCTGGCGCTTCGCCCTGCTTGCTTGTGGCTGGCGCTTCTGGTTGCGCGTCTTGCTCCGGTTGTGCATTCTGCTCTGTCGGATCTGGGACTTGCGCAACTGGTGGCGCGGGCGCCTTCGCGGTCTGTTCTGTTCCTATCGTGCGCCCAGTCCTCAGTGTCACGGCGTTGACTCCTCCCTTAGGATTTTGGATCACTTGCGAAGGCAAGTTGCCATCGCTCTTTTTCAGCTCATACACCGTGGTAGCAATCTGTGATAGCTGCTTCTCAATGGACTCGAACCTCTTGTCATACTTCTCATCATTTTTGCGCACTGTGTCTGCTAGCTGCCCCACGATATCTTCTAAGGATCGCCTCGGCTGCTGGTTGTTCTGCGCTGGTGCGTCAGTGCGGCGATGCGATGGATTGTAGGGCGCAGCTTGTTGCGTCTGCTGGGGCGCGCGCTGATTCGTGGACTGCCTCTGGAAATTGTTTTCCTCCTTCCATCTGAACCCATTTGCGGCAAGTCCAAAACGCGGCTGATTCTGCCTCTGTGGCCCTCTGTTATCCCATCCTCCGAGAGCATTGACATCTCCTGATTCCTCAAAAAGCGTGGGACATGCATCGGTTTTGTGCTCAGCGGAATTGCAGAATTCGCATACCTTTGGCGCAACTGGTTGTGCTCCTTGCGCACTCATCAACTTCTGCAGCATGGCCTTTGATAATGCAAGTATGGCAGTGTTTGACAAAACCAGCATGAGTGAACAAGGAGCTGCTGCAGCTCAATCAATCAAGGAGGCCAGCAGAAGTAAACCAGCAGCAGATGCAGCAGGGGATGCTGCAGCAGGTGCTGGTTCAAGTGCTGGTTCAACTGTCCGAGTAGCAGTTTTTGTGCTGGGTGGTTTTTGAAGGTATAGCAGCTTTGTGAAAGTGCTTAAAAGAATTTCTAAAATACCGTTGAGCATATTCCAGCAAGGTTTGCTAGTCAGAGGAAGGAGATTTGCATTGAAGATATTAATCAAATCTAATCTCCTAGATTTTAGGAGATAATTGATCTTGTGGTTCAATGGCCTAAACCTGGAAATTGCTTAAAGTGGTGTGGGTATTTAAGCAGAAGGTTTGAGGGCTGAAGGGGGTGATCGAAGCTGAGTGATACACGAGAGTAGACACAGAATTCAGAGTGAGGTTTTTTCTGGGTGTGCTACGAGAGTTGTTCTTCGATCAACACACACGGGCAGAGCGTTGAGCGCAGAGCTGAGGTGTGCATTGCAGAAGAGAATCAGGTCTTGTAGAGACTGATTCGTGCTTTGATCTGGAAGCCAATTTAGAGCTGCGGAGCTTGTTGGTTGATCAAAGGCAGCCGCGGGAGAACTGACGGGTGGAAGGCTCGGTCGAGGTTCGTGCGGAAGAACTCACTAGTGGCAGGTGGTCACTGAGTGAGGGGGAGTTACTCAGAGTGTGCAGCGCTCTTGGAGTGGTTCGATCGGCTCGGCAGAAGGCCTTGGAGCGACGCGGACAGTGTGCTTCAGCTGTGTGTTACAGCTGTTGCTGCAGCAACCCTGCTGAGTAGTGTAGTATAGAATAGGCTGAGTTCTTTGAGAGGATTGTAGCTATTCTAGACTGACATATTGTAGAGGGTGTGCTGGCACAAATCAGAGCTTGTTCTGATTGCGTTGAGTAGTCCACACGGGGTTAAAGTAGCATAGGTTGCGTGCGTTGTAACCGAGTGTGCTTTGAACCTTTGGTTGAGTGGATTGAGGACTGGAGAATAGTCCTCCCCAGACGTAGGCAGATTGGCCGAACTGGGTGAACAAATCTGTGTCCTATTCATTGTTTGCAGTGCCTACATTTAAGTGAACAAGAGTGTGCTGCAGCAACTGCTAGTTCACAAATCTGCATAAGTAGAGACACTTGAAATTTCAATTGGTATCAGAGCGGGAACTCGACACACAGAGTTAAAAAGGTCCTACAGTGTCTCCGAAGTAGCCAAGACAATGAAGGAAGGACAGAGCACAAGTAGACCTCCACTTTTGGAAGAGAGCAATTATGGTTATTGGAAAGCTAGAATGAAAGCCTTTCTCAAGGCTATTGATGAGAAGACATGGAGAGCTGTCGTGATTCAGTGGTCTCCCCCAATCACCATAGATGAGCAAGGAGTGACAAGAATAAAACCTGAAGAGCAGTGGACTGTTGAAGAAGGTGCTGCAGCAACTGGTAATTCAAAGGCTTTGAATGCAATTTTTGCTGCAGTTGATGCTAACAATTTCAGGTTGATATCAAACTGTGATTTGGCCAAGCAAGCATGGGAGATTCTGCAAACTGCCCATGAAGGAACTGATAGAGTGAAGCTATCAAGGCTCCAGATCATTGCCACACAATTTGAAAATCTGAGGATGCTGGATGAGGAAACAGTCACTGAGTTTAATGCTAAACTCTGTGATCTTGCAAATGAAGCTCATTCCCTTGGTGAGCCCATCCTAGAAGAAAAGCTTATCAGAAAGGTTCTCAGATCGCTGCCCACAAAGTTTGACATGAAGGTGACAGCCATTGAAGAGGCTCAGAATGTCAGATTCATGAGGTTGGAAGAGCTGATGGGGTCTCTCAAACAATTTGAGATGAAACTGGTCAAAGAAGTCACCACTTCCAAGGACAAGAATGTTGGTTTGAAGGCTGAAGCAGAAACCAAGCAGACAGTTCCAGACGATCAGTTGAGCATGCTTGTTAAAAATCTAGGGAAGTTTCTGAAAAACATGTGAAATTTCAAGTGTCTCTACTTATGCAGATTTGTGAACTAGCAGTTGCTGCAGCACACTCTTGTTCACTTAAATGTAGGCACAGCAGACAATGAAAAGGACACAGATTTGTTCACCCAGTTCGGCCAATCTGCCTACGTCTGGGGAGGACTATTCTCCAGTCCTCAATCCACTCAATCAAAGGTTCAGATCACACTAGGTTACAACGCACGCAACCTATGCTACTTTAACCCCGTGTGGACTACTCAACACAATCAGAACAAGCTCTGATTTGTGTTAGCACACCCTCTACAATATGTCAGTCTAGAATAGCTACAATTCTCTTCAAGAACTCAGCCTGTTCTAGCCTACACTACTCAGCAGGGTTGCTGCAGCAACAGCTGTAACACCAGCTGAAGCACTCTGTCCGCGTCGCTCCAAGGCCTCCTGCCGAGCCGATCGAACCACTCCAAGAGCGCTGCAGACTCTGAGTAACTCCCCCTCACTCAGTGACCACCTGCCACTAGTGAGTTCTTCCGCACGAACCTCGACCGAGCCTTCCACCCGTCAGTTCTCCCGCGGCTGCCTTTGATCAACCAACAAGCTCCACAGCTCTAAATTGGCTTCCAGATCAAAGCACGAATCAGTCTCTGCAAGACCTGATTCTCTTCTGCACTACGCACCACAGCTCTGCGCTCAACGCTCTGCCCGTGTGTGTTGATCGAAGAACACCTTCCGTAGCACACCCAGAAAAACCTCTCTCTGAATTTCGTGTCTACTCTCGTGTATCACTCAGCTTCGATCACCCTCTTCAGCCCTCGAACCTTCTGCTTAAATACCCTCACCACTTTAAGCAATTTCCAGGTTTAGGCCATAATCCCACAAGATCAATTATCTCCTAAAATCTAGGAGATTAGATTTGATTAATATCTTGAAGCATATCTCCTTCTCTGACTGATAATCCTTGCTGAAATATGCTCAGCAGCATTTTAGAAATTCTTCTAAGCACTTTCACAAAGCTGCCAAACCTTCAAAACTCACTCAGCACAAAACTGTTATTCGGACAGTTGAACTAGCTCTTGAACCAGCACCTGCTGCAGCATCCCCTGCTGCATCTGTTGCTGGTTTACTTCTGGTGTATACTTCTGCTGGCCTCCTTGATTGATTGAGCTGCAGCAGCTCCTTGTTCACTCATGCTGGTTTTGTCAAACACTGCCATACTTGCATTATCAATCTCCCCCTTGGCATTTTGACAAAACCTTAAGGCCAATGCACTCTTCCGAAAACCAGAAACGAAATACTCTAAATAAAATTAATAGAGAGTAAGTAGATGAGGCCACACTCGGCCATAGCATACTGACCACGCAGGGTCAAAAAAAAGTGTATCAATATTCAGCAATATTCAGCAGCATATAAATCTTCTCTCCCCCTTTTTGTCATAGATGCTCAAGGGGCCTGCTCCTCATCCTCCAGGAACTCCAAGTCTCTGATGAGGCTCCTGATCTGTCCCCGCCTGGCATCTCTCCTCTTGGCTTCAGCATCAAGAATAGCCAGCTCAGACCGGAGGTGGCACACAATCCTGGCACGAAGAGCAGACTGGATTGTGGCAGCAGGGGGAAGAGATTCCTCCAAGGGAGCTGGAGCTGAAGAACCACCCATGAGAAGATCCTCATAGGCAACATCCACTGCATGTTTTCCCTTGAATAATTTGTGATCAACAGTAAAGACCTGCAGCTCCTCAGATAAACCTTCAGTAATCGCTCCGAACTCTGGGTGCTGAGATACCATGATCCCATGGATGAGGGAGGGCAGCACAATAGGCTTGCTGAAGGAGGCACTCCCGGCATGTGTAGCAAGCTGAGGGAACATCACACTTCCCAGGCTGATCTTCCTTCTCTTTCCAATAGAATAAAGAAGGTTAGCAAAGTCTTTGTTGACCTTCCCTCTGTGAGAACTAGGAATCCAGTTCCTTGCACCAAGATGATACAGCAGAGCATACTTGGAGGTAAGCTCAGCTGCACTGAGATTCGGGCCGCCCCAAGACAGGCACACTCCCGCTGTAAGGGTCTTTGCCAATAATTCAGGCTTCACATCAGTGGGAGCCCTTGCATTCTCAGAAATCCCAAGGAATGCATCAATAATTTCCGGAGTAATAACCACTTGTTTACCCCTTACCCAGCTTCTCCCATACTCATCAGCTCCTTCTTCTCCAAATTTTTCTTCCATATTCACTATAAATTCTCTAACCAGAATAATATTGAAACGGTGAGGAAAGGTTAGGGACTTGAGCAGTTTTACCTCAGTCAGGAGCTCAATCATAGTAGCTGATCTATACTTGTCTTGCACCAGACGCTTCTCATGCACAATGTGTTTCCTCTCAACAGCACTCCAGGATTGAGAGACGCTTTTGTTCCTGAACCATGTGCCTCCGACAGTGAGAGCAGAGAAATCTTCAGCTGCAGGACCTTTCTCAGAGGGTTCACCAAGAGATCCTTCTTCACTGGATGAGCTTTCACTACTGGAGCCTGGGATCAGGATAGGAGCTTTGCCCTTGTCTGAAGAAGGGGGATGTGCTGCAGCAGGTTCTTGTTCAGGGGACTCAGCAGCTGTTTCAACCCCTTCACCAATAATTCCTGGAGACATGACCAGTGATCTGCACTCTTCTCCTGCAGGAACTGCTGCAGCAGTCTCTGCTGCTTGTTCTTCCTCTGAAGCAGCTTCAGTCATATCCGCTTCTGGCAGCACAGCAGAACCGGAGACAGGTTCTCCATCACGTACCAGCCGCCTCCTCTTCTGCGAAGCTTCTTCAGAGGGAGAGGGCTCACTGTGCGACACAGGGAGAGGGTTTGGTTCCCACACAACCACCTCCAGCGGCTGAGCAGGGTCTTCGTTGCGTGCCTTGGTCCTTCTCTCAGACCTGCTTTGCCTGTCAGCTGCCAGATTCTTTTTCAGTCCGCGTGTCTTCACCATTTCTGCAGAGATGTGGAAGGAGGGAGGAGCGCACAGAGGATGATCGGCAGAGATTTCTGAGACGCCCTTTGCTCTTGATCTGTGCCCTAGAAAATATTTACCCGTTATTTTCTTTTCCCTTTTGAAGTGTAAGTCACGTGCCTCTCATGTGCAAATATTTTCTTTTCCATCTTAAGCAACCAACACATGTGAACAAGCTAATTCGGACCAAGTTGCTGCAGCACATGTGAGCTTGTTCACCTATTCACTTCAGGCTGCAATTTTTGCTCAGAGGATCCTTGAGAGATTCTGGTGGAACCTTCTTGATCGCGCGTCGTTGTGCGCGTCAAATATAATTCCTTCCTCTCCCACTAGTACAGCGGTTAAGTAAGGGTCGATCTCCACAGGGAGCAAGCAGCGAGTCTTAGCCAGTAACCTACACTTAAGAAAACGGGGGTTGCGTGAGCGATTGGGGGTTTTGCGCGATGCGCGAGTAACAGCAAATATCGTAACGCGGGAAATTGCACTAGACGTGCGCAAGCAGTAGAGATGAAGTACTATATTTATGAGAAGTATTGGGCAGACAATCCTCTATGAATGCATTCCTTATCATCGACTCTAAACGTCTATAGCTTGTGTTTTACTTGGGTTAGTGTCCGGTAAAGGCTTCCTAACACCTGCGCATGTTCCGTTCAAAGTTCATGTGCTATTAATCCTTAGAACTAGGTTAAATAGCTGCGAATCCTGTCACAGTAGCAGCTGCCTACCCTAACTCGTTACTCCTAATTGTCACGGTAAGTTTGCGGTTCAAGGCTTCCCCTACGCATGCAACTAGTTTAACATGTGACAAGCGAGCTACACAGGCAAGTTTGCGGTTCAAGGCTTCCCCTACTTATGCAACTAACTGTCTCAATACGCACAGAATTAATACAAGTAAATAAACTATGCATTAAGCTCAAGTCTCAAAGGGATACATCACAGATTCATGCCCGACCAACACTAAGTGTTTAGCTAGACATGCTAGTGGTAAACATCATAAAATAGTAAGATAACATCTAATGTATCGGAGAAAACGGTAGCAAACAGAGCGTGCAGTTTGTCTTCTCGGCTGGCGCAGTCGGCTGGCGCAAATCCTCTCAACAGGTCCGTGTGTTTTCCAGTCCTGCTGCACAGTGCCTCCTTTGAGGCCGTGGTGCTGCCTCTCCGTCTTGTTTTGAAACCCTAGACCTTCTCTCCTTTATATACTGCTCAGGAGGTTCATCTATGGCAACTTCCAAATCTGGTCATGTTAGGTTTTGGCAATGCTGGATTCTGCGCCTGGCGCACTGCATCGGTTGGCGCATACTGGACTTTGCGCCTGGCGCACGGCATTGGTTGGCGCAATCGGGTAGCGCACCTCTGCTGTCTTTCGCCATTTCTTCTTCTGTTTGCGCCGCTAGCTCCGCAGGCTGATCTTTCACTCCTAGAACGCTGCCTGTTAGCGCGTATCCGACTTAAGGACTCGTTCTGACCTGATATACAAAAATAGTGGAAACGAGTAATCTTGCCCATAAAATATTGCAAACAAGCATGGGTTTATGATCTAAATAACATGTATAACTAGGCTCTATCAAACCCCCCACACTTACCCCTTGTTCGTCCCGAACAAGTACTGAAACGCGGATACAATTACCTTTTCTGGAGACTAGCGCACAGCCCTTGCATTCTAGCGCAAGATGCACAGTTGCTTCAACTTGTGCTGCTTTATCACCTGCGCACAACTGCACTCAATAGTTCTAATATAATAATCCCGAAATTTCATTACCTCTCAGCCGGGATGAAGACTTTGGATGACTGGGAGATAGCTCTTCTTAGGCTCCTGGTTGTCAGCTCCCGCTCCGAAGATAGGTATATGGTTTCTTGCGCGAGCTTCTTCCAGTGCGTGATTCGTTCGCACACTTCCTGGGAACCTGAGCCTTTGATGATATCCTTTTGGTCTTGCGCACGCAGGTACTAAGTAGTGCGCATGCTGATTCTTTGTAACGCAAATCATCTGCTTCTGCTGGTATTTTTCTTTTGTACAGCTTCCTTTCCAATTTTGTTTCATTCCCAGAACAGTTCCAATCTCAGCCTTCGGATAGCAGCTATGGAACTCGTTCCGCTCTCCCTCCTTGGTCCGTCTGCGCCGGTCGGCGCACGCGTTTGCAACCGCGCCCGCTTTCCTTAGCTCGGCTTCCAGAGAGAAGGTGGTCTGTTTTCCCACCTCGCCACGCTTTGGGTACTTTGCCTTTTGCATCTGCGTGACTGAGCGCGCTCTTTTGTTCCGAAGGTTGCGAAGCACCGGCCTCCACTAGCGCACTCGACCATATACCTCGCCTTCGAAGCACAAGCGACTAACCGCCTCTCTGGAGCATTTCTATCAACTCCACATCCCCTGTATATCCCAACTGACAGGAGCAGAAAAAACGAAAAAATTATGCTAAAACAGTAGATAGCAGTGCACGCAAGATGGATAGCGCAAAACGAGATGGTGAGCATGCGCATCCTGCACCTTAGCGCACTACTGCTACTATTCTCTTCAACTTAAACTAAGCTACACTAGAATGCTCAAAAACGTGAATTGTAAGTGTAACGCTCCCCCCCACACTTGAACAGAGACGTGTCCCCACGACTCAAGCTCAAGCGCACGGAGGCTGCGCACATGCAAAATGACAAGTCCTAAACTGCCTAAAAGAAATACTAAAAACTAAAAAAAAAAAAAAATGTAAAAATAAAAACGAGTCGGGTTACCTCCCGACAAGTGCCTTTGTTTAACGTCGTTGGCTCGACTGTACCTCGTTACGTTCCAAAACGTGCGTCTGCGACCTCCCCCACTCTTGCTCCTGAGTGTCCCTGCGCCAGTGCGTGTATTGCGTTTTCCTGGGTCCTGCGCAACGGGTGAAAAGGGTAGTCAGTATGTGATAAATCATGCGTAACGAGGATAGATGCAGAGGAAGAAGAGATATAAGCAATAGGTTCCAGTTCTCCCTCTGGTGCATCCGGTGGTGCGTCTGGCGGAGGCTCTGGCGCAATGCTCATGCGCCATCCAGCCTGAATGCGCTTGGGAACTAGCTCGCCCTGCGCATCTGCAACCAAGTCGTCTATGCTGCCCATCGCGTGCACTGTGGCGTCTTCATGAGGGTGCTGCATTCCTTTGAATATGTCGAAGTAGATCTCTTTCCTATC
The DNA here is from genome assembly GCA_963678935.1 of Umbilicus rupestris. NCBI lineage: Eukaryota > Viridiplantae > Streptophyta > Magnoliopsida > Saxifragales > Crassulaceae > Umbilicus > Umbilicus rupestris. The sequence continues at coordinate 7,191,535 of OY787605.1, forward strand.
AACCTCCATGGACAGCGTGCCCCTCCATACGTCTATCTTCGTGCGCGCGGTCATCAGAAACGGTCTGCCTAGGAGGATCTGCGCACTGCTGGCGCTTGATTCACCCTCCATTTCGAGCACATAAAAGTCTGCTGGGAACACCAGCTCTCCTACTCGAACTAGGACATCTTCTATCATGCCTGCAGGTTGTTTGCACGATTGATCTGCTAGCTGAATTGTGAGACCTGCAGGTTTTAGTGGTCCAAGGCGCAATGTCGCATAGAGAGAATATGGTAGTAAATTGATTGATGCGCCTAAATCGATCATGCAGTTGCTTACCGTGGTTTTACCTAAGGTGCAAGGGATAGTGAATGTACCTGGATCTCGGCACTTAGGTGGTACCTTTTGTTGCACGATCGCTGAGGCCTGCGCATTTAGCATTTCCTGTGCGCATTCGCCTTGCTTGTTTGTGGCTGGCATTTCTGGTTGCGCGTTTTGCTCTGGTTGCGCACTCTGTTCTGCTGGGTCTGGGACTTGCGCAACTGGTTGCGCGGGCGCCTGCGCGGTCTGCTCCGTTCCTACTGTGCGCCCAGTCCTCAGTGTCACTGCATTGACTCCTCCTTTAGGGTTCTGAACCACTTGCGAAGGCAGGTTGCCATCGCTCTTTTTTATCTCATCCACCATGGTTGCGATCTGTGATAACTGCTTTTCGATGGATTCGAACCTCTTGTCATACTTTTCGTCATTCTTGCGCACTGTGTCTGCTAGCTGCCCCATGATATCTTCCAAGGATCGCTTTGGTTGCTGATTGTTCTGCGCTGGTGCGTCTGTGCGGCGATGCGGTGGATTGTAGGGTGCAGCATGTTGCGTCTGCTGTGGTGCGCGCTGATCAGTGGGCTGCCTCTGGAAATTGTTCTCTTCTCTCCATCTGAAACCATTTGCAGCAAGCCCAAAGCGCGGCTGATTCTGCCTCTGCGGTCCTCTGTTGTCCCATCCTCCAAGGGCATTTACATCTCCAGTTTCTTCAAAAAGTGTTGGGCACTCGTCTGTCTTGTGCTCAGTGGACCTGCAGAATTCACATACCTTTGGTGCAACTGGTTGTGCGCTCTGCGCACTCATCAGCTTCTGTAGCATGGCCTTCATTTCTTTGATCTCAGCGCTTGCCTCTACCTGATGCACAGAACGATTACGACTACTTTCAAGTGTCAATTGATGTCTTACCTGTCCAGCAGAATCTTCTATCAGCTGCCATGCATCCTCCGGGTACATGTTGCAAATGTCCCCTCCTGCGCATGCATTCAGTAGTCGCAGCTCCATGGGCAGCAGTCCATTCAGAAAGTTCTCTATCAGCACATTCTGGGGAAGCCCGTGATTGTAGCAGTTGGCTTCTAGCTCCCTGAAACGCTCGTAGTATTCTGACAGAGACTCCCCTGCGCCTTGCCTTGGCGCGGCCAATTCCCTTTTGAGCAGCGCAATCTTTGCTGCTGGATAAAATTTGTCTAAGAATTTCTTCTGCAGCTGCTCCCATGTGTGAATAGATCCTGCAGGTAAATTCATTAGCCAGTGTCTAGCTGTATCATTTAGTGAGAATGGAAATGCCTTCATTTTTAGCGCTTCATCGCTTTCCCCTTCGGTCTTCATGTTTTCGCAAATGACCAGGAACTCCCGCACATGCTTGACTGGATTTTCATTGTTCATTCCGTGGAACTTGGGCATGTGATGGATGAGTGAGCTCCTTAGCTCGAAGTGACCGCCAGGTGGAAGCACGATGCACCATGGCTGGTTAACAGTGATAGGGGCCGACATCTCACGCACTGTTCTGCGTCGCGCGACTTGTGGCACGGGCGGCGCATGATACACTTCAGCGGCCCTCCTTGCCTCAACCTCGCGCTGCACTTCCTCTCTGAATAGGGCTGCGCGGTTATGCGCCCTTGCTTCCTCTGGGGTTCTGTCTCCCAGGTTATCTCCAACCACACTGTTATCCTCCATGTCCTGATCCAAACTCAAGAAATGAAATTAAATGGCAACGAAGTTGTTGCGTCTGTCAGTGCGCAACTAGAATCTGCGCAGCGCAACTGTTTCAAGGTTGCGCAGGCTGATGTAATTGTGCGCTGTCAGAAACAACAACGAGAAAACAAAACAAAATGAAATAGCTAGTTACTAAAATGAGAAATGTAAGCTAGCTAACACTTAGCTGTGTTGCTCCCCGGCAACGGCGCCAAAATTTGATCGCGCGTCGTTGTGCGCGTCAAATATAATTCCTTCCTCTCCCACTAGTACAGCGGTTAAGTAAGGGTCGATCTCCACAGGGAGCAAGCAGCGAGTCTTAGCCAGTAACCTACACTTAAGAAAACGGGGGTTGCGTGAGCGATTGGGGGTTTTGCGCGATGCGCGAGTAACAGCAAATATCGTAACGCGGGAAATTGCACTAGACGTGCGCAAGCAGTAGAGATGAAGTACTATATTTATGAGAAGTATTGGGCAGACAATCCTCTATGAATGCATTCCTTATCATCGACTCTAAACGTCTATAGCTTGTGTTTTACTTGGGTTAGTGTCCGGTAAAGGCTTCCTAACACCTGCGCATGTTCCGTTCAAAGTTCATGTGCTATTAATCCTTAGAACTAGGTTAAATAGCTGCGAATCCTGTCACAGTAGCAGCTGCCTACCCTAACTCGTTACTCCTAATTGTCACGGTAAGTTTGCGGTTCAAGGCTTCCCCTACGCATGCAACTAGTTTAACATGTGACAAGCGAGCTACACAGGCAAGTTTGCGGTTCAAGGCTTCCCCTACTTATGCAACTAACTGTCTCAATACGCACAGAATTAATACAAGTAAATAAACTATGCATTAAGCTCAAGTCTCAAAGGGATACATCACAGATTCATGCCCGACCAACACTAAGTGTTTAGCTAGACATGCTAGTGGTAAACATCATAAAATAGTAAGATAACATCTAATGTATCGGAGAAAACGGTAGCAAACAGAGCGTGCAGTTTGTCTTCTCGGCTGGCGCAGTCGGCTGGCGCAAATCCTCTCAACAGGTCCGTGTGTTTTCCAGTCCTGCTGCACAGTGCCTCCTTTGAGGCCGTGGTGCTGCCTCTCCGTCTTGTTTTGAAACCCTAGACCTTCTCTCCTTTATATACTGCTCAGGAGGTTCATCTATGGCAACTTCCAAATCTGGTCATGTTAGGTTTTGGCAATGCTGGATTCTGCGCCTGGCGCACTGCATCGGTTGGCGCATACTGGACTTTGCGCCTGGCGCACGGCATTGGTTGGCGCAATCGGGTAGCGCACCTCTGCTGTCTTTCGCCATTTCTTCTTCTGTTTGCGCCGCTAGCTCCGCAGGCTGATCTTTCACTCCTAGAACGCTGCCTGTTAGCGCGTATCCGACTTAAGGACTCGTTCTGACCTGATATACAAAAATAGTGGAAACGAGTAATCTTGCCCATAAAATATTGCAAACAAGCATGGGTTTATGATCTAAATAACATGTATAACTAGGCTCTATCACTTCTTCACCCATACTTGGAATACACCAGAGCGTTTCTTCTTCTGATCTTCCAGCCTCCTAACCCTTTGTTTGGGTTTCCATATTTGTACCATCTTTGATTTACCCTTGTTTTTAGTAATCCAGTGCCCTTGTGCAGCAACATGAAATGGAGTCTTTGTGCAACATGTGCTGATTCTGGACTTTGCTCCCCCTTTTTCAGCTGAGCAAGTTCTGTGTTGCTGCTTCAGATTGAAATTGATCTTCTGCTTCCCAACACTTGTACCAGTACTCCACTTGTTCTGAGACTTTTGTTTTGTTTGAGAAAAATGTTGTCCATGATGCTGCAGCATCCTCTTGTACACATGTCTAGATCCAATTTTCTCTGCCATTTTTGAGAAGGCATCTGAATTCTTCTTCTCGTCTGTCTCACCATCTGAGGCTTTAATGAACACTGTCCCTTTAGAGCTTTCTTCACCAGTATATCCAAGCCCTGCTTTCCCTTTTCCAAGTCTTTGGTAAGATAATATTTCGTCCAGAATATTGCTCTGCGGGTCAGCTGTCTTGGCTGCTGCTGGAGTGGATTCAACAGAGGTCTGTCTTACTGAATCTTCTCTTTTTAGAATAGTAACTTGATTATCAACTGAGGGTAGACATCTCCTTCGTTCTTCTTCCAAGAGATTTACTCAGTCAAGGTCTGATTGGTCTGAAGAACTGCTTCACACTGTTTGAGTATCTTCCTCAGAAGATCAGCAAAACTGTCAGATGAGTCATCGTCATCTTCACTCTCAGAGACTTCAATCCCATAGTGAATTTCTACCTTTTTTAGCTCATTGAGGTGGACATCTGAAACACTTGTCAGCAAAACACAGTTTTCTTCATCACTCTCATCTGAATCACTCCATTTTGCTGTCATGGATTTGCTGTTCTTTTTCTCAGAATTCTTGAAGGGTTTGCTTGGACAATCAGCCTCAATGTGTCCGTACCCTTCACAGTTCCAGCATTGAACTCCCTTTTTCATCTCTTTCTTGTCATCATCGTCCAGTGCTGGTTCTTTCCCTTTCTTCTTTCTTTCACTGCCCCGTCTGAATTGTCTTCGCGAGGAAGAGCTTCTCTCAGTTCTGGATTCCATGTTTTTCAGAAACTTTCCTAGATTTTTAACCAGCATGCTCAACTGATCGTCTGGAACTGTCTGCTTGATTTCTGCTTCAGCCTTCAAACCAACATTCTTGTCCTTGGAAGCGGTGTCTTCTTTGACCAGTTTCATCTCAAATTGTTTGAGAGACCCCATCAGCTCTTCCAACCTCATGAATCTGACATTTTGTGCTTCTTCAATGGCTGTCACCTTCATGTCAAATTTTGTAGGCAGCGATCTGAGCACCTTTCTGATAAGCTTTTCTTCTGGGATGGGCTCACCAAGGGCATGAGCTTCATTTGCAAGATCACAGAGTTTAGCATTAAACTCAGTGACTGTTTCTTCATCCAGCATCCTCAGATTCTCAAATTGTGTGGCAATTATCTGGAGTCTTGACAGCTTCACTCTATCAGTTCCCTCATGGGCAGTTTGCAGAATCTCCCATGCTTGCTTGGCCATGTCACAGTTTGAGATCAACCTGAAGTTATTAGCATCAACTGCAGCAAAAATTGCATTCAGAGCCTTTGAATTACCAGTTGCTGCAGCACCTTCTTCAGCAGTCCATTCCTCTTCAGGTTTAATTCTTGTCACTCCTTGCTGATCCATGGTGATTGGGGGAGACCACTGAACCACAACAGCTCTCCATGTCTTCTCATCAATAGCTTTGAGAAAAGCTTTCATTCTAGCTTTCCAATAACCATAGTTGCTCTCTTCCAGGAGTGGAGGTCTACTCGTGCTCTGTCCTTCCTTCATTGTCTTGGCAACTTCGGAGACACTGTAGGACCTTTTAAACTCTGTGTGTCGAGTTCCCGCTCTGATACCAATTGAAATTTCAAGTGTCTCTACTTATGCAGATTTGTGAACTAGCAGTTGCTGCAGCACACTCTTGTTCACTTAAATGTAGGCACAGCAGACAATGAAAAGGACACAGATTTGTTCACCCAGTTCGGCCAATCTGCCTACGTCTGGGGAGGACTATTCTCCAGTCCTCAATCCACTCAATCAAAGGTTCAGATCACACTAGGTTACAACGCACGCAACCTATGCTACTTTAACCCCGTGTGGACTACTCAACACAATCAGAACAAGCTCTGATTTGTGTTAGTGATAGAGCCTAGTTATACATGTTATTTAGATCATAAACCCATGCTTGTTTGCAATATTTTATGGGCAAGATTACTCGTTTCCACTATTTTTGTATATCAGGTCAGAACGAGTCCTTAAGTCGGATACGCGCTAACAGGCAGCGTTCTAGGAGTGAAAGATCAGCCTGAGGAGCTAGCGGCGCAAACAGAAGAAGAAATGGCGAAAGACAGCAGAGGTGCGCTAACCATATGCGCTAGCCGATGCCGTGCGCCAGGCACAAAAGTCCAGTATGCGCTAACCGATGCAGTGCGCCAGGCGCAGAATCCAGCATTGCCAAAACCTAACATGACCAGATTTGGAAGTTGCCAAGGATGAACCTCCTGAGCAGTATATAAAGGAGAGGAGGTCTAGAGTTTCACAACAACACGGAGAGGCAGCACCACGGCCTCAAAGGAGGCACTGTGCAGCAGGACTGGAAAACACACGGACCTGTTGAGAGGATTTGCGCCAGCCGACTGCGCCAGCCAAGAGAAGACCCTGCACGCACTGTTTGCTACCGTTTTCTTGGATTCAGTAGTTGTTACTTACTATTTTATGATGTTTACCACTAGCATGTCTAGCTAAACACTTAGTGTTGGTCGGGCATGAATCTGTGATGTATTCCTTGGAGACTTGAGCTTAATGCATAGTTTATTTACTTGTATTAATTCTGTGCGTATTGAGACAGTTAGTTGCATAAGTAGGGGAAGCCTTGAACCGCAAACTTGCCTGTGTAGCTCGCTTGTCACATGTTAAACTAGTTGCATGCGTAGGGGAAGCCTTGAACCGCAAACTTACCGTGACAATTAGGAGTAACGAGTTAGGGTAGGCAGCTGCTACTGTGACAGGATTCGCAGCTATTTAACCTAGTTCTAAGGATTAATAGCACATGAACTTTGAACGGAACATGCGCAGGTGTTAGGAAGCCTTTACCGGACACTAACCCAAGTAAAACACAAGCTATAGACGTTTAGAGTCGATGATAAGGAATGCATTCATAGAGGATTGTCTGCCCAATACTTCTCATAAATATAGTACTTCATCTCTACTGCTTGCGCACGTCTAGTGCAATTTCCCGCGTTACGATATTTGCTGTTACTCGCGCATCGCGCAAAACCCCCAATCGCTCACGCAACCCCCGTTTTCTTAAGTGTAGGTTACTGGCTAAGACTCGCTGCTTGCTCCCTGTGGAGATCGACCCTTACTTAACCGCTGTACTAGTGGGAGAGGAAGGAATTATATTTGACGCGCACAACGACGCGCGATCAAATTTTGGCGCCGTTGCCGGGGAGCAACACAGCTAAGTGTTAGCTAGCTTACATTTCTCATTTTAGTAACTAGCTATTTCATTTTGTTTTGTTTTCTCGTTGTTGTTTCTGACAGCGCACAATTACATCAGCCTGCGCAACCTTGAAACAGTTGCGCTGCGCAGATTCTAGTTGCGCACTGACAGACGCAACAACTTCGTTGCCATTTAATTTCGTTTCTTGAGTTTGGATCAGGACATGGAGGATAACAGTGTGGTTGGAGATAACCTGGGAGACAGAACCCCAGAGGAAGCAAGGGCGCATAACCGCGCAGCCCTATTCAGAGAGGAAGTGCAGCGCGAGGTTGAGGCAAGGAGGGCCGCTGAAGTGTATCATGCGCCGCCCGTGCCACAAGTCGCGCGACGCAGAACAGTGCGTGAGATGTCGGCCCCTATCACTGTTAACCAGCCATGGTGCATCGTGCTTCCACCTGGCGGTCACTTCGAGCTAAGGAGCTCACTCATCCATCACATGCCCAAGTTCCACGGAATGAACAATGAAAATCCAGTCAAGCATGTGCGGGAGTTCCTGGTCATTTGCGAAAACATGAAGACCGAAGGGGAAAGCGATGAAGCGCTAAAAATGAAGGCATTTCCATTCTCACTAAATGATACAGCTAGACACTGGCTAATGAATTTACCTGCAGGATCTATTCACACATGGGAGCAGCTGCAGAAGAAATTCTTAGACAAATTTTATCCAGCAGCAAAGATTGCGCTGCTCAGAAGGGAATTGGCCGCGCCAAGGCAAGGCGCAGGGGAGTCTCTGTCAGAATACTACGAGCGTTTCAGGGAGCTAGAAGCCAACTGCTACAATCACGGGCTTCCCCAGAATGTGCTGATAGAGAACTTTCTGAATGGACTGCTGCCCATGGAGCTGCGACTACTGAATGCATGCGCAGGAGGGGACATTTGCAACATGTACCCGGAGGATGCATGGCAGCTGATAGAAGATTCTGCTGGACAGGTAAGACATCAATTGACACTTGAAAGTAGTCGTAATCGTTCTGTGCATCAGGTAGAGGCAAGCGCTGAGATCAAAGAAATGAAGGCCATGCTACAGAAGCTGATGAGTGCGCAGAGCGCACAACCAGTTGCACCAAAGGTATGTGAATTCTGCAGGTCCACTGAGCACAAGACAGACGAGTGCCCAACACTTTTTGAAGAAACTGGAGATGTAAATGCCCTTGGAGGATGGGACAACAGAGGACCGCAGAGGCAGAATCAGCCGCGCTTTGGGCTTGCTGCAAATGGTTTCAGATGGAGAGAAGAGAACAATTTCCAGAGGCAGCCCACTGATCAGCGCGCACCACAGCAGACGCAACATGCTGCACCCTACAATCCACCGCATCGCCGCACAGACGCACCAGCGCAGAACAATCAGCAACCAAAGCGATCCTTGGAAGATATCATGGGGCAGCTAGCAGACACAGTGCGCAAGAATGACGAAAAGTATGACAAGAGGTTCGAATCCATCGAAAAGCAGTTATCACAGATCGCAACCATGGTGGATGAGATAAAAAAGAGCGATGGCAACCTGCCTTCGCAAGTGGTTCAGAACCCTAAAGGAGGAGTCAATGCAGTGACACTGAGGACTGGGCGCACAGTAGGAACGGAGCAGACCGCGCAGGCGCCCGCGCAACCAGTTGCGCAAGTCCCAGACCCAGCAGAACAGAGTGCGCAACCAGAGCAAAACGCGCAACCAGAAATGCCAGCCACAAACAAGCAAGGCGAATGCGCACAGGAAATGCTAAATGCGCAGGCCTCAGCGATCGTGCAACAAAAGGTACCACCTAAGTGCCGAGATCCAGGTACATTCACTATCCCTTGCACCTTAGGTAAAACCACGGTAAGCAACTGCATGATCGATTTAGGCGCATCAATCAATTTACTACCATATTCTCTCTATGCGACATTGCGCCTTGGACCACTAAAACCTGCAGGTCTCACAATTCAGCTAGCAGATCAATCGTGCAAACAACCTGCAGGCATGATAGAAGATGTCCTAGTTCGAGTAGGAGAGCTGGTGTTCCCAGCAGACTTTTATGTGCTCGAAATGGAGGGTGAATCAAGCGCCAGCAGTGCGCAGATCCTCCTAGGCAGACCGTTTCTGATGACCGCGCGCACGAAGATAGACGTATGGAGGGGCACGCTGTCCATGGAGGTTGATAGGAAAGAGATCTACTTCGACATATTCAAAGGAATGCAGCACCCTCATGAAGACGCCACAGTGCACGCGATGGGCAGCATAGACGACTTGGTTGCAGATGCGCAGGGCGAGCTAGTTCCCAAGCGCATTCAGGCTGGATGGCGCATGAGCATTGCGCCAGAGCCTCCGCCAGACGCACCACCGGATGCACCAGAGGGAGAACTGGAACCTATTGCTTATATCTCTTCTTCCTCTGCATCTATCCTCGTTACGCATGATTTATCACATACTGACTACCCTTTTCACCCGTTGCGCAGGACCCAGGAAAACGCAATACACGCACTGGCGCAGGGACACTCAGGAGCAAGAGTGGGGGAGGTCGCAGACGCACGTTTTGGAACGTAACGAGGTACAGTCGAGCCAACGACGTTAAACAAAGGCACTTGTCGGGAGGTAACCCGACTCGTTTTTATTTTTACATATTTTTTTTTTTTTAGTTTTTAGTATTTCTTTTAGGCAGTTTAGGACTTGTCATTTTGCATGTGCGCAGCCTCCGTGCGCTTGAGCTTGAGTCGTGGGGACACGTCTCTGTTCAAGTGTGGGGGGGAGCGTTACACTTACAATTCACGTTTTTGAGCATTCTAGTGTAGCTTAGTTTAAGTTGAAGAGAATAGTAGCAGTAGTGCGCTAAGGCGCAGGATGCGCATGCTCACCAGCTCGTTTTGCGCTATCCATCTTGCGTGCACTGCTATCTACTGTTTTAGCATAATTTTTTCGTTTTTTCTGCTCCTGTCAGTTGGGATATACAGGGGATGTGGAGTTGATAGAAATGCTCCAGAGAGGCGGTTAGTCGCTTGTGCTTCGAAGGCGAGGTATATGGTCGAGTGCGCTAGTGGAGGCCGGTGCTTCGCAACCTTCGGAACAAAAGAGCGCGCTCAGTCACGCAGATGCCAAAGGCGAAATACCCAAAGCGTGGCGAGGTGGGAAAACAGACCACCTTCTCTCTGGAAGCCGAGCTAAGGAAAGCGGGCGCGGTTGCAAACGCGTGCGCCGACCGGCGCAGACAGACCAAGGAGGGAGAGCGGAACGAGTTCCATAGCTGCTATCCGAAGGCTGAGATTGGAACTGTTCTGGGAATGAAAAAAATTGGAAAGGAAGCTGTACAAAAGAAAAATACCAGCAGAAGCAGATGATTTGCGTTACAAAGAATCAGCATGCGCACTACTTAGTACCTGCGTGCGCAAGACCACAAGGATATCATCAAAGGCTCAGGTTCCCAGGAAGTGTGCGAACGAATCACGCACTGGAAGAAGCTCGCGCAAGAAACCATATACCTATCTTCGGAGCGGGAGCTGACAACCAGGAGCCTAAGAAGAGCTATCTCCCAGTCATCCAAAGACCTTCATCCCGGCTGAGAGGTAACGAAATTTCGGGATTATTATATTAGAACTATTGAGTGCAGTTGTGCGCAGGTGATAGAGCAGCACAAGTTGAAGCAACTGTGCATCTTGCGCTAGAATGCAAGGGCTGTGCGCTAGTCTCCAGAAAAGGTAATTGTATCCGCGTTTCAGTACTTGTTCGGGACGAACAAGGGGTAAGTGTGGGGGGTTTGATAGAGCCTAGTTATACATGTTATTTAGATCATAAACCCATGCTTGTTTGCAATATTTTATGGGCAAGATTACTCGTTTCCACTATTTTTGTATATCAGGTCAGAACGAGTCCTTAAGTCGGATACGCGCTAACAGGCAGCGTTCTAGGAGTGAAAGATCAGCCTGAGGAGCTAGCGGCGCAAACAGAAGAAGAAATGGCGAAAGACAGCAGAGGTGCGCTAACCATATGCGCTAGCCGATGCCGTGCGCCAGGCACAAAAGTCCAGTATGCGCTAACCGATGCAGTGCGCCAGGCGCAGAATCCAGCATTGCCAAAACCTAACATGACCAGATTTGGAAGTTGCCAAGGATGAACCTCCTGAGCAGTATATAAAGGAGAGGAGGTCTAGGGTTTCACAACAACACGGAGAGGCAGCACCACGGCCTCAAAGGAGGCACTGTGCAGCAGGACTGGAAAACACACGGACCTGTTGAGAGGATTTGCGCCAGCCGACTGCGCCAGCCAAGAGAAGACCCTGCACGCACTGTTTGCTACCGTTTTCTTGGATTCAGTAGTTGTTACTTACTATTTTATGATGTTTACCACTAGCATGTCTAGCTAAACACTTAGTGTTGGTCGGGCATGAATCTGTGATGTATTCCTTGGAGACTTGAGCTTAATGCATAGTTTATTTACTTGTATTAATTCTGTGCGTATTGAGACAGTTAGTTGCATAAGTAGGGGAAGCCTTGAACCGCAAACTTGCCTGTGTAGCTCGCTTGTCACATGTTAAACTAGTTGCATGCGTAGGGGAAGCCTTGAACCGCAAACTTACCGTGACAATTAGGAGTAACGAGTTAGGGTAGGCAGCTGCTACTGTGACAGGATTCGCAGCTATTTAACCTAGTTCTAAGGATTAATAGCACATGAACTTTGAACGGAACATGCGCAGGTGTTAGGAAGCCTTTACCGGACACTAACCCAAGTAAAACACAAGCTATAGACGTTTAGAGTCGATGATAAGGAATGCATTCATAGAGGATTGTCTGCCCAATACTTCTCATAAATATAGTACTTCATCTCTACTGCTTGCGCACGTCTAGTGCAATTTCCCGCGTTACGATATTTGCTGTTACTCGCGCATCGCGCAAAACCCCCAATCGCTCACGCAACCCCCGTTTTCTTAAGTGTAGGTTACTGGCTAAGACTCGCTGCTTGCTCCCTGTGGAGATCGACCCTTACTTAACCGCTGTACTAGTGGGAGAGGAAGGAATTATATTTGACGCGCACAACGACGCGCGATCAGTTAGCACACCCTCTACAATATGTCAGTCTAGAATAGCTACAATTCTCTTCAAGAACTCAGCCTGTTCTAGCCTACACTACTCAGCAGGGTTGCTGCAGCAACAGCTGTAACACCAGCTGAAGCACTCTGTCCGCGTCGCTCCAAGGCCTCCTGCCGAGCCGATCGAACCACTCCAAGAGCGCTGCAGACTCTGAGTAACTCCCCCTCACTCAGTGACCACCTGCCACTAGTGAGTTCTTCCGCACGAACCTCGACCGAGCCTTCCACCCGTCAGTTCTCCCGCGGCTGCCTTTGATCAACCAACAAGCTCCACAGCTCTAAATTGGCTTCCAGATCAAAGCACGAATCAGTCTCTGCAAGACCTGATTCTCTTCTGCACTACGCACCACAGCTCTGCGCTCAACGCTCTGCCCGTGTGTGTTGATCGAAGAACACCTTCCGTAGCACACCCAGAAAAACCTCTCTCTGAATTTCGTGTCTACTCTCGTGTATCACTCAGCTTCGATCACCCTCTTCAGCCCTCGAACCTTCTGCTTAAATACCCTCACCACTTTAAGCAATTTCCAGGTTTAGGCCATAATCCCACAAGATCAATTATCTCCTAAAATCTAGGAGATTAGATTTGATTAATATCTTGAAGCATATCTCCTTCTCTGACTGATAATCCTTGCTGAAATATGCTCAGCAGCATTTTAGAAATTCTTCTAAGCACTTTCACAAAGCTGCCAAACCTTCAAAACTCACTCAGCACAAAACTGTTATTCGGACAGTTGAACTAGCTCTTGAACCAGCACCTGCTGCAGCATCCCCTGCTGCATCTGTTGCTGGTTTACTTCTGGTGTATACTTCTGCTGGCCTCCTTGATTGATTGAGCTGCAGCAGCTCCTTGTTCACTCATGCTGGTTTTGTCAAACACTGCCATACTTGCATTATCAACATGGAATCCAGAATTGAGAGAAGCTCTTCCTCGCGAAGACAATTCAGAAGGGGCAGTGAAAGAAAGAAGAAAGGGAAAGAACCAGCTCTGGACGAAGATGACAAGAAAGAGATGAAAAAGGGAGTTCAATGCTGGAACTGTGAAGGATATGGACACATTGAGGCTGATTGTCCAAGCAAACCCCTCAAGAATTCTGAGAAAAAGAACAGCAAATCCATGACAGCAAAATGGAGTGATTCGGATGAAAGTGATGAAGAAAACTGTGTTGTGCTGACAAGCGTTTCAGATGTCCACCTCAATGAGCTAAAGAAGGTAGAAATTCACTATGGGATTGAAGTCTCTGAGAGTGAAGATGAAGAAGACTCATCTGACAGTTTTGCTGATCTTCTGAGGAAGATACTCAAACAATGTGAGGCAGTTCTTCAGACCAATCAGACCTTGACTGACAGAGTAAATCTCTTGGAAGAAGAACGAAGAAAATGTCTACCCACAGTTGATAATCAAGTTACTATTCTGAAAAGGGAAGATTCAGAAAGACAGACCTCTGTTGAATCCACTCCAGCAGCAGCCAAGACAGCTGACACGCAGAGCAATATTCTGGACGAAATATTATCGTACCAAAGACTTGGAAAAGGGAAAACAGGGCTTGGATATACTGGTGAAGAAAGCTCTAAAGGGACAGTGTTCATTAAAGCCTCAGATGGTGAGACAGACGAGAAGAAGAATTCAGATGCCTCCTCAAAAATGGCAGAGAAAATTGGATCTAGACATGTGAACAAGAGGATGCTGCAGCATCATGGACAACATTTTTCTCAAACAAAACAAAAGTCTCAGAACAAGTGGAGTACTGGTACAAGTGTTGGGAAGCAGAAGATCAACTCCAATCTGAAGCAGCAACACAGAACTTGCTCAGCTGAAAAAGGGGGAGCAAAGTCCAGAATCAGCACATGTTGCACAAAGACTCCATTTCATGTTGCTGCACAAGAGCACTGGATTGCTAAAAACAAGGGTAAAACACAGATGGTACAAATATGGAAACCCAAACAAAAAGTTAGGAGGCTGGAAGATCAGAAGAAGAAAAGCTATGGTGTATTCCAAGTATGGGTGAAGAAGACTCCACCAGATTCTCCCAAGGATCCTCTGAGCAACTGCAGCCTGAATTGAATAGGTGAACAAGCTCACATGTGCTGCAGCAACCTGGTCCGAATTAGCTTGTTCACATGGGTTGGTTGCTGAGGATGGAAAGGAAAATATTTGCACATGGGAGGCACGTGACTTACAACTTCAAAAAGGAAAAAGAAAATAACGGGTAAATATTTTCTAGGGCACAGATCAAGAGCAAAAGGGCTTCTCAGAAATCTCTGCCGATCATCCTCTGTGCGCTCCTCTTTCCTTCCACATCTCTGCAGCAATGGTGAAGACACGCGGGTTGAAGAAGAATCTGGCAGCAGACAGGCAAGGGAGGTCTGAAAGAAGGACCAAGGCACGAAATGAAGACCCCACTCAGCGCCTGGATGTGGTAGTGTGGGAACCAAACCCTCTCCCTGAGTCGCACAGTGTGCCCTCACCCTCTGAAGGAGCTTCGCAGAAGAGGAGGCGGCTGGTACGTGATGGAGAACCTGTCTCCAGTTCTGGAGTGCTGCCAGAAGAGGCTGTGACTGAAGTTGCTTCTGAAGAAGAACTAGCAGCAGAGACTGCTGCAGCAGTCCCTGCAGAAGAAGAGTGCAGATCACTCGTCATGTCCCCAGGCATTATTGGTGAAGGGGTTGAACCAGCTGCTGAGTCCCCTGAACAAAAACCTGCTACAGCACATCCTCCTTCTTCAGACAAGGGAAAAGCCCCTATTCTGATCCCAGGCTCCAGTAGTGAAAGATCATCCAGTGAAGAAGAAGAAGAAGGTTCTCTTGGTGGACCCTCTGAGAGAGGACCTGCAGCTGAAGATTATTCTGCTCTCACAGTCGGAGGCACATGGTTCAGGAACAAAAGCGTCTCTCAAACATGGAGTACTGTTGAGAGGAAACACATTGTGCATGAGAAGAGATTGGTCCAAGACAAGTACAGATCAGCTGCTATGATCCAGCTACTAACTGAGGTAAATCTTCTCAAGTCCCTTACCTTTCCTCACCGGTTCAATATTACCCTGGTTAGAGAGTTTATTGTGAATATGGAGGAGAAATTTGGCGAGGAAGGTGCTGATGAGTATGGGAAAAGCTGGGTACGGGGTAAGTCAGTGGTGATTACTCCTGAAATTATTGATGCTTTTCTTGGAATTTCTGAGAATGCAAGAGCTCCCACTGATGTTAAGCCAGAGTTTTTGGCGAAGATCCTCACAGGGGGAGTGTGCCTGTCTTGGGGTGGCCCTACCCTCAGTGCGGCTGAGCTAACCTCCAAGTATGCTCTGCTGTATCATCTTGGTGTCAGGAACTGGATTCCTAGTTCGTACAGAGGGAAGGTCAACAAAGATTTTGCTAACCTTCTGTATTCTATTGGAAAGAGGAGGAAGATCAGCCTGGGAAGTGTGATGTTCCCCCAGCTTGCTGCTCATGCCGGGAGTGCTTCCTCCAGCAAGCCTATTGTGCTGCCCTCCCTCATCCATGGGATCATGGTCACTCAGCATCCAGAGTTTGGAGCAATTACTGAAGGCTTATCTGAGGAGCTGCAGGTCTTCACAGTAGATCACAAGCTATTCAAGGGAAAACATGTAGTGGATGTTGCGTATGAGGATCTTCTAATGGTTGGGTCTTCAGCTCCAGCTCCCCTGGAGGACTCTCTTCCCCCTGCTGCATCCATTCAGCCAGCTCTTCGTGCCAGAATTGTGAGCCATCTCAGGTCTGAACTGCTCTTTCTTGATACTGAGGCCAAACGGAGGGATGCCAGGCGTGGCCAGATTCGGAGTCTCATCAGAGACTTGGAGTTCCTGGAGGATGAGGAGCAGGCCCCTTGAGCATCTTGACAAAAAGGGGGAGAAGAAGTTGTTTTGTTGCTAAACTGCTACTGATGAAAATTGTTTGACATTGTTTTTTCTGACCCTGCGTGGTCATTATGCTATGGCCGAGTGTGGCCTCATCTTCCTATTACTCTCTATTATTTTTATTTAGAGTATTTCGTTTCTGGTTTTCGGAAGAGTGCATTGGCCTTAAGGTTTTGTCAAAATGCCAAGGGGGAGATTGATAATGCAAGTATGGCAGTGTTTGACAAAACCAGCATGAGTGAACAAGGAGCTGCTGCAGCTCAATCAATCAAGGAGGCCAGCAGAAGTAAACCAGCAGCAGATGCAGCAGGGGATGCTGCAGCAGGTGCTGGTTCAAGTGCTGGTTCAACAGTCCGAGTAGCAGTTTTTGTGCTGGGTGGTTTTTGAAGGTATAGCAGCTTTGTGAAAGTGCTTAGAAGAATTTCTAAAATACCGTTGAGCATATTCCAGCAAGGTTTGCTAGTCAGAGGAAGGAGATTTGCATTGAAGATATTAATCAAATCTAATCTCCTAGATTTTAGGAGATAATTGATCTTGTGGTTCAATGGCCTAAACCTGGAAATTGCTTAAAGTGGTGTGGGTATTTAAGCAGAAGGTTTGAGGGCTGAAGGGGGTGATCGAAGCTGAGTGATACACGAGAGTAGACACAGAATTCAGAGTGAGGTTTTTTCTGGGTGTGCTACGAGAGTTGTTCTTCGATCAACACACACGGGCAGAGCGTTGAGCGCAGAGCTGAGGTGTGCATTGCAGAAGAGAATCAGGTCTTGTAGAGACTGATTCGTGCTTTGATCTGGAAGCCAATTTAGAGCTGCGGAGCTTGTTGGTTGATCAAAGGCAGCCGCGGGAGAACTGACGGGTGGAAGGCTCGGTCGAGGTTCGTGCGGAAGAACTCACTAGTGGCAGGTGGTCACTGAGTGAGGGGGAGTTACTCAGAGTGTGCAGCGCTCTTGGAGTGGTTCGATCGGCTCGGCAGAAGGCCTTGGAGCGACGCGGACAGTGTGCTTCAGCTGTGTGTTACAGCTGTTGCTGCAGCAACCCTGCTGAGTAGTGTAGTATAGAATAGGCTGAGTTCTTTGAGAGGATTGTAGCTATTCTAGACTGACATATTGTAGAGGGTGTGCTGGCACAAATCAGAGCTTGTTCTGATTGCGTTGAGTAGTCCACACGGGGTTAAAGTAGCATAGGTTGCGTGCGTTGTAACCGAGTGTGCTTTGAACCTTTGGTTGAGTGGATTGAGGACTGGAGAATAGTCCTCCCCAGACGTAGGCAGATTGGCCGAACTGGGTGAACAAATCTGTGTCCTATTCATTGTTTGCTGTGCCTACATTTAAGTGAACAAGAGTGTGCTGCAGCAACTGCTAGTTCACAAATCTGCATAAGTAGAGACACTTGAAATTTCAGACTTCATTTCCGTTATTTTAGCGCCTGTTTCTACCTGATGCACAGAACGAGCACGACTATTTTCAAGTGTTAGCTGATGTCTTACCTGCCCAGCAGAGTCTTCTATCAGCTGCCACGCGTCCTCTGGGTACAGGTTGCAAATGTCGCCTCCTGTGCATGCGTTCAATAATCTCAGCTCCATGGGTAACAATCCATGCAGGAAATTCTCTATCAGCACATTCTAGGGCAGGCCATGATTGTAGCAGTTGGCCTCCAGCTCCCTGAAACGCTCGTAATACTCTGATAGCGACTCTCCTGCGCTCTGCCTAGGTGCGGCCAGCTCCCTCCTGAGTAGCGCGATCTTCGCTGCGGGATAAAATTTGTCCAGGAACTTCTTCTGCAGCTGCTCCCATGTGTGAATTGATCCTGCTAGTAAGTTCATCAGCCAATGCCTGGCTGTGTCACACAATGAAAATGGGAACGCTTTCATCTTCAGCGCTTCATCGCTCTCCCCTTCGGCCTTCATGTTCTCGCAAATGACTAAGAACTCTCGCACATGCTTGACTGGGTTCTCGTTGTTCATTCCGTGGAACTTGGGCATATGATGGATGAGCGAGCTCCTGAGTTCAAAATGACCGTCTGGTGGAAGCACTATGCACCATAGCTGGTTAACCGTGAGTGGGGCTGACATCTCGCGCACTGTCCTGCGTCGCGCAGCTTGTCGCGCGGGTGGCGCATTATACAGCTCAGCGGCCATCCTTGCTTCAACCTCGCGCTGCACTTCCTCTCTGAACAGGGCTACGCGGTTATGTGCCCTCGCTTCCTCTGGGGTCCTGTCCTCTAAGTTGTCCCCAACGACACTGTTATCCTCCATGACCTGTTCTAAATCTCAAAGAAAACGAAATTAAAAGATAACTAAGCTGTTGCGTCTGTCAGTGCGCAACTAGAATCTGCGCAGCGCAACTGTTTCAAGTGCGCAGGCTGATGTTGATTGCGCGCTGTCAGAAACAACAACGATAATAAAGCAAACAGAAATAACTAACTATTATAAAAGAAAACTTAAGCTAATTAAAGCTTATCTGTGTTGCTTCCCCGGCAACGGCGCCAAAATTTGATCGCGCGTCGTTGTGCGCGCTCAAATTAATTCCTTCCTCTTCCACTTAGTAAAGCGGTTAAGTCGGGGTCGAATCCACAGGGAGCAAGTAGATTAGCTTTAACTAGAATCCTGCACTTATGAAAACTTGGGGTGTGAGTGATTGGGTTGCGCAATGCGCGAGTAAACAGTAGTAAAATGCAGGAGTTGCACTAGACGTGCGCAGGCAGTAGAGACTAAGTACTATGACTATGAGAAGTATCGGCGCAGACAATCCTCTATGAGTGTATTCCTTATCATCGACTCTAAACGTCTATAGCTCGGTTTACTGAAGTTAGTGTCCGGTCAAGGCTTCCTAACGTGTGCGCATGTTCCGATCAAAGTTCATGAGCTATTAATTCTTAAGACTAGTCTAAGCAGCTAGGAATCCTGTCACAGTAGCAATTGATTATCCTAGCACGTTACTCCTAGTCGTCACCGTCAGGCTATTCAACTAGTTTAACATATAACAAACAAGCAACAAGAGTAAGATTGCGGTTCAAGGCTTCCCCTACTCATGCAACTAGCTGTCAACAGTGTGCACCGAATTAATATAAGCAAACAAGCTATGCATTAAGCGCAAGTCTCAAAGGAAATACTCATAGATTCATGCCCAACCGATACTAAGCGTTTAGCTAGACATGCTAGTAGTAAACATCATAGAAACAGTAAATAATATCTAAAGTATCGAAGAAACAGCAACAAGCAGGTGCGTGCAGGTTGCAGGGTCTCGGCTGGCGCAGTCGGCTAGCGCAGGTCCTCTCAGTAAGCTCGTGTGTTTTTCTGTTTTGCGGCTCTCTCGTGTGCTGTGATGATGATGGATGCTATCAATGTCTCTTTCAAACCCTAGCCTTCTTCTCTTTATATACTGCTCAAGAGGCTCATCCTTGGCAACTTCCAAATCTGGTCGTGTCAGGATTTGGAAACACCCCTATCTGCGCATGGCGCACTGCTCCTGGTTAGCGCAATCGGTTAGCGCACCGTGGTCGACTCTGCCAACTCTTTTGTTTGCGCCGCTAGCTCCGCAGGCTGTGTGATGCGCTCCTTAAAAGCTGCCTGTTAGCGCGTATCCGACTTAGGCCCTCGTTTTGCCCTGAAATACAAAAACACTGGAAACCAGTAATCTTGTACACAAAATAATGCAAACAAGCATAGGGTTAGGATCTAAATAATGTGTATAAATAGGCTCTATCAGTACCCCTCCACACATCTATCTTCGTGCGCGCGGTCATCAGAAATGGTCTGCCCAGTAGGATCTGCGCACTGCCGTTGCTCGACTCACCCCCCATTTCTAGTTCATAGAAATCTGCTGGGAACACCAGCTCTCCTGCCCGTAGGTTGCTTGCACGACCGATCTGCTAGCTGAATGGTGAGACCTGCAGGCTTTAGTGGTCCAAGGCGCAATGACGCATATAGGGAATAGGGTAGCACATTTATAGACGCGCCTAAGTCAATCATGCAATTGCTCACTGTGGTCTTACCTAAAGTGCATGGTATGGTAAACGTACCTGGGTCTTGGCATTTAGGTGGTACCTTATGTTGCACGATCGCTGAGGCCTGCGCATTAAGCATTACCTGTGCGCACTCGCCTTTCCTTCTCTTGTTTGTGCACAGCTCCTTTAAGAATTTGGCGTACTTAGGGATTTGCCGAACTGCTTCAATAAGGAGAATGTTTATTTCCACCTTAGGATTTTGGATCACTTGCGAAGGTAGGTTGCCATCGCTCTTTTTTAGCTCATACACCGTGGTAGCAATCTGCGATAGATACTTCTCAATGGACTCGAACCTCTTGTCATATTTCTCATCATTTTTGCGCACTGTGTCTGCTAGCTGCCCCACGATATCTTCTAAGGATCGCCTCGGCTGCTGATTGTTCTGCGCTGGTGCGTCAGTGCGGCGATGCAGTGGATTGTAGGGTGCAGCTTGTTGCGTCTGCTGTGGCGCGCGCTGATCCGTGGACTGCCTCTGGAAATTGTTTTCCTCCTTCCATCTGAACCCATTTGCGGCTAATCCAAAACGTGGCTGATTCTGCCTCTGTGGCCCTCTGTTATCCCATCCTCCGAGAGCATTGACATCTCCTGATTCCTCAAAAGCGTGGGACATGCATCGGTTTTGTGCTCAGCGGAATTGCAGAATTCGCATACCTTTGGCGCAACTCGTTGTGCGCCTTGCGCACTCATCAACTTCTGCAGCATGGCCTTCATTTCCTTGATCTCAGCGCTTGTTTCTACCTGATGCACAGAACGAGCACGACTATTTTCAAGTGTTAGCTGATGTCTTACCTGCCCAGCAGAGTTTTCTATCAGCTGCCACGCGTCCTCTGGGTACAGGTTGCAAATGTCGCCTCCTGCGCATGCATTTAATAATCTCAGCTCCATGGGTAAGAATCCATTCTGGAAATTCTCAATCAGCACATTCTGGGGTAGGCCGTGGTTGTAGCAGTTGGCCTCCAGCTCCCTGAAACGCTCGTAATTATCGGACAGCGACTCTCCTGCGCCCTGCGTAGGTGCGGCCAGCTCCCTCCTGAGTAGCGCGATCTTTGCTGCGGGATAAAATTTGTCCAGGAACTTCTTCGACAGCTGCTCCCATGTGTGAATTGATCCTGCTGGTAAGTTCATCAGCCAATGCCTGGCCGTGTCACACAGTGAAAATGGGAACGCTTTCATCTTCAGCATTTCATCGCTCTCCCCTTCGGCCTTCATGTTCTCGCAAATGACTAGGAATTCTCGCACATGCTTGACTGGGTTCTCGTTGTTCATCCCGTGGAACTTGGGCATATGATGGATGAGAGAGCTCCTGAGTTCAAAATGACCGTCTGGTGGAAGCACTATGCACCATGGCTGGTTAACTGTGAGTGGGGCTGACATCTCGTGCACTGTTCTGCGTCGCGCAGCTTGTCGCGCGGGTGGCGCATTATACACTTCAGCGGCCATCCTTGCTTCAACCTCGCGCTGCACTTCCTCTCTGAATAGGGCTGCGCGGTTATGTGCCCTCGCTTCCTCTGGGGTTCTGTCCCCTAAGTTGTCCCCAACAACACTGTAATCCTCCATCACCTGTTCTAAATCTCAAAGAAAACGGAATTAAAAGAAAACTAAGCTGTCGCGTCTGTCAGTGCACAACTAGAATCTGCGCAGCGCAACTGTTTCAGGGTTGCATAGGCTGATGTTGATTGCGCGGTGTCAGAAACAACAACGAAAATAAAGCAAACAGAAATAACTAACTATTATAAAAGAAAACTTAAGCTAATTAAGGCTTATCTGTGTTGCTCCCCGGCAACAGCGCCAAAATTTGATGCGCGCGTCGTTGTTCGCGTTCAAATTAATTCCTTCCTCTTCCACTTAGTACAGCGGTTAAGTCGGGGTCGAATCCACATGGAGCAAGTATATTAGCTTTAACTAGAATCCTGCACTTACGAAAACTGGGGGTGTGAGTGATTGGGTTGCGCAATGCGCGAGTAAACAGTAGTAAATGCAGGAATTGCACTAGACGAGCGCAGGCAGTAGAGATTAAGTACTATGAGTCTATGACTATGAAAAGTATCGGCGCAGACAATCCTCTATGAGTGTATTCCTTATCATCGACTCTAAACGTCTATAGTTTGATTTACTGAAGTTAGTGTCCGGTCAAGGCTTCCTAACTTGTGCGCATGTTCCCATCCAAGTTCATGAGCTATTAATTCTTATG
Source organism: Umbilicus rupestris (assembly GCA_963678935.1). Taxonomy (NCBI): domain Eukaryota; kingdom Viridiplantae; phylum Streptophyta; class Magnoliopsida; order Saxifragales; family Crassulaceae; genus Umbilicus; species Umbilicus rupestris. The sequence continues at coordinate 7,213,723 of OY787605.1, forward strand.
ACTAGTCTAAGCAGCTGCGAATCCTGTCACAGTAGGAACTGATTATCCTAGCGCGTTACTCCTAGTCGTCACCGTCAGGCTATTCAACTAGTTTAACATATAACAAACGAGTAACAAGAGTAAGATTGCAGTTCAAGGCTTCCCCTACTCATGCAACTAGCTGTCAACAGTGTGCACAGAATTAATATAAGCAAACAAGCTATGCATTAAGCACAAGTCTCAAAGGAAATACTCATAGATTCAAGCCCAACCGATACTAAGCGTTTAGCTAGACATGTTAGTAGTAAACATCATAGAAACAGTAAATAATATCTAAAGTATCACAGAAAACAGCAATAAGCAGGTGCGTGCAGGTTGCAGTGTCTCGGCTGGCGCAGTCGGCTAGCGCAGGTCCTCTTAGTAGCTCGTGTGTTTTTGAATCTGGCTCTCTCTCTCTGATATCTTGTGTCTCTGATGATGTCGGATGATGTCTCAAACCCTAGCCTTCTTCTCTTTATATACTGCTCAAGAGGCTCATCCTTCGCAACTTCCAAATCTGGTGGTGTCAGGATTTGGAAACACCACTATCTGCGCACGGCGCACAGCACCTCGGTAGAGCAATCGGTTAGCGCACCGTGGTCGACTCTGCCAACTCTTCTGTTTGCGCTGTTAGCTCCGCAGGCTGTGTGATGCCCGTCCTAAACGCTGCCTGTTAGTGCGTATCCGACTTAGGCCCTCGTTTTGCCCTGCAATACAAAAACACTTGAAACCAGTAATCTTGTACACAAAATAATGCAAACAAGCATAGGGTTAGGATCTAAATAATGTGTATAAATAGGCTCTATCAGGATCCTTGAGAGGTTCTGATGGTGACTTCTTTACCCATACCTGGGTTTGTCTAGAGTTTCTCCTCTTCCAACCCTCAAGGCTCCTATCTCTTCGTATGTCATGTTTGGGTTTCCACACCTGTATAACCTGTGGTTTCCTCCTGTCTTTAGCAATCCAGTGCACTGGTTCAGCAGTCCTAGAGATCCTTCTCTGTGATTCTATCCAGCAACGAGCCTTTCTAGAAACAACTGGGTACGGAGTCTCTATGCAGCATGTGTTGGTTCTGGATTTTGCTCCCCCTTTTTCAACTGAGGTGGTTCTGTGCTGCTGCTTCAGGTTGAAGGTAGTCTTCTGATTCCCAATACTTGTGCAAGAACTCCTTTTATTTTGACCCTTTTGCTTTGTTTTAGAAGGATGATGTGCTAGGTGCTGCAGCATCCTCTTGTTCACCTGTCTAGTTTCATCTTTCCCTGCAGGTTTCAGAGGCTCACCTGAATTATTCTTTTCGTCTATCATGGCATCTGAGGCTTTAATGAAAACTGTTCCTCTAGAGCTTTCTTCACCAGTATACCCAAGCCCCATTCTCCTTTTTCCAAGTCTTTGATAAGACAGAATTTCATCCAAGATATTTTTCTGAGAGTCAGCTGCCTTGGCTGTTGCTGGTGAGGGACTGATGTCAGTGCCTTGTCTTCCTGTGTCTTCCCTTTTCAGAATGGTGACTTGACTGTTGGATGCGAGGAGAAATTTTCTTCGTTCTTCTTCCAGAACCTTGACTCTGTCAGTCAATGGTTGATTTGTCTGAAGAGCTGCCTCACACTGTTTAAGGATCTTCCCCAGATACTCAATCAGACTATCAGATGAGCCCTCTTCATCTTCACTTTCAGATACTTCAATCCCATAGTGAAATTCATCCATCTTTAGTTCTTTGAGGTTGAAATCTGACACACTGGTTAGCACAACACAGTTTTCTTCATCACTTTCCTCAGAGTCACTCCATTTTGCTGTCAGGGACTTGCTGTTCTTTTTCTCTGAATTTTTGAAGGTTTTGCTCGGACAGTCAGCCTCAATATGTCCATATCCTTCACAGTTCCAGCATTGGACTCCCTTTTTCATTTCTTTCTTCTCATCTTCATCCTGAGCCGGTTCCTTCCCTTTCCTTTTATTTTCACCACCCCTTCTGACTTGTCTTCGCGAGGAAGAGCTTTTCCCAGTTCTTGAGTCCATGTTCTTCAAGAGCTTTCCAAGGTTCTTGACAAGCATACTCAGCTGATCATCTGGAACTGGCTTCTTGGTTTCTGTTTCAGCTTTTAGTCCAACATTCTTGTCCTTAGGAGTGGTGTCTTCTTTAACCAGTTTCATCTCAAATTGTTTGAGAGACCCCATCAACTCTTCCAACCTCATAAATCTGACATTTTGAGCTTCTTTAATGGCCGTCACTTTCATGTCAAATCTTGTGGGCATTGATCTGAGAACCTTTCTGATCAGCTTTTCTTCAGGGATGGGTTCACCAAGGGCATGGGCTTCATTTGCAAGATCACAGAGTTTAGCATTAAACTCAGTGACAGTCTCCTCTTCCAGCATTCTTAGATTCTTAAACTGTGTAGCAATGATCTGGAGTCTTGACAGCTTCACTCTATCAGTTCCTTCATGTGTAGTTTGCAATATTTCCCACGCTTGTTTGGCCATATCACAATTTGATATCAGCCTGAAATTGTTAGCATCAACTGCAGCAAAAATCGCATTCAGGGCCTTTGAATTACCAGTTGCTGCAGCTCCCTCTTCAGCAGTCCATTGTTCTTCAGGCTTAATCCGTGTGACTCCCTGTTCATCCATAGTAATTGGGGGAGACCACTGGACCATGATTGCTCTCCAGGACTTTTCATCAATGGCCTTGAGAAAGGCTTTCATCCTAGCCTTCCAATTTCCATAGTTGCTTTCTTCCAACAATGGAGGTCTGTAGCTATTCTAGATTGACATTTGTAGAGGGTGTGCGGACACAAGTCAGAGCTTGTTCTAATTGTGTCCAGTGATCCACACAAGGTTGACTAGCATAGGTTGCGTGGAGTTGTAACCGAGTGTACTTGGAGACCTTCGTATTTAGTGGATTGAGGACTGGTGAGTAGTCCTCCCCAGATGTAGGCTGCCATTGATCGAAGACCACGGGGGAGACTAGAAGAGTCCGGCCGAACTGGGTGAACAAACTTCTGTCTTGTTCATTGTTTGCTGAGACAATTTCTAAGTGAACAAGAGTGTGCTGCAGCAACTGCTTGTTCACAAATCTGCCTATCTGAGACGCTGTGAATTTCAATTGGTATCAGAGCCGGAGCTCGACACACAGAGTAAAAGATCCTACAGTGTCTCTGAAGTAGCCACGACAATGAAGGAAGGACAAAGCACAAGCTACACTCACTCAGCAGGGTTGCTGTAGCAACTGCTTTAACACACAGCTGAAGCACAATTGTCCGCGTCGCTCCAAAGCCTTCTGCCGAGCGGTTCGAACGATTCCACGAGCGCTACACACTCTGGAATACTCCCCCTCACTCAGTGACCACCTGCCACTAGCGAGAACCACCGCTTAGACACTCGACCGAGCCACACACCCGTCAGTTCTTCCGCGGCTGCCCTTGATCAACCAACAAGCACACCTGCTCTGAATTGGCTTCCAGATCAAGCTCGAATCAGACTCTGCAAGTCCTGATTCCCTTCTGCTTTTGTCACCACAGCTCTGCGCTCATGCTCTGCTCTCGGGTGATGATCGAAGAATTCTTCCGTCACACACCAAAATTGCTCTCTCTGAATTCTGTGTATGCACTCGTGTATCCCTCAGCTTCGATCAACCTCTCAGCTCTGAACTCCTCTCACTTAAATAGCAGCACCAGCTTTAAGCAAGACCAGGTTTAAGCAATGTCCCAAAAAGAACAATTATCTCCTAAAATCTAGGAGATTAGATTTGATCTTTATCTTCAATACAAATCTCCTTCTTTGGCTAGGAAACCTCACTGGAAAATTCTCCACAGCATTTTAGAAATTCTTCTGATGATCTCCGTAGCGATCCCAGCCCTTCTGGACAAGCCCAGGACGCTGCTGCTTCTTCGTCAGATGATGCAGCCACTTGAACAAGCTCCTGCTATAGCATCCCCTGCTGCAGCTGCTGCTTGTTCACTTGTGCTGTAGCAGCTCCTTGTTCACTTGTGCTGGTTTTGTCAAATACTGCCATATTACATTATCACTGTTTCCTTGGACACTTTAGCTTTTATTTACTATTTCTATGATGTTTACCACTAGCATGTCTAGCTAAACACTTTGTATTGGTTGGGCATGATTCTATGAAGTATTTCCTTTGAGACTTGTGCTTAATGCATAGTTTGTTTGCTTGTATTAATTCTGTGCACACGGTTGACAGCTAGTTGTATGAGTAGGGGAAGCCTTGAACCGCAATCTTACTCTTACTACTTGTTGTTATATGTTAAACTAGTTGGTAGCTTGACGGTGACAACTAGGAGTAACGCGCTAGGATAATCAGCTGCTACTGTGACAGGATTCGTAGCTGCTTTTCAAGAATTAATAGTTCATGGACTTTGATCGGAACATGCGCACATGTTAGGAAGCCTTGATCGGACACTAACTTCAGTAAAATCGAACTATAGACGTTTAGAGTCGATGATAAGGAATACATTCATAGAGGATTGTCTTTACCGATACTTTTCATAGTCATAGTACTTAATCTCTACTATCTGCGCACGTCTAGTGCAAAATCTGCTTTCACTATTGTTCATTCGCGCACCTGCGCAACCCAATCACTCACAACCCAATTTCGTAAGTTGTAGGTTATTAGCTAAAACGAGTCTGCTTGCTCCTTTTGGGATCGACCCTGACTTAGCCGCTGTACTAAGTGGAGAAGGAAGGATTAATTTGACGCGTACAACGACGCGCGGTCAAATTTTGGCGCCGTTGCCGGGTAGCAACACAGATAAGTTTTAACTAGTTTTAGTTTTCTTTTACAGTAGTTAGTTATTTCTGTTTACTTTATTTTCCTCGTTGTTGTTTCTGACAGCGCGCAATTAACATCAGCCTGTGCAACCTTGAAACAGTTGCGCTGTGTAGATTATAGTTGCGCACTGACAGACACGACAGCTTAGTTGTCTTTTAATTTTGTTTTCTTTGAGATTTAGAATAGGTCATGGAGGACAACAGTGTCATTGGAGATAACTTAGGGGAGGGACCTAACAGTGCAGGAGCAGATAACCGTGCAGTTCGATTCAGAGAAGAAGTGCAGCGCGAAGTTGACGCTCGAGTGGCCGCTGAAGCGAGGTATAATGCGCCACCCGCGCGACAGGTCGCGCGACGCAGAACAGTGCGCGAGATGTCAGCCCCAATCACGGTTAACCAGCCATGGTGCATAGTGCTTCCACCAGACGGTCATTTTGAGCTAAGGAGCTCGCTCATTCATCACATGCCCAAGTTTCACGGGATGAACAACGAGAACCCAGTCAAGCATGTGCGAGAATTCCTAGTTATCTGCGAGAACATGAAGGCCGAAGGGGAGAGCGACGAAGCACTGAAGATGAAGGCGTTCCCTTTTTCATTGTGTGATGCTGTCAGGCATTGGCTGATGAGCTTACCAGCAGAATCTATTCACACTTGGGAGCAGCTCCAGAAGAAGTTCTTGGACAAATTTTATCCTGCAGCCAAGATCGCTCTACTCAGGAGGGAGTTGGCCGCACCTAGGCAGGGCGCAGGAGAATCAATATCGGAGTATTATGAGCATTTCAGGGAGCTGGAGGCCAACTGCTACAATCACGGCCTGCCCCAGAATGTACTGATAGAGAATTTCCTTAACGGATTGCTACCAATGGAGCTGAGATTATTGAATGCATGCGCAGGCGGCGACATATGCAACATGTACCCGGAGGACGCGTGGCAGCTGATAGAAGACTCTACTGGACAGGTAAGACATCAGCTAACACTTGAGAATAGTCGTGCTCGTTCTGTGCATCAGGTAGAAACAACCGCTGAGATAAAGGAGATGAAGGCCATGCTGCAAAAGTTGATGAATGCGCAAGGGGCGCAACCAACTGGGCCAAAGGCATGCGAATTCTGCACGTCCACCGAGCATAAAACTGATGCATGTCCCGCACTTTTCGAGGAGTCAGCAGAGGCGAATGCTCTAGGAGGATGGGATAATAGATGGCCGCAGAGGCAGAATCAGCCCCGTTTTGGACTAGCCGCAAATGGGTTCAGATGGAAGGAGGACAACAATTTCCAGAGGCAGTCCGCGGAGCAGCGCGTACCACAGCAGATGCAACAAGCTGCGCCCTACAATCCACCGCATCGCCGCACTGACGCGCCAACGCAAAATAACCAGCAGCCGCGGCGATCCTTAGAAGATATCGTGGGCCAGCTAGCAGACACAGTGCGCAAGAATGATGAGAAGTATGACAAGAGGTTCGAGTCCATTGAAAAGCAGCTGTCACAGATAGCTACCACGGTGTATGAGCTGAAAAAGAGCGATGGCAACCTGCCTTCGCAAGTGATTCAGAATCCCAAGGGAGGAGTCAACCCAGTGACACTGAGGACTGGGCGGACGGTAGGAACAGAGCAGACCGCAAAGGCGCCCGCGCAACCAGTTGCGCAAGCTCCAGAGCCAACACAGCCGGATGCGCAACCAGCAGCACAAGCAACAAACCAGCAGGGCAAGGCGCCAGGTATAGCGCAATCGGAAGACAAAAGCATAAATCGTACTAACATACGTACACCTTTTCCTGTACAGGCACCATTGGCTAGGAAAGAGGCGCTTGATAAGGAGCTCTACGAGTTATTCAGTAAGGTGGAAATAAACATTCCCCTTATTGAAGCAGTTCGGCAGATCCCTAGGTACGCCAAGTTCTTAAAGGAGCTGTGCACAAACAAGAGGAGGCAAGGCGAGTACGCGCAAGTAATGCTAAACGCGCATGCCTCAGCAATCGTGCAACATAAGGTACCACCTAAATGCCGGGATCCAGGTACGTTCACCATTCCATGCACTTTAGGTAAGACCACAGTAAGTAACTGCATGATTGACCTAGGCGCATCTATAAATGTGCTTCCCTATTCCTTGTATGCGTCATTGCGCCTTGGTCCACTAAAGCCTGCAGGTCTCACCATTCAACTAGCAGATCGATCGTGCAAACAACCGACGGGCATGATAGAGGACGTCCTCGTCCGAGTAGGAGAGCTGGTGTTCCCAGCAGATTTCTACGTCTTAGAGATGGAGGGTGAGTCGAGCAAGGGAAGTGCGCAGATCCTATCGGGCAGACCATTTCTGATGACAACACGCACAAAGATAGACGTGTGGAGGGGTACGCTCTCAATGGAAGTTGATGGCGAGGAAATTCACTTTAACATATTTAAAGGGATGCAGCACCCTCATGAGGACGCCACAGTACACGCGTTGGACAGCATAGACGACTTGGTTGCAGATGCGCAGTGTGCGAGCGCAACAGAATGACCTGGGCCGCTGACACAGGCAGAGATGCAGGCGCATGAGGATGAGCTGAGCAGTGCGGAACCAGTATCCAGACAGGTACACGATATAGTTAATGTCTGCGCTACTAATAAAATATTGCCCTCTATTGAACAGGCATCCAAGGTCGAGCTGAAGCAACTCCCCGAGCACCTCAAGTACATATTCTTGGGGAATGAGGACACCCTGCCGGTAATCATAAAGAAAGGATTAGAAGAGGAGCAGGAGGCACGGTTACAAGAGGTGCTGCGCAAGAATGATGAGAAGTATGACAAGAGGTTCGAGTCCATTGAAAAGTAGCTGTCACAGATAGCTACCACGGTGTATGAGCTAAAAAAGAGCGATGGCAACCTGCCTTTGCAAGTGATTCAGAATCCCAAGGGAGGAGTCAACCCAATCACACTGAGGACGGTAGGAACAGAGCAGACCGCAAAGGCGCCCGCGCAACCAGTTGTGCAAGCTCCAGAGCCAGCACAGCCGGATGCGCAGCCAGCAGCGCAAGCCACAAACCAGCAAGGCAAGGCGCCAGGTATAACGCAATCGGAAGACAAAAGCATAAATCGTACTAACATACGTACACCTTTTCCTGTACAGGCACCATTGGCTAGGAAAGAGGCGCTTGATAAGGAGCTCTACGAGTTATTCAGTAAGGTGGAAATAAACATTCCCCTTATTGAAGCAGTTCGACAGATCCCTAGGTACGCCAAGTTCTTAAAGGAGCTGTGCACAAACAAGAGGAGGCAAGGCGAGTACGCGTAAGTAATGCTAAACGCGCATGCCTCAGCAATCGTGCAACATAAGGTACCACCTAAATGCCGGGATCCAGGTACGTTCACCATACCGTGCACCTTAGGTAAGACCACGGTTAGTAACTGCATGATTGATCTCGGTGCATCTATAAATGTGCTTCCTTACTCCTTGTATGTGTCATTGCACCTTGGTCCACTAAAGCCTGCAGGTCTCACCATCCAATTAGCAGATCGGTCGTGCAAACAACCGACGGGCATGATAGAGGACGTCCTCGTCCGAGTAGGAGAGCTGGTGTTCCCAGCAGATTTCTACGTCTTAGAGATGGAGGGTGAGTCGAGCAAGGGAAGCGCACAAATCCTACTGGGCAGACCATTTCTAATGACTACGCGCACAAAGATAGACGTGTGGAAAGAAACGCTCTCAATAGAGGTAGATGGCGAGGAGATTCACTTTAACATTTTTAAGGGGATGCAGCATCCTCATAAGGATGCCACAGTGCACGCGTTGGATAGTATGGACGACTTGGTTGCGCATGCGTAGTGTGCATGCACAACAGGGGAGCCCGCGCCACTGACACAGGCAGAGATGCAGGCGCATGAGGATGAGCTGAGCAGTGCGGAACCAGTATCCAGACAGGTACACGATATAGTTAATGTCTGCGCTACTAATAAAATCTTGCCCTCTATTGAACAGGCACCCAAGGTCGAGCTGAAGCAACTCCCCGAGCACCTCAAGTACATATTCTTGGGGAATGAGGACACCCTGCCGGTAATCATAAAGAAAGGATTAGAAGAGGAGCAGGAGGCACGGTTACAAGAGGTGCTGCGCAAGAACCAGCGCGCTATAGGATGGACACTTGCTGACCTGCGGGGAGTGAGCCGGACGTATGCATGCACAGGATTCTATTGGAAGATGGTGCCAAACCATCCAGGGAGCCTCAGCGCAGATTGAATCCGAATATGATGGAGGTGGTACAGAAGGAGATCCTGAAGCTGCTTGACGCAGGAGTCATCTACCCAATCTCGGACAGCAAGTGGGTGAGTCCAATGCACGTTGTACCGAAGAAAGGAGGAATCACAGTAGAGGAGAATGCGCAGGGCGAGCTAGTTCCCAAGCGCATGCAAACTGGATGGCGCATGTGCATCGACTACAGAAAGCTTAACGCAGTCACGCGCAAGGATCATTTTCCGCTGCCCTTCATGGACCAGATGCTAGATCGATTAGCGGGGAAGCCATACTTTTGCTTCCTGGACGGGTACTTAGGGTACAATCAGATACCCATAGCTGCGGAGGATCAAGAAAAAACTATGTTTACCTGCCCATTCGGTACGTTTGCGTTTCGGCGCATGTCGTTTGGGCTGTGTAACGCGCCAGGTACGTTCCAACGTCTAGTCATAAGCACCTTTTCTGATATGATTGGTACATGCATAGACGTGTTCATGGATGATTTTACTGTGTACGGAGGTACCTTTGACGCATGCTTAATTAATCTTGATAAGGTCTTAGCGCGCTGCATTTCAAAAAACCTAGTGCTCAATTATGAAAAATGTCATTTTATGATATCACATGGAGTAGTACTAGGACACATTATCTCGCAGGAGGGGATCAAGGTCGATAAAGCCAAAATAGATCTTATTTCAAATCTGCCTTATGCCACTAACGTGCGCGATGTGAAATCATTCCTTGAGCATGCAGGGTTTTACATGCGTTTCATAAAAGATTTTTCTAAAATTTGTATACCCCTGTCTAACCTCTTGCAAAAGGATGTGTGTTTCGAATTCACTGATGAGTGCAGGGCTACTTTTGATAAGCTGAAGGACGCGCTGACGAGTGCGCCAGTGATGCGCGTTCTAGACTGGAGCCTGCCGTTCGAACTGATGTGCGACGCAAGTGACTATGCAGTAGGTGCAGTCCTGGGACAGCGCGTGGACAAGAAGCCGCATGTCATCTATTATGCATCGCGCACACTGGACGCTGCGCAGAGGAACTACATCACCACGGAAAAGGAACTTCTGGCAATCATGTTTGCACTGGAGAAGTTACGCGCATATGTTCTAGGCGCCAGAGTCATCGTCTACACAGACCACGCAGCAATCCGTTACCTGATGTCCAAGAAAGAGACTAAGCCGCTCCTGATGCGCGGGTTGCTCCTACTTCAGGAGTTCGACTTGGAAATCAAGGATAAGGAGGGAACGGAGAACACCGTCGCTGACCACCTGAGCAGGATAGTGAAAGAAGAGGAGCCAGGGCAGATCACGGAGACATTCCCTGACGAGCAACTGATGGCGCTGACAGGTAAGGTACCATGGTATGCGCAGATTGCGAATTACCTGGTCACAGGTACATTTCCCCCTCATTTCACTAAAACCCAATGCATGAGATTAAAGCATGAGTCCAGGTATTACATTTGGGATGATCCGTATATGCTCATAATAGGACCTGATCAGATTTTGAGGCGATGCGTGCCTGACCATGAAATAAACTCGGTTTTCATATTTTGTCATGCGCACGCATGTGGAGGACACTTTGGTCCAAGGCGCACGAGCAGAAAGATCCTGAATTGCGGATTTTATTGGCCACATTTGTTTAATGACTCATATAACCACTGCAGGAATTGTGTCAGGTGTCAGCGCACAGGAGGAATATCAGTGCGCAATGAGATGCCGCAGACGCCAATACTAGTGGATGAAGTGTTCGGTTGGGGGATTGACTTCATGGGGCCATTTCCTCCATCTTCCGGATATGAGTATATATTGGTCGCAGTGGACTATGTCTCAAAATGGGTTGAGGCTAAGGCCACCCGAAAGGATGATGGTAAGACGGTCGGTGACTTTTTGAGAACTAAAATCTTTTGCAGGTACGGGGTGCCTAAGGCAATCATAAGCGACCAGGGGACGCATTTTTGTAATAGGATAGTGGCGCAGGTATTCAAGCATTATGGAGTGCGCCACAAGACGTCCACCGCCTACCATCCTCAGTCGAATGGCCAGGCCGAGGTTTCCAACCACGAGATCAAGCGCATCCTGGAGAAAACTGTGAGACCATCGCGCAAAGACTGGAGCCAGCGCCTTGACGATGTGCTATGGGCATACAGAACTGCACATAAGACACCGATTGGGACTTCACCGTTTCGGTTGGTTTATGGAAAAGCGTGCCACCTGCCAGTGGAGTTGGAACACAAGGCATACTGTGCATTGCGCATTTGCAATCTGAACCTAGACGAGGCTGGTAAGGAGCGCGCATTTGAGCTAAGCGAGTTAGAAGAGCTGCGCCTAGATGCATATGAGGGGCTGCGCGACTACAAGGCGAGCACAAAAGCATTTCACGACAAAAACATCCTCAGATGCACCTTTGAGCCAGGAGACCAGGTACTATTGTTCTCCTCGCGCCTAAAGCTAATGCCTGGGAAGCTGCGCAGCAAATGGACGGGACCATACACGGTTACCAAGGTTTTCCCTTACGGAACAATCGAGTTAGAAAACGAGCACCAGCATCGTTTTCAGGTCAATGGGCAGAGAGTCAAAAAGTATTTAGGAGAACCTTGGGATGACACAGCGCGCGAAGTTGACTTGGCAGAGCCAGAAATAGAAGATGCGGAAGTTGCTGCGCCAGAGTCCCAACCAGATGCACCTGAGGGAGAACTGGGAACTATTGCTCATATTTCTTCCCCCTTATTAACTAACCTCGTTACTTATGATTTGTCACATGATATTAACCACGCTGACCACCCTTCTGACCCTTTGCACAGGACTAAGAAGAACGCAACGCGCACATGAGCGCGGGGACACTCAGGAGCAAGAGTGTGTGTGGGGGGGGGGGGTCACTGGCACACTTTTAAGCAAGTAACGAGGTACGGTCGAGCCAACGACGTTAAACAAAGGCACTTGTCGGGAGGTAACCCGGCACGTTTTACTTTCTTATGTCCTTTGTTTTATTTGCATGCATGTGTGCGCTCTCCGTTGCGCTTGAGCATGAGTCGTGGGGACACGTCTCTGTTCAAGTGTGTGTGGGGGGGGGGGGGAGGGGCGTTACATTTACATTTCACGTTTTTTTTTTTAGCTTTGTAGTGTAGCTTAGTTTAGTTGAAGGGAATAGTAGCAGTGGTGCGCTTGTGTGCGGGTTTCGCACACTTTTCGACATGTATTGCCCTATTCATCTTGCATGCGCTACTATCAACTGTTTAGTATATTTTTCGATTTTTCTGCTCCTATTAGTTGAGATATACAGGGGATGTGGAGTTGACAGAAAAGCTCTAGAGAGGCGGTTAGTCGTTTTTGCTTCGAAGGTAAGGTATATGGTTGAGAGCGCTAGTGGAGGCCGGTGCTTCACGACCTTCGGAACAATAGAGCGCGCTCAGCCACGCAGATGGCCAAGGCGAATACCCAAAGCCTGGCGAGGTGGGAAAACAGACCACCTTTCCTCTGGAAGTCAAGCAAGGGAAGGCGGGCGCGGGTGTAAACGCGTGCGCTGACCTGCGCAAATAGATCAAGGAGGGAGAGCAGAGCGTTGTTCCATAGCTGCTATCCGAAGGCCGAGATTGGAACCGTTTTGAGAACATAGGAACCGTAGATAAAGCGGTACAAAAAGAAAAAAACACCAGCAGATGATATGCGCTAGAGAAACCAGCATGCGCACAACTCCGTACCAGCGTGCGCAAGTTCACAAGAAAATCATCAAGAAAGCTCGACTTCCCAGGAAGTGCGTGAAAGAATCACACACCGGAAGAAACTTGCGTAATTAACCATATAACCGTACTCGAAGTAAAGACCGACAACCCGGAGCCTATGAAGAGCTATCTCCCAGCCATCCGAAATAATTTCCATCCTAGCTGAGAGGTAACAAATTTCGGAATTGTTATATTAAAACTGTTGAAGGCATGTGCGCGCAGGTGACAGAGCAACGCAGGGTGAGCGGTTGTGCAGATCGTGCCTGAGTGCAAGACTGTGCGCTAGACTCCAGAGAGGTAATTGTATCCGTGCTTGAGTACACGGTAATTGTATCCGGGACGAACAAGGGCAAGTGTGGGGGGTTTGATAGAGCCTATTTATACGCACTATTTAGATCTTAACACTGTGCTTGTTTGCATTATTTTGTGTACAAGATTACTGGTTTCCGGTGTTTTTGTATTCATGGACAAAACAAGGGCCTAAGTCGGATACGCGCTAATAGGCAGCATCTAAGGAGCGCAACACACAGCCTGCGGAGCTAGCAGCGCAAACAGGATAGGAGGTGGCAGATTCAGACTGCGGTGCGCAAACCAACTGCGCGAACCAACGTGCGCAGTGAGCCATGCGCAGGATAGCGGTATTTCCAAATCTTGAACACCATATACCTACAAAATCTCCTAGGATTTGGAAGTTGCCAAGATTGTCACGGGCCAAATCTGAGCATTCCTCGGGCCTCACAAGCAGTATATAAAGAGAGGAAGGCTAGGGTTCAAGGGAGACACACGAGAGACACAGGAGAGAGAGCCAGAATTGAAAAACACACGAGCTGCCGCCGAGGACCTGCGCCAACCGAGACAGAGCAACCTGCACGCACCTGCTTGTTACTGTTTCCTTGGACACTTTAGCTTTTATTTACTATTTCTATGATGTTTACCACTAGCATGTCTAGCTAAACACTTTGTATCGGTTGGGCATGATTCTATGAAGTATTTCCTTTGAGACTTGTGCTTAATGCATAGTTTGTTTGCTTGTATTAATTATGTGCACACGGTTGACAGCTAGTTGTATGAGTAGGGGAAGCCTTGAACCGCAATCTTACTCTTACTACTTGTTGTTATATGTTAAACTAGTTGATAGCTTGACGGTGACAACTACTAGTAACGCGCTAGGATAATCAGTTGCTACTGGGACAGGATTCGTGATGCGCGCGTCGTTGTGCGCGTCAAATTAATTCCTTCCTCTTCCACTTAGTACAGCGGTTAAGTCGGGGTCGAATCCACAGGGAGCAAGTAGATTAGCTTTAACTAGTAACCTGCACTTACGAAAACTGGGGGTGTGAGTGATTGGGTTGCGCAATGCGCGAGTAAACAGTAGTAAATGCAGGAATTGCACTAGACGTGCGCAGGCAGTAGAGATTAAGTACTATGACTATGAAAAGTATCGGCGCAGACAATCCTCTATGAGTGTATTCCTTATCATCGACTCTAAACGTCTATAGTTTGATTTACTGAAGTTAGTGTCCGGTCAAGGCTTCCTAACTTGTGCGCATGTTCCGATCAAAGTTCATGAGCTATTAATTCTTAAGACTAGTCTAAGCAGCTACGAATCCTGTCACAGTAGCAACTGATTATCCTAGCGCGTTACTCCTAGTCGTCACCGTCAGGCTATTCAACTATTTTAACATATAACAAACTAGTAACAAGAGTAAGATTGCAGTTCAAGGCTTCCCCTACTCATGCAACTAGCTGTCAACAGTGTGCACAGAATTAATATAAGCAAACAAGCTATGCATTAAGCGCAAGTCTCAAAGGAAATACTCATAGATTCATGCCCAACCGATACTAAGTGTTTAGCTAGACATGCTAGTAGTAAACATCATAGAAATAGTAAATAATATCTAAAGTATCACAGAAAACAGCAACTAGCAGGTGCGTGCAGGTTGCAATGTCTCGGCTGGCGCAGCCGGCTAGCGCAGGTCCTCTCAGTAGCTCGTGTGTTTTTGAATCTGGCTCTCTCTCTCTGATATCTTGCGTCTCTGATGATGTCGGATGATCTCTCAAACCTTAGCCTTCTTCTCTTTATATACTGCTCAAGAGGCTCATCCATGGCAACTTCCAAATCTGGTAATGTCAGGATTTGGAAACACCACTATCTGCGCACGGCGCACAGCACCTCGGTAGCGCAATCGGTTAGCGCACCGTGGTCGACTCTGCCAACTCTTCTGTTTGCGCTGCTAGCTCCGCAGGCTGTGTGATGCGCGTCCTAAATGCTGCCTGTTAGTGCGTATCCGACTTAGGCCCTCGTTTTGCCCTGCAATACAAAAACACTGGAAACCAGTAATCTTGTACACAAAATAATGCAAACAAGCATAGGGTTAGGATCTAAATAATGTGTATAAATAGGCTCTATCAATTCGTAGCTGCTTAGACTAGTCTTAAAAATTAATAGCTCATGAACTTTGATCGGAACATGCGCACATGTTAGGAAGCCTTGATCGGACACTAACTTCAGTAAATCAAACTATAGACGTTTAGAGTCGATGATAAGGAATATATTCATAGAGGATTGTCTGCGCAGATACTTTTCGTAGTCATAGTACTTAATTCTACTGCCTGCGCACGTCTAGTGCAATTCCTGCGTTAACTATTGTTCATTCGCGCACTTGCGCAACCCAATCACTCACACCCCAACTTTCGTAAGTGTAGGTTACTAGTTAGAGCTAATCTACTTGCTCCCTGTGGATTCGACCCTGACTTAGCCGCTATACTAAGTGGAGAAGGAAGGAATTAATTTGACGCGCACAACGACGCATGCCATCAAATTTTGGCGCCGTTGCCGGGGAGCAACACAGATAAGCTTTAATTAGCTTAAATTTCCTTTTACAATAGTTATTTTATTTCTGTTTGCTTTATTCTCGTTGTTGTTTCTGACAACGCGCAATCAACATCAGCCTGCGCAACCTTGAAATAGTTGCACTGCGCAGATTCTAGTTGCGCACTGACAGACGCAACAGCTTAGTTTTCTTTTAATTCCATTTTCTTTGAGATTTAGAACAGGTTTGGAGGATAACAGTGTCGTTGGAGATAACTTAGGGGACGGAACCCCAGACAATGCAGGAGCAGATAACCGCGCAGTTCGGTTCAGAGAGGAGGTGCAGCGCGAAGTTGAAGCAAGGATGGCAGCTGAAATGTATAATGCGCCACCCGCGCGACAAGTTGCGCGACGTAGAACAGTGCGCGAGATGTCAGCCCCAATCACGGTTAACCAGCCATGGTGCATAGTGCTTCGACCAGACGGTCATTTTGAACTAAGGAGCTCGCTCATTCATCACATGCCCAAGTTCCACGGGATGAACAATGAGAACCCAGTCAAGCATGTGCGTGAATTCCTAGTCATTTGCGAGAACATGAAGGCCGAAGGGGAGAGCGACGAAGCGCTAAAGATGAAAGCGTTCCCATTTTCACTGTGTGACACGGCCAGGCATTGGCTGATGAGCTTACCAGCAAGATCAATTCACACATGGGAGCAGCTGCAGAAGAAGTTCTTGGACAAGTTCTATCCCACAGCAAAGATCGCGCTACTCAGGAGGGAGCTGGCCGCACCTAGGCAGGGCGCAGGAGAGTCACTATCGGAGTATTACGAGCGTTTCAGGGAGCTGGAGGCCAACTGCTACAATCACGGCCTACCTCAAAATGTGCTGATAGAGAATTTCCTGAATGGATTGCTGCCCATGGAGCTGAGATTATTGAATGCATGCGCAGGAGGCGACATTTGTAACATGTACCCAGAGGACGCGTGGCAGCTGATAGAAGACTCTGCTGGACAGATAAGACATCCGCTAACACTTGAAAATAGTCGTGCTCGTTCTGTGCATCAAGTAGAAACAAGCGCTGAGATAAAGGAAATGAAGGCCATGTTGCAGAAGTTGATGCATGCGCAGGGAGCGCAACCAGCTGTGCCAAAGGTATGCGAGTTCTGCACGTCCACTGAGCACAAAACCGATGCGTGTCCCACACTTTTCGAGGAATCAGGAGATGTCAATGCTCTAGGAGGATGGGATAATAGAGGGCCACAGAGGCAGAATCAGCCCCGTTTTGGACTAGCCGCAAATGGGTTCAGATGGAACGAGGAAAACAATTTCGAGAGGCAGTCCGCGGACCAGCGCGCACCACAGCAGACGCAACAAGCTGCGCCCTACAATCCACCGCATCGCCGCACTAACGCACCAGCACAGAATAACCAGCAACCGAGGCGATCCTTAGAAGATATCGTGGGGCAGCTAGCAGACACAATGCGCAGGAATGATGAGAAGTATGACAAGAGGTTCGAATCCATTGAGAAGCAGCTATCACAGATGACTTGGTTGCAGATGCGCAATGTGCGTGCGCAGCAGAAGAACCTAAGACATTGGCACAGGCAGAGTTGGGGGCGCAAGAGGATGAGCTGAGCATTGCTGAACCAGCATCCAGACAGGTACATGATATAGTTAATGTCTGCACTGCTAATAAGATCTTGCCCTCTACTGAACAGGCACCCAAGGTCGGGCTGAAGCAACTCCCAGAGCACCTCAAATACATATTCCTGGGAAATGAGGACACCCTGCCAGTAATCATAAAGAAAGGATTGGAAGAGGAGCAGGAGGCGCGATTACAGCAGGTGCTGCGCAAGAACCAGCGCGCTATAGGATGGACACTTGCTGACCTGCGCGGAGTGAGCCCGGACGTATGCATGCATAGGATTCTATTGGAAGATGGTGCCAAACCATCCAGGGAGCCTCAGCGCAGATTCAACCCGAACATGATGGAGGTGGTGCAGAAAGAGATCCTGAAGCTGCTTGACGCAGGAGTCATTTACCCAATCTCGGACAGCAAATGGGTAAGTCCAGTGCACGTTGTGCCGAAGAAAGGAGGAATCACAGTAGAGGAGAATGCGCAGGGCGAGCTAGTTCCCAATAGCATGCAAACTGGATGGCGCATGTGCATCGACTACAGAAAGCTTAACGCAGTCACGCGCAAGGACCATTTCCCGCCACCCTTTATGGATCAGATGCTAGATCGATTAGGGGGAAGCCCTACTTTTGTTTCTTGGACGGGTACTCAGGGTACAATCAGATACCCATAGCTGCGGAGGATCAAATGAAGACCACGTTCACCTGCCCATTCGATACGTTTGCATTTCGGCGCATGTCATTCGGGCTGTGTAACGCACCAGGTACGTTCCAACGTCTAGTCATGAGCATCTTTTTTGATATGATTGGTATATGCATAGAAGTGTTCATGGATGATTTTACTGTGTACGGAGGTACCTTTGACGCATGCTTAACTCATCTTGATAAGGTCTTAGCGCGCTGCATTTCAAAAAACCTAGTGCTCAATTATGAGAAATGTCATTTCATGGAGTAGTACTAGGACATATTATCTCGCAGGAAGGGATCAAGGTAGACAAAGCCAAAATAGATCTTATTTCTAATCTGCCTTATTCCACTAACGTGCGCGATGTGAAATCATTCCTTGGGCATGCTGGGTTTTACAGGCGCTTCATAAATGATTTTTCTAAGATTTGTATACCCCTGTCTAACCTCTTGCAAAAGGATGTGTGTTTCGAATAAATTGATGAGTGCAGGGCCGCTTTTGACAAGCTGAAGGAGGCGCTAACAAGTGTGCCAGTGATGCGCGCGCCAGACTGGAACCTACCATTTGAACTGATGTGCGATGCAAGCGACTATGCAGTAGGTGCAGTCCTGGGACAGCGAGTGGACAAGAAGCCGCACGCCATTTATTATGCATCGCGCACACTGGACGCTGCGCAGAGGAACTACACCACCACGAAGAAGGAACTTCTGGCAATCGTGTTTGCATTGGAGAAGTTCCGCGCATATGTTCTTGGCTCCAGAGTCATCGTCTACACAGACCACGCAGCAATCCGTTACCTAATGTCCAAGAAGGAGACTAAGCCTCGCCTGATGCGCTGGGTGCTCCTACTTCAGGAATTTGACTTGGAAATCAAAGATAAGAAGGGCACGGAGAACACAGTCGCTGACCACCTGAGCAGGATCGTGAAAGCAGAGGAGCTAGGGCGAATCACGGAGACATTCCCTGACGAGCATCTAATGGCGCTAACAAGTAAGGTACCATGGTATGAGCACATTGCGAATTGCCTGGTCACAGGTACGTTTCCTCCTCATTTCACTAGAACCCAATGCATGAGATTAAAACATGAGTCCAAGCATTACATTTGGGATGATCCGTATATGCTCAGAATAGGACCTGATCAGATTTTGAGGCGATGCGTGCCTGACCATGAAATTAACTCTGTTTTGATGTTTTGTCATGCGCACGCATGTGGAGGACACTTTGGTCCAAAGCGCACGAGCCGAAAAATCCTGGATTGCGGATTTTATTGGCCGCACTTGTTTAGTGACTCGTATAACCACTGCAGGAACTGTGACAGGTGCCAGCGCACAGGGGGCATATCAGCGCGCAATGAGATGCCGCAGACGCCAATTCTAGTGGATGAAGTATTCGATATTTGGGGGATTGACTTCATGGGGCCATTTCCTCCATCTTCCGGATATGAGTATATATTGGTCGCAGTAGATTATGTCTCCAAATGGGTTGAGGCCAAGGCTACCAGGAAGGATGATGGTAAGACGGTCGCTGACCTTTTGAGGACTAACATATTTTGCAGGTACGGAGTGCCTAAGGCAATCATCAGCGACCAAGGGACGCATTTTTGCAATAGGATAGTGGCGCAGGTGCTCAAGCATTATGGAGTGCGCCACAAGACGTCCACCGCTTACCACCCTCAGACGAATGGACAGGCCGAGGTTTCCAACCGAGAGATCAAGCATATCCTGGAGAAAACTGTGAGACCATCGCGCAAATACTGGAGCCAGCGCCTTGATGATGCGCTGTGGGCATACCGAACCGCACATAAGACACCAATTGAGACTTCACCGTTTCGGTTGGTTTATGGAAAAGCGTGCCACTTTCCAGTGGAGTTAGAGCACAAAGCATACTGGGCATTGCGCGTTTGCAACCTGAACCTAGACGAGGCTGGTAAGGAGCGCGCATTTGAGCTAAGCAAATTAGAAGAGCTGCGCCTGGATGCATATGAGGGACTGCGCGATTACAAGGCGCGCACAAAGGCATTTCATGACAAAAATATCCTCAGACGCACTTTTGAGCCAGGAGACCAGGTACTATTGTTCTCCTCGCGCCTAAAGCTCATGCCTGGGAAGCTGCGCAGCAAATGGACGGGACCATACACGGTTACCAAGGTTTTCCCCTACGGAACAATCGAGTTAGAAAACGAGCACCGGCATCGTTTTCAGGTCAATGGGCAGAGAGTCAAAAAGTATTTAGGAGAACCTTGGGATGGCACAGCGTGCGAAGTTGAATTGGCAGAGCCAGAGATAGCAGATGCGCAGGTTGCTGCGCCAGAGTCGCCACCAGATGCACCAGAGGGAGAACTGAGAACTATTGCTCATATTTCTTCTTCCTCTTTACCTAACCTCGTTACTTATGATTTATCACATACTTTTAACCATGCTGACCAACCTTCCGATCCTTTGCGCAGGACCAAGAAGAACGCAACACACGCTCGAGCGCGAGGTCACTCAGGAGCAAGAGTGGGGGAGGTCGCTGGCACACTTTCATGCAAGTAACGAGGTACAGTCGAGCCACCGACGTTAAACAAAGGCACTTGTCGGGAGGTAACCCGACACGTTTTACTTTTACACGTTTTTCTTTTAGTTTTCTAGTGTCTTTTAGCTAGTTTAGGACTTGTAGTTTTTTTAGTCGCGCAGCAGTGCGCAAATTCAGTGCGCAGATCAGCTGCGCCAGTTGACAGCGCGTCGTCGTGCGCCTCAAATTAGAATTTATAACTCCTGTAAACACACTAGCAAGCGGTAAGCAGGGTCGAACCCAAAGAGAGCAAGTAGGTAAGAGTTCTAATGAAAGTCACAAAAAAGGAACAAACTAAGAATATCAATTCAGAGTAAATCAGTTCGGGGAATACAATGCAACTAGTTATCACCGATCGAATACATGAATAAGCTAGTGAATTCTGCCTTAGTCCAACATTCCCACTAAAGATATGTCGACAATCAAATTCTTCCTATTCTTAACCGCTAGGTTTTCGAACAAGTGCAATAGTTACTCGACTAACACCACAAAATCGGTTCTACCGCTAGGTTCTCCCCAACAATGCAATCCAATCAAGTATAACACAAATGACATCAATTCAGCTCACTGCTAAGCTGCACCAAACTGACAATCAAGCATTCATTCATTCATACATACGAGGGCAATAAAATCACTAGTTCAAACATTCATTCATTGATCTCAAACCATTGTTGCACTATAAATCCCCAAACTGAAATATTGATTTAGCTACTCATAATATCCATGAATACAATAGAAACTAGGTTCATCACACTACAATACACGAACTGAACTCAAAACAAGTCCGGCCGTGAACAGTGTTCCGGCGTGAATAGTACCAGTGAATAGTGAAATGTGAACAGTGAAATGTGAATAGTAACCGGCCTGAATAGTGTTTTCCGGCGACTTCCAGCAGCTTCACTCTCTAGCTAGCTCGGACTCCACTGCCGTCACTGTAGCTCCGCGTGAATAGTGTCGTCCCAAAAATGGAGTGTTGAAGAGAGATGATT
The DNA here is from genome assembly GCA_963678935.1 of Umbilicus rupestris. NCBI lineage: Eukaryota > Viridiplantae > Streptophyta > Magnoliopsida > Saxifragales > Crassulaceae > Umbilicus > Umbilicus rupestris. The sequence goes on from OY787605.1 coordinate 7,235,123, forward strand.
CTTTTCCTCATTTGTCCATGTCTTAGGTTTAGGGTTTTTTTTGGGTTGAACCACCTTGATTGAACCACATGTGCTTGAACCAATATCTGATTTCCAATTGAACCAGCAGAGTTGACTGCTGTTGACTTTTTGGTCTTGGGTGAATGCTTCAAATATGCGATAAAATCAGATGCGATCTTGAACACACCTGCGATACGAAAACACTACAAAAGAGTAATCGATTCACGCAAAATGTAATAAAACTATGGGAATAAATGACTCAATGGAGCGTATAAATGCACTCCATCACCAGTCAGGGGGTATATAAGGGCAGTACTTAGAAAAATTTCAGCACTTTTCACACTCGACCATTGCAAGAAGCTCCCGCCCTCAGCATCCGCTCACCGTCCGGCACCCAACCAAGCATCCTTTTAGAGAGATTTGAAGAGCTTCCAGTCGCACACTCACCAGGTAACCCTTCCCCTCAGATTTGAGCCGATTGAGTTAGGGTTTGTGCGATAAGAGGAGTGCCCTAAGTCTGAAATCGCACTTAGCTAGCCTGCACCATTTGGAGTTTTGGTTAGGGGGTTTTGTAGGCGGACAGTAGGCGATCATTTGGTGAGAATTTCAGGGCATTTGGTGGAGTTTAGAATTTTTGAGCATTTGTGAGCGTTGACCTTAGTTCCGGAGGAACCCTAGCGCACCATGCAGCCTGCCGAGGATCAAGCGACCCCAGCTTCTTTGGCCAGCAAGTATGACGCCTTTCTGAGGCTGGAGATGTACGGGACCCCGTACATCAGCAGGGACTTCGTGCGCGAGGTCGGAATGGAGGACCTCATTATGGAGAGGCTCGCGCTGGTAGGCTGGGAGGCGCTGGTGGAGATCAACAGCGCAGCGGACAAAGAGGATACGTATGAGTTTTTGGCGTCGCTAGAGACGACTGATCTGGAGATAAGGTACCGGCACAGAGGAGTCTGGTACATTGCCTCGGCTAAGAGGCTGAAGCGCACGCTGAGGTGCGCAAAGGTGCGTGAGGCGGATATAGACACGCACACGAATCAGGAGGCGTGGCGCGAGATGGCGACCGGCCCAGTTTTTGCCGCGGGGCGCAGCCGAGGACGCGAGCTGCGCGACCCGTGGATGTTCTACCTATGGCGCATAGTCGCCTATGCCATCATCGGGTGTTTTAATGGTGCGCCGAAGATCAGCTTGCTGGACATGGAGATTTTGAAGGGTTTTTACTATGGTAAGAAGGTGCTGTTTGTCTTGAACATGGTGGTCCATTGGAGTCGGGTCAGCACGAAGGGGCCGCTGACTTGTGGTGGAATGATAACGCACCTGCTGCGTGTGTTGCATGGAGAGCCAGAGGTGCCCGAGCACACAGTAGTGCCAGCTGTTCCCCTGGACCGCGCCCATATGCTACAGATAAGAGCGGTAGCCGTGAGAGAGGATGGTACATTGGAATGGTGCTACCGGCTGCAGCCGGCCAGAGCGCCGAGACAAAGAGCAGAAAGCAGCGCGCAACCAGAGGAGGCTGCGGAGGAAATGGAGAGGGACGAGGCCCTAGAGCCAGTTGCGCCTCCAGTCAGGTGCATGAGGACTCGTGCGCAGACTGGAGCGCGCCGGAGGGCAAGTGCACCGCAGGGAGAGCCAGTTACCATTGCCATTGATGATTCTCCCCCGCGTGCACAAGGAAAGCGCCCCAGAACAGAGGCAGAGGAGGCGCCTGAGGAGGTACCAGAGCAGCGGCGCATGATGTTCAACGTCATGCGCGTGCTCGAGTATTTAGAGCCCGAGGGGGCAGATTTGAGCATAAGCCCATGCGCCCGAGGGGGCAGATGCTATTCCCCCTCTCCTCAGCCTGCGTAGGCCGCCCCCAGGATCCCTCAGCGAGCCGAGCCAGCCAGCCAGCCCTCCTACCTAGTCCCCGGTCCATCCAGCAGTGCCAGCCCCAGCAGCAGAGCCCACCCCAGCAGTAGACCCAGCACCAGCACCTGCAGCACCCCCCTGCACAGCCTTCTGTTTAGAGGTCCTCTGAAGCCGATCCCATCATATGTTCCAGCTCAGATTCACTATGGGATCCTATCTCAGAGGACGACCTCGTGGCTCAGCCCGCCGCCATTTCTGTAGTACCGCCAGCCTCCAGCACCGAGTATGTGACTGATTCTTAAGATGAGGAGGCGCACGGATCAGCGGCTGAGTCCAGCTCCGAGGACATCTAGGGCTGCAGTGGGGCGCGCATTTCTTTCGGGTGGTTTCTTTTCTTATCTTTTTGAAAACTATTGCTCAATGTTGCTATATTTTGCTGAATATTGTACTGAATATTTTGTGACCCCTTGCTATATTGTTGCCGCGCTGACTATATGTTTTCTTTCTTATGTTCTTTGTTTTGCATGCTGTGTGCGCTCTCCGTGCTCTTGAGCTTGAGTCGTGGGGACACGTCTCTGTTTAAGTGTGGGGGGGAGCGTTACATTTACATTTACATTTCACGTTTTTTTTTAGCTTTGTAGTGTAGCTTAGTTTAGTTGAAGAAAATAGTAGCAGTGGTGCGCTTGTGTGCGGGTTGCGCACACTGTTCAGCTTGTATTGCGATATTCATATTGCATGCGCTGCTATCAACTGTTTTAGTATATTTTTTTCGTTTTTTTCTGCTCCTGTTAGTTGGGATATACAGGGGATGCGGAGTTGAAAGAAACGCTCTAGAGAGGCGGTTAGTCGTTTGAGCTTCGAAGGTGAGGTATATGGTCGAGAGCGCTAGTGGAGGCAAGTGTTTCGCGATCTCCGGAACAAGAGAGCGCGCTCAGCCACGCAGATGCCGAAGGCGAATACCCAAAGCATGGCGAGATGGGAAAACAGACCACCTTTCCTCTGGTAGTCGAGCGAGGGAAGGCGGGCGCGGATGTAAACGCGTGCGCTGACCTGCGCAAATAGACCAAGGAGGAAGATCGGAGCGTTGTTCCATAGCTGCTATCCAGAGGCCGAGACTGGAACCGTTCTGGGAACATAGGAACCATAGATAAAGTTGTACAAAAAAGAAAGACACCAGCAGATGATATGCGCTACAAAAGAATCAGCATGCGCACAAATACATACCAGCGTGCGCAAATTCATAAGAAAATCATCAGAAAAGCTTGAGTTCCCAGGAAGTGCGAGGAAGAATCATTGCACCGGAAGAAGCTTGCGCTGTTAACCATATACCCGTCCTCGGAGTGAAAGCTGACAACCAGGAGCCTATGAAGAGCTATCTCCCAGCCATCCGAAATGATCTTCATCCCAGCTGAGAGGTAACGAATTTCGAAAATTATTATATTAAACTGTTGAAGGCAGATGCACGCAGGTGATAGAGCAGTGCAAGGTGAGCGGTAGTGCAGATCGCGCCAGAGTGCAAGACTGTGCGCTAGACTCCAGAGAGGTAATTGTATCCGTGCTTGAGAGCTTGTTCGGGACGAACAAGGGGCAAGTGTGGGGGGTTTGATAGAGCCTATTTATACACACTATTTAGATCCTAACCCTATGCTTGTTTGCATTATTTTGTGTAAAAGATTACTGGTTTCCAGTGTTTTTGTATTTCAGGGCGAAACGAGGGCCTAAGTCGGATACGCGCTAACAGGCAACGTTTAAGGAGCGCAACACACAGCCTGCGGAGCTAGCAGCGCAAACAGGATAGGAAGTGGCAGAGTCGACTACGGTGCGCAGACCGATTGCGCTAACCAATGTGTGCAGTGCGCCATACGCAGGATATTGGTGTTTCCAAATCTTGACACCATCAGATTTGGAAGTTGCCAAGGCCGTCCTTGGGCCTCATGAGCAGTATATAAAGAGAGGAAGGCTTGGGTTTGAGACACATACCACGACACACAGAGAAACAGGAGAGAGAGGCAGAACTGAAAAACACACGAGCCTACTGAGAGGACCTGCGCTAGCCGACTGCGCCAGCCGAGATACTGCAACCTGCACGCACCTCTTGTTACTGTTTTCTTGGATACTTTAGCTATTTTCTATGATGTTTACTACTAGCATGTCTAGCTAAACGCTTTGTATCGGTTGGGCATGATTCTATGAGTATTTCCTTTAAGACTTGTGCTTAATGCATAGTTTGTTTACTTGTATTGATTCTGTGCACACGGTTGACAGCTAGTTGCATGAGTAGGGGAAGCCTTGAACCGCAATCTTATTCTTGCCACTTGTTTGTTATATGTTAAACTAGTTGATAGCTTGACGGTGACAACTAGGAGTAACGCGCTAGGATAATCAGTTGCTACTGTGACAGGATTCGTAGCTGCTTAGACTAGTCTTAAGAATTAATAGCTCATGAACTTTGATCGGAACATGCGCACATGTTAGGAAGCCTTGATCGGACACTAACTTCAGTAAATCAAACTATAGACGTTTAGAGTCGATGATAAGGAATATATTCATAGAGGATTGTCTGCGCCGATACTTTTCATAGTCATAGTACTTAATCTCTACTGCCTGCGCACGTCTAGTGCAATTCCTGCGTTAACTATTGTTCATTCGCGCACTTGCGCAACCCAATCACTCACACCCCAACTTTCGTAAGTGTAGGTTACTAGTTAGAGCTAATCTACTTGCTCCCTGTGGATTCGACCCTGACTTAGCCGCTATACTAAGTGGAGAAGGAAAGAATTAATTTAACGCGCATAACGACGCGTGCCATCACTCAGCCCGCCGCAGTTTCTGTTGTGCCGCCAGCCTTCAGTACCGAGTATGAGACAGATTCTTCAGATGAGGAGGAGCACGGTTCCGCGGCTGAGTTCAGCTCCGAGGATATCTAGGGACGCAGCGAGGGCGCTCATTTCTTTCGGGTGGTTTCTTATCTTTGAAAACTATTGTTCGATGATATTTTACTATCTTGTGCTGAATATTTTGTGACCACTGACTTTGTCTTTGCTGCGATTACTATATGTTTTTCTTTCTTATATTCTTTGTTTTGATTGCATGCATGTGTGCGCTCTCCGTTGCGCTTGAGCGTGAGTCGTGGGGACACGTCTCTGTTTAAGTGTGGGGGGGGGGGAGCGTTACATTTACATTTCACGTTTTTTTTAGCTTTGTAGTGTAGCTTAGTTTAGTTGAAGGGAATAGTAGCAGTGGTGTGCTTGTGTGCGGGTTGCGCACACTTTTCAGCTTGTATTGCCTTATTCATCTTGCATGCGCTGCTATCAACTGTTTAGTATTTTTTTCATTTTTTCTGCTCCTTTCAGTTGGGATATACAGGGGATGTGGAGTTGACAGAAAAGCTCTAGAGAGGCGGTTAGTCGTTTTTGCTTCGAAGGTGAGGTATATGGTCGAGAGCGCTTGTGGAGGCCGGTGCTTCGCGACCTTCGGAACAATAGAGCGCACTCAGCCACGCAGATGCCGAAGGCGAATACCCAAAGCGTGGCGAGGTGGGAAAACAGACCACCTTTCCTCTGGAAGTCAGGCTAGGGAAGGCGGGCGCGGGTGTAAACGCGTGCGCTGACCTGCGCAAATAGATCGAGGAGGAAGAGCGGAGCATTGTTCCATAGCTGCTATCCGGAGGCCGAGACTGGAACCGTTCTGGAAACATAGGAACTGTAGATTAAGCTGTACAAAAAGAAAGACACCAGCAGATGATATGCGCTAAAGAAACCAGCATGCGCACAACTACGTACCAGCTTGCGCAAGATTCACAAGAAAATCATCAAAAAGGCTCGGGTTCCCAGGAAGTGCGCGGAAGAATCACGCACCGGAAGAAGCTTGCGCTATTAACCATATACCCGTCCTCGAAGTAAAAGCTGACAACCCGGAGCCTATGAAGAGCTATCTCCCAGCCATCCGAAATGATCTTCATCCCAGCTGAGAGGTAACGAATTTCAAAATTGTTATATTAAACTGTTGAAGGCAGATGCACGCAAGTGATAGAGCAGCGCAAGGTGAGCGGTAGTGCAGATCGCGCCAGAGTGCAAGACTGTGCGCTAGACTGCAGAGAGGTATTGTATCCGTGCTTGAGTGCTTGTTCGGGACGAACAAGGGCAAGTGTGGGGGGTTTGATAGAGCCTATTTATACGCGCTATTTAGATCTTAATACTGTGCTTGTTTGCATCATTTTTTGTACAAGATTACTGGTTCCGGTGTTTTTGTATTCCAGGACAAAACAAGGGCCTAAGTCGGATACGCGCTAATAGACAGCGTTTAAGGAGCGTAACACACAGCCTGCGGAGCTAGCAGCGCAAACAGGATAGATTCAGACTGTGGTGCACAGACCGACTGCGCTAACCAATGTGCGCAGTGCACCATGCGCAAGATAGTGGTGTTTCCAAATCTTTAACACCATAGGATTTGGAAGCTGCCAAGATTGGGCCTCATGAGCAGTATATAAAGAGAGGAAGGCTAGGGTTTGAGACATCATCAAGCATCAAGACACACACAGAGACGGAAGAGAAAGAGGCAGAACTGAAAAACACCCGAGCTGCTGAGAGGACCTGCGCTAGCCGACTGCGCCAGCCGAGACACAGCAACCTGCACGCACCTGCTTGTTACTGTTTTCTTGGATACTTTAGCTGTTATTTACTATTTCTATGATGTTTACTACTAGCATGTCTAGCTAAACGCTTTGTATCGGTTGGGCATGATTCTATGAGTATTTCCTTTGAGACTTGTGCTTAATGCATAGTTTGTTTGCTTGTATTAATTATGTGCACACTGTTGACAGCTAGTTGCATGAGTAGGGGAAGCCTTGAACCGCAATCTTACTCTTGCTACTTGTTTGTTATATGTTAAACTAGTTGGTAGCTTGACGGTGACAACTAGAAGTAACGCGCTAGGATATTCAGCTGCTACCGTGACAGGATTCGTAGCTGCTTAGACTAGTTTTAAGAATTAATAGCTCATGAACTTTGATCGGAACATGCGCACATGTTAGGAAGCCTTGATCGGACACTAACTTCAGTGAATCGAACTATAGACGTTTAGAGTCGATGATAAGGAATACATTCATAGAGGATTGTCTGCACCGATACTTTTCATAGTCATAGTACTTAATCTCTACTGCCTGCGCACGTCTAGTACAAATTCTGCGTTTAACTACTGTTCATCCGCGCACCTGCGCAACCCAACCACTCACAACCCAATTTTCGTAAGTGTAGGTTACTAGTTAGAACGAGTCTGCTTGCTCCTTGTGGGATCGACCCTGACTTAGCCGCTGTACTAAGTGGAGAAGGAAGGATTAATTTGACGCGCACAACGACGCGCGGATCACTCACCTATTGGCTATCTGAAATAGGGTAGATTACATCAGCATCTAATAGTTTTTGTACCTCTTTGCACACTACCTCCATCATTACGAGGTTCAAGCGACGTTGCGGCTCTCTCGAAGGCTTAGCCCCATCTTCTAGCAGAATTCTATGTATGCACACCACCGGGATTATCCCTTGTATGTCCCCAAGTGTCCAACCTATAGCCAATTTGTTAGTCTTAAGTACCTATATGAGCTTCTGTTCTTGCTCATTCTCATGTCTGCTCTGAATGATCACTGGGAGAGTGTCATTTTCGCCCAAAAATGCGTATTTCAAATGTCCAGGAAGAGGTTTCAGAAGGCAACAAATTATTAGTTTTAAACAATTGAATTGGCTTAGCTTCATACCTGGGCATCAGAGGACGAGAAATGTCAAGTTGTGCAAGTATGGCACGTATATCCTCGTAGAGAGCGTAAGAATCCTCATGTGTGATAATGGCGCTCTCCAGGGCTTTCCTCAAAAGGTTTCGCCGCCGGCTCTTTATGCCTCTTGCACGACATTGTCCAATGCATCTAATGCATTCACCGTTGCGTGCTCAGATGGGTGTTGCATAGCCTTGAATAGATCAAATTTGATCATCTCGTCTTCCACCTCCATGGTCAGCACCCCAGGGTTGCACTCAACCTTCATCTTTGACGTTTTCAAGAAGGGGCGACCAAGTAAAATCGGTGGATGATCAGCTGGATCACTACCATCCATTCTGAGCACGTAGAAGTTAGCTGGAAAGATCAAGTCACCAACCTGCACTAAAACATCTTATATGATACCTTCAGGTCACTTACAAGATCTATCTGCCAATTGAATCCTTAGTCCAATACATAATCTCGAATACAAAGAATAAGGCAAAACATTTATAGATGCACTGAGATCAAGCATGCAGTTTTCGATTCTAATGTTGCCAATAACACAAGGGATGGTAAACATACCTGAGTCTCCGTATTTAGGAGGTATTTTGCGATGGATAACTTTAGAGACCTTAACATTAAACATTACCTGCTCTGGTTGGGTTGAACGTCAGCGGTTGGTACATAACTCCTTGAGAAATTTGGCGTAGCGTGGGATCTACTGAATTGCCTTGAGTAGCGGAATGTTGTTTTCAACCCTTTTGAAGAGATCCCAGACTTCCTTGTCGTTCAATTGCTTCCTAGGAGCCTTAACCTGAAATGAAAAGGGCAAAGCGCGGTCAGTATGGCGAAGTTCAAAATTTTCAGCAGGCTGTACCGCGCTGGTAGTTGACGTTATGTTGGTGCGCGGAAGGTTAATGTTCTCCTCTGCCGCTTTTCTATTATGCACTTGGGGCGCGGTCGTTGTATTGACCGCGTCCTCTTCATACGTTGTTGGCACGTCCGGAGAAGACTTTAATTCCTCACGAGCTAGAGTAATATCCTCATCTGGTACTGTATCCCCTGGCTCCGTTTGCTTAATTCCCTTGTTTGCATCCTTGAGCACCTTCCCTCGCCTCAAAGTCATAGCATTAACATTTTCCTTCTGGTTGGGGATCGTTTGATATGGTAATTTGCCCTGGTCATTTTCAACTCATTAACGACTGTGATCAACTGTGACATTTTCTTTGATAATTCAGCAATAGCACCATCCGTCTTCTCTTGGAATTGTTGAAGATTCATCGCCAAATCATTAACGATTTCTTCCGTGGATTTCCTACCGCTCGGGTTGCTCTGGCCTGGCTGATTATAGTTCTTCCCCTATTGATACTGATCAGCACTGTTGTATCCCTCTTGTTGCTGACGAAATGGAGATCGATAATACTGGGTCTGCTGTTGAGGCGCGGCTTGCTTCCTAGGAATCCACCGTCATTCTTCCAACTATACCCATTTGCAGCTAATCCAAATTTCCTCTGAGGTGGTTTGTTGTTGAAATTTTGGTACCCTCCTAGAGCGTTACCTCTCCTGAATTTTCTTCGTACAAGGATGGCCACGAATCAGTCTCGTGGCTAACAGCACCACAAAATTTACAAGGCTTCACTACATTAGCTTGTCCCACCATCATTTTCGTATCATGCCCTTCAGCTCTTTAATTTCTGCAGCCATCTGATTGTTCTTTAATTTCTACATTAGCTTGTCCCACCATCTGATTGTATCATTTTTGTATCATGTCCTTCACGGATCACTCGGCCTGTGATACATTCCTTGTTCTGCTCATATCCTCTCGCTTACTGGTTTCCTCTCTGAACCTTGCACTCTCGGCAGTTTCTGTGATCAGTTCTCGAACCTCTCTGGGAGTCAAATTCATAATTGTGCCGCCAGATGCAGCATCTAACATCATCCTCTCTAAGGGTCTAGTCCATCCAGCAAATACTCCACTACCATCTTTCTAGACACCCCCAAAACTGCAGTAACTCTGTTCCAATGAATTAAAGCGCTCCAAATAGTCATACATTGATTCACTGGGTTCTTGTTTAATCGTAGAGAGCTCTCTGCACACTTGTGTTGCCTTTGCTGGCGGGTAGTATTTGTCCAGAAACTTTCTCTGCATTTGATCCCATGTTCGGATACTACCTGAGGGAAGAGACAAAAACCATGATTTAGCGAGATCAGTCAAAGATAATGGAAAAACTTTTAATTTAAACTGATTCTCAGGAGCTGCATATTGCCTCAGTGTCTGGCATATCTGATGGAGCGTATTTATACGCTCCATTGAGTTATTTATTCCCATAGTTTTATTACATTTTGCGTGAATCGATTACTCTTTTGTAGTGTTTTCGTATCGCAGGAATGTTCAAGATCGCATTGGAATTTATCGCAAAATCGAAACATTCATCCAAGATCAAGAAGTCAACAGCGGTCAAAGTCAACTCTGCTGGTTCAATTACTGGTTTAATGTGGTTCAATCAAGATGGTTCAACCCAAAAAAACCCTAAACCTAAGACATGGACAAATTAGGAAAAGTTTTATCTATCTTGAGCTGGACATCGCCGTAAAACACTGTTCACGGCCGGTACTGTTCACATTTTACTATTCACTATTCACTGTTCACATTCACTATTCACTGTTACTATTCAAGGCCGCCGGAACACTGTTCACGGCCGGACTTGTTTGAGCTCAGTTTGTGTATTGTAGTGTGATGAACCTAGTTTCTATTGTATTCATGGATATTATGAGTAGCTAAATCAATATTTCAGTTTGGGGATTTATAGTGCAACAATGGTTTGAGATCAATGAATTCATGATTTGAGCTATGGATTGCTGCCCTTGAATGAATGAAATCGAATGCTTTGATTGACAATTTAGTGCAGCTTAGCGGTGAGCTAGATTGATATCAATTGTGTTACACTTGACTTGATTGCATTGTTTGGGAAAACCTAGCGGTAGAACCAATTTTGTGGTATAAGTCGAGCAACTATTGCACTTGTTCGAAGGCCTAGCGGTTAAGAATAGGTAGAATTTGGTTGTCGACATATCTTTAGCGGGAATGTGGACTGAGGCAGAATTCACTAGCTTACTCATGTATTCGATCGGTGATAACTAGTTGCATTGTATTCCCCGAACTGATTTTCTCTGAATTGATATTCTTAGTTTGTTCCTTTTTGTGACTTTCATTAGAACTCTTACCTACTTGCTCTCTTTGGGTTCGACCCTGCTTACCGCTTGCTAGTGTGTTTACAGGAGTTATAAATTCTAATTTGAGGCGCACGACGACGCGCTGTCAATATCCCATTGAATTCCTGTAGATGTCTTGTGGCCACTTCTCCTGGAAATCCTCCGAATTTAGGTAATTGATGCACCATAACAGTCTTTATCTCAAAGTCGTCCTCTTCTGGATCAGTATTAATGCACCATGGTTGGTCATTGAATCTTGGTGGGGACAACTCTCTCATTGTTGGTTCCGGTCTGTGGCCACGCCTGTATGGTTGATGCCCATGAGGCTGCTGCTGCTCGTATCGCTGAGGCGGTGGGTTCGGCTTATTGAAACCATCTGCTCGTGTCCCTGGATCCCTAGCCATAAATTCTCTTTCACGAAGTTTCCTCTGGCGTGCTCTAAACACTCATTAAGGCTCTTCGTAGAATGGTGGTGGAACTTGCTGAACTTGCACATTCTGGTCCTCTGGTGGAGGTAAAAGACGGTCGTTATTGACCTGATTTTGTTCGTTATTTTGGCGGTCATCACCGTTAACACTACCTGCGTGCGACATGCTAAAAAGAGCAATTTACCGCAACACAAAAGAATAACACAAAAAATAATCAAAAACTAAATATAAAAAGAAAAGGAAAAAAAACTCTTCACTGTAGCAGTTCCCCGGAACAACGCCAAATTTTGACACACGTCGTTGTGTTCGCACAAATTTATATTTATAATTCCAAGCTTTAGCTAGTGTAGCGGCAAGCAAGGGTCGAACCCAAGAAAACTGACCGTGAAGTAATTTCCTGTAAATATTAAACTAAAGGGGATTTAAGTAAGTTGTCGTAGGAACGAAAGTAAGAAAACGTGAATATCAACTAAGAGATCCATTCAGTACAGGGAATTCAGTAGTTACTGTTATCATTGACTTCTAAAGATTGCGATTCTAATCAATCATGTGGTCATTTCGACAAAGATAATAACCTAGAGTACCCCGACAAAGATGATACTAAACCTGAATTTTACTACTTGTTTCCACGATAAAGTTTCGACAATCATAAATAATCAAAATTGATAATTGGATTAGTTTCACGACAAAGTATACGCTAACCACAAAATACAATTCATGCAATTTAAGATCCAGAATTAGAATTGAATAGAAATGGGCATTAAATTCGAGTGTCATGTATGTCACTAACTGAAAACCCTAATCTAAAACAGAAATTTAGCTACTCATAGTCATGACTGAAAAACACATTAAATTGAAAGGAATGAAAAAACTGTTCACGAGCACTGTTACAGCCGCGATCACTGTTCACCGCCTGAAAACACTGCTCACGCAAGACTTCGTCTCTCCCCAAAATATCCGTCTGTTCGTCCGTTCCCAAACTTTCGTTCTGATTTTTCCGCCTTTGAAACCCTAATTGAGATTAGGCTTCAAAATCTGATTTCGAGCCACGGGCTGATGCTGACGCCATCAACTTTCCGTGCCGCACGCGTACATTAAGTCGTGCCCCAAGAAAAGACATTAAGCTTCTGGCGCCCGATCCTAAAGTCTTCTTTGGGCGCCGAACTTACTGAGATGCACACTCAATTCCTTCAACGTCGATTTTCGCGTTCGGCTCTCTAAAAACACCATTTTAAGTCGGGAGTCTTTTTTCATGTATTCCGAACACCTGAAATACAAACAACACTAAAAAGTAATTGTTCACGTAAAAACATGCCGAAATAGTTGGGTTTAAACGGTTTAATGAGCTGTCTAAAGACGCCTGATTGCGCGCGTCGTTGTGCGCGTCAAATTAATCCTTCCTTCTCCACTTAGTACAACGGCTAAGTCAGGGTCGATCCCACAAGGAGCAAACAGATTCGCTCTAACTAGTGACCTACACTTACGAAAATTGGGGTGTTTGGGTTGTGCAGGTGCGCGAATGAACAGTAGTTAACGCAGGATTTGCACTAGACGTGCGCAGGCAGTAGAGATTAAGTACTATGACTATGAAAAGTATCGGCGCAGACAATCCTCTATGAATGTATTCCTTATCATCGACTCTAAACGTCTATAGTTCGGTTTACTGAAGTTAGTGTCCGATCAAGGCTTCCTAACATGTGCGCATGTTCCGATCAAAGTTCATGAGCTATTAATTCTTAAAACTAGTCTAAGCAGCTACGAATCCTGTCACAGTAGCAACTGATTATCCTAGTGCGTTACTCCTAGTTGTCACCGTCAAGCTACCAACTAGTTTAACATATAACAAACGAGTGGCAAGAGTAAGATTGCGGTTCAAGGCTTCCCCAACTCATGCAACTAGCTGTCAACAGTGTGCACAGAATTAATACAAGCAAACAAACTATGCATTAAGCACATGTCTCAAAGGAAATACTCATAGAATCATGCCCAACCGATACAAAGCGTTTAGCTAGACATGCTAGTAGTAAACATCATAGAAATAGTAAATAATAGCTAAAGTATCCAAGAAAACAGTAACAAGCAGGTGCGTGCAGGTTGCAGTGTCTCGGCTGGCGCAGTCGGCTAGCGCAGGTCCTCACAGTAGCTCGTGTGTTTTTCAGTTCTGCCTCTTTCTCGTTGATATCCTGATGCCTTTCGATCCTGATTGTCTCTTTCAAACCCTAGCCTACCTTTCTTTATATACTGCTCACGAGGCCCAATCTTGGCAGCTTCCAAATCTGATGGTGTTCAAGATTTGGAAAGACCACTATCTTGCGCATGGCGCACTGCATACATTGGTTAGCGCAATCGGTCTGCGCACCGTAGTCGACTCTGCCACTTCCTATCCTGTTTGCGCTGCTAGCTCCGTGAGCTGTGTGTTGCGCTCCTTAAACGCTGCCTATTAGCGCGTATCCGACTTAGGTCCTTGCTTCGCCCTGGAATACAAAAACACCGGAAACCAGTAATCTTGTATACAAAATGATGCAAACAAGCACAGTGTTAAGATCTAAATAGCGCGTATAAATAGGCTCTATCAAACCCCCCCACACTTGCCCTTGTTCGTCCCGAACAAGCACTCAAGCACGGATACAATTACCTCTCTGGAGTCTAGCGCACAGTCTTGCACTCTGGCGCGATCCGCACTACTACTCACCTTGCGCTGCTCTATCACCTGCGCGCATCTGCCTTCAACAGTTTAATATAATAATTTTTGAAATTCGTTACCTCTCAGCTGGGATGAAGATCATTTCGGATGGCTGGGAGATAGCTCTTCATAGGCTCCGGGTTGTCAGCTTTTACTCCGAGGATGGGTATATGGTTAATAGCGCAAGCTTCTTCCGGTGCGTGATTCTTCCGCGCACTTCCTGGGAAACCGAGCCTTTTTGATGATTTTCTTGTGAATCTTGCGCAAGCTAGTACGTAGTTGTGCGCATGCTGGTTTCTTTAGTGCATATCATCTGCTGGTGTCTTTCTTTTTGTACAGCTTAATCTACAGTTCCTATGTTCCCAGAACGGTTCCAGTCTCGGCGTCCGGATAGCAGCTACGGAACAACGCTCCGCTCTTCCTCCTCGATCTATTTGCGCAGGTCAGCGCACGCGTTTACACCCGCGCCCGCCTTCCCTAGCTCAACTTCCAGAGGAAAGGTGGTCTATTTCCCACCTCGCCACGCTTTGGGTATTCGCCTTCGGCATCTGCGTGGCTGAGCGCGCTCTCTTGTTCCGAAGGTCGCGAAGCACCGGCCTCCACTAGCGCTCTCGACGATATACCTCACCTTCAAAGCTCAAACGACTAACCGCCTCTCTAGAGCATTTCTATCAACTCCACATCCCCTGTATATCCCAACTAAAAGGAGCAGAAAAAATGAAAAAAATATACTAAAAGAGTTGATAGCAGCGCATGCAATATGAATAGCACAATACAAGCTGAAAAGTGTGCGCAACCCGCACACAAGCGCACCACTGCTACTATTTTCTTTAACTAAACTAAGCTACACTACAAAGCTCAAAAAAACGTGAAATGTAAATGTAGCGCTCCCCCCCCCCACACTTAAACAGAGACGTGTCCCCACGACTCATGCTCAAGCGCAACGGAGAACGCACACATGCATGCAAGCAAAACAAAGAATATGAGAAAGAAAAAACATATAGTCAACGCAGCAACAATATAGTCAGGGGTCACAAAATATTCAGCACAATATAGCAACATCGAGCAATAGTTTTTTCAGAAGGATAAGAAATAAAAAACCACCCGAAAGAAATGCGCGCCCTCACAGCAGCCCTACAGAATCGGTCTCATACTCGGTACCGGAGGCTGGCGGCACTACAGAAACGGCGGCGGGCGGAGCCAAGAGGTCGTCCTCTGAGATAGGGTCCCATAGTGAATCTGAGCTGGAACTTATGATGGGATCGGCTTCAGGGGACCTCTGAATAGAAGGCTGTGCAGGGGGTGCTACAGGTGCTGGGACCGGGTCTACTGCTGGGGTGGGCTCTGCTGCATGGACCGGGGACTAGGTAGGAGGGCTGGCTGGCTGGCGCGGCTCGCTGGGGGATCCTGGAGGCAGCCTACGCACACTGAGGAGAGGGGGGATAGAATCTCCAAATCTCCACCCTGACGGTGGGCTCATGCTCAGGTCTGCCCCCTCTGGCGCTAAATACTCGAGCACGCGCATGACGTTAAACATCATGTGCCGCTCCTCTGATACCTCCTCAGGCGCCTCCTCTGCCTCTATCCTGGGGCGCTTTCCTTGTGCACGCGGGGGAGAATCATCAATGGCAATGGTAACTGGCTCCCCCTGCGGCGCACTTGCCCTCCGGCGCGCTCCAGTCTGCGCACGAGTCCTCATGCGCCTGACTGGAGGTGCAACTGGCTCTGGGGCCTCTTCCATCTCCCTTTCCTCCGCAGCCTCCTCTGGTTGCGCGCTGCTCTCTGCTCTTTGCCTCGGCGCTCTGGCCGGCTGCAGCTGGTAGCACCATTCCAATGTCCCATCCTCTCTCACGGCTACCGCTCTGAGCTGCAGCATATGGGCGCGGTCCAGGGGAATAGCCGGCACTACCGTGTGCTCGGGCACCTCCGGCTCTCCATGCAACGCACGCAGCAGGTGCGTGATCATTCCTCCACAAGTCAGCGGCCCCTTCGTGCTGACCCGACTCTAATGGACCACCATGTCCGAGACAAACAGCACCTTCTTCCCATAGTAAAATCCCTTCAATATGTCCATGTCCAGCAGGCTGATCTTCGGCACACCATTAAAGAGGAAGAAGAAATATGAGCAATAGTTCCCAGTTCTCCCTCTGGTGCATCTGGTGGCGACTCTGGCGCAGCAACCTGCGCATCTGCTATCTCTGGCTCTGCCAATTCAACTTCGCGCGCTGTGACATCCCACGGTTCTCCTAAATACTTTTTCACTCTCTGCCCATTGACCTGAAAACGATGCCGGTGCTCGTTTTCTAACTCGATTGTTCCGTAAGGGAAAACCTTGGTAACCGTGTATGGTCCCGTCCATTTGCTGCGCAGCTTCCCAGGCATGAGCTTTAGGCGCGAGGAGAACAATAGTACCTGGTCTCCTGGCTCAAAAGTGCGTCTGAGGATGTTTTTGTCGTGAAATGCCTTTGTGCGCGCTTTGTAATCGCGCAGCCCCTCGTATGCATCCAGGCGCAGCTCTTCTAATTCGCTTAGCTCAAATGCGCGCTCCTTACCAGCCTCGTCTAGGTTCAGGTTGCAAACGCGCAATGCCCAGTATGCTTTGTGCTCTAACTCCACTGGCAGGTGGCACGCTTTTCCATAAACCAACCGAAACGGTGAAGTCCCAATTGGTGTCTTATGTGCGGTTCGGTATGCCCATAGCGCATCATCAAGGCGCTGGCTCCATTCTTTGCGCGACGGTCTCACAGTTTTCTCCAGGATGCGCTTGATCTCTCGGTTGGAAACCTCGGCCTGTCCATTCGTCTGAGGATGGTAAGCAGTGGACATGAAGGTGTGATAGAGCCTATTTATACACACTATTTAGATCCTAACCCTATGCTTGTTTGCATTATTTTGTGTACAAGATTACTGGCTTCCAGTGTTTTTGTATTTCAGGGCGAAACGAGGGCCTAAGTCGGATACGCGCTAACAGGTAGCGTTTAAGACGCGCATCACACAGCCTGCGGAGCTAGCAGCGCAAACAGATAGTGGCAGAGTCGACTACGGTGCGCAGACCGATTGCGCTAACCAAGGTGCCGTGCGCCATGCGCAGAATAGTGGTGTTTCCAAATCTTGACACCACCAGATTTGGAAGTTGCCAAGGTTGGGCCTCATGAGCAGTATATAAAGAGAAGAAGGCTAGGGTTTGAAGAGACACACCACGACACATCACAACACACGGGAGAGAGGCAGACTGAAAAACACACGAGCCTACTGAGAGGACCTGCGCTAGCCGAGACTCTGCAACTTGCACGCACCTGCTCGTTGCTGTTTTCTTGGATACTTTAGATATTATTTACTGTTTCTATGATGTTTACTACTAGCATGTCTCAAAGGTAATACATCATAGGTTCATGCCCGACCAACACTAAGTGTTTAGCTAGACATGCTAGTGGTAAACATCAAAAAATAGTAAATAACAACTACTGTATCAGAGAAAACGGTAGCAAATAGTGCGTGCAGTGTCTTCTCTCTGCTGGCGCAGTCGGCTGGCGCAACTCTCCTTGACAGGTCCGTGTGTTTTCCAGTTCTGCCGCGCAGTGCCTCTGGAATGCCACTGAGTGATGATGTTCCGATCTCCTGAAACCCTAGACTTTCTTTGTTTAAATAGTGCCCAGGAAGTTCATCTTTTGGCAACTTCCAAATCTGGTCACTGGGACTTTGCGCCTGGCGCACGGCATTGATTGGCGCAATCGGGTAGCGCACCTCTGCTGTCTTTCGCCATTTCTTCTTCTGTTTGCGCCGCTAGCTCCGCAGGCTGATCTTTCACTCCTAGAACGCTGCCTGTTAGCGCGTATCCGACTCAAGGACTCGTTCTGACCTGATATACAAAAACATTGGAAACGAGTAATCTTGCTCATGAAATATTGCAAACAAGCATAGGGTTATGACCTAAATAATGTGTATAACTAGGCTCTATCAAACCCCCCACACTTGCCCCTTGTTCGTCCCGAACAAGTACTGAAACGCGGATACAATTACCTTTTCTGGAGACTAGCGCACAGCCTTGCATTCTAGCGCAAAAATGCACAGTTGCTCAACTTGTGCTGCTCTATCACCTGCGCACAACTGCACTCAATAGTTCTAATATAATAATCCCGAAATTTCATTACCTCTCAGCCGGGATGAAGATCTTTGGATGACTGGGAGATAGCTCTTCTTAGGCTCCTGGTTGTCAGCTCCCGCTCCGAAGATAGGTATATGGTTTCTTGCGCGAGCTTCTTCCAGTGCGTGATTCGTTCGCACACTTCCTGGGAACCTGAGCCTTTGATGATATCCTTGTGGTCTTGCGCACGCAGCTACTAAGTAGTGCGCATGCTGATTCTTTGTAACGCAAATCATCTGCTTCTGCTGGTATTTTTTCTTTTGTACAGCTTCCTTTCCAATTTGTTTCATTCCCAGAACAGTTCCAATCTCAGCCTTCGGATAGCAGCTATGGAACTCGTTCCGCTCTCCCTCCTTGGTCTGTCTGCGCCGGTCGGCGCACGCGTTTGCAACCGCGCCCGCTTTCCTTAGCTCGGCTTCCAGAGAGAAGGTGGTCTGTTTTCCCACCTCGCCACGCTTTGGGTATTTCGCCTTTGGCATCTGCGTGACTGAGCGCGCTCTTTTGTTCCGAAGGTTGCGAAGCACCGGCCTCCACTAGCGCACTCGACCATATACCTCGCCTTCGAAGCACAAGCGACTAACCGCCTCTCTGGAGCATTTCTATCAACTCCACATCCCCTGTATATCCCAACTAACAGGAGCAGAAAAAAACGAAAAAATTATGCTAAAACAGTAGAGAACGGCGCACGCAATACGGATAGCGCAAAACAAGCTGGAGCGCATGCGCATCCTGCACCTTAGCGCACTACTGCTACTAATTCACTTCAATTTAAACTAAGCTATACTAAAAATGCTCAAAACATGAAATGTAAGAGTAACGCCCCCCCCCCCCCCCCACACTTGAACAGAGACGTGTCCCCACGACTCAAGCTCAAGCGCACGGAGGCGGCGCACATGCATGCAATGCAAAAAAGAACGAATATAAGAAAAAAACGTGTAAAAGTAAAAAACGTGTCGGGTTACCTCCCGACAAGTGCCTTTGTTTAACGTCGTTGGCTCGACAGTACCTCGTTACGTGCCAAGAAGTGCGTCTGCAGCCTCCCCCACTCTTGCTCCTGAGTGTCCTTGCGCCAGTGCTTGTGTTACGATCTCATTGGTCCTGCGCAAAGGATAAAAGGGAAGGTCAGCATGTGATACATTATTCGTAATGAGGGTAGATGCAGAGGAAGAGGAGATATACCCGATACCCGATTGAGAAGAAATGGCGAAAGACAGCAGAGGTGCGCTACCCGATTGCGCCAATCAATGCCGTGCGCCAGGCGCAAAGTCCCAGTGACCAGATTTGGAAGTTGCCAAAAGATGAACTTCCTGGACACTATTTAAACAAAGAAAGTCTAGGGTTTCAGGAGATCGGAACATCATCACTCAGTGGCATTCCAGAGGCACTACGCGGCAGAACTGGAAAACACACGGACCTGTCAAGGAGAGTTGCGCCAGCCGACTGCGCCAGCCAAGAGAAGACACTGCACGCACTATTTGCTACCGTTTTCTCTGATACAGTAGTTGTTATTTACTATTTTATGATGTTTACCACTAGCATGTCTAGCTAAACACTTAGTGTTGGTCGGGCATGAACCTATGATGTATTACCTTTGAGACTTGAGCTTAATGCATAGTTTATTTACTTGTATTAATTCTGTGCGTACTGAGACAGTCAGTTGCATGAGTAGGGGAAGCCTTGAACCGCAATCTTACTTGTGTTGCTTGCTTGTCACCTGTTAAACTAGTTGCATGCGTAGGGGAAGCCTTGAACCGCAAACTTACCGTGACAATTAGGAGTAACGAGTTAGGGTAGGCAGTTGCTACTGTGACAGGATTCGCAGCTGTTTAGTCTAGTTCTAAGGATTAATAGCACATGAACTTTGAACGGAACATGCGCACGTGTTAGGAAGCCTTTACCGGACACTAACCCAAGTAAAACACAAGCTATAGATGTTTGGAGTCGATGATAAGGAATGCATTCATAGAGGATTGTCTGCCCAATACTTCTCATAAAGATAGTACTTAATCTCTACTGCTTGCGCACGTCTAGTGCAATTCCCCGCGTTACGATATTCGCTGTTACTCGCGCATCGCGCAAAAACCCCCAATCACTCACGCAACCCCCGTTTTCTCAAGTGTAGGTTACTGGCTAAGACTCACTGCTTGCTCCCTGTGGAGATCGACCCTTACTTAACCGCTGTACTAGTGGGAGAGGAAGGAATTATATTTGACGCGCACAACGACGCGCGATCAAGTTACTTCTTAGTGTTGTTTGTATTTCAGGCGTTCGGAATATATGAAAAGAGACTTGCGACTCAAAACGGTGTTTTTAGAGAGCGGAATGCGAAATTCGACAAAGGAGGTGCAACTCAGAGTGTACCGCGCCAGCAGGTAACATCAGCACCGCGCGCCGCAACTTAATGTCTTCTCCGCGCGCCGCAACTTAATGTCTTTTTGGAGTGCGGTCATCTTATGATGACATCAGCAATTGGGCCCGCAGCCCGAAATCAATTTTTGGAACCCAATCTCAATTAGGATTTCGGAAAAGAGAGGACGGTAGTTTTCGAAACGACACGGCAGCTCGGACGCAACAGCAGTTTTGGAACAGAACCGGATAGAATTTGGAGTTAAGTGGTTTATTTCTTAATGGGACTGAATGAGTCTGTTAAGGTAATGGCATCCTTGACAAAACCTGAGCAAGAAGTTGCTACAACATCCCGAGAAGATTGAAGCTGGAGCTTCTACCAAAGACGGACAAAACAACGAAGAGCAAGAAGTTGGTACACCATCCGATGACACCAGAAGCTATCTGAAGACACCTCTTGAGAAGAAGCCAGAAGACAAGCTAGGGATAGCTTGAGATCAGCAGAGTCCTTGAATTGAGATGAATTCTGAAGAAGCTGCTAGAGAAGAAGTCTGAAGACGAGATGAGGATTGCCCAAGATCAGAAAGATCTTTGGACTTTGTCAAAATGCCAAGGGGGAGATTGTTAATGTATATGGCATCATTGACAAACTTCTACAAAGTGCACAAGAGTCTGCTACAGCAAGCGTGTGAAGACAACAGCTGGTGGAGAGTGTTCCAGAGTGAATAAGCAGAGTGCACAAGGCGTTGCTACAGCAACCTGTGTAGCAGAGAGCTGTAGCATCCTAAATAGCAGATTTCTGTCTGAAGAACAAGCTGCCCAGAATTGAAGAGAAGAGCAACGGAAGCTTTCTAAATGCAATTGAGAAGATTCCCAGATTGAAAGCATGCCGATCAACTTGGACCAGTCCAAAGAACGTATGGAGGGTTGCTGCCAGCATCGCAACAGATCGGTAGACTATCGTGAAGATAGAGAGCAAGATGATGCAGCTGCCCGTGTGAAGACAGTAGCTTGTGCAAATCCAGCCAGAGTGAACAAGCTCAGTGAACAAGCAGTTGCTATAGCAAAAGCTATAGCAGGAAGCTGTAGCAGCAGTTTTTGAATGAAGAGGAATCTGCTCAGATATGATGTAGTAAAGATTCCGTACCAAAGCTTGAAGATTTGATTAGGAAATCAAATCTTCTACTAATTAGAAGATATGATCTTGTTGAGATCTAGAGAGGAGCTTCTAAATATTCTCAGAGAATATTCCCAGTAGAGATTCCCGTATCCAAGAGAAGATTTGATTGTGGAAAGATTTGTTTCTGCAAACAAATCTAATCTTCTACAAATTAGGAGATAAGATCTTGTTGAGATCTGTAAGGAATTCCCAAATGCTGAATTTGATAGAACTTGGTGTTCCTATTTAAAGGAAGCTGAGTAGAGCTTCAAATGTATCGAATCATAGAGTGAATACATAGAGGATACGCAGAAGATCAAGTGAGAGATTCAAGTGCGTGCGAAGATTCGATCACCACCAAGAGCAGAGCTTGAGCGCAGAGCTGAGTGGTTATTGTAGTGTGTGATCAGGACTTGTGGAGTCTGATCTAAGCTTGATCTGGAAGCCAATTCAGAGCAGAGAGTGCTTGTTGGTTGATCAAGGGCAGCCGTGGAAGAACTGACGAGTAAGTGACTCGGTCAAGTGTCTGGACGGCAGTGCTCGCTAGTGACAGGAGGTCACTGAGTGAGGGGGAGTATTCCAGAGTGTGCTGTGCTCGTGGAATCGTTCGAACGGCTCGTCGGAAGGCTTTGGCGCGACGCAGATAATTTGTGCATCAGCTGGTTGCTACAGCAGATGCTATAGCAACCCTGCTGTATCCGAGTTTAATTTAGAATAGGCTGAGTTTTGAAGAGACAGTAGCTATTCTCGATAGATATCAGTAGAGGGTGTGCAGACACAAGTCATAGCCTATTCTGATTGTGTTCGAGGATCCACCTAAGGTTGAGTAGCATAGGTTGCGTGGAGTTGTAACCGTGTGTACTTTGAGACCTTTGAGATTAGTGGATTGAGGACTGAGAATAGTCCTCCCCAGACGTGGGCAATTGGCCGAACTGGGTGAACAAACATTTGTCCTTGTTCATTCTTGCTGAAACAGTTTTCGGGTGAACAAGAATGTGGTGTAGCAACTACTTGTTAACAAATCTGTTTATTAGAACCTCGGGAAGCTCTTAAAAAACATGGAGTCAAGATCTCGACAAAGCTCATTCTCACGAAGGCCATCTTGAAGAGGTGGAGGAAATCAAAGGAGAGGGAAGGAATCTGCTCAAAAATGATGATGAGAAGAGAGACAGAAGAAAGGGCATGCAATGTTGGAACTGTGAAGGTTATGGTCATCGACAAGTCGACTGTACCAAACCAATGAAGAAGGCTGAGCAGAAAAGTGCTCTCTCTGCCAGTAGAAGTGAAGACGAGACAGATCTGAGTGAAGATGAATGCAACATGGTCAGATACAGATTAGTCAGGAAAGGCAGAAAAAACACAAGGAAGGGTGAATCAGTTCCTACTACAGCAATCTTTGTATCACCAAGTCAAGAAGCTACAAAGGGCACATTGAAAGGAACTGTCTTTCAGCATACACCAAGAAGGGTTCAGCCAGGGAACCAACCAAGCAGAAATATGAGAGAACTCAGCATCTCGCACTTGTCAGCACAGCAAGTTCCTCGAATAAGGTAAGCTGGTACTTTGATAGTGGCTGCTCGGGGCATATGACGGGAGAAAGATCCTTCTTGAAGAACATAACTCCTTGCTTGGAACAACGGGTGAAGTTTGGAAATGGCCTTAGGGGAAGAGTTCTAGGTAAAGGAACACTAGCAGTTGAAGGGATGCCCAAACTAAGCAATGTCATGCTGGTTGAAGGACTAAAGGCGAACCTCATAAGCATTAGCCAGCTGTGTGATGGCACTCAACATGTAAGGTTTATGAAAGATTCATTCAAAGTCTTCAACAAAACTGGAGAATGTATAATGGAGGGGGCCAGATCAAAGAGCAACTGCTATCTTCTCAAAGTGGGTACAAACTCTCTTTCATCAAGATGCATGCTGACTAATTCTGAGGAAATGAATCTCTGGCACAGAAGGATGGGTCATGTCAACCTGAGGACTCTGAAAAAAATTGCAACAGAAGGGTTAGTCAGAGGAATACCGCTGATTAAAAGCGAGACAAACTCCATCTGTGGAGATTGTCATATTGGGAAATAGAAGAAGGCCTCACACCCAAGAGTCAAAGATACAAATACAACCAGACCTCTCCAGTTGATACACATGGACATGATGGGTCCTATGGAAGTCGAGAGTGTGGGCAAGAAAAGATATGCTTTCGTCTGTGTTGATGACTATACCCGGTTTACTTGGATTGATTTTGTCAGGGAGAAATCGGATACTGTAAAAGTTATAGTCTCTTTGGTGTCCCGACTAGAGCAAGAGAAAAATCTCAGAATCACCAACATCCGCAGTGATCATGGTAGGGAATTTGAAACTAAGCAGTTGATGAGTTCTGTCCTCAAAGGGGTATCTCACATTAGTATTCTTCTCCTATCACTCCTCAGCAGAATGGTGTAGTGGAACGAAAGAATCGGACAATACAAGAAATGGCCAGAGTCATGATTCATGCCAAGAGGGTTCCCCTGAGATTCTGGGCCGAGGCAATGAACACCGCATGTTACATCATCAACAGAGTCACCACACAGAAAGGAACCAACCAGACTTGCTATGAGCTCTGGAATCAGAAGAAGGCCACAGTTAACTACTTCCACACCTTTGGAAGTGACTGCTTCATTCTGAGAGATCGGGAGTACAGAAAGAAGTTTGACCCAAAGAGCTATGCTGGATTGTTCCTGGGACATTCAATGAACAGTAGGGCATATCGAGTGTACAACCAGAGGACAAGGACAGTGATGGAATCCATAAATGTAGTAGTCAACGATGTTGAAGAAGTCTCTTCCACTGTCCTTGACAACGAAGACTCTGACATTGAAGATGCTCCTGCCAGTCAGAGCAGAAGTGAACAGACTTCGGCTCTAGAAGATGCTACAGCAAGTGCTGAAGCAGAACCAGACGAACAATTAGAGAGCTTGCATGAAAAATAGAATAATGAGACTCATGATCCACCATCAAGGCAGCCTCCAAAGAAGATTCAGAAGAATCATCCGCTGACCAATGTGACTGGGGACCTTACAGAAAGAAGGAGAACCAGAAGCAACGCTTACCTCAATACATGCTTCCTATCCAGTGTGGAACCGAAGAACTTCAAAGAAGCTATGAGTGACTAATTCTGGATGATAGCCATGCAGAAAGAACTAGCAAAGTTCGAAAGACACGATGTTTGGGACTTGATGGACAGACCTAAAGGAGTAAACATTATAGGCACCAAGTGGATCTTCAAAAGCAAAACTGATGAAAAGGGAAACATCACAAGAAATAAAGCCAGACTTGTTGCTCAAAGATACACTCAAATTGAGGGGCTAGATTTCCAAGAAACTTTTGCTCCAGTTGCTCGTCTGGAGGCCATTGGACTGCTCCTAGCTATATCTTGTTTCCTAGGATTTAAACTATATCAAATGGATGTCAAAAGTGCGTTCCTGAATGGAGATCTCTCTGAAGAAGTGTATGTTGCCTAGCCAAAAAGATTTGAAGATCCTCATCACTCGGAGCACGTGTACAAACTGAAGAAAGCTTTGTATGGGCTTAAGCAGGCTCCTCGAGCATGGTACGAGCGGCTGACAGTCTTTCTTGAAAACCATGGTTACAAAAGAGGGGGAGCTGACGAAACTTTATTTGTGAAAAGAACCAAGTCTGATGTGATCATTGCACAGATATATGTGGATGACATTGTCTTTGGATTGAAGTCTCAGCACCTAATGAAGCAGTTTGTGGATCACATGCAGAAGGAATTCAAAATGAGCATGGTCGGAGAACTCTCATATTTCCTTGGTCTGGAGATCACCCAGAAAGAAGATGGAATCTTCATTGCACAAAGCAAATACAGCAAGAATCTTGTGCAGAAATTTCAGCTAGATAAAGCGAGTCACAAACGAACGCCCGCTGCCACTCATGTCAAAGCCATCAAAGATGAACATGGAGTGGAAGTGAGTCAGACTATCTACAGAAGTATGATTAAGAGCTTACTGTACCTGACTGCCAGTAGTCCCGACATCTCCTTTGCAGTAGGAGTATGTGCTAGATTTCAAGCCTGCCCCAAAGATAGTCACTTGCAGCTGGTCAAGAGAATCATTCGGTATGTTGGAGGTACTGTGCACTATGGTTTATGGTGTACTAAGGATACAAATGCAAACCTGGTAGGATATAGTGATGCGGACTGGGCAGGATGCGCTGAGGATAGGAAGAGCACTTCTGTAGGCTGCTTCTTCCTAGGAAATAACCTGGTGTCCTGGTTCAGTAGAAAACAAAATAGCATCTCGTTATTTACAGCTGAGGCAGAGTACATAGCTGCTGGGAGCTGTTGTGCACAGATGATGTGGATGAAGCAATTCTGGGTGAGTATGGACTCGATTAGGGCAAAATGATTCTCTACTGTGACAGCATGAGTGCTATCAGCATCTCCAAGAACCCTGTTCAACACAACAGAACCAAACACATTGACATTCGACATCACTTCATCCGTGATCTGGTGGAAAAGAAAATCATTGCTCTTCAGCATGTTGTGTGGGCCAAACAGCTTGCTGATATCTTCACGAAAGCTCTGGACGCAGTCTGGTTCGAAGACCTGAGATCCTCTCTGGGGCTCTATATCTCGCCTCCCTAAGACAGCCAGGAACTTCCCCTTGTCACTTGTTCCAAAAAGGGGGAGCAAAAGGGTAGGGAGATACCGAAGAATTTGAATTGAAACATTCCTAGGGTTTTGTCAAAATGCTAAGGGGGAGATTGATGATGCAGCAGTATGGAAGTGTTTGACAAAACCAGCACACGTGGATAAGATGCAGCTATAGCAGAAGCTTGTTCAGAAGAGCGGTAGCGTCTGTCCGAGTAGCAGCAACCTGGGTCTTTGGAAAGAGGCCTTGGCAGTCCTTCCAAGAGCATCAGAGGAGTTTCTAAGTTGCTGCAGAGAATATTCCAGTGGAGATTCCTAGCTGAAGAAGGAGATTTGATTGTGGGAGATTTGAATCTCAAATCAAATCTAATCTCCTAAAAATTAGGAGATATTGATATTACTAGGGAAATTGCTAAATCCTGATAATGATGCAAGTGGGTGCTCCTATATAAAGAAGACGCTTCAGAGCAAGGAAGTTGATCGAAGAAGAGCATAGAGAGTGAGAACACACACAGAATTTTGAGAGAGTATTTTTGGTGTGTGAACGAGATCTTTGATTATCACCGAGAGCAGAGCGTGAGCGCAGAGCTGTGGTGACAGAAGCAGAAGGTGATCAGGACTTGCGTAGTCTGATCCAAGCTTGATCTGGAAGCCAATTCAGAGCAGAGAGTGCTTGTTGGTTGACCAAGGGCAGCCGCAGAAGAACTGACGAGTAAGTGACTCGGTCAAGTGTCTAGACGGCAGTGATCGCTAGTGACAGGAGGTCACTGAGTGAGGGGGAGTATTCCAGAGTGTGTTGCGCTTGTGGAATCGTTCGAACGGCTCAGCAGAAGGCTTTGGAGCGATGCGGACAATTTGTGCATCAGCTGTGTGTTACAGCAGATGCTATAGCAACCCTGCTGTATCTGAGTTTAATTTAGAATAGGCTGAGTTTTGAGGAGACAGTAGCTATTCTCGATAGATATCAGTAGAGGGTGTGCAGACACAAGTCAGAGCCTGTTCTGATTGTATTCGAGGATCCACCTAAGGTTGAGTAGCATAGGTTGCATGGAGTTGTAACCATGTGTACTTTGAGACCATTGAGATTAGTGGATTGAGGACTGAGAATAGTCCTCCCCAGACGTAGGCAATTGGCCGAACTGGGTGAACAAACATTTGTCCTTGTTCATTCTTGCTGAAACAGTTTTCGGGTGAACAAGAGTGTGTTGTAGCAACTACTTGTTCACAAATCTGTTTATTAGAGGCGCTGCGAATTTTCAAATTCCTCCTGGACCCATGGCTGGTAACAAAAACAATGATGTTGCTAAACCTGTGTTATATGCGATTCGTGACTTGCAACAAACACAACTTTAGATTGTTGAACTCCTCCGAGATATGAGGTTGAATGCCCAAGCTCTACCAGCAGCCCCTGTTCAACTTGTTGGTGCCGGTCATCAGGCTGCACTTATTGGTGGCAATAATCATGTTCCTCGTCAGCAACGACCTGTTGTTCATCATCTTGATTACTCAGACGGTGAAGCTGTGGACGCTGATAGAGCCGTTGCAGATGTGCAGGAACGAGGCTTGAAAATTCGAGCCGATCTACCCGTTTTTCATGGCAATTTGCTTATTGAAGATTTTTTAGACTGGATTTCAGAGGTGGAAAAATTCTTTGAGCTTCTCAATATTGAAGAAGACAAGCAAGTCAAGTATGTGGCATATAAATTAGAGGAGGTGCTTCCGCGTGGTGGGATCAGTTACAACATAATTGTCGCCGGCAAGGTAAACAACCTGTGCGCTTTTGGAGAAAAATGATGCAATTACTTTTTAGACGTTTTCTTCCTCTCGATTATGAACAGACACTTTTTCACGGCTATCAAAATTGTCGACAAGGCTCCATGTCTGTCCAAGAATATATTGAAGAGTTCTATCGTCTCTCTGCCCATGTTGATTTACACGAAACTAAGGTACAACAAGTTGCTAGATATATCAATGGGCTTCGTCTCGCAATTCAAGACCGTTTATTGTAGACCATATGAACTTTGGGTGAGGCTATTCATCTTGCCTTGAAAGTCGAATCTCAGTTATCGTGGCCGGTGTTAAAAAATCAGCCTCATACGCACGTTCCAACAAACCGAAAAAAATATTGAAGCTGCTGAATCCTTTACTCAACGTGATGAGTCCAACTATACTGACCCTCGTAGACCTTCTCAAACTCGTATCGGGCCCCCAAATAAAGCACCTCAGAATCCTTACGCCAGGCCCTATGGAAACAAGTGTAATCGCTGTGGTGAATTTGGCCATATTTCCAACACTTGCCCTAATCGAAGAGTCGCAAATATTGTTGAGCATACTGAGAAGGTTGACGATCCAACTATTGAAGTACTCATCAGCCCTGAAGATGTCATACAGAGGACAATAATTTTGATATAGAGGAACACTTTACTGGAGTCATTCAACGACTACTATTATCCACTCCAGCACCTGTTGACGTCTCACAACGTCATAATATTTTTCGGACAAAGTGTCGGATCCAATGACGTGTTTTTGATATCATCATTGATAGCGGGAGAAGTGAGAACATTATCTCTAGATCGATTGTGAGGGACCTTAATATTCCTACTCGGAGGCACCCGACACCTTACAAGTTGGGATGGATAACTGCTACAGGCATTGTTACCATCACTGAACAATGTTTGGTTCATTTTTCTATTGGCAAATATGAGGATGATGTTCTTTGTGATGCGGTGGACATGAGTGCTTGTCATATCCTCTTGGGATGCCCGTGGCAATTTGACATGAGCGCCATCCACAAGGGACGCGACAACGTTTATTCTTTCGTTAAAAATGGTGTAAAATTTGTGCTAACACCTTTTGTGTAGTTTACAGCAGGAAGAGAGCCTACACCTACGTCATTGCTGACCTCTCCTAGCAAAGAATCTTTCGCGAGAAAATGAGTCCTTGTGCTTTACCGGCCTTACTGGTTCCCAAAAAAGATGGTAGTTGGCGAATGTGCGTTGACAGTCGTGCCATCAACAAAATTATAGTGAAATATCGATTTCCTATTCCTCGCTTGGATGATATGCTTAAGAATGCTTCTATATTTTCAAAGTTGGATCTTCACAATGGGTATCATCAAATTTGTATCCGTCTGGGTGATGAATGGAAGACAACATTCAAAACGAAGGATGGATTATATGAGTGGTTGGTGATGCCATTCGGACTTTCGAACCAGCACATTCATGCGACTCATGACTCAGGTTCTTAAACCTTTTATTGGAAAATTTATCGTTTATTTTGATGATATTTTGATCTTCAGTCATGCTACATCCGACCATATCCTCCACTTACGAGAGGTGTTTACTGTGCTGCAACAAAATAAATTATTCATCAACCTCAAGAAATGTAGCTTCACGACTGATAAGCTAACATTTTTGGGATATGTCGTTAGTGCTGATGGTCTGCAGGTTGATGATTCAAAAATTGAAGCAATTCGTGACTGGCCATCTCTGAGGTCTGTTGGTGATGTGCGAAGCTTTCATGGTCTTGCCACATTTTATCGACGATTCATTTGTAACTTCAGTACTATCATGGCTCCTATTACAAAATGTTTGAAGAAGGGAAAATTCAGTTGGAGCCCTGCAGCAGAAGAAGCTTTCAACATCATCAAGCAGAAGTTGACTACAGCGCCTATTCTAGCACTACCAGATTTTGATAAGGTGTATCAACTAGAGACAGATGCTTATATTATTGGTAGACCAGATGCTTTTCATAGTGAAAAGTTATCCGAGGCTCGTCAAAAATGGACTACCTATGAACTGGAATTATATGTTGTGGTTCGTGCAATTAAGCATTGGGAGCAGTATCTTTTCCAAAAGGAATTTGTCTTGCTTACAGACCATCAACCTCTTAAATATATCAATAATCAGAAAGACTTGAATCACATGCATGCCCGTTGGATTTCTTATTTACTGCAATTTACATTTGTGGTGAAGCACAAATAGGGACATCAAAATAAAGTTGCTGATGTTTTAAGCCATCGGGCTTCCCTACTTATTACAATGCAGTCCGTTGTGGTCAGTTTCGAAACTCTAAAAGACTTAAATCATGATGATGCTGATTTTCAGGATGTATGGCGTAAACTACATGTGGGCCTTCATGATAATTCATATGTGTACATGATGGCTATTTATTTTATCAACATCGTTTATGCATTCTTCGTGGCTCTTTGAGAAAAGAACTTATTTTTTGAACTTCATTGGGAAGGTCATTTCGGTAGAGATAAAACACTAGCTCTGGTGAAAGAACGTTACAATTGGCCACATCTTCAGCGGGATGTAAATAAGTTTGTTCAAAAATGCACTACTTGCACAACGAGCAAAGAGCAATCTCAAAACACTGGGCTCTACACTCCTCTTCCTATTCCTGATGCCCCGTGGGAAGACATATCTATGGTTTTTGTACTAGGATTACCACGGACTCAGCGTGGTGTCGACTCCTTTGTCGTAATGGATCATTTTTTGAAGATGGCTCAGTTTGTTGCGTGCTAGAAAACTGCAGATGCCTCTCATATTGCTCGATTATTTTTTCGAGAGATTGTCCGCCTTCATGGGATCCCTAAAACCATTACCTCAGATCGTGATGTTAAATTTCTTAGTCATTTTTGGCGCACACTTTGGCAATTATTTCGAACTGATCTTTGTTATAGCAGTGCCTTTCATCCACAAACGGATGGTCAGACGGAGGTTATTAATTGAACTCTTGGTAATCTCATTCGGTGTCTCTGTGGTGATCGCCCTAAGCAATGGGATATGACCCTTGCTCCTGCTGACTTTGCTTACAATAGTATGGTGAATAGATCGACAGGAAGATCAAAGTCCCCCGAAGCACATAGTTGACCTAGTGCCACTGCCTCACATTCCTAGCTACAGCACTGCAGCTGAACAACTTGCCCACAACATGGATTTTGTGCAAAGGGAAGTGAAGAACAAATTGGAGGAATCCAATGTCAACTACAAGTTAGCAGCTGATCATCACAGGCGTCCCAAAATTTTCGAAGAAGGTGACATGGTAATGGTTTTTCTTCGAAAATAACGCTTTCCCGCTGGAACTTATAACAAACTGAAGCAGAAGATGATTGGACTGTGTCGCATACTAAAAATGATTAATGATAATGCTTATTCGTAGAACTTCCACATGGCTATGAGATCTCTCGTACTTTTAATGTCTCTGATTTGTACGAGTACCATCCAGATGTGCCCCTTTATCCAAATTCGCAATCAGGGAAGATTTCTTTCGAACGGGGAGAGACTGATGCAGGAGAATAGAAGTTTCCAGAAGTGGCCAAAACTAGAAGATTCCAGAAATAATAGTTTTCTCGCATTAATTTTATTTTCAATAAATAAGTAGTCTAGAATATTCTAATCCTCTCTATAAATAGAGGAGTTGCTTTCTTTGTAGGGGATCAGAAAACTTACTTTCCAATTTCATTTTCATCCCTAACCCTAGCTTCGGCAGAGTTAGTTGCTTTCTTCTAGCTTCTTACTGTCAGTTGAGCAGAGGAATCTCGAGGAGTTTGATTCTGGACTGATTCCGAGTTCAACTGGAGCGCTACTCGTTGGTGGAACAGTCAGGAGTTGGTGATCAGCTGCGGACAGGCGTTGTCGCGGGCTGAGGAGCAGTGATTGAAGCGAATCAATATTGGCAAAGTGTGTCAATTATTGAGGGGGAGCCGAGACTGAGTTTGAAGACCTCAGAGGGTCCGACTACTTGGCAGGAGAGCTTGGAGTGTCGTGGACAGAAGATACAGCAACTCTGGTGAAGACTGTGCTTAAGCATTCCGTGAGCTATACATTGTAATAGAATAGGCTGAGTTCGAGAGGTAGAACTGTAGCTATTTATTACTGAGAGTGTGTAGGCTGTATGAAGAGAGTCTGTGTGATCAGACTGTTTGCTAGTCTAAGAGTTTAGACTGAGCTTTAGATTTCGGCTAGGTGATACGTAGAGGTGTGGATCCTTGTACTTTGAACTGTGATAGTGAAATCTTGAGGATCGGAGCATCCTCCCTAGACGTAGGCAAGTTTCCGAACTGGGTGAACAAACATATTGTGTCAGTAGTTCCGCAGAAAGATACTGAGAGTGCTTAAGCAAAAGCTATATCTCCACGTCAGCAACGCAACAGAAATTTCAGGCCGCATCAATTTTCTACTCTCTATACTTTGCAATGGTCTGCAATATGTAAGCTTTGGTTCAGTAATTCGAGTATGGTGGACTGATGATGTATTTTTTTGCAAGTTTTGATTTTGTGATTTTTGGGTTAATATTGAAATTGAAATTTAGGGTTTGTTTGCAGTTGTTGAATTTGTGGTTGAGTTGGGTTGCAGTTGAACTTGTACATTTGTATGGAATGGACACATCATTCACACAATTTCTTAATGAAGGCCGATGCGATGAAAGTGAAGATATGGGCTCTCAGCCGTATTTGTAGCAGAAAAAGGACGTTCAAAGAATTTCTCTATATATGAAGGCATGTTACTCATATCTACGTAGGAAAATGTTAGTTTTGACCCCATAAAGGCAAAACTATTTGAGTAAGCGCAAACTATTTTGACGAGCACAAATTATTCCAAAGTGAAAGAACTCCAACAACTTTGACTAATTGATGGTTCACTATACGGAAATGTATAAGCAAGTTTCTACGATTCTATAATCAAATAGACGGAAGAAATCAAAGCAGAATAAGTGAAGCAGACAAGGTACGAAATTTAAACCTATTTGTGTCTTTTCCGGTATTGACTTTGTCCAAAGCATTGCACTATAAAAAATTGCACTTATTTTTTGTCAGGTGCATTAAGGAGATGTATCAAAGTCTACAAGGTAGTTCATTCCCATTCTCGCACTGTTGGACAGAGTTGCGAAATTCTCCAAAAGTTACCTCAAATATGACCAAGAAAAAAGTAAGAGCACCCTCAAATGATAGCCTACATACTATCGGATCCTCTCAAAGTCCTATGAGTGTCAATTGTGAGAAAGAGAATGAAGAAGGATTGGAACGCCCAATGGGAAGAAAGGCTGCCAAAAAAAGGAAAAGAATGGATGCTGAGCCACGTAATGAAGCATCAAATGCTTTTTTTTAGCGAAATGAGAGACCATATGTCTACTTCTGCTAACAAGAGGCGAGAGGAATACGAGGCCATGGTAAAGATAGAAGAGGAACATCTTGCACTAAAAAGAAACCAAGTAATAATCAATGAAACAAGGGAGAAGCCGGAGAAACAAATGTATGAAGCTTCCATCATGGCTACCGATACAACCAATATGGAGCCACAAATGGCTAGCTTCTACAATTCAGTTAAGGCTGAAATTTTAGGAAAAAGACTGTAGTTGCCTAACCCCAATCTTGGTAGGCATCGAATCTTTTTGTTGTGGTGATTTGGAATTTTATTTTGGTATAGATGATTGCTAAATCAAACGCCTAAATATAAATATTGTTTGTACATGTTTAGTTTTGATAGTGCCCATAGTAAAAGATCATTGAACAAAAAAAATTCACATTGCATATCATATAATGTTATCTTAACAAACACATAAAGGCACTATGGAATTTCATATGGGAGGACGCCACATCAGTCTTGGTAGGCACCGTATCTTTTGCCAAATACGCTCGATGAGATCATTTTGCACTTGAATATGACCTTGTTTCCCTAATTTGATGATGTACTTGTATGAACTCCATAATATTGGGTGTACTACTCCTATTCAATGATATATTCGCAATTTCAACAGTTGAATCATAGTTGTAGTCCGGAGTCTGTAATTCTCTCTCGTCTTCAATAATCATAATATGTAAAATGATCAAAGCCGACATTCTATATTTCATTGTGTCCACATACCAAAATCGAGAAGGTTCTATGTATCAATGCAAATCGAGACTGCAACACTTCGAATGCTCGCTCAACATCTTTTCTACCAAACTCTTGGATTGCAGCAAAGTATTTTCTTTTGTTTCCTTGTGGAGAGATGGAATAGTTTTAATGAAAGTAGGCCATAAAGGATATATACCATCAGCAAGAATATCCCATGGTATATTCGTGCCCATTAATATTATAAGACACTTTAGGACCACAACCTTCGGCTAGTTCTTCAATTAGATGAGATCGATCTACTACATTTATATCATTTAATGATCCCGGTAATCCAAAGGAAGCATGCCATTTCCAAAGGTCATATGAAGAGTAGAGAGTGTATGAATGAAGAGATAAGTTTTTAAATTATAGCCACTGAAATTTGATTTCTAAATATACATAATCATTATGCACAATCCCATTGGAGCACAAACTATTTTTCATCATCTAAATTATACATAAACAATATAATACTATATTTTAGCAAATCATTTACATGAGTGCATTGGAGTTGCTCTAACAGTACATGTGTTTCGTTAATAAGTGATCACGTGAATGAGTTGTTGGATTTGATCAAAAAATCTAATGATTTACAAATGGCAATTACTTGATGTCTTAGATCATTTGTGATGAAAGATATGGATTATAGATACCGGTGCTACCATTCGATTTTTCATGTGATAAGAATATGCTCTCTAGAATGCACAAACTTGATAAAGAATCCATCTGTTTCAACGCCTAATGAAGATAGCAGTATAGTTGGTCATATTGGTGATATTAATATAATGAAAGACTTAATACTAAGAGATGTTATGTTGGTTTAGTCATTTAAGTGCAACCTATCCTCAGTTAGCAAGCGGATTACTGACTCTAAGCGTTTAGTTATATTCTTTTGAGCACTCATGTGTTGTTCAGGATTTTTGCAAGAGGAGTGTTTCTAATGATCGGCGAGCCTTCATGAATTCCTTACTGTATTAAGGTGAAGTTTCAACTGAACTCTACTATTGTTAAAGACTCAAAAGATCTTAGTGAACTTTGGCGTTGTTAATGTATTAACATCATTGACACAAAGATCAACCAAGAAGAAGCTACAACATTCTGCCGGAGTTAGAAGCTGGAGCATGGCACTAAAATTGACAAAACAAAACACAGCAAGAAGATGCTATAGCACCCCTCTACAACAGAGCTGGAGCCAGTTCCGGAAGTAGACAACGAACAATTACTAGAAGATGCTATAGCATATTGTGGAGGCTCAGAGCTAAAGCAAAAGTAGCCGTTCAACATAGAGCAGCATGAAGAGCGTTCGGAGGGTTGCTATCAGTGTTGCAACTTAGCAGAGAATCGCCTGGACAGACGCAGTTGATCGGAAGCCTTCGCCAAGTGATCTGAAAAAAGATGAGCTTCCAAATATGTTTGTAGAAAATCGATTCTCAACAAAATTACAAGAATCTAGGAGAAGATTCAATGTACTAAAGGTGATTGGATCTGCGAATCCTAAGGGATTAGAATTCCTAAGGATGTTCGATTGCTGCAGCTGTATATAGAAGTGCAGCACATCATCATCAAACACACCCAAAGAAAGAGAAACGTAGAAGCTGAGAGCGGAAGGCTAAAATCTAGAGCGCTGATTGGTGAGTGTGTGAGCTGAGAGGAGAGGAGATAGGGACTGAAGAAGTCTGATCTACGCTTGATCAAAGAACTTCAACTGGAGTGTTGTCTCGTTGAGGATCAAGTAATAGCTTTAAAGCACAGTTGGGGAGAGGAGCTGCTGCAAACTGGTGAAGATCAAAGCCGATTTCTCTGATACTGACTGGAGGTCATTGATAGAGGGGGAGCGTTGCCAGAGTCTGGAGTACTCGTGGAAGTTCGACACAACAGCAGAGAGTGTCTGGTGAGTCGTGGACAAAAGCTACATCAACTTGACTGTGTAAGTTGCTATAACATCTTCTTGTTGCACATTGTAATAGTATAGGCTGAGTCTGTGTGTTCGGGTCTGTAGCTATCTATTACTGGGGTGTGTAGACAGTGTAAGCTAGTCTGTGTGATCAGACTGCTCGTAGATTTAAAGTTAGGTTAGAAGTAAAGGATGAACTAGCGTAGGATGAGTTCGGATATCCTTGTACTAGAAACTGTGCTTAGTGGTCTTGAAGACTCAGGAGAAGTCCTCCCCAGACGTAGGCAATTGCCAAACTGGGTGAACAAAGTGCTCATATCCTTCAGGTTCCGCCATGGCAAAATAATTCTGCATAGTGCCCAGAGATTGCTATACTAACCTGCAGATACAAGTCACCAGCAGCGCAGGTAATTTCAGGCGTAATCGATAGAGGCATGTAGCCACTGATAAAATAAATCAACTGTTATATAAATCTAACTCGGACATACAATCAACTTCTTAGGATTTCCATTGTAATATTTGTCCACCGGAAAACAAGCCAAGATGTCATTTTTAAAGGTGACGTTTAAGGTCAATTCAATATAGAAACTAATATCGGAGTTTACTATATCCTTATTCTTGCTGATGATTTTTTGAAGTGTACACGGACATTCCGTATGAAGCAAAAATTGAAAATGGCTGATGTAGGTATGAGTTTCTTTCAAATAGTACATACACAGTTTTCTTTACCAAAAAACTAAGTTCTTTCTTGATGATGAAGTGGTTTGTCCACTAGTGTTTTAGGGTGATCCTGTGTTAACAACAACCTATCTCCTTAATAGGTTATCCTAGTTGGTCATACAAGGAAGAACACATTTTAAAATCTTTTTTTGAGTTCTACATCTAATTGATCATTCTCATGTATTTGGGTTTCTATGCTATGTGATTACTTAACCACATTCAAGGAACAAAATGGATACAAGAGCTAATTTGTGTATCTTTTTCAGGTACCCAATTGGTCAAGTGATGATCAGTCGTCATGTTGTGTTTCTTGAAGATATTTTTCCTATAATGATCCGACCAGAGGATCTGATCTGAGTTGTTATAAGCCTAGCCTGTTCCATCTTTCTCTTGCCACCATCATCCTTTAAGTCATCATAAACTAGAGTCCACATAATAGACTATGGCATGCTGCTGACAAAATAACTAGCAGGCTAGTTTATTAAGCTTGCACAAACATGATTCCCAAATGATGTGGGATAAGACACGCACAAGTTCGGATTATTACATATTCCCTTACTTAAAGCATCCTAACATCCTCATTAAGACCAAGCATGACATGCCATAAGAACCTCCCCTCCATTCGGTGACTTCGGTCACCTAGTGCGGACGAGTGACTTTGATACCATCTGTAA
This sequence comes from Umbilicus rupestris, assembly GCA_963678935.1. Classification (NCBI taxonomy): domain Eukaryota; kingdom Viridiplantae; phylum Streptophyta; class Magnoliopsida; order Saxifragales; family Crassulaceae; genus Umbilicus; species Umbilicus rupestris. Next base: position 7,272,511 of record OY787605.1, read on the forward strand.
CGACTCGACCGGAGTATCCGATCAAAACCATTATAAATCTAGCATGTCTCGGCTGTTTCTTGCCACCACCATCCTCTAGGTCACCACAAATTGAATCCGCATAAAAGACCATGACATGTTAGTGAAAAGATAGCTAGTTGCACCTCTGAGTTGCAAATGGTGAACAAGCAGTTGCTACAGCACACTCTTGAACACCCGAATCTGATCCAGCAATACAAAACAAGGAACAAAGGTTTGTTCACCCAATTCGGCCAATCTGCCTACGTCTGAGAAGGGCTGAATACCAACACTTAATCCACTAGATTCTCAGGTCCACAATACAACACGGTTTGATGCACGACACCTATGCTACTTGACCTAAACTAGTCAAACAATCAGAACAAGCTCTGACTTGTGTATTGCACACCTACAAACTTGAAATAATGAAGAATAGCTACAACTCTGATCCCACAGACTCAGCCTATTCTAATTAATTGAATGCTATTTGCAGGTTGCTATAGCACCTGCATAGCACACAGCTGGTACCAAAATAGTCTGCGTCGCTCTACACCTTCTGCTGAGCCGATCGAACCTCTCCACGAGCGCTGCACACTCTGGAGCACTCCCCCTCACTCAATGACCACCTGTCACTAGTGAGTTTAGCCGACCAGTCACTTTACCGAGTTCGTCCACTCGTCAATACCTCCGCGGCCTCCCTTGATCAACCAACAAGCAACCACTGCTCTGAACTGGCTTCCTAATCAAGCTCTGATCAGACTCTGCAAGTCTCGACCAGCCTCTGCTTCAAACACTCAGCTCTGCGCCACGCTCTGATAGTGATGATCAAATCTTGCACGCACTTGAATCTCTCTCTCTCTCTCTCTCTCTCTCTCTCTCTCTCTCTCTCTCTCTCTCTCTCTCTCTCTCTCTCTCTCTCTCTCTCTCTCTCTCTCTCTCTCTCTCTCTCTCTCTCTCTCTCTCGATATTTTGCATATGTTCTCAGTATTTGCTCTCTGATTTGATGCCTTTGATGCTCTGCCCAGCCTCCTTTAAATAGGAACTCCAAGTTCTATCAATATCAAATTTTAGGAAGGCTTCCAAAAAGCTCTCCTAGATATTTGCAAATTTGTTGAGATTTGATTTCTTTGCTGAGTTGTTCTTCATATGGCATTTCCTAAGTCCATTAGGAAACATTCCAAAACTCCATGCTCCATCAATATCAAATTTAGGAAGATCTCAACAAGATCCTATCTTCTAATTTTTAGGAGATTTGATTTCCCAATCAAATCTTCAAGCTTGTGGCATGGAATCTTCACTGGAAATTCTGATAATATTTGGAAGCCTCTCTTTGCACTGCTTCGTCATATCTGGGCAGATTCCTCTTCGGTCAAAAACTACTGCCAAGCTGCTACAGCTCCCTGCTACAGCTTTTGCTGTAGCAACTATTTGTTCACTGAGCTTGTTCACTCTAGCAGGTTTTGCACCACCATCTTCACGATACTCTACCAGCCTGTTGCGAAGCTGGCAGCAACCCTCCGTATGTTCTTTGGGCTGCTCCAAGTTGATCGGCAAGCTGCTTACTCTGCTACCTACAGCTCTCTGCTACACATGTTGCTGTAGCAACGCCTTGTGCACTCTGCTTGTTCACTCTAGAACGCTCTGCACCAGCTGCTGTCTTCACATGCTTGCTGTAGCATACCCTTGAGCACATTGTAGGAGTTTGTCAATGATGCCACATACCTTAACAATCTCCCCCTTGGCATTTTGACAAAATTCAAGGATCCTTCTGATCTTAGGCAATCCTCATCTCGTCTTCAGACTCCTTCTCTAGCAGCTTCCTCAGCTTCTTCAGGATTCTTCCCAAGACAAGGAATCTGCTGTCTCAAGCTATCTCTAGCTTATCTTCTGGCTTCTTCTCAAGTGTGTCTTCAGATAGCTTTTGCTGCCATCGGATGGTGTAACAACTTCTTGCACTTGTTTTGTCAAGGATGTCATTACCTTAACAATCTCCCCCCTGGCATTTTTGACAAAACCTGAGCATCTTCTGCGGGGGCTCCTCTTCTCCCTCTGGGGTCGACTGGCAAAATCTGCCACATAATACAAACAGCAGAACACATCTCGCAGAACACATCTTCTCCCCCTTTTGTCACAAATGATAAAGGGGGGCCTCAAGCTACACTTAGCGAATAGGCCAACGCCTCTTCTCCATCCATCGAAGAAAGGGAACTCTTGGTATCTCAGCATGTGTCTCTTCTGATGATTTTGGGAGATTATCTGGTGGCTGCTTCTCCACCCATACCTGTACTAGTTTTCGAATCCACTGCTTCCGAGCTCTGTTGTGTCCAGTAACTCTTTCATTCCTTCCGGCATTGTTTCGTTGTCTCACTCGATCTGTGCCAGTGTCTTGTGCAATCCTCATTCTTCAGTTCGTTGTCCCTCCAACATATCTGATCGCGCGTCGTTGTACGCGTCAAATTAATCCTTCCTCTTCCACTAGTACAGCGGTTAAGTCAGGGTCGATCTCCACAGGGAGCAAGTAGTTTAGTTTTAACCAGTGACCTACACTTACGAAAATTGGGGGGTGAGTGATTGGGTTGCGCAATGCGCAAGTAAATAGTAGCTAACGCAGAACTTGCACCAGACGTGCGCAGGCAGTAGAGATTAAATACTATGACTATGAGAAGTATTGGGCAGACAATCCTCTATGAGCGCATTCCTTATCATTGACTCTAAACGTCTATAGTTTGATTTCACTTAAGTTAGTGTCCGATCAAGGCTTCCTAACATATGCGCATGTTCCGATCAAAGTTCATGTGCTATTAATTCTTGAACTAGACTAAACAACTACGAATCCGATTAAGGTAGCAATTGCTTATCCTAGCGCGTTACTCCTAGTTGGCACCGTCAGGCTATTCAACTAGTTTAACATACAACAACAAGCAACAAGAGTAAGATTGCGGTTCAAGGCTTCCCCTACTCATGCAACTAGCTGCCAACAATGTGCACAGAATTAATATAAGCCAACAAGCTATGCATTAAGCGCAAGTCTCAAAGGAAATACTCATAGATTCATGCCCAACCAATATCAAGCGTTTAGCTAGACATGCTAGTGGTAAAAATCATAGAAACAGTAAATAATATCTAAAGTGTCCAAGAAAACAATAGCAAACAGTGCGTGCAGGTTGCAGTCTCGACTGGCGCAGTCGGCTAGCGCAGGTCCTCTCAACAAGCCCGTGTGTTTTTGAATCTGGCTCTCTCTCGTTGATATCTTGTGTCTCTGAAGCTCTAGTCTCTCTCGTGTTGTTCTCAAACCCTAGACTTCCTCTTCTTTATATACTGCTCAAGAGGCCCAACCTTGGCAACTTCCAAATCTGGTGGTGTCAAGATTTGGAAATACCACTATCTGCGCATGGCGCACGCATACTGCTTAGCGCGATCGGTTAGCGCACCGTGGTCAACTCTGCCAATCCTTCTGTTTGCGCCGCTAGCTCCGCAGGCTGTGTGATGCGCGTCCTAAACGCTGCCTGTTAGCGCGTATCCGACTTAGGCCCTTGTTTTGCCCTGAAATACAAAAACACTGGAAACCAGTAATCTTGTACATAAAATAATGCAAACAAGCATAGGGTTAGGATCTAAATAATGTGTATAAATAGGCTCTATCAGTATCTGATGTTTTCGTGCACAAATGGACAATAACGGTCCTTCATCGGCTTTGATGAGCTGAATGTCACCTGTGTGTCGCGTTTAATCCTTGGCTTCAGCTGGCGTTGTCCGTCTGTGGGCGATCTCTAAGGTCTTCAATACTTGTTTAGGATCGGGCATCTTCTTTGAATGTGACCCTTCTGATCACAAAAATAGCATCTACGGCCATCGCTTCTGGATTTCTTTTCTGCTACAGGTGATTGACACAGAGGTTGTTGTAGCATCCTCTTGTTCATCCTTCTAGGCACCTTCTTCTGAACTGGTTTCTGGGACAGGACCGGTTTCTCCACGGCATTCCAACATCTTCTGACTCTGTAGCTTTGACGAATACAGTTCTTTCAGCACCTTCTTCACCCATGTATCCAAGACCAGAGTAGGCTCCTCCATAGTTTTGGCGTGCTAGAATATCTTCAAGAGTGCTTGAGCCACTGTTAAGCATCTTTGCGGTCTTCCTGTAGAGGTTGAGCTCTTCCTTCTCTGCAACAAACTTCTCTTCTTGCTGGGCAGCCTGATCCGTAAGAGAAGTGATCGTCTTCAACAGCTCCTCTTATTTTTCTTCCAGGTCTGATACTTTGGCAGTCAATCCTTTGTTGATCTCGATGACTTGCAGCCATTCTTTGTGCAACAGGCCAAAGTTTCTTGCAATAGACTCCTCAGTGATTTCCTCATCATCACTACTGTCTGACTCCTCAACAATTTCTGGCTTTGTTGAAACGGTATTTTTCATATTAGTTGCAGTTACCAGAGCAACATTGCTCGTTTGTTCAGAGTCTTCTTCACTGTCTTCGTCTCTCCAGTTTGCAGTATGAGTCTTGTTCCTTTCATGAGCCGTCTGGAGGATCTCCCATGCTTGCTTGGCCACTTCACAGTTGGAGATCAGCCTGAAATATTGCGTTCAAGGCTCCGGAGTTACTGGTTGCTACAGCTTCTTCTTCAGCTGTCCATGTCCCCTCTAGCTTTTCCCGAGTAACTCCTTTGTCGTCGATGGTAAATGGGTGTGACCACCCAGACACTACTGCTCTCCAAGTCTTCTCATCCATCGGCTTTAGCAAAGCCTTCATTCTCGCCTTCCAACAACTATAATTTCCTTCTTCTAGTAGGGGTGGCCGACTTGTGCTTTGTCTCTCTTCCATCTTCGCTTGATAAACTCAGCAAGGCGTTCAGGATCTTCACTCTGTGTGTCGAGTTCCCGCTCTGATACCAATTGAAATTCGCAGCACCTCTGAGTTGCAGATAGTCAACAAGCAGTTGCTACAACATACTCTTGAACATCCGAACATGATTATCAAGATTGCACAAACATGATTCTCAACCGATGTAGGACAAGACACGCATTAGTTGGGGGTGTTACATTTCCATTCTACCATCATTCATTAACCCGCCTACTATTATAACTCATCTTGTGACACACATTATGATGATTTTGTCCATATGCATGCAACTAAATCCTATGACAGTATTAATTCAGCTCTAACAATTGCTGATGACTACCAACAATCCATTGAAAATATAACGGTAAAAGCAAAGCACCTCATTGACAGTTTGACTATAACTCTATAAACACATCCCTCAAGCTCACATCACCAAATGTTTTGCATATGTTCATCACACATGACAAGTGTTCAACTTTTCACCAATATTTTGTTTCACCAGTAACTCTTGTCAAGGAGCACGCTTGTTCCACTTAACGATCTTAAGTGGATGGACATTTTGCAGTAGGAGATTGATGTCTTTGAACTCAATTAAACGTGGTGCATCACACATCCATCTATCTTCATGCAAGTTGATTATTGATTAAAATTGGATATATACCGTTACATGGCTACATAGTGGTTAAAGGCTTATGACGGGATGGACTACCCTAAAAGTTTTGCACCATTTGTCAAAATAATCATTCTCTGGTGCTTAATAGCGATAGCAAGCATGACCTCTCTATCAGCTTGATGTCAGACAGTTACCGACTCATCCATGACTCCTTGAATGAAGAAGTTTACACGAAGTTGTCTCTTTCAAGTCTCAGGGAATTAATGGTAGCAGGCACCTCACCAATAATTTGCAAGGTTTAGTTTGGCTTTGTTCAAAGCTTACATGAATACTCCTTATTCACGCTTCATTAGAAATATGACAGAACTAGTGGAGGCCGATAAACATGGAGATACATCATTTTGCCAAAGTGAGATGAATATGCATAGAGTAGAATTTCATTGCCTTCCATATACAACAGACTATCTGCATGTGGGCTGCGGCACATAAACTTGTTCTTACATGCCTTTTTTATTGATAAGTTACATGCCCGGCCCTCTTTAACAGGTGGTTTATTCAAATCTAATTTCTAGCAATCAAAAACAAAACTGCAGAAATTAGCCCAACACCCCATGCACATCTTCGCTTCCTATTTGTTAGAATGAAACAGAAATACAGATTCTTAACCAAAGAATTGCCCAATCTTCTCGTTGGATTAGGTTTCTAATATTCTTCTTCAAGATTTGGCTAACAAGTGTGTGAATTGGTGCATTCAAAACAACTGTAAATTATGTAACTAGCCAGTTATTTTGGACAACAAATGATAACATCCAAAAAGGAGATGATACATGACTTTTATATATATTAATCAATCTAATGATGGAAACACATACCAGAGCCAAACTGAGTCGCAACAAACCCTATTAAAGATGTAAAATTTGTCCATATAGATGTATAATATATGATAATGTAACAAAAAATCCCCATGTGTCCAACTACCACCATCTGCCAGGAACACAAACCATAAGCAGCCCATACTTCCAACTCAAAACTCGGCTTACTCTGCCTTCCATGTTGCAGGAACATGAATACCTACAAAGCCATTAGCAGCTATTATTATGAGTGTTTCTATAATGTACAGAAAAGCTTCTATTTACGAATATCCATGTTCCGATATGTGTCCCAGTTGCAAACACCAAGTACCGGATCATAAGACCATCCAAGAAGTAGAAGCTTAAGTTGCACACACAATAACAAAAAATGGTTGCACAGAACATAAATATATTGAACAAAGGATGGTTTTTCATTCTACACATGTAATCGACTTATATAAAACTAAAACATGCATCAACTGCATTAAAGATCACCTGGAATGGCTCATTTCTGCAGCTAAGGGCTGAGTCTGGTGAGACCTAGTAACGTGGAGTCAGCACTGAAAAAGCAAAAGAACCGATAAATTTCAAAACTAAGATTAGCATGTATGCTACAACATACTATATGAACCAAAGTACATTACGGAGGAAGAACTAGCTGACACCAAACTACATAAATGATAATAAGACTACTACATCCATAAAACACAAGGAGAAAAAAAAGATGACACATTTAGTATATTATAAAAGAACTCATTTAATCACCACTAAATTTGGACTTTCACTCTTGGCCAACCAAATGCCTTTTCAGGTTGATGGAGTGGCTTCATTATTCGTACCCCACTCTTCTTCAGCCTCGTTACCGTTGACTAGAACTGCACCATCTATAGAGTCAGCATCAACCACCACCACCTCCTCTTGGCTTTCTTCGCCATTGTGATCCGCAGTCTGCGTCAAACATGCAAATAATATCAGTAAATTAGAAGTTCAAAACTATGGGAGACCTTGTTCTGACAACATATATTCTTAATTGCAACGAGAAGTTACACTGATCTATTACATAAAAAAGACACCAAAATTGTTCAGAGCGAAGCAGAAGCAGCCGTGTATGGGAGTCATAGCAATTGAGATACCAGAAACATAAGAATTCTAAAGGAGCCATATTTCACAAACGGCAATGACAAAAAATTGTAATACTACTAATAATTTTTATCATAGTCAATAGCTAAAGAACAATTTGATGAGTAAATTAACTACGAACACCACGGGATGAAGAGGCTAATCAAAGAAGTATGGCCCTTATCAATCTTGGCAAACATTCAGTATCAATATCAAGGCCACTTACTGGGGAAATCCTCTACTTTTAATAAGCGTACCTCATGTTCTGCAATGCCATTCTCGAGATGTTCATCCTTCTCAACATGCATATTTCTAAAAGCTTCAATCAAGTTTACATGTGATTTCTCGGCAAAGTTTAAGTACTCATGAGCAGGAGGATATGTAGCCCTTCAAAAAAAAAATAGTGATTTGTGGGTCTTTAGGCTGAACAGATTCAGTGATACCATCAGAGAAACGAAAGATAGCATAGGGTCCTTTCCAGATATATCATACCTAGTCTCAGCAACTTTAGACTCAACCTCAAGAGCTATTTGCCAATCCTCAAACAAATTAGGATACTCCTCTGGGTCAGCCAAAGATTCTGCAGCTTTCTGATTAACCTGTACAGCAGTGGAACTCATTTTACTTGACCTTGCATTGGTTTTTTTTTTTCTCTTTTGAAGTTGCCCACGTTGCAGCATTGCAACCACTAAAATGATTGATTTTGGCAAAATTCTAAGAACCTACATAACAACTTTGCCCCAAGCTTACAATGTTTCTATGTTATATATACCTTCATAAGATCTTTTCTCCATATTGCAATAATCTCTGATACTTTTCTTGGAAGATAAGCCCGTGCCATCAAAGCAGCTTCAGGTATCCGGTTGCTAACCAAAATTACTTTATTTAGTTTCAGAAATGCACATAATTCAAAACGTTATTTTTGTACTCAAAGTTGCACAAAAATACCTGTCTATCAAAAGCTGTAGACACTCTTCTATTTTACCCAACATAAATAAGCATAGAAATGCAACATTATTCTTTCCCTGCTCCCTGGCCAGAGTGGCAAGTCTTGTTATTCCCTCAGCATCCCCTAGAGATGAATAGAGCAACAACAAACCACTCAAGTCCGTTGCGCGCTCAAGACATTGTTCAGCCAGTTCCAACTGCAACAAGCATCTCATCAGATCATACAAGCAGGTGGTACTTTAACTTAATGGCCCTCATTTTCAATTGATCCTTGATAAACAAAATGATACTTGGTGAAAGATGCATCACTTGGATTATGCTCCGTACTACTTTAATACCTTCCCAGTTGACATTGCTAATTCTCCTAATTGCTTCCATTTGGTCTCACTTTGTACTTCTGTTGCAATTTCCTGTAGACAGATACAAGTAATTGTCAGAAAGCCTTTTAACAAACACCAGACTAGTACCCATTTTCCACAGTTAGAAATAAAAAGCAGTTGCAAAGCATTCTTTAAGACAAGCTTAACTAGTCACTGCTAAATTACAAACCTTCGCAATCTCTAGTCTGCCAAGGTTTATAGCTAGCTCGAATTTGTAGTCAGGGTCAGTAGCAACTTCAAGAGCATCCTCAATCATACCCCGAGATTCCAAGAAACGAGCAACACTGGCAGACAAAGGAACTTTCATATACTAAACATTTTCAAAACATGTGTGTCAAATGATATCTATAAAGACAGTTTTAACCGTATGTACAATTTCTTATATAGATAGTGGATGCTCCCATTTCTTCAGAATCAAGGTGTCAGTGAATTGAAAGCAATATCCAATATTCAGCAGTTTTAGGTTTTCCCTTGATGAATTGAGAATATGTTTTCAACTGAAGTACCTGTTATGGTGTTCCTTGGGTATTGAAGGCAAAACTGCACTAGCACTTTCCAAATCACCACGCATCACAAGAGTCTTGTATTCAATAAGACTGAGTAGTAATGTGTATCCCATAACACTACATAAAGACAAGCGAACAAAGGATTAATATGTATATATAAAAGAATAGCTGCAGCTACTATATAATGATGAAATTCACTCACTTGAATTCTTTGTCAATAAGATACACCCGACTTTGACTCGCAAGATATCCTAACAAGTACATAGGTCGGTCCAAGTGAAACATCGTGGTTACCTAAATGATTAGAAAAAAATCCAATTTATACAATTGTCAGTTAGAAAAAATAGACCATTATCTAAACCAGGGCATAGACAAATCTATTCCATACCTCACCACCAACACAGTAATTGAGTCTCCAAGAGGAGTTGCTGTAAATAAAACAATCCCCAACCCATAAACCTGTTCTAACTCTTTCGTTTATTTCATGCAGAAGCTCAAAGGCATCTTCAACACCTTGTTCATCTGTAGGTTTCCCACCATCAAAATAAGATGCTACTACATCTCGCTGTCCCAATTTAAAAGTTTTAGTTAATCAATAATAATCTCAATGTTAAAAGCAAAAGAAAATGCTCTATAATCCTTACATTGTACTTCAAGACATAAAATGATGTGTCACTGGAAATTGCGACCAAATCACCACTGTCGGCCCAGTAGAGGTTCTGAAAAACAAAAACACACGAAAAATGAAAAAAGACATTTTTCAGAACAATCACTAGCAAACAAGCGAATAAACTATCTGATACTAAAGCTTAGCTTGTTAAAGCTTACTTTGACATTGACGTCGATTCGTCTAATGAGCCTGCATTCCAACCAATCGTAGAAACATATGAAATCATTTGAACACATCGCCAATAAAGTACCTCCATAAATACGTTCAGCTGAAAATGTTGGTCGAATGCTCTTCTTCTCCTGAAATATTACATATCCCAGTTTTATTGATTCATTAAGTAACCAACCACAGACACGACAGAATTTAAGGGGACACAAATGAGAGTTTTACTGTGTAGTAGTCCGTATGTCATCCAGAGTTAAATGACATAAATATTAAGCATCTAACCATCTGTCATTCATATATCTTACGAGAATACTTTATATCAAATTAATTAAGCATTAAATAACACTAACCAAGAAATTTTTACTGAAAATTTTAATCTTGGAAGTACTCTCCCTGACAGCATATTCACCATCAGATGACCAAACAAACTCCAATGCAGAGCCAAATGATCTGTTTCGCCATGCAACAGCCGTATATATGACATATTCACCATCTCCACAGACAACGACAAACCTACCGTTTGGATTGTGCTTCAAGCTCTGAAAAAGAGATACAAGAACCACCATGAGAAAGCATTTCTTCTAAAACAGTATCTTGCCCATGAATGAGCAATGAAGCAACTGGTTTCAGCTAATTTACAATGCACTTAAGCTTTTAAGACTCCTCAAGTCAGAGTTGAAGAATCTATTTAACAGTTTAGATAGGCAATGAGTCGCGTGGTGAAGTCATTAGGTGTATAAATCCAAAAATAATTTAAAAACTGAATCTTTCATACTTCAGAAAGCAGCAACAGGAACAGATAACACTGAGATTACAAATTCAGCATTTTAACAATATGTCGTCCAGAAATATATATATTGGCAACCAAAATGTAAACAATATGTCATCTAACTGGATGACATCAAGGCCACTAACCTGCGGGTAGAGATCACAACTTCCCAGCTCTTTGACAGCTAGAGGCAATCTTTCACCATCTGTGACCTGGAAAGAAAAGCCGCAGAAAAGTTTTGTAAATTCTTGGGATGAATCACTTTAAATCAAACTTACCAGGGATGATAGGACTATAAATAATAAAGTCTATACCTCAAAACCTGCTCCCAAATTCTTAATGTTAACAGTCTGGATTTCATTATGCTTTGCCCAGATAATTTTTCCTCCACTATCCATGCTAGCGACTGGTACTTCTCTACCAAGTTTGACCATAATGGTTCCTTCATCGTACCCAATCACAACCCTGTAAAGAAAAATGACATACTGTAAACCTTTGAAACGATTGGATCTCTTAAGCGAAAATGAAAACGGCTGGAAATATTTGGATTTCTACTATGCGAGTATGGTCTTATCAACTCTTGAAAAATACAAATCAGGAGCTATATAGAACCCTGTTGCTCTGTAAGCACTAGATTTCAAAGAAAGCCCAAAACGGTAAGGAGATAGAATCCTCGGTCTGTCAATGTTAAGCATTTCTGGAAACATATTCCTAATGTGTAGGCTAAATAACTTCCGTAACTATTACGTCACTCATAACTATCAATATGAATAGTAGTTACCTTCGTGAACTTTTCATGTACCCAATTGCCCAAACCCTTTCAAGGCCATAATTCAATGTGTTCTCAAGTCTGCAAAAAGTGTAAGATCATTGCTTAGTTTTACTGGTCCAGAGTACTCATTTCAAGACTGTCTGTTGGTTCAGTACTTCAGCGTGGATCGACTAATACAAGGATATCAAAGTATCATATTTACATGCACTTGCCTGTAAGTCGTCGAGTGCCAGATACGAACTGTTCCATCCTCGGACCCTGTGATGATTATGGGTAGATTGGGATGGAAACAAACTGCAGATACATTATGAGTATGGCCATCAAGTGTCTGTACACAACTTTTTGTCTGGTAATCCCAGACCTTGGCAGTGTGATCATCAGATCCAGTTATTAGATAAGGCTTGTCACCGCCAGTGAAGTAATCAACACAGTTAACTCCTTTCTGATGAGCATCCAAGGTGAAGTTTGGATCTGGTGAGCCGAGATTCCATATCTATAATGGGATGAATAAAGAATAAATATGACAGTACAATTCCGCATTCGAAAGACGTATGCTACTAATTACATGGTTGAATACAAAGGGAAGGGAAAGAGGGAGCAGCTCTTACTTTTACAGTACAATCTAACGATGCACTTGCAAATGTATTAGTGTCTTTGGGGTTGAGGGTCACTTGCATTACATAATGAGAATGGCCCTCAAAAATTTGAGTACACACCCAACCCTTTTCCCAGTCCCAAAGCTTAATGAGCATGTCATCAGACGATGACAACACATATGGAAGCGTTGGGTGGACAGAAACACATCGAATATAATCTGTGTGCGCCTCAAAAACTTTAACCTTATCCATTGTGTTGTAGTTGTACACGCGAATAAACATGTCATCCGCTCCGGCAACAACCCATTGTTTACGTGCAATGAACTTTGCTGACCTAACTGTGGGGTTTAAATACAACAATGTTGTCAGTAACAATGAAATATCCAATTGAAGCTGAATAAATAATGTGTAAGGTGGTTGGTTCAGCTTGATGGAAAAAACATAATGAGCTATACCTGGCAACTCAGTAACCTCAAATGACTTAGCCATAGTCTGTAGCAACAAGAAACTCCATGTGAGTGTTTCACAGTTAATACAAAACTAAATAGGAAAACTTAATGCCTAACCCATTCGGATCCTTTTGTCACCATTTTCATACACAAAACACGATGCTGGTAACCTAGGAGGGTAGCTAATAATATAATCGGCATTACATAATTAAAAATATCACTTACCTGTGACTGGTAGTTCCAGATGCACACAGTTCCAGAGTACAAACTTGCTAGAATCCTGCAGAAGTAACATTTTAAAGTGCATTTTAGTGTAAGCAACTGGTTAGCATACTAAGTTTAAAACCAATTGTAATTACCATGGTTCAGTTGGATGCAGATCCACTGATTTGACTCTCTCAGACCTCTGAGCAAGTTTTCTCTGATGCAAATAATCATTTCAGGAAAAGACATCCCAGTGAATGAACACCAAGAATTCACCATACCAATTATATCACAAAGCATCTCAAAGCCACCAATTGTTTAATCCATTTTCTTTACAAGAATGGCAGCAATCAATTGATAAGAAAATTATACCAAAGCAGGAAAGAGATCAAATATGAAATCACGCACCTTGATTTCGAGCCGGAGAGGCTGCAAGCAAAGAAAAACAAAATAAATCAATCAGCCACAGATTGAAGCCGGATCTACACAAAAACACACATTCGTCTACTTCCTAAATACCGCATTGCAATGATAGAAGTACGATCTGATATGATTAAATCCAGTTAATTAGGAGTCGGAAATTCAGAAAATTGAACTGGACCGAAACAGTTCAGAACCGGATCTGAGCTGTAGTCGGATGAACGACGAGGTGATCGGAACTCACCATTTTTCAGATGATCTCGATGAGCGAATCAAATCACGAACGAAACCTAACGCGACTCCGGTCGAGATTGAGAGAGAGTTGAAGAGAGACGTTTAGGGTATCGAAATTGAACCAGTGCTCAAAATCTTGAGAAGCTTTTTTCTCAACAATTTTCCATATTTTTATTGTTTCACATGAATTGCAGCGTTACATTCAATTTTACTATACATTTCTTTGAAAATTTAAGAAAGAAATTTTATATTCGGTTTGTTATTAAAAATTAATATAAAGAAAAAAATACAACATATTTCGTAATCTTTCCATCAAATTTTGTATGATCTCAATTGAACATTATAAATTAAGATTTTCAGCATTGGGATGGACAAAGTTCACATAAACTATCAGACCTAGTGCCAGTTAAAATAGAAAAGATATTATAAAAAGAAAATAGAATAGAAAAAACAGTAAAAAAACGCTAAGAATCAACTTACAAAATTTGGTGGGTTAAACAAAAGATTAGTAATTTGGAAGAAGACAAAACCATCAAGGGAATCCTTTCTAAAGTCTTACTAGACTTAGATGATAGTTCAAGATCAGAATCAATTGACTGTTCTACTAGCAGTGAGGATATTAAATTTTTAGATAATGAGAGACTCACTTCCGATTCAGGATCTGAATGTGAACCCTGTATCCTTGATAATCTTGTCCAAATAAAGAGACGAATACTGATATGGAGAAGGAGCAGTTATATAAAATTAAGCTTCAATTTCAATATTTGAAAAATTAATGTGTTTAATCATACTAACACAATGGAATTGCTTAAAATACTTTAAGACCCATAATTAAGGTTCAAAAATATTAACCACCTTGAGGCTACTCTAAGAACCTCAAAAACGTAGGAGGATTATAAGAAAGGGGCATTAATAGTTGCTTCTACAGAATCATATATGATGGTAGAAGTATATAGAAGGATTAGATCGAAATCAAAATTGATAATCTCAAAAGGGAAGTTCAAGATTGAAAACTAATATGAAACTTGACCAAAGAATTTCTAGAATTGAGAAAGGTAAAGAGGTGATCACTTCTGAAATTGATAACCTTGACCTTGACCATCACTTTTTGTCAACTTTAGAAATGTTTATATAACAGAAATGACATGTTAAAATTACCTTACTAATTGACCATTATTATTCAAAAAAGTTCACTGCTCTTATTGATAGCGGAGCAGACCTTAATATTATTAAAAAAGGATTAATTTCAACCAGGCATTTTTCTCTATCCCATGCAGGAAGAGATAATCTCCAGATTAATTATAAAATTCCTAAAGAAAATATGCATTGATAAGAAATGCATAGCAACTAATTTTCTATTGGCAAAAATTTGAGTAATCAAGTTATATTAGGGACACCCTTCTTATAAAAAATCTATCCACTCAAAAAAGTGGACAGTCAAGGGATTATCAGAACGTGGGAAGGAAAAAAATATTTTCTTAAAAATTATTAATGAACCCATAATCAAGGTCTTACATAGAATCTATGACAACATTTCATCAAAAGAAAATCAATTATATTTTATTAAACAGGAACTAAATATGATAACTATTGACGAAAAGCTTAAAAATCCAATGCTTCGAAAAAAAAATAGATATGATAATAACCAATTTTCAATAGAAATTTGTAGTGACAACCCTGATAGATAGAAACATATGGTGTCTTCCATATGAAGAAACTTTTGATGAAAAACAAATCCCAACGAAAGCTAGGCCGTGCCACATGAACCAGGCATACCTTGAATTATGCAAAAAGGAAATTGAAGCTCTTCTAAAAAAGGGGCTTTTAAAGCCCTCTCAGTCCCCTTGGTCTTGCACTACCTTCTATGTTAATAAATATAGTGAGCATGAACAAGGATTCCCGACGCCAGTTATAAACTACAAGCCCTTAAACAAAGTTCTTAATTGAATAAGGTCTATTCTTAATAAAAAGGACTTGTTTGATAGATTGTATGAAGCTGTCATCTGTTCAAAATTCGATTTAAATTTAGATATTGGCAATCCAAATTAAAGAAAAGGAGAGATATAAAAATGCTTTTAATGTCCCAGTTGGACAATATGAGTGGAATGTTATGCTAATTGGTTTATGTTGAGGTATAACATCCTTGACAAAACAGCACAAGGAGATGCTACAACACTCCCTAAAGATCGTAGTTGGAGCACAATCTGAAGATTGACAAAATAGCAACAAAGTATAGCTACAAGCACAAAAAAGTGCTATAGCACTCTGTGGACTACAAAAGCTGAGGCAACCTGAGCAAAAGACAAATGACAGAATCTGTTATAGATCCCCGTGATGTTTTAAAGATAGAGCAGAACGGCCGATCATCTTGAAGTTGCACGAAGAGAGTCTGGCGAGATGCTGCAGGTGTCACAAGAGCTCAGGTGGCTTTGCAAACGTCCTCAAGTGATCATCAACGTCATGACGCGAGTGGAAGCAATCAAGAAAAGACAAGGTTTCTAAATTTCGATTTAGGAAACCAAATTTCAACAACTCCGCAAGAATTCAGGAAAAGATTCAAGAGGTGCTGAGCAATCCTAGGAATTCGAAGCAACGAGGATTCCCAAAAGATAATCATTGATGAATCTATAAGAGGAGTACAGAGGCAGATCAATTGAGGCATCGAAGAAGAAAAACACATAACGAGATATAAACCCACGGGCGAAGAGCAAAGACTGCGATGTAGTTTTGCTAAGTTGTGTAGAGCGCATAGGAGATCAGAAATCGCTGAGTTTGATCTAGCATTGATCCACAGAACTAAACTGGAGTGTTGCTCGTTGGAGGATCAATTAGTTACTTCGGAGAACAGTTGCGGGCAGGTGCTGTTGCAGGCTGTTGGAGAGCTGGTCGCTTTGACCTGATAGTGAAAGTGGTCAATGATATAGGGGGAGCAAGGATTGGGTTTGAAGAACTCAGTAGGAGTCTGATTGCTTGGCAGAGGGTGCTAGAGAAGCAGTCAACAGAAGTTACAGCAAATCTGCTATAGAGATTGCTATAGCATTTCGTCAACTACACATTGTAATATGTTAGGCTAAGTATGTGCGTCAAGTCTTTAACTATTGTTTACTGGAAGGTTATAGGTAGTATGAAGCAGGTCTATGGGATCAGGTTCCGAGCTAATATGTGTGATCAGATTGAGCTAAGGTTTGACTAGATTAGAAGTAGTGGTTGAAACTAGCGTTGGCTGAGTTTTTGGAATCCATTGTACTATATCGTGAATAGTGAAACCTTGAGGACCTGGAGTTGTCCTCCCCAGACGTAGGCAGTTGCCGAACTGGGTGAACAAATTGTTTGGTGTCTTTCTGGTTCGGCCAGAGAAACAAATTCCGCAAAGTGATACAGAGAGTGCTACAACAACCGTTGTAACTCTTCACTAGCGGCGCGTAGTAAATTTCAGTTTTAAAAAATGATCCTTCTGAATTTCAGAAAATCATGAATGACCTTTTCACACTTATGGTGAATTTATCATTGTTTATATTAATGACATTTTGGTTTATTCCAAAGACATTGAAATGCACTTCAAACACCTAAAAATGTTTAAAGATATAGGTTTAAGAAATGGTTTGGTGATATCGAAACTAAGATGTCCTTATTCCAAAATAGTATTAGGTTCTTAGGCATAATATTGAAAAAGGAAATATAGTTCTTGTTAACAGTAACATTGTTTTTGGTTTTAAATTCCCTGATATCATAACTGATAAAACTCAGTTGCAACAATTTCTAGGAATTCTTAACTACATATCTGCATATTATAAAGACCTTGCAAAGGAAAAAGCTACATTATACGATAGACTTAAGAAAAACCCAGCCCAATGGTCTGAACAGCATACCAAAGCGGTTATGAAAATCAAAGAAAAGGTAACTCTTTACCCTGTTTGACACTATCTTACCCCTATTGGCAGAAAATCACAGAAACCGATGCCTTTGATATCGGCTATGAAAGAATTTTAAACCAAATTAATCCAAAAAATAAACATTCGGGAAAATGGAATGATGCCCATAGAAACTATGCCACTGTTTCTAAAGTAAATCTTGCAATTGTTAAATGTGTTTTAAAATTTCAAGACGATTCATATAATCAGAAGTTCATTATTAAAACAGATTGCAAATCTGCTGAGTTCATGTTTAATAAAGACTTTAAACATGATGTCTCCAAGTAAATGTTTGCAAGATGGAAGACTCATCTAGCTCCACTCGATTTTGAGATTATATATAAAAA
Organism: Umbilicus rupestris; assembly: GCA_963678935.1. Taxonomy (NCBI): domain Eukaryota; kingdom Viridiplantae; phylum Streptophyta; class Magnoliopsida; order Saxifragales; family Crassulaceae; genus Umbilicus; species Umbilicus rupestris. The sequence continues at coordinate 7,290,297 of OY787605.1, forward strand.
AGGAGAAGAAAATAATCTTCCAAAATTTTTAACCAGAGAATATATTCAATGAGTCTTCTCCTTGCATATATGATCCCTCAAGGCCGAGGTACTTCCTCTTATAGAGGAGGTAGAAGTTCTTCTTATAAAAGAGGAAGAGGTTGTGGCAGACAACTAGACATTCTCGCCGAACATGGTAGTATGAGGCTCATAGCTGCAAATTTATCCCAGGATAAAGATTACCAGGAATACTTGGAATTCAAAAGACAAAGGGAAGGTTCCACTTCCAAATCTGATTCTTTGTCTTCTTTTGCTGCAATAATTGGAAATGAAGATAGTGTCTTTGTGGTTGAGGGTCACTTGCTCGCATGGAGAGGGCATGGAGAGCAGTGATCTCGGAGTCCTAGAGATGGATAGCATTGGAATAGGACAAAAAAAGCCTGAAGATAGATGGACATTTGAAGAAGAAACTATAGCATCCAGCAACTCCAAAGCTCTCAATGCAATATTGCCGTTGTTGATGTAAACAACTTCAGACTAGTCTCAAACTGCGATATTGCCAAACATGCTTTCGACATTCTGGAAAAAGCGCATGAGGGGACATATAAAGTAAAGACATCAAGAATACAGATGATCACCACAAAGTTTGAAAGCCTGAGGATGCTTGATGGAGAGACCATAACTGAGTACAATGCGAAGCTGTGTGATGGAGCGTATTTATACGATCCATCGAGTTGTTTATTCCCATTATTTAATTGCATTCTGCGTGTGATATATTACTTCTTGGTAGTGTTTCGCATCGAGATCTATGGCATTTTTGGAGAGTCGATGCATAAATTGACGTTGAAGGAAGTGTGCATCTCAGTGAGTGTGGCGCCGGAAGAATACTTTATGTACCTTAATGTCTTCATCGGGCGGGCAGGTAATGTCTTCTTCGGGCGCACAGCTAATGTCTTCTTCCGGAGCGGACAACACTTGATGACGTCAGCATTGGGCCCACGGCCCAAAATCAGATTTATAAGTTTACATGATTTAAAAGTCTGCATTACCTATAATTACAGACTTGCCATACCAAAGAGAACAACAATTTTTAGAACAAGTCTTACGAAGAGAAAGGAGAGGCGGCAGAGGCAGCAGCATGCGGAGTTCGAGGCGGAGTTACTGTTCACTATTTCCGTAATTATTTCTGAACTCAGTTTACTTTCATATTCTTATTAGATGGATTCTCCTAACTAAACCCTTAATTTCAGTTTGGGGATTTTGTGTTGCAACGTACGGTTTGAGATACTTTTATTTCGTAATTCAATTTAGTAAATTCCTATTCTTCGTTTGAATTGCATGCTCTGATTATCAAGTTAGCATAGCTTAGCAGTGAAACTGAGTTGATATCTATTGCGTGATATTGGATTGACTTCCCTATTAGCTAAGCCTAGCGGTATAACCTAATCGGTGTCGTTAATCGAGTAATCGTTAAACCTATTCGAGAACTTAGCGGGATAGTTAGACTAGGAACGGTGGTTTACTAGTTGATGCATGTTACAATCGATGATTACCAGTTGCAATGCATATCCCTGACCTCACTTTTCTCTGAATTTGACAACAACAACATTCTGCCTGCAACCTCCCTTTTTATCTTGACAATCGTTAGTTCGTAGAACTTTATCACTGATCGCTCTCTCGTGGGTTCGACCATGCTTACCGCTTGCTAAGTGTTAACAGGAGATTATAAATATAAATTTGGTGCACACAACGACGTGCCTTCACTGTGCGACCTATCTAATGAAGCCCATGCACTTGGAGAACTCAGATAATTTCCCTCAAGATTCGACATGAAACTGACCGCTATAGAAGAGGCAGAAGACATCAAGAACATGAGACTGATAAAGGATGACCTACCACCCCGTGAGAAGAACATTGGACGGAAAGCTAAAACAAATGATAAGGAAGCATCATCCGACGAGATAATGCAACAGCTTGCTCTACTGGCCCAAAACATTGGTAAGATAATGAAAAAGCTTGACAAAAAACCTTCATATGCAGGTCAGCGATCACGTGCCTAAATCAGCCCAGAAGAGCTGGATACTTCCTAAGAAGGAACAGGAATCAAGGGAGTGAAGAGAGGAAAGAGAAGTAGAAGGGAATTCGTTGCTGGGATGTGAAGGTCTCAGCCACCGAGAATTTGAGTGCTCGTGGAGCGACGAAGACTCAGAGGACAGCCAGCATGAAACTAAACAAAGGACCAACTTAGCCATGACATCTGTAACAGAATCCACAAATAAAGATTCTGTTACGAATATGGCATCTGTGATAAAGAGGAAGAAGCCGAGCGGAAGAAGAGGCTACAGCATCCTGTGGTACCAGGAGCTGGTGATGATGCAGTATGGCAGTGTTTGACAAAATCAGCACAAGTGAACAAGCAGCTGAACAAGGTACTGCTATAGTAGGAGCTAGTTCGGGGAGCTGTAGCATCCGTCCGTCAGCAGCAGCCTGGATCTTTGGAAAAAGGGCTTGGCAGTTCATCAAAGAGCATCAGAGGAGTTTCTAAGTATTCAGCAGAGAATATTCCAGTGGAGATTCCAAGGAGTTGGTGGAAAAGATTTGATTGGAGAAGATTAGATTTGCAAATCAAATCTAATCTCCTACAAATTAGGAGATATTGTTGTTTGGAAGAAATTGCTAAAAATGTGAATGATGGAACTAGATGTTCCACTTTAAAGGAGGTCCTTCAGAGAGTTGAAGGGGATCGAAGCTAAGAGAGAAAACATGAGAGCATACACAGAATTCCGAGAGGAAAGAATTCAAGTGCAAAGAGCTTCGACCTTCACCGAGAGCACCGCAGACGCGTGGAGCTGTGTGATTGTACTAAGGGTGATCGAGACTTGCAGAGTCTGATCATTGCTTGATCTGGAAGCCAATTCAGAGCTGCGAGTGCTTGTTGGTTGATCAAGGGAAGCCGCGGAAGAACTGACAAGTGGGCGACTCTGTCAAGTGTCTGGTCGGCTGTTCTCGCTAGTGACAGGTGGTCACTGAGTGAGGGGGAGTATTCCAGAGTGTGCAGCGCTTGAGGAAGTGTTCGATCGGCTCAGCAGAAGGCTTAGAAGCGACGCGGACAGATTGTGCATCAGCTTTGTGCTACAGCAGATGCTATAGCAAACCTGCAGTGACCGAGTATTAATTAGAATAGGCTGTGTTTGTAGAGACAGTAGCTATTCTAGATTGATATCAGTGTTGGTTGGGCAGACACAAGTCAGAGCTTGTTCTGATTGTGATCTTGGTTCTACTTGAGGTTGAGTAGCATAGGTTGCATGGAGATTGTAACCGAGTGTACTTTGAGACCTTCGAGATTAGTGGACTGAGGAATAGAGTACAGTCCTCCCCAAACGTAGGTAGTTGGCCGAATTGGGTGAACAAATTAGTGTTCCTTGACGTATCTTGTTGCTTTAGAATATGGCGAACAAGCGTGTGCTGTAACTACTGCTTGTTCACAGTCTACATTTCAGAGGTGCTGCGAATTTCAATTGGTATCAGAGCCGGAGCTCAACATACAGAGTCAAGATCCTGTGCACCTAGCTGAGAAGAGCAAGACAATGAAGGAAGGACAAAGCACAAGCCGCCCTTCACTGCTAGAAGAAAGCAACTATGGCTACTGGAAGGCTAGGATGAAGGCGTTCCTCAAGGCTATTGATGAGAAAGTGTGGAAAGCTGTGGTGATAGAATGGGATCCTCCTGAAGCCACTGATGATAAAGGAGTCACTCAGAAGAAACCTGAAGAGAAGTGGAGAGCAGAAGAGGATGCTGCAGCAAATTGCAATTCAAAAGCCCTGAATGCAATCTTTGCTGCTGTGGATGCCAACAACTTCAGATTAATCTCCAACTGCGACATTGCAAAGCAAGCTTGGGAGATCTTGGAAGTTGCTCATGAGGGGACTGACAAAGTGAAGATATCCAGAATGCAGATGATTACTTCATAGTTTGAAGGTCTGAAAATGCAGGAGGAGGAAACCATCACAGAATTCAATGCCAAGCTGTGTGACCTGTCAAATGAAGCTCATGCTCTTGGAGAACCTATTCCTGAAGAAAAGCTAATCAGGAAGGTCCTCAGATCATTACCATCTAGATTTGACATGAAGGTGACAGCCATTGAAGAAGCTCAGAATGTCCGAGACATGAGGCTGGAAGAATTGATTGGATCCCTCAAACAGTTTGAGATGAAGTTGATTAAAGAAGAGCCCTCTCCTAAAGACAAGAATGTTGGATTGAAAGCTGAAACAGAAGAGAAGAAGCCCTCAGCTGATGATCAACTGAGTTTATTGGTGAAAAATCTGGGGAAGTTCTTGGAGAACATGGAGTCAAGATCTGGACAAAGCCCATTCTCACGAAGACAATCCAGAAGAGGTGGAGGAAATCAGAGAAAAGCAAAAGAACTTGCCGAAGAGGAAGGAGAAAAGAAAGAAAGAAGGAAAGGGATCCAGTGCTGGAATTATGAGGGATATGGTCATCGAAAGGCTGACTGTACCAACAAACCATTGTCAAATTCAGATCTGAAAAACAATAGCTCTATGTCAGCAAACTGGAGTGAAGAGGACACTGATCTCAGCGGAGATGAATGTCACATGACCAGGTCCAGATGCGCTCGGAAAGTGGTAAGAAAGAGGCGGAGAAATTTGAACAAGTATTTGCTACAGCAACCCCTGCATCATCTCCACACTACTGGAAGAGAGACCTTTTGCAGATATTAGATGTTGCAAATGTGGTCAGAGTGGACACATTAAGAGAAACTGTCCTTTCACCTTGGCTCTTAAGAATCTCCTGAAGATTCAAGATGATACACACTGCCCTGGTTAGCACAATTAGAGAAACTCATAAGGAAAGCTGGTACTTTGATAGTGGATGCTCGGGGCACATGACTGGAGAAAGATCCTACCTCACGAATGTTAAACCTTGCTCAGAGCAACATGTTAAGTTCGGAAATGGGCTGCAAGGTAAAATTCTGGGAAAAGGGACCCTGGCTGTCATAGGACTAACCCCTCTGGAAAATGTCATACTAATGGAAGGATTAAAGGCAAATCTCATAAGCATCACCCAGCTCTGTGACGGAACGCATCAGGTAAAATTTACTCAAAATTCCTGTCAAGTCTACAACAATCTAGGAGAATGCATACTGCATGGATCCAGATCACATAACAACTGCTATCTTCTCAAAGTTGAGGAAGCTCAACCCTTATCAGCATGCTTGATGACCAGCACAGAAGAAATGAATCTGTGGCATAGAAGGATGGGTCACATCAACCTAAGAACCCTGAAGAAAATTGCTGCAGAATGGTTGGTCAATAGTGTTCCAAAAATCAAAGGTCAAGTCAGATCTATTTGTGGAGAGTGCCAAATCTGAAAACAGAAAAAGGCTTCTCACCCCAAAACAACCATCATCAACACTGTCAGACCCCAGTAGCTACTACACATGGACCTAATGGGACCAATGGAGGTAGAGAGTCTTGGAAGGAAGAGGTATGCTTTTGTGTGTGTGGATGATTATACAAGATTTACCTGGATTGATTTTATCAGGGAAAAATCACACACAGGGGGAGCTATAGCAACTCTGATCTCTCGTCTTGAGCAACAGAAGAATCTCAGAACTTCATCTGTAAGGAGTGATCATAGAAGAGAGTTTGAGAATGAATCAGTTGACAAATTCTACGATGACCGGGGCATTACCCATCAATACTCCTCACCAATCACCCCTTAGCAGAATGGTGTTGTGGAGAGCAAGAATCGAACCATCCAAGAAATGGCCGAGTTATGATTCATGCTAAGAAAGTTCCTCTGCGTTTTTGGGCTGAAGCAATGAATACGGCGTGCTACATCATCAACCGAGTCACCATTCAAAAAGGGACAAGTCAAACATGCTATGAGCTCTGGAATCAGAAGAAGCCTACAGTGAAATACTTTCACGTATTTGGAAGGAACTGCTACATCTTGAGAGATCGTGAATACCGAAGAAAGCTCGATCCCAAGAGTGACCGTGGAATATTCTTGGGTTATTCAGTCCACAGCCGTGCCTATCGCGTTTACAATGAAAGAACTGGTACAGTGATGGAATCCATCAAAGTTGTCATCAATGACATGGAAAAGAGAAGACTCTGACTCAGAAGGAGACACAAGTAATCATGACAGAAGTACACAAGAAGTGGTGTAAGAAAATGCTACAGCAGATGCTGAAGCAGGAAGTCCTGATCATCAAACAGACAACTCAGTCACTGGGCAAGACGACAGAGAACCCCTTCCATCATCTAGACAACCTCCAAAGAAGATATAGAGAAATCATCAACTGGACAATGTAATTAAAAATCCAGCACAACGGAGAAGAACCAGAAGCTCATCTCTCTTCAGCTCCTGTGACTCGATCTGTAGTTCTTGCTTCATATCTCTTACGGAGCCAAGAAATATCAAAGAAGCAATGAATGATGAATATTGGCTGCTGGCTATGCAAGAAGAGTTGGCAGAGTTCGAAAGACATGATGTGTGAGACCTTGTACCTAGACCTGAAGGAACAAACATCATAGGGACCAATTGGATCTTCAAAAACAAGTCAGACTAAAAAGGAAACGTTACAAGGAACAAGGCTAGACTCGTTGCACAAGGGTACACTCAAATTGAGGAAGTGGATTTTGAAGAAACATTCGCACCTGTTGCTCGATTAGAAGCCATCATACTTCTCCTGGACTTGTCGTGTCATCTTGGCTTCAAACTCTACCAAATGGATGTAAAGAGTGCCTTCTTGAATAAGGATCTGTCAGAAGAAGTGTATGTGGCTCAACCAAAGAGATTTGAAGACCCTCATCATCCCCATCATGTTTACAAGCTGAAAAAAAGCCCTGTACGGGCTTAAGCAAGCACCAAGAGCCTGGTATGAGCGATTAAACATGGCTATGAACGAGGAGGAACTGACAAAACTCTCTTTGTAAAAAGAACCAAGACATAGCTCGTCATTGCTCAAATCTATGTAAATGACATTGTGTTTGGCTCCAGGTCCCAGCGGTTGGTGAAGCAGCTTGTGGAGCAGATGAAACAAGAATTCAAAATGAGCATGGTGGGTGAGCTGTCTTACTTATTGGGTCTAGAAGTAGCTCAGAAAGATGAAGGAATATTCATATCTCAAAACAAATATAGCAGGCATCTGGTGAAAAAGTTTCAGCTTGATAAAGCCAGCCACAAACGCACTCCTGCAGCAACTCACATCAAGGTTGGCAAAGACGCAGCTGGGGTTTAAGTAAATCAGTCCACCTACCGAAGTATGATTGGAAGTCTTCTGTACTTAATTGCTAGCCGTCCATACATATCCTTCTCATTTGGAGTGCGTGCTCCTTTCCAAGCTAACCCGAAGGAAAGTCACTTTCAACTAGTAAAAAGGATCATTCGGTATGTAGCAGGAACATCGAATTATGGTCTGTGGTACTCGAAGGATACAAATGCAAATTTGGTAGAATACAATGATGCAGACTGGGCTGGTTGTATTGAAGATCGTAAGAGCACGTCTGGAGGGTGCTTCTTCTTGGGGAATAATCTTGTTTCCTGGTTCAGTCAAAAGCATAACAGTATTTCCCTCTCCACAGCTGAGGCAGAATACATTGCCGCAGGAAGTTGCTGTGCTCAACTGCTCTGGATGAAGAAGATGCTTACCAAGTATGGGATGCCTCAAAATGAAATGGTCCTGTACTGTGACAATCTGAGTGCTATCAGCATTTCGAAGAACCCAATTCAACATTGGAGGACCAAGCATATTGATATCAGGCATCACTTCACTCGTGATCTGGTGGAGAAGAAAACTATTGATCTACAACACATTGGTACAAAAAGTCAGATTGCAGACATCTTCACCAAGCCCCTGGATACGACCAGATTCGAAGCACTGAGATCCGCGTTGGGTCTCTGCGTCATGTCCTCCTGAGCTCTGATGTGTTTCCCCCAGTCCATTTGTATCAAAAAGGGGGAGTGTAAATGAAGGCCGGATGAATTGAAACCACTAGATGTTTTCTTAAGCCCTGCGTGGCTAAGGCCGAGTGTGGCCACACTTACTCTTACTTTGAAACTGTTTTTAAGTAGTTTAATATTATTTTTGTGTCCGTGGAAGTGTTCATTTGTGGCCAAGGGTTTTGTCAAAATGCCAAGGGGGATTGATGATGCAGTATGGCAATGTTTGACAAAACCAGCACAAGTGAACAAGCAGCTGAACAAGGTGCTGCTATAGCAGGAGCTAGTTCAGGGAGCTGTAGAATCTGTTCCTCAGCAGCAGCCTGGATCTTTGGAAAAAGGGCTTGGTAGTTCATCAAAGAGCATCAGAGGAGTTTCTAAGTTTTCAACAGAGAATATTCCAGTGGAGATTCCCAGTTGGTAGAAAAGATTTGATTGGAAAAGATTAGATTTACAAATCAAATCTAATCTCCTACAAATTAAGAGATATTGTTGTTTGGAGGAAATTGCTAAAAATGTGAATGATGGAACTAGATGTTCCTATTTAAAGGAGGTCCTTTAGAGAGTTGAAGGGGTTCGAAGCTAAGAGAGAAAACACGAGAGCATACACAAAATTCCGAGAGGAAAGAATTCAAGTGCAAAGAGCTTTGACCTTCACCGGCAGCACCGCAGGCGCGTGGAGCTGTGTGATTGTATTGAGGGTGATCGAGACTTACAGAATCTGATCATTGCTTAATCTGGAAGCCAATTCAGAGCTGCGAGTGCTTGTTGGTTGATCAAGGGAAGCCGCGGAAGAGCTGACGAGTGGGCGACTCGGTCGGCTGTTCTCGCTAGTGACAGGTGGTCACTGGGTGAGGGGGAGTATTCCAGAGTGTTCAGTGCTCAAGGAAGTGTTCGATCGGCTCAGCAGAAGGCTTAGGAGCGACACTGACAGATTGTGCATCAGCTATGTGCTACAGCAGATGCAATAGCAAACCTGCAGTGACTGAGTATTAATTAGAATAGGCTGAGTTTGTAGAGAGAGTAGCTATTCTAGATTGATATCAGTGTAGGTTGGGCAGGCACAAGTCAGAGCTTGTTCTGATTCTGATCTTGGTTCCACTTGAGGTTGAGTAGCATAGGTTGCGTGGAGATTGTAACCGAGTGTACTTTGAGATCTTCGAGATTAGTGGATTGAGGACTGGAGTACAGTCCTCCCCAGAGGTAGGCAATTGGCCGAATTGGGTGAACAAATCAGTGTTCCTTGATGTGTTTTGTTGCTTCAGAATCTGGTGAACAAGCGTGTGCTGTAGCAACTGCTTGTTCACAGTCTGCATTTCAGAGGTGCTGCGAATTTCAGCTGGTATTTGCAAATGAAGACTGACAAAACAAAAGAGCCAGAAGAATTTATATCATCCTGTGACGATTAAAGTTAGTACATATGATCAGAAGGGACCAAGACAAGAATCAGAAGTGGCTATAGCATCCCCTAAAGATTTAAGGCTAAAGCTTAAGATAGTATATTTGTAGCTGATCAATCTAGAGGAGCTCGGAGAATGTCCGGGTGATTACTGCCGGCGTTGCAACGGTTAGAGAGAGAGTCCTAGTTGAGGCTCGGATGAAGGCAAGCAAGTTTTTTTTTCTAAATTGTGTTTTGGGAAACAAAATCATAGAATCTTCCAGGAATCCAGGGGAGGATTCGAATCTCTACAAACTTCCAGGGATCCAGGGGAGAATTCGAAAGGTAGCATTATCGTTTTGGACTGAAGTTGCTGAGGTGCGAAAGCTATATATGCAGGCACAGACCAAAGCAGCAAGAATTGGATTAAACACACACACTCACAGAGTAGAGATCTAAATTCGCGGAAGCAGAGATTGCTGGAGCGTTAGTTGTGTTAGAGCTGAAGAGTGATCAGGACTGAAGAAGTTTGATTCGAGGGAGTCGACTGGAGTGGAGCCTCGTTAACATACCGACGTGTTGACAGTTGCGGAGTGTGTCTTGCACAGGCTGTCTGAGCGTGCTCCTGGGTAGTGACGGGAGGTCACTGATTGAGGGGGAGTAGAGCAGAGTGTCCAACTGAGTCAGCAGGGAGTGCTTGAAGAAGTCGTCGACAGAAGGGTCAGCAACTTGGTGGAAGAAGTTGCTGCAGCATCATCTGGGTACACTTTGTAATAGGATAGGCTGAGAGTTGTAGAACAGCTAGCTATCTATTATTGTAAGTAGAGTACCTGTGTAGCTAATCTGTGTTGACAGATTGAGCGGAGATTTTGACTAGCTAATATGAGAACTCTCAAGAAGATTACTGCTGAATAGTTGGTCCGAGGAATTCCTGAGATCAAGGGCGAGATGAATGCAGTTGTGGAGAATGTCAAGTCAGAAAACAAAAGAAGGTTCCTCATCTAAAGTCTACTGAGATCAACACATCCAGACCTCTTCAACTATTGCATATCGACCTAATGGGATGAATGGAAGTGGAAAGATGTGGGAGAAAAAGGTAAGCCTTTATATGTGTTGATGTCTACACCCGTTTCTCATGGATTGAATTTATAAGGGAGAAGTCAAAAACTGTGAAGATAGTAGTCGCTTTAGAACCCCGGATGGAAAAAGAAAAAAGTCTAAGAGTGGCAGCCATAAGAAGTGACCATGGGAGGGAGTTCGAGGATGAAGCCATGGGTAAGTTCTGCAACAACCGAGGCATCATGCACCAATTCTCTTCTCCTATTATACCGCAACAAAATGGTGTGAATGAACGCAAGAACCGAACAATTCAGGAGATGGCTCGAATTATGACCCATGCAAAGAAGGTCCCTCTTTGTTTTTCGGCTGAAGCCATGAACACAGCCTGCTACATTATTAACCGTGTCCATTAAAAAAAGGAACGAACAAGACATGTTGTCGGCTGTTGGTAGAGTACCGGAAGAAACTTGATCCGAAGAGTGATATTGGGATATTTCTTTGGTACTCTACCAACAGCCAGGCATATATAGTGTACAACAAACGCACATGAACCTTGATCGAGTCCATCAACATAACTGTCAAAGATATAGAGTAGGATCCTCCAAATCTAGATGATGATGAAGACACTGGATCAGGAGAACACAATCAACATCGCCTTCAGGAACCGGACAGAGTTGATCAAAAAGAAGTTCCAGAGGATGCTATAGCAGAATCCCTTGATCAAACTGTCGTGGAAGATGATCCAAAACAGAATGCTGAAGTTCCCCCCGAAGAACCCCCAGCTACACCTGGTACAACTCGTCTACCACCAAAGAAAATTCAAAAAAATCATCCCCTAACCAATGTTATTGGAGACCTCACTGAAGGGAGACGAGCTCGAGGTACCTCTCACATTAATCTGTGTGATATGATTAGAAACTCTTGCTTTGTGTCCAGCATCGAGTTGAAGAATGTCAAAGAAGCTCTAGGAGATGAGTATTGGATACCTGCAATGCAAGAGGAGCTTGGTGAGTTTGAAAGACATGATGTTTGGGACTTGGTGCCTCGACCAGCTGGTGTGAACATCATTGGAACCAATAGAATTTACAAAAGTAAATTTGACAAAAAAGGGCAACATAACCAAGAACAAAGCAAGACTAGTTGCTCAAGGTTATACTTAGATTAAGGGAATCAACTTTGATGAAACCTTCTGATGATGCTGCATGGCAATGTTTGACAAAACCAGCACAAGTGAACAAGGAGCAGCTTCAGCAGGGGAGGCTATAGCAGGAGCTTGTTCAAGTTGCTGCAACATCTGTCCGAGAAGCAGCAGCGACCTGGGCTTGGCTAGAAGGCCTGGCAGCTCTACGGAGAACACCAGAAGAATATTTTAAAGCGCTGTGGAGAATATTCCAGTGGGGTTTTCCTAGCTAGAGAAGGAGATTTCTGTTGGAGATCAAAATCAAATCTAATCTCCTAAAAATTAGGAGATAATTGTTCTTTTTGGGACATTGCTAAATTCTGGTCTTGCTTAAAGCTGGTGCTGCTATTTAAGAGAAAGGAGTTCAGAGAAGAGAGGTTGATCGAAGCTGAGGGACATACGAGTGCATACACAGAATTCAGAGAGAGTAATTTTGGTGTGCGACGGACGAGTTCTTCGATCATCACCCGAGAGCAGAGCGTGAGCGCAGAGCTGTGGTGACAGAAGGAGAAGGAGATCAGGACTTGCGTAGTCTGATCTGCGCTTGATCTGGAAGCCAATTCAGAGCAGTGGTGCTTGTTAGTTGATCAAGGAAAGCCGCGGAAGAACTGACGGGTGTGTGGCTCGGTCAAGTGTCTAAGCGGCAGTTCTCGCTAGTGACAGGAGGTCATTGAGTGAGGGGGAGTATTCCAGAGTGTGCAGTGCTCGTGGAATCGTTCAATCGGCTCGGCAGAAGGTTTTGGAGCGACGCGGACAATCGTGCATCAGCTGTGTGCTACAGCAACCCTGCAAAGTTGAGTGTAGTTTAGAATAGGCTGAGTTTCGGGGAGACAGTAGCTATTCTAGATTGATATTTGTAGAGGGTGTGCAGACACAAGTCAGAGCCTGTTCTGATTGTGTCGAGTGATCCACACAAGGTTGAGTAGCATAGGTTGCGTGGAGTTGTAACCGAGTGTACTTGGAGACTTTTGTGTTTAGTGGATTGAGGACTGGAGAATAGTCCTCCCCAGACGTAGGCAGTTGGCCGAACTGGGTGAACAAACTTCTGTCTTGTTCACTCGAAAATTGTCTCAGCAAACAATGTTTGCTGAGACAATTTTCGAGTGAACAAGAGTGTGCTGTAGCAACTGCTTGTTCACAAATCTGTCTGTCAAGAGGCGCTGCGAATTTCAATTGGTATCAGAGCGGGAGCTCAACACACAGAGTAAAAGATCCTATAGTGTCTCTGAAGAAGCCACGACAATGAAGGAAGGACAAAGCACAAGCAGACCTCCATTGTTGGAAGAGAGCAACTATGGATATTGGAAGGCTAGGATGAAAGCCTTTCTCAAGGCCATCGATGAAAAGACCTGGAGAGCTATTGTGGTCCAGTGGTCTCCCCAATCACCATGGATGAACAGGGAGTCACACGGATAAAGCCTGAAGAACAATGGACTGCTGAAGAGGGAGCTGCAGCAACTGGTAATTGAAAGGCCCTGAATGCGATTTTTGCTGCAGATGATGCTAACAATTTCAGGCTGATATCAAATTGTGACATGGCCAAACAAGCTTGGGAAATTCTGCAAACTGCACATGAAGGAACTGATAGAGTAAAGTTGTCAAGATTACAGATCATTGCCACACAGTTTGAGAATCTGAGAATGCTGGAAGAGGAGACTGTCACTCAGTTTAATGCTAGACTCTGTGATCTTGCAAATGAAGCCCATGCTCTTGGTGAACCTATCCCTAAAGAGAAGCTGATCAGGAAGGTACTCAGATCGCTGCCCATAAGATTTGACATGAAAGTGACGGCCATTGAAGAAGCTCAAAATGTCAGATTCATGAGGCTGGAAGAGTTGATGGGGTCCCTCAAACAATTTGAGATGAAACTGGTTAAAGAAGATCTCACTCCTAAGGACAAGAATATTGGACTGAAGGCTGAAACAGAAGCTAAGAAGCCAGTTCCAGATGATCAGCTGAGTATGCTAGTCAAGAACCTTGGAAAGCTCCTGAAGAACATGGACTCAAGAACTGGGAAAAGCTCATCATCACGAAAACAATTCAGAAGAGGTGGTGAAAATAAAAGGAAAGGGAAGGAACCTGCTCAGAATGAAGATGAGAAGAAAGAAATAAAAAGGGGTGTCCAATGTTGGAACTGTGCAGGGTATGGTCATCGACAAATCAACTACACCAGCAAACCGATGAAAAAGAGGGCTCTATCTGCCAGTGGAAGTGAAGACGAGAAAGATCTGAGTGAGGATGAATGCAACTTGGCCAGATACAGATCAGTCAGAAGAGGCAGAAAAACACAAGGAAGAGTGAACCAGCACCTGCTACAGCAACCTCTCCATCACCGTGACAAGAGAGTCTCTAAGTATAAAAGATGTTATAGCTGCGGGCACAAAGGTCACATAAAAAGGAACTGTTCTTTAGAATATACCGGAAAAGGTTCAGCTAGGAAACCAATCAAGCAGAAACATGCGTGGACTCAGCTTCTCGCTCTTGTCAGCATAGCAAGCACCTCGGACAAGATAAGCTGGTATTTTGACAGTGGTTGTTCAGGGCACATGATAGGAGAAAGATCCTTCTTGAAAAACATAACACCCTGCCTGGAACAACGGGTGAAGTTTGGAAACGGCCTGAGAGGAATAGTTCTAGGAAAGGGAACTTTAGCAGTTGAAGGAATGCCGAACTTGAGCAATGTCTTGCTAGTGGAAGAACTAAAGGCAAACCTCATAAGCATCAGTCAGCTGTGTGATGGAACTAAACAGGTGAAATTTACGAAAGACTCGTGCAAGGTTCTCGACAAATCTGGAGAATGTGTTATGGAAGGAACCAGATCAAAAAGTAATTGTTATCTTCTCAACGTGAGTTCAAACTCACTGGTTCCGAAATGTATGCTGACAAAGGCTGAGGAAATGATTCTATGGCACAGAAGGATGGGGCATGTTAACCCGAGGACTTTGAAGAGAATTGCATCAGAAGGGCTAGTCAGAGGAATACCGCTGATAAAAGGGGAAACAAACTCTATTTGTGGAGATTGTCAGATTGGGAAACAAAAGAAGGCTTCACACCCAAGAGTCAAGGATGTAGGTACTACCAGACCTCTACAGTTGATTCACATGGACCTGATGGGACCGATGGAAGTTGAGAGTCTGGGCAGAAAAAGGTATGCTTTCGTCTGTGTTGATGACTACTCCAGATTCACCTAGATTGATTTTATCAGAGAAAAATCAGATACTGTGAAAGTTATAGTGTCACTGGTGTCCCGTCTAGAGCAAGAGAAAAATCTCAGAATCAGCAGTATTCGCAGTGATCATGGTAGGGAATTTGAAAACGAAGCTGTGGTTGATTTCTGTCGTCAAAGGGGTATCTCACACCAGTATTCTTCTCCCATCACCCCTCAGCAGAATGGTGTAGTAGAACGAAAGAATCGAACAATTCAGGAAATGGCCAGAGTCATGATTCATGCTAAGAGGGTTCCCCTGAGATTTTGGGCAGAGGCCATGAACACCGCATGTTACATCATCAACAGAGTCACCTTACGGAGAGAAACCAACCAGACCTGCTATGAGCTCTGGAATCAGAAGAAGCCCACAATTAAATATTTCCACATCTTTGGAAGTGACTGTTTCATTCTGAGAGATCGGGAGTATAGGAAGAAACTTGACCCAAAGAGTGATCCTGGAGTGTTCTTGGGTTATTCGATAAACAGCAGGGCTTATCGAGTCTATAACCAGCGGACAAATACAGTAATGGAATCCATAAATGTAGTAGTCAATGATGCTGAAGAAGTCCCCGTCACTGATATTGCCACTGATAATGAAGACTCTGACCTTGAAGAGGTGCCTGTCAGTCAGAACAGAAGTGAACAAGCTGTAGCTCCAGAAGATGCTACAGCAAGTGCTGAAGCAGAAAATCCAGATGAACAATTAGAAAGCCTGTCTTAAAATCGGAATACTGAGGCTCCTGATCCACCTTCAAGGCAGCCTCCGAAGAAGATACAGAAGAATCATCCCTTGTCAAATGTGATTGGAGACCCGGCAGAAAGAAGAAGAACCAGAAGTCATGCTTATCTCAATACATGTTTTTTGTCCAGCATTGAACCTAAGAGCTTCAAGGAAGCCATGAGTGATAAATTCTGGATGATGGCGATGCAGGAAGAACTGGCAGAGTTCGAAAGACACGATGTTTGGGACCTAGTGGTCAGACCCAATGGAGTGAATATTATAGGCACCAAGTGGATCTTCAAAAACAAAACTGATGAAAAGGGAAACATCATAAGGAATAAAGCCAGACTGGTTGCTCAAGGATACTCTCAGATTGAGGGCCTAGATTTTGAAGAAACGTTTGCTCCAGTTGCTCGTCTGGAGGCCATCAGACTCCTTCTTCCCATGTCTTGTTTCCTAGGGTTTAAACTGTATCAAATGGATGTCAAAAGTGCGTTCCTAAACGGAGACCTCTCTGAAGAAGTATATGTTTCTCAGCCAAAAGGCTTTGAAGATCCTCATCACCCAGAGCATGTATACAAGTTGAAGAAAGCCTTATACGGACTGAAACAGGCTCCTCGGGCATGGTATGAGAGGTTGACAGTGTTTCTGG
This sequence comes from Umbilicus rupestris, assembly GCA_963678935.1. Lineage (NCBI taxonomy): Eukaryota > Viridiplantae > Streptophyta > Magnoliopsida > Saxifragales > Crassulaceae > Umbilicus > Umbilicus rupestris. The sequence continues at coordinate 7,306,442 of OY787605.1, forward strand.
AAAAACATGGCTACAAACGAGGGGGAGCTGACAAAACTCTATTTGTAAAAAGAACCAAGTCAGATGTGATCATTGCACAAATCTATGTGGATGACATTGTCTTTGGATCAAAGTCTCAGCACCTGGTGAAGCAGTTTGTGGATCACATGCAGCAGGAATTTCAAATGAGCATGGTGGGAGAACTATCATATTTTCTTGGTCTGGAGATTACCCAGAAAGAAGATGGCATCTTCATTGCACAAAGCAAATACAGCAAGAATCTTGTGCAGAAATTTCAGCTAGATAAGGCCAGTCACAAACGAACCCCTGCTGCCACTCATGTCAAAGCCATCAAAGATGAACTTGGAGTGGAAGTGAGTCAGACAATCTACAGAAGCATGATTGGGAGCTTGTTGTACCTGACTGCCAGCCGCCCCGACATTTCCTTTGCAGTAGGAGTCTGTGCCAGATTTCAAGCCTGTCCCAAAGATAGTCACTTGCAGTTGGTCAAGCGAATCATTCGGTATGTTGGAGGAACAGTGAACTATGGCTTATGGTATACTGACACAAATGCTAATCTCATAGGATATAGTGATGCGGACTGGGCAGGATGCTCAGAGGACAGGAAGAGCACTTCGGGAGGATGCTTCTTTCTAGGAAATAACCTGGTGTCCTGGTTCAACAGGAAGCAAAACAGCATTTCATTATCCACAGCCGAGGCTGAATACATAGCTGCTGGGAGCTGCTGTGTACAAATGTTGTGGATGAAGAAAATGCTGAGTGAGTATGGTCTTGATCAAGATGAAATGACTCTCTACTGTGATAACATGAGTGCCATCAGCATATCTAAGAATCCGGTTCAGCACAGCAGAACCAAGCACATTGACATTCGTCATCACTTCATCTGTGATCTAGTAGAAAAGAATAACATTGCGCTACAGCATGTGGTGTTTGCCAAACAGCTTGCTGATATCTTTACAAAAGCTCTGGATGCAGTCCGGTTCGAAGACCTGAGAGCGTCTCTGGGGCTCTGTGTATTGCCTCCCTAGGGCAGCCAAGAGCACCCCCTTGTCATTTATTCCAAAAAGGGGGAGGAGAAGAGAAGTTGAAGAAGGGGAGATTAAGAAAAATTCTCTGTATTGAAACTGGTTTAGGGTTTTGTCAAAATGCCAAGGGGGAGATTGATGATGCTGTATGGCAATGTTTGACAAAACCAACACAAGTGAACAAGGAGCAGCTTCAGCAGGGGATGCTATAGCAGGAGCTTGTTCAAGTTGTTGTAACATCTGTCCGAGAAGCAGCAGCGACCTGGGCTTGGCTAGAAGGCCTGGCAGCTCTACGGAGAACACCAGAAGAATATTTTAAAGTGCTGTGGAGAATATTCCAGTGGGGTTTTCCTAGCTAGAGAAGGAGATTTGTATTGGAGATCAAAATCAAATCTAATCTCCTAAAAATTAGGAGATAATTGTTCTTTTTGGGACATTGCTAAATTCTGGTCTTGCTTAAAGCTGGTGCTGCTATTTAAGAGAAAGGAGTTCAGAGCAGAGAGGTTGATCGAAGCTGAGGGACATACGAGTGCTAAAACAGAATTCAGAGAGAGTAATTTTGGTGTGCGACGGACGAGTTCTTCGATCATCACCCGAGAGCAGAGCGTGAGCGCAGAGCTGTGGTGACAGAAGGAGAAGGAGATCAGGACTTGCGTAGTCTGATCTGAGCTTGATCTGGAAGCCAATTCAGAGCAGTGGTGCTTGTTGGTTGATCAAGGAAAGCCGCGGAAGAACTGACGGGTGTGTGGCTTGGTCAAGTGTCTAAGCGGCAGTTCTCGCTAGTGACGGAGGTCACTGAGTGAGGGGGAGTATTCCAGAGTGTGCAGCGCTCATGGAATCGTTCAATCGGCTCGGCAGAAGGCTTTGGAGCGACGCGGACAATCGTGCATCAGCTGTGTGCTATAGCAACCCTGCAAAGTTGAGTGTAGTTTAGAATAGGCTGAGTTTCGGGGAGACAGTAGCTATTCTAGATTGACATTTGTAGAGGGTGTGCAGACACAAGTCAGAGCCTGTTCTGATTGTGTCGAGTGATCCACACAAGGTTGAGTAGCATAGGTTGCGTGGAGTTGTAACCGAGTGTACTTGGAGACCTGTGTGTTTAGTGGATTGAGGACTGGAGAATAGTCTTCCCCAGACGTAGGCAGTTGGCCGAACTGGGTGAACAAACTTCTGTCTTGTTCATTGTTTGCTGAGACAATTTCCCAGTGAACAAGAGTGTGCTGCAGCAACTGCTTGTTCCAAATCTGTCTGTCAAGAGGCGCTGCGAATTTCACCTTCGGACCAGTAGCACGACAGGAAGCAATCAGACTACTCCAAGCGCTCGCCTGCCATCTAAAGTTTAAACTATATCAAATGGACGTACAGAGTGCCTTCCTGAATGGTATCCTAACTGAGGAAGTGTATGTTGCTCGGCCTAAACGATTTGAAGATCTTCGCCACTCAAATCACATATACAAATTGAAGAAGGCCATGTACAGGTTAAAGCAAGCTCCGAGAGCATGGTATGAACTACTAACGATGTTCTTAATGGATCACGGTAATGATTGAGGACTAGGCAAGACTCTCTTTGTCAAAAGAACTAGGTCAAACTTTGTCATTGCTCAAATATACGTTGATGATATAGTTTTTGGCTCAAGCTCGGAGTAGATGGTGAAGCAATTTGTGGCTCACATGCAAAAGGAATTCAAGATGAGCATGGTTGGAAAATTGTCTTACTTTCTTGGTTTACAAGTCTCTCAAAAGGAAGATGGCATATTTATCTCCCAAAGAAAATATGGGAAGAACCTAGTGAAGATGTTCGACTTGGACAAAGCAAGCCACAAAAGGACTCCTGCAACAACTTATACAAAAGTGATCAAGGATAAAGCGAGTGCAGCTATTGATCAGACAACGTATAGAAGCATGATCCGGAGTCTGTTAAATCTCACAGCTAGCCGTTCAGACATATCCTCGTTTTGCCTTGAAATACAAAAATACCGGAAACCAGTAATCTTGTACACAAAATAATGCAAACAAGCGTAGTGTTAGGATCTAAATAGCGCGTATAAATAGGCTCTATCAAACCCCCCACACTTGCCCCTTGTTCGTCCCGAACAAGCACTCAAGCACGGATACCATTACCTCTCTGGAGGCTAGCGCACAGTCTTGCACTCTGGCGCGATCTGCACTACCATTCACCTTGCGCTGCTCTACCACCTGCGCGCATCTGCCTTCAACAGTTTAATATAATAATTTCGAAATTCGTTACCTCTCAGCTGGGATGAAGATCATTTCGGATGGCTAGGAGATAGATCTTCATAGGCTGCTGGTTGTCAGCTTTTACTTCGAGGACGGGTATATGGTTAATAGCGCAAGCTTCTTCCGATGTGTGATTCTTCCGCGCACTTCCTGGGAACACAAGCCTTTTTGAGGATTTTCTTGTGAACTTTGCGCAAGCTGGTACGTATTTGTGCGCATGCTGATTCTTTTGTAGCGCATATCATCTGCTGGTGTCTTTCTTTTTTTTACAGCTTTTTCTATGGTTCCTATGTTCCCAGAACGTTCCAGTCTCGGCCTCCGGATAGCAGCTATGGAACAACGCTCCGCTCTCCCTCCTTTGTCTACTTGCGCAGGTCAGCGCACGCGTTTACACCCGCGCCCGCCTTCCATAGCTCGACTTCCAAAGGAAAGGTGGTCTGTTTTCCCACCTCGCCACGCTTTGGGTATTCGCCTTCGACATCTGCGTGGCTGAGCGCGCTCTCTTGTTCCGAAGGTCGCGAAGCACCGGCCTCCACTGGCGCTCTCGACCATATACCTCACCTTCGAAGCTCAAACGACTAACCGCCTCTCTAGAGCGTTTCTGTCAACTCCACATCCCCTGTATATCCCAACTAAAAGGAGCAAAAAAAACGAAAAAATATACTAAAACAGTTGATAGCAGCGCATGCAATATGAATAGCGCAATACAAGCTGAAAAGTGTGCGCAACCCGCACACAAGCGCACCACTGCTACTATTTCCTTCAACTAAACTAAGCTACACTACAAAGCTAAAAAAAACGTGAAATGTGAATGTAACGCTCCCCCCCCCCCCACACTTAAACAGAGACGTGTCCCCACGACTCATGCTCAAGCGCACGGAGAACGCACACATGCATGCAAGCAAAACAAAGAACATAAGAAGAACATATAGTCAGCGCAGCAACAATATAGTAAGGGGGGTCACAAAATATTTATACTACGCGGAGGTTGAGCGCAGAAGCTTCTGGCAACGGTCGAGTGTGAAAAGTGCCGAAATTTTTCTAAGTACTGCCCTTATATACCCCCTGACTTGCGCATCTGTCCTGCGCACTGACCGGCGCACTAACTCGAGCATGGCTACATGACTAAGGAAAAATATGCAAGTGCTAAACTAACTAAAAACACTAGAAAAACTAAAAGAAAAACGTGTAAAAGTAAAACGTATCAGGTTACCTCCCGACAAGTGCCTTTGTTTAACGTCGTTGGCTCGACTGTACCTCGTTACTTGCGTGAAAGTGTACCAGCGACCTCCCCCAATCTTGCTCTCAAGTGTCCCCGCGCTCGTGCGTGTGTTGCGTTCTTCTTGGTCCTGCGCAAAGGATCGGAAGGGTGGTCAGCATGGTTAATAGTATGTGATAAATCATAAGTAACGAGGGTAGGTAAAGAGGAAGAAGAAATATGAGCAATAGTTCCCAGTTCTCCCTCTGGTGCATCTGGTGGCGGTTCTGGCGTAGCAACCTGCTCATCTGCTATCTCTGGCTACACCAATTCAATTTCGCGCGCTGTGCCATCCCAAGGTTCTCCAAAATACTTTTTCACTCTCTGCCCATTGACCTGAAAACGATGCCGGTGCTCGTTTTCTAACTCGATTGTTCCGTAGGGGAAAACCTTAGTAACTGTGTATGGTCCCGCCCATTCGCTGCGCAGCTTCCCAGGCATGAGCTTTAGGCACGAGGAGAATAATAGTACCTGGTCTCCTGGCTCAAAAATGCGTGTGAGGATATTTTTGTCATGAAATGCCTTTGTGCGCGCCTTGTAATCCCGTAGTCCCTCATATGCATCCAGGCGCAGCTCTTCTAATTCGCTTAGCTCAAAGGCGCGCTCCTTACCAGCCTCGTCTAGGTTCAGGTTGCAAACGCGCAATGCCCAGTATGCTTTGTGCTCCAACTCCACTGGCCGGTGGCACGCTTTTCCATAAACCAACCGAAACGGTGAAGTCCCAATTGGTGTCTTATGTGCTGTTCGGTATGCCCATAGCGCATCGTCAAGGCGCTGGCTCCAGTCTTTGCGTGACGGTCTCACAGTTTTCTCCAGGATGCGCTTGATCTCTCTGTTGGAGACCTCGGCCTGTCCATTCGTCTGAGGGTGGTAAGCGGTGGACGTCTTGTGGCGCACTCCATAATGCTTGAATACCTGCGCCACTATCCTATTGAAAAATGCATCCCCTGGTCGCTTATGATTGCCTTAGGCACTCCGTACCTGCAAAATATGTTAGTTCGCAAAAAGTCAGCGACCGTCTTACCATCATCCTTACGGGTAGCCTTGGCCTCAACCCATTTGGAGACATAATCTACCGCGACCAATATATACTCATATCCGGAAGATGGAGGAAATGGCCCCATGAAGTCAATCCCCCAAATATCGAATACTTCATCCACTAGAATTGGCGTCCGCGGCATCTCATTGCGCGCTGATATGCCCCCTGTGCGCTGGCACCTGTCACAGTTCCTGCAGTGGTTATACGAGTCGCTAAACAAGTGCGGCTAATAAAATCCGCAATCCAGGATCTTTCTGCTCGTGCGCTTCGGAGCAAAATGTCCTCCACATGCGTGCGCATGACAAAACATCAAAACAGAGTTAAATTTCATGGTCAGGCACGCAACGCCTCAAAATCTGATCAGGTCCTAGTCTGAGCATATACGGATCATCCCAAATGTAATACCTGGACTCATGCTTTAATCTCATGCATTGGGTTTTAGTGAAATGAGAAGGAAACGTACCTGTGACCAGGTAATTCGCAATGTGCGCATACCATGGTACCTTACCTGTCAGCACCATCAGATGCTCGTCAGGGAATGTCTCCATGATTCGCCTGGCTCCTCTGCTTTCACGATCCTGCTCAGGTGGTCCGCGACTGTGTTCTCCGTGCCCTTCTTATCTTTAATTTCCAAGTCAAATTCCTGAAGTAGGAGCACCCAGCGCATCAGGCGCGGCTTAGTCTTCTTCTTGGACATTAGGTAACGGATGGCTGCGTGGTCTGTGTAGACAATGACGCTGGCGCCAAGAACATATGCGCGGAACTTCTCCAGTGCAAACACAATTGCCAGAAGTTCCTTCTCCGTGGTGGTGTAGTTCCTCTACGCAGCGTCCAGTGTGCGCGATGCATAATAAATGGCGTGCGGCTTCTTGTCTACGCACTGTCCCAGAACTGCACCTACTGCATAGTCGCTTGCATCGCACATCAGTTCAAATGGCAGGTTCTAGTCTGGCGCGTGCATTACTGGCGCAATGTTCAGCGCCTCCTTCAGCTTATCAAATGCGGCCCTGCACTCATCAGTAAATTCGAAACACACATCCTTTTGCAAGAGGTTAGACAGGGGTATACAAATCTTAGAAAAATCTTTTATGAAACGCCTGTAAAACCCAGCATGCCCAAGGAATGATTTCACATCGCGCACGTTAGTGGAATAGGGCAGATTAGAAATAAGATCTATTTTTGCCTTGTCTACCTTGATCCCCTTGATGTGCACGCGTCGTTGTGCGTGTATCAAATTAATTCCTTCCTCTTCCACTTAGTACAACGGTTAAGTCGGGGTCGAATCCACAGAGAGCAAGTAGATTAGCTTTAACTAGTAACCTGCACTTACGAAAACTGGGGGTGTGAGTGATTGGAGTGCGCAGTGCGCGAGTAAACAGTAGTAAACGCAGGAATTGCACTAGACGTGCGCAAGCAGTAGAGATTAAGTACTATGACTATGAGAAGTATCGGCACAGACAATCCTCTATGAGTGTATTCCTTATCATCGACTCTAAACGTCTATAGCTTGGTTTACTGAAGTTAGTGTCCGGTCAAGGCTTCCTAACTTGTGCGCATGTTCCGATCAAAGTTCATGAGCTATTAATTCTTAAGACTAGTCTAAGCAGCTGCGAATCCTGTCACAGTAGCAACTGATTATCCTAGCGCATTACTCCTAGTTGTCACTGTCAAGCTAGTCAACTAGTTTAACATATAACAAACAAGCAACAAGAGTAAGATTGCGGTTCAAGGCTTCCCCTACTCATGCAACTAGTTGTCAATAGTGTGCACAAAATTAATATAAGCAAACAAGCTATGCATTAAGCACAAGTCTCAAAGGAAATACTCATAGATTCATGCCCAACCGATACTAAGCGTTTAGCTTGACATGCTAGTAGTAAACATCATAGAGACAGTAAATAATATCTAAAGTATCTAAGAAAACAGCAACTAGCAGGTGCGTGCAGGTTGTAGTGTCTTGGCTGGCGCAGTCGGCTAGCGCAGGTCCTCGCAGTAAGCTCGTGTGTTTTTTATCCTGGCTCTCTCTCATTGATATCTTGTGTGTCTTGATGCCCTCTAATGATTCTCTTCAAACCCTAGCCTTCTTCTCTTTATATACTGCTCATGAGGCCCATCCTTGGCAACTTCCAAATCTGGTCGTGTCAAGATTTGGAAACACCAATATCCTGGGCATGACGCACTGCTTCTGGGTAGCGCAATCGGTTAGCGCACCGTAGCTGATTCTGCCAACTCCTATCTGTTTGCGCTGCTAGCTCCGCAGGCTGTGTGATGCGCTCCTTAAAAGCTGCCTGTTAGCGCGTATCCGACTTAGGCCCTTGTTTTGCCCTGAAATACAAAAACACTGGAAACAAGTAATCTTGTACACAAAATAATGCAAACAAGCATAGGGTTAGGATCTAAATAGTGTGTATAAATAAGCTCTATCACCCCTCCTGCGAGATAATATGTCCTAGTACTACTCCATGTGATACCATAAAATGACATTTTTCATAATTGAGCACTAGGTTTTTTGAAATGCAGCGCGCTAAGACCTTATCAAGATGAGTTATGCATGCGTCAAAGGTACCTCCGTACACAGTAAAATCATCCATGAACACTTCTATGCATATACCAATCATATTAGAAAAGATGCTCATGACTAGACGTTGGAACGTACCTGGCGCGTTAAACAGCCCAAATGACATGAGCCGAAACGCAAACGTACCGAATGGGCAGGTAAATGTGGTTTTCTCTTGATCCTCCGCAGCTATGGGTATCTGATTGTACCCTGAATACCCGTCCAAGAAACAAAAGTAGGGTTTCCCCGCTAATCGATCTAGCATCTGATCCATAAAGGGTAGCGGGAAATGGTCCTTGCGCGTGACTGCGTTAAGCTTTCTGTAGTCGATGCACATGCGCCATCCAGTTTGCATGCTCTTGGGAACTAGCTCGCCCTGCGCATTCTCCTCTACTGTGATTCCTCCTTTCTTCGGCACAACGTGCACTGGACTTACCCATTTGCTGTCCGAGATTGGGTAAATGACTCCTGCGTCAAGCAGCTTCAGGATCTCTTTTTGCACCACCTCCATCATATTTGGGTTCAATCTGCGCTGAGGCTCCCTGGATGGTTTGGCACCATCTTGCAATAGAATCCTATGCATGCATACGTCCGGGCTCACTCCGCGCAGGTCAGCAAGTGTCCATCCTATTGCGCGCTGGTTCTTGCGCAGCACCTGCTGTAATCGCGCCTCCTGCTCCTCTTCTAATCCTTTCTTTATGATTACCGGCAGGGTGTCCTCATTTCTCAAGAATATGTACTTGAGGTGCTCTGGTAGTTGCTTCAGCTCGACCTTGGGTGCCTGTTCAATAGAGGGCAAGATCTTATTAGCAGTGCAGACATTAACTATATCGTGTACCTGTCCGGATGCTGGTTCTGCACTGCTTAGCTCATCCTCTTGCGCCTCCAACTCTGCCTGTGCCAGTGTTTCAGGTTCTTCTGTTGCGCTCGCACATTGCGCATCTGCAACCAAGTCATCTATGTTGTCCATCGCGTGCACTGTGGCGTCCTCATGAGGGTGCTGTATCCCTTTGAATATGTTAAAATGAATTTCCTCACCATCAACCTCCATTGAGAGCGTACCCCTCCACACGTCTATCTTTGTGCGCGCTGTCATCAGAAATGGTCTGCCCAGTAGGATCTGCGCACTACCTTTGCTCGACTCACCCTCCATTTCTAGGACATAGAAATCTGCTGGGAACACCAGCTCTCCTACTCGGACTAGGACGTCCTCGATCATGCCCGTCGGTTGCTTGCACAACCGATCTGCTAGCTGAATGGTGAGACCTGCAGGCTTTAATTTTCCAAGGCGCAATGACGCATATAGGGAATAGGGAAGCACATTTATAGATGCGCCTAAGTCAATCATGCAATTGCTTACTGTGGTCTTACCTAAAGTGCATGGGATGGTGAACGTACCTGGGTCTCGGCATTTAGGTGGTACCTTATGTTGCACGATTGCTGAGGCCTGCGCATTTAGCATTACCTGTGCGCACTCGCCTTTCCTCCTCTTGTTTGTGCATAACTCCTTTAAAAACGTGGCGTACCTAGGGATCTGCCGAACTGCTTCAATAAGGGGAATGTTTATTTCCACCTTACTGAATAACTCGTAGAGCTCCTTATCAAGCGCTTCCTTCCTAGCCGATGGTGCCTGTACAGGGAAAGGTGCAGGTATGTTAGTACGATTCATGCCTTTGTCTTTTGATTACACCATACCTGGCGCCTCGCCCTACTGGCTTGTGGCTGGCGCTTCTGGTTGCGCATTTTTCTCTGTTTGATCTGGAGCTTGCGCAACTGGTTGCGCGGGCGGCTTCGCGGTCTGCTCTGTTCCTACCGTGCGCCTAGTCCTCAGTGTCACTGTGTTGACTCCTCCCTTAAGATTCTGGATCACTTGCGAAGGCAGGTTGCCATCGCTCTTTTTCAGCTCATACACCGTGGTAGCGATCTGTGATAGCTGCTTTTCAATGGACTCGAACCTCTTGTCATACTTCTCATCATTCTTGCGCACTGTGTCTGCTAGCTGCCCCACGATATCGTCTAAGGATCGCCTCGGCTGCTGGTTGCTTTGTGCTGGTGCATCAGTGCGGCGATGCGGTGGATTGTAGGGCGCAGCTTGTTGCGTCTGCTGTGGTGCGCGCTGATCCGTGGACTGCCTCTGGAAATTGTTTTCCTCCTTCCATCTGAACCCATTTGTGGCTAGTCCAAAACGCGGCTGATTCTGCCTCTGCAGCCCTCTATTATCCCATCCTCCAAGAGCATTGACATCTCCTGATTCCTTGAAAAGTGTGGGACATGCGTCGGTTTTGTGCTCAGTGGACGTGCAGAATTCGCACGCCTTTGGCGCAGCTGGTTGCGCCCCCTGCGCATGCATCAACTTCTGCAGCATGGCCTTCATTTCCTTTATCTCAGCGCTTGTTTCTACCTGATGCACAGAACGAGCACGACTCTTTTCAAGTGTTAGCTGATGTCTTACGTGCCCAGCAGAGTCTTCTATCAGCTGCCACGCGTCCTCTGGGTACATGTTGCAAATGTCGCCTCCTGCGCATGCAGTCAATAATCTCAGCTCCATGGGTAACAATCCATTCAGGAAATTCTCTATCAGCACATTTTGGGGCAGGCCGTGATTGTAGCAGTTGGCCTCTAGCTCCCTGAAACGCTCATAATACTCCGATAGTGGTTCTTCTGCGCCCTGCCTAGGTGCGGCCAGCTCCCTCCTGAGTAGCGCGATCTTTGCTGCGGGATAGAACTTCGGTCGAATCACTTACTCAGTGCTGGTATGAACAGTATCAAACTGTCCGAATCAAATCTGATTCGGGGGACCCTTGTCCGAATCGATTCTGGTTAGCATGCTTTGCCCGAATCAAAAGTGATTCGGGGTGGCCAGAATGTGATTCGTCCGAATCAAATACTCATTGGGCAACGAAGGTTTTTAGTTGCCCGTATCAAAAATGATGCGGGGAAGGCTGAAAACTGATTCGGGCGAATCAATTGTTGTGTGTTAACAGCCACTCCGCATGAAATTCTTTAAACGTTCCATAAATCGAACTATCCCACACTTAGAACTTCTAAATACTGATAATCAAACCTAAGGGGTAATCCAAGTGCACTCAAACATAAAATCCCTAAAACCACTAATCAAATATGGGCACGGCGCAACATATAGTCCAAAACGATTCTATACTACCAACAAGTAGAAAATTAAAGCACAAATATTCACCAGCCTAGTTTAACGTCTTGGCTAAGAAGTAGCTGAGTCCCTCCTTCATAAAAAACACACTTGAGAAGTCATTTGCGAGGATCCCTTCTCAAGTGGCATGTAATAGTGTGGGAATTAGGTAGAATCATCGAGCTTGAAGTCTCCAAGCTCCAAGCTTTGCTCGTCTCCATGGTACGCTGTGATTTAATGGCCGTTCACTTTAAAAGTTTCACCTTCTTTGTTCATCAATTCGAATTGGCCATCTTCGTACTTTTTTCGACTTTGAAAGTGAAATTCGCAGCGTCTCAGTTAGACAGATTTTGTGAACAAGCAGTTACTGCAGCACACTCTTGTTCACTCGGAAATTGTCTCAGCAAACAATGAATAAGACAGAAATTTGTTCACCCAGTTCTGCCAACTGCCTACGTCTGGGGAGGACTATTCTCCAGTCCTCAATCCACTAAACACGAAGGTCTCCAAGTACACTCGGTTACAACTCCACGCAACCTATGCTACTCAACCTTGTGTGGATCACTTGACACAATCAGAACAAGCTCTAACTTGTGTCTGCACACCCTCTACAAATGTCAATCTAGAATAGCTACAGTCTTCTCAAAACTCAGCCTATTCTAAACTACACTCACTCAGCAGGGTTGCTGTAGCAACTGCTGTAACACACAGCTGATGCACAATTTGTCCGCGTCACTCCAAGGCCTTCTGCCGAGCCGATCGAACGATTCCACGAGCGCTGCACACTCTGGAATACTCCCCCTCACTCAGTGACCTCCAGCCACTAGCGAGAACCACCGCTTAGACACCCGCCTGAGCCACACACCCGTCAGTTCTTCCGCGGCTGCCCTTGATCAACCAACAAGCACCACTGCTCTGAATTGGCTTCCAGATCAAGCTCGAATCAGACTCTGCAAGTCCTGATCCCCTTCTGCTTCTGTCACCACAGCTCTGCGCTCACGCTCTGCTCTCGGGTGATGATCCAAGAAATCATCCGTCACACACCAAAATTGCTCTCTCTAAATTCTGTGTATGCACTCGTGTATCCCTCAGCTTTGATCCACCTCTCTGCTCTAAATCCCTTTCACTTAAATAGTAGCACCAGCTTTAAGCAAGACCCGGTTTAAGCAATGTCCCAAAAAGAACAATTATCTCCTAAAATTTAGAAGATTAGATTTGATTTTGATCTTCAACACAAATCTCCTTCTCTGGCTAGGAAACCCTACTGGAATATTCTCCACAGCACCTTAGAAATTCTTCTGATGATCTCCGCAGAACTCCCAGCCCTTCTAACCAAGCCCAGGTCGCTGCTGCTTCTCGGACAGATGATGCAGCCACTTGAACAAGCTTCTGCTACAGCATCCCCTGCTGTAGCTGCTCCTTGTTCACTTGTGCTATAGCTGCTCCTTGTTCACTTGTGCTGTAGCTGCTCCTTGTTCACTTGTGCTGGTTTTGTCAAACACTGCCATACTACATCATCAGAAAGGTCCCGACCACCTTGATTTCAGCTTTTCCGGGAATAGTGTAAGTCTAGAGTTGAAAAGCAAAACGCTATCTCCCTTCGAGAAAGTCCTCCTCTGAATTTTTTTGTCAAGCCACAATTTGGTTTTCTCCTTATAAATTCTGGCACTTTCATACGAGTCAAGTCTGATTTCATCGAGCTCATGAAGCTGGAGTAGTATCTTGTCCCATGCTGATTTCAAGTCGAAATTCAACTTCTTTACGGCCCACATGGCTTTATATTCAAGTTCCACGAGGAGATGGCAAGGTTTCCCGTACATAAGTCTGTAAGGGGACATACCGATTGGTGTCTTAAACGCCGTGCGGTAAGCCCAGAATGTTTCATCGAGCTTTGATGACCAATCCTTACGAGAACTACTAACCGTTTTCTCCAATATTGCCTTGATCTCGAGATTAGAGACCTCAACTTGCTCACTGGTCTGAGGGTGATACGGCGTCGCTATCTTGTGGTAGACATCATATTTTCGGAGCAATGCCTCGAACTGCTTTTCTTTAAAGTGTAATCCATTATCGCTGATCATTGTTCTTAGGGCACCAAACCTTAGAAATATTATTTTGATGAAAAGTCTCTTTATCACATAAGCATCGTAAGATGGAGTAGCGACGGCCTCCACCCATTTGGAGACATAATCGACGGCGACTAGGATATATTTATTCCCATTAATTTGATGACGGGAACGGCCCCATGAAGTCTATCCCCCAAACATCAAATATTTCAACCTCAAGGATTCCCTTCTGCGGCATCTCGTCACGCTTTGATATATTTCCCGTATGTTGGCATGCGTCACAAGACTTCACAAATTCATACGCGTCCTTAGACAACGTTGGCCAATAAAAACCGCATTGTAGAACCTTCGCGGCTGTTTTGGAGCTAGAGTCATGTCTACCATAGGTGGAAGAGTGGCAGCTTCGTAGAATACCCTTCTAATCATCCTCAGCGATACATGACCGTCAGCGCATAGCTTATAAAGAAATGGCTCATCCCAATAATAGCGGTTCACGTCATGGAGGAATTTCTTCCTTTGATTGTGATTCGCCTCTTGATAGAGCCTAGTTATACACATTATTTAGGTCATAACCCTATGCTTGTTTGCAATATTTCATGAGCAAGATTACTCGTTTCCAATGTTTTTGTATATCAGGTCAGAACGAGTCCTTGAGTCGGATACGCGCTAACAGGCAGCGTTCTAGGAGTGAAAGATCAGCCTGCGGAGCTAGCGGCGCAAACAGAAGAAGAAATGGCGAAAGACAGCAGAGGTGCGCTACCCGATTGCGCCAATCAATGCCGTGCGCCAGGCGCAAAGTCCCAGTGACCAGATTTGGAAGTTGCCAAAAGATGAACTTCCTGGGCACTATTTAAACAAAGAAAGTCTAGGGTTTCAGGAGATCGGAACATCATCACTCAGTGGCATTCCAGAGGCATTGCGCGGCAGAACTGGAAAACACACGGACCTGTCAAGGAGAGTTGCGCCAGCCGACTGCGCCAGCCAAGAGAAGACACTGCACGCACTATTTGCTACCGTTTTCTCTGATACAGTAGTTGTTATTTACTATTTTATGATGTTTACCACTAGCATGTCTAGCTAAACACTTAGTGTTGGTCGGGCATGAACCTATGATGTATTACCTTTGAGACTTGAGCTTAATGCATAGTTTATTTACTTGTATTAATTCTGTGCGTACTGAGACAGTTAGTTGCATGAGTAGGGGAAGCCTTGAACCGCAATCTTACTTGTGTTGCTTGCTTGTCACCTGTTAAACTAGTTGCATGCGTAGGGGAAGCCTTGAACCGCAAACTTACCGTGACAATTAGGAGTAACGAGTTAGGGTAGGCAGTTGCTACTGTGACAGGATTCGCAGCTGTTTAGTCTAGTTCTAGGATTAATAGCACATGAACTTTGAACGGAACATGCGCGTGTGTTAGGAAGCCTTTACCGGACACTAAACCAAGTAAAACACAAGCTATAGATGTTTGGAGTCGATGATAAGGAATGCATTCATAGAGGATTGTCTGCCCAATACTTCTCATAAACATAGTATCTCATCTCTACTGCTTGCTCACGTCTAGTGCAATTCCCCGCGTTACGATATTCGCTGTTACTCGCGCATCGCGCAAAACCCCCAATCACTCACGCAACCCCCGTTTTCTTAAGTGTAGGTTACTGGCTAAGACTCACTGCTTGCTCCCTGTGGAGATCGACCCTTACTTAACCGCTGTACTAGTGGGAGAGGAAGGATTATATTTGACGCGCACGACGACGCGCGATCAAATTTTGGCGCCGTTGCCGGGGAGCAACACAGCTAAGTTTTAGCTAGCTTACATTTCTCATTTTAGTAACTAGTTATTTCATTTTGTTTTGTTTTCTCGTTGTTGTTTCTGACAGCGCACAATCACATCAGCCTGCGCAACCTTGAAACAGTTGCGCTGCGCAGATTCTAGTTGCGCACTGACAGACGCAACAACTTCGTTGCCATTTAATTTCGTTTCTTGAGTTTGGATCAGGACATGGAGGATAACAGTGTGGTTGGAGATAACCTGGGAGACAGAACCCCAGAGAGGAAGTGCAGCGTGAGGTCGACGCACGGATGGCCGCTGAACCATACATTGCGCCACCCGTTCGTCCAGTCGCGAGGCGCAGGACAGTGCGCGAAATGTCAGCCCCACTCACTATTAACCAGCCATGGTGCATAGTGCTTCCGCCCAACGGACAGTTTGAACTGAGGAGCTCACTCATCCATCACATGCCCAAGTTTCACGGAATGAACAACGAAAATCCAGTCAAGCATGTGCGGGAGTTCCTAATCATTTGCGAGAACATGAAGACCTTGGGGGAGAACGAAGAAGCGCTGAAGATGAAGGCGTTCCCATTTTCATTGAGCGATGCAGCCAAACACTGGCTGATGAGCCTACCCGCAGGATCAATCCACACATGGGAGCAGCTGCAGAAGAAATTCTTAGACAA
The DNA here is from genome assembly GCA_963678935.1 of Umbilicus rupestris. NCBI lineage: Eukaryota > Viridiplantae > Streptophyta > Magnoliopsida > Saxifragales > Crassulaceae > Umbilicus > Umbilicus rupestris. Next base: position 7,322,227 of record OY787605.1, read on the forward strand.
ATTTTATCCAGCAGCGAAGATTGCGCTGCTCAGAAGGGAATTGGCCGCGCCAAGGCAAGGCGCAGGGGAGTCTCTGTCAGAATACTACGAGCGTTTCAGGGAGCTAGAAGCCAACTGCTACAATCACGGGCTTCCCCAGAATGTGCTGATAGAGAACTTTCTGAATGGACTGCTGCCCATGGAGCTGCGACTACTGAATGCATGCGCAGGAGGGGACATTTGCAATATGTACCCGGAGGATGCATGGCAGCTGATAGAAGATTCTGCTGGGCAGGTAAGACATCAATTGACACTTGAAAGTAGTCGTAATCGTTCTGTGCATCAGGTAGAGGCAAGCGCTGAGATCCAAGAAATGAAGGCCATGCTACAGAAGCTGATGAGTGCGCAGAGCGCACAACCAGTTGCGCCAAAGGTATGTGAATTCTGCAGGTCCACTGAGCACAAGACAGATGAATGCCCAACACTTTTTGAAGAAACTGGAGATGTAAATGCCCTTGGAGGATGGGACAACAGAGGACCGCAGAGGCAGAATCAGCCGCGCTTTGGGCTTGCTGCAAATGGATTCAGATGGAGAGAAGAGAACAATTTCCAGAGGCAGCCCACTGATCAGCGCGCGCCACAGCAGACGCAACAAGCTGCACCCTACAATCCACCGCATCGCCGCACAGACGCACCAGCGCAGAACAATCAGCAACCAAAGCGATCCTTGGAAGATATCATGGGGCAGCTAGCAGACACAGTGCGCAAGAATGACGAAAAGTATGACAAGAGGTTCGAATCCATAGAAAAGCATCTATCACAAATTGCAACCACAGTGTATGAGCTGAAAAAGAGCGATGGCAACCTGCCTTCGCAAGTGATTCAGAACCCTAAGGGAGGAGTTAATGCAGTAACACTGAGGACTGGGCGCACAGTGGGAACAGAGCAGACCGCGCAGGCGCCCGCGCAACCAGTTGCGCAAGTCCCAGATCCAGCAGCTCAGAGTGCGCAACCAGAGCCAGAGGCGCAATCAGAAGCGCCAACCACGAACCAGCAGGGCAAAGCGCCAGGTAAGTCTCACTCGACAAACATACCTGCTCCTTTCCCTGTGCAGGCACCACTGGCGAGAAAAGAAGCACTGGACAAGGAACTATATGAGCTGTTCAGCAAGGTGGAAATCAACATACCTCTCATAGAAGCTATTCGACAGATTCCCAGGTATGCGAAGTTTTTAAAAGAGCTGTGCACAAATAAAAGGAGGACAGGCGAATGCGCACAGGTAATGCTAAATGCGCAGGCCTCAGCAATCGTGCAACAAAAGGTACCACCTAAGTGCCGAGATCCAGGTACATTCACTATCCCTTGCACCTTAGGTAAAACCACGGTAAGCAATTGCATGATCGATTTAGGCGCATCAATCAATTTATTACCATATTCTCTCTATGCGACTTTGCGCCTTGGACCACTAAAACCTGCAGGTCTCACAATTCAGCTAGCAGATAGATCGTGCAAACAACCTGCAGGCATGATAGAAGATGTCCTAGTTCGAGTGGGAGAGCTGGTGTTCCCAGCAGACTTTTATGTGCTCAGTGCAGGGCAGCGTTCGATAAGCTGAAAGAAGCGCTGACCAGTGCGCCAGTGATGCGCGCACCAGACTGGAACCTGCCATTCGAGCTGATGTGTGACGCAAGTGACTACGCAGTAGGAGCAGTCTTGGGGCAGCGCGAGGACAAGAAGCCGCATGCCATCTACTATGCATCGCGCACACTGGACTCCGCGCAGAAGAACTACACCACCACGGAGAAGGAGCTTCTGGCAATTGTATTTGCGCTGGAGAAGTTCCGAGCATTTGTTCTAGGCGCCAGAGTCATCATCTACACGGACCACGCAGCTATCCGCTACCTCATGTCCAAAAAAGAGACCAAGCCGCGCCTGATGCGCTGGGTACTTCTGCTTCAGGAATTCGACTTAGAGATCAAAGATAAGAAGGGCACGGAAAATACCGTCGCTGATCACCTGAGCAGGATCGTAAAGGATGAGGAGCCAGGGCAGATCAAGGAGACATTCCCTGACGAGCATCTGATGGCGCTAACAGGTAAGGTACCATGGTATGCGCATATCGCAAATTACCTGGTCACAGGTGCGTTCCCTCCTCATTTCAATAAAACTCAGTGCATGCGATTGAAACATGAGTCCAAGCATTACCTTTGGGATGATCCTTACATGCTTAGAATAGGTCCAGATCGGATATTAAGACGTTGCGTGCCTGACCATGAGATTAACTCTGTGTTGATGTTTTGTCATGCGCACGCCTGTGGAGGACATTTCGGTCCCAAGCGCACGAGCAGGAAGATCTTGGACTGCGGATTCTACTGGCCGCACCTATTCAGAGATGCCTATGACCACTGCAGGAAGTGTGACAGGTGCCAGCGCACTGGAGGGATCTCCGCGCGCAACGAGATGCCGCAGACCCCGATTTTGGTAGATGAAGTGTTTGATGTTTGGGGAATCGACTTCATGGGTCCATTTCCCCCATCTGCCGGCTACGAGTACATACTGGTGGCCGTGGATTACGTATCCAAATGGGTCGAAGCTAAGGCCACGCGCAAGGATGATGGTAAGACTGTCGCTGATTTTCTCAGAACTAACATATTTTGCAGGTACGGAGTGCCTAAGGCAGTTATCAGCGACCAGGGGACGCACTTCTGCAACAGGGTTGTGGCGCAAGTTTTCAAGCACTATGGGGTGCGCCACAAGACGTCCACCGCTTACCATCCGCAGACAAATGGACAGGCCGAAGTTTCTAACAGAGAGATCAAGCGCATCTTGGAAAAGACTGTGAGGCCGTCGCGCAAGGATTGGAGCCAGCGCCTGGATGATGCGCTATGGGCATACCGCACTGCACACAAGACGCCCATTGGAACCTCACCATTCCGGCTGGTCTATGGGAAGGCATGCCACCTGCCAGTAGAGCTCGAGCACAAGGCATATTGGGCCTTACGTATTTGCAACTTGAACTTGGAGGAGGCAGGAAAAGAACGCGCATTTGAGCTGAGCGAACTAGAAGAACTGCGCCTGGACGCCTATGAGGGACTGCGCGATTACAAAGCGCGCACCAAAGCATTTCACGACAAGCATATCCTTCGGCGCACGTTTGAACCAGGAGATTAGGTATTATTGTTTTCATCCCGCCTGAAGCTCATGCCTGGGAAGTTGCGCAGCAAGTGGACGGGACCATACACCGTCACCAAGGTTTTCCCCTACGGCACAATTGAATTAGAAGACGGGCACCAGCATCGTTTTCAGGTTAACGGGCAGAGAGTCAAACGGTACTTGGGCGAACCTTGGGATGGCGCAGCACGCAACATTGACTTGGCCGAGCCAGAGATAGTGGACGCGCAAGCTGCTGCGCCAGACGCACCACCAGATGCTTCAGAGGGAGAACTAGCACCCATCGCCTATATCTCCTCTTCCTCTGCATCTACCCTCATTACGAATAATGTATCACATGCTGACCTTCCCTTGTATCCTTTGCGCAGGACCAATGAGATCGTAACACAAGCACTGGCGCAAGGACACTCAGGAGCAAGAGTGGGGGAGGCTGCAGACGCACTTCTTGGCACGTAACGAGGTACCGTCGAGCCAACGACGTTAAACAAAGGCACTTGTCGGGAGGCAACCCGATACATTTTATTTTGGCACATTTTATTCTGCTTGTTTTGTTTTTTTTTGAGTGTTTTTAGCTAGTCTAGGGTTTGGTAGTTTTTTTTAGTCACACAAGTGCGCAGGACCGTGCGCCTATCAATGCGCAGGTCAGTTGCGCTAGCCAGAGGGGGGTATATAAGGCCAGACTTAGAAAAATTCCCAGCACTTTTCACTCGACCGTTGCACACGAGCTCCCGCCTTCAGACCTCTGCCGTCGATCAGCGCCCAACCCACCGTCCGTCTAGAGGGATTCAAGGACAACACGACCGCACAGCACCCAGGTAACCCCCCCGATTCCGCTTTGAGCCGCTTCTGTTAGGGTTTGCGCGGAGGAGACAGTTTTTAGGGTTTTGAAATCGCACCAAGCTAGAGTGCGCGGCTTGGAGTGCTGTTTTGTGCGTTGAGTAGGCGACCAGTAGGCGCTCGTTCGGTGCAAGTTTCAGAGGATTCTGGGCAGTTTCGATTTTTAGGGTTTTGGGGAGCATTGACCGCGATTGACCGGAGCCCAGCGCAAGATGAGACCCGCCACAGACCAGGAGACCCCAGCGGCTTTCGCTAACAAGTATGCAGCGTTCATCAGCCTGGACATGTACGGGACACCGTACATCTGCCGAGATTTCCTGCGCGAGGTTGGATTAGAGGACCTCGTGGCGCAGAGGCTAGCGATTGCCGGCTGGGAGACGCTAATGGACCTCCGCAGCGCATCAGACCAGGAAGATACGTGTGAGTTCCTGGCGTCTCTGGAGGCAGGGGACAGGGAGATCAGATATAGACACAGGGGTGTCTGGTTCATAGCCTCGGAAAGGAGGCTGAGGCGCGCATTCGGGTGCGCCAAGGTGCGTGAGGAGGAGTTAGACACGCACAATAACCAGGAGGCTTGGCGGGACATGGCAACAGGGCCAGCATTCGCCGCGGGGCGCAGCAGGGGCCGAGAGCTGCGCGACCCATGGCTGTTCTACTTATGGCGCATCGTGGCCTACACAGTCATTGGCCGTTTCAACGGCGCACCAAAGATCAGCCTCCTGGATATGGAGATTTTGAAGGGGCTTTATTATGGGCAGAAGGTGCTGTTCATCCTGAACATGGTGCATCATTGGAGCCGAGTCAGCATGAGGGGGCCGCTGACGTGTGGGGGCCTTATCACGCACTTGCTGCGGGCCTTACATGGAGAGCCCGAGGTGCCAGAACACACCTTGGTGCAGGCTATACCTCTGGACTGTGCCTACATGCTGCAAATCAGGGCGGTAGCTGTTCGGGACGATGGCACACTAGAGTGGTGCTACCGTCTGCAGCCAGCCAGACCACCGCGGGCCAGAGCAGAGAGCAGTGCGCAAGGCGCAGCAGCAGCCGCAACAGCAGCCGCAGCAGCCGCCGCAGCAGATGAAGAGATGGAGGAGGCCCTAGAACCAGAGGTGCCTCTAGTCAGGCGCCCAAGGACCCGGGCGCAGACTGGAGCGCACCAGAGGGCCCGTGCACCACAGGGGGAGCCAGTGACCATTTCCATCGAGGATTCTCCCCCTCGTGCACGTGCCAAGCGCCCAAGGACTGAGACTGAGGAGGCGCCCGAGGAAGCCACTGCCGAGCAGCGCATGTTGTTCAACGTCATGCGCGTGCTCGAATACTTAGCACCAGAGGGGGCGGATTTAAGTATGAGTCCACCATCCGGGTGGAAATTTGGAGACGCGATTCCCCCTCTCCTCAGCCTCTACCATCCTCCTCCTACCAGAACCCCAGCTCAGCCAGCCAGCCCTCCTGCTCAGCCCTCAGCAGCACCCTCTCCAGCACCAGCCCCAGCACCCCCAGCAGAGTCAGCACCTGCATCAGCCCCAGCGCCAGCAGCAGAACCCACCCCTGAACCCGAACCAGTACAACCACCAGCAGTTTCCCCTGCCCGGCCTTCTGTTCCGGAGTCCCCCATTAACTTTCCCAGCGTAGACTCCGATTCCATATGGGAGTCACTTTCCGAGGATGACCTCGCAGCACAGCCTCCTCCCCTCACCGTAGTACCACCAGCCTCCAGCACCGACTCCTTAACAGATTCTTCAGAGGAGGAGGCGCATGATTCAGAGGCTGATTCTAGCTCGGAGGACTTCTAAGGCCTTGGGCAGGCGCAGTGATTTTCTTTAGGGTGGTGTCTTTTATTTTGCTGCGTCTAGTTGACTATTATGTGTGCTGAATATTTGTGCCCTACATTCTGTGCCTCCCTTGCTATATTTTGTGTGACTATTTGTGTTCACTCTTATGTTCTTTATTTTCGTTGCATTGCATGCATGTGCGCCGTCTCCTTGCGCTTGAGCTTGAGTCGTGGGGACACGTCTCTGTTCAAGTGTGGGGGGGGGGGGGGGGGGGGGCGTTACTCTTACATTTCATGTTTTGAGCATTTTTAGTATAGCTTAGTTTAAGTTGAAGAGAATTAGTAGCAGTAGTGCGCTAAGGTGCAGGATGCGCATGCGCTCCAGCTTGTGTGGCGCTATCCGTATTGCGTGCGCCGTTCTCTACTGTTTTAGCATAATTTTTTCGTTTTTTTTCTGCTCCTGTCAGTTGGGATATACAGGGGATGTGGAGTTGATAGAAATGCTCCAGAGAGGCGGTTAGTCGCTTGTGCTTCGAAGGCAAGGTATATGGTCGAGTGCGCTAGTGGAGGCCGGTGCTTCGCAACCTTCGGAACAAAAGGGCGCGCTCAGTCACGCAGATGCCAAAGGCGAAATACCCAAAGCGTGGCGAGGTGGGAAAACAGACCACCTTCCCTCTGGAAGCCGAGCTAAGGAAAGCAGGCGCGGTTGCAAACGCGTGCGCCGACCGGCGCAGACGGACAAAGGAGGGAGAGCGGAACGAGTTCCATAGCTGCTATCCGAAGGCTGAGATTGGAACTGTTCTGGGAATGAAACAAATTGGAAAGGAAGCTGTACAAAAGAAAAATACCAGCAGAAGCGGATGATTTGCGTTACAAAGAATCAGCATGCGCACTACTTAGTACCTGCGTGCGCAAGACCAAAAGGATATCATCAAAGGCTCAGGTTCCCAGGAAGTGTGCGAACGAATCACGCACTGGAAGAAACTCGCGCAAGAAACCATATACCTATCTTCGGAGCGGGAGCTGACAACCAGGAGCCTAAGAAGAGCTATCTCCCAGTCATCCAAAGATCTTCATCCCGGCTGAGAGGTAATGAAATTTCGGGATTATTATATTAGAACTATTGAGTGCAGTTGTGCGCAGGTGATAGAGCAGCACAAGTTGAGCAACTGTGCACTTTGCGCTAGAAAGCAAGGCTGTGCGCTAGTCTCCAGAAAAGGTAATTGTATCCGCGTTTCAGTACTTGTTCGGGACGAACAAGGGGCAAGTGTGGGGGGTTTGATAGAGCCTAGTTATACACATTATTTAGGTCATAACCCTATGCTTGTTTGCAATATTTCATGAGCAAGATTACTCGTTTCCAATGTTTTTGTATATCAGGTCAGAACGAGTCCTTGAGTCGGATACGCGCTAACAGGCAGCGTTCTAGGAGTGAAAGATCAGCCTGCGGAGCTAGCGGCGCAAACAGAAGAAGAAATGGCGAAAGACAGCAGAGGTGCGCTACCCGATTGCGCCAATCAATGCCGTGCGCCAGGCGCAAAGTCCCAGTGACCAGATTTGGAAGTTGCCAAAAGATGAACTTCCTGGGCACTATTTAAACAAAGAAAGTCTAGGGTTTCAGGAGATCGGAACATCATCACTCAGTGGCATTCTAGAGGCACTGCGCGGCAGAACTGGAAAACACACGGACCTGTCAAGGAGAGTTGAGCCAGCCGACTGCGCCAGCCAAGAGAAGACACTGCACGCACTATTTGCTACCATTTTCTCTGATATAGTAGTTGTTATTTACTATTTTATGATGTTTACCACTAGCATGTCTAGCTAAACACTTAGTGTTGGTCGGGCATGAACCTATGATGTATTACCTTTGAGACTTGAGCTTAATGCATAGTTTATTTACTTGTATTAATTCTGTGCGTACTGAGACAGTTAGTTGCATGAGTAGGGGAAGCCTTGAACCGCAATCTTACTTGTGTTGCTTGCTTGTCACCTGTTAAACTAGTTGCATGCGTAGGGGAAGCCTTGAACCGCAAACTTACCGTGACAATTAGGAGTAACGAGTTAGGGTAGGCAGTTGCTACTGTGACAGGATTCGCAGCTGTTTAGTCTAGTTCTAGGATTAATAGCACATGAACTTTGAACGGAACATGCGCGTGTGTTAGGAAGCCTTTACCGGACACTAACCCAAGTAAAACACAAGCTATAGATGTTTGGAGTCGATGATAAGGAATGCATTCATAGAGGATTGTTTGCCCAATACTTCTCATAAACATAGTATCTCATCTCTACTGCTTGCTCACGTCTAGTGCAATTCCCCGCGTTACGATATTCGCTGTTACTCGCGCATCGCGCAAAACCCCCAATCACTCACGCAACCCCCGTTTTCTTAAGTGTAGGTTACTGGCTAAGACTCACTGCTTGCTCCCTGTGGAGATCGACCCTTACTTAACCGCTGTACTAGTGGGAGAGGAAGGATTATATTTGACGCGCACGACGACGCGCGATCACCTCTTCCGGTAAAATACCGCAAGCAAGAAAATTCACAAAATCAGCATACCAGGGAGATTGCGTCGTCTCGATGCTCAGTAAATATTCTCCGATGAAAGAGTCTTCAATTGGCACATTCTTGTCCCCACATCCACTGTTTCTCAAGCCTCGATAGGTGATCCGCGACCACATTTTCAACTCCCTTCTTATCCTTAATTTCCACGTCGAACTCTTGTTAGTCTAGGCTTCGCCTCCTTCTTTGCCATAAGATATTTGATCGTTGCATGGTCTGTGTAGACAATTGTTTTGGACCCAATCAAGTATTGTTTGAATTTCTCGAAGGCATAAACGATAGCAAGCATTTCTTTTTCTGTGGTCGAGTAATTTTCTTGTGTAGAGTCAAGGGCTTTACTCACATAATAAATCGCGTGCAGACGCTTGTCGACCCTTTGCCCCAATATACGCTTCAATAGTTCTATCGCTAGAGTCACACATCAGCTCAAACGGAATTTCCCAGTTCGGAGATTGAATTATCGGGGCTGACACCAACGCTTTCTTAAGCGTTTGAAATGCTTGATGGCACGGTTCATCGAAATTGAACTCTACCTCATTACATAGTAGATTTGTAAGAGGTTTAGCAATTTTCGAGAAGTCTTTGATGAACCTCTTATAAAATCCAGCGTGCCAGAGGAAATTCCTTATTACCTTCGCTCTCTTGGTGGTAGCAGCTTCTCAATAACATCGATTTTGGCTATATCGACCTCAATTCCTCTTTTTGATACAAGGTGTAAAATGGCATTTCTCCCAATTTAATGCTAGGTCCATTTCAATACACCTAGCCAACACACGAGACAAGTTTGTGAGACAATCATCAAATGAGTAACCATGACCAGAAAAATCGTCCATAAATACTTCCATAGAGTTTTCTAAAAATTCAGCAAAAGTGGACATCATACAACGTTGAAAAGTTCCTAGTGCATTATAAAGACCAAAAGACATTCTCCTATAAGCAAATGTGTCGTAGGGGCAAGTAAACGTGGTCTTTTCCTGGTCATCGGGGTAGGATTTTGGAAGAAACCACTATACCCATTTAATCTATAAGGGGAATGGGAAAGTGATGCTTCTTAGTGGGCGAATTTAACATCCTATAATCTACGCACATTCTCCACCCCGTGACCGTACGCGTAGGTATCAACTCATTTTTCTCATTTCTAACCACGGTGAGCCCACCCTTTTTAGGCACCATATGAATTGGGCTCACCCACTCAAAATCTTGGACAGCATAAATAATCCTTGCATTTCGCAACTTTGTCACTTCCTTCTATACAACTTCTCCTAACTTAGGATTTAAAGGCCTAAGGAACTCACGATTGGCTTCGTATTATCTTCTAAAAGAATTCTATGCATGCACACATCGGGGTTAATCCCCTTCAAACCATCAATGGAGTGCCCAATGACACTTTTATATTCATGCAACACATTCATCAATTTAGAATTCTCAATATCATTCAAAGAAGCTTCTACGATAACAGGTAAAGATTTGTTTGGTCCCAAGAATTCATACCTTAGATTTGGTGGAAGAGGTTTCAACCCCTCACCGAATTCCTTACCTTTTAGCGCATCATTTATTTCATTCGCGCCATTATCAAAATCAGCAGGGTCCACGTCGATTTCCATTAGAGAGGTAAACAACGAGCTATTTTCATCTTGCGTAAGCAACTCATATTCAAAGCTCGTTAGTTCACCAAGAGAATCAAAAACATTATACGCATCATACGATTCAACCAAGTGACAATCCATAGAATTGCTAGGTGTCCTAAGCATGCTTTTCAAATCGAATTTGATTTTTTCACTACCAAAATTTAATTCGATTGTACCTTTCCCGCAATCTATAATAGCCTTAACCATGTTCAAAAATGGTCTACCTATGATTATGGGAATTTCCTTATCTTCATCCATGTCTAACATGTAAAAATCAACCGGAACATAGAATTGTCCAACTTTAATGGGAACGTCTTCTTAGGTACCGGAGAAGAACGATCCGCTAAGACTCTTCTTGCATTCTCCCGTATATCACTTGCATTGTCCAACTACATCTGCTGCCTTTCCCAACTTAGCCTTTAGCTGCGGCTCCTCTAGAACTCTCCCGCTTTTGAGCGTAATTGCATTAATCGTTTCGGAGGAGTTCACATCGGGTTACGAGGGCAACTTTCCTTGATATTTCGAAGACGAACTAGCTTATTGCGCAATCTGCATTTCAAGCATTTTGTTGTGCGCCTGCAATTGATCTAGCCTTTGAAGAATAAGCTGGTTGTCTTTTTGCTGCTATGCTTGACTCGCGCCCAACTGGGCAACAATAGAAATCAGGGACGGCTCCTCGTTGCTTTGTTTCTCTTCGTGCCTTTGGTGCGCCCCCTGATTTTGATAGCTGAAGTTGTTTGGTCTTTGATAGTTTCCGCTTTGATAGTTACTCCTCGGCTGATATGTGTTGGAGGGGGCACCTTGATTCTGATTTCTCGGTACAAACCCTAGCGGTGCTAGTTTGGGCTCTATATTCAGCGGCGGTCTTCTCGGAAAATTCGGATCTTCATGGAACCTCACGTGGGTTGGAGGGTTCCTTGGCTGATAACCGCTAGCTTGCGGTGGCGCATATTCTCTCCCTTGCTTTCAGACCAAGTAATTAGTATCCTCATATTCGTCCACGTGCTATGCGGTGCACAAGTCATCATTATGCTCCGAGCTAAAACAAATACCGCAAACTTGCTGGCTATCTCTCTTTTTGTTGAGGTTTAAATTGCCGATTGAAGCGGCCAAAGAATTTACCGTCTTTGCTAGGGAATTTAAATCTTATTTCGTCACGGCTTTGGAGGTATGCTCCTTCCCTTTCTTCTTTAGGTGATTTCTTTCTCCACCCCACTGATGCGAGTTCCGCACTATCTTGTCAATAATTTTGAAACCATCGGAGGCTCTCAAATTCATCATTGCTCCTCTGTTCGTTTAGTCCATGTGGTTTCTTGCGTCATGATCCATACCATCATAAAAACTTTGCATGAGATGCCATTTGCTGAACCCGTGATGCGGACAATCTCTTTGTAGCTCCTTGAAACACTCATATGCCTTGTAAAAATTTTCGTCAAGCCAACAAGGTTGCCCGCCAAGAAAGACAAGTTCCGAGGCCTTGGATTTTGTCAAAAATGCCAAGGGAGAGATTGTTATGGGTTATGGCATCCATTGAAATTACAAGTTATCCTGGCGAGATGCTAGGCATTTTTAAGACAGTCGTCTGAGGGCTTTCAGCCAACTACGCAAAGTCTAGGCTCGATGTTCGGAGAAGGCTTCCTAATTGTTTTAGGAATTTCACATAGCAACATATTGCCCAAACCAACTCTCAAAGCTTGAGTTAAAGATATGGTTCCTAAAAGGTTTTTTAGAAAGAAGATTGTTACAACCATATTGCAACAAACTCCTAATATCTTCGAAAAAATCAAAACTTCCAAAAGGGTTTTGGAAAGGGTTCTAAATTGATAAGATCATTATCTCCATGGCCTGTAAGTATATAAGGGAGCATCACCCCCATGGAGAAACACGCAACTCACACACATAAGCAAGAGCAAGAGCTAGAAGCTAGAGTGCATAGACAGAGAGTTGTGAGTGCATGAGCAGAGAGTCAAGAGAACTCGTGAAGGTCTAACTGCTCAGCTGGAAGATCTTGGAGTGTCGCGTACATCTGCTACTGGACCAACTTGATATAGTAAGTTGCTATAGTATCCAGTTAGAGAATAGGCTAAGCTGTATCAATCTATTACCAAGTAGTTGACAGTGTAAGCTAGTTTGTGTGATTAGACTGAGCGAAGATTCAAGCGAGGTTAGAAGTAAATGTTGGTCTAGCATAGGCTGAGATCTGGTATCCTTGTACTTTAACCATGCATAGTGGAATCTTAAGGATCGGAGAGAAGTCCTCCCCGTACGTAAATAGTAGCCGAATTGGGTAACCAATGTGTTTTGAGTATTTCAGGTTCAGCCGTCATAAGTTATTTCCACGAGTGACGAGAAGGTTGTTACAACCAATTGGTTCAAAATCCTAGCAACGCGTCAAATTTTAGTATCTTCTTTAATGAAGTTGATATGCTTCTTTTGTTTTGTTCTTATGATGGTTGGTCCCAATGTTTTGGACACAACTTTATAAGTTTTGTATATGTTGTGCTGTTAAGGTCGAGGTTGGGGCAACTTTTGCCTACACTCTTATAAAAACTCTCTCATTGTAAATCTTTGAAGAAATAAAAGCTTTTTCAAGTTATAAGATCAGCAGAGCCACTGTAAGTTTTTATTATTTTTTAATTTCTATATTAAATTTTCTATTCGGGTTTTGATGGGAAGCCTTATAGGCTAACACCCCTAATATGTGATAAACCAGAGTCTAACTATTTGATCATCTTGGATGTGTATCGATTTTGTTTTGAAATCAAGGAACCTTGAATTTACAATGGGGTTGAAGTACATAACTACCACAACTAGGTACAATAAGAATCAGTTCAGAAACTAAGTCAGTAAGATTAAAAGATTGGGAAGGCTTTGCAACAGGCCTTCGTACATAGCTTAATGGAACTCGGATTCTCCATGCTGCCACACTAATGCCTGGTTTTGGCCAAGAGTATGGTGTGTTTGGGCGTTTTAAGGTGTGTTTCAGCATGGAGAATCCGAGTTCCATAAAGCTATGTACAAAGGCCTCTTACAAAGCCTAGCTCCATAACCATACTAAGAAAAGTATTGTTATACCATCTAAAATCTGTAAGGGTCTTACACCTCAGGTTTTGTAATAGTGTTCTAATATTTTCACTATTTTCATTGTATCTCCCTGTAAAATGTTCTATAATATTTATTGTCAGAGTATAAACGACATCTTCTCTGATAATCTCATTCTCTTGTTTAACTGTATTAAGAATAATTTCTTTTTCTACCTGGGTGAGATAGCTATCCCACCAACCCTTTAATTGACATGTAAAACCTTATATAATCATGTTGGCAATGTACCTATCCGTGTTACCATTAATTCTACAAATTGTATAAACAATGCTGAAAACACACCTTAAATCACCAAAACACGCCATACTCTTAGCTAAAATCGGGCATGTGGCAGGATGGATGATCCGAGTTCCATTAAGCTATGAACAAAGGCCTTTTACAAAGCCTTTCCAACCTTTTAATCTTACTAGCTTAGTTTCTAAAATGATTCTGACTGTACCTAGTTGTGGTAGTTATATACTTCAACCATATTGTAGATTCGAGGTTCCTTGATTTCGAAACAGAATCGATACACATCCAAGATGATCATATAGTTAGACACTGGTTTATCACATATTGGGGTGTTAGCCTATAAGGCTTTTCATGAAATCCCAAATAGAAAATTTAATACAGAATTTGAAAAATGATAAAAACTTACAGTGGCTCTGCTAATCTTATAACTTGAAAAGCTTTTATTTTTTCAAAGATTTAGAATGAGAGAATATTTACAAGAGTGTAGGTAAAATCTTGCCCCAACCTCGACCTTAACAACACAATATATATAAAACTTATAAAGTTGTGTGCAAAACATTGGGACCAACCTGTTGGATCATAATTATACAGCGGAAACGAATTAATAGGATCAAACCCATATTAGAATAATTAAGTGATCACTGCAAAATAAAACATACCTGATTCAATTGAGTGAAAGTAACCTGCAACACAAAAGCCTGGGTTGGTGCTTCCAGTCTAACCGTATGTCTCTTGGGTCAGTTTTTTTTAGAGTAAGAAACTGGAGAATGATATGATAGACCGGGGAGCATAACCCATATTTATATCTTCTACACGAGAAGATATAATCGAGATAATCATGGATTCCGTCTCTCAAATAATTCCATAATTATCTCTAGGTATCTACAAAATATATTCCATGGCGAAAATTATACCTGATAAGCTTACAAAAGGATTAGATCACATTATTTAAGCTTATCACAATGATAGAATATACAATTATCTAAATTACACATTCGGTCCGAATTAGATTAAATCATAATAATCTAACAATCTCCCACTGGACCGCATATGTAACCAAATAAATGTATAAACAAAAGTGTGCACAAATTGATATCTTGTCAGAACAGGTATATCAGAAACTATCCGGTCCATTAACTATGCAAACATAGGATCAAGGAGGCCTTTGTAATCATCATCGTTACTCGACCTTGCTTGTTATGTATGCCAACATAGCTAAATTACATGGATTTATCGTGGATGGAAATTACATGAAATGTGATCTGCACATGCCTATTTCTAACTGGCCTCCTCAAAGGTGAGATCAACATAATCCGATAGAGTGTACCGCGTAAACATAATTTCTGCAGAACATAATCCAAAATGTATAGATAGAAAAATATGTACATCTCATAGAGCGTCAATAAAAAAAATACAAACTCCCACTAATCATGAATATCCTCAAACAAGATTACATCCATGTGAATTGCATGCTCACGAAAGACCCTGGTGTCAATGCTTTCGTAGCTATCATGGAGTTTGTCCCAATATGCTCTATGGATATCTGTCCACTCTGTATCTTTTCTTTCACAACCAGGAACTTGATTTAGTAGTGCTTCTGTTGTTGTTGGGGTAGATTACTGTTGATTTATCGTCACAGTATAACTTCAGTGGTCTTTCAATATCATTCAAAATATGCAGTCCAGTGAAAAAGTTTCACAGCCATACGCCATGATTTGATGCCTCAAAACAAGCTACAAATTTTGCCGCCATAGCGATGGAGCAACGAGCGTCTTTTTGGCAAACCTCCAGCAAATGGCTCCCCTAGCTAACAGATAAATATAGCATGACGTGGATCGTCTACTATCTTAGCATCCATCAAAATCAGAGTCGGAGTACCCAATGATCTCAATATGATCCGATCTCTTATACGTGAGCCTATATTCTTTTGTTCCTATAAATACCTCAACCCATTGACTGCTCTCCAATGATTCACTCCCGGGTTACTCAAATATCTTCCCAACATACCAACACGTGAGCATATATAAGATGTGAGTGCATATGTGGCGTCTTGCACAAAACCTGTTCAAGATGTTGTCCAGACAGTATCGCTGAACTCTCTACACTACTGAATAGCCGAAATATTGATACGAAGTTAAAGATCAAGTTATGGATAATGATATGCTTATCTTCAGGATTCTAACTTATATTGAGTGCATCATTATCAAAAACAAATCATCATGAAAAAGATGGCTTAGAGATCACAACAACTAACAAGTAAAGTGAGGCTGCTAGGGTTGTTGCATATATATTGGAGAACTACAGCCGGAAGCAAGGCGTGCGACAATTATCCCTGAAGAACAAGCTTACACCCTGTGAGCTGCACTTCATTGTGAGTAGCGTAGCACTGTTTTGGTCAGTAGAATATAAATATGAGCATCACACAGCTATGAAGGGGGGCTTCCTGTGAGAGATACCGTGAGCTGAAACCGGAGAGATTGTCAAAGGCATCCAATCTTGATCTATCAACAACAACAAGAAAGTCACTTCGGGAGAAGGGCTGTGACAGTGGGAAGTGACGGGAGGTCTCACATTCAGGGGGAGCCTGAGTGTCGATCACTAGTAGATGAGTAGAGGTTAGAATAGGGAGGGAGTCCGTGGTTCTGTAACGTCCTTGTACTTGATCGTAAACTAGTGAATCGGTTCCCACGGGCTTGGGATAAGCCCCCCAGACGTAGGCTGGTTTAGCCGAACTGGGTCACCATTGCTTGTGTCTTTAGCAGTAGGTTTTATCTCTGTCTTTTTAATCCGCTGCGTAACTTGTCCAAGGAAGAAGACCGAACAACAAGTTGGACAAGTTCTAATCATCCTGCACACAGCAATTTCATAAGACTTCCTACAGCCAAAGCGTACGGAATATGTTGCATCTCCTGAATTTCCAGAGTATTCTTAGGGCACTGATTGAGACTGAACTTGTCTCCTTTAGCGACAAGGGTGTCCAATGGTCTACAGTTCTGCATGCTGAATCTTATGAGAACTTTCTTAATATAATTCCTCTATGATAATCCTAAGATACCCCTAGAACGGTCTCTGAGTATCTGGATCCCCAAAACAAAGTCCTCATATCATTAGTAGCAAGCAGTATGTCATCGACATACAGAACCGAGAAAATATGCCTACTCCCACTGAACTTGTGGTACACACACTCATCAATCGGATTTGCCTCGAAGCCATACGAGACAACAATCTGATGAAACTTAAAGTACAATTGACGAGAAGCTTGCTTCAGCCCATAGATGGATTTCCTCAACTTACAAACCATATTCTTTGCATCCTCATAACCAAAGTGTTCTGGTTGTATCATGAAAATCGTTTTAACAATGTCACCATTGAGAAACGCTCTCTTAACATCCATCTGATGCAACTCAAGATTAAAGTGTGCAACCAGTGCTAGGATTGTCCTAAAAGATTCCTTCGAAGAAACAGGGAAGAAGGTCTCTTTAAAGTCAATCCCTTCCTTCTATGTAAAGCCTTTAGCTACAAGACGAGTTTTGAATCTCTCCACATTACCATTAGAGTCCCTCTTGGTTTTAAATATCCATTTATAACCAATGGGTCTCGCATGGTCTGGTAATGGGCCAAGTTCCCAAACTCCATTGTCTTGCATGGACTTATACTTCTCATTCATAGCATCAATCCATTTATGAGAGTTTGAACTATCTATGGCTTACTGGAAGTTAATTGGATCATCTTCCAACAATCCATTTTCCCCATGTTCTAAGAGATATACGATATAATCATCCAGAATTGCATTTCTCCTCTCTCTAATGGATCTATAAAGTGGCTCTGTCTCTTGAGGTTGTTGAGTTTGAACATCAGGAACATGTCCTGATCAAGAACTGAGGTTTGAACAACATTGCGAGTAGGTTGATGATCGAAGTCCACTTCTTGATCAATGATGGTAAAAGAACCTGATCATTGTCAAAAGCAGTAGTTGATCCCTCTTCCTCAAAGACAATGTTTCTGGCTAAATTTCTCCCCCCAAGCTCAACATCCATTTTTCCCGTCTCAAAAATATTTCTGGAAGTAGGATCATAAAATTTGAAACCCCTCGATCGCTCCACGTAGCCAATAAAGTAGCTGCTAACTGTCTTGAAGTCTAATTTACCTTCACGAGGCCTATAAAGCCTCGCCTCAGCTGGACAGCCCCAAACATGCAAATTCTTTAGACTGGGTTTACGCCCACACCAAAGCTCAGTAGATGTTTTAGCAGTCTCTTTGGTTGGCACACGGTTAAGGAGATACGTTGTTGTCTTAAATGCTTCGCCCCAGAGGCTTTCTAGTAACGAAGAGTGACTAATCATGCTTCTTATAACATATCCTTCAGTGTCCGGTTTTGTGTTTTAGCTACATCGTTCATGCTAGGTGAACCTGGCATCATAATGCCCATATCTACCACATTTTTATAGAGTATTAGCTTGTTTTTTTTCCCATTTCTTTTCTTCTTAGCGTTCTTACGCTGTTTTTTATATTATATTTTCTTTTTAGAATATCTTTTCTACTTTTTATAATCAGGCTTATAATTTTTAATAGGTTTTCTAGTTTTACTAGCAAAAGGCCTTTCAATGGCAAACTGGTCACAGAACTGTCCAAATTGTTATCTTACTATTAGATTTTGCCTTTTCATTTGTTCATTTAATTTTATTTCATTGCACAAAGCTATTCCCTCTTGAGTACATACCCGGATGAGTTTTCGATAAGGAAAGTTTTCAAAGGGGGTGAGATCGTAATTTTGTCTAAGAATTCTTCTAATTCTCTAAGCAAATAGGCTTGGTAATCTATCAATGAATTTGGATTTCCAA
This sequence comes from Umbilicus rupestris, assembly GCA_963678935.1. Lineage (NCBI taxonomy): Eukaryota > Viridiplantae > Streptophyta > Magnoliopsida > Saxifragales > Crassulaceae > Umbilicus > Umbilicus rupestris. The sequence continues at coordinate 7,340,347 of OY787605.1, forward strand.
TGGCTGCTATTACACCCTGGGAGGAGCTCCATAACCCTACTTAGAAAGGTATCTTCATACCATCTAAAATCTATAACGGTCTTACACCTCAGGTTTTGTAATAGTCTTCTAATATTTTCACTATTTTCAGTGCATCTCCCTGTAAACTGTTCTATAATATTTATTGCCAGAGTATAAATGATGAGTGGGCAAATAACCTTATATTTGTCCACATTTTTCCCTTACTTCTTGTTTGTTCCGCAATTCTATAAAGCCATTTGATGATTTCTTCGTGTATTTCAGGTTAAAATTATGTATCTCGCAATACGAAGTGGCCCGAAGAAAATCTAGACGAATTCCGGTCGATGGAGATCAAAAGAAGCAAAGCTGAGCAAACTGCAGAAGTGATTCGGCCGAATCACTAGTGATTCGCCCACCAGCTTGACCGAATCACCCTCAGCTGCACGAATTGACCTGATCCGGGGAAGTCCTGAAGGTTTGACCGAATCACATAATGGGTGTGACCGAATCAGTGGTGATTCGGCTAAGAAAATTGATTCGCCCAGTCAAGAAGCTACTGAACAGATGATTTGGCCGAATCAGAGGTGATTCGCCCAGAGGTGCCCGAATCAGTTTAGCTCCACAAGGCGTTTGACCGTATCAAAACAAAGACATTTGACCGAATCAAAAGTGATTCGGCCAGGATAATTGATTCGCCCAAACTCAAAACTGCACTGAACAAAAGGTTCGAGCGAATCACATGGACATTGACCGAATCAAGTGATTCGGTCACTTCGGTCATTTTGTGGGAAACTTCAAAGAGTATAAATAGAAGGAGATAGAAGTGAAGAAAAAAGAGCTTGCTTTTTCTCTCAACCCTAGACGACAAGTTTCCACTTTTTGCAACCCTAGACGACAAAAACTCAAGGAAGACCAAGCTTGATGGAAGATTGAAGCTTGGATTGAAGATTCTACATCATCCTCTCCTAAACCCTAGCTTTGTATTTTCATTTATGCTTCCCTTAGTTGTCATGTTTTTTGTACACACTCATTATGAGTGAGTAGTTACTTTTGTGGTTGGGGATTAAATGGATCCCCTAGGATTGGATATGATGTAGAACACTATTGTTGTTGCATTGAATGAAGTTTGGTTTGATCTTATTGTGCCCTAGCTATGTATTCATTATATGCACACCAAGTGTTTGACGAAATGCTTAAGTGAGTATGCTTGGTTAGAACCCCTAAGGAAGGAGCGAGAGTTGAACTTAGGATGTTTCATAGCTATCGTATGATCATAGATGGAGTGTTTGTGCGTGAGAGCGACATGCATTCTTGACATTAGGCTAAGTTTTGAGCGGATTTGAGTAACCGGCCAATAGACCGAGAGGGTGCGGTTATGAGACTCATATTCTACACGGTTCAATAGAATGAGAGTTTGAGAACCTTGTCATTTATGTATCCTCTCCATTCTAGGGAAGGAGCGAGAGTTGAACCTAGAGTGGATGATGCATTAGCCTTGCTTTTATCAACCAAATGTAGTTCATGCATGTATTAGTGTGTTACTTCATTTCCTCATATCTTAGGAGAGAAGTTTAATCCCTAGTCACCCTTTTTATTCATTAAGTAGAACTCAAGAATATCATTTATCTTTAGTGCTTGCTAGAGATACCTCTATAGGAGGACATATTCCCCCCCAAAAACCGTAGACTTACATTAGTAGCATTGATTAGTTGTCAATTAGTCTAAGCTTTTCCCTTGGGTTCGATCCGAGGTCATTTGGTTATAAATATTGTTTGATATTTGCGTGACTAGAATAGCACTTCATTTTGCTTGCCTAAAACGCCAACGTCAAAATGGCGCCGTTGCCGGGGAGTTAGCCATTAGACTAGATTGCTAATGAGTTTTACTTTTAGTTAGTTTACTTCACTTTCTATTTTTCTTTTATTTAGTTGTCGTAATTGCTTGCGTACGTGCTATTCTTGTTTGTCTCTATTTAAGTTCACACTTATAAAAGCTCTCTTTGATTGCTTTATAGGTGTTTGAATGCAAACTAGAGCAAAGAGCAAGAGAGTACAAGAACAAGCTTCTACCTCAACTACAAGCCAAACTTCTCATCCCTCCGCTTCACACGAGCTTCACACTCCTCAATTGGATACTCCTTCGCCTACACGAGCCGAACAACCGGGAAATATGGATCCACAAAATCCTAGAAGGCAAGGAAATGCTCCTCTTCCGCAAGAGGAAGAAGAAAGACCGGTTGGGGCATACATCGCCCCAACCATTGGACATTATGGTTCCCCAATTTGTCTACCGGGGGGAGAAGACCAAGAGTTTGAAATCAAATCCGCCCTCCTCCATATGGTGGCCGCAAATCAAATTGACGGATATGGGAACCCAAATGCCCATTTGGCCCAATTTACGGAGCTATGCCGCACATACAAGATGCCGGGCATCCAACAAGAGTGGGTATATATGAAGGTTTTTCCGTTCTCACTTTCCGGGAAATCTAAAGATTGGTTGATGAGTCATGAACCGGATACATTCAATACTTGGGAGGGACTGGCACAAGCCTTTTTAATCCAATATTTCCCTCCCGCCAAGACAAAAAAGATTCGGGATAGAATAAACCAATTTACTCAACGGGACGACGAAACCTTCTATGAGGCTTTTGAGCGCTTCAAAGAGCTTCAAAGAGATTGCCCTCATCATGGATTCAACAAGTGGCAATTATTGCAAAGCTTCTACGATGGAATGGACCAAGATGCAAGGAACCATATGGACCATGCAAGTAATGGAGCGATGATGGACTTAACGGCTACCGATGGTTTCAAGATCATCGAAAAGATTGCACGAAATTCACATCAATGGGGTGGTGAAAGGAACCACTTGAAGAAAAAGAGCAAGGAGGAAACCTCTAAGGCCTTGACAAAGGAAGATTTCAACTCTCTTGCAAAGACGGTAAATTCCTTGGCACAATCTCTTGGGAACATGAACTTGAACAAGAGAAGAGAACATCCGCAAGCTTGTAGCATATGCGCTAACCCGTCGCATGACGAAGACTCTTGCACCGCCAAACATGCGGATGAATTTGAAGATGTTAATTATCTTGTGAGGAACCAAGAGAGAGCTTATGTGCCGCCTCAATCAAGTGGGTATCAACCGAGAAATCCTCCCTACCAACCAAGGAACCCTCCCCAACATGTAAGGTTCCATGAAGACCCAAACTTTCCGAGGAGAGCGCCCATCAACAATGAGCCAAGGCCTACACCTCCGGGATTTCCACCAAGGAAACAATTACAAGCTCCTTACCAAAGAAACGACGAGAGGCCTAGCCAAGAGGAACCATCCCTATTATCTATTGTTGCTCAATTGGCCGCAACTCAAGCTCAACAACAAAAGGATAACCAACTCATCCTTCAAAGACTTGACCAATTGCAAGCACACAACAAGATGCTTGAGACACAAATTGCTCAACAAGCGAGTTCTTCCTCAAAATATCAAGGGAAATTGCCTTCTCAACCGGATGTGAACTCTTCCGAAACCATAAATGCCATCACCTTAAAGAGCGGAAGAGTCTTAGAAGAGCCCCAAGCGAAGACCAAAATTGCCAACACAACCGTTGAGGTTGAGAAAGAAGGGCCTTCATCTCAAGAGAAGGTTGAGAAGAGAACAAAAGAAAAAGCTCAAGAGCCCGCTCCATATGTGCCTCCCATTCCATTTCCACAAAGATTGAAGAAGAAGAAGGAGGACACACATTTCAAGCGCTTTGCGGATATTTTGAGCAAACTCCAAGTGACTCTCCCCTTCACGGAGGTACTAACTCAAATGCCTACTTATGCAAAATTTCTTAAGGATATTATTTCGCATAGGAGAGAAATGCATGAAATTGATCACGTAGCTTTGGATGCTAATTGTAGCGCTATTATTCAACATAACATGCCTAGGAAGCTACATGATCATGGTTCATTCTCTATTCCTATTGCTATTGGTGATTTTTGCATTGATAGTGCATTGTGTGACTTGGGAGCTAGTATTTCTTTGATGCCATTTTCCTTGTTTCAAAAACTTGACATGGGTGAACTCACTCCTACATCCATAAATCTTAGATTGGCGGATAGATCATCTAGGTTACCTAAGGGTATTTTAGAGGATGTTCCAATTAGAGTAGGGAAATTTTATGTTCCCGTTGACTTTTATGTGCTTGAGATGGATGAGGATCGTGAAATTCTTATCATACTATGAAGACCTTTCTTGAATACGGTAAAAGCCGTTATTAATTGTGGAGAGGGAGTTATAGAACTAAACTTGGGAACCGACAAAATTAAATTTTACTTGAAAAAGGTTTTAAATGCTCCTAGTAGTTCTATGGATTGTCACTTGCTTGAAATAAATGATGCTTGTGATGTTTTTGATGCTCATGATGAATTGACAAATTTTGAGTACGAGTTGCTCACAAAAGATAGTGGTAGTCCATCTTTCGCCTCATTGATGAATCTTGAGGACGGTAACACTCTCGACGAGGACACCATTGAAGAAGAGTCACGAAAAGGTAAGGAATTCGGTGAGGGGTTGAAACCCCTTCCACCGAATCTAAGGTATGAATTCCTCGGACCAAACAATTCACTACCCGTAATTATCGAAGCATCTCTTGATGAATGTGAGACCTCCAAGCTTATGCATGTTTTGCAATTGTATAAGGGTGCTATTGGGCATTCCATTGATGATTTGAAAGGGATTAGCCCCAAGGTTTGCATGCATAGGATAAGACTTGAGGAGAATGTGAAACCTAGTCGCGAATTTCTTAGGCGATTAAATCCTAAGCTTGGTGAGGTTGTGTTGAAAGAAGTGACAAAGTTGAGAGATGCGGGAATAATTTACTCGAACCCCGACTCCGAATGGGTGAGCCCAATTCATGTGGTGCCTAAGAAAGGCGGGCTCACCGTTGTGGAGAATGATAGAAATGAATTGATCCCTACGCGCACGGTCACGGGGTGGAGGATGTGCATAGACTATAGGAAATTAAACAAAGCCACCAAGAAAGATCATTTCCCAATTCCTTTTATTGATCAAATGCTAGAAAGATTAGCGGGACATGAATATTTTTGCTTTCTAGATGGTTTTAGTGGTTTTTTCCAAATTCCCATCCACCCCGATGACCAAGAAAAGACAACTTTTACTTGCCCCTATGGCACTTTTGCATATAGAAGAATGCCTTTTGGTCTTTGTAATGCGCCGGGTACTTTTCAAAGATGCATGATGTCCATATTTTCCGAATTTCTTGAAAATTCCATGGAAGTTTTTATGGATGATTTTTCGGTGCATGGATATTCCTTTGATGATTGTCTTACAAATCTTTCACGTGTTTTGGCTAGGTGCATTGAGATGGACTTAGTCCTCAATTGGGAGAAATGCCATTTCATGGTGAAAGAAGGCATAGTTTTGGGACATCGTGTTTCAAAGAGAGGGATCGAAGTCGATAGAGCTAAAATCGACGTGATTGAAAAGTTGCCACCTCCAAGGGATATTAAAGGGATTAGAAGTTTTCTCGGGCATGCGGGCTTTTATCGAAGATTTATTAAGGATTTTTCAAAGATAGCAAAGCCCCTCACAAATCTTCTACGCAATGAGGTGGAATTTATTTTTGATGAGCCTTGTCTTGAGGCATTTGAAGTGTTGAAGCAAGCTTTGGTGACCGCACCTATTATTCAAGCACCGAATTGGGATTTACCATTCGAAATGATGTGCGATGCAAGTGATAGCGCCATTTGAGCCGTCTTGGGTCAACGAATCGATAAGTGCCTCCACGTAGTCTATTACATTAGTAAGGCCCTTGACACTACCCAAGCAAACTACTCAACAACGGAGAAAGAGATGCTAGCTATTGTCTATGCCTTTGAAAAATTTAGGCAATACTTGATTGGTTCTAAAACCATAGTCTACACGGATCATGCCGCCATCAAGTATTTGGTTTCAAAGAAGGAAGCAAAGCCTAGACTTATCCGTTGGGTACTCCTATTGCAAGAATTTGATATAGAGATTAAGGACAAGAAAGGAGTAGAGAATGTAGTGGCGGATCACTTGTCAAGACTCGAACTAACCAAAGAAGAAGATTCAATAACGATTCCCGTAAATGACACATTCATTGGGGAATACTTGATGAGCATCGAGACCGCGCAAGCTCCATGGTATGCGGACTTCGTGAATTTCCTAGCTTGTGGAATTCTACCGGAGGGAGCAAATTACAATCAAAGGAAGAAATTCCTTCATGATATCAACCGATACTATTGGGATGAGCCTTATCTATATAAGCTTTGCGCGGATGGACTCTATAGATCATGTGTCGCGGAATGCGACCAACAAGGTATTCTTGAAGGATGTCACTCTTCTCCTTATGGCGGGCACGACTCAAGTTCTAAAACGGCCGCAAAGATTCTTCAAAGCGGATTTTATTGGCCGAATTTGTTCAAAGATGCATATGAGTTCGTGAAGTCTTGCGATGCGTGTCAAAGAACCGGAAATATTTCTAAAAGAGATGAAATGCCTCAAAAGGGTATTCTAGAGGTGGAGATATTCGACGTTTGGGGGATCGATTACATGGGACCATTCCCATCTTCTTATGGGAATAAGTATATTTTAGTCGCCGTCGACTATGTCTCAAAATGGGTGGAAGCCATTGCCTCACCTTCTTGCGATGCCAAAGTTGTGATTAAGTTATTCAAGAAGGTCATCTTTCCAAGATTTGGAGCCCCTCGGACCGTGATTAGTGATAATGGTACTCATTTCAAAGAAAGACAATTCGAAGCGATGCTTCAAAAATATGGAGTTTATCACAAAATTGCGACGCCTTATCACCCTCAAACTAGTGGACAAGTTGAAGTTTCTAATAGGGAGATAAAAGCTATTCTCGAAAAAACGGTGGGGAACTCAAGGAAGGATTGGTCTTCAAAGCTAGAAGAAGCTTTATGGGCATATCGCACCGCTTTCAAGACCCCGATTGGCATGTCACCATACCGCTTAGTCTATGGGAAGCCATGCCATCTCCCCGTCGAAATGGAGTACAAGGCCATGTGGGCAATCAAGAAGTTAAATTTTGACTTGAAGACGGCGATGGAGAAGAGAGTCCTCCAACTCCATGAACTAGATGAGATTAGACTCGACTCTTATGAGAGTTCAAGAATTTATAAGGAGAGATCCAAATTGTGGCATGACAAGAAAATTCGGAGGAGGACTTTCTCAAAGGGGGATAGCGTATTGCTTTTCAACTCTAGACTTAGATTATTCCCGGGAAAATTGAAATCAAGATGGTCGGGGCCTTTCAAAGTTGAAAAAGTATATGAAGATGGCCACTTCGAATTATTAAACAAAGAAGGTGAAACTTTCAAAGTAAATGGCCATCGAATTAAAGCCTACCATGGAGAAGTGCAAATCTTGGAGCTTGGAGACTTCAAACTTGATGATTCTACCTAATTCCCTAATTATTGCATGCCATTTGAGAAGGGATCCTCGCAAAGGACTTCTCAAGTGTGTTTCTTATGAAGAAGGGAATCGGCTACGTCTTAGCCACGACTTTAAACTAGGCTGGTGAGTATTTGTGCTTTTGCTCCCACTTGTTTGTAGTGTAGAATCATGTTTTGACTTTGTGTTGCGCCAAGCCTATATGAAGTTAGAGGCTTTAGGGATTTTTGTGGTTGAGTGCACTCAAATTACCCCTTTTGGTTTGATTATTCATGTGTGAAAATATTTAAGTGTGGGGTGTTTTGAGTGAATATTAGATGTCTTAAAGTGGTTGAGGAATGTGGTGCATTTGAGTGAAAAATTTTGTGCAGAGTTGGCTAACTCCCACCAGTCGGTTCGCCCGAATCAGTTTTCATGAGTGGCCGAATCAGTTGATTCGTGCACCCAAAAATCTATAGCTCGCCACTGAGTAAATGATTTGGGCGAATCATGGACGGTCTCCCCGAATCACTTGATTCGGTCAAGCAGCTACCCAGATCGATTCGTCCAAGTCTTCGCTCGAATCACTTGATTCGCTCACCCGAGGCGCCACAGAGTAAATTATTCGGGCGAATCAAAAGTGATTCGGGCAGGTCCCCGAATCAAATTCGCTGGAAGTTTGAGATTTATTCGTGCGAATCCATCTTATTCGCTCACTCTTCCGCCCGAGCCCTAAACACGTTTCCGTCCGACTACCTCAGACCCAGAGCGCTTCCGTCCGACCGTCCCAACCAAATCCCTCCCTCTCCGAGCTAACCCTAAACCGTGTTCGCACTCCGTGACACCCATTCAGCCGCGGCTTCTCCGAGTCTTCTCGCCCGATTCAACCGCAGCCTCCCCGAGTCACCCTTCTCCTTCCTCAGCTTCACAATGGCCAGGACTAACTTGACGACTACAGGAAAGCCTCGACCACCGCCTGCCAAGAAGCTGACAGCAGCTCAAAAGGGTAAGGGCATTGCTAAACCTAAACCTAAAGCCAAAGCTCCAGCCAAAAACAAACCGAAGCCAAGGCGAGCTACTAGTGGTATCATAATCCGCTCCTCTCCCCCGCCGTCTCCAGTCAGTTCATCATCTTCATCCTCCTCTTCCGACGATTTCAGACCCGTGGGAGAGTCGTCGCGCTCGCAAGCTAGGCTGGCAGTTATCCCTCATTCCGGAGCAGCAGAGACAAGGAGACTTTCTTTAAAAAATACTATTTTGAACTGCCCAGGTAAATTGATTCGTGCACCCAGGCCGAATCACCACTTTTGGCCTTGTCCGAATCAAGTGTGATTCGGGCAAAGCTCTATCCCAGCTAAAGTGATTCGGACACTGGCCGAATCAATCATTTTTGCCTTGTCCGAATCACCTGATTCGGCCAACCTCTTATCCGAACAAAAGTGATTCGCCCTGGTGTCACCGAATCAATTCTTAGCCGTCACCGAATCAAGTGATTCGGGCACTCTTCAGCAGCACTGTCTTGAGTTTGGAAATTTCTGCCTCTTATTTGCGTATTGTTCAAAACCTTTCTCAAGCACATTAATGCAAAAATTCATGACTTTTGATGCACACAAACATATCTAAGTGAACTCATCATATACATTGTCGCGCATTTGTCTTCTAACCTCATGCCTAGCTATATGTTCTCCATTAATTATATCTCGCATAGCTAGCTGTTTTAAACACGAGAATTCAAGTGTTGCGCTGATTTTTTTTGTGAGTTTCAGATTTATTGCAACTGCCAAGAGCATCATACACGGACGGATGTGCATTAGGCTACCTCCACACGAGAGAAGTTCCTTCGCAACTTTCTCTTTACCATCCTTTGTTCTTTATATTGCTTAGGGACTAAGCAAAATTCTAAGTGTGGGGTGTTTTGCGCTTTTGCTTTGATTTTCTACCACTTGATTCTATGCTAGACACTCACTTTGAGCACATTACACTCACATAATTGCTCTCATCCAAACTTTAAATATTGATCACACGAAGTAATGTTTGCTAAGCAATTAAGTAGTATAAAAAAAAATTTTGGATTGAGTTGTGCTTTAAATTCATGAATCGCATCTTTAAGTCGATTGATCCTCTTTGTGATGATTTTATTCACATGATTCGATGTTCGGCTAGCTTAGTTTGATTCGTTTTTAAGCTCTTTCCATGCATGAAAAATGAAGTTGAGTTTAGCGAGCACAAAATAAAAAATGTTTTCAAAAAAAAACCCTTGTGCTTGCTCTTGGTTGCTCTTAGGTGATTTTAGCGTCCCTATTTAGCCTTTGCATTTGCTTTGCTCACACTTCATGCCCCATCAAATATCATTTAGGCACATTGTCAAGTCTTAAGTGTGGGGTGTTTCAAAATGTTTGCGAAAGAAGAAAAAAAAAAAGAAAAAAAAAAAGGCACATGAAAGAGAAAGAAAAAAAAGAATTATCATATTTTGAAGGTTTTGCATTTGCCGAGGGTTAGGAAGGTAATTTCCCCCTCGAAAGCATTTGTATAAACGCAAAAAAATAGGCACACTTAATTCTTGACTTTGTGCCTTTTCCACAAGTTCTTTCGCATAGGTGTGAGCAAGGTTTTTGCATTGGGTATCTAGGAAGCGTCTAAGGTATGACCCTCGTAATTTATTACTTGAGCACCCAGATTTGTACGAGGAAATTCTAAATTGTTCATTGTCAAAACTCCTCTTCTCTTGCGGTTTATCCCGTATAGCCTAATTTTTGAGAACGAGTTTATTGTCTTGAGCTTATGGACTTGCCCTTAGCAAGCATATGTGATTGATTTGACAAAATTTTTGTGCTAGCAACGCTTATCTTCATACTACTTGCATAGGAAATTGAGCGGAAATTTGAATTTGACGAATGCTAGGTTGACATCGATTCTATGAACATTTATTATCGCATTGAAGTGAATGATCCTTAGAGTTTGCGTGAAGTGAATAATTTGTGCAACTCTATTCCAATTTGAGGTGATAGTGAACTACTTGCTTAGCTAGCTATATTTGGACTTTAAACTCTCATGGATTATTGCAATTGGGATTTGTGAGTATTCCTTTTCTGAAAACTCTCGCTTGACGTATGCACATATTTGTTCGGGACGAACAAGTCTTAAGTGTGGGGTATTTTGATGAGCGGGCAAATAACCTTATATTTGTCCATATTTTTCCCTTACTTCTTGTTTGTTCCGCAATTCTATAAAGCCATTTGATGATTTCTTTGTGTATTTCAGGTTAAAATTATGTATCTCGCAATACGAAGTGGCCCGAAGAAAATCTAGACGAATTCCGGTCGATGGAGATCAAAAGAAGCAAAGCTGAGCAAACTGCAGAAGTGATTCGGCCAAATCACTAGTGATTCGCCCACCAGCTTGACCGAATCACCCTCAGCTGCACGAATTGACCTGATCCGGGGAAGTCCTGAAGGTTTGACCGAATCACATAATGGGTGTGACCGAATCAGTGGTGATTCGGCTAAGAAAATTGATTCGCCCAGTCAAGAAGCTACTGAACAGATGATTCGGCCGAATCAGAGGTGATTCGCCCAGAAGTGCCCGAATCAGTTTAGCTCCACAAGGCGTTTGACCGTATCAAAACAAAGACATTTGACCGAATCAAAAGTGATTCGGCCAGGATAATTGATTCGCCCAAACTCAAAACTGCACTGAACAAAAGGTTCGAGCGAACCACATGGACATTGACCGAATCAAGTGATTCGGTCACTTCGGTCATTTTGTGGGAAACTTCAAAGAGTATAAATAGAAGGAGATAGAAGTGAAGAAAAAAGAGCTTGCTTTTTCTCTCAACCCTAGACGACAAGTTTCCACTTTTTGCAACCCTAGACGACAAAAACTCAAGGAAGACCAAGCTTGATGGAAGATTGAAGCTTGGATTGAAGATTCTACATCATCCTCTTCCTAAACCCTAGCTTTGTATTTTCATTTATGCTTCCCTTAGTTGTCATGTTTTTTGTACACACTCATTATGAGTGAGTAGTTACTTTTGTGGTTGGGGATTAAATGGATCCCCTAGGATTGGATATGATGTAGAACACTATTGTTGTTGCATTGAATGAAGTTTGGTTTGATCTTATTGTGCCCTAGCTATGTATTCATTGTATGCACACCAAGTGTTTGACGAAATGCTTAAGTGAGTATGCTTGGTTAGAACCCCTAAGGAAGGAGCGAGAGTTGAACTTAGGATGTTTCATAGCTATCGTATGATCATAGATGGAGTGTTTGTGCGTGAGAGCGACATGCATTCTTGACATTAGGCTAAGTTTTGAGCGGATTTGAGTAACCGGCCAATAGACCGAGAGGGTGCGGTTATGGGACTCATATTCTACACGGTTCAATAGAATGAGAGTTTGAGAACCTTGTCATTTATGTATCCTCTCCATTCTAGGGAAGGAGCGAGAGTTGAATCTAGAGTGGATGATGCATTAGCCTTGCTTTTATCAACCAAATGTAGTTCATGCATGTATTAGTGTGTTACTTCATTTCCTCATATCTTAGGAGAGAAGTTTAATCCCTAGTCACCCTTTTTATTCATTAAGTAGAACTCAAGAATATCATTTATCTTTAGTGCTTGCTAGAGATACCTCTATAGGAGGACATATTCCCCCCCAAAAACCGTAGACTTACATTAGTAGCATTGATTAGTTGTCAATTAGTCTAAGCTTTTCCCTTGGGTTCGATCCGAGGTCACTTGGTTATAAATATTGTTTGATATTTGCGTGACTAGAATAGCACTTCATTTTGCTTGCCTAAAACGCCAACGTCAATAAACGAAATTTTCTCTGATAATCTTATTCTCTTGTTTAAATGTGTTAAGAATAATTTCTTTTTCTTCCTGATTGAGATAGTTATCCCACCAACCCTTAAATTGACCAAAAAAATCTTATATAACCACGTTGGCAATGTTTCTATCAGTGTTACCATTATTTCTACAAATATGTAGAATACATCAACATCCTATGGATTGTGTTATGAACTTGCTGTTGCGAAAAGTCATCTATGTTCCAATCATAGATATAACTTCCGCTATATTTGTTGGATTTAATATTATTAGATTCTTCTATTAAAACATCAACTAGTGTAGCTCTACGATAGTAATATTTTCCTATAATAGGCCTATCTGCCCATCTATGGATCTTATTAATCTCGTTTGATAAACTTTCTTATGATATGGTTCCTCAATTTACTTTCTTTTTATTTTTATCAAGGGTGCTTATCCTTAAATTCTTAAATTTTTCTTTAAGAAAATCTTCTAGCTCTTTAATGGACCTTAATTTAAATTCTGTTGTCTTAGGTGGAGGCTATTTAAAAATATTCTAGAACTTTAATGGATGTTTGGAGTAGCTATTTCTATTTGCTTATCTTTTGGTCCTTCCTCCAAGAATTGACTCTTTTTAATTAGAGTTATTATCTGTTGAACTTTGATTTACAAATTCAAGATTTGTTCTCCTATGATGTTTAAGAAAAAATTTATATAATTATTTTTTTCTATAAGCCGACTAATTTGTGTTCAGGTAGTATCATCTTCCAGAAGCTTAGCAAATGCTAGGAAATTATGAATTTTGTTATTCTTTTCAATCTGAAAAGATTTTTGCCGTGGATAGACATGTGTCAGAATTTTTCTAGTTCCCAATTTATAAGTTCTTTCTAACACCGAGACATATTGTTCTACATAGGTTGAGATGAACTAAGGAACGAAGACCAACATATTATTTTCTTGTTTACAGTTTTATAAAATTCTTTCCCCGTCTTATTTAATTCTTCTGAACTAAAGTTCTCATACAACCATTTTTTGAATGGTCTCTGTTGGATTCCTAAGGTTTTGATGATAACAAAAACTTAACTAATTAATCTAATTAATGTGCAGGAAAGATCTTCACTTCATTAAATGCAACAAGACGAATAGGAAAGAAGCTATGTGGAAGATAATTAAATGATGTCATTAAATCAAGAAGAAAGATTCTCTAGCATGAAATCCGGATAGATCTTAAATAATATCCTAAAAAGATCCGAAGATATTTGATGACAACTTTATGGGAAGTTGTCATCAAGTCCAAATATATTATGGGATATTTTGGACATAGATTCTCTAGCAAGATTTCGGGTAGATCTTAAAGAATATTTTGAGAAGATCCGAAAATATTGATGGCAACTTTATGGGAAGTTGTCATCAAATCCAAAATATATTAGGGGATATATTTTGGACACACGAATATATCTCCCTAATAAATATGGAAACAAATCTAATTTATTAGATAATACTTTCCTATTTAAATAAAGGAGATAATATTAGGGCAGTGGGAATATTTTTTTTAATTGAAAAATCCTAATCAAATATTTCTATGCAGGATATCCATGGTGCTACAAGAAGCTACACAGCTGAACTAGAGACGACGCGCTGAAAAACATAAAAAGCTTGTTTGTGAGCATCAGAAGATTGAACGGTCAAGTTCAAGAGTGGGATAGATCTGTTCGAGGGTTGAGTTGAGCTAGAGTAACAAAGATTAGTTAGAACTTGTACTGAGTGTACTAGTGAGAAACTTAGTCTTTTGTACTTAGCAAGAATATCCTAAATAGAGAAACTGATCTTTTCACAAACCCTTCCTGGGGATACTGAAAGATAGTGGTTTTACTTAATTTCTTGATTAAGTACTGAGATTTCCACTATAAATCACTGAGTAAGAAATTTCAGTTTTCCTACAAATTAATATTCCGCTGCTGCAATACTGTCGGGTAACACCCCGCTGGTGCTATACCTGCCGGGTATAGGACAACTCTGTTACCCCACAGGTACATCTAACTAACGATCCAATAGTCTTCAATATGTTGCCTCAATTCCAGCATGATAATTTTTCTAGCCTGGGATCCAGGACCAAAATCAATTTTTGTTTCGGCCATAACTATATAGGAAAGTTCATTTCTGACTCGGTTTTTTCCACGTCTTTAGTGTTCATTCCACTACTGTTAACTTCTTTAACAATATTATTTTGATCTATTATAAGCTTCTCAATTCTATCAACATCTCTTATTTGAGAGGTTGATGGTCTGGAAGGCTCATATGGTTGTTCAACCTTATGATCCAGAGGTGAAACATAAGAATACATGGAATTTGATCTTTTATGTCTGGATAATATTATCCCTTTATTATCTTCAAAATGAAGATGAACCGATCCTTCTGGTGTTTGTATAACATTTAGTAAATTGTTTTGTGTTACAGGTTGTCCAATTGCTGGGAAATTCAAATTCTTTCCATTTAATTTTTCTTCCATTCATTATGTTTGACTTACTGAAATTATTACCGTTTCATTTGTTTGTTTATTCTTTATTTTATACTGTGGATTAAGTGTAAAAAATGGTTTATAATATATTCTATAACAGATTGCTATTACTTTTGTTCCTGGTTTATAATTATAATCATGAGTTTTAACATTTAATATTAGAGTATCCAAAATATTAGCATCTGATAGGGATAATGTTAAGTTTGGATAAACATCAATATATACTGGTCTGTGTGCCAGAATTGTTTGGATTATTCCCATAAGCGATTGTTTTCAATTAAGATTTCTTTCATCCCTAAGGGCTACTATAAAGCTTTCGGGGAGTCCTTCTAAAGTTAATAGTTTAAAAGCAATTTGAATCATACCAATATGAATATATTTGTGAGACGTGTTATATTGGAGTTTATGACTCTCTTCAAGTAGTTTAACTGTCAAATCTGTAGAATTTAAACCAATTGTTTCTTCAGTAGTTTTTACTACTTGTTTGATTCCTAATTTTTCCAAAGTTCCAAGTCTGTATATTATAGATACCATGTGATAAACCACTATCTTTACCATACAGTCCCCTCCTCCATGGCTTTGATACCATTTATCCATCTCTAGAATTCAGACTCGACAAATAATATTTTAGTACATAACGAAATGAATGAATTAACTATTTAAAATGCAAATTAATCATTATTCATAAGTTCAATTCAATTTAGTTTAATTTATTTATAAAATAGAAAATTTGAACCTCACCTATACTACTATCATTGATATACAGTTGATGGAAATTTGAGATGAACCTTAAAATTTGTATTTGTCCAAAAATGGCACGGTACAATTACACACCAGAGTACAGAAGCGTGAATGCTTCACGAACAAATATGTTGCCATCCTTTTCAGAGCAAATCTCATATACTCATAGAACTACTAGAGAGATTTCTGATCTCATGTCTAGCTAGATTTTTTTCTCCTAGCCGTCTTCTTCACTGATGCTGTAACACTGTTCGCCCCAGCTTCACCATTGTCTGGAAGATCGGTAATGGAAGGAGTTTTATTGTTCAAGGGGGATTTTGAGGAATTTATTCGGCTTCTCAGCCTTAGTATCTCGCCTTTGGCCGCTGCAAGTTCTTCTTCCAGTTTCTTTGCTTTCTTGTCCAGATTCTCTCGTTCAGTGCCAAGCCTCATGACAAGGTTATGTGCATCTTCTAAGTTTTCACGGGTTCCCTGTGATATGTTTTTCTGTTCTGCCAAGGATCTGTAGATCGCATCCTTCTCATCCTCTAGGTTAGAAATCTGAGATTTAGCAAGCTCCAGATCTTTTGTTAGTAGCTGCCTGTTGTGGTTGACCTGGTCCAGGGATTTGATGGTCTCTTCTAAATCTGTTTCAAGAGTTTTTTGGGCTTCCTTGTCTTTTGAGATTTGTTTTTCCAAATTTTGCAACTCTTCGTTCAAGGACGCAACAATCTTCCTCTCTTCTTTCAGCTCGCTAGTTGCAGTGTCAGCTATTTTCTGCACATCAACTAGTTGCTTTTGTAGATCATCCTGAATCTTTTGAGTTGCAGCCAGTTCATTCGATACAACTTTTAGCTCGTCTATAGTTTTCTTCAGAAGCTCATTTGCAGAGCCAAGTTCGTTGGTCAACAAGGCCTTGCTGTGTTTAGCTTCATCCAGGGTCCTGTGAATTGTCTGCTTGCTTTCGCCAAGCTCGGCCTGAACCCGTAAAATCTCAGACTCAAGCTCAATACACAACTGTCTTGATTTCTTTAACATTTGCTCCAATTCCAAACCCTCCTTTCTTGAAGTCTCAAGACTCCCCTTTGTGCTCTCCAACTCGTCTTTTAGATTCTTCCCTTGATTCACTTCCATATGGATCATTTCATTCAATCTGCCTCTCTCATTTGTCAAATCCGCTATTATAACTTTGGTGTCACTCACTTCACTCAGGGCCACTTCAAGCTTTTTTCTTAACCTGGCAAGATCCAGGTCTCTTTCCCTCACAAGTTCCGCATGTGACTCAGCCTTCTTCTCAGTATCCGACTTCAGGTCATCATATTTTTTTTGCAGTTCATTAATCCTTCTGCAGGACTCGTCTCTTTCAAGAATCAATGCACTTATTTGTGCACTCAAATCAGCAATCTTTGTGTTTTTCAACCCTAATTCTTTCTTGGCATCACGCAGCTCCTCTTCCAGTTTGTTGATAGCAAGACTGGATTTCACCAACTCCTCTGTGGATCTTCTATAAACAGCTTTCAACTCATTCAACTCTGACTCCTTTTCAGATACAGAAGATGCTAGACTGCGACCCTGTTCCTCCTCCTTATTAATCTGAGAGAGTAGCGAGTTTATTTTCTCTTGCAGAACTTCACCAAAGGATCCTTTTTCTTTCAGTTGCGCTTCAAGTCCCTTTTTATCTTCTCGGACACTTGAGAGCAAGATCTGAAGGCTATCCACTTGAGCTTGAGCGTCTTGAAGTGCTTTTTTCTCACGTTGTAACTCCTGCCCAAGCCTTGTAATGGTAATGTTAGCTGAGTCTACCTGTGTTGTCAAAGCCAGCTGCTCATCCTTGGCTTTTTTTAACTGTTTTGCATGCTCTTCTTGTTCACCTAGAATTTTTGATTCATAGTTCTTCTGCATTGACTTGAACGCTGCATCCTTGTCGCTTAGAGACTTCGTCAACTGTAAACATGAACCAACAGAATTTTATATAAGAAACCACCACAGGAAGAGCATCAGAGAACAATACACAGGAAGAGCATCTTACATATTCTATTTGAGATTCTGAAGCTTCCTGCTCCTGACGAGCCAAAGCATATAATGCACCAAGCACACCAGAGCAAATGATTCCAATGCCATTCAGAAAAGACATAATGGGAGAGACTGAAGACGCATCACTTTGAGTTACTTTCTGTCATCAAGACATTTGATATATCTCAGGAAATTTTTGGCATGGGCAGTTTCTAATGTAATGTATTGTATTGTATTTTATTTTTATTTTATTTTATTTATTCCACCCAAACCCGACCAGAGCCCCTGCTCTGCCCCATCAGGAATCGAACAATAGTCGCTGAGATCTTTGATGACCATGCCCTTACGGGCGACATTGGCAGTTCAAAACAAAGAAAATCATCAAGCACACCTTTTTATCCTTTTTTTCTTCTGAAATCGTTGCATCCCATTGCTCATCTGTGAAACGAATGTGATGATGAGTAAAATGGAAGCACAACAATTACCGTTAAAACAACATAGAACCAAACTATCTACAAGCTGAAAATAGCAGAAGGATTAGTTCGCTGAAAACCCCAAGAGAGAATGGTACAAGAAGCTACTTCAACTGCGCATATATGCAATCTCAAACCAGGTCACCAGATGAGGGGCATCAACGGTAAATTGACAAGGAAGTCAACAACAACCATATGAAAAAAATAATATGAATCATGAACTAAAATCAGAATCTTTTACACGCTGTTTGGTTCTTGGACAGAGAAAATTTGGAGAAAAACGAAATATTGGGTCGCATTTTCAATGGAAAATTAAAACAAAATAAAAGCATATAGTACAAACTTTTCCTAGCAATTTTCTATCATATTTCCTTTTCATCAAAATTTTCAAGTTCCAGCATTAGCAAATCCGATATTGTCTAAATGCTACTGCTACCATAGTGAATTGCAGGGAACATACAGACAAATACTCATGTTCGGCCCAGTAAGTGAGTTGGGAGCTTGAAGTACGAATGTTGTCAAAACTATAACCACATCAGAGTTTCTTATACTCACACCAATATTACGGTACTTGGTACTACAACTACAAGTACTTAGCAGATATGACACAAGACTCAGCTCCCACATACCCAGCATCAAAAACATCAATACAACTGTAAGACAAGCATTGCACACTCCATAATTTCAAATTCAGCTAAAACAACATCCAATCCTATTTAGTAAACACACCAATCCCTTAGTCCAAATTGTATATCGAAAATTTTATACATAGTTACTGAATTCTCCAGAGAAACACAGGCATCAATCAAACAGATTAAAGATCAAATTTTAAGTTTCTCATCAAGTATTTTCACAACTCTTCTATCCACAATTCCTAAAAACTCCATCACAGATTTCAACCTCAAAAGCCCACTAACCAGCTTCCCTCAAATCCCAAATGAAAATTTCAACTCTTATTCCCGAAGAAACCACATACAACAGCCATTCACAAACCTTACTCACCTGGAGCCACCAAACTCTCCATAGCCCTTGCAGGCAGCTGCAGCAAAGGAAGCACGGACATCACACCCACAAATAGCAATGCTCTCCTACTAGTAAAGGCCCTTCCGTCATCATTTGACCCCTCCTGCAGCAGCGACGCCACCGCAACCCCACTGGGCTTATTACTTCTTCGGAAAAAAGTGTAGTGACTGAGTAAAACGGAGTGTTGGTAGGAAGTTGTATGCAATTGGAGGAAGCCGGAGGTTCCTCCCATCGTTGAAGATGGGATTTGTAAAAGGCTGCTCGCTTTATCTGGCGGTTTTGGATTTTTTATGGAAGATAAAAAGCCAAGGCAGCCTTGCTCTATCGGTTTTGGACCCCCGACCTGCTGTTGTATAATTACCAAAATGTACATGCCGATTATTCATATTGTATTTGGTATAGACGGTATAAGAGAAAATTCAAAGTTAAAAGCTTATGTGGATCATAAGTAGGATCCGCTTATGGCTCAAACGTGACATGCGATTTTAGGTCAAAAACAAACTCATATATCTCAGTGGAACCGTGCGTTATGCTTAATTCGTTGTTGGTTGTGTGCGAGTATCCATTTTTGAATAATACAAATAAATAAAGAAATTGACAGTTTACTGTAGTTTGACAAAGCCAAAGTAAGGAGTTGAGGCTTGTTCGACGATCTACTTAAAACATTATTAGTCTTCCTTCGATGTTGAGATCCTTGGTTGGAAGCCGCTTCCCAGGATACGATAAATCAGGAGCAACTCTTCTCGCCCCGAAGAACTTGATCCTCAAACTATCTTGTACCTTTCATTATCACTGGGACGAACTCAAAAGAAGAGTTTCATAACAAAAAATCAAAAAATGCCGACTTTAAAACCTTCAATAGAGGATTATGGGGAGCTTCTTGTTTTGTTGTGTGTTTTTCTTTGTAACGCTCACTTGTTGTTAGGCGTTATTTGAGTGCCTGTTAATAGCCATTAAATTTCCACATAGGCCTCGCCTCAACATTGAGCAAGGCGACCCCTCATATCAAGCGTCACTTTCCTTAAGTCAGGTGTCGCCTGAATGCTTGTTAATAACATTTATTAGTCATTTAATCCACTCAGACATCGCTAAACTTTGAGCCACGCGTCGTATCTCCTTAGGCGCCGCCTCACATAAACTAAGTCGACTCTTAGGACCTTAAATGTCATTAAGTTTTCTTAGGCACCACCTCACTTAAGCCACTGTTCCCGACTTTGCTTAGACCTTCCGGTGCCGCCTCTAAGTTAAAGGGTCGCCTGAAATTTAACTTAAGAATACTTGATCAAATACCTCTTGTTCCAAGGTATTTCTCCATAGTTATTTGGCTAAGTTTGAGGTGTACTCTACCTCACAAGTTATTGTAAAAATGGGGCAAAAATGTGAATAAAATGGTGGCGCGTCACCATTTGGTGAGCCAAAATGTTAACGGAGAGTACAAATTATACTGAGCTAAATATTTAAGGTGTAGTACATCTCAAGGTTATGAGATAGATAACATCTTAAAATGAGTGAAATAATCATGGATAGAGACCTTGAAATAAGAGGTATTTGATTCATGATTAGTCTTAACCCAAGGTTGAGGAGACGCTCTAATGGGAGGAGATGTTTCAATTAAGAGGCAATGCCTAAAGGTTGGGGTCATCATATGGGATTGGGGATGAGGTGGGGAATGGCTGAGAAGTCGTTAGAGACATTTAAGGACTTTTCGGACCAAGGCGTCGCTTGACACCAAGTTGGGGCGACGCCATTTCTCAAAAGTTAGGCGACGTTTGAGTGGGTAAATGGCTTTGGAACTCAGGCAACACCTAATTTGAAATGAGGAGATGCCTAGGTTGAGACTTCATCTAGCTCAAAGTTGAGGCGACACTTGAGGCTATAAAATTACTTTTAAGAGCTTTAACAAAAGCACTCAGGCGACCATTGAAAACAAGTGAGGCGACGCCCTAACTGTGGTGTTTTCTGGACTCAATGTGAGGCGACGCCTTGAGCGTCACAACTCGGTTGCCTATAAAAAGAGAAACATTTCTCTTCATTTTACACATTTGAAAGAACCAACCCACAAGAGACCCTTGAGAGCTCTCCAGCAATATTCCCTTTTTGTCAACAAATGACAGGGGGTCTTGGAACCAGCTTGGAATTATGCATCATCTTCATGTACCTGAGCAGGGATCTCGTCAACTGTATATTCCACGTCACACAACACGCTTACTATCTGGGCACGTCGATCAACATTCTTCTTTGTTTCCGTGGTAAGCTGAGCTAATTCAGACTTCATGTGGCCGATAATTCATCACGAAGGGCTGCTGAATTACTGATGAGCGTGTCTCAGCTACTAAAGCTTCTTTCAAGACTAGAGCTACTGCTGGCATTAGCAGGTCTTCCTCAGCCACATCCATAATATGTTTTGCCCTTGAATAGCTTGTGATCCATCATGAAAACCTGAGGCTCTTCAAATAGTCTATCAGCTTGCACCATGAGGTCAGGGTGCTGAGAGGTAATCAACTAATAGATGAGTGTGGGGAAGACAATGCCTTGATTGGCTTTCGAGGAACCTGTATGGGCTGTGATTTGAGAAATATGATTTTTCCTAGATCGATCTTGACCATTTGGCCAATAGCGTATGACATCAGCCCCATAGGTATGCTGACCTTACCCCTATGTGAGTTGTATCCAGTTTTTCACTGCTAGGTTATAGAGGAGAGAGTACTTAGTTGTCAGGTCTGTAGCCCGCAAATTGTATGTTACCCATGATGTGCATAGCCCTCTAGTTAGAGTGGCTGCCAACACCTCAGTGGGTACTCTTACCTCACCTT
Organism: Umbilicus rupestris; assembly: GCA_963678935.1. Taxonomy (NCBI): domain Eukaryota; kingdom Viridiplantae; phylum Streptophyta; class Magnoliopsida; order Saxifragales; family Crassulaceae; genus Umbilicus; species Umbilicus rupestris. The sequence goes on from OY787605.1 coordinate 7,362,124, forward strand.
CTATTCCTAGACATTTATATTCACTTCCGGGTTAGCCTACACCAAATTCCGAGCTGCGAACTACACCAAACTCATCGACAGGTTTACCATGACCTCCCTAACCAATTGAGTGTTATGCCTCATAAAATTTGTAAGAGATTTTAACAGGTTTACCTCTTCGAGCAATTTGATTATCTCCGGACTCTGTACTTGCTGCCACCAGCACCTGTTCATAGATGATCTACTCTAAACCCTAAACCTAAACACCATCTCCCACTCTTTGGATACCTCCTTCTTCCAAAACCAGATGCCTCTGTGGATAACCTTAGGCACTTCAAGAGGGTTGGGCTTAGAGCGCTTAGTTCCTGCCTTTGAGGATTCAACTTTGTTTTTCTGGCTGTAGCAGAGATGGGGACTACTCTGTAGTTATGAGCATCAGATTCTTCACTTGAGGACTCAATAGAGATAGAATCCTTCCCCTTTTGCTTTGCGGTGTTGGTGGCTACACCTCTTTCTCCTTTAGATTCTTCTTCCCAAACTTCTTCTGGGTCTTATCTTCTCTAGACGAGCCAGGTACATTTGTTCATGTCTTTTCCTCAGCTTCTTGGACACTGTCTCTCTACCTTTCTATTTAGTCTTTTCCTCAGCTTCTTGGACACTGTCTCTCTACTCTTCTGTTTCTTCTCCCAGGGGTTTTTCTATGGCAACCATGGGTTCACTACCTCAGTTACTTCATCAACTGCCTCCTCACTATTTTGTTGACCCTCACCATCACTTTCTTGGTCATCTCCAGAAGCTTCGTCTTCATCCATTGCATTCATGTACTCTTTCAGGGACACGGTCATCTTTCTTCTTCCTCCCGATGATTTGAACTTCATCTTTCTCCCCATTGATTCTACCTTTATTGAAGCTGTATGATGACTGGAAAGTAGTCAAGGTTGCTGATAGACTCGGAATAGCAGGAACTGCTAATGGTCTTGTTGCGATTGGGGAGGGAGACAGTGATTTTTCTTCTCTTTGTTCAGAATAGCAGGATTCGTAGCTGCTTAGACTAGTTTCAAGAATTAATAGCTCATGAACTTTGATCGGAACATGCGCACATGTTAGGAAGCCTTGATCGAACACTACCTTCAGTAAATCGAACTATAGACGTTTAGAGTCGATGATAAGGAATACATTCATAGAGGATTGTCTGCACCGATACTTTTCATAGTCATAGTACTTAATCTCTACTGCCTACGCACGTCTCGTGCAAATTCTGCGTTCACTACTGTTTATTCGCGCACCTGCGCAACCCAACCACTCACAACCCAATTTTCGTTAAGTTGTAGGTACTAGTTAGAACGAGTCTGCTTGCTCCTTGTGGAATCGACCCTGACTTAGCCGCTGTACTAAGTGGAGAAGGACGGATTAATTTGACGCGTACAACGACGCGCGATAAAATTTTGGCGCCATTGCCGGGGAGCAACACAGATAAGCTTTAACTAGTTTAAGTTTTCTTTTACAGTAGTTAGTTATTTCTGTTTGCTTTATTGTCGTTGTTGTTTCTGACAGCGCGCAATCAACATCAGCGTGCACAACCTTGAAACAGTTGCGCTGCGCAGATTCTAGTTGCGCACTGACAGACGCGACAGCTTAGTTGTCTTTTAATTTTGTTTTCTTTGAGATTTAGAATAGGTCATGGAGGATAACAGTGTCGTTGGAGATAATTTAGGAGACAGAACCCCTGACAATGCAGGAGCAGATAACCGCGCAGTTCGGTTCAGAGAGGAAGTGCACCGCGAAGTTGAAGCGAGGATGGCCGCTGAAGTGTATAATGCGCTACACGCGCGACAGGCCGCGCGACGCAGAACAGTGCGCGAAATGTCAGCTCCAATCACGGTTAACCAGCCATGGTGCATAGTGCTTCCACCAGACGGTCATTTTAAGCTAAGGAGCTCGCTCATTCATCACATGCCCAAGTTCCACGGGATGAACAATGAGAACCCAGTCAAGCATGTGCGAGAATTCCTAGTCATTTGCGAGAACATGAAGGCCGAAGGAGAGAGCGACGAAGCGCTGAAAATGAAAGCGTTCCCTTTTTCATTGTGTGACACGGCCAGGCATTGGCTGATGAGCTTACCAGCAGGATCTATTCACACATGGGAGCAGCTGCAGAAGAAGTTCTTGGACAAATTCTATCCCGCAGCCAAGATCGCGCTACTAAGGAGGGAGTTGGCCGCACCTCGGCAGGGCGCAGGAGAATCACTATCGGAGTATTATGAGCGTTTCAGGGAGCTGGAGGCTAATTGCTACAATCACAGCCTGCCCCAGAATGTGCTGATAGAGAATTTCCTGAACGGATTGCTACCCATGGAGCTGAGATTATTGAATGCATGCACAGGAGGTGACATTTGCAACATGTACCCAGAGGACGCGTGGCAGCTGATAGAAGACTCTGCTGGACAGGTAAGACATCAGCTAACACTTGAAAATAGTCGTGCTCGTTCTGTGCATCAAGTAGAAACAAGCGCTGAGATAAAGGAAATGAAGGCCATGCTGCAGAAGTTGATGCATGCGCAGGGGGCGCAACCAGCTGCGCCAAAGGCATGCGAGTTCTGTACGTCCACTGAGCACAAAACCGATGCATGTCCCACACTTTTCGAGGAATCAGGACATGTCAATGCTCTAGGAGGATGGGATAATAGAGGGCCGCAGAGGCAGAATCAGCCGCGTTTTGGACTAGCCGCAAATGGGTTCAGATGGAAGGAGGACAACAATTTCAAGAGGCAGTCCATGGAGCAGCGCGCACCACAGCAGATGCAACAAGCTGCGCCCTACAATCCACCGCATCGCCGCACTGACGCACCAGCGCAAAACAACCAGCAGCCGAGGGGATCCTTAGAAGATATCGTGGGGCAGATAGCCGACACAATGCGCAAGAATGATGAGAAGTATGACAAGAGGTTCGAGTCTATTAAAAAGCAGCTATCACAGATCGCTACCACGGTGTATGAGCTGAAAAAGAGCGATGGCAACCTGCCTGCGCAAGTGATCCAGAATCCCAAGGGAGGAGTCAATGCAGTGACACTAAGGACGGAGTTGGCCGCACCTCGGCAGGGCGCAGGAAAATCACTATCGGAGTATTATGAGCGTTTCAAGGAGCTGGAGGCTAATTGCTACAATCACAGCCTGCCCCAGAATGTGCTGATAGAGAATTTCCTGAACGGATTGCTACCCATGGAGCTGAGATTATTGAATGCATGCACAGGAGGTGACATTTGCAACATGTACCCAGAGGACGCGTGGCAGCTGATAGAAGACTCTGTTGGACAGGTAAGACATCAGCTAACACTTGAAAATAGTCGTGCTCGTTCTGTGCATCAGGTAGAAACAAGCGCTGAGATAAAGGAAATGAAGGCCATGTTGCAGAAGTTGATGCATGCGCAGGGGGCGCAACCAGCTGCGCCAAAGGCATGCGAGTTCTGTACGTCCACTGAGGACTGGGCGCACGGTAGGAACAGAGCAGACCGCAAAGGCGCCTGTGCAACCAATTGTGCAAGCTCCAAACCCAGCAGAGCAAGATGCGCAACCAGAAGCGCAAGCCACAAGCCAGCAGGGCGAGGCGCCAGGTATGGCGCAATCAAAAGACAAAGACATGAATCGTACTAACATACCTGCAGCTTTTCCTGTACAGGCACCATCGGCTAGGAAAGAAGCGCTTGATAAGGAGCTCTACGAGTTATTCAGCAAGGTGGAAATAAACATTCCCCTTATTGAAGCAGTTCGGCAGATCCCTAGGTACGCCAAGTTTTTAAAGGAGCTGTGCACAAACATAAGGAGGAAAGGCGAGTGCGCACAGGTAATGCTGAATGCGCAGGCCTCAGCAATCGTGCAACATAAGGTACCACCTAAATGCCGGGACCCAGGTACGTTCACCATCCCATGCACTTTAGGTAAGACCACAGTAAGTAACTGCATGATTGACTTAGGCGCATCTATAAATGTGCTTCCCTATTCCTTGTATGCATCATTGCGCCTTGGACCACTAAAGCCTGCAGGTCTCACCATTCAGCTAGCGGATCGGTCGTGCAAGAAACCGACGGGCATGATAGAGGAGAGCTGGTGTTTCAAGCAGATTTCTATGTCCTAGAGATGGAGGGTGAGTCGAGCAAAGGAAGTGCGCAGATCCTATTGGGCAGACCATTCCTGATGACAGCGCGCACAAAGATAGACGTATGGAGGGGTACGCTCTCAATGGAGGTCGATGGCGAGGAAATTCATTTTAACATATTCAAAGGGATGCAGCACCCTCATGAGGACGCCACAGTGCACGCGTTGGACAGCATAGATGACTTGGTTGCAGATGCGCAATGTGCGAGCGCAGCAGAAGAACCTGAGCCACTGACACAGGCAGAGATAGAGGCGCATGAGGATGAGCTGAGCAGTGCTGAACCAGTATCCAGACAGATACACGATATAGTTAATGTCTGCACTGCTAATAAAATCTTGCCCTCTATTGAACAGGCACCCAAGGTCGAGCTGAAGCAACTCTCCGAGCACCTAAAGTACATATTCTTGGGAAATGAGGACAACCTGCCGGTAATCATAAAGAAAGGATTGGAAGAGGAGCAGGAGGCGCGACTACAGGAAGTGTTGCGCAAGAACCAGCGCGCTATAGGATGGACACTTGCTGACCTGCGCGGACTGAGCCCAGATGTATGCATGCATAGAATTCTATTGGAAGATGGTGCCAAACCATCCAGGGAGCCTCAGCGCAGATTGAACCCGAATATGATGGAGGTGGTGCAGAAGGAGATCCTGAAACTGCTTGACGCAGGAGTCATTTACCCAAACTCGGACAACAAATGGGTGAGTCCAGTGCACGTTGTGCCGAAGAAAGGAGGAATCACAGTGGAGGAGAATGCGCAGGGCGAGCTAGTTCCCAAGCGCATGCAAACTGGATGGCGCATGTGCATCGACTACAGAAAGCTTAACGCAGTCACGCACAAGGATCATTTTCCGCTGCCCTTCATGGACCAGATGCTAGATCGATTAGCAGGAAAGCCATACTTTTGCTTCCTGGACGGGTACTGAGGGTACAATCAGATACCCATTGCTGCGGAAGATCAAGAAAAAACTACGTTCATCTGCCCATTCGGTACGTTTGCGTTTCGGCGCATGTCATTTGGTCTGTGTAACGCGCCAGGTACGTTCCAACGTCTAGTCATGAGCATCTTTTCTGATATGATTGGTATATGCATAGAGGTTTTCATGGATGATTTTACTGTGTACGGAGGTACCTTTGACGCATGCCTAAACCATCTTGATAAGGTCTTAGCGCGCTGCATTTCAAAAAACCTAGTGCTCAATTATGAAAAATGTCGTTTTATGGTATCACACGGAGTAGTACTAGGACATATTATCTCGCAGGAGGGAATCAAGGTAGATAAGGCCAAAATAGATCTTATTTCTAATCTGCCTTATTCCACTAACGTGCGCGATGTGAAATCATTCCTTGGGCATGCAGGGTTTTACAGGCGTTTCATAAAAGATTTTTCTAAGATTTGTGTACCCCTATCTAACCTCTTACAAAAGGATGTGTGTTTTGAATTCACTGATGAGTGCAGGGCTGCGTTTGACAAGCTAAAGGAGGCGCTGACGAGTGCGCCAGTGATGCGCGCACCAGACTGGAGCCTGTCGTTTGAACTGATGTGCGGCGCAAGTGACTATGCAGTAGGTGCAGTCCTGGGACAGCGCGTGGACAAGAAGCCGCATGCCATCTATTATGCATCGCGCACACTGGACGCTGCGCAGAGGAATTATACCACCACAGAAAAGGAACTTCTGGCAATCGTGTTTGCACTGGAGAAGTTCCGCGCATATGTTCTAGGCGCCAGAGTCATCGTCTACACAGACCACGCAGCAATCCGTTACCTGATGTCCAAGAAGGAGACTAAGCCGCGCCTGATGCGCTTGGTGCTCCTACTTCAGGAGTTCGACTTGAAAATCAAGGATAAGAAGGGCACGGAGAATACAGTCGCTGACCACCTGAGCAAGATCGTGAAAGCAGAGGAGCCAGGGCAGATCACGGAGACATTCCCTGACGAGCATCTGATGGCGTTGACAGGTAAGGTACCATGGTATGCGCACATTGCGAATTACCTGGTCACAGGTACGTTTGGGATGATCCGTATATGCTCAGAATAGGACCTGATTAGATTTTGAGGCGATGCGTGCCTGACCATGAAATTAACTCTGTTTTGATGTTTTGTCATGCGCACGCATGTGGAGGACACTTTGGTCCAAAGCGCACCAGCAGAAAGATCCTGGATTGCGGATTTTATTGGCCACACTTGTTTAGTGACTCGTATAACCACTGCAGGAATTGTGACAGGTGTCAGCGCACAAGAGGAATATCAGCGCGCAATGAGATGCCGCAGACGCCCATACTAGTGGATGAAGTATTCGATATTAGGGGGATCGACTTCATGGGGCCATTTCCTCCATCTTCCGGATATGAGTTCGCAGTGGATTATGTCTCCAAATGGGTTGAGGCTAAGGCCACCGGGAAGGATGATGGTAAGACGGTCGCTGACTTTTTGAGAACTAACATCTTTTGCAGGTACGGGGTGCCTAAGGCAATTCTAAGCGACCAGGGGACGCATTTTTGCAATAGGATAGTGGCGCAGGTAATCAAGCATTATGGGGTGCGCCACAAGACGTCCACCGCTTACCATCCTCAGACGAATGGCCAGGCTGAGGTTTCCAACCAAGAGATCAAGCGCATCCTGGAGAAAACTGTGAGACCGTCATGCAAAGACTGGAGCCAGTCCCTTGACGATGCGTTATGGGCATACAGAACTGCACATAAGACACCGATTGGGACTTCACCGTTTTGGTTGATTTATGGAAAAGCGTGCCACCTGCCAGTGGAGTTGGAACACAAGGCCTACTGGGCATTACGCATTTGCAACCTGAACCTAGACGAGGCTGGTAAGGAGCGCGCATTTGAGCTAAGCGAGTTAGAAGAGCTGCGCCTGGATGCATATGAGGGGCTGCGCAACTACAAGGCGCACACAAAGGCATTTCACGACAAAAACATCCTCAGACGCACCTTTGAGCCAGGAGACCAGGTCCTATTGTTCTCCTCGCGCCTAAAGCTAATGCCTGGGAAGCTGCGCAGTAAATGGACGGGACCATACACGGTTACCAAGGTTTTCCCCTACGAAACAATCGAGTTAGAAAACGAGCACCAGCATCGTTTTCAAGTCAATGGGCAGAGAGTCAAAAGGTTTTTAGGAGAACCTTGGGATGGCACAGCGCGCGAAGTTGACCTGGCAGAGCCAGAAATAGAAGATGCGCAGGTTGCTGCGCCAGAGTAGCCACCAGAGGCACCTGAGGGAGAACTCGGAACTATTGCTCATATTTCTTCTCCCTCTTTCACTAACCTCGTTACTCATGATTTATTACATCATATTAACCATGCTGACCACCCTACCGATCCTTTGCGCAGGACAAAGAAGCACGCAACGCACACACGAGCGCGGGGACACTCAGGAGCAAGAGTGGGGGAGGTCTTTGGCACACTTTTAAGCAAGTAACGAGGTACGGTCGAGCCAACGACGTTAAACAAAGGCACTTGTCGGGAGGTAACCCGACACGCTTTCCTTTTACACGTTTTTCTTTATATAGTTTCTAGAGTCTTTTAGCTAGTTTAGGACTTGTAGTTTTTTTAGTCGCGCAGCAGTGCACAGGTCAGTGCGCAAATTCGGTGCGCAGAACAGATGCGCCAGACAGGGGGTATGAAAGGCCAGGACTTAGAAAAAATTTCAGCATTTTAACATTCGACCGTTGCAAGAAAGCTCCTGCCCTCAGCCTCCGCTCACCGTCCGGCAATCAACCAGGCATCCGATTAGAGAGATTTGAAGAGCTTACCGTCGCACGCACACCAGGTAACCCTTCCCCCCAGTTTGAGCCGATTCAGTTAGGGTTTGTGCGATAGAGGAGTTGCCCTAGGTTTGAAATCGCACCTAGTTCGCCTGCACCATTTGGAGTTCTGGGTAGTGGGTTTTGTAGGCGGAGAATAGGCGACCTGTAGGTGACAGTTTCAGGGCGTTAGTCGGAGTTTTGGATTTTGGGCATTTGTTGAGCGTTGACCATAGTTGACCAGAGGAACACCAGCGCACCATGAGGCCAGCGGAGGATCAAGAGACCCCAGCATCATTCACCATCAAATATGACGCTTTCATGAGGCTGGAGATGTACGGGACCCCGTACATCAGCAGGGACTTCCTGCGCGAGGTCAGGATGGAGGACCTCATTGTGGAGAAGCTCGTGCTGGCGGGCTGGGAGGCGCTGTTGGAGATCAACAGCGCGGCTGATAAGGAGGATACATGTGAATTCTTAGCGTCACTGGAGACTGCCGATTTGGAGATCAGGTACCGGCACAGAGGGGTCTGGTACATAGCCTCGGCCAAGAGGCTGAAGCGCGCGCTGAGGTGCGCCAAGGTGCGTGAGGAGGATATAGACACGCACACTAATCAGGAGGCATGGCGTGAAATGGCGACCGGCCAAGTTTTTGCCGCGAGGCGCAGCCGAGGACGCGAGCTGCGCGCCCCGTGGATGTTCTACCTCTGGCGCATGGTCGCCTATGCAATCATCGGGCGCTTTAATGGTGCGCCCAAGATCAGCCTGCTGGACATGGACATATTGAAGGGATTCTACTATGGGAAGAAGGTGTTGTTTGTCTCAAACATGGTGGTGCACTGGAGTCGGGTCAGCACCAAGGGGCCGCTGACTTGTGGAGGAATGATTACGCACCTGCTGCGTGCGCTGCATGGAGAGCCGGAAGTGCCCGCGCACACGGTAGTGCCAGCCGTTCCCCAGGACCGTGCCCATATGCTGCAGCTTAGAGCGGTGGCCGCGAGAGAGGACGGGTCCTTAGAATGGTGCTACCAGCTGCAGCCGGCCAGAGCGCCGAGGCAAAGAGCAGAGAGCAGCGCGCAGCCAGAGGAGGCCGTTGAGGAAAGGGAGATGGAAGAGGACCCAGAGCCAGTTGCGTCTCCAGTCAGGCGCATGAGGACTCGTGCGCAGACTGGAGCGCGCCGGAGGGCGAGTGCGCCGCAGGGTGAGCCAGTAACCATAGCCATTGATGATTCTCCCCCACGTGCACAGGGAAAGCGCCCCAGAACAGAGGCAGAGGAGGCGCCTGAGGAGGCATCAGAGGAGCAGCGCATGATGTTCAACGTCATGCGTGTGCTAGAGTATTTAGCGCCAGAGGGGGCAGACCTGAGCGTCAGTCCACCATCAGGGTGGAAATTTGGAGATTCTATCCACCCTCTCCTCAGTCTGCGTAGGCCGCTTCCAGGGTCCCCCAGCGAGCAGCGCAAGCCAGCCAGCCCTCCTGCCCAATCCCCGGTTCATGAAGCAGAGCCCACCCCAGCAGTAGACCCGGTACAAGCACCAGCATCACCCCCTGCGCAGTCTTCTGTACAGAGGTCCTCTGAGGGCGATCCCATCATTAGTTCGAGCTCAGATTCACTTTGGGACCCCATCCCGGAGGATGACCTCTTGGCTCTGCCCGTCGCAGTTTCTGTCGTGCCGCCAGCCTCCAGTTCCGAATATGAGACAGATGCCTCAGATGAGGAGGCGCAAGGATCCGCGGCTGAGTCCAGCTCTGAGGATATCTAGGGACGCAGTGAGGGTGCTCAATTCTTTCGGGTGGTTTCTTATCTTTTTTGAAAACTATTGCTCGATGTTGCTATATTGTGCTTAATATTTTGTGACCCCTGACTTTGTCTTTGCTGCGCTGACTATATGTTTTTCTTTCTTATGTTCTTTGTTTTGCTTGCATGCATGTGTGCGCTCTCCGTTGCGCTTGAGCATGAGTCGTGGGGACACGTCTCTGTTTAAGTGTGGGGGGGGGGTTACATTTACATTTCACATTTTTTTTGAGCTTTGTAGTATAGCTTAGTTTAGTTGAAGGGAATAGTAGGAGTGGTGCGCTAGTGTGCGGGTTGCGCACACTTTTCGGCTTGTATTGCCCTATTCATCTTGCATGCGCTGCTATCAACTGTTTTAGTATATTTTTTTCGTTTTTTCTGCTCCTTTTAGTTGGGATATACAGGGGATGTGGAGTTGACAGAAAAGCTCTAGAGAGGCGGTTAGTCGTTTTTGCTTCGAAGGTAAGGTATATGGGCGAGAGCGCTAGTGGAGGCCGGTGCTTCGCGATCTTCGGAACAATAGAGCGCGCTCAGCCACGCAGATGCCGAAGGTGAATACCCAAAGCGTGGCGAGGTGGGAAAACAGACCACCTTTCCTCTGGAAGTCGAGCTAGGGAAGGCGGGCGCGGGTGTAAACGCGTGCGCTGACCTGCGCAAATAGATCAAGGAGGGAGAGCGGAGCGTTGTTCCATAGCTGCTATCCGGAGGCAGAGACTGGAACCGTTCTGGGAACAGAAGAACCGTAGATAAAGCTGTACAAAAAGAGAAAAACACCAGCAGATGATATGCGCTAAAGAAACCAGCATGCGCACAACTCCGTACCAGCGTGCGCAAGTTCATCAAGAAGGCTCGAGTTCCCAGGAAGAGCGCGGAAGAATCACGCACCGGAAGAAGCTTGCGCTATTAACCATATACCCGTCCTCGAAGTAAAGACAGACAATCCGGAGCCTATGAAGAGCTATCTCCCAGCCATCCGAAATGATCTCCATCCCAGCTGAGAGGTAACGAATTTCAAAATTGTTATATTAAACTGTTGAAGGCAGATGCGCGCAGGTGATAGAGCAGTGCAAGGTGAACGGTTGTGTAGATCGCGCCAGAGTGCAAGACTGTGCGCTAGACTCCAGAGAGGTAATTGTATCCGTGCTTGAGTGCTTGTTCGGGACGAACAAGGGCAAGTGTGGGGGGTTTGATAGAGCCTATTTATACGCGCTATTTAGATCCTAACACTATGCTTGTTTGCATTATTTTGTGTACAAGATTACTGGTTTCCGGTGTTTTTGTATTCCAGGGCAAAACAAGGGCCTAAGTCGGATACGCGCTAATAGGCGCGTTTAAGGAGCGCAACACACAGCTTGCGGAGCTAGCAGCGCAAACAGGATAGGAAGTGGCAGATTCAAGAGTGCGGTGCGCAGACCGACTGCGCTAACCAGCGTGCGCAGTGAGCCATGCGCAGGATGTTGGTGTTTACAAATCTTGACACCATAGGATTTGGAAGTTGCCAAGATTGTCCTCATAAGCAGTATATAAAGAGAGGAAGGCTAGGGTTTGAAGCATCAACACACATACACACACACACAGAGGCAAGATCGAGGAGAGAGAGCCAGAACTGAAAAACACACGAGCTGCTGCGAGGACCTGCGCTAGCCGACTGCGCGAGCCGAGACACAACAACCTGCACGCACCTGCTTGTTACTATTTTCTTGGATACTTTATCTGTTATTTACTATTTCTATGATGTTTACTACTAGCATGTCTAGCTAAACGCTTTGTATCGGTTGGGCATGATTCTATGAGTATTTCCTTTGAGACTTGTGCTTAATGCATAGTTTGTTTGCTTGTATTAATTCTGTGCACACGGTTGACAGCTAGCTGCATGCGTAGGGGAAGCCTTGAACCGCAATCTTACTCTTACTACTTGTCTGTTATATGTTAAACTAGTTGGTAGCTTGATGGTGACAACTAGGAGTAACGCGCTAGGATAATCAGTTGCTACTGTGACAGGATTCGTAGCTGCTTAGACTAGTTTCAAGAATTAATAGCTCATGAACTTTGATCGGAACATCCGCACATGTTAGGAAGCCTTGATCGGACACTAACTTCAGTAAATCGAACTATAGACGTTTAGAGTCGATGATAAGGAATACATTCATAGAGGATTGTCTGCACCGATACTTTTCATAGTCATAGTACTTAATCTCTACTGCCTGCGCACGTCTCGTGCAAATTCTGCGTTCACTACTGTTTATTCGCGCACCTGCGCAACCCAACCACTCACAATCCAATTTTCGTTAAGTTGTAGGTACTAGTTAGAACAAGTCTGCTTGCTCCTTGTGGAATCGACCCTGACTTAGCCGCTGTACTAAGTGGAGAAGGAAGGATTAATTTGACGCGTACAACGACGCGCGATCAATACTATGCAAGATACTGCTTTCATTTAGTTATCCTAACTGTTAAGGTATGTGACATCATTGACAAACTCCTACAAGGTGCACAAGAGTCTGCTACAGCAAACGTGTGAAGACAGCAGCTGATGCAGAGAGTTCCAGAATGATCTAGCAGAGTGCACAAGGCGTTGCTACAGCAACCTGTGTAGCAGAGAGTTGGAGCATCCTAAATAGCAGATTTTTGTGTGAAGTACAAGCTGCCCTGAATTGAAGAGGAGAAACGGAACCTTTCTAAATGCAATTCCCAGAGTCAATAGCATGCCAATTAACTTGGACTAGCCCAAAGAACGTACGGAGGGTTGCTGCCAGCATCGCAACAGGTTGATAGAGTATCGTGAAGATAGAGAGCAAAATGATGCAGATGCCCGTGTGAAGACAGCAGCTTGTGCAAATCTAGCCACAGTGAACAAGCTCAATGAACAAGCAGTTGCTACAGTAGGAGCTGTAGCAGCAGTATTGGCGCAAAGAACAATATGCCCAGTTATGATCTTGTTGAGATCTTGGAGGAGCTTCTAAATATTCAGAGAGAATATCCCAGTGGAGATTCCCATATCCAGGAGAAGATTTGATTGTGGAAAGATTTGTTTCTCCAAACAAATCTAATCTCCTACTAATTAGGAGATAAGAACTTGTTGAGATCTTTAAGGAATCTTCCTAAATTTGATATTGATGGAGCATGGAGTTTTGTAAGGTTTCCTAATGGACTTCGGAAATTCTAGCAGCAACAAACAACTCAGCAAGCCCAAGGTAAAGATAAGATTTCTAAAGTTCGTTTTTAAGAAATTAAATCTCAAAAAACTTGCAAGAATCTAGGAGAGCTTTTTGGAAGGCTTCCTAAATTTGATATTGATGAAGCATGGAGTTCCTATTTAAAGAAGGTGATGTGCGCGCAAAGTGCATAGTATTTATGTGCATTCCCCTTTTAGTTCTTGTTCATTCCGTGATGTTATATAAGTCTTTTAATGCTTTTAGCGTGCGTTTCAGGTTTATATCGAGTAGTTGGAGTCACGCAGCAGCTTAGAAGAGTTTCGGACAAAATCCAGTCGATTGCGGGCGAAAGCGCAAAAGAATCATGATAATGAAGATTCGCCCGACTCACATTGTGACTCGCCCGAGTCAATGTGACTCGGCTTGGACTAGTTGACTCGCCCGGATCAAAGCACTCAGGCCATTTGGAACTCTCTGGAAAGTTGACTCGCCCGAGTCAGTTCTGCCCGAGTCACGAAGCGCAAGACCGAGTCAAGAAGTGACTCGGCCAAATTCGAACCCTCTGGAAAGTTGACTCGCCCGAGTCAACTATTTGACTCGGTCAACGCTGGTCAACTCGGTCAATGCTGGTCAAACCTTCTAGGTATAAATGAAAAGCTTTGAAGAGAGAGAAAAAAATCTCAATTTTAAAGAAAACTCAAGAAATCTTTCAAACTCTAAAGAGCAAAGATCAAACCTTTGGAGAAGATCAAGCTTGGTTGAAGATTAGAGCTTGGATTGAAGATCATTCAAGACCTAGACTACTTTTCTAAACCCTTAACTTTGTATTTACATTCATGTTTCACTTATTAATCATGTATTTGTGCACACTCATTATGAGTGAGTAGTTGTTCTTGTGGTTGGGGATTAAATGGATCCCCTAGGATTGGATATGATGTAGAACTCTAATTTATTGCATTGAATGAAGTTTGGTTTGATTATATTGTGCCCTAGCTATGTATTCATTGTATGCACACCAAGTGTTTGACAAAATGCTTAAGTGAGTATGCTTGGTTAGAACCCCTAAGGAAGGAGCGAGAGTTGAACTTAGGATGTTTCATAGCTATTGTATGATCATAGATGGAGTGTTTGTGCGTGAGAGCGACATGCATTCTTGACATTAGGCTAAGTTTTGAGCGGATTTGAGTAACCGGCCAATAGACCGAGAGGGTGCGGTTATGGGACTCAAATTCTACACGGTTCAATAGAATGAGAGTTTGAAACCATGTCATTTATGTATCCTCTCCATTCTAGGGAAGGAGCGAGAGTTGAACCTAGAGCGGACGATGCATTAGCCTTGCTTTTATCAACCAAATGTAGTTCATGCATGTATTAGTGAGTTATTTCATTTCCTCATATCTTAGGAGAGAAGTTGAATCCCTAGTCACCCTTTTTATTCATTAAGCAAAACCCAAAAATATCATTTATCTTTAGTGCTTGCTAGAGATACCTCTATAGGAGGAGAAAAGCCCCCTCAAAAACCGTAGACTTACAATAGTAGCATTGATTAGTTGTCAATTAGTCTAAGCTTTTCCCTTGGGTTCGATCCGAGGTCACTCGGTTATAAATATTGTTTGATATTTGCGTGACTAGAATAGCACTTCATTTTGCTTGCCTAAAACGCCAACGTCAGAAGGCTGGGCAGAGCACCAAAGCATCCATAAAAGATAGAATCCAAGCAAAAAGAAAAAGCAATATACCGAGAGATATATTCAGATTACCAGAGCGGAGAGAGTGGATCACCACCGAGAGCAGAGCGTAAGCGTATAACTGAGTGGTTAGAGCAAAGGCTAATCGAGGACTTGCAGAGTCTGATCAGAGCTTGATCAGAGAAGACCAATTCAGAGCAGGACGTGCTTGTTGGTTGATCAAGGCAGGCGGCGGCAGAGTTGTCGAGTGGAGGAACTCGGACAATCTGCAGGAGGCTAGGTCTCCCTAGTGATAGGAGGTCATTGAGTGAGGGGGAACGTTCCAGAGTGTGCAGCGCTCGTGGAAGAGTTCCATCGGCTCAGCGAAAGGCTTTGGTGCGACGCGGACAGATTGTGCACCAACTATGTGCTACAGTAGATGCTATAGCAAAGCCTACGGGGACTTTGATTTAATTAGAATAGGCCGAGTTTGTGAGATCAGAGGAGTAGCTATTCTGAATTAATTTGAGTGAGTAGGTGTGTACGACATAAGTCAGAGCCTGTTCTGATTGTGTGATTGACTAGCTAAGGTTGAGTAGCATAGGTTGCGTTGAGTCGACTCGTGTTGTACGAGAGACCTTTGAGACTAGTGGATTGAGGACAGGAGTACAGTCCTCCCTAGACGTAGGCAGTTGGCCGAACTGGGTAAACAAATCGTTATTCATTGTTTCATCTTGCTGCTCAAGATCCGAGTGTATAAGAGTCTGCTATAGCAACTGCTTGTACAGAATCTACAACTCAGAGGCGCTGCGAAATTTCAATTGGTATCAGAGCTGGAACTCGACACATAGAGTGAAGATCCTGAGCACCTTGCTGAGTTCATCAATCGAAGATGAAAGAGAGACAAAGCACAAGTCGGCCGCCCCTACTGGAAGAAGGAAATTATAAGTGTTGGAAGGCGAGAATGAAAGCCTTCCTAAAGGCGATGGATGAGAAGACTTGGAGAGCAGTACTCTCTGGGTGGTCACACCCACTGACCATAGACGACAAAGGAGTTGCACTAGAGAAACCCGAGGAGACATGGACAGCTGAGGAAGAAGTTGTAGCAATTAGTAACTCCAAAGCCTTGAAGGCGATATTTGACGCTATTGACGCAAATAATTTCAGGCTGATCTTCGACTGTGAAACTGCCAAGCAAGCGTGGGAGATCCTCCAGACGGCTCATGAAAGGAACAAAACTACTGCTGCAAACTGGAGAGACGAACACATTGAAGATGACTCAGCACAAAAGGATGAAGACAATGAAGATGACTCCGTTGTTACTCTGATAGCTGCAACGAATATGAAGAACATCATTTCAACAAAGCCAAAAAATGTTTATGGTGTTGAGGAGTCAGATAGCAATGGTGATGAGGAAATCACTAAGGAGTCAATTGCAAGAAACTTTGCCCTGTTGCACGAAGAGTGGCTGCAAGTCATTAAGATCAACAAAGGATTGACCGCCAAGGTATCGGGCCTGGAAGAAGAACGAGAGGAGCTACTAAAGATGATCACTTCTCTTACAGATCAAGTTGCCCAGCATGAAGAGAAGTTTGCTGCAGAGAGGGAAGAGCTCAACCTCTACAGGAACACCGCAAAGATGCTTAATAGTGGCTCGAACACTCTTGAAGATATTTTAGCATGCCAAAGATATGGAGGAGGCTACTCAGGTCTTGGATACATTACAAAAGAAGGTGCTGAAAGAACTATATTCGTCAAAGCTACGGAGCCAGAAGATGCTTGAATGCCATGGAGAAACAGATTCTGTCCTAGAAACCAGTACAGAAGAAGGTGCCTAGAAGGGTGAAAAAGAGGCTGCTACAGCAACCGATGTATCAACCACCTGTAGCAGAAAAGAAACCCCGGAGCAAAAATCGCAGATGCTAGTATTGTGATTAGGAGGGTCACATCCAGAGAAGATGCCCGATTCTGAACAAGTATTGGAGACCTCAGAGACTACCCACAGACGAACAACGCCGAATGAAGCCAAGGATCAGACGTGGGACACATGTGACCTCCAGCTCATTAAAGCTGTTGAAGGAAAGTAAGTATCCAGTGTTACGCGGAAACATCAGATACGTTGGAGGGATAATGAATTGGAGAATGAAGATTGCAAAGGACACTGACACAGATCGGGTGAGAGAATGAAATAATGCCGGAAGGAAAGAAAGAGTTGCTGGACACAACAGAGCTCAGAAGCAGTGGATTCGAAAACCAGTACAAGTATGGGTGGAGAAGCAGCCACCAGATATTCCCCCAAAGTCATTGGAAAACGCACATGCTGAGACACCAAGAGTTCCCCTTCTTCGGTGGATGGAGAAGAGGCGTTGGCCTATTCGCTGAGTTTAGCTTGAGAACCCCCTTCCCATTTGTGACAAAAAAGGGGAGAAGATGTGTTCTGCTGTTTGCATTGTGTTGGCAGGTTTTGCCAGTCGACCCCAGAGGGAGAAGAGGAGCCCCTGCAGAAGATGCTCATGTTTTGTCAAAAATGCAGGGGGGAGATTGTTAAGGTAATGGACATCACTTGAGAAAGAAGCCAGAAGACAGGCTAGGGATAGCTTGAGATAGCAGAGTCCTTGACTTGAGAAAGAAGCCAAAAGACAGGCTAGGGATAGCTTGAGATAGCAGAGTCCTTGACTTGAGATGAATCCTGAGGAAGCTGCTAGAGAAGGAGTCTGAAGACGAGATGAGGATTACCTAAGATTAGAAGGGTCCTTGGATTTTGTCAAAAAATGCCAAGGGGGAGATTGTTAAGGTATGTGGCATCATTGACAAACTCGTACAAGGTGCACAGGAGTTTGCTACAGCAAACGTGTGAAGACAGCAGCTGATGCAGAGAGTTCCAGAATGACCAAGCAGAGTGCACAAGGCGTTGCTACAGCAACCTGTGTAGCAGAGAGCTGGAGCATCCTAAATAGCAGATTTCTGTGTGAAGTACAAGCTGCCCAGAATTGAAGAGAAGAGCAACGAAATCTTTCTAAATGCAATTTCCTAAGTCAATAGCATGCCAATTAACTTGGAGTAGCCCAAAAAACGTACAGAGGGTTGCTGCCAGCATCGCAACAGGTTGGTAGAGTATCGTGAAGATAGAGAGCAAGATGATGTAGCTGCCCGTGTGAAGATAGCAGCTTATGCAAATCCAGCCAGAGTGAACAAGCTCAGTGAACAAGCAGTTGCTACAGTAGGAGCTGTAGCAGCAGTATTGGTGCAAAGAACAATCTGCCCAGATATGATCTTGTTGAGATCTTGGAGGAGCTTCTAAATATTCGGAGAGAATATCCCAGTGGAGATTCGCGTATCCAGGAGAAGATTTGATTGTGGAAAGATTTGTTTCTCCAAACAAATCTAATCTCCTACGAATTAGGAGATAAGATCTTGTTGAGATCTTTAAGGAATCTTCCCAAATTTGATATTGATGGAGCACGGTGTTTTGGAAGTTTCCTAATGGACTTAGGAAATTCCAGCAGCAACAAACAACTCAGCATGCCCAAGGTAAAGAGAAGCTTTCTAAAGTTGATTTCTAAGAAATCAAAGCTGAGAAAACTTGCAAGAATCTAAGAGAGCTTTTTGGAAGGCTTCCTAAATTTGATATTGATGGAGCATGGAGTTCTTATTTAAAGGAGGCTGGGCAGAGCAGCAAAGCATCCATAAAAGTTAGAATCCAAGCAAAAAGAAAAAGCAATATACCGAGAGATATACTCAGATTACTAGAGCGGAGAGAGTGGATCACCACTGAGAGTAGAGCGTGAGCGCATAGCTGAGTGGTTGGAGCAAAGGCTGATCGAGGACTTGCAGAGTCTGATCAGAGCTCGATCAGAGAAGACCAATTCAGAGTAGGACGTGCTTGTTAGTTGATCAAGGCAGGCAGCGGCAGAGTTGTCGAGTGGAGGAACTCGGACAATCTGTAAGAGGCTAGGTCTCGCTAGTGATAGGAGGTCATTGAGTGAGGGGGAGCGTTCCAGAGTGTGCAGCGCTCGTGAAAGAGTTCGATCGGCTCAGCAGAAGGCTTTGGAGCGATGCGGACAGAACTTGAACCAGATGTGTGCTACAGCATGTGCTATAGCAAGCCTACGGGGACTTTGATTTAATTAGAATAGGCTGAGTCTGTGAGATCAGAGGAGTAGCTATTCTGAATTATTTCGAGTGTGTAGATGTGTGAGACACAAGTTAGAGCCTGTTCTGATTGTGTGATTGACTAGCTAAGGTTGAGTAGCATAGGTTGCGTTGAGTCGACTCGTGTTGTACGAGAGACCTTTGAGACTAGTCGATTAAGGACTGGAATATAGTCCTCCTCAGACGTAGGTAGTTGGCCAAACTGGGTGAACAAATCGTTATTCATTTGTTTCATATTGCTGCACAAGATCCGAGTGTACAAGAGTCTGCTATAGCAACTGCTTATACACAATCTGCAACTCAGAGGCGATGCGAAATTTCACTAATAAGGAAAAAGTTTTAATTACCTAATTATGTGATTCTAATGCAAGAACAAGATTATGTAAATAAAATCAATATTCCAGAATCAAACTTCACCCATGCCTAACACACAAATCATGGAATAATTCTAACAATCCAATTATATTATGGAGTAGTGGAAATAACCTAATAACCTCAGACAAGCTGCCCAATCACGGATCATTACCTGAATTAATCTAGATTGTTGAATGCCGCTCAATGACGAATTATCAACAATTTCGATTTATTAAGCCCAGGGTTTTCAGAAAAAAAATGTCAACTTCCCTACTGATTCATGTACTAACAGTATAACTACCATGTTTCGATATTAATTCTACTTAATTCGGTTAATTACCTCAGACCTAGTCATCTTTTTGGTCCTTAACATAATTTTTCGTTTTAGCAAGAAAGCACCACAATCAATGTCAGACATGCAGGAACGATAAATTTAGAACAGTAGAATTAAAGAACTCCATTAACATAATCCAAAGGTTTTATTAACATCGCATGAATTGTTTGAGTACAAGCATGCGATCCATAGGATCCCAAAACGAGCTCACTAATCATGGTGATAAAATCAGAATACATGTATAAAAGAGAATTAAAGAAAAAGAAGCAGAAAGTAAAGAAGAATCCTTCACTACGAAGCCGCTCTTTGATCTTTAATCTTCTTGAAGTCTTGGGGCGCTTTCCTCTCTTCAAGAATTAAGTTAAATTTTGCTCAAGTCCAGATTCCTTTTTTTTTATGGGTTCTAGGTCTTTATTTATACCAAAATCAATTGGGCCGATTTTAGAAATCAATTTTTGGACTGACTTGTCTTGCCCGAATCAAAGTTGATTCGTGCTGCTCAGAAGTTGATTCGACCAGCCCCTTGGTCGAATCAAAGTATCAGTACTGGACGAAGGATTCTGTGCTGGTCAAATCAATTCTGCTTGATCGAATCAAATTTGATTCGCTCTGGCCTTCATTTTGATTTGGTCAACGCTGGAGAATGGACGAAATCTACTCGAGAATTGATCCGAACAACCTGAGTTGATTCAACCACGGTTGGTTGAATCTCTTTTGATTCGTGCAATTGTTTGGGCAAATCAATTTTGCATTTTGCTCGATTCTTGCTCGTATTTTTCCCTTTAAACCTTCGAATCTGGACTTAATGTAAACTAGGAAGTTGTAGCCTTTGAGTTAACTTTCCAAAAAGATATGGCACCCCTCAATCGGATAAGAATCATGTGCTTGGCTTGCCTTTGATGACAAATAGGTCAATCTGCCAAGATTTGGTCTGTATTCGTCTGAATCTTTGTGTTTTGCCTTATTTTGCTCGAAACGGACTACAAAGCCTCAATTTAATATAATTTGACCTAAAACGAGAGTAGAGTGGTAAAAATACAATTAAAAGTTCGAGAGAGGAGCGAAATTCACCATCGAATGAAGGGAATAATCGGTAAGAAATTAACTAGTAAAAACACTCCACACTTACAATTTGTTCGTCCCAAACAAATATAAAATACACAATGAGTGACAGAGCAACTTAATGCAAGTATCAATCAAGTTCATGCGATCTACACTAACTAAACTAATGTCCTAGGATATGCAAGTTCTAACTCACTTTCGTAGGAATCACTGATGCATTTAGCGTATGCATCAAGCCTTTAAATCCCTAGTCTATCCTAGTGGATGAGTTATAGTCTCGTGAAGGTTTTCAGAAGAGGGAATACCAACAAATCCCTAATGCAGGTGTCCTAAATGAGCGTATGAAATGAATGCTCAAAAATCACAACATTATTGCAACAATCTCAAACTCATGCGCCAAACAAATATCCAAATCAAACTATCTTCAAATGAGTTTTCAAACTTGCATAATTCAAACAGGGTGTTGCAGTCAAACAAGTCGGTATCAAAACCATCAAATGACAACCACGTGTCTTAACATCTTTTTCAAGCTATGCATCCGAAACATGAATTCAGGTTACACAAAACGTGCCCGCAATTCACCTATGCTATCTAGGGATAGTCCACGGGCTCTTGGTGCAAAGCTCATTCTCAAGTCTTAAAGTTCGGACTTTATAACCCATAAGAGAAGAGGAGCTTGGCTTGGAATTTTATAAAAATTGCATAAGAAAATCAATGGTTTTGTGCAAGCACAAGGGTCGTTTCTTAACTCATCTTATATGACTTCCGATACATTACGCAATCACACAATAAACAAGTGGTATAATACATGATGTCCTGCTTAAGATGGAGTATCTAATGGCCTTAGGCTTTATTATGCTTAAGGACTAACTTTTCTAACATTCCTTTGCATTTTATTTCTCATTATTTTTTTTAGAAAATGTTTTTTGTTGGGGCCTATTTTGTGCCCTCTTTTGACTTTCTTGTTATCCTTCACTTTCGAGGGACTCCACACTTAAAACCTGACAAAGTATAAATATTGAAGGCGGGTGTGTGTGAGTAACAACATACACGATAATACATGATAAGAGAACTAAAGTCACCGGAAATAACAAACAATGCTTAAAAAGATTATTCTAATACCGGTGCCTACCAGTATCAAGTTCAAAGCATGCTTTCAAAAGTGTGTTGAATACATGATAGACAAAAGATAGTAATAATATTAACTTGGAAGAATACACACTCGTACAAACTATTTCAGGTTCTAAACACAAACTCAAATAGGATGAACAGATAACCGACGTAGCTTAAAAAGCATGAGAAAGTTAATAGGAAGTCATAGATAAATTGAGCATGCAAGTGTTCTTAAACTATCATGCTTCTCAATCTAACTAAAATGCAGTACATGGCAATGATGGAGTGATTATGCGCTCTCAAACACTTTGAAATTTGAAGCAGTTCTGAGTTACAGATTGTGTACAAGCAGTTGCTACAGCAACTCCTTGTTCAGCCGGATCTTGTGCGGTAAGGTAAACAATGAACAGAGATTTGTTCACCCAGTTCGGCCAATTGCCTACGTCTGGGGAGGATTATGCTCCAGTCCTCAATCCACTAGTTTCCCGATTCTTTAGTACAACACAGACTTGACTCTATGCAACGCTAGATCAATCTATGCTACCCAACCCTACTAACAAATCAAACTTAATCAGAACAAACTCTGATCAGTGTCACACAGACCTACACACTTGAATTAATTCAGAATAGCTACTCCTCTGTCCCATAGACTCAGCCTATTTTAATTAAAAAAAAGTCACTATAGGTTGCTATAGCACACGATTGTGTAACTAGTTTGTGCAGGTTCTGTCCGCGTCGCTCAAAGCCTTTCATTGACCCGCTCGAACTCTATCGTCAGCGATCCCCACTCCGGGATGCTCCCCCTCACTCAATGACCGCCTGTCACTAGCGAGAACAGGCCTTCCGCAGATTTTCCGTGTTCCTCCACTCTACAACTCTCCTGTAGCCTTCCTTAATTAGCAAACAAGCACGACCTACTCTGAGTTAGCCTTCTCCAATCAAGCTCTGATTAGACTCTTCAAGTCTTCGACCAGCCTTTGCTTCAACAACTCTGATTTGCGCTCACGCTCTGCTCACGGTGGTGATCCAATTCTCCGCATGACTCTCTGATCTTCGCTCTGCTATCTTTAAAAATCTGAGGTGCTTGGATTCTCTATATTGGATGGACCGGTATCTGCTACTCTGTAAGCCTTTTTCTTCTAGAGAAACTCTGCCCCTGTCCAAATTAGGAAGTCCCACCCAGATCTCAACAAGATCCTGTCTGCGGAATATTCTGAGAATATTTAAAAGCCTCCCGTTGCACCGCTACTTCATATCTGGCCAGATTTCTCTTCGGGCCACAAACTGCTGCTACAGCTCCTACTGTAGCAACTGCTTGTTCACTGAGCTTGTACACTCTGGCAGGTTTTATCAATTGAATGCCATTTGCATTATCAATCTCCCCCTTGGCATTTTTGACAAAACCTGATGACTAAAGCTGGATATTCCCGTGGTGCCAAACTCGTCCCTTGCCTCCCCCTATTCTCCCCCTTTTTGTTATAAATGACTGAGGGGGAGTACTTGATCAGGCTAGTTAGATAAAACACAGAGACGCAGAGAGGATCTCAGAGCTTCGAATCTGGCTGCATCCAGAGGCTTGGTGTAGATGTCGGCTAGCTGCTTGTTAGTTACAATATTCTCAAGGACGGTGATCTTCTTCTCCACCAGTTCCCTGATGAAGTGGTGTTTTATGTCAGTGTGTTTGGTTCTTGAGTGTTTTTATGGATTCTTGGAGATGCTGATAGCACTCATGTTGTCCCAGTAGAGAACCATTTCACTTTGATTCATCCCATTAGTCAACATCTGCTTCATCCATACCATCTGAGCACAGCAACTTCCTGTTGCAATGTACTTTGCCTCGGCTGTGGAAAGGGAGATGTTGTTCTGCTTTTTGCTGAACCATGAGACCATGTTATTCCCCAGGAAGAAACAACTTCCAGATGTGCTCTTTTTATCCTCTGTGCACTGACGTTGGCGATTTAGGCAAACAAAATGAAGTATTATTCTAGTCAAGCAAATATCAAACAATATTTATAACCGAGTGAACTCGGGTCGATCCCAAGAGAAAAGCCTAGAATAATTGATAACTAATTAATGCTACTATTGAAAGTCTACTATTTAGAGGGGAAGGGGGGCTGTCCTCTTATATAGGTATCTCTAGTAAGTGCTAAAGACAAATGACAGTTGAGTTTGCTTAATGAATAAAAGGTGACTAGGGATTCAACTTCTCCCCAAAGATATGCGGAAAATGAAATAACTCACTAATACATGGATGAACTACGTTTGGTTCATAAAAGCAAGGCTAATGCATCGTTCGCTCTTGGTTCAACTCTCGCTCCTTCCCTAGAGTGGAGAGGATACACAAAGGACACGGTTCTCAAACTCTCGCTCCATTGAACCGTGTAGAACTTGAGTCCCATAATCGCACCCTCTCGGTCTATTGGGCGGTTACTCAAGTCCACTTAAAACTTAGCCTAATGTCAAGAGTGTATGTCACTCTCGCGCACAAACACTCCATATATATACAATAGCTATTAATTAAACATCCTAAGTTCAATTCTCATTCCATCCTTAAGGGTTTTACTCATGCATACTCACTTAGGCATTTCATCAAACACTTGGTGAGCATACAGTGAATACATAGCTAGGGCACAAATAATCAAACCAAACTTCATTCAATATAATAAAATAGTGTTCTACATGATATCCAATCCTAGGGGATCCAATTGATCCCAAATAGCATAAACAACTACTCACTCATAATGAGTGTGCACAAATACATGATAGATAAGTGAAACATGAATGTAAATACAAAGGGTTTAGAAAAATAGCCTAGGTTTTGAATGATCTTCAATCCAAGCTCCAATCTTCAACGAAGCTTGATCTTCTCCAAAGGTTTGATCTTTTCTCTTTAGGGTTTGAGAGAGTTTATGAGTTTTCTTGAAATTGAGAGATATCTTTCTCTCTCTTCAAAGCTTTCCATTTATATGTAGGAGGTTTGACCGAGTTGACCTGACTTGGGCGAGTCACTTTGACACGGGCTGGGCACATAAATGACTCGGGCGAGTCAAGCAGTAGGACTTCTTGGAACCAGTTGACTCACGTTGACCAAGTTAGATTGTGACTCGAGCTGTCTCGGAGTTGACTCGGGCGAGTCAATTTTCCAGAGGCTTTAAAGTTGGCCTAGTCAATAAGTGACTCGGTCTTGGACAAATTGACTCGGGCAGAACTGACTTGGCGAGTCAACTTTTGTAAGGGCAAGATGACTCGGGCGAGTCAACTTTCTAGAGAGTTCTATTCTGGCCGAGTCAGGAAGTGACTCGGGCTATGCCAAAGTGACTCGAGCGAGTCAACTACCTTCGACAAAGTACCCGGCAAGTAAATGTACCTTCGACAAGAAACTCGGAAAATATGGACATCATACATCTTTGAAAAGTACCCGACGCATTACAAAGACCAAAAGGCATTCTCCTATATGCAAAAGTGTCATAGGGGCAATGTAGTCTTTTCTTGGTCATCGAGGTGGATGAGATTTTGGAAAAAACCACTATAACCATCTAGAAAGCAAAAGTATTAGTGTCCCGCTAATCTTTCTAACATTTGATTAATAAAAGGAATTGGGAATGATCTTTCTTAGTGGCTTTGCTTAATTTCTTATAGTCTACGCACATCCTCCACCCCGTGACCGTGCGCGAAGGTAGGGATTAATTCATTTTTGTCATTCTCCATAACGGTGAGCCCACCTTTCTTAGGCACCACAAGAATTGGGCTCAC
The DNA here is from genome assembly GCA_963678935.1 of Umbilicus rupestris. Lineage (NCBI taxonomy): Eukaryota > Viridiplantae > Streptophyta > Magnoliopsida > Saxifragales > Crassulaceae > Umbilicus > Umbilicus rupestris. Next base: position 7,387,394 of record OY787605.1, read on the forward strand.
CCATTCGGAGTCATGGATTGAGTAAATTATTCCTGCATCTCTTAATTTAGTTACTTCCTTTAACACAATCTCACCTAGCTTAGGATTTAATCGTCTAAGGAATTCGCGGCTAGGTTTTACATTCTCCTCAAGTCTAATCCTATGCATGCAAACCTTGGGGCTAATCCCTTTTAAATCATCAATGGAATGCCAATAGCACCCTTATACAATTACAACACATGCATAAGCTTAGAGGTTTCACATTTATTAAGAGATGCCTCGATGATAACGGGTAATGAGTTGTTTGGTCTGAGGAATTCATACCTTAGATTCGGTGGAAGGGGTTTCAACCCCTCACCGAATTCCTTACTTTTTTGTGCATCTTCTTCGATGGTGTCCTCATCGAGAGTGTTGATTCAAGATTCATCAACGAGGCGAAAGATGGACTACCACTATCTTAGGCGAGCAACTCATACTCAAAACTTGTCAACTCATCATAAGCATCAAAAACATCACAAGCATCATATATTTCAAGCAAATGACAATCCATAGAACTACTAGGAGCATTTAAAACCTTTTTCAATTAAAATTTAATTTTGTCGGTCCCTAGGTTAAGTTCTATAACTCCCTCTCCGTAATCAATAACGACTTTAACCGTATTCAATAGGGATTTCATGATCCTCATCCATTTCAAGAATATAAAAGTCAATGGGAACATAAAATTTCCCTACTCTAATCGGAACATCCTCTAAAATACCCTTAGGTAACCTAGATGATCTATCCGCCAATCTAAGGCTTATGGATGTAGGAGTGAGTTCAGCCATGTCAAGTTTTTGAAACAAGGAAAATGGCATTACAGGAATACTAGCTCCCAAATCACATAATGCGCTATCTATGCAAAAATCGCCAATAGCAATAGGGATAGAAAATGAACCATGATCATTTAGCTTCCTAGGCATGTTATGTTGAATAATAGCGCTGCAATTAGCATTCCAAAGCTAAGTGATCAATTTCATGCATTTCTCTCCTATGCGATATAATATCTTTAAGAAATTTTGCATAAGTTGGCATTTGAGTTAGTACCTCCGTGAAGGGGAGAGTCACTTGGAGTTTACTCGAGATATCCACAAAGAGATTGAAATGTGCGTCCTCCTTCTTCTTCAATCTTTGCGGGAATGGAATGGAAGGCACATATGGAGCGGGTGATGGAGCGTATTTATGCGATCCATCAAGTTGTTTATTCCCAGTGTTTAATTACATTTTGTGTGTGAAAGATTACTTCCTGGTAGTGTTCGCATTGCAGATGTATCAAGACCGCTTAGAACTTTATTGCGCATTTGGATGGATATACAGCAGATCTGGGCAGATTGACCTATTCGTAGTCAAAGCTCGCCGAGCGCATGATTATGATCTGATTGAGGAAGTGTTATACCTTGTTGGAAATCTAACTCAAGGGGCTACAATTCTCTAGTTTACGTCCAGACGAGATTCGGAGTTCTAAAGGGTCAAACAAGCAAGTTTATAACACTGCAGCATTACCGCGCCCGCAACACACTTAGCAGAGTTAATGTCTACTTCGAACGCGCATATAATGTCTTCATGAGGCACGCGACTAATGTCTTCTTCCGGAGTGGAATGCAATTGATGACGTCAGTATTGGGCCCACAGGCCAAAATCAGATTTAGAAGTTTTCAAGATTTAGAAGTCTCCCTTACCTATAAATACAGACTTTCTACACCAAGGAGAAGATCAATCTTCAGCACAAAAATTCAGAAGACGAATTCAGAGAAGCGGCAACTACGTGCGAAAATCGAGGTTGATCACTATTCATCACCAGAATTACTATTCACTATCGGAGTTACTGTTCATCACAGATTACTATTCACCATTTCAGTATTATTCCTAAACTCAGTTTATTTTCATTGTTTTAGACGACTCGTAGCAGCTAAACCCTTAATTTTAGTTTGGGGATTTTATATTGCGACGTACGGTTTGAGATATTTATGTTTAGTAATTCAATTCAGTAAATTCCTGTTCTTCGTTTGAATTGCATGCTCTGATTATCAAGTTAGCGTATCCTAGCGGTGAAACTGAGTTGATATCTATTGCATGATATTGGATTGACTTCCTTATTAGCTAAGCCTAGCGGTGTAACCTAATCGGTGTCGTTAATCGAGTAATTGTTAATCCTATTCGAGAACCTAGCGGTTGAGATTAGGTAGAACACTAGAGTCGGTATTACCCTAGCGGGATTGTTAGACTAGGAATAGTAGTTTACTAAGTGATGTCAATCGATGATTACTAGTTGCAATGCATATCCTTGAAATGACTTTTCTCTGAATTTGACAACAAAACATTATTCCTGCAACCCATTTTTATCGTGACAATCATTCGTAGACCCTTATCACCGATTGCTCTCTCGTGTCTTCGACCTTGCTTACCGCTTGCTAAGTGTTAACAGGAGATTATAAGTATTATAAGTATAAGTTTAGCGCACACATCGACGTGCTGTCAGCGGGCTCTTGAGCTTTTTCTTTTCCTCTCTTCTCAACCTTCTCTTGAGATGAAGACCCTTCTTTTTCAACCTCAACGTTTGTGTTGACAACTTTGGTCTTTGCTTGGGGTTCTTCTAAGGCTCTTCCACTCTTTAGGGTGATGGCATTTATAGTTTCGGAAGAGTTTACATCCGGTTAAGAAGGCAATTTCCCTAGGTATCTTGAGGAAAAACTCGCTTGTTGAGCAATTTGGGTCTCAAGCATTTTGTTATGCGCTTGCAATTGGTCGAGTCTTTGAAGGATGAGTTGGTTATCCTTTTGTTGTTGAGCTTGAGTTGTGCCCAATTGAATAACAATGGATAATAGGGATGGTTCCTCTTGGCTAGGCCTCTCCTCGTTTCTTTGGTAAGAAGTTTGCCCTTTTTTCCTTGGTGGGAATCCCGGAGGAATAGGCCTTGGCTCACTGTTAATAGGCGCTCTCCTTGGAAAGTTTGGGTCTTCATGGAACCTTACATGTTGAGGAGGGTTCCTTGGTGGGTAGGGAGCATTCCTTGGTTGATACCCACTTGATTGAGGTGGCACATAAGCTCTCTCTTGGTTCCTCACAAGATAGCTAACATCTTTAAATTCATCCGCATGCTTGGAGGTGCAAGAATCTTCATCATGTGGTGGGTTAGCGCATATGCTACAAGCTCGCGGATGTTCCCTTCTTTTGTTCAAATTCATGCTCCCAATAGATTGTGCCAAAGAATTTACCGTCTTTGCTAGGGAGTTGAAGTCTTCCTTTGTCAGGGCCTTTGAGGTTTGTTCCTTGCCTTTCTTCCTCAAGTGGTTCCTTTCACCACCCCATTGGTGTGAATTCTGTGCAATCTTTTCGATGATCTTGAAACCATCCGGTAGCCGTTAAGTCCATCATCTCTCCATTACTCGCATGGTCCATATGGTTCCTTGCATCTTGGTCCATCCCATCGTAAAAAGCTTTGCAACAATTGCCACTTGTTGAATCCATGATGAGGGCAATCTCTTTGAAGCTCTTTGAAGCGCTCATAAGCTTCATAGAAGGTTTCATCGTCATGTTGAGTAAATTGATTGATTCTATCCCGAATCTTCTTTGTCTTGGCGGGAGGGAAGTATTGGATCAAGAAGGCTTGCGCTAGTTCCTACCAAGTGTTGAACGTATCAAGTTCATGACTCATCAACCATTCCTTAGACTTTCCGCAAAGTGAGAATGGAAAAACCTTCACATATACCCACTCTTGTTGAATGCCCGGCATCTTGTATGTAAGGCATAGCTCCGTGAATTGGGCCGAATGTGCATTTGGGTTTCCATACCCATCAAATTGATGCGCAGCCACCATATGAAGGAGACTGGACTTGATCTCAAATTCTTGGTCTTCACCTTCCGGCAAGCAAATAGGAGAACCATAATGTCCAATGGTTGGGGCGATGTATGCCCCGACCGGTATTTCTTCTTCCTCTTGCGGAAGAGGGGCATTTCCTTGCCATCTAGGAATTTGTGGACCCATATTTCCCTGTTGTTCGGCTCGTTTGATAGGCAAATGAGTATCCAAATGAGAAGTATGAAGCTCATGTGAAGCGGAGGGATGAGAAGGTTTGTGATCGGTTGACTTCTTACCGATTATTCGCTTCATTCGACGATGAATTTCGCTCCGCTCCTGAACTTTTCATTGTGTTTTTACCACTCTACTCTCATTTCAAGTCAAATTATAGTAAATCAAGGCTTTTTTTAATCCGCTTGGAGCAAAATAAGACAAAACACAAAGATTCAAACAAATACAAACCAAATCTGGGCAGATTGACCTATTTGTGATCCAACGCTTTCTGAGCACATGATTCTTATCCGATTGGGGCAAGCCATATATTGCTGGAAAGCTGACTCAAAGGGCTACAACTTTGTAGTTTACACCAAGACCAAATTCGAAGGTTTAGAAGGTCAAAATTCAACCAAAGACAGAATCAAAGTGGTGAGTCAACAGTAGCCCGGTTCATATTTAAACGGCCAGTTCACATGTTGAACCGGCGGTTTTGTTTTTGAACAGGCCCAAAGTGCAAAAATTGATGATCCACTGAGACATCCCGGTTCAATAGAGAACCTGCAGTTCACCAACTGAACCGGCAGTTTGGACACTGAATCGCCGGTTTGACACTAAACCGGCTCGAAACCTAATTCTAAAAATCAGCCCAATTAATTTTTAGTATAAATACAAATTGAGAACTCATTCACTGGGTTGGACGATTGGGAGAACGAAAGCAGGAGAGAAGAGACAAGCTTTGAGTGAAGATCATCGTCATGGGTTCTTCGTTCTATATTCTCTTCATTCTTGTGTTGGTTTTAACCACCATGAGTAGCGAGTAGTCTTTTAGTTCTAGGATCTTACGGATCCCATGCGTGTAACCTGATTTCATGTGATTTGTACGAACATTAGTTTTAGTCTAATGCTAGTTTATGTTTTTCAATTCTACTATAGTTCATTCTACCGTTTTACCATTATCGATCATTGATTGAGATGACTGCATGTTAGAACGAAACTAGGTTAGATGCCAAAAAGATGATTGGATTTGAGGTAATCAACCGGATTGAGTAGAGTTGATATCGAAACATGGTAGCTATATTGTTAGAACATGAATCGATAGGAAAGTTGACATCTTTTATCAAAAAATCCTAGGCTTGCTAAATTGAAATTGTTGATAATCTGTGATTGAGCGGTGTTCAATAGTGTAGATTAATTCAGGTGATGATCCGTGAATGGGCAGCTCGCCTGATGTCAATTTAGGTTATTTCCAAAGATATTTTGCATGACTATACGGTGTGACTGATTGGATGAATTGTGTTGCGAGCATGGGTGAAGTTTGATCTTGGAATTATTTTCTCTAATCGAATCAACCATTAGTTATATTAATTAGGATAATTAGAACAAACCCAGAATTTTTATTAGGAGTAGCTGAACACATTGATTGCTAGCCAGTATATACACGCACCTATTCCTAGGATCGACCCTTGGCTTACCAAGGTCTATAAATTATTTATGACTACAATTTGACCCCTTAAACTTATATCTGACAACTATAAAGAGTTAAAAATACGATTGTCAATTGGCTTGTAGTTGAGGTAGAAGCTCGTTCTTGTACTCTCTTGCTCTTTGCTCTAGTTTGCATTCAAACACCTATGAAGCAATCAAAGAGAGCTTCTATAAGTGTGAACTTAAATAAAGGCAAGCAAGAAATATAGCACGCACGCAAGCAATCACGACAAATAAAAAATAGAAAGTGAAGTAAACAAACTAAAAGTAATATTAATTAGCAATCTAGTCTAAAAGCTAATCCCCGACAACTGCGCTATTTTGACGTTGGCAATTTAGGAAAGCAAAATGAAGTGATATTCTAGTCAAGCAAATATCAAACAATATTTATAACCGAGTGAACTCGGGTCGATCCCAAAAGAAAAGCCTAGACTAATTGATAACTAATTAATGCTACTATTGAAAGTCTACGGTTTAAGGGGGTTTTTGTCCTCCTATAGAGGTATCTCTAGTAAGTACTAAAGAAAAATGATAGTTGGGTTTGCTTAATGAATAAAAGGTGACTAGGGATTCAACTTCTCCCCTAAGATATGCGGAAAATGAAATAAATCACTAATACATGCATGAACTACGTTTGGTTGATAAAAACAAGGCTAATGCATCGTCCGCTCTAGGTTCAACTCTCGCTCCTTCCCTAGAGTGGAGAGGATACACAAAGGACACAGTTCTCAAACTCTCGCTCTAGTGAACCGTGTAGAACTTGAGTCCCATAACCGCACCCTCTTGGTCTATTGGGCGGTTACTCAAGTCCGCTTAAAACTTAGCCTAATGTCAAGAGTGTATGTCAGTCTCGCGCACAAACACTCCATATATGATCATACAATAGCTATTATACATCCTAAGTTCAATTCTCATTCCATCCTTAGGGGTTTTACTCATGCATACTCACTTAGGCATTTCATCAAACACTTGGTGAGCATCAAATGAATACATAGCTAGGGCACAAATAATCAAACCAAACTTCATTCAATACAATAAAATAGTATTCTACATCATATCCAATCCTAAGGGATCCATTTGATCCCCAATCACATAAACAATTACTCATTTATAATGAGTGTGCACAAGTACATGATAAATAAGTGAAACATGAATGTAAATACAAAGTTAAGGGTTTAGAAAAGTAGTCTAGGTCTTGAATCATCTTCAATCCAAGCTCCAATCTTCAACCAAGCTTGATCTTCTCCAAAGGTTTTATCTTTGCTCTTTAGGGTCTGAGAGAGTTGGTGAATTTTCTTGAAATTGAGAGATATCTTTCTCTCTCTTCAAAGCTTTCCATTTATACCTAGGAGGTTTGACCGAGTTGACCCGACATGGCGAGTCACTTTGACACGGGCAGGGCACATAAATGACTCGGGCGAGTCAAGCGATAAGACTTCTTGGAACAGTTGACTCACTTTGACCGAGTCAGATTGTGACTCGGGCTGTCTCGGAGTTGACTCGGGCGAGTCAATTTTCCAGAGGCTTTAAAGTTGGCCGAGTCAATAAGTGACTCGATCTTGGACAAATTGACTCGGGCAGAACTGACTTGGGCGAGTCAACTTTCCAGTGAGTTCTAATCTGGACAAGTCAGGAAGTGACTCGGGCTATGCCAAAATGACTCGGGCGAGTCAACTACCTTCGACAATATTTGGACCTTCTAAAACTTTAACTAGGGCGAGTCATTTCTTGAGTGGCCGAGTGCTTTAGTCCGTTCAAGTCAAAGTCCTGGCTGAGTCACATTGACTCGGGCGAGTCAAAATATGAGTCGGGAAAATCTTCATTACCATGTCTTTTGCGGTTTCGCCGGCAGTGTTCTGGATTCTGTCCGAAACTCTCCTAAGTTGCTGCGTGACTCCAACTACTCGATATAAACCTGAAACACACGCGAAAAGCATCAAAATACTTATGTAACATCACGGAATGAGCAAGAACTAAAAGGGATAATGCGCGCAAATACTATGTACTTTGCGCGTACATCACGCACCCCGCTCAATCTGCATCACTGAATCCCACCAGGTTTTGCATTTGTGTCCTTGGTGTACCAAAGTCCATAGTTCGGGGTCCTTCCAATATAACGAATGATTCTCTTGACCAATTGCATTTGGCTCTCCTTTGGGCAGGCTTGGAACCGTGCGCAGACTTCTACTGAGTAGGAGATATCAGGACGACGGCTGTAAGATACAACAGACTTTCAATCATGCTGGGCAGAGCTTTAAGGGATATTGATGGAACTGGAAGTTCTTTTTAAAGGAGGCTGGGCAGAGCTTCAAGGCATTGAGTTAGAAAGAGAATACAGAGAATATCGAGAGAGAGATTCAAAGTACGGGCTAAGATTCGATCTCCACGGAGAGCAGAGGGTGAGCTTAGAGTTGTGTGGTTGGAGCGACGGCTGATCGAAGACTTGCAGAGTTTGATCAAAGCTTGATCAGAGAAGACCAATTCAGTGCAGGACGTGCTTGTTGGTTGATCAAGGTTAGCAGCGGCAGAGTTGTCGAGTGGAGGAACTCAGACAATCTGCACAAGGCCAGATCTCGCTAGTGACGGACGGTCACTGAGTGAGGGGGAGCATTCCAGAGTGTGCAGCGCTCGTGGAAGAGTTCGTTCGGTTCGGTGGAAATATTTGGAGCAACGTGGACAGAACCTGCACTAGCTAGTTGCTACAGCAGGTGTTATAGCAAACCTACGGTAGCATTGTTTTAATTAGAATAGGCTGAGTCAGTGGGATCAGTAGAATAGCTATTCTGAATTAACTCAAGTGTGTAGGTGTGTGAAACACAAGTCAGAGGGCGGTATGATTGTGTGTGATAGACTAGCTAAGGTTGAGTAGCATAGGTTGCGTGGTGTCGAACTGTGTTGTATAACAGATCTTGAGACTACTGAATTAAAAGTCTGTGGTTCAGTATTTCCCAGAGGTAGGCACTTTGCCGAACTGGGTGAACAAATCATTGTTCGTTGTTTCTGCTGAACAAGACCCTAGTGTACAAGAGTGTGCTACAGCAACTGCTTGTTCACAATCTTCAAATCAGAGACGCTGCAAATTTCAGATGGTTACTTTGAATCTTCTTGGGAGAATGCCTTAATGTTGTATGAGAGCCCTCACTGCTCTTGTCTGCGACAGTGTTATCAATGTTTTGATCCAGCGGCTTTGTTTCAGCGTCTGCTGTAGCATTCTCTTGTACCACTTCTTGTTCACTTCTGTTCTGCATTGGAAAGCTGCCTTCTGTATTTGAGTCTTCATCTTCCAATCTGGTGGAGGCCTCTTCTTCAACATCATTGAGGACTAAATTTATGGATTCCATCACCGCTTCTGTTCGCTTATTGTAGACACGATAGGCTTGGCTGTTAATAGAGTAACCTAAAAATTTCCCAACGTCACTCTTCGGATCAAGCTTCCTTATGTACTCCCGGTCCATTAGAATATAACAGTCACTCCCAAATATGTGGAAATATTTGACCGTGGCCTTCTTCTGGTTCCAAAGCTCATAGCATGTCTGATTTGTTCCTTTTCGTATGGGGACTCTGTTGATGATATAGCAGGCTATGTTCATAGCTTCAGCCCAAAACTTCAGGGGACCTTTCTTGGCAAGGATCATGACCCGGGCCATTTCTTGAATTGTTCGATTCTTTCGCTCCACCACACTTGTTGAGGAGTAATTGGCGAAGAGTACTAATGAGTGATTCCACGTTTGCTGCAGAAGCTGCCCACAGCTTCGTTCTCTAATTCCCTTCCATGATCACTTCTGATGGCGGCAATTCTGATGTTCTTTTCTTGTTCTAACCAGGATACCAGAGTAACTATCAGGTCTCACAGTCTCTGACTTTTCCCTAATGAAGTCAACCCATGTGTATCTAGTATAATCATCAACACACACAAATCGTACCTCTTCCTTCCATAGCTTTCAACTTCCATTGGTCCCATTAGGTCCATGTGTAATAATTGAAGCGGTCTAATTGTGTTAATGTTCCCAATTCTAGGGTGTGGAGCCTTCTTCTTCTACCTATCTGACATTCACCACAAATGGTGCTCAGCTCTCCTTTGATCATATGAAGTCCTCTAACTAATCCTTCAGCTGCAATTTTCTTCAGAGTTCTTAAGTTGATGTGGCCCATTCTTATGTGCCAGAGAGTCATTTCTTCTGTGTTGGTCAACATGGACGTTGGTGAAGGGGTTGCTGTACCGACCTTGAGTAAGTAACATTTGTTCTTTGATCTGGTTCCCTGCATTATACACACTCCAATCTCGTTAAAAACCTGACAAGAGTCTTGAGTGAATTTTACTTGATGTGTACCGTCATGAACTGGTTGATGCTTATGAGATTTTTTTTCAATCCATCTACTAGCATTACATTTTTTTTAACTTGGGTAGCCCTTTGACTGCCAGAGTTCCCTTTTCCAGAACTCTTCCCTTCAATCCGTTACCAAACTTTACCAGTTGTTCTGAGCAGGATGTTATGTTCTTCCGAAATGATCTCTCTCTGATGATGCAGTATGGCAGTCTTTGACAAAACCAACACAAGTGAACAAGCGGCTGAACAAGCTGTTGCTATAGCCGGAGCTGGTTCAGGAAGCTATAGCATCTGTTCGTCAGCAGCAGCTCAGATCTTCACAGAAGGAGCTTGGCAATGCATCCATTAGCATCAAGGGAGTTCCTAAATACTTAGAGAGAATATTTCGGTGGAGATTCCTAGTTGGCAGAGAAGATTTGTTTGTAGAAGATTAAATTTGCAAATCAAATCTAATCTCCTACAAATTAGGAGATATTGTTGTTTGGAGGAAATTGCTAAATCTGTGAATGGTGGGACTGGGTGTTCCTATTTAAAGGAGGCTGCTCAGAGCGTCAAGGGTATCGAAGTGAAGAGAGCAAACACTAGAGCGCACACAGAATACCGTGAGAATAGAATTCAAGGAATCTTTGATCATCAGCGAGAGCAGAGCGTGAGCGCAGAAATGAGGTGATTGAAGCAGAATGTGATCAGGGCTTGCAAAGTCTGATCACAGGTTGATCAGGAAGCCAATTCAGAGCAGCGGTTGCTTGTTGGTTGATCAAGGGAGGCCGCGGAGGTATTGACGAGTGGACGAACTCGGTCAAGTGACTGGTCGGCTAAACTCACTGTGACAGGTGGTCACTGAGTGAGGGGGAGTGCTCTAGAGTGTGCAGCGCTTGTGGAGAAGTTCGATCGGCTCAGCAGAAGGCTTGGAGCGACGCAGACAGTTTTGGTACCAGCTGTGTGCTACAGTCAGGTGCTATAGCAACCTGCAGATAACATTGAATTAATTAGAATAGGCTGAGTCTGGTGGATCAGAGTTGTAGCTATTCTGAATTATTTTAAGTCTGTAGGTGTGCTTTACACAAGTCAGAGCTTGTTCTGATTGTGTGACTAGTTTAAGTCAGGTAGCATAGGTGTCGTGCGTCGAACCATGTTGTACTGTGGACCTGAGAAACTATTGGAAACCATGTTGGAGTTCAGCCCTTCCCAGACGTAGGCAGATTAGCCGAACTGGATGAACAAACCTTTGTTTCTTGTTCTATCTTGAGGCATCAGATTTGGGTGTTCAAGAGTGTGGTGTAGCAACTGCTTGTTCACAATCTGCAACTCAGAGGTGCTGCGAATTTCACTCTCCAGTCATATGTTGAGTAACCGCTATCAAAATACCAGCTTTCTTCGTTTGATGACCTTGAGAGTGCTGACAAGACCATAGTGCATAACTCTTTCTCGTCTCTGCAATCCGGGGATTGTAGCTATTTTTAGGAATACGATGATAGACGAGAAGACCCTTTTAATGTGTCCTTTGTGGCCACATGCATTGCATCTTCGATTTCTATTTCTCGGACTATTTCCAAAACTCTGATGATGGTACAGGGGTTGCTGTAGCAACTTCTTGATCAACATTTTTTTGTACTCCTTTTTCAGTGTGATTAACTAATTGTCTGATTGTTCTGAATCTGATAATGTTGCATTCATCTTCGTTGTTGTCAGTATCATCGTCACTCCAATTGGCCGCGAACGATTTTGTCTTTCCTTTTGTCTATCCGAGCAATTCACCTTTCGATGTCCATATTCTCTACAGCTCCACCACTGTGGCCCTTTCTTCCTTATCTTCTTTTCATCATCTTCTGGGGCAGGTTCCTTTTCTTTCCTTTGACTGCCTCTGCCTCTTCTAAATTGATTTGATGAATCGGGTCCAAAGTTCGTTTCCTTTAAAAATCTATCAAGATTCTTGACCAGTAAGCCAATCTGATATTCCCTTGAGATTTTCTCTCCTTCAGTCTCAGCATTCAGACCTACATTTTTTACCTTGGCTGGAGAGTCATTCTTGCTTAGTTTCATTTCAAATTGCTTGATAGATCCTATCAGTTCCTCAAGCCTCATATGTTTGATATTCTGAGCTTCTTCAATGGCTGTCACCTTCATGTCAAATCTGGTGGGCAGTGGTCTAAGAACTTTCCTTATCAACTTCTCTTCTGGAATTGGTTCTCCAAGGGCATGAGCTTCATTTGATAGATCACACTATTTGGCATTGAACTCAGTGATGGGCTCCTCTTCTTGCATCTTTAGGCTCTCAAACTGAGAGGTAATCTCTATTCTTAATGTCTTTACTTTATCAGTTCCTTCATGAGCTGTTTACAGAATCTCCCAGGCTCATTTTGCAATGTCGTAGTTGGAAATTAACCTGAAATTATTTGCATCTACAGCAGCAAAAATAGCATTTAGAGCTTTTGAGTTACCAGTTGTTGTAGCTTCCACTTCATCAGTCCATTCCTCCTCTGGTTTCTTCCTGGTGACTCCCTTCTCATCTATCGTCAAAAGTGGAGTCCATTCAGCCACGATAGCTTTCCAAGTCTTCTCATCAATAGCCTTCAGGAATGCATTCATTCTAGTCTTCCAATACCCATAGTTGCTTTCCTCCAACAGTGGTGGCCGGCTTGTACTCAGACCTTTCTTCATTGTTCCTTGCTCTTTTAAGCTAGGCGCTCAGAATCTTTACTCTGTATGTCGATTTCCTGCTCTGATACCAATTGGCCTCTCAGTTATAGATTGTGTACAAGCAATTGCTACAACAACTTCTTGTTCAGCCGGATCTTGTGCAGTAAAGTCAACAATGAACAAAGATTTGTTCACCCAGTCCGGCGAATTACCTACGTCTGGGGAGGACTATGCTCCAGTCCTCAATCCACTAATCTCCCAGTTCTTTATTACAACACAAACTTGACTCTGCTCAACGCTAGATCAATCTATGCTACCCAACCCTACTAGCAAAGCAAACTTAATTAGAACAACCTCTGATCAGTGTCACACACACCTACACACTCGAATTAATTCATAATAGCAACTCCTCTGTTCCCACACACTCAGCCTATTCTAATTAAAACAAAGTTATTGTAGGTTGCTATAGCACATGCTTGTGCGACTAGCTTGTGCACGTTCTGTCTACGTCGTTCCAAAGCCTTCCACTGAGCCGCTCGAACTCTATCGTCAGCGATCTCCACTTCGGGATGCTCCCCTCACTCAGTGACGGCCTGTCACTAGCGAGAACACACCTTCCGCAGATTGTCCAAGTTCCTCCACTCGACAACTCTCTTACAGGCATCCTTGATCAGCCAACAAGCACGACCTGCTCTGAGTTAGCCTTCTTCGATCAAGCTCTGATCAGGCTCTGCAAGTCTTCAATCAGCCTTTGCTTCAAGCACTCTGATCTGCGTTCATGCGCTACTCACTGTGGTAGTCCAATTCTCTGCACGACTCTCTGATCTTCGCTCTGCTCTCTTTCAATATCTGATGTGCTTTAATTCTCTATATTGGATGGATTGGTGTCTGCTGCTCTGCACGCCTTTTTCTTCTAGAGAAACTCTGCCCTGTTCAAATTAGGAAGTCGCACCCAGATCTCAACAAAATCTTATCTCTTTCTTTTTAGAAGATTTCCCTATCAAATCTACAAGCTTATGAAACAGAATCTTCACTGGGGATATTCTGTGAATATTTGGAAGCCTCCCATTGCACTGCTATTTCATAACTGGGTAGATTTCTCTTCGAGCCACAAACTGCTGCTACAGCTCCCTGCTATAGCTCCTGTTGTAGCAACTGCTTGTTCACTGAGCTAGTACACTCTGGCAGATTTTGTCAGTTGAATGCCATTTATATTATCACACTCTACACTAAGAGCAAGCTTAGTCCGTAAGCAATAAAAATAGAAATAAACATCAACTAGAAAAAGAACTATACACTTAAGTTGAGAGCATATAAATCGCACATCATGTCATGCAATGCACAAATTTAGCTAACCAAAACAAATATAAAACTTACAAACCAGGTTTCCTCCTGTCAAGGCCTAGTTTAACGTCTTGGCAAGACTCAGCAAAGCGCCCAATAGAAATCACTCGCGAGATGTCTTTTGCTAGAATCTCTTCCCGTGGGGCCTTCAATGCTCAAACATGTTAATCCACCTTAAAATCCCATTTGAATTTATATCCATCAAGTGCTATATGAACGTTGAATTGACAGTCCAATCCCTTTATAAATATTAGTCACTTAAGAACCAAGGGACTGTAGGAGTTTCTTCTCGGAGAAATATGGCAAGAACTTTAGAAACTTATCCGGTTGTGGTGTAAGAAGATATACATCTTCACTACATGCTCCATATATAATTGGCATGCTTCCCTTGAGTTCTTCAATTAGTAACTCAAATGCCAATGTCTCTTGACCTTTCTTCACTATCACATCTATATGTATGCGATGATATTCTTTAGTCAAATTCTGATATACATCAATGAAGTCCTCATAATTTAGATTTTGCGGTGTCTCAAAGTGCTCCATCTCTTCCACTACATCACCATCACATCATTGGATAATAAGGATGACGGGGCAAATGCTTCATAAACGTGAACTTCTTGATGGCTGGTCACTTCCATCTCGACGTCAGTCTATGAATTCTTTTGTCGGACTCGGAGTTCTTGATGAAAAGATCTCTGGATACTTGGGTGTAGGTCGTGAAGGAAGTCTGCCCTGTTCCCTTACTGCTAAGCTTTCTTGTTGCGCAATTTGGGTTTCCAGCATACTATTCTGAATAGCGAGCTACTCCATTGACTTTGTCAAGTTGGTAAGTTTTGCTTCAATTTCTTAAGAATGCTGGTCTGTTGTGCCAGAAAATCACCGAGCATGGACTCCACACTTGATGTCCCAATATTTTGAGGTTGGGTCTGCTGATATTGTGCGTCCTCATAGTAGTGCTCTCTCATCATGGATGATGGTTGCTTTCCCAATTTCGCTCATCTAATTGTGTCACGTAATCATGCTTTGCACAATAAGAATTCGTTTCATCCACAAAGAGATGTTGATCACTAAGCCAAGATGGAGTATATTGAGGTGTTAAAAAGGGTTGCTCATCCCATGAGCTTCCTCCTCTTGCGTACATGCCTAGTTGCTTGTATGCAATTTAAGATAAATAGGTGATTAGTGAAGGATGAAATTTTATAAAAAAATAAAAAAAAATATTTACGAGAATAGTTTAGACTTTAGTACAATCTAAGCCAATAACACACTAATCCATTGCTCCCCAGCAACGGCGACATTTTGACAATCGTATTTTTAACCCTTTATCGTTGTCAATGTATGTTTTTGGGGTCAAGTTGCAGTCAAATATAATTTATTAACTTTGGTAAGCCAAGGGTCGATCCAATGAGCAAATACGTATGTATACTATGCAAGATAGTATCTTCGTTTATCTATCCTAATAATGAAAAAGTTCTGATTACCTAACTATGTGATTCTGATGCAAGAACAAGATTATGCAAATAAAATCAATTTCCAGAATCAAACTTCACCCATGCATAACATACAAATCATGCAATAATTCTAACAATCCAATTATATTATGGAGTAGTGGAAATAACCTAATAACATTAGGCAAGCCGCCCAATCACGGATCATTGCCTGTATTAATCTAGGCTGTTGAATGCCGCTCAATCACGGATTATCAACAATTTCATTTATTAAGCTCAGGATTTTCAGACAAATAATGTCAACTTCCCTATCGATTCATGTACTAATAGTATAGCTACCTTGCTTGGATATAATTCTACTTAATCCGGTTAATTACTTCAGACTGAGTCATCTTTTTGGTCTTTAACCTAATTTCGTTCAAATAAGAAAGCACCCCAATCAATGTCAGACATGTAGGAACGATAAGTTTTAAATAGTATAATTAAACAACACCATTAACATAATCTAAGGTTTTATTAACATCGCATGAATTGTTCGAGTACAAGCATGAGATCGGTAGGATCCCAGAATGAGATGACTACTCACTAATCATGGTGATAAAACCAGAATATATGTATTAAAAAAATAAAGAAAAAGAATAGGAAAATAAAGAAGAATCCTCCACTACGAAGCCGAGTCTTCGATCTTTGATCTTCGTGGAGTCTTGAGCCGTCTTTCCTCTCTTCAAGAATTAGGTTAAATTTTGCTCAAGTCAAAAATCCTTTTTTCTGGGTTCTACTTTATTTATACCAAAATTGTTGTGGTATGGCATCCTTGAAAAAACAACACAAGAAGATGCTACAACACTCCCTGAAGATTGTAGCTGGAGCACAATCTGAAGATTGACAAAACATCAACAAAGTATAGCGACAAGCACAAGAAAGTGCTATAGCACTCTATGGACCACAAAAGCGGAGGCAAGCTAGGCAAAAGACAAATGACAGAAACTGCTATAGCAACCCGTGATGATTTGATGCTAGAGCAGAACAGGCAATCATCTTGAAGTTGCACGAAGAGAGTCGGGAGAGATGCTGCCGGTGTTGGAAAGGTTCAAAGGAACATTGCAATCATTCTCAAACGTCATCACGCGGTTGGAAGCAATCGAGAAAGATAAAGTTTCTGAAAACGGCACTACGTTATTGTTGACGAGATACCACAGGTTGCTTCAGCAACTTCTTCCGCTAAGTTGTTGATGCTTTGGTTCGGCCAAATCTGAAGAAGACAAACAGATTTGTTCACTTAGTTCGGCAACAGCCTACATTTGGGGAGGACTGCTCTCGGTCCTCAATATTTCACTATCTCAGTTAGAGTACAATGGATTCCAAAACACAGCCAGCGCTTGTTTAACCACTACTCCTAACCTAGTCAAAATCTCCGTTCAATAAACACATACTAGCCACACAGGGTAATCTACTTTCAATAATAGATAGCTAGCAATTCTACAACTCTCAGCCTATCCTATTACAAAGTATACCCAGATGATGCTGCAGCAACTTCTTCCGCCAAGCTGCTGATGCTTCAGTCCACGACTTCTTCAAGCACTCCTCTACTGATCCAGTCGGACAATCTGCGCTGCTCCCTCTCGATCAACGACCTCCCGTCACTACCAAGGAGAAAGCTGGGACAAACTGCGCGAGACACACTCCACAACTATCAAGCCTTTGATCTGTCGACGAGGCTCCGCTCCAATAGACTCCCTCAAATCAATGTAGAATTAGACTTCTTTAGTCCTGATTGCTCTTCAGCTCTAACACAACTAACTCTCAAACACTCTCTGCTTCCGCAAACTCAGATCTCTATTGTGTGCATGTTTGATTTGATTCCAATTCTTTGTTGCTTTGGTCTCTACCTGCATATATAGCTTTTGCACCTCAGTAACTTCAGTCCCAAACGATAATGTTACCTTCCGAACTCTCCCTGGATACCTGGCAGTTTGTTGAGATTCGAATCCTCCCCTCGATTCCTGGAAGATGTTGAGATTTTATTTCCTAAAACAAAATTTTTTTAAAAAAATCTTGCTTCCCTTCATCTGAGCCTCTGCTGGGACTCTCTTTGACCATTGCTACACCAGCAGGAATCACCCGGACATCCTCCGAGCACCTCCAGTTTGATCGGCTACAAAGATACTCTCTTAATGCTTTAGCCTTCAATCTTTAGGGGATGCTATAGCCTCTTCTGGTTCTTATCTTGCTCTCTTCCAATCTTATGTACCAGCTTCAATCGTCATAGGATGCTAGTACTTCTACTAGCTTTTTTTTTGTCAGTCTTCATTGCAAGTACCAGCTCCTAGTACCATAAGATGCTGTAGCATTTTCTTCCGCTCGGCTTCTTTCGCTTTTGCTTTGTCACTGATGCCAAATCCCTAACAGTTTCTAAATTCTGAACTTGGAAACTAAATCTCAACATCTCCGGCAGAATCTAGGAAGAGATTCAAGAGGTGCTGAGCTGTCTTAGGAATATGAAGGCAATGAATATTTCCAAAAAGTTGATCATTGTTGAAACTGTAAGAGGAGTGCAGAGGTGGATCAACTAAATTAGCAAAGAGAATACACAATGAGAGATAAACCGACGGGCAAAGAGCAAAGATTACCAGGTAGTTTTGCTAAGTTGTGTTGAGTGCAGAGGAGATCAGAATTCGTTGAGTTTGATCTAGTACTGATCCACAAAACCAGACGACTACTCAATAATCATGGTGATAAAACCAGAATACATGTATAAAAGAGAATTAAAGAAAAAGAAGTAGAAAGTAAAGAAGAATACGTCACTACGAAGCCGAGTCTTCGATCTTTAATCTTCTTAAATTTTGATCTTTAGTCTCGAAATCACTGCGAAGTTATGTTGAGTGCAGAGTGGATCAGAACTCGCTGAGTTTGCGAGTTGCCTTATTTAGCTTTCTGTAATAAATGCACATGCGCCAACCAATTACAGTACGAGTAGGAATCAAATCATTTTTCTCATTGCGCACTACAGTCAACCCACCCTTCTTAGGCACTACATGAATGGGGCTAACCCATTCGCTATCAACAATAGACTAAATGATGTCAGCATCTAGTAATTTCAGAATTTCTTTCTTCACTACATCATTCAACTTAGGATTTAGGCGCCTCAATGCTTCCCTAGTGGGTTTCATATCATTCTCTAAATGAATTCAGTGCATGAAAATGTCGGGGCTAATACCAGTCAAGTCATTAATTAAATAGCCTAAAGATTTTCAAAACCGTCTCAGCACATCAAGCAGTTTCTTAGTTTCTACATCAGTCAACGCAGTGTTTACGATTACTGGAAAGGCAAAGTTGGAGCTGAGAAATTCATACCTGAGACTTTCGGGTAGAGGTTTTAATTCTACCTTGCAAGATTCCTTACCCGACTCTCCTTCCTTAGGTTCAGCATTTTCAGCTGCGTTCCCCTCAACATCGATTGCATACAGATCCATGGGGATGTGACAATCTGCTCTTGCGCTATATGAACTAAGATCGGTTAGTTCAGTAGAAAATTTCGGCTAATGTAAATCCAGAAAACTGCAATCAGAAGGCAAGCTAGGGCGTTTACAATTATCGGGATTGTAAAACACTACATATTCACTGCCGACGTTTAAAGCTAGGGAGCCTCTCTTAACATCAATAACAACTACAGCAGTACGCAAGAAAGGTCTACCAAGAATAATAGGTATATCTTTGTCCTCGGCAATCTCTAGAACTCAACAGGAACATAAATGTTTCCTGCTTTGATAGGAACGTCCATCAAGATTCCTCTCGGGAGTCTTGAAGAATGATCAGCCAATCTAATAGTGATGCTGGTAGGGTTAAGATCGCCTAAATTCAGTTTAGCATATAAAGTGAAATTCGCAGCACCTCTGAGTTGCGTATTGTGTACAAGCAGTTGCTACAGCACACTCTGGAACACCCAAATCTGATGCAGCAAGATAGAACAAGGAACAATGGTTTGTTCCCCCAGTTCGGCCAATATGCCTACATCTGGGAAGGGCTGAACTCCAACCCTTAATCCACTAGCTTCTCAGGTCCACAGTACAACACAGTTCGACGTACGAGACCTATGCTACCTATCCTAAACCAGTCACACAATCATAACAAGCTCTGACTTGTGTATTGCACACCTACAGACTTGAAATAATTCAGAATAGCTATAACTCTGATCCCACAGACTCAGCCTATATTAATTTATTCAATGTTACCTGCAGGTTGCTATAGCACCTGCTGTAGCACATAGCTGGTACCTAAACTGTCCGGGTCGCTCCAAGCCTTCTGCTGAGCCGATCGAACCTCTCCACGAGCGCTGCACACTCTGGAGCACTCCCCCTCACTCAGTGAGCACCTGTCACTAGTGAGATTAGCCGTCTAGTCATTGACCAAGTTCGTCCACTCGTCAATACCTCCGCGGCCTCCCTTAATCAACCAACAAGCAACCGCTGCTCTGAATTAGCTTCCTGATCAAGCTATGGTCAGATCTGCAAGTGCTGATCACACTCTGCTTCAATCACCTCAACTCTGCGCTCACACTCTGCTCTCAGTGATGATCGAAGATCCTCTCGCACTTGAATTCCACTCTCACGGTATTCTGTGTACGCTCTGGTGTTTGCTATCTTGTCTTCGATACCTTTGACACTCTGCCCGGCCTCTTTTAAATAGGAAGCCCCAGTTCCATCATTCAGTATTTGGAAATTTCCTTCAAGCAACAATATCTCCTAATTTGTAGAAGAGTAGATTTGATTTGCAAATCTAATCTTCTACAAACAAATCTTCTCCTCCATCTGGGAATCTCCACTGGAATATTCTCTCTGAGTATTTTAGGAACTCCCTTGATGCTCACGGATGAACTGCCAAGCTCCTTCCGAGCTGCTGCTGAAGAACAGATGCTACAGCTTCCTGAACCAGCTCCGGCTATAGCAGCCGCTTGTTCACCGCTTGTTCACTTGTGCTGGTTTTGTTAAAGACTGCCATACTGCATAATCAATCTCTCCTTGGCATTTTCACAAAACCCTTGGCCATAGAAGGAGTCTTCCAAGGAAAACAAATTTTAAAGACTTACTATCATCAATTCAAAATAAGTGTTGTGGCTCCTGCCGCCCTATGGAGGTAGCACACAGAGCCCCAGAGAGGCTCTCAGGTCTTCGAACCGGACTGCATCCAGAGCTTTCGTGAAGATATCAGCAAGTTGTTTGGCAGTCACCACATGCTGTAGCACAATGATATTCTTTTCTACTAGATCACGGATGAAGTGATGACGAATGTCAATGTGCTTGGTTCTGCTGTGCTGAACTGGATTCTTAGATATGCTGATGGCACTCATGTTGTCACAGTAGAGAGTCATTTCATCTTGATCAAGCCCATACTCACTCAGCATTTGCTTCATCCACAGCATTTGTGCACAGCAACTCCCAGCAGCTATGTATTCAGCCTCGGCAGTGGATAGAGAAATGCTGTTTTGCTTCCTGCTGAACAAAGACATCAGGTTATTTCCTAGGAAGAAGCATCCTCCCGAAGTGCTCTTCCTCTCCTCTGAGCATCCTGCCCAGTCCGCATCACTGTATCCTACCAGATTAGCATTTGTGTCCTTAGTATACCATAAGCCATAGTGCACAGTTCCTCCAATATACCGAATGATGCGCTTGACCAACTGCAAGTGACTATCTTTGGGACAAGCTTGAAATCTGGCACAGACTCCTACTGCAAAGGAAATGTCGGGGCGGCTGGCAGTCAGGTATAGCAAACTCCCAATCATGCTTCTGTAGATAGTCTGACTCACTTCCATTCCGTGCTCATCTTTAATGGCTTTAACATGAGTGGCAGCAGGAGTTCGTTTGTGACTGGCCTTGTCTAGCTGGAATTTCTGCACAAGATTCTTGCTGTATTTGCTTTGAGCAATAAAGATGCCATCTTCTTTCTGGGTAATCTCCAGACCAAGAAAGTATGACAGTTCTCCTACCATGCTCATTTGAAATTCTTGCTGCATGTGATTCACAAACTGCTTCACCAGGTGCTGAGACTTTGATCCAAAGACAATATCATCCACATAGATTTGAGCAATGATCACATCTGACTGAGTTCTTTTGACAAATAGAGTTTTGTCAGCTCCCCCTCGTTTGTAGCCATGTTTTTCAAGGAACACTGTCAGCCTCTCATACCATGCCCGAGGAGCCTGTTTCAGTCCATATAAGGCTTTCTTCAACTTTTATACATGCTCTAGGTGATGAGGATCTTCAAAACCTTTTAGCTGAGAAACATATACTTCTTCAGAGAGGTCTCCATTCAGGAACGCACTTTTGACATCCATTTGATATAGTTTAAACCCCAGGAAACAAGACATTGCTAGAAGAAGTCTGATGGCCTCCAGGCGAGCAACTGGAGCAAATGTTTCTTCAAAGTCTAGACCCTCAATCTGGGAATATCCCTGGGCAACCAGTCTGGCTTTATTTCTTGTAATGTTTCCCTTTTCATCAGTTTTGTTTTTGAACGCCCACTTTGTGCCTATAATATTTACTCCATTTGGTCTGTCCACCAGATCCCGAACATCGTGTCTTTCAAACTCTGCCAATTCTTCTTGCATCGCCATTATCCAGAATTCATCACTCGTGGCTTCCTTGAAGTTCTTAGGTTCAATGCTGGACATAAAACATGTATTGAGGTAAGCATGGCTTCTGGTTCTTCTTCTTTCTGCCGGATCTCCAATTACATTTGTCAGGGGATGATTCTTCTGAATCTTCTTCGGAGGCTGCCTTGAAGGAGGATCAGAAGCCTCGGAGTTCACATCTTCAGACATGCTTTCTGATTGTATATCTGGATTTTCTACTTCAGCACTTGCTGTAGAATCTTCTGGAGCCACAGCTTGTTCACTTCTGTTCTGACAGACAGACACCTCTTCAAGATCAGAGCCTTCATCATCAGTGGCAGTATCAGAGGGAGGGACTTCTTCAGCATCGTTGACAACAACATTTATGGATTCCATTACTGTATTTGTCCGCTGGTTATATACTCGATAAGCCCTGCTGTTTGTTGAATAACCCAAGAACAATCCAGGATCACTCTTTGGGTCAAGTTTCTTCCTATACTCCCGATCTCTAAGAATGAAGCAGTCACTTCCAAAGATGTGAAAGTATTTAACTGTGGGCTTCTTCTGATTCCAGAGCTCATAGCAGGTCTGGTTGGTTCCTCTCCGTAAGGTGACTCTATTGATGATGTAACATGCGGTGTTCATGGCCTCTGCCCAGAATCTCAGGGGAACCCTCTTAGCATGAATCATGACTCTGGCCATTTCTTGGATTGTTCGATTCTTTCGTTCCACTACACCATTCTGCTGAGGGGTAATGGGAGAGGAGTACTGATGTGAGATACCCCTTTGACGACATAAATCATCCATAGCTTCGTTTTCAAATTCCCTGCCATGATCACTACGAATGCTGCTGATTCTGAGATTTTTCTCTTGCTCTAGCCGAGACACCAGTGACACAATAACTCTCACAGTATCTGATTTTTCTCTGATAAAATCTATCCAGGTGAATATGGAGTAGTCATCAACACAGACAAATGCATACCTCTTTCTGCCCAGACTCTCGACTTCCATTGGTCCCATCAGGTCCATGTGAATCAACTGTAGAGGCCTGGTAGTACCTATATCTTTAACTCTTGGATGTGAAGCCTTCTTTTGTTTCCCAATCTGACAATCTCCACAGATAGAGTCTGTCTCCCCTTTTAATAGCGGTATTCCTCTGACTAGCCCTTCTGTTGCAATTCTCTTCAGAGTTCTCAGGTTAACATGCCCCATCCTTCTGTGCCATAGAATCATTTCCTCGGCCTTTGTCAGCATACATTTCGGAACCAGTGAGTTTGAACTCACATTGAGAAGATAACAGTTACTTTTTGATCTGGCTCCTTCCATAATACATTTTCCAGATTTGTCGAAAACTTTGCACGAGTCTTTCGTAAATTTCACCTGTTTTGTCCCATCACACAGCTGACTAATGCTTATGAGATATGCCTTTAGCCCTTCCACTAGTAAGACATTGCTCAGGCTCGGCATTCCTTCAACTGTCAAGGTTCCCTTTCCCAGTACTCTTCCTTATAGACCGTTTCCAAACTTCACCCGTTGTTCCAGACAGGGTGTAATGTTTTTCAAGAAGGATCTTTCTCCTGTCATGTGTCCTGAACAACCACTGTCAAAGTACCAGCTTATCTTGTCCGAGGTGCTTGCTGTGCTTACAAGCGCGAGGAGCTGAGTCTGCGCATGAATCTGCTTGATAGGTCCCCTGGCTGAAGCTATTCCAGCATGAGCTGAGGAACAGTTTCTTTTTATGTGACCTTTGTGCCCATAGCTATAGCAATTTTTATACTTTGAAGCTTTCTTGTTACAGTGATACAGAGGTTGCTGTAGCAAGTGCTGGTTCACTCTTCCTTGTGTTTTTCTCCCTCTTCTGACTGATCTGTATCTGGCCAAGTTGCATTCATCCTCACTCAGATCTTTCTCGTTTTCACTTCCACTGGCAGAGAGAGCCCTCTTTTTCATTGGTTTGCTAGTGCAGTTGATTTGTCAATGACCGTAACCTGCACAGTTCCAGCATTGGACTCCCTTTTTCATCTCTTTCTTTTCGTCTTCATTCCGAGCTGGTTCCTTCCCTTTCCTTTTATTTTCACTACCCCTTCTGAATTGTTTTCGCGAGGAAGAGCTTTTCCCAGTTCTGGATTCCATGTTCTTCAGGAGCTTTCCAAGATTCTTAACAAGCATACTCAGCTGATAATCTGGAACTGGCTTCTTGGCTTCTGTTTCAGCTTTTAGTCCAACATTCTTGTCCTTAGGAGTGGTGTCTTCTTTAACCAGTTTCATCTCAAATTGTTTGAGAGACCCCATCAACTCTTCTAACCTCATAAATCTGACATTTTGAGCTTCTTCAATGGTTGTCACTTTCATGTCAAATCTTGTGGGCAGCGATCTGAGAACCTTTCTGATCAGCTTTTCTTCAGGGATGGGTTCACCAAGGGCATGGGCTTCATTTGCAAGATCACAGAGTTTAGCATTAAACTCAATGACAGTCTCCTCTTCCAGCATTCTCAGATTCTCAAACTGTGTAGCAATGATCTGGAGTCTGGACAGCTTCACTCTATCAGTTCCTTCATGTGCAGTTTGCAGAATTTCCCACGCTTGTTTGGCCATATCACAATTTGATATCAGCCTGAAATTGTTAGCATCAACTGCAGCAAAAATCGCATTCAGGGCCTTTGAATTACCAGTTGCTGCAGCTCCCTCTTAAGCAGTCCATTGTTCTTCAGGCTTAATCCGTGTGACTCCCTGTTCATCCATAGTAATTGGGGGAGACCACTGGACCATGATTGCTCTCCAGGTCTTTTCATCAATGGCCTTGAGAAAGGCTTTCATCCTAGCCTTCCAATATCCATAGTTGCTTTCTTCCAACAATGGAGGTCTGCTTGTGCTCTGTCCTTCCTTCATTGTCGTGGCTACTTCAGAGACACTGTAGAATCTTTTACTCTGTGTGTCGAGCTCCTGCTCTGATACCAATTGAAATTCACAACGTTTCAGATAGGCAGATTTGTGAACAAACAGTTGCTGCAGCACACTCTTGTTCACTTAGAAATTGTCTCAGCAAACAACGAACAAGACAGAAGTTTGTTCACCCAGTTCGGCCAACTGCCTACGTCTGGGGAGAACTATTCCCCAGTCCTCAATCCACTAAACACGAAGGTCTCCAAGTACACTCGGTTACAACTCCACGCAACCTATGCTACTCAACCTTGTGTGGATCACTTCACACAATCAGAACAAGCTCTGACTTGTGTCCGCACACCCTCTACAAATGTCAATCTAGAATAGCTACAGACTTCTCAAGACTTAGCCTATTCTAAACTACACTCACTCAGCAGGGTTGCTGTAGCAACTGCTGTAACACACAGCTGAAGCACAATTGCCCGCGTCGCTCCAAAGCCTTCTGCCGAGCCGCTCGAACGATTCCACGAGCGCTGCACACTCTGGAATACTCCCCCTCACTCAGTGACCACCTGCCACTAGCGAGAACCACCGCTTAGACACTCGACCGAGCCACACACCCGTCAGTTCTTCCGCGGCTGCCCTTGATCAACCAACAAGCACACCTGCTCTGAATTAGCTTCCAGATCAAGCTCGAATCAGACTCTGCAAGTCCTGATTCCCTTCTGCTTCTGTCACCACAGCTCTGTGCTCACGCTCTGCTCTCGGGTGATGATCGAAGAAATCATCCGTCACACACCAAAATTGCTCTGTCTGAATTCTGTGTATGCACTCGTGTATCCCTCAGCTTCGATCAACCTCTCAGCTCTGAACTCCTCTCACTTAAATAGCAGCACCAGCTTTAAGCAAGACCAGAATTAAGCAATGTCCCAAAAAGAAAAATTATCTCCTAAAATCTAGGAGATTAGATTTGATCTTTATCTTCAATACAAATCTCCTTCTCTGGCTAGGAAACCTCACTGGAAAATTCTCCACAGCATTTTAGAAATTCTTCTGATGATCTCCGTAGCGATCCCAGCCCTTCTAGACAAGCCCAGGTCGCTGCTGCTTCTAGGTCAGATGATGCAGCCACTTGAACAACCTCCTGCTATAGCATCCCCTGCTGCAGCTGCTGCTTGTTCACTTGTGCTGGTCTGCTTGTTCACTTGTGCTGTAGCAGTTCCTGGTTCACTTGTGCTGGTTTTGTCAAACATTGCCATACTACATCATCAGCGCTACCCAGGAGGGAATTGGCCGCGCCTAGGCAGGGCGTAGGAGAGTCACTATCAGAGTACTATGAGCGTTTCAGGGAGCTGGAAGCCAACTGCTATAATCATGGCCTACCCCAAAATGTGCTGATAGAGAATTTCCTGAACGGGCTACAACCGATGGAACTTAGATTGTTGAATGCATGCGCAGGCGGTGACACATGTAACATGTACCCGGAGGATGTATGGCAGATGATAAAGGATTCTGCTGGACAGGTGAGGCATCAATTGACGCTCGAGAATAGTCGTGCGGGCGCTGTGCATCAGGTGGATTCCAGTGCTGAAATAAAGGAGATGAAAGCCATGCTACAGAAGCTGATGAGTGCGCAAGGCACGCAACCGGTTGCGCCGAAGGCATGCGAGTTCTGTACGTCCACTGAGCACAAAACCGACGCATGTCCCACACTTTTCGAGGAATCAGGAGATGTAAATGCTCTAAGAGGATGGGACAATAGAGGGCCTCAGAGGCAGAATCAGCCGCGCTTTGGACTAGCCGCAAATGGATTCAGATGGAAGGAAGACATCAATCTCCAAAGGCAGCCCGCGGAATATCGCACACCACAGCAGGCGCAGCAAGTATACAACCCACCGCACCGCCGCAATGACGCACCAGCACAGAATAACCAGCAACCGCGGAGCTCCTTAGAAGACATAGTGGGTCAGTTAGCAGACACCGTGGGCAAGAATGATGAAAAGTATGACAAGAGGTTTGAGTCAATTGAGAAGCAGTTGTCGCAGATTGCTACCACGGTTGATGAGCTAAAAAAGAGCGATGGCAACCTACCTTCGCAAGTGATTCAAAATTCTAAGGGAGGAGTTAACGCCGTAACGCTGAGGACTGGGCGCACAGTTGGGACAGCTCCGACCGCGAAGGTGCCTGCGCAGCTAGTAGTGCAACCTCCAGAGCTAGCACAACCGGATGCGCAACCAGCTACGCAAGCTACAAACCAACAGGGCGTGGCGCCAGGTATGATACAATAAGGAGAAAAGAGTAATTGTGCAACACAAGGTACCACCTAAGTGCCGGGATCCAGGTACGTTCACCATACCGTGCACCTTAGGTAAGACCACGGTAAGCAACTGCATGATTGATCTCGGTGCATCTATAAATGTGCTTCCTTACTCCTTGTATGTGTCATTGCACCTTGGTCCACTAAAGCCTGCAGGTCTCACCATCCAATTAGCAGATCGGTCGTGCAAACAACCGACGGGCATGATAGAGGACGTTCTCGTCCAAGTGGGAGAGCTGGTGTTCCCAGTAGATTTCAACGTCTTGGAGATGGAGGGTGAACCGAGCAAGGGAAGCGCACAAATCCTACTGAGCAGACCATTTCTAATGACTACGCGCACAAAGATAGACGTGTGGAAAGAAACGCTCTCAATAGAGGTAGATGGCGAGGAGATTCACTTTAACATTTTTAAGGGGATGCAGCATACTCATAAGGACGCCACAGTGCACGCTTTGGATAGTATGGACGACTTGGTTGCGCATGCGTAGTGTGCATGCACAACAGGGGATCCCGCGCCACTGACACAGACAGAGATGGAGGCGCAGGATGATGAGCTAAGCGGCACAGAACCAGTGTCCAGGCAGGAATATGTTCTGGTTAATGTTTGCGCTACTAATAAAATCCTACCTTCTATTGAACAGGCACCCAAAGTTGAGCTGAAGCAATTGCCCGAGCACTTAAAGTACATCTTCCTGGGCAATAAGGACACCCTGCCTGTCATTATAAAGAAAGGATTAGAGGAGAAGCAGGAGGCGCGATTACAGGAGGTGTTGCGCAAGAACCAGCGCGCTATAGGATGGACATTAGCTGACCTGCGCAGAGTAAGCCCTGATGTGTGTATGCACAGAATTCTACTGGAAAATGGTGCCAAACCATCCAGGGAACCTCAGCGCAGACTGAATCCAATTATGATGGAGGTAGTGCAGAAGGAGATCCTGAAGCTGCTTGACGCATGAGTAATATACCGGATCTCAGACAGTAAGTGGGTAAGTCCAGTGCACGTTGTGCCGAAGAAAGGAGGCATCACAGTGGAGGAAAATGCGCAGGGCGAGCTAGTTCCCAAGCGCATACAGACTGGATGGCGCATGTGCATTGACTACAGGAAGCTAAACGCAGTCACGCGCAAGGATCACTTCCCGCTACCGTTCATGGACCAGATGCTCGACCGTTTGGCAGGGAAATCGCACTTTTGCTTCCTGGACGGTTACTCAGGGTACAATCAGATACCTATAGCTGCGGAGGATCAGGAGAAGATAACCTTTACCTGCCCTTTCGGTACCTTTGCGTTCCGGCGCATGTCGTTTGGGCTGTGTAATGCGCCAGGTACGTTCCAACGGTTAATCATGAGCATTTTCTCTGATATGATTGGTTTATGTATAGAGGTATTCATGGATGACTTTACTGTGCATGGTGAGACTTTTGATGCATGTTGGGATAATCTTGATAGGGTCTTAGCGCGCTGCATTACCAAGAACCTAGTTCTCAATTATGAAAAATGTCACTTTATGGTATCACATGGAGTAGTACTAGGACATATTATCTCACAGGAAGGAATTAAGGTTGATAAAGCAAAAATAGATCTTATCTCAAATCTACCTTATTCCACTAATGTGCGCGACGTTAAGTCGTTTCTTGGGCATGCAGGGTTCTACAGGCGTTTTATAAAAGATTTTTCTAAAATATGTATTCCCTTGTCTAACCTCCTTCAAAAGGATGTGTGCTTTGAATTCACTAATGAGTGCAAAAATGCTTTTGATAAGTTGAAGGATGCGCTGACAAGTGCGCCAGTGATGCGCGCACCAGACTGGAACCTACCCTTTGAGCTGATGTGTGATGCAAGTGACTACGCCGTACGCGCAGTATTGGGTCAGCGCGTGGATAAGAGGCCGCACGCTATCTATTATGCGTCGCGCACACTAGACACTGCGCAGAGGAACTAGACCATGACTGAGAAGGAGCTTCTGCCAATCGTATTTGCGCTTGACAAGTTCTGTGCATATGTTCTGGGCGCTAGAGTCATTGTCTACACTGACCATGCTGCTATCCGTTACCTGATGTCCAAGAAAGAGACTAAGCCGCGCTTGATGCGCTGGTTGCTTCTGCTCCAAGAGTTCGATTTAGAGATCAAGGATAAGAAGGGAACGAAAAACACTGTTGCTGATTACCTAAGCAGGCTAGTGAAAGAAGAGGAGCCAGGGCAGATCACGGAGACATTCCCTGACGAGCACCTGATGGCGCTGAACGGTAAGGTACCATGGTATGTGCATATTGCAAATTACCTGGTCACAGGAGCGTTTCCCCCTCGGTTCACTAAAGCTCAATGCATGAGGTTAAAACATGAGTCTAAATATTACGTTTGGGATGATCCGTACATGCATAGAATAGGCCCTGATCAGATTTTGAGGCGATGTGTGCCTGATCATGAGATGAGCTCTGTTTTGAGGTTTTGTCATGCGCACGCGTGTGAAGGACACTTTGGTCCAAAGCGCACGAGCAGGAAAAGCCTAGATTGCGATTTTTATTGGCCGCACTTATTTCGTGATTCATATAACCATTGCAGGGCTTGTGACAGGTGTCAGCGCATAGGAAATATATCAGCGCGCAACGAGATGGCACAGACGCCAATATTGGTAGACGAAGTGTTCGACTTGTGGGGGATTGACTTCATGGGGCCGTTTCCTCCATCTTTTGGATACGAGTACATACTAGTTGCGGTGGATTATGTCTCGAAGTGGGTCGAAGCTAAGGCCACGCGCAAGGATGATGGTAAAACGGTTGTTGAGTTTTTGATAGAGCCTAGTTATACACATTATTTAGGTCATAACCCTATGCTTGTTTGCAATATTTCATGAGCAAGATTACTCGTTTCCAATGTTTTTTGTATATCAGGTCAGAACGAGTCCTTGAGTCGGATACGCGCTAACAGGCAGCGTTCTAGGAGTGAAAGATCAGCCTGCGGAGCTAGCAGCGCAAACAGAAGAAGAAATGGCGAAAGACAGCAGAGGTGCGCTACCCGATTGCGCCAATCAATGCCGTGCGCCAGGCGCAAAGTCCCAGTGACCAGATTTGGAAGTTGCCAAAAGATGAACTTCCTGGGGCACTATTTAAACAAAGAAAGTCTAGGGTTTCACGAGGGCGGAACATCATCACTCAGCGGCATTCCAGAGGCACTGCGCGGCAGAACTGGAAAACACACGGACCTGTCAAGGGGAGTTGCGCCAGCCGACTGCGCCAGCCAAGAGAAGACACTGCACGCACTATTTGCTACCGTTTTCTCTGATACAGTAGTTGTTATTTACTATTTTATGATGTTTACCACTAGCATGTCTAGCTAAACACTTAGTGTTGGTCGGGCATGAACCTATGATGTATTACCTTTGAGACTTGAGCTTAATGCATAGTTTATTTACTTGTATTAATTCTGTGCGTACTGAGACAGTTAGTTGCATGAGTAGGGGAAGCCTTGAACCGCAATCTTACTTGTGTTGCTTGCTTGTCACCTGTTAAACTAGTTGCATGCGTAGGGAAAGCCTTGAACCGCAAACTTACCGTGACAATTAGGAGTAACGAGTTAGGGTAGGCAGTTGCTACTGTGACAGGATTCGCAGCTGTTTAGTCTAGTTCTAGGATTAATAGCACATGAACTTTGAACGGAACATGCGCGTGTGTTAGGAAGCCTTTACCGGACACTAACCCAAGTAGGACACAAACTATAGACATTTAGAGTCGATGATAAGGAATGCATTCATAGAGGATTGTCTGCCCAATACTTCTCATAAACATAGTATCTCATCTCTACTGCTTGCTCACGTCTAGTGCAATTCCCCGCGTTACGATATTCGCTGTTACTCGCGCATCGCGCAAAACCCCCAATCACTCACGCAACCCCCGTTTTCTTAAGTGTAGGCTACTGGCTAAGACTCACTGCTTGCTCCCTGTGGAGATCGACCCTTACTTAACCGCTGTACTAGTGGGAGAGGAAGGATTATATTTGACGCGCACGACGACGCGCGATCAAATTTTGGCGCCGTTGCCGGGGAGCAACACAGCTAAGTTTTAGCTAGCTTACATTTCTCATTTTAGTAACTAGTTATTTCATTTTGTTTTGTTTTCTCGTTGTTGTTTCTGACAGCGCACAATCACATCAGCCTGCGCAACCTTGAAACAGTTGCGCTGCGCAGATTCTAGTTGCGCACTGACAGACGCAACAACCTCATTGCCATTTAATTTCGTTTCTTGAGTTTGGATCAGGACATGGAGGATAACAGTGTGGTTGGAGATAACCTGGGAGACAGAACCCCAGAGGAAGCAAGGGCACATAACCGCGCAGCCCTATTCAGAGAGGAAGTGCAGCGTGAGGTCGACGCACGGATGGCCGCTGAACCATACATTGCGCCACCCGTTCGTCCAGTCGCGAGGCGCAGGACAATGCGCGAAATGTCAGCCCCACTCACAGTTAACCAGCCATGGTGCATAGTGCTTCCGCCCAACGGACAGTTTGAACTGAGGAGCTCACTCATCCATCACATGCCCAAGTTTCACGGAATGAACAACGAAAATCCAGTCAAGCATGTGCGGGAGTTCCTAATCATTTGCGAGAACATGAAGACCTTGGGGGAGAACGAAGAAGCGTTGAAGATGAAGGCATTCCCATTTTCATTGAGCGATGCAGCCAAACACTGGCTGATGAGCCTACCCGCAGGATCAATCCACACATGGGAGCAGCTGCAGAAGAAATTCTTAGACAAATTTTATCCAGCAGCGAAGATTGCGCTGCTCAGAAGGGAATTGGCCGCGCCAAGGCAGAGCGCAGGGGAGTCTCTGTCAGAATACTACGAGCGTTTCAGGGAGCTAGAAGCCAACTGCTACAATCACGGGCTTCGTCAGAATGTGCTGATAGAGAACTTTCTGAATGGACTGCTGCCCATGGAGCTTCGACTACTGAATGCATGCGCAGGAGGGGACATTTGCAACATGTACCCGGAGGATGCATGGCAGCTGATAGAAGATTCTGCTGGGCAGGTAAGACATCAATTGACACTTGAAAGTAGTCATAATCGTTCTGTGCATCAGGTAGAGGCAAGCGCTGAGATCCAAGAAATGAAGGCCATGCTACAGAAGCTGATGAGTGCGCAGAGCGCACAACCAGTTGCGCCAAAGGTATGTGAATTCTGCAGGTCCACTGAGCACAAGACAGATGAATGCCCAACACTTTTTGAAGAAACTGGAGATGTAAATGCCCTTGGAGGATGGGACAACAGAGGACCGCAGAGGCAGAATCAGCCGCGCTTTGGGCTTGCTGCAAATGGATTCAGATGGAGAGAAGAGAACAATTTCCAGAGGCAGCCCACTGATCAGCGCGCGCCACAGCAGACGCAACAAGCTGCACCCTACAATCCACCGAATCGCCGCACAGACGCACCAGCGCAGAACAATCAGCAACCAAAGCGATCCTTGGAAGATATCATGGGGCAGCTAGCAGACACAGTGCGCAAGAATGACGAAAAGTATGACAAGAGGTTCGAATCCATAGAGAAGCATCTATCACAAATTGCAACCACGGTGTATGAGCTGAAAAAGAGCGATGGCAACCTGCCTTCGCAAGTGATTCAGAACCCTAAAGGAGGAGTTAATGCAGTAACACTGAGGACTGGGCACACAGTGGGAACAGAGCAGACCGCGCAGGCGCCCGCGCAACCAGTTGCGCAAGTCCCAGATCCAGCAGCTCAGAGTGCGCAACCAGAGCCAGAGGCGCAATCAGAAGCGCCAACCACGAACCAGCAGGGCAAAGCGCCAGGTATGTCTCACTCGACAAACAAGGACAAAAATTGTACTAACATACCTGCTCCTTTCCCTGTGCAGGCACCACTGGCGAGAAAAGAAGCACTGGACAAGGAACTATATGAGCTGTTCAGCAAGGTGGAAATCAACATACCTCTCATAGAAGTTATTCGACAGATTCCCAGGTATGCGAAGTTTTTAAAAGAGCTGTGCACAAATAAAAGGAGGACAGGCGAATGCGCACAGGTAATGCTAAATGCGCAGGCCTCAGCAATCGTGCAACAAAAGGTACCACCTAAGTGCCGAGATCCAGGTACATTCACTATCCCTTGCACCTTAGGTAAAACCACGGTAAGCAATTGCATGATCGATTTAGGCGCATCAATCAATTTATTACCATATTCTCTTTATGCGACTTTGCGCCTTGGACCACTAAAACCTGCAGGTCTCACAATTCAGCTAGCAGATAGATCGTGCAAACAACCTGCAGGCATGATAGAAGATGTCCTAGTTCGAGTGGGAGAGCTGGTGTTCCCAGCAGACTTTTATGTGCTCGAAATGGAGGATGAATCAAGCGCCAGCGGTGCGCAGATCCTCCTAGGCAGACCGTTTCTGATGACTGCGCGCACGAAGATAGACGTGTGGAGGGGCACGCTCTCCATGGAGGTAGATGGCGAAGAAATCCATTTCAACATCTTCGAAGGGATGCAGCACCCACATGAGGACGCTACTGTGCACGCAATGGACAGCTTTGACGATTTAGTCACAGAAGCGCAGTGTGCGAGCACAACCATAGGACCAGAGCTACTGACACAGGCAGAGCTGGAGGAGCAACAGGAGGAGCTAAGCAGTGCTGAACCAACACCCACACA
The DNA here is from genome assembly GCA_963678935.1 of Umbilicus rupestris. Taxonomy (NCBI): domain Eukaryota; kingdom Viridiplantae; phylum Streptophyta; class Magnoliopsida; order Saxifragales; family Crassulaceae; genus Umbilicus; species Umbilicus rupestris. Next base: position 7,421,129 of record OY787605.1, read on the forward strand.
GGTACTTGATATAGTTCATATTTGCACCGCTAACAAAATCTTGCCCTCTATTGAACAGGCACCCAAGATCGAACTAAAGCAACTCCCGGAGCACCTCAAGTACATTTTCTTGGGAGATGAGGACACCCTGCCAGTGATCATCAAGAAGGGATTGGAAAAAGAGCAGGAGGCGCGCTTACAACAGGTGCTGCGCAGGAACCAGCGCGCTATTGGATGGACTCTTGCTGATCTGCGCGGAGTGAGTCCAGACGTGTGCATGCACCGAATTCTGTTGGAAGATGGTGCCAAACCATCCAGGGAGGCTCAGCGCAGGTTAAACCCAAATATGATGGAGGTAGTGCAAAAGGAAGTCCTGAAGTTGCTTGACGCAGGGGTCATATACCCAATCTCAGACAGCAAATGGGTCAGCCCGGTGCACGTTGTGCCAAAGAAAGGAGGAATCACGGTGGAGGAGAATGCGCAGGGCGAGCTAGTTCCCAAGCGCATACAAACTGGCTGGCGCATGTGCATCGACTACAGGAAGCTGAACGCTGTAACGCGCAAGGACCACTTCCCGCTACCCTTCATGGACCAGATGCTGGATCGCTTGGCAGGTAAGCCTTACTTTTGTTTTTTGGACGGATATTCAGGTTACAATCAGATACCCATAGCTGCGGAGGATCAAGAGAAGACCACGTTCACATGCCCCTTCGGAACATTTGCGTTTCGGCGTATGTCTTTTGGGCTGTGCAACGCGCCAGGTACGTTCCAACGCCTCGTCATGAGCATTTTCTCTGATATGATTGGTATATGCATAGAAGTGTTCATGGATGATTTCACTGTATATGGGAGTACCTTTGATGCATGCTTAACACATCTAGATAAAGTCTTAGCGCGCTGCATCTCTAAGAACTTAGTGCTAAATTACGAAAAATGTCATTTCATGGTAACGCACGGAGTAGTACTAGGTCATATCATTTCAGAGGAGGGTATTAAGGTAGACAAAGCTAAGATAGATATTATTTCTAATCTGCCTTATGCCACCAACGTGCGCGACGTGAAATCGTTTTTAGGGCATGCTGGGTTTTACAGGCGTTTTATTAAGGATTTCTCTAAAATTTGCATACCCCTGTCTAACCTGTTGCAAAAAGACGTGTGCTTCGATTTTACTGATGAGTGCAGGGCGGCGTTCGATAAGCTGAAAGAGGCGCTGACCAGTGCGCCAGTGATGCGCGCACCTGACTGGAACCTGCCATTCGAGCTGATGTGTGACGCAAGTGACTACGCAGTAGGAGCAGTCTTGGGGCAGCGCGAGGACAAGAAGCCGCATGCCATCTACTATGCATCGCGCACACTGGACTCCGCGCAGAAGAACTACACCACCACGGAGAAGGAGCTTCTGGCAATTGTATTCGCGCTGGAGAAGTTCCGAGCATATGTTCTAGGCGCCAGAGTCATCATCTACACGGACCACGCAGCTATCCGCTACCTCATGTCCAAAAAAGAGACCAAGCCGCGCCTGATGCGCTGGGTACTTCTGCTTCAGGAATTCGATTTAGAGATCAAAGATAAGAAGGGCACGGAAAATACCGTCGCTGATCACCTGAGCAGGATCGTAAAGGATGAGGAGCCAGGGCAGATCAAGGAGACATTCCCTGACGAGCATCTGATGGCGCTAACAGGTAAGGTACCATGGTATGCGCATATCGCAAATTACCTGGTCACAGGTGCGTTCCCTCCTCATTTCAATAAAACTCAGTGCATGCGATTGAAACATGAGTCCAAGCATTACCTTTGGGATGATCCTTACATGCTTAGAATAGGTCCAGATCGGATATTAAGACGTTGCGTGCCTGACCATGAGATTAACTCTGTGTTGATGTTTTGTCATGCGCACGCCTGTGGAGGACATTTCGGTCCCAAGCGCACGAGCAGGAAGATCTTGGACTGCGGATTCTACTGGCCGCACCTATTCAGAGATGCCTATGACCACTGCAGGAAGTGTGACAGGTGCCAGCGCACTGGAGGGATCTCCGCGCGCAACGAGATGCCGCAGACCCCGATTTTGGTGGATGAAGTGTTCGATGTTTGGGGAATCGACTTCATGGGTCCATTTCCCCCATCTGCCGGCTACGAGTACATACTGGTGGCCGTGGATTACGTATCCAAATGGGTCGAAGCTAAGGCCACGCGCAAGGATGATGGTAAGACTGTCGCTGATTTTCTCAGAACTAACATATTTTGCAGGTACGGAGTGCCTAAGGCAGTTATCAGCGACCAGGGGACGCACTTCTGCAACAGGGTTGTGGCGCAAGTTTTCAAGCACTATGGGGTGCGCCACAAGACGTCCACCGCTTACCATCCGCAGACAAATGGACAGGCCGAAGTTTCTAATAGAGAGATCAAGCGCATCTTGGAAAAGACTGTGAGGCCGTCGCGCAAGGATTGGAGCCAGCGCCTGGATGATGCGCTATGGGCATACCGCACTGCACACAAGACGCCCATTGGAACCTCACCATTCCGGCTGGTCTATGGGAAGGCATGCCACCTGCCAGTAGAGCTCGAGCACAAGGCATATTGGGCCTTACGTATTTGCAACTTGAACTTGGAGGAGGCAGGAAAAGAACGCGCATTTGAGCTGAGCGAACTAGAAGAACTGCGCCTGGACGCCTATGAGGGACTGCGCGATTACAAAGCGCGCACCAAAGCATTTCACGACAAGCATATCCTCCGGCGCACGTTTGAACCAGGAGATCAGGTATTATTGTTTTCATCCCGCCTGAAGCTCATGCCTGGGAAGTTGCGCAGCAAGTGGACGGGACCATACACCGTCACCAAGGTTTTCCCCTACGGCACAATTGAATTAAAAGACGGGCACCAGCATCGTTTTCAGGTTAACGGGTAGAGAGTCAAACGGTACTTGGGCGAACCTTGGGATGGCGCAGCACGCAACATTGACTTGGCCGAGCCAGAGATAGTGGACGCGCAAGCTGCTGCGCCAGACGCACCACCAGATGCTTCAGAGGGAGAACTAGCACCCATCGCCTATATCTCCTCTTCCTCTGCATCTACCCTCATTACGAATAATGTATCACATGCTGACCTTCCCTTGTATCCTTTGCGCAGGACCAATGAGATCGTAACACGAGCACTGGCGCAAGGACACTCAGGAGCAAGAGTGGGGGAGGCTGCAGACGCACTTCTTGGCACGTAACGAGGTACCGTCGAGCCAACGACGTTAAACAAAGGCACTTGTCGGGAGGTAACCCGATACATTTTATTTTGGCACATTTTATTCTGCTTGTTTTGTTTTGTTTTGTTTTTTTTTTTTGAGTGTTTTTAGCTAGTCTAGGGTTTGGTAGTTTTTTTAGTCACACAAGTGCGCAGGACCGTGCGCCTAATGCGCAGGTCAGTTGCGCTAGCCAGAGGGGGGTATATAAGGCCAGTTCCCAGCACTTTTCACTCGTGTGTGCTGAATATTTGTGCCCTACATTCTGTGACTCCCTTGCTATATTTTGTGTGACTATTTGTGTTCACTCTTATGTTCTTTATTTTCGTTGCATTGCATGCATGTGCGCAGCCTCCGTGCGCTTGAGCTTGAGTCGTGGGGACACGTCTCTGTTCAAGTGTGGGGAGGGGGGGGGGGCGTTACTCTTACATTTCATGTTTTGAGCATTTTTAGTATAGCTTAGTTTAAGTTGAAGAGAATTAGTAGCAGTAGTGCGCTAAGGTGCAGGATGCGCATGCGCTCCAGCTTGTTTTGCGCTATCCGTATTGCGTGCGCCGTTCTCTACTGTTTTAGCATATTTTTTTCGTTTTTTCTGCTCCTGTTAGTTGGGATATACAGGGGATGTGGAGTTGATAGAAATGCTCCAGAGAGGCGGTTAGTCGCTTGTGCTTCGAAGGCGAGGTATATGGTCGAGTGCGCTAGTGGAGGCCGGTGCTTCGCAACCTTCGGAACAAAAGAGCGCGCTCAGTCACGCAGATGCCAAAGGCGAAATACCCAAAGCGTGGCGAGGTGGGAAAACAGACCACCTTCCCTCTGGAAGCCGAGCTAAGGAAAGCGGGCGCGGTTGCAAACGCGTGCGCCGACCGGCGCAGACGGACCAAGGAGGGAGAGCGGAACGAGTTTCATAGCTGCTATCCGAAGGCTGAGATTGGAACTGTTCTGGGAATGAAACAAATTGGAAAGGAAGCTGTACAAAAGAAAAATACCAGCAGAAGCGGATGATTTGCGTTACAAAGAATCAGCATGCGCACTACTTAGTACCTGCGTGCGCAAGACCAAAAGGATATCATCAAAGGCTCAGGTTCCCAGGAAGTGTGCGAACGAATCACGCACTGGAAGAAGCTCGCGCAAGAAACCATATACCTACCTTCGGAGCGGGAGCTGACAACCAGGAGCCTAAGAAGAGCTATCTCCCAGTCATCCAAAGATCTTCATCCCGGCTGAGAGGTAATGAAATTTCGGGATTATTATATTAGAACTATTGAGTGCAGTTGTGCGCAGGTGATAGAGCAGCACAAGTTGAGCAACTGTGCATTTTGCGCTAGAATGCAAGGCTGTGCGCTAGTCTCCAGAAAAGGTAATTGTATCCGCGTTTCAGTACTTGTTCGGGACGAACAAGGGGCAAGTGTGGGGGGTTTGATAGAGCCTAGTTATACACATTATTTAGGTCATAACCCTATGCTTGTTTGCAATATTTCATGAGCAAGATTACTCGTTTCCAATGTTTTTTGTATATCAGGTCAGAACGAGTCCTTGAGTCGGATACGCGCTAACAGGCAGCGTTCTAGGAGTGAAAGATCAGCCTGCGGAGCTAGCAGCGCAAACAGAAGAAGAAATGGCGAAAGACAGCAGAGGTGCGCTACCCGATTGCGCCAATCAATGCCGTGCGCCAGGCGCAAAGTCCCAGTGACCAGATTTGGAAGTTGCCAAAAGATGAACTTCCTGGGGCACTATTTAAACAAAGAAAGTCTAGGGTTTCACGAGGGCGGAACATCATCACTCAGCGGCATTCCAGAGGCACTGCGCGGCAGAACTGGAAAACACACGGACCTGTCAAGGGGAGTTGCGCCAGCCGACTGCGCCAGCCAAGAGAAGACACTGCACGCACTATTTGCTACCGTTTTCTCTGATACAGTAGTTGTTATTTACTATTTTATGATGTTTACCACTAGCATGTCTAGCTAAACACTTAGTGTTGGTCGGGCATGAACCTATGATGTATTACCTTTGAGACTTGAGCTTAATGCATAGTTTATTTACTTGTATTAATTCTGTGCGTACTGAGACAGTTAGTTGCATGAGTAGGGGAAGCCTTGAACCGCAATCTTACTTGTGTTGCTTGCTTGTCACCTGTTAAACTAGTTGCATGCGTAGGGGAAGCCTTGAACCGCAAACTTACCGTGACAATTAGGAGTAACGAGTTAGGGTAGGCAGTTGCTACTGTGACAGGATTCGCAGCTGTTTAGTCTAGTTCTAGGATTAATAGCACATGAACTTTGAACGGAACATGCGCGTGTGTTAGGAAGCCTTTACCGGACACTAACCCAAGTAGGACACAAACTATAGACATTTAGAGTCGATGATAAGGAATGCATTCATAGAGGATTGTCTGCCCAATACTTCTCATAAACATAGTATCTCATCTCTACTGCTTGCTCACGTCTAGTGCAATTCCCCGCGTTACGATATTCGCTGTTACTCGCGCATCGCGCAAAACCCCCAATCACTCACGCAACCCCCGTTTTCTTAAGTGTAGGCTACTGGCTAAGACTCACTGCTTGCTCCCTGTGGAGATCGACCCTTACTTAACCGCTGTACTAGTGGGAGAGGAAGGATTATATTTGACGCGCACGACGACGCGCGATCAGTTTTTAAGGACTAACATTTTCTGCAGGTACGGGGTGCCTAAGGCAATAATCAGCGACCAGGGGACGCACTTCTGCAACAGAATAGTGGCGCAGGTACTAAAGCATTATGGAGTGCACCACAAGACGTGCACTGCATACCATCCTCAAACGAATGCCCAGGCCAAGGTTTCCAACAGAGAGATTAAGCGCATTCTGGACAAAACCGTAAGACCTACGCGTAAAGACTGGAGCCAGCGGCTGAATGATGCACTTTGGGCATATAGGACTCCGCACAAGACACCGATTGGGACTTCACCATTTCGGTTGGTGTATGGAAAGGCGTGCCACCTACCGGTTGAGTTGGAACACAAGGCATACTGGGCCTTGCGCACTTGCAATCTAAACCTCAACGAGGCTGGTAAGGAGCGCGCATTTGAATTGAGCGAGCTAGAGGAGCTGCGCCTGGATGCATATGAGGGGCTGCGCGACTACAAAGCGCGCACGAAAGCATTTCACGATAAGTACATCCTCAGACGCCCCGTCGAGCCAGGAGACCGGGTGCTTTTGTTCTCCTCGCGCTTAAAGCTGATGCCCGGGAAGCTGCGCAGTAAGTGGACGGGACCATACACAGTCACAAAGGTTTTCCCATATGGAACAATCGAGTTAGAGAACGAGCGCAAGCATCGTTTTCAGGTTAATGGGCAAAGAGTAAAGAAATACTTAGGAGAACCTTGGGATGAGGCCACGCGCGAAGTTGATTTGGCGCAACCAGAGATAGAGGATGCGCAGGTTGCTGCGCCAGAGATACAACCTGATGCACCTGAGGGAGAACTGGGAGCTAATGCTTATATATCTTCTCCCTCATTGATTAACCTCGTTACTTATGATGTGTCACATGATTTTGGCCACGATGACCACTTATCTGTTCCTTTGCGCAGGACTAAGGAAGACATAGCACGCGCGGATGCGCAGGGACGCGCAGAAGCAAGTGTGGGGTGGTCACGCGCGCAAACTTGAGCAAGTAACGAGGTACTGTCGAGCCAACGACGTTAAACAAAGGCACTTGTCGGGAGGTAACCCGACACGTTATATTTTTTTACACGTTTTTTTTAGTATTAATTGTCCTAGTAGCATGCATGAGTGCGCTCTCCGTTGCGCTTGAGCATGAGTCGTGGGGACACGTCTCTATTTAAGTGTGGGGGGGTGTTACATTTACATTTCATATTTATCATTGTAGTTTAGCTTAGTTAATTTAGTTAAGGGAAATGGTAGCGGTTGTGCGCTTGTGTGCGGATTGCTGATCGCGCGTCGTTGTACTCGTCAAATTAATCCTTCCTTCTCCACTTAGTACAGCGGCTAAGTCAGGGTCGATCCCACAAGGAGCGTGCAGACTCGTCTTAGCTAGCAACCTACAACTTACGAAATTGGGGTTGTGAGTGATTGGGTTGCGCAGGTGCGCGAATGAACAGTAGTGAAAGCAGAATTGCACGATACGTGCGCGTGCAGTAGATATTAAGTACTATGACTATGAAAAGTATCAGTAAAGACAATCCTCTATGAATGTATCCCTTATCATCGACTCTAAACATCTATAGTGCAGTTCTACTTACGCTAGTGTCCGATCAAGGCTTTCTAACGTGCGCGCATGTTCAGATCAAAGTCCATGAGCTATTAATCCCTGAAACTATTCTAAGCAACTACGAATCCTATCACAGTAGTAGCTGATTATCCTAGTGTGTTACTCCTAGTTGTCACCGTCAAGTTACCAACCAGTTTAACATACAATAACGAGCAGTTAGAATAAGATTGCGGTTCAAGGCTTCTCTTATTCGCACAACTAATTATCACCCATGTGCATAGAATTAATATAAGTAGACGAACTAAGCATTAAACACAAGTCTCAAAGAAAATACTTCATAGAATCATGCCCAACTGATAAAAGGTGTTTAGCTAGACATGCTAGAAACAAACATCATAGAAATAATAAATAAAACTAAAGCAGCCAAGGAAAAGTAGCAGGTCGGCGCAATTGCAGGTTGCTGTTTTCGGCAGGCGCAGGTGGTTCGCGCAGAATCTCAGCTGGAGCTCGTGTGTTTTTGCTGCTATGTGTCCCTCTCTCTATATGTCCTTTATCCCCTCCAAACCCTAGCTTTCCTCCTCTTATATAGTGGTCTTGAAGCCCAAGAAATGCTTAGATTTGGCCCGAGAGAATCTTAGCTACTTCCCAAATTTAGAAACTCTGCTATCTTCGCGCAGTCGGTTTGCGCACTGCAGTCCGAATCAGCTATCTCTTATCTCCTTTTGCGCTGCTAGCTCCGCAGGTCGTGCATTGTGCCCTTTAAAAACGCCTGTTAGCAGACATCTGACTTATGCTCCTATTTTATCCTGGAATACAAAAATACCGAAAACCAGTAATCTTGTACACAAAATAATGCAAACAAGCACAGTGTTAAGATCTAAATAGCGCATATAACTAGGCTCTATCAAATCCCCCACACTTGCCCTTGTTAGTCACGAACAAGTACTGAAGCACAGTGATAGAGCCTATTTATACGCGCTATTTAGATCTTAACACTGTGCTTGTTTGCATCATTTTGTGTACAAGATTACTGGTTTCCGGTGTTTTTGTATTCGAGGACAAAACAAGGGCCTAAGTCGGATACGCGCTAATAGGCAGCGTTTAAGGAGCGCAACACACAGCCTGCGGAGCTAGCAGCGCAAACAGGATAGATTCAGACTGCGGTGCGCAGACCGACTGCGCTAACCAATGTGCGCAATGCGCCATGCGCAAGATAGTGGTGTTTCCAAATCTTGAACACCATAGGATTTGGAAGCTGCCAAGATTGGGCCTCATGAGCAGTATATAAAGAGAGGAAGGCTAGGGTTTGAGACATCATCAAGCATCAAGACACACACAGAGACGGAAGAGAAAGAGGCAGAACTGAAAAACACGCGAGCTGCTGAGAGGACCTGCGCTAGCCGACTGCGCCAGCCGAGACACAGCAACCTGCACGCACCTGCTTGTTACTGTTTTCTTGGATACTTTAGCTGTTATTTACTATTTCTATGATGTTCACTACTAGCATGTCTAGCTAAACGCTTTGTATCGGTTGGGCATGATTCTATGAGTATTTCTTTTGAGACTTGTGCTTAATGCATAGTTTGTTTGCTTGTATTAATTATGTGCACACTGTTGACAGCTAGTTGCATGAGTAGGGGAAGCCTTGAACCGCAATCTTGCTCTTGCTACTTGTTTGTTATATGTTAAACTAGTTGGTAGCTTGACGGTGACAACTAGGAGTAACGCGCTAGGATATTCAGCTGCTACCGTGACAGGATTCGTAGCTGCTTAGACTAGTTTTAAGAATTAATAGCTCATGAACTTTGATCGGAACATGCGCACATGTTAGGAAGCCTTGATCGGACACTAACTTCAGTGAATCGAACTATAGACGTTTAGAGTCGATGATAAGGAATCCATTCATAGAGGATTGTCTGCACCGATACTTTTCATAGTCATAGTACTTAATCTCTACTACCTGCGCACGTCTAGTGCAAATTCTGCGTTAACTACTGTTTATTTGCACACCTGCGCAACCCAATCATTCACACCCCAATTTTCGTAAGTGTAGGTTACTAGTTAGAACGAGTCTGCATGCTCTTGTGGGGTCGACCCTGACTTAGCCGCTGTACTAAGTGGAGAAGGAAGGATTAATTTGACGCGCACAACGACGCGCGGATCAAATTTTGGCACCGTTGCCGGGGAGCAACACAGATAAGCTTTAACTTGCTTAAATTTTCTTTTATAGTAGTTATTTATTTCTGTTTGCTTTAATTTTCTCGTTGTTGTTTCTGACAGCCCGCAATCAACATCAGCCTGCGCAACCTTGAAACAGTTGCGCTGCGCAGATTCCAGTTGCGCACTGCGCAGATCGAGTCCATTGAAAAGCAGCTGTCACAAATCGCTACCACGGTGTATGAGCTGAAAAAGAGCAATGGCAACCTGCCTTCGCAAGTGATCCAGAATCCCAAGGGAGGAGTCAACGCAGTGACACTGAGGACTGGGCGCACGGTAGGAACAGAGCAGACCGCAAAGGCGCCCGTGCAACCAGCTGCGCAAGCTCCAGATCTAGCAGAGCAAGATGCGCAACCAGAAGCGCCAGCCACAAGCCAGCAGGGCGAGGCGCCAGGTATGGCGCAATCGAAAAATAAAGACATGAATCGTACTAACATACCTGCACCTTTTCCTGTACAGGCACCATCGGCTAGGAAAGAAGCGCTTGATAAGGAGCTCTACGAGTTATTCAGCAAGGTGGAAATAAACATTCCCCTTATTGAAGCAGTTCGGCAGATCCCTAGGTACGCCAAGTTTTTAAAGGAGCTGTGCACAAACAAGAGGAGGAAAGGCGAGTGCGCACTGGTAATGCTAAATGCGCAGGCCTCAGCAATCGTGCAACATAAGGTACCACCTAAATGCCGGGATCCAGATACGTTCACCATCCCCTGCACCTTAGGTAAGACCACTGTAAGCAACTGCATGATTGACTTAGGCGCATCTATAAATGTGCTTCCCTATTCCTTGTATGCATCATTGCGCCTTGGACCACTAAAGCCTGCAGGTCTCACCATTCAGCTAGCGGATCGGTCGTGCAAGCAACCGACGGGCATGATTGAGGACGTCCTCGTCCGAGTAGGAGAGCTGGTGTTTCCAGCAGATTTATATGTCCTAGAAATGGAGGGTGAGTCGAGCAAAGGAAGTGCGCAGATCCTACTGGGCAGACCATTTCTGATGACAGCGCGCACAAAGATAGACGTATGGAGGGGTACGCTCTCAATGGAGGTCGATGGCGAGGAAATTCACTTTAACATATTCAAAGGGATGCAGCACCCTCATGAGGACGCCATAGTACACGCGTTGGACAGCATAGATGACTTGGTTGCAGATGCGCAATGTGCGAGCGCAGCAGAAGGACTTGAGCAACTGACACAGGCAGAAATGGAGGCGCATGAGGATGAGCTAAGTAGTGCTGAACCAGTATCCAGACAGGTGCACGATATAGTTAATGTCTGCATTGCTAATAAAATCTTGCCCTCTATTGAACAGGCACCCAGGGTCAAGCTGAAGCAACTCCCAGAGCACCTTAAGTACATATTCTTGGGAAATGAGGACATCCTGTCGGTAATCATAAAGAAAGGACTGGAAGAGGAGCAGGAGGCGCGATTACAGGAAGTGCTGCGCAAGAGCCAGCGCGCCATAAGATGGACACTTGCTGACCTGCGCGGAGTGAGCCCGGATGTATGCATGCATAGGATCCTATTGGAAGATGGTGCCAAACCATCCAGAGAGCCTCAGCGCAGATTAAACCCGAATATGATGGAGGTGGTGCAGAAGGAGATCCTGAAGCTGCTTGACGCAGGAGTCATTTACCCAATCTCGGACAGCAAATGGGTAAGTCCAGTGCACGTTGTGCCGAAGAAAGGAGGAATCACAGTGGAGGAGAATGCGCAGGGCGAGCTAGTTCCCAAGCGCATACAAACTGGATGGCGGATGTGCATCGACTACAGAAAGCTTAACGCAGTCACGCGCAAGGACCATTTTCCGCTGCCGTTCATGGACCAGATGCTAGATCGGTTAGCAGGGAAGCCCTACTTTTGCTTCTTGGACGGGTACTCAGGGTACAATCAGATACCCATAGCTGCGGAAGATCAAGAGAAAACTACGTTTACCTGCCCATTCGGTACGTTTGCGTTTCGGCGCATGTCATTTGGGCTGTGTAACGCGCCAGGTACGTTCCAACGTCTAGTCATGAGCATCTTTTCTGATATGATTGGTATATGCACAGAAGTGTTCATGGATGATTTTACTGTGTACGGAGGTACCTTTGACACATGCTTAACTCATCTTGATAAGGTCTTAGCGCGCTGCATTTCAAAAAACCTAGTGCTCAATTATGAAAAATGTCATTTCATTGTATCACATGGTGTAGTACTAGGGCATATTATCTCGCAGGAGGGGATCAAGGTAGATAAGGCCAAAATAGATCTTATTTCTAATCTGCCTTATTCCACTAACGTGCGCGATGTGAAATCATTCCTTGGGCAAAAGGATGTGTGTTTCGAATTCACTGATGAGTGCAGGGCTGCGTTTGACAAGCTGAAGGAGGCGCTGACAAGTGCGCCAGTGATGCGCACGCCAGACTGGAGTCTGCCGTTTGAACTGATGTGCGATGCAAGTGACTATGCAGTAGGTGCAGTCCTGGGATAGTGCATGGACAAAAAGCCGCATGCCATCTATTATGCATCGCGCACACTGGACTCGGCGCAGAGGAACTACACCACCACGGAAAAGGAACTTCTGGCAATCGTGTTTGCACTGGAGAAGCTCCGCGCATATGTTCTAGGCGCCAGAGTCATCGTCTACACAGACCACGCAGCAATCCGTTACCTGATGTTCAAGAAGGAGACTAAGCCGCGCCTGATGCGCTGGGTGCTCCTACTTCAGGAGTTCGACTTGGAGATCAAGGATAAGAAGGGCACGGAAAACACAGTCGCTGACCACCTGAGCAGGATCGTGAAAGAGGAGGAGCCAGGGCGGATCACGGAGACATTCCCTGACGAGCATCTGATGGCGCTGACAGGTAAGGTACCATGGTATGCCCACATTGCAAATTACCTGGTCACAGGTACGTTTCCTCCTCATTTCACTAAAACCCAATGCATCAGATTAAAACATGAGTCCAGGTATTACATTTGGGATGATCCGTATATGCTCAGAATAGGACCTGATCAGATTTTGAGGCGCTGCGTGCCTGACTATGAAATTAACTCTGTTTTGATGTTTTGTCATGCGCACGCATGTGGAGGACGCTTTGGTCCAAAGCGCAAGAGCAGGAAGATCCTGGATTGCGGATTCTATTGGCCACACTTGTTTAGTGACTCGTATAACCACTGCAGGAACTGTGATAGGTGCCAGCGCACAGGGGGCATATCAGCGCGCAATGAGATGCCGCAGACGCCAATACTAGTGGATGAAGTATTCGATATTTGGGGGATTGACTTCATGGGGCCATTTCCTCCATCTTCCGGATATGAGTATATATTGGTCGCGGTGGATTATGTCTCCAAATGGGTTGAGGCTAAGGCCACCCGGAAGGATGATGGTAAGACGGTCGCTGACTTTTTGAGAACTAACATTTTTTGCAGGTACGGGGTGCCTAAGGCAATCATAAGCGACCAGGGGACGCATTTTTGCAATAGGATAGTGGCGCAGGTATTCAAGCATTATGGAGTGCGCCACAAGACGCCCACCGCTTACCACCCTCAGACGAATGGACAGGCCGAGGTTTCCAACCGAGAGATCAAGCGCATCCTGGAGAAAACTGTGAGACCGTCGCGCAAAGACTGGAGCCAGCGCCTTGACGATGCGCTATGGGCATTCAGAACTGCACATAAGACACCGATTGGGACTTCACCGTTTCGGTTGGTTTATGGAAAAGCGTGCCACCTATCAGTGGAATTTGAGCACAAGGCATACTGGGCCTTGCGCGTTTGCAACCTGAACCTAGACGAGGCTGGTAAGGAGCGCGCATTTGAGCTAAGCGAGTTAGAAGAGCTGCGCCTGGATGCGTATGAGGGGCTGCGCGACTACAAGGCGGGCACAAAGGCATTTCATGACAAGCATATCCTTAGACGCACTTTTGAGCCAGGAGACCAGGTACTATTGGTCTCCTCGCGCCTAAAGCTCATGCCTGGGAAGCTGCGCAGCAAATGGACGGGACCATACACGGTTACCAAGGTTTTCCCTTACGGAACAATCGAGTTAGAAAACGAGCACCAGCATCGTTTTCAGGTCAATGGGCAGAGAGTGAAAAAGTATTTAGGAGAACCTTGGGATAACACAGCGCGCGAAGTTGACTTGGCAGAACCCGAAATAGAAGATGCGCAAGTTGCTGCGCCAGAGTCGCCACCGGATGCACCTGAGGTAGAACTCGGAACTATTGCTCATATTTCTTCTCCCTCATTCACCACCCTCGTTACTTATGATTTGTTACATACTATTAACCTAGCTGACCACCCTTCTGATCCTTTGCGCAGGACCAAGAAGAACGCAACTCACACATGAGTTCAACAGCGCGGCTGATAAGGAGGATACATGTGAGTTCTTGGCGTCGCTGGAGACTGCCGAATTGGAGATCAGGTACCGGCACAGAGGGGTCTGGTACATAGCCTCGGCAAAAAGGCTGAAGCGCACGCTGAGATGCGCCAAGGTGCGTGAGCAGGATATAGACACGCACACGAATCAGGATGCGTGGCGTGAGATGGCGACTTGCAAAGTTTTTGCCGCGGGGCGCAGCCGAGGACGCGAGCTGCGCGACCCGTGGATGTTCTATCTCTGGCACATGGTCGCCTATGCAATCATCGGGCGCTTTAATGGTGCACCGAAGATCAGCCTGCTGGACATGGACATATTGAAGGGATTCTATTATGGGAAGAAAGTGATGTTTGTCTCGGACATGGTGGTACATTGGAGTCGGGTCAGCACGAAGGGGCCGCTGACTTGTGGAGGAATGATCACGCCCCTGCTGCATGCGCTGCATGGAGAGCCGGAGGTGCCCGAGCACACGGTAGTGCCGGCCGTTGCCCTGGACCGTGCCCATATGCTACAGCTCAGAGCGGTGGCCGTGAGAGAGGATGGGTCCTTGGAATGGTGCTACCAGCTGCAGCCTGCCAGAGAGCCGAGGCAAAGAGCAGAGAGCAGCGCGCAGCCAGAGGAGGCCGCTGAGGACAGGGAGATGGAAGAGGCCCCAGAGCCAGTTGCGCCTCCAGTCAGGCGCATGAGGACTCGTGCGCAGACTGGAGCGCGCCGGAGGGCAAGTGTGCCGCAGGGGGAGCCAGTAACCATAGCCATTAATGATTCTCCCCCGCGTGCACAAGGAAAGCGCCCCAGGACAGAGGCAGAGGAGGCGCCTGAGGAGGTACCAGAGGAGCAGCGCATGATGTTCAACGTCATGCGCGTGCTAGAGTATTTAGCGCCAGAGGGGGCAGATCTGAGCGTAAGCCCATCATCAGGGTGGAGATTTGGAGATTCTATCCCTCCTCTCCTCAGTCTGCGTAGGCCGCCTCCAGGATCCCCCAGCGAGCAGCGCCAGCCAGCCAGCCCCCCTGCCCAGTCCCCGGTCCATGCAGCAGAGCCCACCCCAGTAGTAGACCCGGTCCCAGCACCTGCAGCACCCCCTGCGCAGCCTTTTGTTCAGAGGTCCCCTCAAGCCGATCCCATCATAAGTTCCAGCTCAGATTCACTATGGGACCCTATCTCAGAGGACGACCTCTTGACTCAGCCCGCCGCCATTTCTGTTGTGTCGCCAGCCTCCAGTACCGAGTATGAGACAGACTCTTCCGATGAGTAGGCGCACGGATCCGCGGCTGAGTCCAGCTCCGAGGATATCTAGGGCTGCAGTGAGGGCGCGCATTTCTTTCGGGTGGTTTCTTATCTTTTTTTGAAAACTATTCTCGATATTGCTATATTGTGCTGAATATTTTGTGACCCCTGACTTTGTCTTTGCTGCGATGACTATATGTTTTTCTTTCTTATATTCTTTGTTTTGATTGCATGCATGTGTGCGCTCTCCGTTGCGCTTGAGCGTGAGTCTGGGGACACGTCTCTGTTTAAGTGTGGGGGGGGGGGGGGAGCGTTACATTTACATTTCACGTTTTTTTGAGCTTTGTAGTGTAGCTTAGTTTAGTTGAAGGGAATAGTAGCAGTGGTGCGCTTGTGTGCGGGTTGCGCACACTTTTCAGCTTGTATTGCTCTATTCATCTTGCATGCGCTGCTATCAACTGTTTAGTATTTTTTTTCGTTTTTTCTGCTCCTTTTAGTTGGGATATACAGGGGATGTGGAGTTGACAGAAAAGCTCTAGAGAGGCGGTTAGTCGTTTTTGCTTCGAAGGTGAGGTATATGGTCGAGAGCGCTAGTGGAGGCCGGTGCTTCGCGACCTTCGGAACAATAGAGCGCGCTCAGCCACGCAGATGCCGAAGGCGAATACCCAAAGCGTGGCGAGGTGGGAAAACAGACCACCTTTCCTCTGGAAGTCAGGCTAGGGAAGGCGGGCGCGGGTGTAAACGCGTGCGCTGACCTGCGCAAATAGATCGAGGAGGAAGAGCGGAGCGTTGTTCCATAGCTGCTATCCGGAGGCCGAGACTGGAACCGTTCTGGGAACATAGGAACCGAAGATTAAGCTGTACAAAAAGAAAGACACCAGCAGATGATATGCGCTAAAGAAACCAGCATGCGCACAACTACATACCAGCTTGCGCAAGATTCACAAGAAAATCATCAAAAAGGCTCGGGTTCCCAGGAAGTGCGCGGAAGAATCACGCACCGGAAGAAGCTTGCGCTATTAACCATATACCCGTCCTCGAAGTAAAAGCTGACAACCCGGAGCCTATGAAGAGCTATCTCCCAGCCATCCGAAATGATCTTCATCCCAGCTGAGAGGTAACGAATTTCGAAATTGTTATATTAAACTGTTGAAGGCAGATGCGCGCAAGTGATAGAGCAGCGCAAGGTGAACGGTAGTGCAGATCGCGCCAGAGTGCAAGACTGTGCGCTAGACTCCAGAGAGGTATTGTATCCGTGCTTGAGTGCTTGTTCGAGACGAACAAGGGCAAGTGTGGGGGGTTTGATAGAGCCTATTTATACGCGCTATTTAGATCTTAACACTGTGCTTGTTTGCATCATTTTGTGTACAAGATTACTGGTTTTCGTTGTTTTTGTACTCCAGGACAAAACAAGGGCCTAAGTCGGATACGCGCTAATAGGCAGCGTTTAAGGAGCGCAACACACAGCCTGCGGAGCTAGCAGCGCAAACAGGATAGATTCAGACTGCGGTGCGCAGACCGACTGCGCTAACCAATGTGCGCAGTGCGCCATGCGCAAGATAATGGTGTTTCCAAATCTAGAACACCATAGGATTTGGAAGCTGCCAAGATTGGGCCTCATGAGCAGTATATAAAGAGAGGAAGGCTAGGGTTTGAGACATCATCAAGCATCAAGACACACACAGAGACGAAAGAGAAAGAGGCAGAACTGAAAAACACACGAGCTGCTGAGAGGACCTGCGCTAGCCGACTGCGCCAGCCGAGACACAGCAACCTGCACGCACCTGCTTGTTACTGTTTTCTTGGATACTTTAGCTATTATTTACTATTTCTATGATGTTTACTACTAGCATGTCTAGCTAAACGCTTTGTATCGGTTGGGCATGATTCTATGAGTATTTCCTTTGAGACTTGTGCTTAATGCATAGTTTGTTTGCTTGTATTAATTCTGTGCACACTGTTGACAGCTAGTTGCATGAGTAGGGGAAGCCTTGAACCGCAATCTTACTCTTGCTACTTGTTTGTTATATGTTAAACTAGTTGGTAGCTTGACGGTGACAACTAGGAGTAACGCGCTAGGATATTCAGCTGCTACCGTGACAGGATTCGTAGCTGCTTAGACTAGTTTTAAGAATTAATAGCTCATGAACTTTGATCGGAACATGTGCACATGTTAGGAAGCCTTGATCGGACACTAACTTCAGTGAATCGAACTATAGACGTTTAGAGTCGATGATAAGGAATACATTCATAGAGGATTGTCTGCACCGATACTTTTCATAGTCATAGTACTTAATCTCTACTGCCTGCGCACGTTTAGTGCAAATTCTGCGTTAACTACTGTTTATTTGCGCACCTGCGCAACCCCAATTTTCGTAAGTGTAGGTTACTAGTTAGAACGAGTCTGCTTGCTCCTTGTGGGATCGACCCTGACTTAGCCTCTGTACTAAGTGGAGAAGGAAGGATTAATTTGACGCGCACAACGACACGCGGATCACACAGACACAATTACCTCTCTGAAGTCTAGCGCACAGCCTTACACTCATGCGCGATCTGCACTGTGGTTCACCCTGTGTTGCTCTATCACCTACGTGCACATACCCTCAACAATTTTAATATAATAATTTCGAAAATTGTTACCTCTCAGCCAGGATGCAATTTAATTTGGATGATTGGGAGATAGCTCTCCATAGGCTCCTGGTTGTCGGTCCCTGCTCCGATTTCTGGTACATGGTTAATCGCGCAAGCTTCTTCAGGTGCGTTCGCGCGCTTCTTGGGAACTCAAGCCTTTCGTCCTTGACGATTTTCTCCCCTTTTTTTACTTTTGGACTTGCGCATGCGCTAATTTGGAGTTGTGTGCGCACGCTGGTTTCTTTCCTTTTATACAGCTTTGTCCACTTTTCTTATAGTCCCAGAACGGTTCCAGTCTCGGCCTTCGGATATCAGCTATGGAAAAACGCCCCGCTCTCCCTCCTTGGTCTACTTGCGCAGGTCAGCGCATGCGTTTACACCCGCGCCCACTTTCCTACACTCGACTTCCAGAGGAAAGGTGGTCTGTTTTCCCACCTCGCCACGCTTTGGGTATTCGCCGTTGGCATCTGCGTGGCTGAGCGCGCTCTATTGTTCCGAAGGTTGCGAAGCACCGGCCTCCACTAGCGCTTTTAGCCATTTACCTTCGAAGTAGAAATGACTAACCGCCTCTCTAGAGCTTTTTCTGTCAACTCCACATCCCCTGTATATCCCAACTAAAAAGACAAAAGTCGAAAAAAATACACTAAAACGGTTAATAGCAGCGGATGTAGGATTAATAAGACAAAACAAGTCGAAAGGTGTGCGCAATCCGCACACAAGCGCACAACCGCTACTATTTCCCTTAACTACACTAACTAGCTAAACTACAATGCTTAATATGAAATGTAAATGTAACGCCCCCCCCCCCCCACACGTAAACAGAGACGTGTCCCCATGACTCATGCTCAAGTGCAACGGAGAGTGCACTCATGCATGCTACTAGGACAACTAAAAACTAAAAGGAAAATGCATCATGAAAATGAAAACATAGTCAACGCAGCAAAAGAAACAAGGTATGGAGTTCACAAAATATCCAACACAAAATAGGAAAATAACATCCAGTAATAGTCTTCAAAAGCAAAAGGACAACCCGAAATTAATTGCGCCTAGCCATCTGAGCATCCCTAGAAATCCTCTGAGCTGGAGTCCTACGCAGACCCTTGTGCCTCCTCGTCCACGGGCTTTGTCTCATACTCAGAGCTGGAGGATGGTGGCGCAACTGAAACTGCTGCGGGCTAGTTTGCAAGCTCCTCCTCCGAGTAAGTTTCCCATATCGAATCGGAACTTAACTCTTTTATGGGGGTGACTGATAGAGCCTAGTTATATGCGCTATTTAGATCTTAACACTGTGCTTGTTTGCATTATTTTGTGTACAAGATTACTTGTTTTCGGTATTTTTGTATTTCAGGATAAAACAGGAGCATAAGTCAGATGTGCGCTAACGGATGTTTTTAGAGCGCAATGCACGACCTGCAGAGCTAGCAGCGCAAAAGGAGATAGTTGATTCGGACTACAGTGCGCAAACCGACTGCGCGAAGCAAGTAGCGCAATCCGCGTGCGCAGAATGGCAGAGTTTCTAAATATTGATCTCCTAGATTTGGGAAGTTGCTAAAAGTCTCTCGGGCCAAATCTAAGCATTCCTTGGGCTTTAAGACCACTATATAAGAGGAGGGAAGCTAGGGTTTGGAGGAGAGAGAGAGCAGATAGAGAGAAGGACACACAGCAGCAAAACACACGAGCTACTTCAGCCCAGAATCTGCGCGAACCATCTGCGCCAGCCGAGAACAGCAACGCGCAATTACGCCAACCTGCTACGTTTTCTCTTGCTGCTTTAGTTTTAATTATTATTGCTATGATGTTTGTTTCTAGCATGTCTAGCTAAACACTTTGGATCAGTTGGACATGATTCTATGAAGTATTTCCTATGAGACTTGTGCTTAATGCTTGGTTCGTCTACTTATATTAATTCTATGCATATGGGTGATAACTAGTTGTGCGAATAAGAGAAGCCTTGAACCGCAATCTTATTCTAATTGCTCTTTATTGTATGTTAAACTAGTTGATAGCTGGACGGTGACAACTAGGAGTAACGCACTAGGATAATCAGTTGCTACTGTGATAGGATTCGTAGCTGCTTAGACTAGTTTCAGGGAATTGATAGCTCATGGACTTTGATCGGAACATGCTCGCACGTTAGGAAGCCTTGATCGGACACTAACTTAAGTAGAACTGCACTATAGATGTTTAGAATCGATGATAAGGGATACATTCATAGAGGATTGTCTGTACCGATACTCTTCATAGTCATAGTACTTAATATCTACTACACGCGCACGTATCGTGCAATTCTGCTTTCACTACTGTTCATTCGCGCACCTGCGCAACCCAATCACTCACAACCCCAATTTCGTAAGTTGTAGGTTGCTAGCTAAGACGAGTCTGCACGCTCCTTGTGGGATCAACCCTGACTTAGCCGCTGTACTAAGTGGAGAAGGAAGGATTAATTTGACGCGTACAACGACGCGCGATCAAATTTTGGCGCCGTTGCCGGGGAGCAACACAGATAAGTTTAACTAGCTCAAGTTTTCTTTTATAGTAGTTAGCTATTTCTTTTTATTTTTCATTGGTGTTTCTGCCAGTACGCAATCAACATCAGCCTGCGCAACCTTGAAATAGTTGCACTGCGCAGATCATAGTTGCGCACTGACAGGGGCAACAACCTAGTTTCTTTTAATTCCGTTTGCTTGAATTTTAGAATAGGGCATGGAGAATAATAGTGTCATCGGCGATAACTTAGGGGACAGAACCCCAGAGGGACCTAACAATGCAAGGGCGGATAACCACGCAGCTCGATTCAGAGAGGAAGTGCAGCTCGAAGTTGAAGCTCGGATGGCCACTGAAGCAGTATATAATGCGCAACCCGCGCAACAGATCGTGCGACACAGAACAGTGCGCGAGATGTCGGCTCCAATCACAGTCAACCAACCGGGGCGCATAGTGCTTCCACCCGACGGGCATTTTGAACTACGGAGCTCATTCATTCATCATATGCCTAAGTTTCATGGAATGAACAACGAGAACCTAGTCAAGCATGTGCGCGAATTCCTAGTTATCTGCGAGAACATGAAGACCGATGGGGAGAGTGAAGAAGCGCTGAAGCTGAAGGCGTTCCCTTTTTCATTGTGTGATACAGCCAGGCATTGGCTGATGAGCTTACCAGCAGGATCTATTCGCACATGGGAGCAGCTCCAGAAGAAGTTCTTGGATAAGTTCTACCCCGCAGCAAAGATTGCGCTACTCAGGAGGGAATTGGCCGCACCTAGACAGGGAGTAGGAGAGTCGCTATCAGAGTACTATGAATGTTTCAGGGAGATGGAAGCCAACTGCTATAATCAAGGCCTGCCCCAAAATGTGCTGATAGAGAATTTCCTGAACGGGCTACAACCGATGGAACTTAGATTGTTGAATGCATACGCAGGTGGTGACATATGCAACATGTACCCGGAGGATGTATGGCAGATGATCGAGGACTCTACTGGACCGGTGAGGCATCAATTGATGCTCGAGAACAGCCGTGCGCGCACTGTGCATCAGGTGGATTGCAGTGCTGAAATAAAGGAAAGCCATGCTGCAGAAGCTGATGAATGCGCAAGGCACGCAACCAGTTGCGCCGAAGGCATGCGAGTTCTGTACGTCCAGTGAGCACAAAACCGACGCACGTCCCACACTTTTCGAGGAATTAGGAGATGTCAATGCTCTAGGAGGATGGGACAATAGAGGACCGCAGAGGCAGAATCAGCCGCGCTTTGGACTGGCCACAAATGGATTCAGATGGAGAGAGGACAGCAATCTCCAAAGGCAGCCAGCGGAATATCGTGCACCTCAGCAGGCGCAGCAAGCATACAACCCACCGCACCGCCGCAATGACGCACCAGCACAGAATAACCAGCAACCGCGACGCTCCTTAAAAGACATAGTGGGTCAGCTGGCAGACACCGTGCGCAAGAATGATGAAAAGTATGACACGAGGTTCGAGTCAATTGAGAAGCAGTCTATGAGCTGAAAAAGAGCGACGGCAACCTGCCTTCGCAAGTGTTTCAAAACCCTAAGGGAGGAGTTAACGCCGTAACACTGAGGACTAAGCGCACAGTTGGGACAGCTCCGACCGCGAAGGTGCCCGCGCAGCCAGTTGCGCAACCTCCAGAGCCAGAACAGCCGGATGCGCAACCAGCCGCGCCAGCTACGAACCAACAGGGGGTGGCGCCAGGTATGATACAATCAAGAGAAAAGAGTACCAATCATATTAATGCACCTGCACCTTTTTCTGTGCAGGCACCTTTAGCAAGGAAGGAGGCGCTGGACAAGGAGTTATACGAATTATTCAGTAAGGTGGAAATAAACATCCCCCTGATTGAGGCAGTTCGGCAGATTTCCAGATATGCCAAGTTCTTGAAGGAGCTGTGCACAAACAAGAGGGGGAAAGGCGAGTGCGCACAAGTAATGCTTAACGCACATGCATCAGCAATTGTGCAACACAAGGTACCACCTAAATGCCGGGATCCAGGTACGTTCACCATACCGTGCACCTTAGGTAAGACCACGGTGAGCAACTGCATGATTGATCTCGGTGCATCTATAAATGTGCTTCCTTACTTCTTGTATGTGTCATTGCACCTTGGTCCACTAAAGCCTGCAGGTCATCCAATTAGCAAATCGGTCGTGCAAACGACCGACGGGCATGATAGAGGACGTTCTCGTCCGAGTGGGAGAGCTTGTGTTCCCAGCAGATTTCTACGTCTTGCAAATGGAGGGTGAGCCGAGCAAGGGAAGCGCGCAAATCTTACTGAGCAGACCATTTCTGATGACAGCGCGCACAAAGATAGACGTGTGGAAAGGCACGCTCCCAATGGAGGTAGATGGCGAGGAAATTCACTTTAATATTTTGTAGGGGATGCAGCATGCTCATGAGGACGCCACAGTGCACGCATTAGATAGTATGGACGACTTGGTTGCGCATGCGCAGTGTGTGTGCGCAATAGGGGAGCCTGCGCCGCTTGAGCCACTGGCACAGACAGAGATGGAGGCACAAGAGGATGAGCTAAGCAGCACAGAACCAGTGTCCAGACAGGTACGTGATCTGGTTAATGTTTGCGCTACTAATAAAATCCTACCTTCTATTGAACAGGCACCCAAGGTTGAGTTGAAGCAATTGCCCGAGCACTTCAAGTACATCTTCCTTGGCAATGAGGACACCCTGCCTGTCATTATAAAGAAAGGATTAGAGGAGGAGCAGGAGGCGCGATTACAGGAGGTGTTGTGGAAGAACCAGCGCGCTATAGGGTGGACATTAGCTAACTTGCGCGGAGTAAGCCCTGATGTGTGCATGCACATAATTCTACTGGAAAATGATGCCAAACCATCCAGGGAACCTCAGCGCAGACTGAATCCGATTATGATGGAGGTAGTGCAGAAGGAGATCCTGAAGCTGCTGGACGCAGGTGTAATATACCCGATTTCAGACAGTAAGTCGGTAAGTCTAGTGCACGTTGTGCCCAAGAAAGGAGGCATCACAGTAGAGGAGAATGCGCAAGGCGAGCTAGTTCCCAAGCGCATACAAACTGGATGGCGCATGTGCATTGACTACAGGAAGCTAAATGCAGCCTCGCGCAAGGATCATTTCCCGCTACCATTCATGGACCAGATGCTCGACCGATTGGCAGGGAAGCCACACTTTTGCTTCTTGGACGGTTACTCAGGGTATAATCAGATCCCTATTGCTGCGGAGGATCAGGAGAAGACAACCTTTACCTGCCCATTCGGAACCTTTGCGTTCCGGCGCATGTCGTTTGGGCTGTGTAATGCGCCAGGTACGTTCCAACGCTTAGTCATGAGCATTTTCTCTGATATGATTGCTTTATATATAGAGGTATTCATGGATGACTTCACTGTGCATGGTGAGACTTTTGATGCATGTTTGGATAATCTTGATAAAGTCTTAGCGCGCTGCATTACCAAGAACTTAGTCCTCAATTATGAAAAATGTCACTTTATGGTGTCACATGGAGTAGTACTAGGACATATCGTCTCGCAGGAAGGAATTAATGTCGATAAAGAAAAAATTGATCTTATCTCAAATCTGCCTTATTCCACTAATGTGTGCGACGTTAAGTCGTTTCTTGGGCATGCAGGGTTCTACAGGCGCTTTATTAAAGATTTTTCTAAAATATGTATTCCATTGTCTAACCTCCTTCAAAAGGATGTGTGCTTTGAGTTCACTGATGAGTGCAGGAATGCTTTTGATAAGTTAAAGGATGCGCTGACCATTGCGCCAGTGATGCGCGCACCAGACTGGAACTTACCATTTGAGCTGATGTGCGATCCTAGTGACTACGCTGTAGGCGCAGTACTGGGCCAGCGCGTGGATAAAAGGCCGCACGCTATCTATTATGCGTCGCGCACACTGGACATTGCGTAGAGGAACTACACCACGACCGAGAAGGAACTTCTTGCAATCGTATTTGAGCTGGAGAAGTTCTGCGCATATGTTCTGAGCGCTAAAGTCACTGTCTACACTGACCACGCTGCTATCCGCTACTTGATGTCCAAGAAAGAGACTAAGCCGCGTTTGATGCGCTGGTTGCTGCTGCTCCAAGAGTTCGATTTAGAGATCAAGGATAAGAAGGGAACGGAAAACACTGTTGCTGATCACCAAAGCAGGATAGTGAAGGAAGAGGAGCCAGGGCAGATCACGGAGACATTCCCGAACGAGCACCTGATGGTGCTGAACGGTAAGGTACCATGGTATGCGCATATTGCAAATTACCTGGTCACAGATTCTGATCATATCTTGAGGCGATGTGTGCCTGATCATGAGATGAGCCCTGTTTTGAGATTTTGGTCCAAAGCGCACAAGCAGAAAAATCCTAGATTGCGGTTTTTATTGGTTGCACTTATTTCGTGACTCATATAACCACTGCAGGGCGTGTGACAGGTGTCAGCGCACAGGAAATATCTCAGCGTGCAGCGAGATGCCACAAACACCTATACTGGTAGACGAAGTGTTCGACTTATGGGGAATTGACTTCATGGGACCGTTTCCTCCATCTTGTGGGTACGAGTACATACTAGTTGCGGTGGACTATGTCTCGAAGTGGGTCGAAGCTAAGGCCACGCGCAAGGATGATGGTAAAACGGTCGTTGAGTTTTTGAGGCCTAACATTTTCTGCAGGTACGGAGTGCCTAAGGTAATAATCAACGACCAGGGGACTCACTTCTGCAACAGAATAGTGGCGCAAGTACTAAAGCATTATGGGGTGCGCCACAAGACGTCCACTGCATACCATCCTCAAACGAACGGCCAGGCCGAGGTTTCCAACAAAGAGATCAAGCGCATTCTGGAGAAAACCGTGAGACCTTCGCGCAAAGACTGGAGAAAGCGGTTGGACGATGCACTTTGGGCATACAGGACTGCGCACAAGACACCGATTGGGACTTCACCATTTCGGTTGGTGTATGGAAAGGCGTGCCACCTACCGGTTGAGTTGGAGCACAAGGCATACTGGGCATTGCGCACTTGCAGTTTGAACCTCGATGAGGCTGGTAAGGAGCGCGCATTTGAATTGAGCGAGCTAGAGAAGCTGCGCCTGGATGCATATGAGAGGTTGCGCGACTACAAAGCACGCACGAAAGCATTTCATGATAAGTACATCCTCAGACGCACCTTCGAGCCAGGAGACCGGGTGCTGTTATTCTCCTCGCGCTTAAAACTGATGCCTGGGAAGCTGCGCAGCAAGTGGATGGGACCTTACACGGTCACAAAGGTTTTCCCGTATGGAACTATCGAGTTAGAGAACGAGCGCAAGCATCGCTTTCAGGTTAATGGGCAAAGAGTCAAGAAATACTTGGGAGAACCGTGGGATGAGGCCACGAGCGAAGTTGATTTGGGGGAACCAGAAATAGAAGATGCGCAGGCTGATGCACCGGAGGGAGAACTAGGAGCTACTGATTATATATCTTCTCCCTCACTGATTAACCTCGTTACTTATGATGTGCCACACAATTTTGGCCACACTGACCACCTATCTGTTCCTTTGCACAGGACTAAAGAAGACATAGCACACACAGACGCACAAGAGCGCGCAGGAGCAAGTGTGGGGGTGGTCCGGAGCACGAATTTGAGCAAGTAACGAGGTACTATCGAGCCAACGACGTTAAACAAAGACACTTGTCGGGAGGTAACCCGACACGTTTTCCACGTTTTATTTTTACACGTTTTTTTAGGATTTGCATTTTAGCTAGTTCAGTACTTGCATATTTTTGAGTCACATAGCAATGCGCGTATCAGTGCGCAGGTCAGGGGGTATATAAGGGCAGATACTTAGAAAATTCCAGACATTCTGCAATTTCGACCGTTAAGAGCTCTGCACTGCTGCCAGCTGATCTTTGCCATCCGCCCACCGTTTCCAGCATTCTTTAGTGAGATTTGAAGAGCACAACATCACCAGCGCACTAGGTAACCTCTCATTCCTTGTTTCAGTCATTTTAGTGAGGGTTTGGTGAACGAAGCCGGCTGAGGACGTAACCCTAGAATCAAAATCGCACCTAGTTAGCCAGCTCCGTTTGGTGATTTCATTGCTGGGTTTTGTTGACACGAGTGAGGCGCCCATCTGGTAGAAATTTGAGGGTTTGATTTGAAGTTATGATTTTGGGATCCTTAGTAGAGCGTTGACTACAGTTGACCGCTGCAAATATGAGGCCAGCAGAGGACCAGGACACCCCAGCATCTTTCGCAGGGGAAGTATGACGCCTTCTGGAGGCTGAACATGTATGGCACCCCGTGCATCAGCAGGGACTTCCTGCACGAGGTGGGCTTAGAGGACTTGGTCACAGAGAAGCTCGCGCAGGCTAGCTGGGAAGCGCTGATGGACATGAAAAGCGCAGCCGACAAAGAGGACACCTGTGAGTTCCTGGCGTCCCTGCACATCGCTGACTTAGAGATCTGATACCAACACCGAGGGGTGTGGTACATTGCATCGGCCAAGAGGCTGAAGCGCACCCTGCGCTGTGACAAGGTGCGTGAGCAAGATGTGGACACGCACACCAACCAGGAGGCATGGCGCGAGATGGCGCCGGGCAAACCGTTTGCCACTAGGCGCAGCAGAGGGCGTGAGCTGCGTGACTCCTGGATGTATTATCTGTGGCGCATGGTCTCTTACGCAGTCATTAGGCGCTACAGCGGTGCGCCGAAGGTCAGCCTGCTTGATATGGACGTGCTAAAGGGGTTGTATTATGGGAAGAAGGTGAGGTTTGTATCGGACATGGTGGTGCACTGGGAGCGGCTCGGCACCAAGGGCCCGTTCACTTGCGGAGGTGTGATCACGCATTTGCTGCGTGGGCTGCACGGAGAGCCAGAGGTGCCGGAGCACACAGTTGTTCCCGCCGTTCCTCTTGACTGTGCCCAGATGCTGCAGTACCGAGCGGTAACTGCTAAGGAAGATGGGTCATTGGAATGGTGTTACCGGCTGCAGGCTGCTAGGGCACCGAGGCACGCAGCAATCAGAGGAGCGCCTGCAGAGAGTAGTGCGCGGCAAGAGGAAGCTGCTGCTGAGGAGGAAATGGAGAATGTGGAGGCACCGATCGTGCAGCCCGCTAGGCGCATGAGGACGCACGCACAGACTGGAGCGCGCCCGCGGGCGAGTGGACCGCTAAGGGAAGTTGCAACCATTGACATCATAGACTCTCCCCCGCGCGCACCGGCGAAGCTACGCAGACAGGATTCTGAGGAGGCGCCAGCAGAGCAGAGCATGATGTTTAACGTCATGCTCGTGTTGGAGTACTTGGCACCAGAGGGGGCAGATTTAAGCATCAATCCACCAGCAGGGTGGAAATTTGGAGATCCCATTCCCCCTCTCCTTAGTCTGTTCAGGCCACCTCCAGGGTCACCTTCAGAGCAGCGCGAGCCAGCCAGTTCTCCAGCGCAGTCACCGGCCCAATCCTCAGTGCGCACTTCAGTCATGGACCCACTGCACATGCCATCAGAACCCCCTCCGCAACCCTCTGCCCAGATGATCAGATCGCCCTCTGAGGTCACCCCCATCAAAGAGTTAAGTTTAGATTCAATATGGGAGACTGACTCGGATGAGGAGTCCGCAAACCAGCCCGCAGCAGTATCAGTTGTGCAGCCATCCTCCAGCTCTGAGTATGAGACAGAGACAGAATCCATGGACGAGGAGGCACAAGGGTCTGCGCAGGACTCCAGCTCAGAGGACCTTTAGGGCGCAGCAAAGGGCTAGGCACAAATCATTTCGGGTTGTCGTTGTTGCTTTTGAAAACTATCATTGGATATTCTGTTCCTATTTTGTGTGGATATTTTGTGAACCCCTGACCGTGTTTCATTTGCTGCATTGACTTTGTTTTTCATTTTCATGATGCATTTCATTTTTAGTTCTTAGTTGTCCTAGTAGCTTGCATGTGTGCGCTCTCCGTTGCGCTTGAGCTTGAGTCGTGGGGACACGTCTCTGTTTAAGTGTGGGGGGGGGGGGGGCGTTACATTTACATTTCATATTTATCATTGTAGTTTAGCTTAGTTAGTGCAGTATAGGAAATAGCAGTGGTTGTGCGCTTGTGTGCGGATTGCGCACACCTTTCGACTTGTTTTGCCTTATTCATCCTACATGCACTGCCATTAACCGATTTAGTATAATTTTTTCGATTTTTGTCTTTTTAGTTGGGATATTCAGGGATGTGGAGTTGACAAAAAAAAGCTCTAGAGAGGCGGTTAGTCATTTTTGATTCGAGAGTAAGGTACATGGCTAAAAGCGCTAGTGGAGGCCGGTGCTTCGCAACCTTCGGAACAATAGAGCGCGCTCAGCCACTCAGATGCCAAAGGCGAATACCCAATGCGTGGCGAGGTGGGAAAACAGACCACCTTTCCTCTGGAAGTCGAATGTAAGAAAGTGGGCGCGGGTGTAAACACGTGCGCTGACCTGCGCAAGTAGACCAAGGAGGGAGAGCGGGGCGTTGTTCCATAGCTGCTATCCGAAGGCCGAGACTGGAACCGTTCTGGGAATATAAGAAGAGTGGACGAAGCCGTATAAAAGAAAGAAATCAGTTGACGATATACACAAGGAAAAGAAATCAGCGTGCGCACACAACTCCATATCAGCGCATGCACAAGTCCAAAAGTAAAAATCGTCAAGGACGAAAGGCTTGAGTTCCCAAGAAGCGCGCGAATGAATCACGCACCTGAAGAAACCTGCGTGATTATCCATGTACCAGAAATCGGAGTGGAGGCCGACAACCAGGAGCCTATGAAGAGCTATCTCCGAATCATCCGAATTAAATTGCATCCTGGCTGAGAGGTAACAAATTTCGAAATTATTATAGAATTGTTAAGGGTTGTGCGTGTAGGTGATAGAGCAACGCAGGGTGAATCACTGTGCGGATCGCGCATGAGTATAACGTTGTGCGCTAGACTTCAGAGAGGTAAGAGTATCTGTGCTTCAGTACTTGTTCGGGACGAACAAGGGCAAGTGTGGGGGATTTGATAGAGCCTAGTTATATGCGCTATTTAGATCTTAACACTATGCTTGTTTGCATTATTTTGTGTAAAACATTACTGCGCTAGTTATATGCGCTATTTAGATCTTAACACTACGCTATTTTTGTATTTCAGGATAAAACAGGAGCATAAGTCAGATGTGCGCTAACGGACGTTTTTAGAGCGCAATGCACGACCTGTGGAGCTAGCAGCGCAAAAGGAGATAGCTGATTCGGACTACAGTGCGCAAACCGACTGCGCGAAGCAAGTAGCACAATCAGCGTGCGCAGAATGGCAGAGTTTCTAAATATTGATCTCCTAGATTTGGGAAGTTGCTAAAAGTCTCTCGGGCCAAATCTAAGCATTCCTTGGGCTTCAAGACCACTATATAAGAGGAGGGAAGCTAGGGTTTGGAGGAGAGAGAGAGCAGATAGAGAGAAGGACACACAGCAGCAAAACACACGAGCTACTTCAGCCCAGAATCTGCACGAACCATCTGCGCCAGCCGAGAACAGCAATGCGCAATTGCGCCAACCTGCTACGTTTTCTCTTTCTGCTTTAGTTTTGACTTATTATTGCTATGATGTTTGTTTCTAGCATGTCTAGCTAAACACTTTGTATCGGTTGGGCATGATTCTATGAAGTATTTCCTTTTAGACTTGTGCTTAATGCTTGGTTCGTCTACTTATATTAATTCTATGCATATGGGTGATAACTAGTTGTGCGAATAAGAGAAGCCTTGAACCGCAATCTTATTCTAACCGCTCGTTATTGTATGTTAAACTAGTTGATAGCTTGACGGTGACAACTAGGAGTAACGCACTAGGATAATCAGTTGCTACTGTGATAGGATTCGTAGCTGCTTAGACTAGTTTCAGGAATTGATAGCTAATGGACTTTGATCGGAACATGCGCGTACGCTTGATCGGACACTAACTTAAGTAGAACTACACTATAGATGTTTAGAGTCGATGATAAGGGATACATTCATAGAGGATTGTCTGTACCGATACTCTTCATAGTCATAGTACTTAAAATCTACTGCCTGCGCATGTATCGTGCAATTCTGCTTTCACTATTGTTCATTCGCGCACCTGCGCAACCCAATCACTCACAACCCCAATTTTGTAAGTTGTAGGTCGCTAGCTAAGACGAGTCTGCAAGCTCCTTGTGGGATCGACCCTGACTTAGCCGCTATACTAAGTGGAGAAGGAAGGATTAATTTGACGCGTACAACGACGCGCGATTAGTGACCTCAGAGGGCGATCTGATCATCTGTGTAGAGGGTTGCGGAGGGGGCTCTGATGGCATTTGCAGCGGGTCTATGACTGGGGTGCGCACTGAGGATTGTACCGGTGACTGCGCAGGAAAACTGGCTGGCTCGTGCTGCTCTATGGGTGACCCTGGAGGTGGCCTCCACAGACTGAGAAGAGGGGGAATGGGATCTCCAAATGTCCACCCAGATGGTGGACTGATGCTTAAATCGGCCCCCTCGGGCGCCAAGTACTCCAGCACGCGCATTACGTTAAACATCATGCGCTGCTCTGCTGGCGCCTCCTCAGTATCCTGTCTGCGCCGCTTCGCCTGGGCCACGGGGGAGAATCTTTTATGTCAATGGTCACAACTTCCTCTGTCTGCACACTCGCCCGCCCGCGCTCTCCAGTCTGTGCGCGTCCTCAAGCGCCTAGCTGGCTGCAAGACTGGTTCCTCCACATTCTCCATCTCCTCCTCATCAGCAGCTTCCTCTTGCTGCGCACTACTATCTGCGGGCGCTCCTCTAATTGCTGCTTGCCTCGTGCCCTAGCAGCCTGCATCCGGTAACACCACTCCAGTGACCCATCTTCCTTAGCAGTTACCGCTCGGCACTGCAGCATCTGTGCACGGTCTAGAGGGACGGCTGGAACAACCGTATGCTCGGGCACCTCTAGCTCTCCGTGCAGCCCACACAGCAAATGCATGATCATACCCCCGCAAGTGAGCGGGCCCTTGGTACTGAGCCGCTCCCAGTGCACCACCATATCTAACACAAACCTCACCTTCTTCCCGTAATACAACCCCTTGAGCACGTCCAAGTCAAGCAGGCTGACTTTTGGCGCAACGTTGTAGCGCCCGATGACTACGTACACGACCATGCGCCACAGATAGTACATCCAAGGGTCGCGCAGCTCAGGTCCTCTGCTGCGCCCAGCGGCAAATGGTTTGCCCGACGCCATCTCGCGCCATGCCTCCTGGTTGGTGTGCGTATCCACGTCCTGCTCGGGCACCTTGTCACATCGCAGGGTGCGCTTCAGCTTCTTGGCCGATGCTACGTACCACACCCCTCGGTGTCGCTAACGGATCTCTAAGTCGGCGATCTGCAAGGACGCCAGGAACTCACAAGTGTCCTTCTTGTCTGCTGCGCTATCCACTTCCATCAGCGCCTCCCAGCCGGCCTGCGCGAGCTTCTCCGCGACCAAGTCTTCTAAGCCTACCTCGCGCAGGAAGTCCCTGCTGATGCACGGGGTGCCGTACATGTCCAATCTCTAGAAGGCGTCATATTTCCTTGGGAAAGACGCCGGAGTGTTCTGGTTTTCTGCTGGCCTCATTTGTGCGACGATCGACTCAAGAATCCAGTGGTCAACTGTAGTCAACGCTCCACTAAGTACCCAAAATCAGAACTCCGAATTAAACCCTCAAATCTTTACCAAATGGGCGCCTCACTCTTGTCAACAAAACCCAGCAACCAAAACACCAAACGGAGCGCGCTAACTAGGTGCAATTTTGAATCTAGGGTTACGTTCCTCAGTCGGCTTCTCTCACCAAACCCTCACGAAATCGACCAAAATGAAAATGAGAGGTTACCTAGTGCGCAGGTGATGTCGTGCTCAAATTTCACTAAAGAACGCCGAAATCAGTGGGCGGATGGCAAAGATTGGCTGGCAGCAGTTAAAAGCTCTAACGGTCGAAATTGCAGAATGTCTGGAATTTTCTAAGTTTCTGTCCTTATATAATCTCTGACCTGCGCATCCGTCTTGTGCACTAAACTGCGCACTGACCCGCGCATTGCTACGTGACTCAAAAATATGCAAGTACTGAACTAGCTAAAAATTCAAATCCTAAAAAAAATGGGTAAAGAATAAAACGTGTCGGGTTACTGATCGCGCGTCGTTGTACGCGTCAAATTAATCCTTTCTTCTCCACTTAGTATAGTGGCTAAGTCAGGGTCGATCCCACAAGGAGCAAGCAGACTCGTTCAGCTAGTAACCTACAACTTACTAGAATTGGGTTGTGAGTGATTGGGTTGCGCAGGTGCGCGAATGAACAATAGTGAAAGCAGATTTTGCACTAGACGTGCGCAGGTAGTAGAGATTAAGTGCTATGACTATGAGAAGTATCGGTAAAGACAATCCTCTATGAATATATTCCTTATCATCGACTCTAAACGTCTATAGTTCGAGTTTACTAAAGTTAGTGTCCGATCAAGGCTTCCTAACATGTGCGCATGTTCCGATCAAAGTCCATGAGCTATTAATTCTTGAAACTAGTCTAAGCAGCTACGAATCCTGTCACAGTAGCAGCTGATTATCCTAGCGCGTTACTCCTAGTTGTCACCGTCAAGCTACCAACTAGTTTAACATATAACAACAAGTAGTAAGAGTAAGATTGCGGTTCAAGGCTTCCCCTACTCATACAACTAGCTGTCAACCTTGTGCACAGAATTAATACAAGCAAACAAACTATGCATTAAGCACAAGTCTCAAAAGAAATACTTCATAGAATCATGCCCAACCGATACAAAGTGTTTAGCTAGACATGCTAGTAGTAAATATCATAGAAATAGTAAATAAAAGCTAAAGTGTCCAAGGAAACAGTAACAAGCAGGTGTGTACAGGTTGCTGTGTCTCGGTTCGCGCAGTCGGTTGGCGCAAGGCCTCGGCGGCAGCTCGTGTGTTTTTCAGTTCTGCCTCTCTCTCGTGTCTTGTTCTCTCAAACCCTAGCCTTCCTCTCTTTATATACTGCTTGTGAGGCCCGAGGACAATCTTTGGCAACTTCCAAATCCTAGGAGATTTTGTAGGGATATGGTGTTCAAGATATGGAAATACCGCTACCCTGCGCATGGCTCACTGCGCACGTTGGTTCGCGCAGTTGGTTTGCGCACCGCAGTCTGAATTTGCCACTTCCTATCCTGTCTGCGCTGCTAGCTCCGCAGGCTGTGTGTTGCGCTCCTTAAATGCGCCTATTAGCGTGTATCCGACTTAGGTCCTTGTTTTGTCCTGGAATACAAAAACACCAGAAACCAGTAATCTTGTACACAAAATAAAGCAAACAAGCACAGTGTTAAGATCTAAATAGTGCGTATAAATAGGCTCTATCAAACCCCCCACACTTGCCTTTGTTCGTCCCGAACAAGTACTCAAGCACGGATACAATTACCTCTTTGGAGTCTAGCGCACAGTCTTGCACTCAGGCGCGATCTGCACAACCGTTCACCCTACGTTGCTCTGTCACCTGCGCGCACATGCCTTCAACAGTTTTAATATAACAATTCTGAAATTCGTTACCTCTCAGCTGGGATGGAAATTATTTCGGATGGCTGGGAGATAGCTCTTCATAGGCTCCGGGTTGTCGATCTTTACTTCGAGTACGGGTATATGGTTAATTGCGCAAGTTTCTTCCGGTGCGTGATT
This sequence comes from Umbilicus rupestris, assembly GCA_963678935.1. Lineage (NCBI taxonomy): Eukaryota > Viridiplantae > Streptophyta > Magnoliopsida > Saxifragales > Crassulaceae > Umbilicus > Umbilicus rupestris. The sequence continues at coordinate 7,455,120 of OY787605.1, forward strand.
CTTTCGCGCACTTCCTGGGAACTCGAGCTTTCTTGATGATTTTCTTGTGAACTTGCGCACGCTGGTACGGAGTTGTGCGCATGCTGGTTTCTTTAGCGCATATCATCTGCTGGTGTTTTTTTTTCTTTTTGTACAGCTTTATCTACGGTTTCTATGTTCCCAGAACGGTTCCAGTCTCGGCCTTCGGATAGCAGCTATGGAACAACGCTCCGCTCTCCCTCCTTGATCTATTTGCGCAGGTCAACGCACGCATTTACACCCGCGCCCGCATTCCCTTGCTTGACTTCCAGAGGGAAGGTGGTCTATTTTCCCACCTCGCCACGCTTTGGGTATTCGCCTTCGGCATCTGCGTGGCTGAGCGCGCTCTATTGTTCCGAAGGTCGCGAAGCACCGGCCTCCACTAGCGCTCTCAACCATATACCTTATCTTCGAAGCCAAAACGACTAACCGCCTCTCTAGAGCTTTTCTGTCAACTCCACATCCCTGTATATCCCAACTAATAGGAGCAGAAAAAACGAAAAAATATACTAAACAGTTGATAGCAGCGCATGCAAGATGAATAGGGCAATACAAGTCGAAAAGTGTGCGCAACCCGCACACAAGCACACCACTGCTACTATTCCCTTCAACTAAACTAAGCTACACTACAAAGCTCAAAAAACTTGAAATGTAAATGTAACGCCCCCCCACACTTAAACAGAGACGTGTCCCCATGACTCAAGCTCAAGCGCAACGGAGAGCGCACACGTGCATGCAAATAAAACAAAGGTGCAAGTCCTAAACTAGCTAAAAACACTAAAAAAAAACGTGTAATAGTAAAACGTGTCGGATTACCTCCCGACAAGTGCCTTTGTTTAACGTCGTTGGCTCGACCGTACCTCGTTACTTGCTTAAAAGTGCGCCAGTGACCCCCCCCCCCCACTCTTGCTCCTGATAGTTAATGAGGGGGAAGAAATATGAGCAATAGTTCCCAATTCTCCCTCAGGTGCATCTGGTTGCGACTCTGGCGCAGCAACTTGCGCATCTTCTATTTCTGGCTCTGCCAAGTCAACTTCGCGCGCTGTGTCATCCCAAGGTTCTCCTAAATACTTTTTGACTCTCTTCCCATTGACTTGAAAACGATGCTGGTGCTCGTTTTCTAACTCGATTGTTCCGTAAGGGAAAACCTTGGTAACCGTGTATGGTCCCGTCCATTTGCTGCGCAGCTTCCCAGGCATTAGCTTTTGGCGCGAAGAGAACAATAGTACCTGGTCTCCTGGCTCAAAGGTGCGTCTGAGGATGTTTTTGTCGTGAAATGCTTTTGTGCGCGCCTTGTAGTCGCGCAGCCCCTCATATGCATCTAGGCGCAGCTCCTCTAACTCGCTTAGCTCAAATGCGCGCTCCTTACCAGCCTCGTCTAGGTTCAGATTGCAAACGCGCAATGCCCAGTATGCCTTGTGTTCCAACTCCACTGGCAGGTGGCATTCTTTTCCATAAACCAACCGAAACGGTGAAGTCCCAATCGGTGTCTTATGTGCAGTTCTGAATGCCCATAGCGCATCGTCAAGGCGCTGGCTCCAGTCTTTGCGCGATGGTCTCACAGTTTTCTCCAGGATGCGCTTGATCTCTCGGTTGGAAACCTCGGCCTGGCCATTCGTCTGAGGATGGTAGGCGGTGGACGTCTTGTGGCGCACTCCATAATGCTTGAATACCTGCGCCACTATCCTATTACAAAAATGCATCCTCTGGTCGCTTATGATTGCCTTAGGCACCCCGTACCTGCAAAAGATGTTAGTTCTCAAAAAGTCAGCGACCGTCTTACCATCATCCTTTTGGGTGGCCTTAGCCTCAACCCATTTTGAGACATAGTCCACTGCGACCAATATATACTCATATCCGGAAGATGGAGGAAATGGCCCCATGAAGTCAATCCCCCCAATATCGAATACTTCATCCACTAGTATTGGCGTCTGCGGCATCTCATTGCGCACTGATATTCTCCCTGTGCGCTAACACCTGTCACAATTCCTGCAGTGGTTATATGAGTCACTAAACAAGTGTGGGCAATAAAATCCGCAATCCAGGATCTTTCTGCTCGTGCGCCTTGGACCAAAGTGTCCTCCACATGCGTGCGCATGACAAAACATTAAAACCGAGTTTATTTCATGGTCAGGCACGCATCGCCTCAAAATCTGATCAGGTCCTATTCTGGACTCATGCTTTAATCTCATGCATTGGGTTTTAGTGAAATGAGGGGGAAACGTACCCGTGACCAGGTAATTCACAATGTGCGCATACCATGGTACCTTACCTATCAGCGCCATCAGGTGCTCGTCAGGGAATGTCTCCTTGATCTGCCCTGGCTCCTCTTCTTTCACTATCCTGCTCAGGTGGTCAGCGACTGTGTTCTCCATTCCCTTCTTATCCTTGATTTCCAAGTCGAACTCCTGAAGTAGGAGCGCCGAGCGCATCAGGCGCGGCTTAGTCTCTTTCTTGGACATCAGGTAACGGATTGCTACGTGGTTTGTGTAGATGATGACTCTGGCGCCTAGAACATATGCACGGAACTTCTCCAGTGCAAACACGATTGCCAGAAGTTCCTTTTCCGTGGTGGTGTAGTTCCTCTGCGCAGCGTCCAGTGTGCGCGATGCATAATAGATGACATGCGGCTTCTGGTCCACGCGTTGTCCCAGGACTGCACCTACTGCATAGTCACTTGCGTCGCACATCAGTTCGAACGGCAGGCTCCAGTCTGGCGCACGCATCACTGGCTCACTCGTCAGCGCCTCCTTCAGCTTATCAAAAGCAGCCCTGCACTCATCAGTGAATTCGAAACACACATCCTTTTGCAAGAGGTTAGACAGGGGTATACAAATTGTAGAAAAATCTTTTATGAAACGCCTGTAAAACCCTGCATGCCCAAGGAATGATTTCACATCGCGCACGTTAGTGGAATAAGGCAGATTTGAAATAAGATCTATTTTGGCTTTATCGACCTTGATCCCCTCCTGCGAGATAATGTGTCCTAGTACTACTCCATGTGATACCATAAAATGACATTTTTCATAATTGAGCACTAGGTTTTTTGAAATGCAGCGCGCTAAGACCTTATCAAGATTAATTAAGCATGCGTCAAAGGTACCTCCGTACACAGTAAAATCATCCATGAACCCTCTATGCATGTACCAATCATATCAGAAAAGGTGCTCATGACTAGACGTTGGAACGTACCTGGCGCGTTACACAGCCCAAACGACATGCGCCGAAACGCAAACGTACCGAATGGGCAGGTAAATGTAGTTTTTTCTTGATCCTCCACAGCTATGGGTATCTGATTGTACCCTGAGTACCCGTCCAGGAAGAAAAAGTATGGCTTCCCCGCTAATCGATCTAGCATCTGGTCCATGAAGGGCAGCGGAAAATGATCCTTGCGCGTGACTGCGTTAAGCTTTTTGTAGTCGATGCACATGCGCCATCCAGTTTGCATGCGCTTGGGAACTAGCTCGCCCTGCGCCATCCAGTACCCTCTATGCACTGGACTCACCCACTTGCTGTCCGAGATTGGGTAGATGACTCCTGCGTCAAGCAGCTTCAGGATCTCTTTCTGTACCACCTCCATCATATTCGGATTCAATCTGCGCTGAGGCTCCCTGGATGGTTTGGCACCATCTTCCAATATAATCCTGTGCATGCATACGTCCGGGCTCACTCCGCGCAGGTCAGCAAGTGTCCATCCTATAGCGCGCTGGTTCTTGCGCAGCACTGATAGAGCCTATTTATACACACTATTTAGATCCTAACCCTATGCTTGTTTGCATTATTTTGTGTACAAGATTACTGGTTTCCAGTGTTTTTGTATTTCAGGGCGAAACGAGGGCCTAAGTCGGATACGCGCTAACAGGTAGCGTTTAAGACGCGCATCACACAGCCTGCGGAGCTAGCAGCGCAAACAGATAGTGGCAGAGTCGACTACGGTGCGCAGACCGATTGCGCTAACCAAGGTGCCGTGCGCCATGGGCAGAATAGTGGTGTTTCCAAATCTTGACACCACCAAATTTGGAAGTTGCCAAGGTTGGGCCTCATGAGCAGTATATAAAGAGAAGAAGGCTAGGGTTTGAAGAGACACACCACGACACATCACAACACACGGGAGAGAGGCAGACTGAAAAACACAAGAGCCTACTGAGAGGACCTGCGCTAGCCGACTACGCCAGCCGAGACTCTGCAACCTGCACGCACCTGCTCGTTGCTGTTTTCTTGGATCCTTGAAATATTATTTACTGTTTCTATGATGTTTACTACTATCATGTCTAGCTAAACGCTTGGTATCGATTAGGCATGATTCTATGAGTATTTCCTTTGAGACTTGTGCTTAATGCATAGTTTGTTTGCTTATATTAATTCTGTGCACACGGTTGACAGCTAGTTGCATGAGTAGGGGAAGCCTTGAACCGCAATCTTACTCTTGCTACTTGTTTGTTATATGTTAAACTAGTTGAATAGCCTGACGGTGACGACTAGGAGTAACGCGCTAGGATAATCAGTTGCTACTGTGACAGGATTCATAACTGCTTAGTCTACTCTTAAGAATTAATAGCTCATGAACTTTGATCGGAACATGCGCACAAGTTAGGAAGCCTTGACCGGACACTAACTTCAGTAAATCAAACTATAGACGTTTAGAGTCGATGATAAGGAATACACTCATAGAGGATTGTCTGCGCCGATACTTCTCATAGTCATAGTACTTACTCTCTACTGCCTGCGCACGTCTAGTGCAATTCCTGCGTTTACCACTGTTTACTCGCGCACTTGCGCAACCCAATCACTCACACCCCCCAGTTTTCATAAGTGCAGGTTACTAGTTAAAGCTAATCTACTTGCTCCCTATGGATTCGACCTTGACTTAGCCGCTGTACTAAGTGGAGAAGGAAGGAATAAATTTGACGCGCACAACGACGCGCTATCAAATTTTGGCGCCGTTGCCGGGGAGCAACACAGATAAGCTTTAAGCAGCTTAAGTTTTCTTTTACAGTAGTTAGTTATTTCTGTTTACTTTGTTTTCGTTGTTGTTTCTGACAGCGCGCAATCAACATCAGTCTGCGCAACCTTGAAACAGTTGCGCTGCGCAGATTCTAGTTGCGCACTGACAGACGCAATAGCTTAGTTTTCTTTTAATTTCATTTTCTTTGAGATTTAGAACAGGTTATGGAGGATAACAGTGTCGTTGGAGACAACTTAGGGGACAGAACCCTAGAGGATGCGAGGGCACATAACTGCGCAGCCCTGTTCAGAGAGGAAGTGCAGCGCAAAGTTGAAGCAAGGATGGCCGCTGAAATGTATAATGCGCCACCCGCGCGACAAGTTGCGCGACGCAGAACAGTGCGCGAGATGTCAGCCCCAATCACGGTTAACCAGCCATGGTGCATAGTGCTTCCACCAGACGGTCATTTTGAACTCAGAAGCTCGCTCATTCATCACATGCCTAAGTTCCACGAGATGAACAACGAGAACCCAGTCAAGCATGTGCGAGAATTCCTAGTCATTTGCGAGAACATGAAGGCCGAAGGGGAAAGCGACGAGGCGCTGAAGATGAAAGCGTTCCCATTTTCATTGTGCGACTCGGCCAGGCATTGGCTAATGAACTTACCAACAGGATCAATTCACACATGGGAGCAGCTGCAGAAGAAGTTCCTGGACAAGTTCTATCCCGCAGCAAAGATCGCGCTACTCAGGAGGGAGCTGGCCGCACCTAGGCAGGGCGCAGGAGAGTCACTGTCAGAGTATTACGAGCGTTTCAGGGAGCTGGAGGCCAACTGCTACAATCACGGCCTGCCCCAGAATGTGCTGATAGAGAATTTCCTGAATGGATTGCTGCCCATGGAACTGAGATTATTGAATGCATGCGCAGGAGGCGACATTTGCAACATGTATCCAGAGGACGCGTGGCAGCTGATAGAAGACTCTGCTGAGCAGGTAAGACATCAGCTAACACTTGAAAATAGTCATGCTCGTTCTGTGCATCAGGTAGTAACAAGCGCTGAGATAAAGGAAATGAAGGCCATGCTGCAGAAGTTGATGCATGCGCAGGGAGCGCAACCAGCTGCGCCCAAGGCATGTGAGTTCTGCACATCCACTGAGCACAAAACCGATGCATGTCCCACACTTTTCGAGGAATCAGGAGATGTCAATGCTCTTGGAGGATGGGATAATAGAGGGCCACAAAGGGAGAATCAGCCGCGTTTTGGACTAGCCGCAAATGGGTTCAGATGGAAGGAGGAAAACAATTTCCAGAGGCAGTCCGCAGACCAGCGCACATCACAGCAGACGCAACAAGCTGCGCCCTACAATCCACCGCATCTCCGTACTGACGCACCAGCACAGAACAACCAGCAACTGAGGCGATCCTTTGAAGATATCGTGGGGCAGCTAGCTGACACAGTGCGCAAGAATGATGAGAAGTATGACAAGAGGTTCGAGTCCATTGAGAAGCAGCTATCACAGATTGCTACCACAGTGTATGAGCTGAAAAATAGCGATGGCAACCTGCCTTCGCAAGTAATCCAAAATCCCAAGGGAGGAGTCAACGCTGTGACACTGAGGACTGGGCGCACAGTAGGAACAGAGCAGACCGCAAAGGTGCCCGCGCAACCAGTTCCGCAAGTCCCAGATCCAACTGAGCAGAATGCGCAACCAGAGCAAGATGCGCAATCAGAAGTGCCAGCCAAAAGCCAGCAGGGCGAGGCGCCAGGTATGGCGCAATCAAAAGACAAAGGCATGAATCGTACTAACATACCTGCACCTTTCCCTGTACAGGCACCATCGGCTAGGAAGGAAGCGCTTGATAAGGAGCTCTACGAGTTATTCAGTAAGGTGGAAATAAACATTCCCCTTATTGAAGCAGTTCGGCAGATCCTTAGGTACGCCAAGTTTCTAAAGGAGGTGTGCACAAATAAGAGGAGGAAAGGCGAGTGCGCACAGGTAATGCTAAATGCGCAGGCCTCAGCGATCGTGCAGCATAAGGTACCACCTAAATGCCGAGACCCATGTACGTTCACCATCCCATGCACTTTAGGTAAGACCACAGTGAGCAATTGCACGATTGACTTAGGCGCATCTATAAATGTGCTACCCTATTCCCTATATGCGTCATTGCGCCTTGGACCACTAAAGCCTGCAGGTCTCACCATTCAGCTAGCAGATCGGTCGTGCAAGCAACCGACGGGCATGATCGAGGACGTCCTAGTCCGAGTAGGAGAGCTGGTGTTCCCAGCAGATTTCTATGTCCTATAAATGGAGGGTGAGTCTAGCAAAGGCAGTGCGCAGATCCTACTGGGCAGACCATTTCTGATGACAGCGCGCACAAAAATAGACGTATGGAGGGGTACGCTCTCTATGGAGGTCGATGGCGAGGAAATTCATTTTAATATATTCAAAGGGATGCAGCACCCTCATGAGGACGCCACAGTGCACGCAATGGACAGCATAGATGACTTGGTTGCAGATGCGCAATGTGCAAGCGCAGCAGAAGAGCCTGAAACACTGGCACAGGCAGAGTTGGAGGCGCAAGAGGAAGAGCTGAGCAGTGCTGAACCAGCATCCAGACAGGTACATGATATAGTTAATGTCTGCACTGCTAATACAATCTTGCCCTCTATTGAACAGGCACCCAAGGTCGAGCTGAAGCAACTCCCAGAGCACCTCAAGTACATCTTCTTGGGAAATGAGGACACCCCGCCAGTAATCATAAAGAAAGGATTGGAAGAAGAGCAGGAGGCGCAATTACAGCAGGTGCTGCGCAAGAACCAGTGCGCTATAGGATGGACACTTGCTGACCTGCGTGGAGTGAGCCCGGACGTATGCATGCATAGGATTCTATTGGAAGATGGTGCCAAACCATCCAGGGAGCCTCAGCGCAGATTGAACCCGAACATGATGGAGGTGGTGCAGAAAGAGATCCTGAAGCTGCTTGACGCAGGAGTCATTTACCCAATCTCGGACAGCAAATGGGTAAGTCCAGTGCACGCTGTGCCGAAGAAAGGAGGAATCACAGTAGAGGAGAATGCGCAGGGCGAGCTAGTTCCCAAGCGCATACAAACTGGATGGCGCATGTGCATCGACTATAGAAAGCTTAACGCAGTCACGCGCAAGGACCATTTCCCGCTACCCTTTATGGATCAGATGCTAGATCGATTAGCGAGGAAGCCCTACTTTTGTTTCTTGGACGGATACTCAGGGTACAATCAGATACCCATAGCTGCGGAAGATTAAGAGAAGACCACGTTTACCTGCCCATTCGGTACGTTTGCGTTTCGGCGCATGTCATTTGGGCTGTGTAACGCGCCAGGTACGTTCCAACGCTTAGTCATGAGCATCTTTTCTGATATGATTGGTATATGCATAGAGGTGTTCATGGATGATTTTACTGTACACGAAAGTACCTTTGACGCATGCTTAACTCATCTTGATAAGGTCTTAGCGCGCTGCATTTCAAAAAACCTAGTGCTCAATTATGAGAAATGTCATTTTATGTTATCGCATGGAGTAGTACTAGGACATATTATCTCGCAGGAAGGGATCAAGGTAGACAAAGCCAAAATAAATCTTATTTCCAATCTGCCTTATTCCACTAACGTGCACGATGTGAAATCATTCCTTGGGCATGCTGGGTTTTACAGGCGCTTCATAAAAGATTTTTCTAAGATTTGTATACCCCTGTCTAACCTCTTGCAAAAGGATGTGTGTTTCAAATTTACTGATGAGTGCAGGGCCGCGTTTGATAAGCTGAAGGAGGCGCTGACTAGTGCGCCAGTGATGCGCGCGCCAGACTGGACCCTGCCATTTGAACTGATGTGCGACGCAAGTGACTATGCAGTAGGAGCAGTCCTGGGACAGCGAGTGGACAAGAAGCCGCACGCCATTTATTATGCATCGCGCACACAGGACGCTGCGCAGAGGAACTACACCACCACGGAGAAGGAACTTCTGGCAATTGTGTTTGCGCTGGAGAAGTTCCGCACATATGTTCTTGGCGCTAGAGTCATCATCTACACAGACCACGCAGTTATCCGTTACCTAATGTCCAAGAAGGAGACTAAGCCGTGCCTGATGCGCTGGGTGCTCCTACTTCAGGAATTCGACTTGGAGATCAAAGATAAGAAAGGCACGGAGAACACAGTCGCGGACTACCTGAGCAGGATCGTGAAAGCAGAGGAGCCAGGGCAGATCACGGAGACATTCCCTGACGAGCATCTGATGGCGCTAACAGGTAAGTGACGTTGGCGTTTTAGGCAAGCAAAATGAAGTGCTATTCTAGTCACGCAAATATCAAACAATATTTATAACCGAGTGACCTCGGATCGAACCCAAGGGAAAAGCTTAGACTAATTGACAACTAATCAATGCTACTAATGTAAGTCTCCGGTTTTTGGGGGGGTTTTTGTCCTCCTATAGAGGTATCTCTAGCAAGCTCTAAAGACAAATGATATTCTTGAGTTCTACTTAATGAATAAAAAGGGTGACTAGGGATTCAACTTCTCTCCTAAGATATGAGGAAATGAAATAACTCACTAATACATGCATGAACTACATTTGGTTGATAAAAGCAAGGCTAATGCATCGTCCGCTCTAGGTTCAACTCTCGCTCCTTCCCTAGAATGGAGAGGATACATAAATGACATGGTTCTCAAACTCTCATTCTATTGAACCGTGTAGAATATGAGTCCCATAACCGCACCCTCTCGGTCTACTGGCCGGTTACTCAAATCCGCTCAAAACTTAGCCTAATGTCAAGAATGCATGTCGCTCTCACGCACAAACACTCCATCTATGATCATACGATAGCTATGAAACATCCTAAGTTCAACTCTCGCTCCTTCCTTAGGGGTTCTAACCAAGCATACTCACTTAAGCATTTCGTCAAACACTTGGTGTGCATACAATGAATACATAGCTAGGGCACAATAAGATCAAACCAAACTTCATTCAATGCAATAACAATAGTGTTCTACATCATATCCAATCCTAGGGGATCCATTTAATCCCCAACCACAAAAGCAACTACTCACTCATAATGAGTGTGTACAAATACATGACAACTAAAGGAAGCATAAATGTAAATACAAAGCTAGGGTTTAGGAGAGGATGATGTAGAATCTTCAATCCAAGCTTCAATCTTCCATCAAGCTTGGTCTTCCTTGAGTTTTTGTCGCCTAGGGTTGCAAAAAGTTGGAAGCTTCTTTCTAGGGTTGAGAAAATATGCAAGCTCTCTTTTCTTTACTTCTATCTCCTTCTATTTATACTTTGTGAAGATTTCCAAAAAGAGCCCGAAGTGACCGAATCACTTGATTCGGTCAATGTCCATGTGATTCGCTCGAAGCTTTTGTTCAGTGGTGTCTTGAGTTTGGGCGAATCAATTATCCTGGCCGAATCACTTTTGATTCGGTCAAACGTCTTTGTTTTGATACGGTCAAACGTCTTGTGGAGCTAAACTGATTCGGGCACCTCTGGGCGAATCACCTCTGATTCGGCCGAATCATCTGTTCAGTAGTGGTCTCGGACTGGGCGAATCAATTTTCTTGGCCGAATCACCTTTGATTCGGTCACACCCATTATGTGATTCGGTCAAATCTTCAGGACTTCCCTGGATCAGGTCAATTCGCGCAGCTGAGGGTGATTCGGTCAGGCTGGTGGGCGAATCACTAGTGATTCGGCCGAATCACTTCTGCAGTTTGCTCAGACTTCCTTCTTTTGATCTCCATCGACCAGAATTCGTCTAGATTTTCTTCGGGCCACTTCGTATCGTGAGATATATAATTTTAGCCTGAAATGGACGAAGAAATCATCAAATGGCTTTATAGAATTGTGGAACAAACAAGAAGTAAGGGAAAAATGTGGACAAATAAAGGTTATTTGTCCGCTCATCAGTAAGGTACCATGGTATGCGCACATTGCAAATTACCTGGTCACAGGTACGTTTCCTCCTCATTTCACTAAAACCCAATGCATGAGATTGAAGCATGAGTCCAAGCATTACATTTGGGATGATCCGTATATGCTCAGAATAGGACCTGATCAGATTTTAAGGAGCTGCGTGCCTGACCATGAAATTAACTCTGTTTTGATGTTTTGTCATGCGCACGCATGTGGAGGACACTTTGGTCCAAAGCGCACGAGCAGGAAGCTCCTGGATTGCGGATTTTATTGGCCGCACCTGTTTAGTGACTCGTATAACTACTGCAGGAACTGTTACAGGTGCCAGCGCAGAGGAGGCATATCAGCGCGCAATGAGATGCCGCAGACGCCGATTCTAGTGGATGAAGTATTCAATATTTGGGGAATTGACTTCATGGGGCCATTTCCTCCATCTTCCGGATATGAGTATATATTGGTCGCGGTAGATTATGTCTCCAAATGGGTTGAGGCCAAGGCTACCCGGAAGGATGATGGTAAGACAGTCGCTGACTTTTTGAGAACTAACATTTTCTGCAGGTACGGAGTGCCTAAGGCAGTCATAAGCGACCAGGGGACGCATTTTTGCAATAGGATTGTGGCGCAGGTGTTCAAGCATTATGGAGTGCGCCACAAAACGTCCACCGCTTACCACCCTCAGACGAATGGACAGGCCGAGGTTTCCAACCGAGAGATCAAGCGTATCCTGGAGAAAACTGTGTGACCGTCGCGCAAAGATTGGAGCCAGCGCCTTGATGATGCGCTATGGGCATTCCGCACAGCACATAAGACACCAATTGGGACTTCACCGTTTCGGTTGGTTTATGGAAAAGCGTGCCACCTGCCAGTGGAATTGGAGCACAAAGCATACTGGGCATTGCGCGTTTGCAACCTGAACCTAGACGAGGCCGGTAAGGAGCGCGCATTTGAGCTAAGCGAATTAGAAGAGCTGCGCCTGGATGCGTATGAGGGACTGCGCGATTACAAGGCACGCACAAAGGCATTTCATGACAAAAATATCCTCAGACGCACTTTTGAGCCAGGAGACCAGGTACTATTATTCTCCTCGCGCCTAAAGCTCATGCCTGGGAAGCTACGCAGCAAATGGACGGGACCATACACGGTTACCAAGGTTTTCCCCTACGGAACAATCGAGTTAAAAAACGAGCACCGGCATCGTTTTCAGGTCAATGGGCAGAGAGTCAAAAAGTGTTTAGGAGAACCTTGGGATGGCACAGCGCGCGAAGTTGAATTGGCAGAGCCAGAGATAGTAGATGCGCAGGTTGCTGCGCCAGAACCGCCGCCAGATGCACCAGAGGAAGAACTTGGAACTATTGCTCATATTTCTTCTTCCTCTTTACCTAACCTCGTTACTTATGATTTATCACATACTTTTAACCATGCTGATCACCCTTCCGATCCTTTGCGCAGGAACAAGAAGAACGCAACACACGCACGAGCGCGGGGTCACTCAGGAGCAAGAGTGCGGGAGGTCGCTGGTACACTTTCACGCAAGTAACGAGGTACAGTCGAGCCAACGACGTTAAACAAAGGCACTCCCGACACGTTTTACTTTTACATGTTTTTTCTTTTAGTTTTTCTAGTGCCTTTTAGCTAGTTTAGGACTTGGTAGTTTTTTTTTAGTCGAGCAGCAGTGCGCAGGTCAGTGCGCAACTGTAGTGCGCAGGACAGATGCGCCAGACACGGGGGTATATAAGGGCAGTACTTAGAAAAATTTCAGCACTTTTCACACTCGACCGTTGCAAGTAGCTCCCGCCCTCAGCAACCGCTCACCGTCCGGCACTCAACCCAGCTTCCGTTTAGAGAGATTTGAGGAGCATTCAGTCGCACACTCATCAGGTAACCCTTCCCCTCAGATTTGAGCCGATTGAGTTAGGGTTTGTGCGAGAAGAGGAGTGCCATAGGTCTGAAATCGCACTTAGCTAGCCTGCACCATTTGGAGTTTTGGTTAGGGGGTTTTGTAGACGAACAGTAGGCGCCCATTTGGTGAAAGTTTCAGGGCATTTGGCGGAGTTTGGTTTTTGTGAACATTTGTGAGCGTTGACCGTAGTTGACCGGAAGAACCCTAGCGCACCATGCAGCCTGCCGAGGATGAAGCGACCCCAGCTTCTTTCGCCAGCAAGTATGAAGCCTTCATGAGGCTGGAGATGTACGGGACTTCGTACATCAGCAGGGAGTTCCTGCAAGAGGTCGGGATGGAGGACCTCATCATGGAGAAGCTCGCGCTGGCGGGCTGGGAGGCGTTGTTGGACATCAACAGCGCAACGGATAAGGAGGATACCTGCGAGTTTTTGGCATCGCTAGAGCCGGCTGATCTGGAGATAAGGTACCGGCACAGAGGAGTCTGGTACATTGCTTTGGCTAAGAGGCTGAAGCGCACGCTGAGGTGCGCAAAGGTGCGTGAAGCGGACATAGACACGCGAATCAGGAGGCGTGGCGCGAGATGGCGACTGGCCCAGTTTTTGCCGCGGGGCGCAGCCGAGGACGCGAGCTGCGCGACCCGTGGATGTTCTACCTATGGTGCATGGTTGCCTATGCCATCATCGGGCGCTTCAATGGTGCGCCGAAGATCAGCTTGCTGGACATGGAGATTTTGAAGGGTTTCTACTATGGGAAGAAGGTGCTGTTTGTCTTGAACATGGTGACCCATTGGAGTCGGGTCAGCATGAAGGGGCCGCTGACTTGTGGAGGAATGATAACGCACCTGCTGCGTGCGTTGCATGGAGAGCCAGAGGTGCCCGAGCACACAGTGGTGTCGGCTGTTCCCTTGGACCGCGCCTAGATGCTGCAGATAAGAGCGGTAGCCGTGAGAGAGGATGGTACATTGGAGTGGTGCTACCGGCTGCAGCCGGCCAGAGCGCCGAGGCAGCGAGCAAAGAGCAGCGCACAAGCAGAGGAGGCTGCGGAGGAAATGGAGATGGACGAGGCCCCAGAGCCAGTTGCGCCTCCAGTCATGCGCATGAGGACTCGTGCGCAGACTGAAGCGCGCCGAAGGGCAAGTGCACCGCAGGGGGAGCCAGTTACCATTTCCATTGAGGATTCTCCCCCGCGTGCCCAAGGAAAGCGCCCCAGGACGGAGGCAGAGGAGGCGCCTGAGGAGGTACCAGAGGAGCGGCGCATGATGTTCAACGTCATGCGCGTGCTCGAATATTTAGCGCCCGAGGGGGCAGATTTGAGCATGAGCCCACCATCAGGGTGGAGATTTAGACATACTATTCCCCCTCTCCTCAGTCTGCGAAGGCCACCGCCAGGATCCCTCAGCGAGCCGCACCAGCCAGCCAGCCCTCTTACCCAGTCCCCGGTCCATCCAGCAGCGCCAGCCCCAGCAGTAGACCCCTGAACACCAGCACCTACAGCACGCCCTGCACAGCCTTCTATTCCGAGGTCCCCTGAAGCCGATCCCATCATAAGTTCTAGCTCCGATTCACTATGGGATCCTATCTCGGAGGACGACCTCGTGGCTCAGCCCGCCGCCATCTCTGTAGTGCCGCCAGCCTCCAGCACCGAGTATATGATTGATTCTTCAGATGAGGAGGCGCACGGATCAGCGGCTGAGTCCAGCTCCGAGGACATCTAGGGCTGCAGTGGCGCGCGCATTTCTTTCGGGTGGTTTCTTTTCTTATCTTTTTGAAAACTGTTGCTATATGTTGCTATATTTTGCTGAATATTGTGCTGAGTATTTTGTGACCCCTTGCTATATTGTTGCTGCGCTGACTATTTGTTTTTTCGTTCTTATATTCTTTGTTTTGCTTGCATGCATGTGTGCGCTCTCCGTGCGCTTGAGCTTGAGTCGTGGGGACACGTCGCTGTTTAAGTGTGGGGGGGGGAGCGTTATATTTACATTTCACGTTTTTTTTTTAGCTTTGTAGTGTAGCTTAGTTTAGTTGAAGAAAATAGTAGCAGTGGTGCGCTTGTGTGCGGATTGCGCACACTGTTCAGCTTGTATTGCGCTATTCATATTGCATGCGCTGCTATCAACTGTTTTGGTATATTTTTTTCATTTTTTCTACTCCTGTTAGTTGGGATATACAGGGGATGTGGAGTTGACAGAAACGCTCTAGAGAGGCGGTTAGTCGTTTGAGCTTCGAATATGCGGTATATGGTCGAGAGCGCTAGTGGAGGCCGGTGCTTCGCGACCTTCGGAACAAGAGAGCGCGCTCAGTCACGCAGATGCCGAAGGCGAATACCCATAGCGTGGCGAGGTGGGAAAACAGACCACCTTTCCTCTGGAAGTCGAGCTAGGGAAGGCGGGCGCGGATGTAAACGCGTGCGCTGACCTGCGCAGATGGACCAAGGAGGGAGAGCGGAGCGTTGTTCCATAGATGTTATCCGGAGGCCGAGACTGGAACCGTTCTGGGAACATAGGAACCATAGATGAAGCTGTACAAAAAAAAGAAAGACACCAGCAGATGATATGCGCTACAAAAGAATCAGCATGCGCACAAATACGTACCAGCTTGCGCAAAGTTCACAAGAAAATCATCAAGAAGGCTTGAGTTCCCAGGAAGTGCGCGGAAGAATCATGCACCGGAAGAAGCTTGCGCTGTTAACCATATACCCGTCCTCGGAGTGAAAGCTGACAACCGGGAGCCTATGAAGAGCTATCTCCCAGCCATCCGAAATGATCTTCATCCCAGCTGAGAGGTAACGAAATTCGAAAATTATTATATTAAACTGTTGAAGGCAGATGCGCGCAAGAGATAGAGCAGCGCAAGGTGAATAGTAGTGCAGATCGCGCCAGAGTGCAAGACTGTGCGCTAGACTCCAGAGAGGTAATTGTATCCGTGCTTGAGAGCTTGTTCGGGACGAACAAGGGGCAAGTGTGGGGGGTTTGATAGAGCCTATTTATACACACTATTTAGATTCTAACCCTATATTTGTTTGCATTATTTTGTGTACAAGATTACTGGTTTCCAGTGCTTTTGTATTTCAGGGCGAAACGAGGGCCTAAGTCGGATACGCGCTAACAGGTAGCGTTTAAGACGCGCATCACACAGCCTGCGGAGCTAGCAGCGCAAACAGATAGTGGCAGAGTCGACTACGGTGCGCAGACCGATTGCGCTAACCAAGGTGTCGTGCGCCATGCGCAGAATAGTGGTGTTTCCAAATCTTGACACCACCAGATTTGGAAGTTGCCAATGTTGGGCCTCATGAGCAGTATATAAAGAGAAGAAGGCTAGGGTTTGAAGAGACACACCATGACACATCACAACACACGGGAGAGAGGCAGACTGAAAAACACACGAGCCTACTGATAGAGCCTATTTATACGCATTATTTAGATCATAACCCTATGCTTGTTTGCATTATTTTGTGTACAAGATTACTGGTTTCCAGTGTTTTTGTATTTCAGGGCAAAACGAGGGCCTAAGCCGGATACGCGCTAACAGGCAACGTTTAGGACGCACAGCACACAGCCTGCGGAGCTAGCGGCGCAAACAGAAGAAATGGCGAGACACAGCAGAGTTGCGCCGAACAATGCGCTAAGCAGTACGCCGTGCGCCAGGCGCAGAGTCCAGTATTTCCTAATCCTGACATGACCAGATTTGGAAGTTGCCAAGGATGGACCTCTCGAGCAGTATATAAAGGAGAGGAGGTCTAGGGTTTGAAAAATCAATCAGGAGACACACAGAAAGGCAACACCCCACATCAGAGGGCCACGAGAGAGCGAGAGAGCGGCAAACTGGAAAACACACGGACTGCGCCAGCCGAGAGACATACTGCACGCACTGTTTGCTACTTGTTTCTCAGATACATTAGACCTTATTTTACTATTCTATGATGTTTATCACTAGCATGTCTAGCTAAACGCTTAGTATCGGTTGGACATGAATCTATGAGTATTTCCTTTGAGACTTGCGCTTAATGCATAGCTTGCTTGCTTATATTAATTCTGTGCACATTACTGGCAGCTTGTTGCATGAGTAGGGGAAGCCTTGAACCGCAATCTTACTCTTGTCGCTTGTTGTTGTCTGTTAAACTAGTTGAATATCCTGACGGTGCCAACTAGGAGTAACGCGCTAGGATAGGCAATTACTACCTTGATCGGATCCGTAGTTGTTTAGGTCTAGTGCAAGAATTAATAGCACATGAACTTTGATCGGAACATGCGCACATGTTAGGAAGCCTTGACCGGACACTAACTCAAGTAAAATCAAGCTATAGACATTTAGAGTCGATGATAAGGAATGCACTCATAGAGGATTGTCTGCGCCGATACTTCTCATAGTCATAGTATTTAATCTCTACTGCCTGCGCACGTCTGGTGCATTTCCCTGCGTTTTACAAGTGTTTACTTGCGCACTGCGCAACCCAATCACTCACCTCCCCAATCTTCGTAAGTGTAGGTCACTGGCTAAAACTGAACTGCTTGCTCCCTGTGGAGATCGACCCTTACTTAACCGTTGTACTAGTGGAAGAGGAAGGAATTAATTTGACGCGCACAACGACGCGCGATCAAATTTTGGCGCCGTTGTCGGGGAGCAACACAGCTAAGTTCTAGTTAGTTTACGTTTTTCCCTTTTAGTAACTAGTTATTTCAGTTTGTTTTGTTTTCGTTGTTGTTTCTGACAGCGCGCAATCACCATTAGCTTGCGCCACCTTGAAACAGTCGCGCTGCGCAGATTCTAGTTGCGCACTGACAGACGCAGCAGCATTAGTTATCTTTTAACTTCATTTTTCTTTAAGATTCAGAACAGTTCATGGAGGATAACAGTGTCGTAGGAGACAACTTAGGGGACAGAACCCCAGAGGAAGCAAGAGCACATAACCGCGCAGCCCTGTTCAGAGAGGAAGTGCAGTGCGAGGTTGAAGCAAGAAGGGCCGCTGAAGTGTATCATGCGCCACCCGTGCAACAGGCCGCGCGACGCAGAACAGTGCGCGAGATGTCAGCCCCTATCACTGTTAACCAGCCATGGTGCATCGTGCTTCCACCAGGCGGTCATTTTGAGCTAAGGAGCTCGCTCATTCATCACATGCCCAAGTTTCACGGGATGCACAATGAAAATCCAGTCAAGCATGTGCGAGAATTCCTAGTCATTTGCGAGAACATGAAGACCGAAGGAGAAAGCGATGAAGCGCTGAAAATGAAGGCATTCCCATTTTCACTGTGTGATACAGCCAGACATTGGTTGATGAACTTACCCGCAGGATCCATTCACACATGGGAGCAGCTGCAGAAGAAATTCCTGGACAAATTCTATCCTGCAGCAAAGATCGCGCTACTCAGAAGAGAGCTGGCCGCGCCAAGGCAGAGCGCAGGGGAGTCACTATCAGAATATTACGAGCGTTTCAGGGAGCTAGAGGCCAACTGCTACAATCATGGCCTGCCCCAGAATGTGCTGATAGAGAACTTCCTAAATGGATTGCTGCACTTTTGCAACATGGAGCTGAGGACGCGTGGCAGCTGATAGAAGACTCTGCTGGTCAGGTACGACATCAGCTAACACTTGAAAATAGTCGTACTCGTTCTGTGCATCAGGTAGAAACAAGCGCTGAGATCAAGGAAATGAAGGCCATGCTGCAGAAGCTGATGAGTGCGCAGAGCGCACAACCAGTTGCGCCAAAGGTATGTGAATTTTGCAGGTCCACCGAGCACAAGACTGATGAATGTCCCACGCTATTTGAGGAATCTGGAGATGTCAATGCTCTCGGAGGATGGGACAACAGAGGGCCACCGAGGCAGAATCAGCCGCGCTTTGGACTGGCAGCAAATGGATTCACATGGAAGGAGGAGAACAATTTCCAGAGGCAGTCCACAGATCAGCGCGCGCCACAGCAGACCCAACAAGCTGCGCCTTACAATCCACCACATCGCCGCACTGACGCACCAGCACATAACAACCAGCAACCGAGGCGATCCTTGGAAGATATTGTGGGGCAGCTAGAAGACACAGTGCGCAAAAATGATGAGAAATATGACAAGAGGTTCGAGTCCATTGAAAAGCAGCTATCACAGATCGCAACCACGGTATATGAGCTGAAAAAGAGCGATGGCAACCTGCCTTCGCAAGTGATTCAGAACCCCAAAGGAGGAGTCAATGCAGTAACACTGAGGACTGGGCGCACAATAGGAACAGAGCAGACCGCGAAGGCGCCCGCGCCACCAGCTGCGCAAGTCCCAGAATCGACAGAGCAGAATGCGCAACCAGAGCAGAACGCGCAACCTGAAGTGCCAGCCACAAGCCAGCAGGGCGAAGCGCCAGGTATAACAGAATTAAAAGACAAGGGCACGAATCGTACTAATATACCTGCACCTTTCCCTGTGCAGGCACCCTTGGCTAGGAAGGAAGCGCAGGACAAAGAGCTATACGAGTTATTCAGTAAGGTGGAAATCAACATTCCCCTTATTGAAGCAGTTCGGCAGATCCCAAGGTACTCCAAGTTTTTGAAGGAGCTGTGCACAAACAATCGACGAAAAGGCGAATGCGCACAGGTAATGTTAAATGCGCAAGCCTCAGTGATCGTGCAACATAAGGTACCACCTAAGTGCCGAGACCCAGGTACATTCACTATCCCAGGCACTCTAGGTAAAACCACGGTAAGCAACTGCATGATTGATTTAGGCGCATCCATTAATTTGTTACCTTATTCTCTATATGCGACATTGCGCCTTGGACCACTAAAGCCTGCAGGTCTCACCATTCAGCTGGCGGATCGATCGTGCAAACAACCTGCAGGCATGATAGAGGATGTTCTTGTGCGAGTAGGAGAGCTGGTGTTCCCAGCAGATTTTTATGTGCTAGAAATGGAGGGCGAATCGAGCACCAGCAGTGCGCAAATCCTACTAGGCAGACCTTTCCTTATGACCGCGCGCACGAAGATAGACGTGTGGAGGGGCACGCTCTCCATGGAAGTGGATGGCGAAGAAATCCATTTCAACATATTCAAAGGAATGCAGCACCCACATGATGACGCCACAGTGCACTCAATGGACAACTTGGATGATTTAGTCACAGATGCGCAATGCGCAAGCGCAACAGTAGGACCAGAGCCACTGGCACAAGCAGAGTTGGAAGAGCAGGAAGACGAGTCGAGCAGTGCTGAACCAGAGTCCACACAGGTACATGATATAGTTCATATTTGCACCGCTACTAAAATCTTGCCCTCCATTGAACAGGCACCCAAGGTCGAGCTGAAGCAACTCCCAGAACACCTCAAATACATTTTCCTGGGAAGTGAGGACACCCTGCCAGTGATCATCAAGAAAGGATTAGAAGAGGAGCAGGAAGTGCGTTTACAGCAGGTGCTGCGCAAGAACCAGCGCGCCATAGGATGGACACTTGCTGACCTGCGCGGAGTGAGCCCAGACGTATGCATGCATAGAATTCTGTTGGAAGATGGTGCCAAACCATCCAGGGAGGCTCAGCGCAGGTTAAACCCGAATATGATGGAGGTAGTGCAGAAGGAGATTTTAAAGTTGCTTGACGCAGGAGTCATCTACCCCATCTCGGATAGCAAATGGGTCAGTCCAGTGCACGTTGTGCCTAAGAAGGGAGGAATCACAGTGGAAGAGAATGCGCAGGGCGAGCTAGTTCCCAAGCGCATACAGACTGGATGGCGCATGTGCATCGACTACAGGAAGCTTAACGCAGTTACGCGCAAGGACCATTTCCCGCTACCCTTCGTGGACCAGATGCTGGACAAATTAGCAGGTAAGCCCTATTTCTGTTTCTTGGACGGATATTCAGGGTATAATCAGATACCCATAGCTGCGGAGGATCAGGAGAAGACCACGTTCACTTGCCCGTTCGGTACGTTTGCATTTCGGCGCATGTCATTTGGGCTGTGCAACGCGCCAGGTACGTTCCAACGTTTAGTCATGAGCATTTTCTCTGATATGATTGGTATATGCATCGAAGTGTTCATGGATGATTTTACTGTATATGGAGGTACCTTTGATACATGCTTGACTCATCTAGATAAAGTCTTAGCGCGCTGCATTTCTAAGAACCTAGTGCTTAATTATGAAAAATGTCATTTCATGGTAACGCATGGTGTAGTACTAGGACATATCATCTCAGGGGAGGGGATCAAGGTAGATAAAGCTAAGATAGACCTTATTTCTAATCTACCTTATGCCACTAAGGTAGATAAGTCTTTCTTAGGACATGCCGGGTTTTACAGGCGTTTTATAAAAGACTTCTCTAAAATTTGCATACCCCTGTCTAACCTCTTGCAAAAGGATGTGTGCTTCGACTTTACTGATGAGTGCAGGTCCGCATTTGATAAGCTGAAGGAAGCGCTGACCACTGCGCCAGTGATGCGCGCACCAGACTGGAACCTGCCATTTGAATTAATGTGCGACGCAAGTGATTATGCAGTAGGTGCAGTCTTGGGGCAGCGAGTGGACAAGAAGCCGCACGCCATTTACTATGCATCGCGCACACTGGACGCTGCGCAGAGGAACTACACCACCACGGAGAAGGAGCTTCTGGCAATTGTGTTTGCGCTTGAGAAGTTCCGTGCATATGTTCTAGGCGCCAGGGTCATCGTATACACAGATCACGCAGCCATCCGCTACCTAATGTCCAAGAAGGAGACTAAGCCACGCCTGATGCGCTGGGTGCTCCTACTTCAGGAATTCGACTTGGAGATCAAAGATAAGAAGGGCACGGAGAATACAGTTGCTGACCACCTGAGCAGGATCGTGAAAGAGGAGGAGCCAGGGCAGATCACGGAGACATTCCCTGACGAGCATCTGATGGCGCTGACAGGTACGTTTCCTCCGCATTTCAATAAAACCCAGTGCATGCGATTAAAACATGAGTCCAAACATTATATTTGGGATGATCCATATATGCTTAGAATAGGACCTGATCAGATATTGAGGCGCTGCGTGCCTGACCATGAAATTAACTCTGTCTTGCTGTTTTGTCATGCGCACGCATGTGGAGGACACTTTGGTCCCAAGCGCACAAGCAGAAAGGTCCTGGATTGCGGATTTTATTGGCCGCACTTGTTCCGAGACGCATATGATCACTGCAGGAATTGTGATAGGTGCCAGCGCACAGGAGGCATATCAGCGCGCAATGAGATGCCGCAGACGCCGATTCTAGTGGATGAAGTATTTGATGTATGGGGCATTGACTTCATGGGGCCGTTTCCTCCATCTGCCGGATACGAGTACATATTAGTGGCAGTGGACTATGTCTCCAAATGGGTCGAAGCTAAGGCCACGCGGAAGGATGATGGTAAGACGGTTGCTGAGTTTCTGAAAACTAACATCTTTTGCAGGTACGGGGTGCCTAAGGCAGTCATCAGCGACCAGGGAACGCACTTTTGCAACAGGATTGTGGCGCAAGTTTTCAAGCATTATGGAGTGCGCCACAAGACGTCCACTGCCTATCATCCTCAGACAAATGGACAGGCCGAGGTTTCTGATGGGGAGTATTTATACGACTCGCTAAACCATTTAAACCCAACTATTTCGACATGTTTTGATGTGAACAGTTACCTCTTAGTGTTGTTTGCATTTTAGGTGTTCGGAATACATGAGAAGAGACTTGCGGCTCAAAACGGTGTTTTTATGGAAGAATCGGCGTTGGCGGAAATGGGAGTGCATTGCAGTGAGTCGCGCGCCATCAGGCAACATTAGTGTCGCGCGCCGAGAGTTAATGTATTCTTCGGGCGCGCGGAATAATGTCTTCATGGGGCGCGCTAGGTTTATAATGACGTCAGCAGTCGGGCCCGCGGCCCAAAATCAATTTTACAGCCCGATCTCAATTAGGGTTTCGGAAGATTGGGACGGCAGTAGACGACGACACAGAAAAGTTTTGGTTTGACGGAGGACGGACGGAATTTTGGAGATTGCGCGAATAGTGTTTTCCGCTCATCAATTCTGATTATTAACTCTTGTCGAAGCTTTGTCGTGGAAACAAGTAGTAGAATCTAGGCTTGGTATCACCTTTGTCGGGATACTTTAGGTCATTACCTTTGTCGGAGTGACCACGCATTTGATTAGAATCGTATATTTAGAAGTCGACGATAACAGTCACTCTTGAATTCCCTGAGCTGAATACTTCTCTCGATTGACATTCACACTTTTATTACATTCGTTCTTGCGACCACTCACTCAAAATCCCCCTTTAGTTCCGTATTCACAGGAAACCGCTTCACAGTCAGTTCTCTTGGGTTCGACCCTTGCTTGCCGCTATACTAGCTAGAGCTTGCAATTATAAATACAAGTTTGGCGCGCACAACGACGCGCGTCAAATTTTGGCACCGTTGCCGGGGAGCTGCTACAGTGAAGAGTTTCTTTTTCTTTTCTTTTTATATTTAGTTTTCAATTATTTCTTTGTGTTTTTTTTTTTTTTTTTTTGTTGCGGTAAATTGCTCTTTCCAGCATGTCGCACGCAGGTAGTGTTAATGGTGATGGCCGCCAAAACAATGAACAAAATCAGGTCAACAACAACAACCATCCTTTACCACCACCAGGAAATCCGGATGTGCAGGTTCCACCATTTTATGAAGAGCCGGAGCGAGTATTTAGAGCGCGCTAGAGGGAACTTCGCGAAAGGGAATTTATGGCTAGGGATGCAGGGGCACGAGCAGAAGGTTTCAATGAGCCTAACCCACCGCCTCAGCAATATGTGCAGCAGCAGCCTTACGGGCATCAGCCATACAGGCGTGCCCAAAGACCAGAACCAACAATGAGAGAGCTGGCTGCACCAGACTTCAATGAGCAGCCATGGTGCATCAATACTGGTGCAGAAGAGGACGATTTTGAGGTAAAGAAATCTGTGGTGCACCACTTACCCAAATTTGGCGGATTACCAGGAGAGGTAGCGACAAGGCATTTACAAGAATTCACCGGAATCTGCCAAACATTGAGACCCTACGCAGCTTCCGAGGATAGGTTTAAGCTTCGAGTATTTCCTTTGAGTTTGACTGACTTAGCAAAATCGTGGTTTCTGTCTCTTCCTTCAGGTAGTATTCGCACCTGGGACCAAATGCAGCGGAAGTTTCTAGACAAATACTACCCGCCAGCAAAGGCAACACAAGTGCGCAGAGAACTTTCTAATATCAAACAAGGACCAAGCGAGTCGATGTATGACTACATGGAGAGGTTCAACGCATTGGAGCAAAGCTGCTGTAACTTAGGAGTCCCGGAAAGGATGTTGGTAGAATATCTTTTGGATGGGTTGAGACCTCTCGAGCGTATGATGTTGGATGCTGCAGCTGGTGGCACGGTGTTGAACTTGACACCATCTGAGGTACGTAATTTGATTACTGAGACCGCTGAAAGTGCTCGTTTCAGGGAGGAGATCAATCGAAGGGAGGATACGAGCAGAACAAGGAATGTATCACAGGCAGACTCATCCAACAATCACATGGCTGCAGAAATCAAAGAGCTGAAGGACATGATGCAGAAGATGATGGTGGGACAAGCTAATGTGGTGAAGCCTTGTGAATTTTGTGGTGCTACCAACCACAAGACTGATTCGTGTCCATCCTTGTACGAAGACAATCCAGCAGAGGTGAACACTCTAGGAGGATATCAGAATTTCAATAACAGACCACCTCAGAGGAAGTTTGGATTAGCCGCGAATGGATATAGTTGGAAGAATGAAGGTGGATTTCCTAAGGAGCAAGCCGCGCCTCAACAGCAGAACCAATTTTATCGGCCACCATTTCGTCAGCAACAGGAGGGTTACAACAATGCTGATCAGCATCAACAAAGGAGGAACTATAATCAGCCAGGTCAGACTAACCCGTTAACTGTTAATGATCTTGCAGTGAATTTTCAGCAATACCAAGCGAAGACGGATGGTGCTCTTGCGGAGTTATCAAAGCAAATGTCGCAGTTGATCACGGTCGTCAATGAGTTGAAGAATGACCAGGGCAAATTGCCCTCTCAAACGGTCCCCAATCCGAAGGGAAATGTTAGCGCTATGACTTTGAGGCGAGGGAAGGTGCTCAAGGGTCCAGAAGAGGGAGATAGGGAAACGGAAACAGCGAGTCACGCGCCGGATGACAACATTATCCAGACGCGCGAATCGGTAATGTCTTCTCACGGAGCGCGGATAATGTATGAAGAAGACGCGGTCAACACAAAGACCGCGCCCGAGGACAACAATATTAGCGCGCCTGATGAGAACATTAACAACCGGCGCGCCAACCTAAAGTCTACTACTGGCGCGTTACCCACTGACGAAAATCCCAAACCTTGCCGTACTGACCCCCATTTGCCGTTTCCATTGCAGGTTAAGGCCCCTAAGAAACAAGTGATCGATAAAGAAGTATGGGATCTATTCAAAAGAGTTGAAATCAATATTCCTCTACTCGAGGCGATTAAGCAGATTCCACGCTACGCTAAATTTCTCAAGGATTTGTGCACTAATCGCCGCCGTTCAACTCAACCTGAGCAGGTAATGTTTAATGCTAATGTCTCTGCAGTTATTCAAAGGAAGATACCTCCTAATTGCGGAGACCCAGGTATGTTTACCATTCCTTGTGTTATAGGCAACATTAGAGTCGAAAATTGCATGCTTGATCTCGGTGCGTCTATCAATGTTTTACCCTACTCTTTATATTCGAGATTATGCATTGGACCTTTGAAGCCACCTGGACTAACGATTCAATTGGCAGATAGATCTTGTAAGCGACCTGAAGGTATCATTGAAGATGTTTTAGTGCAGGTTGGTGACTTGATCTTTCCAGCTGACTTCTACGTGCTCAGAATGGACAGTAGTGATCCGGCTGATCATCCACCTATCCTACTTGGTCGCCCCTTCTTGAAAACATCAAAGATGAAGGTTGATTGCGACTCAGGGGTGCTGACCATGGAGGTGGAAGACGAGACAATAAAATTTGATTTATTCAAGGCTATGCAACACCCACCTGAGCACGCGACGGTAAATGCATTGGATGCGTTGGACGATGTAGTACATGAAATACAAGGCACCAGCGGCGAAGACCTATTGAGGATAGCACTGGAGAGCGCCATTTTTACACAGGAGGATTCCTACGCTCTCTACGAGGACATACGTGCCATACTCGCACAGCTCGACATTTCTCGTCCTCTGACGCCCAGGTATGAGGTTAATCAAATTCAGTTATTTAAAACTAATTCTTCGTTGCCTTCTTCTGTGCAGGCACCGGTTGTAGAACTGAAACCTCTCCCTGAACATTTGAAGTACGCATTTTTGGGCGAAAATGACACTCTCCCAGTGATCATTAAGAGCGGACTTGAGGATGAACAAGAACAAAAGCTCATAGAGGTACTCAAAACTAACAAATTGGCTATAGGTTGGACGCTTGGAGACATACGAGGGATAAGCCCGGTGGTGTGCATGCATCGAATTCTGCTAGAAGATGGAGCTAAGCCTTCGAGAGAGCCGCAGCGTCGCTTGAACCCAGTGATGATGGATGTAGTGCGCAAAGAGGTACAAAAGCTTTTAGATGCTGATGTTATCTATCCTATTTCAGATAGCCAGTGGGTAAGTCCCGTACACGTGGTGCCGAAAAAGACGGGCATCACAGTTGAGAAGAATGAAGCCGGCGAGATGGTCACTACACGTGTTAAGAATGGATGGCGTATGTGCATAGACTACCGGAAGCTGAATGCAGTGACGCGTAAGGATCACTTTCCTCTTCCATTTATTGATCAGATGTTGGACAAGCTGGCAGGTAAGCCATATTTTTGTTTTCTTGATGGTTTTTCGGGTTATAACCAACTCCCTATCGCACCTGAGGACCAAGATAAAACTACTTTCACATGTCCATTTGGCACTTTTGCATTTAGACGTATGTCTTTTGGTTTGTGCAATGCGCTTGGAACCTTTCAGAGGTTGGTTACTAGCATATTCTCCGACATGATTGGTAGTTTCATTGAGGTTTTTATGGATGATTTTACTGTGCATGGTGACACTTTTGATGCATGCCTAAACAACTTGAGTAGAGTACTTGAAAGGTGTGTGTCTATGAATTTATTGCTGAACTACGAAAAGTGTCATTTCATGGTTACACATGGTGTGGTCTTAGGGCATATAGTCTCCCGAGAGGGGATTCAGGTGGATAAAGCGAAAATAGATTTGATTTCTAGTCTGCCTTACCCTTCCACGGTGCGTGATATTAAATCGTTTCTGGGGCATGCTGGTTTTTATCGTCGTTTCATTAGGGATTTTTCCAAGAAAGCTCTGCCCTTATCTAACTTGTTGCAGAAAGATGTGCCATTTGAGTTTACAGATCAGTGCAGGGAGGCATTCGACGAGCTGAAAATTGCACTAACCAGTGCGCCTATTATTCGAGCACCCGATTGGAGCCAGCCATTCGAAATTATGTGCGATGCCAGTGATTATGCAGTGGGAGCAGTGCTCGGACAGAGAGCAGTTAGGATGCCAGTTGTCATTTACTACGCTTCGCGTACCTTGGACGCGGCTCAGAGAAATTATTCCACCACTGAGAAAGAATTGTTAGCTGTTGTCTTTGCTTTAGAAAAATTCAGACCTTACTTATTGGGTACTAAAGTAATTGTGTTCTCTGATCATGCAGCTATTAGGTACTTGATGACGAAGAAGGAGGCTAAGCCGAGGCTGATTCGTTGGATTTTGCTGCTGCAAGAATTTGACCTCGAAATCAAGGACAAGAAGGGAGTTGAGAACACAGTTGCTGACCACCTGAGTCGATTAGTGAGGGAGGAAGAAGCTGGGCAGATTACTGAGACATTCCCAGATGAGCACCTCTATGCCATCACAGGTAAAATTCCATGGTACGCTCATATAGTGAACTACCTGGTCGGAGGTAAATGCCCACCTTCTTTCTCTAAAGCTCAATGTCTGAAACTTAAGCATGATGCTAGACATTATATATGGGATGATCCATTTTTGTGGAAAATAGGCGTCGACCAAATACTTAGGAGATGCATCCCTGATGATGAGATTTCTTCTGTGCTTAGTTTCTGTCATGAGCATGCATGTGGTGGTCATTTTGGCCCGAAAAGAACAGCTAGGAAAATACTAGACAGTGGATTTTATTGGCCGCATATTTTTAGAGATTCATATGAGCATTGCAAACGATGTGATAGATGCCAACGCATAGGGAATATATCCATTAAACATGAGATGCCTCAGATGCCGATTGTCGTTGATGAAGTGTTTGATATATGGGGTATTGATTTTATGGGTCCATTTCCTACATCACATGGTTATTTATACATTTTAGTGGCTGTAGATTATGTGTCTAAGTGGGTAGAAGCTAAGGCTACTCGGTGTGATGATGCTAAAACTGTAGTGGATTTTCTTCGCACTAACATATTTTGCAGACACGAAGTGCCTAAGGCTATAATCAGTGATCAGGGGACACATTTCTGCAATAGGATGATGGCTGCCACACTAAAACAATATCACGTTCATCACCGTACATCCACAGCTTATCATCCGCAGACAAATGGCCAGGCTGAAATTTCTAACCGAGAAATCAAGGGAATCTTAGAGAAGATGGTCAAACCTACACGGAAGGACTGGAGTCTACGCTTAAATGATGCATTGTGGGCATATAGGACTGCCTACAAGACACCCATCGGAACTTCTCCTTATCGTTTAGTGTATGGCAAGGCCTGCCATTTACCGGTAGAATTGGAGCACAGGGCGTATTGGGCACTTAAACAGTGCAACATGGATTTGGCAAAGTCTGGGATGGAACGCAAGCTACAGTTGAGTGAATTAGAGGAGTTGCGCCTAGAGGCTTATGAGAGCCAATCAGACTACAAGGCGCGGACTAAGCTCTATCATGACAAGTTCATCCTACGAAGGACATTTGAGATTGGCCAGCAGGTACTTTTATTTTCATCACGATTACGACTAATGCCTGGCAAGTTGCGTTCTAGATGGACAGGTCCATACACGGTGGTGCAGATTTTTAATCACGGGGCGGTGGAGCTGGAGAACCCGAGAGATGGCAATCGGTTTAAGGTGAATGGACAGCGCGTGAAACATTACTACGGTGGACCGCCGCCGGATGCTCGAGAATGCGAGCTAGCCGAGCCTCACAGCAACAACTGAGTTGAGGTACCGTCGAGCCAACGACGTAAAACAAAGGCGCTCTACGGGAGGCAACCCGATGTTTTTTTTAATTTTTCTTCTTTCCATTTTAATTTTTAGTGTGTGTCTTAGTGTTTCATAGAGTCGTTCCTTTAGAATGTCATTAGGGAAGAGTTGTTTGGAGGCAAAATTGGGGGTGTATCTCAGTAAGTCACGCGCCCCAAGACAACTTTATAAGCCGCGTCAG
This sequence comes from Umbilicus rupestris, assembly GCA_963678935.1. NCBI lineage: Eukaryota > Viridiplantae > Streptophyta > Magnoliopsida > Saxifragales > Crassulaceae > Umbilicus > Umbilicus rupestris. Next base: position 7,484,298 of record OY787605.1, read on the forward strand.
TAGTACACATTAAGCTCCATAAAGTATGAAGCGGGCGCGCGACTAATGTCTTCATCTAGCGCGCCTTTTGCTCAGAACATAAGGGTTGGGGCGCGCCTCCCCCTCCCTCTTTCTCCCCATTCACTCCTCAAGCAGCTCAGGTTCGAAATCTTGTTTTCACTATATTCTCAGGCCGTTTTCCAACTGCTTAACTATTTTCAGGTACGCTTTCATTCCATCCCACACTCAATTCGTGCCAAATATTGGATGTTTGTCAAGTTTTGGGAGTTTTAGGGTTTAGGTTTGATCTGCAATTTTGGAGCATATTGGATGTTTTTGGTGCTTGTGGGTTAAATATATATGATATGGGATGCTAGGTTTCTTATTTGAGGTGCTAATTTTCAGTTTGGGGTAGAATTGGATTAGGGTTCATAGATGAAGGCGCGGTGCGATTTCCAGAATTCGCGCGCCTGGTGAGTACATTACTCGCGCGCCGGAAGAAGACTTTAAGTCCTTGACCGCGTGAGTTAATGTATGAGTCCGGCGCGCGAAATACTGACATGCGTTGACTACTACCTTATGCGCTCTTGTTTCGATAATTTTTCAGGATGCCACCCCACAGAGAACCTACATTCGAGGAACTCTACGAGAAGTTCTCCCGGAAGCAGTTCGGTGCCAGTACTTTTGCCGACGAAGAGTTCCTCCGAGCTAGCGGGCTGTATGACCGTGTATCCCGGTTGCTTGAAGGAGCTGGCTGGCCTGGACTCCTGACCATCCAGTCAGAGACGGATGTATAGGACGTCCGAGAGTTCCTAGCATCTTTTCCCTACGTGGGCCGCGCAGATCATCTCGGCGTCCGATACAGGCACCGCAGCCAGCATTATGTCACTTACCCACCGCAATTGCGGGAACTATTTGGTTGGCAGGTGGATAACCGCAACTGGGCGTTGAAGTCGAGAGAACTTGGTGCTACTTGGCGTGCTCTCTCCTCGGAACCGGTTTATAATTCCAGTGCCAGTAAGGCGCGCGCCCTTCACGAGCCGGCTTATTTCTATCTTCAGAAGCTCCTGTCGGGATCAGTTTTCGGGTGTGACAATGGAGGTGATAAGGTTCCCCTATTCGAGCTGCAGGTCTTTCAGTCTTGCCACACCCAGTCGCCTCTCGACTTTTTAGATGTGCTGAGTAAATTTTGGAGGAAGCGATTGTCATGTGGAGCCATATACTGCGGAGGGTTTATCACATATATGTTGCGCCGCCTGCATGGTCAGCCGGTCTTGGACACGCACCATCTCATCCCGCCGACGCTTCTCACGCGGGAAGCTTTTATAGGGATGCGCGCTATCACTGCTCGTCCACGGAGGCCGGACCAGTTTGCATGGACTTATCACGTGGACCCGAGACTCCATGAGCCGCTGCCGATAGACAGGCGCCGCAGGCGGCCAGTAGCGACAGAGCCGGCTGAGTCGTCAGCTGCTGGCTCCAGGAGAGCCGCACACGGTGAGCAGCCACCATCGGCCTTCACCCAGGCACAGTTGGACGCAGCGTCCAACGCCTACAGGGTGTTGGATTATCTCTTGCCACCTGGGACGCAGCCAGTACCGGCACCTCCAGGGTGGATTCCAGGGCAGCCGATCCCTCCGGAGTACGTGATCGCGCGGGCGCCCCCCTCATCCCCCAGCGGACCCACAGACAGCTCTGCCGAGTTATAGGGGAGTTTCTATTTTCTATTTTTTTTATTTTTTGTCATCCGTGTTATTTGGTTGTGTTGCATGATCCGCCCTTGAGCATAAGTCGATCCGTGAGGACACGGCTATGTTCAACAGTGTGGGGTGGGGTAGTTGAGTCTGTTGTGTCAGCACGTTTACTTTTTTTAGCATGCATTAGCAGTAACTATGTCGCACGTTTTTTTCAAATTTGTGTATGCTACGATGAAGATACTGATTTTATGAGATGATGTTTGATGCTATGAGGTTTTGATGCGTAATGCCTTGCATGATTTCTGAAATTTTGTGATGCGAGTTACGTGATGTTATATGTGCTTTTGAGTTGAGATATTACAGGATGTGGAGTTTACAGAAAATGTCCTAGAGGGACTTGACAAACATTCAAAGGTTCGAGGGATTAGTCGCGTAGCGCATTGAGTTTGTGGAGGTTGGCACTCCGAGTTATGAGGGGTGAGACTTTCACTCCATCACTGCAGTGTTTATGCAATGGTGGGACGGGAAAACAAACCGTCCTATCTCTAGTCCTAGTAACCGGGAATGGGTGGGTAACCCCTATCCTGCCTCGCGCTGAAAGGATAATGATGAGAAAGAGCGGGACACGCTCCATATGCTGCTATTCGAAGGCGATGATTGGAACGGTTCAAAGAGTAAAAAGGAATGGACAAGCAATTCACATTGGAGAGCAAAGCTCAAAAGGAAAATCCAGTCAAATGTGAAAGAAAGAAAAGTCAGAAAAATAAACAATCGAGTTGAGTGAAGTCTTCGGACCAAACAAAACAAGAAGGTTTCAAAAACTGTCCGACCAAAAGAAGAAGGATAAGAAAAGTTGAGTCCTCGTAGCTTGGATTTCTCACGTGCCAGAGAAAGCAAACTCAGTACATGCGCGCGACTATGACCTCGAGCTGAAGAATGGAGTCAGGAGTCTAAAGAGGACTATCTCCCAGTCATCCCTTAAATTACATCTTGACCTCTCAGGTAACATGTATCATTACGGTTTCTTGCTGATCTTTATTGAAGAATGAATGTGAGTATATGTTGATGAACTGATTAGTGACGACATCTCGAGTAAAGTCAGTGTTTAGTCGTTGGCATGTTAGAATTGTTTTGGTGTCGCGAGTCTTGCTTTCGTTCTTTGTTCTGGACGAACAAGTTTAAGTGTGGGGTGGTTTGATGGGGAGTATTTATACCACTCGCTAAACCATTTAAACCCAACTATTTCGACATGTTTTGATGTGAACAGTTACCTCTTAGTGTTGTTTGCATTTTAGGTGTTCGGAATACATGAGAAGAGACTTGCGGCTCAAAACGGTGTTTTTATGGAAGAATCGGCGTTGGCGGAAATGGGAGTGCATTGCAGTGAGTCGCGCGCCATCAGGCAACATTAGTGTCGCGCGCCGAGAGTTAATGTATTCTTCGGGCGCGCGGAATAATGTCTTCATGGGGCGCGCTAGGTTTATAATGACGTCAGCAGTCGGGCCCGCGGCCCAAAATCAATTTTACAGCCCGATCTCAATTAGGGTTTCGGAAGATTGGGACGGCAGTAGACGACGACACAGAAAAGTTTTGGGACGACGGAGGTTTGACGGAGGACGGACGGAATTTTGGAGATTGCGCGAACAGTGTTTTCCGGCAGTGAACAGTACTTTCCGGCAGTGAACAGTACTTTCCGGCGGTGAATAGTAATTCCGAACAGTTTTTGTTATTCCTTTCAGTTTAATGTATTTTGCAGTTATGAATATGAGTAGCTAAACTTCTACTTCAGTTTAGGGTTTTCAATTGGTGACATTCATGTTTGAGACTTGGATTTAATGCATATTTCTATTCATTCGTAAGTTCTGGATCTTAATTCGCCTGAATTGTATGCACGGTTAGCGTATACTTTGTCGTGAAACTATCCGCTCATCAATTCTGATTATTAACTCTTGTCAAAGCTTTGTCGTGGAAACAAGTAGTAGAATCTAGGCTTGGTATCACCTTTGTCGGGATACTTTAGGTCATTACCTTTGTCGGAGTGACCACGCATTTGATTAGAATCGTATATTTAGAAGTCGATGATAACAGTCACTCTTGAATTCCCTGAGCTGAATACTTCTCTCGATTGACATTCACACTTTTATTACATTCGTTCTTGCGACCACTCACTCAAAATCCCCCTTTAGTTCCGTATTCACAGGAAACCGCTTCACAGTCAGTTCTCTTGGGTTCGACCCTTGCTTGCCGCTACACTGGCTAGAGCTTGGAATTATAAATACAAGTTTGGCGCGCACAACGACGCGCGTCAGTTTCCAACAGAGAGATCAAGCGCATCCTAGAAAAGACTGTCAGACCTTCGCGCAAAGATCACACTCTTGCTGATTTGTGTCTGTGTACCTCTGCGCCAGCCAGAGGGGTATATAAGGGCAGGACTTAGAATTTTTTCAGCACTTCTCTCATTCGACCGTTGCACCAGCAGAACCCACCCCCAACCCAGACCACGTACCCGCACCTTCCCCTGCCCAGCCGTCCATTCCAAGGTCCCCTATAGCCGAACCCATCATTAGCACCAGCTCAGAATCGCTATGGGACCGCGTTTCAGAGGATGACGGCGAGGCGCAGCCTGTCGCCCTATCGTTGTACCGCCTTCCTCCAGCTCCGAATATACGACGGATTCTTCAGAGAAGGAGGCGCATAGTTCAGCGGTTGCGTCCAGCTCAGATGACCTATAGAGCTGCGAAGGGAAGCGCTTATTTCTTTCGGGTGGTGTCTATTTTTCTTTATGTGCTGAACTTTATTTGCTATTATGTTGCTATATTTGTGTTGAACTCGTGTGCTACATATTTTTGTGCCCCTATGCTATATTTGCGCTGCTTTGACTATTATGTTTTTTAGGAGTTTTATGTTTTTTTTGCTTGCATGCATGTGCGCATCCTCCGTGCGCTTGAGCTTGAGTCGTGGGGACACGTCTCTGTTTAAGTGTGGGGGGGGGGGGGAGCGTTACACTTACATTTCACGTTTTTTTGAGCTTTTTAGTGTAGCTTAGTTTTATTGAAGGAAACAGTAGCAGTAGTGCGCTGTGTGCGGGTTGCGCGCACTGATCAGCTTGTTTGCGCTATCCATATTGCGCCGTGCGCTATCAACTGTTTTTAGTATTTTTTTTTCGTTTTTTCTGCTCCTGTTAGTTGGGATATACAAGGGATGTGGAGTTGACAGAAACGCTCCAGAGAGGCAGTTAGTCGCTTGCGCTTCAGAGGAGAGGTATATGGTCGAGAGCGCGAGTCGAGGCCAGTGCTTCGCGACCTTCGGAACAAGTAAGTGCGCTCGGTCACGCAGATGCCGAAGGCGAAACACCCAAAGCGTGGCGAGGTGGGAAAACAGACCACCTTCCCTCTGGAAGTCAAGCTAAGGAAGGCGGGCGCGGGTGTAAACGCGTGCGCCGACCTGCGCAGATAGACCAAGGAGGGAGAGCGGGGCGGTGTTCCATAGCTGTTATCCGGAGGCCGAGACTGGAACCGTTCTGGGAAGATAGGAACCATGGACAAAGCTGTACGAAAGAAAAATACCAGCAGATGATACGCGCCACAAAAGAATTAGCGTGCGCACTGATAAGCACCAGCGTGCGCAAGTTCACAAAAGGAAAAAAATCATCATCAAAAAGGCTTGAGTTCCCAGGAAGTGCGCGGAAGAATCACGCATCGGAAGAAGCTTGCGCTGTTAACCATATACCCATCCTCGGAGCAAGAGCTGACAACCTGGAGCCTATGAAGAGCTATCTCCCAGCCATCCGAAATGATTTTTTCATCCCAGCTGAGAGGTAATGAATTTCGAAATTATTATACTTGAAACTGTTGAGAGCAGATGTGCGCAGGAGGTAGAGCAGCGCAAGGTGTTCAGCAGCGCAGACCGCGCCAGAGTGCAAGACTGTGCGCTAGACTCCAGAGAGGTAATGGTATCCGTGCTTGAGTGCTTGTTCGAGGACGAACAAGGGGCAAGTGTGGGGGGTTTGATAAAGCCTATTTATACGCATTATTTAGATCATAACCCTATGCTTGTTTGCATTATTTTGTGTACAAGATTATTGGTTTCCAGTGTGAAATTTCAAGTGTCTCTACTTATGCAGATTTGTGAACTAGCAGTTGCTGCAGCACACTCTTGTTCACTTAAATGAAGGCACAGCAGACAATGAATAGGACACAGATTTGTTCACCCAGTTCGGCCAATCTGCCTACGTCTGGGGAGGACTATTCTCCAGTCCTCAATCCACTCAACTCGAAGGTTCAGATCACACTAGGTTACAACGCACGCAACCTATGCTACTTTAACCCCGTGTGGACTACTCAACACAATCAGAACAAGCTCTGATTTGTGCCAGCACACCCTCTACAATATGTCAGCCTAGAATAGCTACAATCCTCTTCAAGAACACAGCCTATTCTAGCCTACACTACTCAGCAGGGTTGCTGCAGCAACAGCTGTAACACCAGCTGAAGCACTCTGTCCGCGTCGCTCCAAGGCCTCCTGCCGAGCCGATCGAACTACTCCAAGAGCGCTGCACACTCTGAGTAACTCCCCCTCACTCAGTGACCACCTGCCACTAGTGAGATCTTCCGCACGAACCTCGACCGAGCCTTCCACCCGTCAGTTCTTCCGCGGCTGCCTTTGATCAACCAATAAGCTCCACAGCTCTGAATTGGCTTCCAGATCAATGCACGAATCAGTCTCTGCAAGACCTGACTCTCTTCTGCAATACGCACCACAGCTCTGCGCTCAACGCTCTGCCCGTGTGTGTTGATCGAAGAACAACTTCCGTAGCACACCCAAAAAGTCCTCTCTCTGAATTTCGTGTCTACCCTCGTGTATCACTCAGCTTCGATCACCCTCTTCAGCCCTCAAACCTTCTGCTTAAATACCCTCACCACTTTAAGCAATTTCCAGGTTTAGGCCATTGACCCACAAGATCAATTATCTCCTCAAATCTAGGAGATTAGATTTGATTAATATCTTGAAGCATATCTCCTTCTCTGACTGATAATCCTTGCTGAAATGTGCTCAGCAGCATTTTAGAAATTCTTCTAAGCACTTTCACAAAGCTGCCAAACCTTCAAAACTCACCCAGCACAAAACTGTTATTCGGACAGATGAACTAGCTCTTGAACCAGCACCTGCTGCAGCACCCCTGCTGTATCTGTTGCTAGCTGTTCTGCTTGATTGCTTGAGCTGCAGCAGCTCCTTGTTCACAAATGACATATGTTGGTTTTGGCAAAACTGCCATACTTGCATTATCAATCTCCCCCTTGGCATTTTGACAAAAACACTTCATAACTCCACTTCTCAGCCTGCTCTTTCTTCTCCCCCTTTTTGGAACAAAATGACGAGGGGGTGTCTCTACCGGGAGCACTTATGACGGCAATACACAGAGCCCGAGAGAGGCTCTCAGGTCTTCAAACCGAACTGCATCCAGAGCTTTGGTGAAGATATCAGCAAGTTGTTTGGCAGACACAACATGCTGAAGCGAGATGACTTTCTGTTCAACAAGGTCACGGATAAAGTGATGACGGATGTCAATGTGCTTGGTTCTACTGTGCTGGACAGGGTTCTTGGATATGCTGATGGCACTCATATTGTCACAGTAGAGAGTCATGGCATCTTGAGCAACCCCATACTCACTCAGCATTTGCTTCATCCACAACATTTGAGCACAGCAGCTCCCAGCAGCAATGTACTCAGCCTCGGCAGTGGATAGAGAAATGCTATTCTGTTTTCTGCTGAACCAAGAGACCAGGTTATTCCCCAAGAAGAAACATCCTCCCGAGGTGCTCTTCCTGTCTTCTGAGCACCCTGCCCAGTCTGCATCACTGAATCCAACCAGATTAGCCTTTGTGTCTTTAGTATACCATAGGCCATAGTCCACAGTTCCCCCGACATACCGAATAATGCGCTTGACCAACTGCATATGGCTGTCTCTTGGACTGGCTTGGAATCTGGCACAGACTCCTACTGCATAGGAAATGTCAGGTCGGCTGGCAGTCAGGTAAAGAAGGCTCCCAATCATGCTTCTGTAGACAGTTTGACTTACTTCCAAACCTTGCTCATCTTTAATGGCTTTCACATGAGTAGCAGCAGGAGTACGCTTGTGACTGGCTGAGTCGAGCTGAAATTTCTTCACAAGGGCCTTGCTGTATTTGCTTTGAGCAATAAAGATCCCGTCCATTTTCTGGGTAATCTCCAAACCAAGAAAATAGGAAAGTTCTCCTACCATGCTCATCTGAAATTCTTGCTGCATGTGTTGCACAAACTGCTTCACCAGGTGCTGGGACTTTGATCCAAAGACAATGTCATCCACATATATTTGAGCAATGATCACATCAGACCGAGTTCTTTTGACAAACAAGGTTTTGTCAGCTCCCCCTCGGTTGTAGCCATGATTTTCCAGGAAGATTGTCAATCGCTCATACCAAGCCCGAGGGGCCTGTTTCAGTCCATATAAAGCTTTCTTCAATTTATACACCTGTTCTGGATGATGAGGATCTTCAAAACCTTTTGGTTGAGAGACATAGACTTCTTCAGAGAGATCTCCGTTCAAGAACGCACTTTTAACATCCATTTGATATAATTTGAATCCCAGGCAGCAAGACATTGCTAGAAGCAGTCTGATGGCCTCCAGGCGAGCTACTGGAGCGAAAGTTTCTTCAAAGTCAAGACCTTCAATCTGAGAATATCCCTGGGCAACCAGTCTGGCTTTATTTCTTGTAATGTTGCCCTTTTCGTCAGTTTTATTTTTGAACACCCATTTTGTGCCGATGATGTTTACCCCTTTAGGTCTGTCTACCAAATCCCAGACATCGTGCCTTTCAAACTCTGCCAACTCCTCTTGCATAGCCATAATCCAGAATTCATCACTCATGGCCTCCTTGAAGTTCTTTGGTTCAAGACTGGACATGAAGCATGTATTGAGGTAGGCATGGCCTCTGGTTCTTCTTCTATCTGAGGGATTCCCAATCACATTTGTCAAGGGATGATCCTTCTGTATCTTCTTTGGGGGCTGCCTTGAAGGTGGATCAGGAGCTTCAGTGTGAAAATCCTCAGACAGACTCTCTGCTTGGTCATCTGGAATCTCTGCTTCAGCACTTGCTGTAGCATCTGCTGGAGCCACAGCTTGTTCACTTCTGGTCTGTCTATCAGACATTTCTTCAGGATCAGAGTCTTCTTCACCAGTGTCAGACTCAGAGTTAGGTCCTTCATCTACATCTTTGACAACCACATTTATTGATTCCATGACAGTCTTTGTTCGCTGGTTGAACACACGATATGCCCTGCTGTTTGTTGAATATCCCAAGAATATTCCAGGATCACTCTTTGGATCGAGTTTCTTTCGATACTCCCGGTCTCTCAGAATGAAGCAGTCACTTCCAAAGATGTGAAAGTACTTAACAGTGGGCTTTTTCTGATTCCACAGCTCATAGCAGGTCTGCATGGTACCTCTTCGCAAGGTAACTCTATTGATGATGTAGCAGGCGGTATTCATGGCCTCTGCCCAGAATTTCAGAGGAATCCTCTTAGCATGGATCATTACCCTGGCCATTTCTTGAATTGTTCGGTTCTTCCTTTCCACCACACCATTTTGCTGAGGAGTAATAGGAGACGAGAACTGATGTGTTATACCCCTTTGTTGACAGAACTCATCCATGTCTTTGTTTTCAAATTCTCTGCCATGATCACTGCGAATGCTGCTGATTCTAAGATTCTTTTCTTGCTCTAGCCGAGACACCAGAGACACAATGACACTCACAGTGTCTGATTTTTCTCTGATAAATTCAATCCAAGTGAATCTAGAATAGTCATCAACACAGACAAATGCATACCTTTTCTTGCCTAGGCTCTCCACTTCCATTGGTCCCATCAGATCCACATGGATCAGCTGAAGAGGCCTGATGGTACCAATATCTTTGACCCGAGGATGTGAAGCCCTCTTTTGTTTCCCAATCTGACAGTCTCCACAGATGGAGTCTGTCTCTCCTTTCAGCAGTGGAATTCCTCTGACCAGCCCTTCTGCGGCAATTCTCTTTAGAGTTCTCAGGTTAACATGTCCCATCCTTTTGTGCCATAAGGTCATTTCCTCGGCCTTTGTCAGCATACATTTCTGAATCCGTGAGTTTGAACTCACATTGAGAAGGTAGCAATTGCTCTTGGATCTGGCTCCTTCCATTATGCACTTACCAGATTTATCGAGAACTTGGCATGAGTCTCTTGTAAACTTAACTTGTTTAGTTCCATCACACAACTGGCTGATGCTGATAAGATTAGCCTTTAATCCTTCCACCAGAAGAACATTGCTCAGGTTTGGCATTCCTTCTACAGCCAAAGTTCCTCTTCCCAGCACCCTTCCTTTCAGACCATTACCAAACTTCACATTTTGTTCCAGACAGGGAGTAATATTCTTCAGAAAGGATCTTTCTCCTGTCATATGGCCTGAACAGCCACTGTCAAAGTACCAGCTTATCTTGTCTGAGGTGCTAGCTGTGCTGACTAGGGCGAGGAGCTGAGCCTGCGCATGTTTTTGCTTGGCAGATTTCCTGGGCGATGTAATTCTGGCATGAGCTGAGGAGCAGTTTCTTTGAATATGTCCTCTGCGACCACAGCTGTAACATTTCTTAAACTTCAAAGCTCTCTTGTTACGGTGAAATAGACATTGCTGCAGCAAGTCCTGGTTCACTCCTTTTTGTGTTTTTGTGCCTCTTCTTGCTGACCTGTATCTGGCCATGTTGCATTCATCTTCACTCAGATCTTCACTTTCACTGGCAGAAAGGCCTTTCTTCTTCATCCGTTTGCTGGTGCAGTTGATCTGTCGATGGCCGTAGCCTGCACAATTCCAGCATTGGACTCCTTTCTTCACTTCGTTCTTTTCTTCTTCACTCTGAGCTGGTTCCTTACCTTTCCTTTTGTTTTCACCGCCCCTCCTGAATTGTTTTCGCGAAGAAGATCTTTTCTCAGTTCTGGATTCCATGTTTTTCAGGAGCTTTCCGAGGTTCTTAACCAGCATGTTTATCTGATCATCTGGATCTGTCTGCTTGCTTTCCGCTTCTACCTTCAACCCAACATTCTTATCCTGGGAGGTGGTGTTTCCTTTGACCAGTTTCATCTCAAATTGTTTGAGAGACCCCATCAGCTCTTCCAACCTCATGAATCTGACATTTTGTGCTTCTTCAATGGCTGTCACTTTCATGTCAAATTTTGTAGGCAGCGATCTGAGCACCTTTCTGATAAGCTTTTCTTCTGGGATGGGCTCACCAAGGGCATGAGCTTCATTTGCAAGATCACAGAGTTTAGCATTAAACTCAGTGACTGTTTCTTCATCCAGCATCCTTAGATTCTCAAATTGTGTGGCAATTATCTGGAGTCTTGACAGCTTCACTCTATCAGTTCCCTCATGGGCAGTCTGCAGAATCTCCCATGCTTGCTTGGCCATGTCACAGTTTGAGATCAACCTGAAGTTATTAGCATCAACTGCAGCAAAAATTGCATTCAAAGCCTTTGAATTACCAGTTGCTGCAGCACCTTCTTCAACAGTCCACTGCTCTTCAGGTTTTATTCTTGTCACTCCTTGCTCATCTATGGTGATTGGGGGAGACCACTGAACCACAACAGCTCTCCATGTCTTCTCATCAATAGCTTTGAGAAAAGCTTTCATTCTAGCTTTCCAATAACCATAGTTGCTCTCTTCCAGGAGTGGAGGTCTACTCGTGCTCTGTCCTTCCTTCATTGTCTTAGCAACTTCGGAGACACTGTAGGACCTTTTAAACTCTGTGTGTCGAGTTCCCGCTCTGATACCAATTGAAATTTCAAGTGTCTCTACTTATGCAGATTTGTGAACTAGCAGTTGCTGCAGCACACTCTTGTTCACTTAAATGAAGGCACAGCAGACAATGAATAGGACACAGATTTGTTCACCCAGTTCGGCCAATCTGCCTACGTCTGGGGAGGACTATTCTCCAGTCCTCAATCCACTCAACTCGAAGGTTCAGATCACACTAGGTTACAACGCACGCAACCTATGCTACTTTAACCCCGTGTGGACTACTCAACACAATCAGAACAAGCTCTGATTTGTGCCAGCACACCCTCTACAATATGTCAGCCTAGAATAGCTACAATCCTCTTCAAGAACACAGCCTATTCTAGCCTACACTACTCAGCAGGGTTGCTGCAGCAACAGCTGTAACACCAGCTGAAGCACTCTGTCCGCGTCGCTCCAAGGCCTCCTGCCGAGCCGATCGAACTACTCCAAGAGCGCTGCACACTCTGAGTAACTCCCCCTCACTCAGTGACCACCTGCCACTAGTGAGATCTTCCGCACGAACCTCGACCGAGCCTTCCACCCGTCAGTTCTTCCGCGGCTGCCTTTGATCAACCAATAAGCTCCACAGCTCTGAATTGGCTTCCAGATCAATGCACGAATCAGTCTCTGCAAGACCTGACTCTCTTCTGCAATACGCACCACAGCTCTGCGCTCAACGCTCTGCCCGTGTGTGTTGATCGAAGAACAACTTCCGTAGCACACCCAAAAAGTCCTCTCTCTGAATTTCGTGTCTACCCTCGTGTATCACTCAGCTTCGATCACCCTCTTCAGCCCTCAAACCTTCTGCTTAAATACCCTCACCACTTTAAGCAATTTCCAGGTTTAGGCCATTGACCCACAAGATCAATTATCTCCTCAAATCTAGGAGATTAGATTTGATTAATATCTTGAAGCATATCTCCTTCTCTGACTGATAATCCTTGCTGAAATGTGCTCAGCAGCATTTTAGAAATTCTTCTAAGCACTTTCACAAAGCTGCCAAACCTTCAAAACTCACCCAGCACAAAACTGTTATTCGGACAGATGAACTAGCTCTTGAACCAGCACCTGCTGCAGCACCCCTGCTGTATCTGTTGCTAGCTGTTCTGCTTGATTGCTTGAGCTGCAGCAGCTCCTTGTTCACAAATGACATATGTTGGTTTTGGCAAAACTGCCATACTTGCATTATCACAGTGTTTTTGTATTTCTAGTATATGGCTCCACATGACAATCGCTTCCTCCAAAATTTACTCAGCACATCTAAAAAGTCGAGAGGCGACTGGGTGTGGCAAGACTGAAAGACCTGCAGCTCGAATAGGGGAACCTTATCACCTCCATTGTCACGCCCGAAAACTGATCCCGACAGAAGCTTCTGAAGATAGAAATAAGCCGGCTCGCGAAGGGCGCGCGCCTTACTGGCACTGGGACTATAAACCCGTTCCGAGGAGAGGACACACCAAGTATCACCAAGTTCGCTCGACCTCAACGCCCAGTTGCGGTTATCCATCTGCCAGCCAAATAATTCCCGCAACTGCGGTGGGTAAGTGACATAATGCTGGCCGCGGTGCCTGTATCGGACACCGAGATGGTCCGCGCGGCCCACGTAATGAAATGATGCTAGGAACTCTCGGACGTCCTCTACGTCCGTCTCCGAATGGATGGTCAGGAGTCCAGGCCAGCCAGCTCCTTCAAGCAACCGGGATACACGGTCATAAAGCCCGCTGGCCCGTAGGAACTCTTCATCGGCAAAAGTACTGGCACCGAACTGCTTCCGGGAGAACTTCTCGTAGAGTTCCTCGAATGTAGGGTCTCTGTGGTTTGGCATCCTGGAAAAAAAATCGAAACAAGCCCGTATAAGGTAGTAGTCAATGCATGCCAGCGGGTCGCGCGCCGGATTCATACATTAATTCGCGCGGTCAATGACTTAAAGTATTCCTCCGCCGCGCGAATAATGTACTCACCCGACGCGCAATTTCTGGAAATTGCACCGCGCCTCCATCTATGAACCCTAATCCAATTCTACCCGTAAACTGAGAATTAACACCTCAAATAAGAACCCTAGCATCACGTATCATATATAATTAACCCACAAGCACCAAAAACATCCAATATGCTCCAAAATTGCAGATCAAACCTAAACCCTAAAACTCCCAAAACTTGACAAACATCCAATACTTGGCACGAATTGAGTGTGGGATAGAATGCAAACGTACCTGAAATGGTTAAGCAGTTGGAAAACGCCCTGATAATATAGTGAAAACGAGATTCCCCATATATCAAACACTTCATCAACGACAATCGGCATCTGAGGCATCTCATTTTTAATGGATATATTCCCTACGCGTTGGCATCTATCACATCGTTTGCAATGCTCATATAAATCTCTAAAAATATGCGGCCAATAAAATCCACTGTCTAGTACTTTCCTAGCTGTTCTTTTCGGGCCAAAATGACCACCACATGCATGCTCATGACAGAAACTAAGCACAGAAGAAATCTCATCATCAGGGATGCATCTCCTAAGTATTTGGTCTACGCCTATTTTCCACAAAAATGGATCATCCCATATATAATATCTAGCATCATGCTTAACTTTCAGACATTGAGCTTTAGAGAAAAAAGGTGGGCATTTACCTCCGACCAGGTAGTTCACTATGTGAGCATACCATGGAATTTTACCTGCGATGGCGTAGAGGTGCTCATCTGGGAATGTTTCAGTAATCGGCCCAGCTTCTTCCTCCCTCACTAATCGACTCAGGTGGTCAGGAACTGTGTTTTCAACTCCCTTCTTGTCCTTTGATTTCGAGGTCAAATTCTTGCAGCAGCAAAATCCAACGAATCAGCCTCGGTTTAGCCTCCTTCTTCGTCATCAAGTACCTAATAGCTGCATGATCAGAGAACACAATTACTTTAGTACCCAATAAGTAAGGTCTGAATTTTTCTAAAGCAAAGACAACAGCTAGCAATTCTTTCTCAGTGGTGGAATAATTTCTCTGAGCCGCGTCCAAGGTACGCGAAGCGTAGTAAATGACAACTGGCATCCTAACTGCTCTCTGTCCGAGCACTGCTCCCACTGCATAATCACTGGCATCGCACATAATTTCGAATGGCTGGCTCCAATCAGGTGCTCGAATAATAGGCGCACTAGTTAGCGCAATTTTCAGCTCGTCGAATGCCTCCCTGCACTGATCTGTAAACTCAAATGGCACATCTTTCTGCAACAAGTTAGATAAGGGCAGAGCTGTCTTGGAAAAATCCCTAATAAAACGACGATAAAAACCAGCATGCCCAAGAAACGATTTAATATCACGCACCGTGGAAGGGTAAGGCGGACTAGAAATCAAATCTATTTTCGCTTTATCCACCTGAATCCCCTCTCGGGAGACTATATGCCCTAAGACCACACCATGTGTAACCATGAAATGACACTTTTCATAGTTCAGCAATAAATTCATAGACACACACCGTACTCTACTCAAGTTGTCTAGGCATGCATCAAAAGTGTCACCATGCATAGTAAAATCATCCATAAAGACCTCAATGAAACTACCAATCATGTCGGAGAATATGCTAGTAACCAACCTCTGAAAGGTTCCAGGCGCATTGCACAAACCAAAAGACATACGTCTAAATGCAAAAGTGCCAAATGGACATGTTAAAGTAGTTTTATCTTGGTCCTCAGGTGCGATAGGGAGTTGGTTATAACCCGAAAAACCATCAAGAAAACAAAAATAGGGCTTACCTGCCAGCTTGTCCAACATCTGATCAATAAATGGAAAAGGAAAGTGATCCTTACGCTTCATTGCATTCAGTTTCCTGTAGTCTATGCACATACGCCATCCATTCTTAACACGTGTAGTGACCATCTCGCCGGCTTCATTCTTCTCAACTGTGATGCCCGTCTTTTTCGGCACCACGTGTACGGGACTTACCCACTGGCTATCTGAAATAGGGTAGATAACATCAGCATCTAAAAGCTATTGTACCTCTTTGCGCACTACCTCCGTCATCACTGGGTTCAAGCGACGCTGCGGCTCTCTCAAAGGCTTAGCCCCATCTTCTAGCAGAATTCTATGCATGCACACCACCGGGCTTATCCCTCGTATGTCCCCAAGCGTCCAACCTATAGCCAACTTGTTAGTTTTAAGTACCTCTATGAGCTTTTGTTCTTGTGCATCCTCAAGTCCGCTCTTAATGATCACTGGGAGAGTGTCATTTTCGCCCAAAAATGCGTACTTCAAATGTTCAGGGAGAGGTTTCAGTTCTACAACCGGTGCCTGCACAGAAGAAGGCAACGCAGAATTAGTTTTAAATAACTGAATTTGATTCACCTCATACCTAGGCGTCAGAGGACGAGAAATGTCGAGCTGTGCGAGTATGGCACGTATGTCCTCGTAGAGAGCGTAGGAATCCTCCTGTGTAAAAATGGCGCTCTCCAGTGCTATCCTCAATAGGTCTTCGCCGCTGGTGCTTTGTATTTTATGTACTACATCGTCCAACGCATCCAATGCATTTACCGTCGCGTGCTCAGGTGGGTGTTGCAGAGCCTTGAATAAATCAAATTTTATTGTCTCGTCTTCCACCTCCATGGTCAGCACCCCTGAGTCGCAATCAACCTTCATCTTTCACGTTTTCAAGAAGGGGCGACCAAGTAGGATAGGTGGATGATCAGCCAGATCACTACTATCCATTCTGAGCACGTAGAAGTCAGCTGGAAAGATCTAGTCACCAACCTATACTAAAACATCTTCTATGATACCTTCAGGTCGCTTACAAGATCTATCTGCCAATTGAATCGTTAGTCCAGGTGGCTTCAAAAGTCCAATGCATAATCTCGAATACAAAGAGTAGGGTAAAACATTGATAGACGCACCGAGATCAAGCATGCAATTTTCGACTCTAATGTTGCCTATAACACAAGGGATGGTAAACATACCTGGGTCTCCGCATTTAGGAGGTATCTTCCTTTGAATAACTGCAGAAACATTAGCATTAAACATTACCTGCTCAGGTTGAGTTGAACGGCGGCGATTAGTACACAACTCCTTGAGAAATTTAGCGTAGCGTGGAATCTGCTTAATCGCCTCGAGTAGAGGAATATTGATTTCAACCCTTTTGAAGAGATCCCACACTTCTTTATCGATCACTTGCTTCCTAGGGGCCTTAACCTGCAATGGAAACGGCAAATGGGGGTCAGTACGGGAAGTTTGAAATTTTTGTCAGTGAGTACCGCGCCAGTAGTAGACTTTATATTGGCGCGCCGGTTGTTAATGTTCTCATCAGGCGCTCTATTATTGTTGTCCTCGGGCGCGATCTTTGTGTTGACCGCGTTGTCTTCATACATTATTTGCGCTCCGAGAGAAGACAATACTGCGCTGCGCGTCTGGCTAATGTTCTCATCCGGCGCGGAACTCACTGTTTTCGTTCCCCTATCTCCCTCTTCTGGGCCCTTGAGCACCTTCCCTCGCCTCAAAGTCATAGCGCTAACATTTCCTTTCGGGTTGGGGGCCGTTTGAGATGGTAATTTGCCCTGGTCATTCTTCAACTCATTGACGACCGTGATTAACTGCGACATTTGCTTTGATAACTCCGCAATAGCACCATCCGTCTTCGCTTGGTATTGTTGAAGATTCACTGCAATATCATTAACGGTTAGTGGGTTAGTCTGACCTGGCTGATTATAGTTCCTCCTTTGTTGATGCTGATCAGCATTGTTGTAACCCTCTTGTTGCTGACGGAATGGTGGCCGATAAAACTTGGTCTGCTGTTGAGGCGCGGCTTGCTCCTTAGGAAATCCACCCTCGTTCTTCCAACTATATCCATTCGCAGCTAATCCAAACTTCCTCTGAGGCGGTCTGTTGTTGAAATTCTGATATCCTCCTAAAGCGTTCACCTCTGCTGAACTGTCTTCGTACAAGGATGGACACGAATCAGTCTTGTGGCCATTAGCACCACAAAATTCACAAGGCTTCACCACATTAGCTTGTCCCGCCATCAGCTTCTGCATCATTTCCTTGAGCTCCTTGATTTCATTGGCCATCTGATTGGTGTTGGAATCCACCTGTGAAACGCTCCTTGCCCTGCTGGTGTCATCCTTTCGACTGGTCTCCTCTCTGAAACGAGCACTCTCAGCGGTCTCATTAATCAAATTACGTACCTCAGACGGTGTCAAGTTCAGCACTGTGCCACCAGCTGCGGCATCCAACATCATCCTCTCTAAAGGTCTGAGTCCATCCAGCAAATATTCCACTACCATCCTATCTGGCACCCCAAGATTGCAGCAACTCTGTTCCAATGAATTAAAACGCTCCAAGTAATCGTACATTGCCTCACCGGATCCTTGTTTGATGTTAGAAAGTTCTCTGCGCACTTGTGTGGCCTTTGCTGGTGGGTAGTATTTGTCTAGAAACTTCCGCTGCATTTGATCCCATGTGCGAATACTACCTGAAGGAAGAGACAAAAACCATAATTTTGCTAAGTCAGTTAAACTCAAAGGAAATACTCGGAGCTTAAACCTGTCCACCGAAGCTGCGTATGGTCTCAATGTTTGGCAGATTCTGGTGAACTCTTGTAAATGCCTCGTCACGACCTCTCCCGGTAATTCTCCAAATTTGGGTAAGTGATGCACCACAGCAGTCTTTATCTCGAAATCGTCCTCTTCTGCGCCAGCATTGATGCACCATGGTTGCTCATTGAAGTTTGGTGCAGACAGCTCTCTCATCGTTGGTTCCGGTCTGTGGGAATGCCTGTATGGCTGATGCCCATAAGGCTGCTGCTGCACATATTGCTGAGGCGGTGGGTTAGGCTCATTGAAGTCTTCTGCTCGTGCCCCTGCATCCCTAGCCAAAAATTCTCTTTCGCGAAGTTCCCTCTGGCGCGCCTAAATACTCGCTCCGGCTCTTCATAAAATGGTGGAACCTGCACATCCGGATTTCCTGGTGGTGGTAAAGGACGGTTGTTGTTGTTGTTCACCTGATTTTGTTCATTGTTTTGGCAGCCATCACCATTAACACTACCTGCGTGAGACATGCTGGAAAGAGCAATTTACCGCAACAAAACAAAACACAAAGAAATAATTGAAAACTGAATATAAAAAGAAAAGAAACTCTTCACCGTAGCAGCTCCCCGGCAACGGCGCCAAAATTTGACGCGCGTCATTGTGCGCGCCAAACTTGTATTTATAATTCCAAGCTCTAGCTAGTGTAGCGGCAAGCAAGGGTCGAACCCAAGAGAACTAACTGTGAAGCGGTTTCCTGTGAATACAGAACTAAAGGGGGGTTTTGAGTGAGTGGTCCCAAGAACGAATGTAATAAAAGTGTGAATGTCAATCGAGAGAAGTATTCAGCTCAGGGAATTCAATAGTGACTGTTATCATCGACTTCTAAAGATACGATTCTAATCAAATGCGTGGTCACTCCGACAAAGGTAATGACCTAAAGTATCCCGACAAAGATGATACTAAGCCTAGATTCTACTACTTGTTTCCACGACAAAGCTTCGACAAGAGTTAATAATCAGAATTGATGAGCGGATAGTTTCACGACAAAGTATACGCTAACCGTGCAATACAATTCAGGCAAATTAAGATCCAGAACTTACGAATGAATACAAATATGCATTAAATCCAAGTCTCAAACATGAATGTCACTAATTGAAAACCCTAAACTGAAATAGAAGTTTAGCTGCTCATATTCATAACTGCGAAATACATTAAACTGAAAGGAATAACAAGAACTGTTCGGAATTACTATTCACATCCGGAAAACACTGTTCACTGCCGGAAAGTACTGTTCACTGCCGGAATCACTGTTCACGCAATCTCCAAAATTCCGTCCGTCCTTCGTCAAACCTCCGCCGTCCCAAAACTCTTTTTTGTCGTCCAAACTGCCGTCCCAACCTTCCGAATTGAGATCGGGCTCTAAAATTGATTTCGGGCCGCGGGCCCGATTGCTGACGTCATCATAAACTTAGCGCGCCCCATGAATACATTATGTCGCGCGCTTGGAGAATACATTAACATTCGGCGCGCGACTCTAATGTTGCCTGCTGGCGCGCGACTCACTGCAATTCGCACCCATTTCCGTCAACGCCGATTTCCTACCTAAAAATACCGTTTTGAGCCGCAAGTCTCTTCTCATGTATTCCGAACACCTGAAATGCAAACAACACTAAGAGGTAACTGTTCACATCAAAACATGTCGAAAAAGTTGGGTTTAAATGGTTTAGCGAGTCGTATAAATACTCCCCATCACTGTACAATAGAGGGCAAGATTTTATTAGCAGTGCAGACATTAACTATATCGTGTACCTGTCTGGATACTGGTTCTACACTCCTCAGCTCATCCTCGTGCGCCTCCATCTCTGCCTGTGTCAGCGGCCCAGGTCCTTCTGTTGCGCTCGCACACTGCGCATCCGCAACCAAGTCGTCTATGCTATCCAACGCGTGTACTGTGGCGTCCTCATGAGGGTGCTGCATCCCTTTAAATATGTTAAAGTGAATTTCCTCGCCGTCAACTTCCATTGAGAGCGTACCCCTCCACACGTCTATCTTTGTGCGTGCTGTCATCAGAAATGGTCTACCCAATAGGATCTACGCACTTCCCTTGCTCGACTCACCCTCCATCTCTAAGACGTAGAAACCTGCTGGGAACACCAGCTCTCCTACTCGGACGAGGACGTCCTCTATCATGCCCGTCGGTTGTTTGCACGACCGATCTGCTAGTTGAATTGTGAGACCTGCAGGCTTTAGTGGACCAAGGCGCAATGACGCATACAAGGAATAGGGAAGCACATTTATAGATGCGCCTAGGTCAATCATGCAGTTACTTACTGTGGTCTTACCTAAAGTGCATGGAATGGTGAACGTACCTGGATCCCGGCATTTAGGTGGTACCTTATGTTGCACGATTGTTGTGGCATGCACGTGTAGCATTACTTGCGCGCACTCGCCTTTCCTCCTCTTGTTTGTGCACAGCTCCTTTAAGAACTTGGCGTACCTAGGGATCTGCCGAACTGCTTCAATAAGGGGAATGTTTATTTCCACCTTACTGAATAACTCGTAGAGCTCCTTATCAAGCGCCTCTTTCCTAGCCAATGGTGCCTGTACAGGAAAAGGTGCAGGTATGTTAGTACGATTTATGCTTTTGTCTTTCGATTGCGCCTTACCTGGCGCCTTGCCCTCCTGGTTCGTGGCTTGCGCTGCTGGTTGCGCATCCGGCTGTGCTGGCTCTGGAGCTTGCGCAACTGGTTGCGCGGGCACCTCTACTGTCCGCTCTGTTCCTGCCGTGCGCCCAGTCCTCAGTGTCACTGCGTTGACTCCTCCCTTGGGATTCTGAATCACTTGCGAAGGCAGGTTGCCATCGCTCTTTTTCAGCTCATACACCGTGGTAGCTATCTGTGACAGCTGCTTTTCAATGGACTCGAACCTCTTGTCATACTTCTCATCATTCTTGCGCACTGTGTCTGCTAGCTGGCCCACGATATCTTCTAAGGATCGCCGCGGCTGCTGGTTATTTTGCGCTGGCCCGTCAGTGCGGCGATGCGGTGGATTGTAGGGCGCAGCTTGTTGCGTCTGCTGTGGTGCGCGCTACTCCGCGGATTGCCTCTGGAAATTGTTGTCCTCCTTCCATCTGAACCCATTTGCGGCTAGTCCAAAACGCGGCTGATTCTGCCTCTGCGGCCCTCTATTATCCCATCCTCCTAGAGCATTGACATCTCCTGATTCCTCAAAAAGTGTGGGACATGCATCAGTTTTATGCTCGGTGGACGTGAAGAATTCGCATGCCTTGGGCGCAGCTGGTTGCGCCCCTTGCTCTATCACGTGCGCGCATCTGCCTTCAACAGTTTAATATAACAATTTCGAAATTCGTTACCTCTCAGCTGGGATGGAGATCATTTCGGATGGCTGGGAGATAGCTCTTCATAGGCTCCAGGTTGTCAGTCCTTACTTCGAGGACGGGTATATGGTTAATAGCGCAAGCTTCTTCCGGTGCGTGATTCTTCCGCGCTCTTCCTGGGAACTCGAGCCTTCTTGATGATTTTCTTGTGAATCTTGCGCACGCTGGTACGGAGTTGTGCGCATGTTGGTTTCTTTAGCGCATATCATCTGCTGGTGTTTTTTCTTTTGTACAGCTTTATCTACAGTTCCTGTGTTCCCAGAACGGTTCCAGTCTCGGCCTCCGGATAGCAGCTATGGAACAACGCTCTGCTCTCCCTCCTTGATCTATTTGCGCAGGTCAGCGCACGCGTTTACACCCGCGCCCGCCTTCCCTAGCTCGACTTCCAGAGGAAAGGTGGTCTGTTTTCCCACCTCGCCACGCTTTGGGTATTCGCCTTCGGCATCTGCGTGGCTGAGCGCGCTCTATTGTTCCGAAGGTCGCGAAGCACCGGCCTCCACTAGCGCTCTCGCCCATATACCTTACCTTCGAAGCAAAAACGACTGACTGCCTCTCTAGAGCTTTTCTGTCAACTCCGCATCCCCTGTATATCCCAACTAAAAGGAGCAGAAAAAATGCAAAAAATATACTAAAACAGTTGATAGCAGCGCATGCAAAATGAATAGCACAATACAAGCCGAAAAGTGTGCGCAACCCGCACACAAGCGCACCACTGCTACTATTCCCTTCAACTAAACTAAGCTACACTACAAAGCTCAAAAAACACCCCCCCCCTCCCACCCCCCCACACTTAAACAGAGACGTGTCCCCACGACTCATGCTCAAGCGCAACGGAGAGCGCACACATGCATGCAAGAAAAACAAAGAACATAAGAAAAAACATATAGTCATCGCAGCAAAGACAAAGTCAGGGGTCACAAAATATTCAGCACAAGATAGCAATATAGCAACATTGAGCAATAGTTTTCAAAAGATAAGAAACCACCCGAAAGAAATGAGCGCCCTCCCTGCGGCCCAAGACATCCTCAGCGCTGGACTCAGCCGCGGATCCGTACGCCTCCTCATCTGAGGAATCTGTCTCATATTCGGAACTGGAGGCTGGCGGCACGACAGAAACTGCGACGGGCTGAGCCAAGAGGTCGTCCTCCGGGATGGGGTCCCAAAGTGAATCTGAGCTCAAACTAATGATGGGATCGCCCTCAGAGGACCTCTGTACAGAAGGTTGCGCAGGGGGTGCTGCTGGTGTTGGTACCGGGTCTACTGCTGGGGTGGGCTCTGCTTCATGAATCGGGGATTGGGCAGGAGGGCTGGTTGGCTTGCGCTGCTCGCTGGGGGACCCTGGAGGCGGCCTACGCAGAATGAGGAGAGGGGGGGATAGAATCTCCAAATCTCCACCCTGATGGTGGACTGACGCTCAGGTCTGCCCCCTCTGGCGCTAAATACTCTAGCACGCGCATGACGTTGAACATCATGCGCTGCTCCTCTGATACCTCCGCAGGCGCCTCCTCTGCCTCTGTTCTGGGGCGCTTTCCCTGTGCACGCGGGGGAGAATCATCAATGGCTATGGTTACTGGCTCCCCCTGCGGCGCACTCGCCCTCCGGCGCACTCCAGTCTGCGCACGAGTCCTCATGCGCCTGACTGGACGCGCAACTGGCTCTGGGGCCTCTTCCATCTCCCCTTCCGCAGCGGCCTCCTCTGGCTGCGCGCTGCTCTCTGCTCTTTGCCTCGGCGCTCTGGCCGGCTGCAGCTGGTAGCACCATTCCACGGTCCAGGGGAACGGCTGGCACTACCGTGTGCGCGGGCACTTCCGGCTCTCCATGCAGCACACGCAGCAGGTGCGTAATCATTCCTCCACAAGTCAGCGGCCCCTTCGTGCTGACCCGACTCCAGTGCACCACCATGTTTGAGACAAACAGCACCTTCTTCCCATAGTAGAATCCCTTCAATATGTCCATGTCCAGCAGGCTGATCTTGGGCGCACCATTAAAGCGCCCGATGATTGCATAAGCGACCATGCGCCAGAGGTAGAACATCCACGGGGCGCGCAGCTCGCGTCCTCGACTGCGCCCCGCGGAAAAAACTTGGCCGGTCGCCATCTCACGCCACGCCTCCTGATTAGTGTGCGTGTCTATATCCTCCTCACGCACCTTGGCGCACCTCAGCTCGCACTTCAGCCTCTTGGCCGAGGCTATGTACCAGACCCCTCTGTGCCGGTACCTGATCTCCAAATCGGCAGTCTCCAGCGACGCCAAGAATTCACATGTATCCTCCTTATCAGCCGCGCTGTTGATCTCTAACAGCGCCTCCCAGCCCGCCAGCACGAGCTTCTTCACAATGAGGTCCTCCATCCCGACCTCGCGCGGGAAGTCCCTGCTGATGTACGGGGTCCCGTACATCTCCAGCCTCATGAAAGCGTCATATTTGCTGGCAAATGATGCTGGGGTCTCTTGATCCTCCGCTGGCCTCACGGTGCGCTGGTGTTCCTCTGGTCAACTATGGTCAACGCTCAACAAATGCCCAAAATCCAAAACTCCGACTAACGCCCTGAAACTGTCACCTACAGGTCGCCCATCCTCCGCCTACAAAACCCACTACCCAGAACTCCAAATGGTGCAGGCGAACTAGGTGCGATTTCAAACCTAGGGCAACTCCTCTATCGCACAAACCCTAACTGAATCGGCTCACTAGGGGGAAGGGTTACCTGGTGTGCGTGCGACGGTAAGCTCTTCAAATCTCTCTAATCGGATGCCTGGTTGATTGCCGGACGGTGAGCGGAGGCTGAGGGCAGGAGCTTTCTTGCAACGGTCGAATGTTAAAATGCTGAAATTTTTTCTAAGTCCTGGCCTTTTATACCCCCTGTCTGGCGCATCTGTTCTGCGCACCGAATTTGCGCACTGACCTGTGCACTGCTGCGCGACTAAAAAACTACAAGTCCTAAACTAGCTAAAAGACACTAGAAAAACTATATAAAGAAAAACGTGTAAAAGGAAAGCGTGTCGGGTTACCTCCCGACAAGTGCCTTTGTTTAACGTTGTTGGCTCGACCGTACCTTGTTACTTGCTTAAAAGTGTGCCAGAGACCTCCCCCACTCTTGCTCCTGAGTGTCCCCGCGCTCGTGTGTGCGTTGCGTGCTTCTTTGTCCTGCGCAAAGGATTGGTAGGGTGGTCAGCATGGTTAATATCATGTAATAAATCATGAGTAACGAGGTTAGTGAAAGAGGGAGAAGAAATATGAGCAATAGTTCCGAGTTCTCCCTCAGGTGCCTCTGGTGGATACTCTGGCGCAGCAACCTGCGCATCTTCTATTTCTGGCTCTGCCAGGTCAACTTCGCGCACTGTGCCATCCCAAGGTTCTCCTAAATACCTTTTGACTCTCTGCCCATTGACCTGAAAACGATGCTGGTGCTCGTTTTCTAACTCGATTGTTCCGTAGGGGAAAACCTTGGTAACCGTGTATGGTCCCGTCCATTTACTGCGCAGCTTCCCAGGCATTAGCTTTAGGCGCGAGGAGAACAATACGACCTGGTCTCCTGGCTCAAAGGTGCGTCTGAGGATGTGTTTGTCATGAAATGCTTTTGTGCGCGCCTTGTAGTCGCGCAGCCCCTCATATGCATCCAGGCGCAGCTCTTCTAACTCGCTTAGCTCAAATGCGCTCTCCTTACCAGCCTCGTCTAGGTTCAGGTTGCAAACGCGCAATGCCCAGTATGCCTTGTGCTCCAACTCCACTGGCAGGTGGCATGCTTTTCCATAAACCAACCGAAACGGTGAAGTCCCAATTGGTGTCTTATGTGCGGTTCTGTATGCCCATAGCGCATCGTCAAGGCGCTGGCTCCAGTCTTTGCGCGACGGTCTCACAGTTTTCTCCAGGATCCGCTTGATCTCTCGATTGGAAACCTCAGCCTGGCCATTCGTCTGAGGGTGGTAAGCGGTGGATGTCTTGTGGCGCACCCCATAATGCTTGAATACCTGCGCCACTATCCTATTGCAAAAATGCGTCCCCTGGTCGCTTATGATTGCCTTAGGCACCCCGTACCTGCAAAAAATGTTAGTTCTCAAAAAGTCAGCGACCGTCTTACCATCATCCTTCCGGGTGGCCTTAGCCTCAACCCATTTGGAGACATAATCCACTGCAACCAATATGTACTCATATCCGGAAGATGGAGGAAATGGCCCCATGAAGTCGATCCCCCAAATATCGAATACTTCATCCACTAGTATGGGCGTCTGCGGCATCTCATTGTGCGCTGATATTCCTCCTGTGCGCTGACACCTGTCACAATTCCTGTAGTGGTTATACGAGTCACTAAACAAGTGTGGCCAATAAAATCCGCAATCCAGGATCTTTCTGCTAGTGCGCTTTGGACCAAAGTGACCTCCACATGAGTGTGCATGACAAAACATCAAAACAGAGTTAATTTCATGGTAAGGCACGCATCGCCTCAAAATCTGATCAGGTCCTATTCTGAGCATATACGGATCATCCCAAATGTAATATATGGACTCATGCTTTAATCTCATGCATTGGGTTTTAGTAAAATGAGGAGGCTATGACCAGGTAATTCGCAATGTGCGCATACCATGGTACCTTACCTGTCAGCGCCATCAGATGCTCGTCAGGGAATGTCTCCGTGATCTGCCCTGGCTCCTCTGCTTTCACGATCCTGCTCAGGTGGTCAGCGACTGTGTTCTCCGTGCCCTTCTTATCCTTGATTTCCAAGTCGAACTCCTGAAGTAGGAGCACCCAGCGCATCAGGCGCGGCTTAGTCTCCTTCTTGGTCATCAGGTAACGGATTGCTGTGTGGTCTGTGTAGACGATGACTCTGGCGCCTAGAACATATGCGCGGAACTTCTCCAGTGCAAACACAATGACTCTGGCGCCTAGAAAATATGTGCGGAACTTCTCCTTTTCTGTGGTGGTTTAATTCTTCTGCGCAGCGTCCAGTGTGCGCGATGCATAATAGATGGCATGCGGCTTCTTGTCCACGCGCTGTCCCAGGACTGCACCTACTGCATAGTCACTTGCGTCGCACATCAGTTCAAACGGCAGGCTCCAGTCTGGCGCGCGCATCACTGGCGCACTAGTCAGTGCCTCCTTCAGCTTGTCAAACGCATCCCTGCACTCATCAGTGAATTCGAAACACACATCCTTTTGCAAGAGGTTAGACAGGGGTATACAAATCTTAGAAAGATCTTTTATGAAACGCCTGTAAAACCCTACATGCCCAAAGAATGATTTCACATTGCGCACGTTAGTGGAATAAGGTAGATTAGAAATAAGATCTATTTTGGCCTTATCTACCTTGATCCCCTCCTGTGAGATAATATGTCCTAGTACTACTCCATGTGATACCATAAAATGACATTTTTCATAATTGAGCACTAGGTTTTTTGAAATGCAGCGCGCTAAGACCTTATCAAGATGGTTTAAGCATGCGTCAAAGGTACCTCCGTACACAGTAAAATCATCCATGAACACCTCTATGCATATACCGATCATATCAGAAAAGATGCTCATGACTAGACGTTGGAACGCACCTGGCGCGTTACACAGCCCAAATGACATGCGCCGAAATGCAAACGTACCGAGTGGGCAGGTAAATGTGGTTTTTTCTTGATCTTCCGCAGCAATGGGTATCTGATTGTACCCTGAGTACCCGTCCAGGAAGCAAAAGTATGGCTTCCCTGCTAATCGATCTAACATCTGGTCCATGAAGGGCAGCGGAAAATGATCCTTGCGCGTGACTGCGTTAAGCTTTCTGTAGTCGATGCACATGCGCCATCCAGTTTGCATGCGCTTGGGAACTAGCTCGCCCTGCGCATTCTCCTCCACTGTGATTCCTCATTTCTTCGGCACAACGTGCACTGGACTCACCCATTTGCTGTCCGAGATTGGGTAAATGACTCCTGCGTCAAGCAGCTTCAGGATCTCCTTCTGCACCACCTCCATCATATTCGGGTTCAATCTCGCTGAGCCTCCCTGGATGGTTTGGCACCATCTTCCAATAGAATTCTATGCATGCATACGTCCGGGCTCACTCCGCGCAGGTCAGCAAGTATCCATCCTATAGCGCGCTGGTTCTTGCGCAGCACCTCCTGTAATCGCGCCTCCTGCTCCTCTTCTAATCCTTTCTTTATGATTACCGGCAGGGTGTCCTCATTTGCCAAGAATATGTACTTAAGGTGCTCGGGGAGTTGCTTCAGCTCGACCTTGGGTGCCTGTTCAATAGAGGGAAAGATTTTATTAGCAGTGCAGACATTAACTATATCGTGTAGCTGTCTGGATACTGGTTCAGCACTGCTCAGCTCATCCTCATGCGCCTCTGTCTCTGCCTGTGTCAGTGGCTCACGTTCTTCTGCTGCGCTCGCACATTGCGCATCTGCAACCAAGTCATCTATGCTGTCCAACGCGTGCACTGTGGCGTCCTCATGAGGGTGCTGCATCCCTTTGAATATGTTAAAATGAATTTCCTCGCCATCGACCTCCATTGAGAGCGTACCCCTCCACACGTCTATCTTTGTGCGCGCTGTCATCAGAAATGGTCTACCCAATAGGATCTACGCACTTCCCTTGCTCGACTCACCCTCCTCCATCTCTAAGACGTAGAAATCTGCTGGGAACACCAGCTCTCCTACTCGGACGAGGACGTCCTCTATCATGCCCGTCGGTTGTTTGCACGACCGATCTGCTAGTTGAATTGTGAGACCTGCAGGCTTTAGTGAACCAAGGCTCAATGACGCATACAAGGAATAGGGAAGCACATTTATAGATGCGCCTAGGTCAATCATGCAGTTACTTACTGTGGTCTTACCTAAAGTGCGTGGAATGGTGAACGTACCTTGATCCCGGCATTTAGGTGGTACCTTATGTTGCACGATTGCTGAGGCCTGCGCAGTCAGCATTACTTGTGCGCACTCGCCTTTCCTCCTCTTGTTTGTGCACAGCTCCTTTAAAAACTTGGCGTACCTAGGGATCTGCCGAACTGCTTCAATAAGGGGAATGTTTATTTCCACCTTGCTGAATAACTCGTAGAGCTCCTTATCAAGCGCCTCTTTCCTAGCCAATGGTACCTGTACAGGAAAAGGTGCAGGTAAGTTAGTACGATTCATGTCTTTGTCTTTCGATTGCGCCATACCTGGCGCCTCACCCTGCTGGCTTGTGGCTTGCGCTTCTGGTTGCGCATCTTGCTCTGCTGGGTCTGGAGCTTGCGTAATTGGTTGCGCGGGCGCCTTTGCGGTCTGCTCTGTTCCTACCGTGCGCCCAGTCCTCAGTGTCACTGCGTTGACTCCTCCCTTGGGATTCTGGATCACTTGCGAAGGCAGGTTGCCATTGCTCTTTTTCAGTTCATACACCGTGGTAGCGATCTGTGACAGCTGTTTTCAATGGACTCGAACCTCTTGTCATACTTCTCATCATTCTTGCGCACTGTGTCTGCTAGCTGCCCCACGATATCTTCTAAGGATCGCCTCGGCTGCTGGTTGTTTTGTGTTGGTGCGTCAGTGCAGCGATGCGGTACAGTGCGATCAACGTGCGCAGCGAACCATGCGCAGGATAGCAGAGTTTCTAAATTTTGATCATCATTATCCCTACAAAATCTCCTAGATTTGGGAAGTAGCTAAGATTCTCACGGGCCAAATCTAAGCATTCCTTGGGCTTCAAGACCAGTATATAAAGAGGAGGGAAGCTAGGGTTTGGAGAGGATAGATAGAGAGAGACATATAGCAGCAGAGACACACGAGCTCTAGGAATTCTGCCGCCAGCCGAAAATAGCAACCTGCGATTGCGCCGGCTTGCTACTTTCCCTTGGCTGCTTTAGTTTTACTTATTATTTCTATGATGTTTACTTCTAGCATGTCTAGCTAAACACCTTGTATCGATTGGACATGATTCTATGAAGTATTTCTTTTGAGACTTGTGTTTAATGCTTAGTTCGTCTACTTATATTAATTCTATGCACATCGGTGATAATTAGTTGTGCGAATAAGAGAAGCCTTGAACCGCAATCTTATTCTAACTGCTCGTTATTGTATGTTAAACTGGTTGATAACTTGACGGTGATAACTAGGAGTGACACACTAGGATAATCAGCTACTACTGTGATAGGATTCGTAGTTGCTTAGACTAGTTTCAAGAATTAATAGCTCATGGACTTTGATCGGAACATGCGCCCACGTTAGGAAGCCTTGATCGGACACTAACGTAAGTAGAACTGCACTATAGATGTTTAGAGTCAATGATAAGGGATACGTTCATAGATGATTGTCTTTACCGATACTTTTCATAGTTATAGTACTTAATATCTACTGCCTGCGCACGTATCGTGCAATTCTGCTTTCACTACTGTTCATTCGCGCACCTGCGCAACCCAATCACTCACAGCCCCCAATTTCGTAAGTTGTAGGTTACTAGCGAAGACGAGTCTACACGCTCCTTGTGGGATCGACCCTGACTTAACCGCTGTACTAAGTGGAGAAGGAAGGATTAATTTGACGCGTACAACGACGCGCGATCAGCTGCCCTTGATCAACCAACAAGCACTCTCTGCTCTAAATTGGCTTCCAGATTAAGCTTGGATCAGACTACGCAAGTCCTGATCACCTTTTGCTTCTGTCACCACAGCTCTGCGCTCACGCTCTGCACTCGACGATAATCGAAGACCTCGTCCGCACACCAAAATTACTCTCTCGGAATTCTGTGTGTTCTCGCTTTCAGCTCTCTTCTTCGATCAATCTTCATCGCTTTGAAGGTTCTTCTTTATATAGGAGCACCCACTTCCATCATTATCAGATTCTAGCTCCAAAAGCAAAAACCCCTAATTTGTAGGAGATTAGATTCGATTGGCAAATCTAATCTTCTACAATCAAATCTACTTCTTCAGCTGGGAATCTCTAGTGGAATATTCTCTGCAGCAACTCTGAACCTCCTCTGATGCTCTTCGAAGGACTGTCACGCCCTCTTTCCAAAGACCCAGGTTGCTGCTACTCGGACAGACGCTACAGCTCTTCTGAACAAGCTCCTGTTATAGCTCTCTCCTGCTATAGCTGCTCCTTGTTCACTGGTCTTGTTCACATATGCTGGACTCCTGCTATAGCAGCATCTTGTTCACTTGTATTGGTTTTGTCAAACACTGCCATACTGTATCATCAATGTCTTTCGAACTCTGCCAACTCTTCCTGCATGGCCAGCAGCCAATATTCATCACTCATTGCTTCTTTGATGTTCCTTGGCTCTGTAAGGGATATGAAGCAAGAATTGCAGATCGAGTCACAGGAGCTGAAGAGGGACAAGCTTCTGATTCTTCTCCCTTACGTAGGATTTCCAATTACATTGTCCAGTGGTTGATTTCTCTGTATCTTCTTTGGAGGTTGTCTCGATGATGGGAGAGGTTCTCTGTCATCTTGCCCTGTGACTGAGTTATCTGTTTATTTGATCAGGACTTTCTGCTTCAGTATCTGCTATAGCATCTTCTTGCACCACTTCTTGTTTACTTCTGTTATGATTACTTGTGCCTCCTTCTGAGTCAGAGTCTTCATCTTTCGGACTTTTGGGGATTTCTTCTTCCATTTCATTGATGACAACGTTGATGGATTCCATCACTGTTCCAGTTCTTTCATTGTAAACACGATAGGCACGGCTGTTGACTGAATAACCCAAGAATATTCCACGGTCACTCTTAGGATCGAGCTTTCTTCGGTATTCCCGATCTCTCAAAATGTAGCAGCCGCTTACAAATATGTGAAAGTATTTCACCGTAGGCTTCTTCTGATTCCAGAGCTCATAGCATGTTTGCTTGGTCCTTTTTCGAATGGTGACTCAGTTGATGATGTAGCAAGCAGTATTCATTGCTTCAGCCCAAAAACGCAGAGGAATTTTGTTGGCATGAATCATAACTCGGGCCATTTCTTGGATGGTTCGATTCTTGCGCTCCACAACACCATTTTGCTGAGGGGTGATCAGTGAGGAGTATTGATGGGTAATCCCTCGGTCATTGCAGAATTTGTCAACAGATTCATTCTCAATTTCTCTTCCATGATCACTCCTTATAGCTGAGGTTCTCAGATTCTTCTGTTGCTCAAGACGAGAGATCAGGGTTGCTATAGCTCCCCTGTGTCTAATTTTTCCCTGATAAAATCAATCCAGGTAAATCTTGTATAATCATCCACGCACACAAAAGCATACCTCTTCCTTCCAAGACTCTCTACCTCCATTGGTCCCATTAGGTCCTTGTGTAGCAGCTGCAGAGGTCTAACAGTGTTGATGGTGGTTGTTTTGGGGTGAGAAGCTTTTTTCTTCTTTCCTATCTGGCACTCTCCACAAATAGTGCTGACTTCACCTTTGATTTCTAGAACGTCCCTGACCAACCCTTCTGCTGCAATCTTCTTCAGGGTTCATAGGTTGATGTGACCCATCCTCCTGTGCCACAGATTCATTTCTTCTATGTTGGTCATCAAGCATGCTGATAAGCAGTGAGCTTCGCCAACTTTGAGAAGATAGTAGTTGTTATTTGATCTGGATCCATGCAGTATGCACTTCCCTAGATTGTTGTAGACTTGACAGGAATTTTGAGTGAATTTTACCTGATGAGTCCCGTCACAGAGCTAGCTGATGCTCTGAGCAGGGTTTAACATTCTTGAGAAAAGTTCTCTCTCTAGTCATGTGCCCTGAGTATCCACTGTCAAAGTACCAGCTTTCTTTATGAGTTGCTCTAGCTGTGCTAACCAAGGCAATGTGTATCATCTTGGATCTTCTCTGCTGACGAGAGATCTTAGGGAGATTCTGACGAGTTGAGGTGGAAGGACAGTTTCTCTTAATGTGTCCACTATGACCACATTTGTAACACTTTTGATATCTGCAAATGGTCTCTCTTCCAGTAGTGTGGAGATGATGCAGAGGTTGATGTAGCAGATCCTTGTTCACATTTCTGTACCTCTTTCTCTCAGCATGACTTACTACTTTTTGAGTGGATCTGGACCTGGCCATGTGACATTCATCTCCATTGAGATCAATATCCTCTTCACTCCACTTTGCAGACACAGAGTTGTTGTTTTTCTGATCTGAGTTTGACAGTGGTTTGCTGGTATAGTCAGCCTTTTGATGACCATACCCCTCACAATTCCAGCACTGGATGCCTTTCCTTGTTTTTTTCTTTTCTTCTTCCTCTTGGGCTGGTTCTTTAGCTCTTCTCTCATTTCCTCCACCTCTTCTAGATTGTCTTCAAGAGGTTGAGGTCTGACCAGACCTTGTTTCCATGTTTTTCAAGATCCCTAGATTTTTTACCAGCAAACTTAGTTGATCATCAGCTGACGGCTTCTTCTCTTCTGTTTCAGCTTTCAATCCAACATTTTTGCTTTTGAGGTGTGCATCTTCTTTGACTAGCTTCATCTCAAGCTACTTGAGAGATCCAATTAATTCTTCCAGCCTCATGTGCCTAACATTCTGAGCTTCTTCAATGGCTGTCACATTCATGTCAAATCTGGATGGCAATGATTTGAGGACCTTCCTAATTATCTTTTCTTTAGGGATAGGTTCTGCAAGATTATGAGCTTCATTTGATAGGTCACACAGCTTGGCATTGAATTCTGTGATGGTTTCCTCCTCCTGCATTTTCAGACCTTCAAACTGTGAAGTAATCATCTGCATTCTGGATATCTTCATTTTGTCAGTCCCTCATGAGCAACTTCCAAGATCTCCCAAGCTTACTTTGCAATGTCACAATTGGAGATTAATCTGAAGTAGTTAGCATCCACAGCAGCAAAGATTGCATTCAGGGCTTTTGAATTGCTAATTGCTGCAGCATCCTCTTCAGCAGTCCACTGCTCTTCAGGTTTCTTGCGAGTGACTCCTTTTTCATCAGTGGTTCTGGGAGGGGCCCACTCTGTCACCACTGCTTTCCACACTTTCTCATCAACAGCCTTGAGGAAAGCCTTCATTCTAGCCTTCCAGTAGCCATAATTGCTTTCTTCTAGCAGTGGAGGGCGGCTTGTGCTTTGTCCTTCCTTCATTGTCTTGCTCTACTCAGCTAGGTGCACAGGATCTAGACTCTGTATGTTGAGCTCCGGCTCTGATACCATTTGAAATTTGCAGCACCTCTGATACCAATCTCAGCCCCTCGAGGTTCCTTTCCCTTTGCTTCAGTGACCGGTGGTTGTGCGTGAGTGTCTACTGATTTCTCAGGCATTTCTGGCAGCATCTCTATATGTTTTCCACCCTTAAGGGTTATAGCATGGACATCTTTGGGGTTGGGATCTGGTTTTGGTGGTAGCTTGTCAGGTTCCCTTACGGCACTTCTCACTTATTGAGTAACCTGATTTTCCAACATTCTGGTTTGAGATGCTAGCTGGTCAATCGTCTTAGCTAAATCGTCAATCCTCTTGTTTGTTGCTTGATTTTGTTTGGCTTGTTGGGCCAAGAATTCTGCTAGCATCGACTCCATGTTTGAGCTCCCAGTGCTCTGTGAGTGAAAAGGCTGCTGGTAGTTCTGTGACTAATATTGATTCCTCGGTTGATACGGGGGGTTCTGTTGTTGCTTTTGCTGAAAACCAGGGGGAGTAGGGTTGTTGTTCTTGTAGGAGAAATTCATGTGGAACCGATTGTTCGGATTATATGCAATATTTCAAGCCGAACCGGGTACGAAACTGTTTCCCTGATTTCTACCAACAAAATTTGAATCTTCAACCATGTTGCTGCTTTTAGAGATCATCACTTGACAGACTTCAGAGTTATGTGCTGGTGATCTGCAGATTTCGCAGTAAACGGGCTGGCTGGGTGTGTGCGAAATATTAGCCACTGAAGAGCTGACTCCCATAGCTTCCAACTGAGCTGATATGTGATGAGGCATATTTATACGTCTCGCTAAACCGTTTAAACCCAACTATTCCGACATGTTTTTATGTGAACAGTTACTTCTTAGTGTTGTTTGCATTTCAGGTGTTCAGAATGCATGAAAAGAGACTTGCGACTCAAAACGGTATTTTTAGGGAAAAAATCGAGCATCGAAGGAAATGGGGTGCGCATCGCAGTGAGTTAGGCGCCGGCAGAGAACATTAGTGTCGCGCACTGGACCTTAATGTCTTCTCCGGGTACGCGACCTAATATCTTCTTGGGGCGCGGTCAGCTTATGATGACGTCCGCAATGGGGCTCGCGGCCCGAAATCAATTTTTAGAGCCCGGTTTCAATTAGGGTTTCGGGAGGAGAGGAGACGGCAGATTGGACGAGCCAGAGGTTTTAAAAGAGACGAACCGGACGGAATTTTGGAGTTTGGCGGACTGTCGGGTGAATAGTATTTTCTGCGTGAACAGTGTTTCCGGCGTGAACAGTGATCATGAACAGTATTTTCGTTCTTTTCAGTTTAATGTATTTTTCAATTATGACTATGAGTAGCTAAATTTCTATTTCAGTTTAGGGATTTTCAGTTAGTGACATTCATGTTTGAGACTTGGATTTAATGCATGTTTCTATTCAATCGTAAGTTCTGGATCTTAAATTGCATGAATTGTATTGCTCGGTTAGCGTATACTTTGTCGTGAAACTATCCGCTCATCAATTCTGATTATTAACTCTTGTCGAAGCTTTGTCATGGAAACAATTAGTAGAATCTAGGCTTAGTATCACCTTTGTCGGGATACTTTAGGTTATTACCTTTGTCGGAGTGACCAAACATTTGAATAGGATCATATTTTTAGAAGTCGATGAAAACAGTCAAATTTTGGCGTCGTTGCCAAGGAACTACTCTAGTGAAGAGTTTCTTTTCCTTTTCCTTTTATATTTAGTTTTCGATTATTTTTTTGTGTTATTTTGTGTTGCGGTAAATTGCTCTTTCCAGCATGTCGCACGCAGGTAGTGTTAATGGTGATGGGCGCCAAAACAACAAACAAAATCAGGCTGAACAAATTCCATAATTCTAGGAAGAGCCTGAGCGAGTATTTAAAGCACTCCAGAGGGAACCTCGCGAAAGAGAATTTCTGGCTAGGGATGCAGGTGCACGAGCAGGAGGTTTCAATGAGCCTAACCCACCGCCGCGGCAATATGTGCAGCAGCAGCCTTACGGGAACTATCTGCACCAAAGACCGGAACCACAGATGAGAGAGCTGTCTGCACCAAACTTCAATGAGCAGCCATGGTGCATCAATACTGGTGCAGAAGAGGACAATTTTGAGATAAAGACTGTTGTGGTGCATCACTTACCCAAATTTGGAGGATTACCGGGAGAGGTCGCGATGAAGCATTTACAAGAGTTCACCGGAATCTGTCAAACATTGAGACCATACGCAGCTTCGGAGGACAGGTTTAAGCTAAGAGTATTTCCTTTGAGTTTAACTGACTTAGCAAAATCGTGGTTTTTGTCTTTGCCTTCAGGAAGTATAAGAACATGGGACCAAATGCAAAGGAAATTTCTCGACAAATATTACCCTCCGGCTAAAGCGACTCAAGTGAGGAGAGAGCTGTCAACGATCAAACAAGGACCAAGCGAGTCGATGTATGACTACTTTGAGAGGTTCAACTCATTGGAGCAAAGCTGCTGTAACTTAGGAGTCCCGGAAAGGATGTTGGTGGAATATCTTTTGGATGGATTGAGACCTCTCGAGCGTATGTTATTGGATGCCGCAGCTGGTGGCACGGTGCTGAACTTGACACCGTCTAAGGTACGTAATTTGATTAATGAGACCGCTGAGAGTGCTCGTTTCAGAGAGGAGACCAGTCGAAGGGATGACACCAGCAGGGCAAGGAACGTTTCACAGGTGGATTCCAACACCAATCTGATGGCCAATGAAATCAAGGAGCTCAAGGAAATGATGCGGAGTATGATGGTTGGGCAGAAACAGCAGAATCAAATGCAGAATCAGCACCAGCAGCAAAACCAAGGGCAACCACAGCCGCAGCCTCAATAGCAGACCCAGTATTACATGCTACCATTTCATCAACAACAAGAGGGTTACAACAATGCTGATCAGCAACAACAAAGGAGGAACTATAATCAGCCAGGTTAGAATAACCGGCTAACCGTTAATGATTTGGCAGTGAATCTTCAACAATTCCAAGCGAAGACAGATGGAGCTATTACGGAATTATCAAAGCAATTGTCACAGTTGATCACGGTCGTTAATGAGTTGAAGAATGACCAGGGCAAATTACCATCTCAAACGGTCTCTAACCCGACGGCGAATGGTAGCGCAATTACCCTAAGGCGAGGACAGGAGGTTAAGAGTGCAAACGAGGCAATGGGGGAAACGGAGTCAGCAGATACGGCGCCAGATGAAGACATTACCCAGGCGCGTAAGGCATTAAAGTCTTCTCCGGGCGCGCCAACAATGTCTGAAGGAGACGAGGTCAACACAAAGACCGCGCCCGACGCCAACAATAATAGCGCGCCGGATGAGAACATTAACTCCCGACGCGTAAATATAAATTCTACTACTGGCGCGGTACCTTCTGACTTGGATTTTGAATTTCGCCGTTCTGACCCACCTTTTCCATTTCCTGTGCAGGTATCGAGACCTAGGGAGGATCCAGCAGCGTCTCAAATTTTATTGGAGCTATTCAGCAGAGTTGGGATCACAACCCCACTCCTCGACGCAATAAGGTGGATCCCGAAATATGCAAAGGCCCTTAAGGAATTGTGTACTAACCGAAGATGAGAACTAAAACCTAAGCAGGAGCACAACTCAGCCATTCTTCAGTGTAAGGTAGCACCAAAATGGAAGGATCTAGGTACATTTGCAATTTCATGCATCATTGGTGAAATTAAAATCGATAATTGCATGTTGGATTTGGGTGCATCGGTAAATGTGTTGCCTTACTCTTTATATCAAACATTGCGTATTGGTTCTCTGAAACCCACTGACTTGATTCTTCAACTAGCGAACAGATCATATAGTAAGCCAGAGGTTATAGTTGTTGACGTATTAGTACACAAAGGAAATCTTGCATTCCTTGCAGATTTTTACGTCATGAAAATGGAGGGTGATGCAATAGACACTCACCCGTCTTACTAGGGAGACCCTTCATGGTGACCGCGAAGATGAAGATCAATACATTCACGGGGGATCTCTCCATGGAGGTAGACGGGGAAGCAATTCATTTTAACATGTATAAATCTATGCAGCACCCACCTAACATTGCAGGAATACATGCGGTGGACGTCATTGAGGATGCGGGGCTTGAGTCAGATATGCAGCGTGAGGAAGGCATCCAACCTCATAAAATAAAAACCGATTTAATTCGTGGATTGCCTTGTCCCACTCACCAGCGAGGTATCATGTCTTTCCTTGATTATGCTGGATTTTATCATAAGTTTGTTAAATTTTATCGCAGGTTCGTTAAAGGATTCTTGAAGACCTCATTGCCTGTGTCTCGACTTTTGCTAAAAGATGTTCCGTTTGGAGAAGATGTCCCGCCTGATAAGGAGTTAGAGTTGGCTGGGCCGGTGGACGATTGAGGATGAGAGGTACCTTCGAGCCAATGACGTTAAACAAGTGCGCTTTGCGGGAGGCAACCCGATTTTTATTTATTTTAATTTTTAGCGTACCTCAGTGAATACAGTGCCCCAAGGCAACATTCGTTTCACTCCGGGTTCATACATTAGCGCTGCTAATGTATGCTTGGGGCGCGCAACTTAATGTGTGCATGGGGAGCTTAACTTGCTGAGTTAGGATAGTTTTCTTATGCATTTCTTATTTGTTTTATTTTTTTTGTTTTGAGTCTTGCATGACTACCCTTCCCGACGATCTTATTGTACCGTGAGGACACGCTTTGTTTCAAAAGTGTGGGGTGGGGGAGTTAGTATGTGTCAGCACGTTTACTTTTGTTAGCTTGCATTAGTAGTGGCTAGAGCATGTTTTTTTAAATTTTTAGGTGTTGCGATGCTGCTGATTTCGTGCGACTATATGCTGCAAGTTTTTATGCTATGATGAAGATGCTAATTTTATGAGATGATGTTTGATACTATGAGATTTTGATGTGTATGCTTTACATGATATCTACAATTTTGTGATGCTAGTGATGTGATGTTATATGTTCCTTTGAGTTGAGATACTACGGGATGTGGAGTTGATAGAAAATGCCCTAGAAGGACTTGGCAAATATTCGAAGGTTCAAGGGATTAGTCGCGTGGCGCGCTGAGTTTGTGGAGGTTGGCGCTTTGAGTTATGAGGGGCGAGGCTTTCACTCCATCATTGCAGCGTTTATGCAATGGTGGGACGGGAAAACAAACCGTCCTATCTCTAGTCCTAGTAACCGGAAATGGGTGGGTAACCCCTATCTTGCCTCGCGCTGAAAGGATAATGATGAGAAAGAGCGGGATGCGCTCCATAGCTGTTATTCGAAGGCGATGATTGGAACGGTTCAAAGAAAAAAAAGAGGGGGAGAAGCAGTTCACATTGGAGAGCAAAGCTCAAAAGGAAAATTCAGTCAAATGTGAAAGGGAAAAAATTCAGAAAAACAATCGAGTTGAGTGAAGTCTTCGGACCAAACAAAACAAGAAAGTTTCAAAAGCTATCCTACCAAAGAGAAAAGAAAAGTTGAGTTCCTCGTAGCTTGGATTTCTCACATGCCAGAGAAAGCAAACTCAGCGTATGCGCGTGGCTATGACCTCAAGTTGAAGAATGGAGTCAGGAGTCTATCTCCCAGTCATCCATTGAATTCCATCTTGACTTCTCAGGTAACATGTATCATTACGTTTTCTTGTAGACCTTTATTGAAGAATGAATGTAAGTATATGTTGACGAACTAATTAGTGAGGACATCCCGGATAAATTCAATGTTGAGTCGTTGGCATATTAGAAGTGTTTTGAGTGTTGCGTGTCTTGTTTTCGTTCTTTGTTCGGGACGAACAAGTTTAAGTGTGGGGTGGTTTGATAGGGCGTATTTATACGACTCGCTAAACCGTTTAAATCCAACTATTCCGACATGTTTTTATGTGAACAGTTACTTCTTAGTGTTGTTTGCATTTCAGGTGTTCGGAGTACATGAAAAGAGACTTGCGACTCAAACGGTATTTTTAGGGAAAAATCGAGCATCGAAGGAAATGGGATGCGCATCGCAGTGAGTTAGGCGCCGGCAGAGAACATTAGTGTCGCTCGCCGGACCTTAATGTCTTCTCCGAGCGCGCGACCTAATGTCTTCTTGGGGCGCGATCAGCTTACGATGACGTCCGCAATCGGGCCCGCGGCCCGAAATCAATTTTTAGAGCCCGAGTTCAATTAGAGTTTGGGGAGGAGAGGAGACGGCAGCTTGGACGAGACAAATGTTTTGGAAGAGACGAACCGGACGGAATTTTGAAGTTTGGCGTGAACAGTGTTTTTCGGGTGAATAGTGTTTCCTGCGTGAACAGTGTTTCCGGCGTGAACAGTGATCGTGAACAGTATTTTTGTTCTTTTCAGTTTAATGTATTTTTTAGTTATGACTATTAGTTAGTAACATTCTGATGATGTAGTATGGCAGTGTTTGACAAAACCAGCACAAGTGAACAAGGAGCAGCTACAGCAGAGGATGCTATAGCAGGAGCTTGTTCAAGTTGCTGCAGCATCTGTCAAAGTAGCAGCAGCAACTTGGGCTTGGCTAGAAGGCCTGGCAGCTCTGCGGAGAGCCTCAAAAGAATCTTTCTAAGTGCTGCGGAGAATATTCCAGTGGGGAATTCCTAGCTAGAGAAGGAGATTTGTTTTGGAGATCAAATCAAATCTAATCTCCTAAAAATTAGGAGATAACTATTTCTTTTTGGGACATTGCTAAATTATGTTCTTGATTGAAGCTGGCGTTGCTACTTAAGGGAGAACAGGTCAGAGCAGAAAGGTTGATCGAAGCTGAGGGATACACGAGTGCATACGCAGAATTCAGAGAGAGCAATTTTGGTGTGCGACGAGTTCTTCGATCATCATCCGAAAGCAGAGCGTGAACGCAGAGTTGTGGTGACAGAAGCAGAAGGAGATCAAGACTTGCGTAGTTTGATCCGAGCTTGATCTGGAAGCCAATTCAGAGCAGTGCTGCTTGTTGGTTAATCAAGGAAGGCCGCGGAAGAACTGACGGGAGTGTCTAAGCGGCAGCTCTCGCTAGTGGCAGGAGGTCACTGAGCAAGGGGGAGTATTCCAGAGTGTGCAGCGCTCGTGGAATCATTCGATCGGCTCGGCAGAAGGCCTTGGAGCGACGCGGACAATTGTGCATCAGCTATGTGCTACAGCAGATGCTGCAGCAACCCTGCAGAGTTGAGTGTAGTTTAGAATAGGCTGAGTTTCAAGGAGACAGTAGCTATTCTAGATTGACATTTGTAGAGGGTGTGCAGACACAAGTCAGAGCCTGTTCTGATTGTGTCCAGTGATCCACACAAGGTTGAGTAGCATAGGTTGCATGGAGTTGTAACCGAGTGTACTTGGAGACCTTTGTGATTAGTGGATTGAGGACTGGAGAATAGTCCTCCCCAGACGTAGGCAGTTGGCCGAACTGGGTGAACAAACCTCTGTCTTGTTCATTGTTTGCTGAGACAATTTCCGAGTGAACATGAGCGTGCTGCAGCAACTGCTTGTTCACAAATCTGTCTGTCAGAGACGCTGTGAATTTCAATTGGTATCAGAGCGGGTGCTCAACACACAGAGTAAAAGATCCTACAGTATCTCTGAAGAAGCCAAGACACAATGAAGGAAGGACAGAGCACAAGCAGACCTCCATTGTTGGAAGAAAGCAACTATGGATATTGGAAGGCTAGGATGAAAGCCTTTCTCAAGGCCATTAATGAGAAGACCTGGAGAGCTATCATGGTCTAGTGGTCTCCCCCAATCACCATGGATGAACAGGGAGTCACACGGATAAAGCCTGAAGAACAATGGACTGCTGAAGAGGGAGCTGCAGCAACTGGTAATTCAAAGGCTCTGAATGCGATTTTTGCTGCAGTTGATGCTAACGATTTCAGGTTGATATCAAATTGTGATATGGCCAAACAAGCTTGGGAAATTCTGCAAACTACACATGAAGGAACTGATAGAGTAAAGCTGTCAAGATTACAGATAATTGCCACACAGTTTGAGAATCTGAGAATGCTGGAAGAGGAGACTGTCACTGAGTTTAATGCAAAACTTTGTGATCTAGTAAATGAAGCCCATGCTTTGGTGAACCTATTCCTGAAGAGAAGCTGATCAGGAAGGTCCTCAGATCGTTGCCCACAAGATTTGACATGAAAGTGACGGCCATTGAAGAAGCCCAAAATGTCAGACTCATGAGGCTGGAAGAGTTGATGGGATCCCTCAAACAATTTGAGATGAAACTGGTTAAAGAAGATCTCACTCCTAAGGACAAGAATATTGGACTGAAGGCTGAAACAGAAGCTAAGAAGCCAGCTCCAGATGATCAGCTGAGTATGCTAGTCAAGAACCTTGGAAAGCTCCTGAAGAACATGGACTCAAGAACTGGGCAAAGCTCATTGATCGCGCGTCGTTGTGCGCGTCAAATATAATTCCTTCCTCTCCCACTAGTACAGCGGTTAAGTAAGGGTCGATCTCCACAGGGAGCAAGCAGTGAGTCTTAGCCAGTAACCTACACTTAAGAAAACGGGGGTTGCGTGAGTGATTGGGGGTTTTGCGCGATGCGCGAGTAACAGCAAATATCGTAACGCGGGAAGTTGCACTAGACGTGCGCGAGCAGCAGAGATGAAGTACTATATTTATGAGAAGTATTGGGCAGACAATCCTCTATGAATGCATTCCTTATCATCGACTCTAAACGTCTATAGCTTGTGTCTTACTTGGGTTAGTGTCCGGTAAAGGCTTCCTAACACATGCGCATGTTCCGTTCAAAGTTCATGTGCTATTAATCCTTAGAACTAGACTAAACAGCTGCGAATCCTGTCACAGTAGCAACTGCCTACCCTAACTCGTTACTCCTAGTTGTCACGGTAAGTTTGCGGTTCAAGGCTTCCCCTACGCATGCAACTAGTTTAACAGGTGACAAGCAAGCAACACAAGTAAGATTGCGGTTCAAGGCTTCCCCTACTCATGCAACTAACTGTCTCAGTACGCACAGAATTAATACAAGTAAATAAACTATGCATTAAGCTCAAGTCTCAAAGGTAATACATCATAGGTTCATGCCCGACCAACACTAAGTGTTTAGCTAGACATGCTAGTGGTAAACATCATAAAATAGTAAGGTAACATCTAATGTATCAGAGAGAACGGTAGCAAACAGAGCGTGCAGTGTGTCTTCTCGGCTGGCGCAGTCGGCTGGCGCAAATCCTCTCAACAGGTCCGTGTGTTTTCCAGTCCTGCTGCACAGTGCCTCCTTGCGTCCTCTGGTGCCTCTGGAACAGCAGTCTTTTTTTCAACTCCTTGAAACCCTAGAATCTCTTTCTTCTTATACTGCTCAGGAGGTTCATCTTTTGGCAGCTTCCAAATCTGGTCACTGGGATTTTGCGCTTGGCGCATAGCATTGGTCGGCGCAATCGGGTAGCGCACCTCTGCTGTCTTTCGCCATCTCTTCTTTTGTTTGCGCCGCTAGCTCCACAGGCTGATCTTTCACTCCTAGAACGCTGCCTGTTAGCGCGTATCCGACTCAGGGGCTCGTTCTGACCTGATATACAAAAAAACATTGGAAACGAGTAATCTTGCCCATAAAATATTGCAAATAAGCAAGGGGTTATGATCTAAATAACGTGTATAACTAGGCTCTATCACTCATCCTCACGAAAACAATTCAGAAGAGGTGGAGAAAATAAAAGGAGAGGGAAGGAACCTGCTCAGAATGAAGATGAGAAGAAAGAAATGAAAAAAGGTGTCCAATGCTGGAACTGTGAAGGGTATGGACATATTGAGGCTGACTGTCCGAGCAAACCCCTCAAAAACTCAAAGAAAAAGAACAACAAGTCCCTGACAGCAAAATGGAGTGATTCTGAGGAAAGTGATGAAGAGAATTGTGTTGTGCTAACCAGTGTGTCAGATTTCAACCACAAAGAGCTAAAGAAGGACGAATTCCACTATGGGATTGAAGTATCCGAAAGTGAAGATGAGGAGGACTCAACTGTCAGCCTTATTGATTATCTGGGGGTAATACTTAAACAGTGTGAGGCAGCCCTTCAGACGAATCAAGCATTGACTGACAGAGTCAAGCTTCTGGAAGAAGAACGAAGGAAATTTCTCTCTTTATCCAACAGTCAAGTTACTATTCTGAAAAGGGAAGACACAGGAAGCCTAG
Source organism: Umbilicus rupestris (assembly GCA_963678935.1). NCBI lineage: Eukaryota > Viridiplantae > Streptophyta > Magnoliopsida > Saxifragales > Crassulaceae > Umbilicus > Umbilicus rupestris. Next base: position 7,527,877 of record OY787605.1, read on the forward strand.
TCACTGACAGTGGTGCATCACCAGCAACAGCCAAGGCAGCCGATCCTCAGAAAAATATCTTGGATGAAATTTTGTCTTATCAAAGACTTGGAAAAGGGAGAACGGGGCTGGGATATACTGGTGAAGAAAGCTCTAGAGGAATAGTTTTCATAAAAGCCTCGGATGCTATGATATATGAAAAGAATAATACAGATGATTTTCCAAAACCTGCAGGGAAAGATGGAACTAGACACGTGAACAAGAGGATGCTGCAGCACCTGACGCATCATCCATCTAAAACAAAGCCAGAGCCTCAGAATAAAAGGAGGTCATGCACAAATAATGGTGGTCAGAAGAAAGGAAATCAGAAGATATTCTCTAACCTGAAGCGGCAGCAGAGAACCTTCTCAGCTGGAAGAAGGGGAACGAAACCCAGAGCCAACACATGTTGCATAAAGACTCCTTGCCCAGTAGATTCGGGAAATGCTTATTACTGGAAAGAATCGCAGAGGAGGATTACTAAGATCGCTGCACCAGGGCACTAGAAAGCAAAAGACAGGAGAAAGCCACAGGTTATACAGGTGTGGAAACCCAAATATGACAAGCAAAGAGATAGGAGTCTTAAGGGTCGGAAGAGAAGGAACTCTAGACAAACCCAGGTATGGGTGAAGATATCATCATCAGAACCTCACGAGGATCCGCCAAACAAAGCTGTCATCCGGAATGAGTAGGAGAACTAGCTCGCGTCTGCTATAGCAACCTGGTCAGAATAAGCTTGTTCACATGTTTTGGTTGCTAAAGCTGGGAGAAGGCACATGTGTGGCACGTGATCCAGAAGCTTCAAATTGAAAAGGAAAAATAACGGGTAAATCAACTTCTAGGGCAAAGACAAGTTGAAGGCGCTTCCCCAAAATCGTTGCTGATCATCCTGACCGTGCGTTCCTCCAATCCTCTACAAACCCGCAACAATGGTGAAGACTCGGGATTGAAGAAGAATTTGGCAGCAGATCGACAAGGCAGGTCTGAAAGGGGGTCTAAGTCGCGTAATGAAGCGCCTGCTCAGCGTCTAGACGTGGTGGTGTGGGAGCCCGCACCTCTCCCTGTGTCGCACAGCGATCCTTCTCCACAAGGAGGAACCCCGCAGAAAAGGAGGCGTCTAGTCCGTGACGGGGAGCCTGTAACCAGTGCAGCAGTGATGACTGATGAAGCTGTGCTTGAAGAAGTCTCGGGAGAAGAACAAGCTACAGAGGATGCTGTAGTAGGTCCTGCAGAAGAGAGGTGCAGAACACTTGTCATGTCTCCTGGCATAGTAGGTGAAGGGGAGGAGATAGAAGCTGAGTCTCCTGAACAAGAACCTGCTGCAGCACATCCTCCCCCACCCTCAGACAAAGGAAAGGCTCCAATCCTCATTCCTGATTCCAGCAGTGAAGAAGAGGAATCCAGTGAAGAAGATGAAGGTACTGCTGGTGAATCGTCTGAGAGAGGACCTGCATTGGCAGACTCAACTGCAATCACAGTAGGGGATATCTGGTTCAGAAATAGCAATGCCTCCCAATCATGGAGCGCTGTTGAGAGAAAGCACATTGTGACAGAAAAGAGACTGGACCTGGACAAGTACAAATCAACAGCCATTATCCAGCTTCTCACTGAGGTAAACCTTCTCAAATCCATGACTTACCCATACAGATTCAATATAGCTCTTGTTAGGGAATTTATTGTGAACATGGAAGAAAAATTTGGTGAGGAAGGAGGAAATGAGTTTGGAATGATTTGGGTGCGGGGTAAGAAAGTACTTATCACCCCTGAGAAAATAGATGAGTTTCTTGAGATACATGGTAATGCCAGAGAGCCTACGGATGTCCAGCCAGAGGTGCTGGCTAAGATTCTGACAGGAGGAGTATGCTTGTCTTGGGGTGGTCCAAATCTTAGTGCTGCTGAACTCACCTCAAAAAATGCTCTGCTGTATCATTTGGGCATTAGAAACTGGATCCCCAGCTCTCACAGGGGAAAGGTTAGCAGAGCCTTTGCTAACCTTTTACACTCTATTGGGAAAAGGAGGAAAATCAGTCTGCGCAGTGTGATGTTTCCCCAGCTGGCTACTCATGCTGGCAGCGCTTCCTCCAGCAAGCCCATCGTGCTACCCTCCCTCATCTATGGGATGATGGTCTCACAGCATCCGGAGCTTAGTGAGATTTCTGAAGGTTTATCCGAGGAGCTGCAGGTCTTTACAGTAGACCACAAACTGTTTAAAGGGAAACATGCAGTGGACATAGCCTATGAGGATCCGCTCTTGGTTGGTGCTTCAGCCCCAGCTCCTCTGGAGGAATCCCTTCCCCAAACAGCTCTCCGTGCCAGAATTGTGAGCCATCTCAGATCTGAGCTGCTCATCCTTGAAGCAGAAGCAAAAAGGAGGGATGCTACGCGCGGCCAGATCAGAAGTCTGCTCAGAGACCTGGAGTTCCCGGCAGATGAAGAGCAGGCCCCTTGAGCATTTGTGTCAAAAAGGGGGAGAGTAAGATGCTGCCACTGCCACTGATGAACTGATGAACTTTGTTTTTTTTTGGCCCTGCGTGGTCGTGCTAAGGCCGAATGTGGCCACCTCTCACTCTTATGTTGAATTTTTTTCGTTTGGTGTATTTACTAGTTCATGGAAGTGTGCATCAGTGTCCTGGGGTTTTGTCAAAATGCCAAGGGGGAGATTGATGATGTAGTATGGCAGTGTTTGACAAAACCAGCACAAGTGAACAAGGAGAAACTACAGCAGAGGATGCTATAGCAGGAGCTTGTTCAAGTTGCTGCAGCATCTGTCCAAGTAGCAGCAGCAACCTGGGCTTGGCTAGAAGGCCTGGCAGCTCTGCGGAGAGCCTCGGAAGAATCTTTCTAAGTGCTGCGGAGAATATTCCATTGGGGAATTCCTAGCTAGAGAAGGAGATTTGTTTTGGAGATCAAATCAAATCTAATCTCCTAAAAATTAGGAGATAATTGTTTCTTTTTGAGACATTGCTAAATTCTATTCTTGATTGAAGCTGGCGTTGCTACTTAAGGGAGAACAGGTCAGAGCAGAAAGGTTGATCGAAGCTGAGGGATACAGGAGTGCATAGGAAGAATTCAGAGAGAGCAATTTTGGTGTGCGACGAGTTCTTCGATCATCATTCGAAAGCAGAGCGTGAGCGCAAAGCTGTGGTGACAGAAGCAGAAGGAGATCAGGACTTGCGTAGTCTGATCCGAGCTTGATCTGGAAGCCAATTCAGAGCAGTGGTGCTTGTTGGTTGATCAAGGAAGGCCACAGAAGAACTGACGGGTGTGTGGCTCGGTCGAGTGTCTAAGCGGGAGCTCTCGCTAGTGGCAGGAGGTCACTGAGCAAGGGGGAGTATTCCAGAGTGTGCAGCGCTCGTGGAATCATTCGATCGGCTTGGCAGAAGGCCTTGGAGCGACGCGGACAATTGTGCATCAGCTGTGTGCTACAGCAGATGCTGCAGCAACCCTGCAGAGTTGAGTGTAGTTTAGAATAGGCTGAGTTTCAAGGAGACAGTAGCTATTCTAGATTGACATTTGTAGAGGGTGTGCAGACACAAGTCAGAGCCTGTTCTGATTGTGTCCAGTGATCCATACAAGGTTGAGTAGCATAGGTTGCGTGGAGTTGTAACCGAGTGTACTTGGAGACCTTTGTGATTAGTGGATTGAGGACTGGAGAATAGTCCACCCCTGACGTAGTCAGTTGGCCGAACTGGGTGAACAAACCTCTGTCTTGTTCATTGTTTGCTGAGACAATTTCCGAGTGAACAAGAGCGTGCTGCAGCAACTGCCTGTTCACAAATCTGTCTGTCAGAGACGCTGTGAATTTCACATTCATGTTTGAGACTTGGATTTAATGCATATTTCTGTTCAATCGTAAGTTCTGGATCTTAAATTGCATGAATTGTATTGCACGGTTAGCGTATACTTTGTCGTGAAACTATCCGCTCATCATTTCTTATTATTAACTCTTGTCGAAGCTTTGTCGTGGAAACAAGTAGTAGAATCTAGGCTTAGTATCACCTTTGTCGGGATACTTTAGGTTATTACCTTTGTCGGAGTGACCAAACGTTTGAATAGGATCATATCTTTAGAAGTCGATGATAACAGTCACTATAGAATTCCCTGAGCCGAATATTTCTCTCGATTGACATTCACACTTTTCTTACATTCGTTCTTGCGACCATTTACTTAAACCCCCTTTAGTTCAGTATTTACAGGAAATCGCTTCACAGTCAGTTCTCTTGGGTTCGACCCTTGCTTGCCGCTACACTAGCTAAAAGCTTGGAGATATAAATACAAGTTTGGCGCGCACAACGACGCGCGTCAATATGCCATCTATTTTCTACGCTAATTTACTTATCACTTCAGAAGACTCCGCAGAGTAGAGGTCATGAGGCCCCTTTCTATCCCGAGGGGCAGCACGCTCACTTGCCCACAAGTGCGTGTTCTGTGCGGTTTTCTCTATCAAGTCATAGGCTTCATCAATATCTAGCTCAACGAACGCACCTCCAGCTGCTTGATCTAGCTGACTCCTGATAGATTGATCAACTCCAACATAGAATGTGTGGACAACTGTCATGATATCCAGGTTATGGTGAGGACATAAACGCATTAACTCCTTGAACCTTTACCAAGCTTCGTATAAACTCTCTCCATCCATGGACCTGAATGTCACGATCTTGTTCTTGTAATGAGCTGTCTTGGATGGTGGGAAATACTGGTTTAGGAAAGCGTTGGCCAGCTCATCAAAAGAACGGAATTTCCCCTTGGACTGACTGTCTATGAAATTTCACAGTGTCTTAGTTAAACAGATTTTGTGAACAAGCAGTTGCTGCAGCACACTCTTGTTCACTCGGAAATTGTCACAGCAAGCAATGAACAAGGCACAGGTTTGTTCACCCAGTTTGGCCAATCTGCCTACGTCTGGGGAGGACTATTCTCCAGTCCTCAATCCACTCAACCAAAGGTTCAAAGTACACTCGGTTACAACTCACGCAACCTATGCTACTCAACCCCGTGTGGACCACTCAACACAATCAGAACAAGCTCTGATTCGTGTCAGCACACCCTCTACAATATGTTAATCTAGAATAGCTACAATCCTCTCAAAGAACTCAGCCTATTCTAAATTACACTACTCAGCAGGGTTGTTGCAGCAACAGCTGTAACACACAGCTGAAGCACAATGTCCGCGTCGCTCCAAGGCCTTCTGCCGAGCCGATCGAACCTCTCCAAGAGCGCTGCACACTCTGGACAACTCCCCCTCACTCAGTGACCACCTGCCACTAGTGAGTACTGCCGCACGACTCTCGACCGAGCCTTCCACCCGTCAGTTCTTCCGCGGCTGCCCTTGATCAACCAACAAGCTCCCCAGCTCTGAATTGGCTTCCAGATCAAGCACGAATCAGACTCTGCAAGTCCTGATTCTCTTCTGCAATACCCACCACAGCTCTGCGCTCAACGCTCTACTCACGGGTGATGATCGAAGAAAACTTTCGTCACACACAAAAGATCTTCCCTCTGAAATCTGTGTATGCACTCGTGTATCCCTCTGCTTCGATCAACCTCTTCAGCCCTGAACCCCTTCTACTTAAATAGCAGCACCACTTTAAGCAATTTCCAGGTTTAGGCAATTGACCCAACAAGATCAATTATCTCCTAAAATCTAGGAGATTAGATTTGATTATTATCTCCAATGCAAATCTTCCTCTTTGACTAGAAAACCTTGCTGGAAAATACTCCATAGCATTTTAGAAATTCTTCTGATGATCTCCGTAGCGATCCCAGCCCTTCTAGACACGCCCAGATTGCTGCTGCTTTTTGGACAGTTGAAACAGCCAGTTGAACTAGCACCTGCTGCAGCATCCCCTGCTGCAGCTGCTGCTAGTTCCCTTCTGCTGGCCTGCTTGATTGTTTGAGCTGCAGCAACTCCTAGTTCACTTATGCTGGTTTTGTCAAACACTGTCATACTTGCATCATCAGTCTAACCATCGACGAGCTTTATCAGCCAAAGAGAACGGAAACAGCCTCAAATAGAATGCTTCTTGTGATACGGTGTTCATCTTTGTAGTATTACAGATTTCGATAAAGAGCTGCAGGTGCTGGTGAGGGTCTTCATTCATCATTCCCATGTAAGGATTCGCAATCACCATCTGAATTAGCCCTGTTTTGATCTCGAAGGTGTTGGCTTCAACATTGGGGGCAGTAATAGCTGATTGATATCCTGCAGTAGTTGGCAGGATGTAGTCCTTTAGTGTTCTCCGAGCTGGTTGCTGAACATTGTTGTTGTTTTTTCCGGGAGGGTTTTGGTCACCATCCTGGTGGTTCCCTACAATCTTTCTGGGATCCATTGAAACTTTCAGTAATCACAACCTCTGAACTACTTTGCTTCTGAGTTTATGAAGAGGCAAGTCTTCCTCCTCAATGCTAAAAATTGGTTCTTGCTGCTTTTTCTTATTCCTCAGCATTTTCCGTGGCATGTACTAGGATGCTCCTGCAATACCCAGAAAAATAGATGTTGAGTACTAGAAAAAAAATTGCAGCTGAGTAATGGAATAGTCCTAAACTATGTATGCTAAAAACTAATAACACACTTAGACGATGTTCCCCAGCAACGACGCCATTTTGACAATGTCTATTTTTAACCCTTTATAGTTGTCATATATAAGTTTCAGGGGTCAAATTGTAGTCAAAAATAATTTATAGACCTTGGTAAGCCAAGGGTCGATCCTAGGAATAGGCGCGTGTATGTACTAGCTAGCAATCAATGTATTCAGCTCCTCCTAACAGAAATTCTAGGTTTGTTCTAATTATCCTAATTAATATAACTAACGGTTGATTCTATCAGAGAAAATAATTCCAAGATAGAACTTCACTCATGCTCGCAACACAAGTCATGCAATCAGACACACCATATAGTCATGCAAAATAGCTTTGGAAATAACTCAAATTGACATCAGGTGAGCCGCCCATTCACGTATCATCACCTGAATTAATCTATACTACTGAACGCCGCCCAATCACGGATTATCAACAGTTTCAATTTATTAAGCCTAGGGTTTCCAGACAAAAAATGTCAACTTTCCTATCAATTCATGTACTAACAATATAGCTACCATGTTTCGATATCAACTCTACTCAATCCGGTTAATTACCTCAGACCCAATCATCTTCTTGGTGCTTAACCTAATTTCATTCTAACAAGAAAGCATCCCAGTCAATGTCAGATGTGCAAGAATGGCAAATTAAGAGCAATAGAATTAAAAAAACTCATTAACGTAATCGAAAAGTTTTATGAATATCGCATGAATTGTTGGAGTACAAGCATGAGATCCGTAGGATCCAGGAACGAGACGACTACTCACTAATCATGGTGATAAAACCAGAATACATGTCTTAAAGAGAATTAAAGAAAACGAAACGGAAAGTAAAGAAGAATCCTTCACTACGAAGCCAAGTCTTCGATCTTTAATCTTCTTGGAGTCTTGAGCCGTCTTTCCTCTCTTCAAAAATTAGGTCAAATCTTCCTCAGGTTCAGAATCTGCAACGATCATCTTCGCTCCAAGTGTCTCTTCTCTCCTGCTTTCGTTCTCCAAGTCGTCCAACCCTTGTGAACGAGAGCTGGATTTCTATTTATACTAAAAATCAATTGGGCTGATTTTCATAATTAATTCACGGGCCGGTTTGGTGCCAAACCGGCGGTTTCAATGTTCAAACCGTCGGTTTATCTGCTAAACCGCCGGTTTTGTATTGAACCGGCCTGTCTTAGAGAATCACGAAATTTTGCCTTTGGGGCTGGTTCAAAACCAAATCGGCGGTTCTCTATCCAAACCGCCAGTTCGTCCTCTCAACCGGGCTGCTTGTTCACTCAGGCTTTGACTCCGACTTTGCTTGCGTTTTTGACCATTCAAACCTTCGAATCACGTCTTAGTGTAAACTACAATGTTGTAGCCCTTAGAGTTAGCTGTCCAGCAAGAAACTACAACGGTGTGCCATATCTTGTTGGAAAGCTAACTCAAAAGGCTACAACTTCATTACTTACATCAAGACGTAATTCGAAGGTTTGAAGGGTCAAAACAGGCGAGATTCTAGCACTACAAAGTTGATTCGCCCAAAGAGGAATTCAGGCTAGGCCGAATCACTTTTGATTCGGCCAAAGAAAAGTGATTTGCCCAAGAAGAAATTGATTCGCCCAGCCTCAATACAGCACTGACATTATGATTCGGCCGAATCAAATTATGGAGCTGAACGAATCACTTGATTCGGGGAAAACTCGCTTGTAGATCAAATCTGGCAGACTGACCTGTTCATCATCGAAGGCCTTCCGAGCGCATTCTTATCCGTTCGAGGCGTTCCATAGCTTGATGGAAAGCTCATTCAAATATCTACTTCTCAATTCGAAGTACAAGGACTCACACCTCTACTTCTCACCTAGTTGAAATTTAATGCTTAGTCTACTCTCCTAGACTAGCTAGCAATCTGAACTCACATATTCTCTTCGTGCAGCCTACACACTCTCAGTAATAAATAGCTACAGCTCTGACTCTTAGACTTAGCCTATTATAATACAATATGTAACTCACGGAATGCTTCAACACATTCTTCACCAGAGTTGTTGTATCTTCAGTCGACGACACTCCAAGCTCTCCCTCCAAGTAGTCGGACACCCTGAGTTCTTCAAACTCATCCTCAGCTCCCCCTCAATCAATGACTCACTCCTTCACTATTGGGTAGCTTCTATCTCTGCCTCGCAGCCCGGACAATGCCTGTTCGTGGCTAATCACCGAGCTCTTATTGTTCCTTCAACGACAGCGCTCCAGTTGAACTTCGGATCAATCCCGAATCAAACTCCACAAGTTCTCATTCCTTCTGCACACCACACCAGTCTTCAACTCAATGCATACATCCTGCTACCATGGTTGATTTCTGTGTGTTTGCTCAATGCACTCTCGCTTTTCTCTCTGATCGTGTGTGTGTATTTTCTGTGCTGCATCCCCACTTTCCATTTCAAGCGCACCTGCAAACCAAAAACGCCAAGGATCATTATCAGAATCATTTCCTAGATTCTAGCAAGTTTGTTGAAGATTCCCTTGCCAAATTTTGACTCAATGCATACACTCTGGCGTTTTGCTGAGCTCTTGATGACGTCTGCTTACCTCCCTACGCTTCCCCGATGCCAGCCGGATTATGCCGGAGCCTCACCGTGCAATGCCAAGATTCTGCTCTAGCTCTGGATCATTATGGAGTGCTGAAGCAGACTCCGTCTCTTCATTGTTGTCTCTCGCCCATTCTTTAGATAGTGTCTCAGCTTCAAATCTACAGGGATTGCTGACGCAGACTCTAGTTTTTTGTTATTGTTGTTTTGTCAGTCTTCAGAGATTGTGCTCCAGCCACCAATCTTCAGGGGGTGCTTCAGCAGTCTCTTGAGCAGTTTTGTCAAGGATGTCATATCCTCAACAATGGCTTTCGTAGATCAAAGTTCGTTGTTTCTCTATTAGACCTGACATCACTCTTCCTAATCTTCTAAAGTTGTGTTAAGATCTTTATTCTTCTGTGCAAGATTCTTAACGATTGACATCAACTAAGAGTTAATTTTACCAATCAGCTATGAAAGAGAATCAAGATTAGTTACCTCATGTTTGAAAGTTTCATTTAATGCCATTATGCACATTTCCTTGGTAGGGTTGTCTTCCTCACTATCTTCCTCATATTCTCCCCAGACTACCATAATTGCCTTGCAATCCTTTTGTGTTAGGGGCTCTCATGCCTTTTTTACTAAAACAATCCTTGACCAAGTGTCCTTTCTTCTGATAGTGATATCACATAAGATATTTATTGGTTCGCTTCCCTTTGAAGGATCGAAGAATTACATTCCCTGCCATTTTAAGGGCTCTAGTTAACAAGGCTATAGGCTCATCCTCATATTTTTCCTTATCGTTTGTTTGAGAAAGTCCAAAAGTTTTCTCAACTTTTCGTGTGATGGATTGGCTCCTGTCTAATTCACATCTTACAGTTTTGCACTGTTGTATTCCATCATTTCATCTTTGGGCCATGGTCTTCTCACAAGTTCTTCAAGGGTGACTTCCTTAAAATCTTTCTAAGCTTGAAGGGTCAGGGTCACTGAATCCCACTTGGAATTTAAAGCTTGGAGAAAGAGATGGTTAACTTTCCACTCGAGGATCTTTACTCCTAGGAACTCCATCTGTCCAACATTACCATGAAATCGTGAGTGAAATCTTCAAGAGATTCATTCTTACCTTGAACGGCACGGTCATATTCTTTTATGGCAGCTGGAATACAATTCTTTTTGACAACTTCATTCCCTGAGTACAGCCATCTAAGTGCATCCCAAATTTCTTTAGCTATTTTGTACCAAAGCATTTTCTTCAAGTCTCATAGACTGAGTGCCATGTGGTGTGCCTTCTTGGCTCTGTTGTTCTTCTCGAGTATTTTTTAGTCAGCATCATTATAATCTGCTCTATCCTTTTCTTTGGTCGGATCTGTTTTGTTCATTATCTATATTGATCCATTTATTTTATGATTACCCAGAATTGTTCATCCAGGGAGCATGTATGTGCCTTGAATTGTTCAACCCACCAATCATATTCACCATGTTTGAGTATCGGCGGTTTTCAATATGAATCATTGATCGCAGTGTTCGACATCACTCTTTCTACAAAACTAACTTAAAACAATCTAGACATTAGACTCTAATATCCATTGTTGGATCGTAGTTAGCGTTTTGCAGTGAGTAGCAAAGGTTTTGTTCCTCGCTTGATGAGAAAGTAGCGGAAATAAATATACAGAAAAATGTATGATACTCAAAGATTTATAGTGAAAACTATGATACCTCAACCAGTACCTGAGAGAAAAATTCGTGTTAGAAGGATTTTAGAATAACTCTTGTTTTATATTATTCCCCGATTACACTACGATAATGAACCACAAGCTGTCAGACACTCCAGTTTACTCTCTGCTAAGTACATTCCTAAAGACAGCCTCGATACAAGTAGTGTATTCTTTCTAGCACAGGTCACACAACCGTCCAATGTTTCCTAAAGAGTATCACGATACTCTAGTCCAATCTTTATGGTAGGGTAATCTTTCGGGCTTCTGCTCATAAGCTTTGAGTGTCAAGGATCTCCGGACAGACCGGAGCGATAAAGGTAGGCTCGCCTCCTTTTATTATCTCGTTCTCCCAATAAAAAATTCTAGATTTGCTCAACCTTAAATCCTAAATTTTCTTTTTTAATCTGAATAGAAAATCTTCCTAATTGATATCTCATACTTGTCTTATCAATTATTCAACAAAGAGTATCTCATACTAATCTTTGTTGATCGGATCTTGAAATCTAAAATATCTTGTTTACTATTTTATAGCTCGTTGGATGTTGACATCTCTTATATTTTATTTATTAAATTGTTGCGCACTGGATCCTTAATCTGTTCACTCTAAATTTTTCTGATCCGGATATCTCTTTTCGTGTGAGAATATCTCATCCATTGCTATCCAATGATATTATCAATAAAGTAACACATGTGACATATAACGTTACATGCACGCTCAAATAAATGTATCAAGTTGACGTTTGTCTCATCAAAATTCAAAGAGTTTAGCAACTCCAACAGAAATGATCACTAAATGTCGTCATTATTGAACTAAAGCATGCCACTATTATTACATAAACCCGACAGAAAGAGCCGATTGAAGTTGAACCTGTCTTGGAACAAGACCAGAAAAAACGAAGACTCAGCCCATGGTAGAGTACTCGACTGCATTGAATTAAACTCGGACACGTACAGTGATAATCATAACTTCACTTTCTGCTAGCAGATGGACCTATCTATTTGGAAGACAGACAAGAGGAGACAGCCGCCTTTTTCTGCCTACATTGGCTGCTGCAGTATGGATCCTCACCCCTGCAAAAATGTCACAGCAGAATCATTAGCATACAGCAGGCAGCAGTAAACTATTGAGAAAATCTGCTTACTAAGTATGTGTGACTGACTGACTTGAAGATGATCATTCCGCTCCTTGTTAAGAGGTTTCTTGCACAAGTTCATGAACTCTTCAGTCGGATGCCGAGGGCTAGGCTGCCCGTTGCCAAAAATAGCGCTGAGGCCACCTAGAGCGCGCCGTGGCTCCATGACTCGAGTGTACTGGTGTTGATGTGCAAGGTGGCTCATTGTCCCATCACTACTACTCTCGGATTCAGCAGACTTATAGCTGCCCCATGTAAACAGAAAGTAGTCAAGAGGCATATATTCCTCAAAAAGTGGGCCCATGTCAGTGGCGCTGCCCATGTGTGGGATGTGAGATAGAGGCGAGAAGAGAGAGGATGGGGTACTACTACTGCTTGGGATTCTGGGAGGAGGGGTAGCGTTTGCTTCGAAGGCATATGCCTTTGATCCTTCAATGACTGACTTAGAATAGTGATCAATTCCCATGTTGATACCAAAAACGATATGTCTATCAAAAGGATCTTCCATCCACAGCCTCGCAAGGTATGGGACAAGTCCTAAACCTACTCTCTCCCTCTCCAAACCTCCTACCTCTAGACGAGATGTAGGTTGAACCTCATTGTCATTGAGCATTTTCCATAACATCATACCTTAATATCTTGGCACTGCAACATGTCAATTAAGTAAGCAAAGTTTGCTTCTTAATTAATTGAGAATTATAGAATATGTTTATTACTAGACATATGAACTTTTATTGATGCTAAACACCCAGAAACAAAATAAAATAATGAATGTTCAGATAAGCAAATAATTAAAAGACATGTTTTTCTTTCTTTCAAGGACTCAAAATAGAAAGTTTAATTAGGGGGCAATTGATCTATTGTCTTGTACATGCACTCAATACATGTAAGACTTACTTAGCTTTTATGGTCTCAAATGCTGTTCAAAAAGCTTCCATAGGTGGCCGGACAAAGCTTCACCCCTGCATGTTTACGAGGACAAATCTGCGACGTTAATTTTACTACTTGGGTGTCAAAAATGTTGACCACCGAGTGACTCAAATGGGCGATGCATAAGTACTGAAAACTCAATCACTGTATGTTTGAATAAGGGCTGGAAATAATAGAAAAACAAGCACAAACCAAAGCTTTCGGGTCCATGGAATACCCAGATAGACTCTTAAAAGCAGAGAGGCCGGAGAGCTACCTGCAAAAACAAGAACATAAGATTAAAGACGTACATCATCAAACATGTCGTCCACAGTTCGGTGCATCAATGAGAGAGAGATCTGAGAGCAAAGATGTAATCTACTTGGGAAACAAGAGCTTGGGATTGATGGTAATGAAGAAGCAGAGATCCAAGGAAGAGGAGTAGAGTAAGAATATCTAACTTCTCTCCATGTGTTTTCTTTGTTAGTGTGTGTCTGTGTCTGGGCTCGCTTCTATTTATACTGGTTTTCAGTCTCTTCACACACTCTTCTCAAATCCAGAGAACCAGCAAACTATTTTTTAATTTTTTTTTTTTAAAAAAAAGGAGTTGCCTTCCTCTTATTTTATTTGCATATTTTGAGGTCACAATTCCAATTTCCTCATTTTGTATTTTGATGATGTTGCCACCTCTAATTGTCCAAATTGCCCTTCCCCACTCAATTTTATTCTTTCTATTTTGTAATACTACAATGAGAGTATTTGTTCTGCATTGAATAAATCAAATTTTTGTCTTCATCATCAATATAAATTTTCTATTTGTAATACAGTTTGCTTGAGGATTAATTATTTTCAACAGGTTTAATTTCATGAGCTGCCATTGATTATCGAACTCTAAACTTATATGTAAAAATCTTTTCTAATATTATATGGGTCGGTATTATAGTTTATAAAACAAGATACGTTTTACTAGTGGCATAACGATTATTATTTTTTCGTTATAGGTTGCTCTTATAGCGGATTATATGAATGTTGTGTAACTGTTTGACCTTCTTTTATCGTTGTCGAAACAAACAAAAAATTGATGCTACAAGTTCAATGGTTAAAGAATAAATCATTTAATACTACAAAGTTCAATACTATAGATATATTGAACTGTGGATAAAATGTAAAGTAGTGTTTTATATAAACATGGTTTTGCGCTTCTTCTTTTCTTTTTAGTTTTGAGCTTTACAAAATAGTTACTAGTAGACATTTACAATTGAATAAAAATAGCCAACCCATAAGCTAATTAAGACCAACTTATTTATTTCTGCTTACGGTGGTTCACCCCTTTTAATTCACAATAAAAAAGAAGCCAAATGGCCACAAGGCCAATTTCGTCAAAATGGAAATTATAATAATTAATCCATAAAACAGAATAATCAACAGTATACCCGTTAAAGGTAATCTAGTCATTTAACCTGGCTCCGTCACGTTTCTCACTCTCTTCCACTGTCGTTTTATAGTACGTAACCAGTCGTTTAATGTCGTCACGTGCACTGCACGAGCTCTTAAGCAAACATTGGGTCCCACGGATTCCAATCCAACGGCTCAGAATCGACGATGATGAGTATAGGAACCAAGCAGAAGTCTGTTCATACGTCATGTGTTGTTTCCGGTTGATTTTATTTAGTGTGTGCTTCTATGCACGTGGCGTTTTTTCATTGGATCTCACGCCAGGGAGCACTTGAAAGACGACTGCCGCCGGATAAGTACAAAAGTAATATTTAAGAATTCAGAAATTTGAGTAAAATATTGGGCTGGGCATGAGATAAAACCATTGGGCCTTTAGATGACATCAGTCAATTTGAATGGGTATGTCGGCCCATTAAGGTGCAGCTCAGTTTGAGGAGGACTGCCGACCGGACAGACGGCTAGCTAACCTTCCCTCACACCCGCCACTGACCTGCTCATCGTCCTCCGAGAATCCGAATATTAACCGGACCTTTTCCAAGTCTCAGTTTCGCATCGAAGTTATGAAATTGACTCTCTTTTTCCTCCAGAAAGTTCGGATTGTTGTGATCTTCTTCCGGCGATGAATCGATCAGGTAAGAGACTCGAGCGACCGATTTTGTTTGTTTTCTGATGTTGGGTTGATTGAAATAGTGTTATATATTCTTCTTTTGGTTGTAGGCGTGTAGTCTTGAGTGTTCGATTCTGCAACAATGTGTTGAATTTGGACTGAGAAGAAGAAGCTTGGTGTTAGGGTTCATTAGGAATTGAGATTCAGGTTGGGATTTTGATTCAAGTTAGGATTTTTGCAAGGTTTTTTTCTTGAATATTTGGGCATCAGGAAAAACTGATGTTGAAGTGTGATCCAGTTCAACAATTCAGGTTTTGAAATAGCAGAGTCGTTTGGGGATCTGGTTAAATTTTAGGTGTTTTATGCTGTTTTTTATCTTTTTGGGTGGGTCTGAGTTCTTATATGATGGATTATACTGAAGATGATGTGAGGTCCAACACGAATTCGGTAGGAGGGGATCGTCGGGATCAGGAGGGTTATGATAGGGAGAAGGGTACCGCACTGGATGGGCCGTATACTCAGTTGAATAATGAGTATGGTAAGGATGAGGATGATGAGGAAGCTCCGGAGGAGTTGGTAGAAGAAGATGATGATGATGATGATGGTAATGGTGTTCAGCGAATAGGGAATAGTGTTGTGAATGATGAAGATGGGGATGTAGGTGTGGAGGAGAAAAAGGAGTATAAGAGAAGGATTGAAGAGATCAATTTTGAAAGGCATCCGAAGAAGAGGAGGTTGAAGAACCTTGTTTCTAACTATGAGTTTGCTCCTCGAATAGCTCAAGCTCAACCAACGGCTGTTACTACACCTGCCCCTCCACATCCTGCTTATAAGCATTCTTTTGGTGGTCGAAATGCTCTTGCAGATTGGACTGAGCATGAAACATTTGTTTTATTGGATGCTTGGGGAGATAGGTTTCTTCAACATGGCAGGAAGAGTGTTCGATCTGAAGAATGGCAAGAAGTTGCAGAGAAGGTTTCACAAGATTCGGAAAATGAGAGGACTGATACTCAGTGTCGCAACCGGTTGGATACTCTGAAGAAAAAGTTTAAAAAGGAGAAGGCTAAGTCTGGGGCTGCGGGAAGCCAATCGAGCAATTGGATTTATTTCAAAAAGATGGATGTGCTAATGTCGCCTCCTCTCAATCAACCTGGTCTATCTTGTGGAATAGACTCTGGGGAATATGTCTTCTCAAATCCTAGAGTCTACTTGAATCGTGCAAATGGATTAGATGAAATGCGAGATAGCCCTGGTCACTCAGACTCCACCGATGATGATGCGGATGACTCGGGCGGACTTCCACCTAGGAAGAAAAAGCCAGCAAAGATCAACAACGACATCATGACCTGCAATAAAAATGAGTGCTCTCCCTTGAATTTGTTGGCAGATTCTCTTCACAATTTCAGCAAAATATATGAGGAAATTGAAAGCAACAAAAGGCAGCAAATGGTGGAGCTAGAAAAAATGAGGATGGATTTCCAGAGAGATGTAGAAGAAGAAAAAAAGCTGATTATGGAGAAGGCGCACGCTGAGATTGCTAAGATTTGGCAAGGTGATGATAAAGAAAATGGTGCCTATGCAGAGAACATCAGCAGCTAAACACCATTCACCTTAAAATACTTGTTGTGTCATATTCCACGCTTTCTTGTACATTCTAGTGGGTTCTACAAATAAAACTTTAGGGGAACTCATAGAAGAATTCACAACAGCATGCTTGCCAATATATCTGGAATTTCCTATTCCATTCCCATTGTGTACTTGCAAGGCCTTGATATCTTCTACAAAGCCTCTGTAAATTGGATTCCAAACATGAAGAAAAGTAGGTAGATGCCTTTGAATTTGGCTAGGCATTTGATGTCTTTGAGAAGGCATGCATCTTAAAGCAGAAACCATGCAGTTGCTACACTTATGAATCCTCAACTCTTCCTGAGGAGAGGTGACATTACCATTACTGATGATGAGCAGGCACAGGCTCAGGGTACAAGTAATTGTTATACTCTTCTTCCTCTTTTAATTCATGCAACAGCTCATTATACCAAGAGATTTCTCATCCATTAAAGTACTAAAGAGTTTAGGGTTTAGAACTAACTAGCTTCAGACTTTTCATTAGATAACATACCAACATTATCAAAATCCTCACTGTATCAGCCTACAATTTCCTGAATCCTTGTCAATATTGAAAAGCTAAGCTACAGAAAACACAAATTCCAACATCCATCAAATTCTGATCTTGAAAATTTTCAAACTTGGGAAGCAAAAGAAATAAGGCTATTTGATTCTCTGAGAGGAAACAAGTAGAAAACGGGTGAGGTCAGAGTGTATAACCATAATGAAAAACAGTTTTGCTAACTATAATTGTAAGCTCAAAATCCATTCCGCAAGCTGTCCTGCGTTTCAAAACCCAGCAAGGCTCACATCCATAATACAAACCAAAGTGGAGGTAGGAACCAACTTAGATTACTCGGCCTTTTCAGTTTCCATTGGTTCCCCGCCCGCAGGAGGGGCATCTGCAGTGGGTTGGTTCTCTTGTGCATATTGTGGCTGGGACTCGTTTTCTTGAGGGGGTGGGGTCTCAGGGGTAGCAGGCTTGGCTGGTTTTGCTTTCGTCATAATTGGTCGGCAGAACCTGTTGAGAATTACCGGATATCATTGTTCAATAACCAAGTTTAACAACAGAAAAACAATAACAAGATTCGGCAATATAACAATCATCCAAGTACCTATCAAGAGCTTCAGCCTTCTTCCTCACATCAGCCGACAACAGGACTGGGGTGGCATACTTTGGGAGGGCATCTTGGTGCTGCTTCTTCTCCCTCAGCCAAGCTTCAGCCTCAACACATTCATTCAAAACCTATGATAATGCAAACCCATGTTATAACTTACATACTGGTGTTAGTTCGTAGCCTAACTTGACGATGTTTTTGCAAAGTAAACATTTACAAGATGAAAGAAATACCTTCTGCTTTTCAGCTACTTCTATGTGATCAAATTTGGAGTCATTTGATACTGCTGCCTCTCTGTAGCTATTGATGCAGTAGACCAGCTGTTCAATCACTGTTCCTCTCTCTGAGAACTCTTTAAAACGTTCTTCAATAGGGTCTCCTTGCTGCAAGTTTGACACCCAGATGAAATGCAACATACATACAAGTTGAGCGTAGAGACAATACAAGAAGAAGAATTTCATATTAACCTTATTCAGTTCCTCAAGCTTAGCTACATATACACCTTTTGTCTCGTCTTCACCATCTTCATACAACCAATCTTCAACTTCTTGAAGCTTAGAGATCAGTGCATCTCTTTCGGCCTCAGCGGCAAAGTCCTGGTACTTGTCATAGAGCTGGAGAAGAGCACATAGTCGAGGAATTTCAAAAAAGGAATAAGAGACGCTGCAAAGTGCAAACATCATCATGACTGGATAGATAGCTAACCTTGTTCCTCATATCATAAA
Organism: Umbilicus rupestris; assembly: GCA_963678935.1. Taxonomy (NCBI): domain Eukaryota; kingdom Viridiplantae; phylum Streptophyta; class Magnoliopsida; order Saxifragales; family Crassulaceae; genus Umbilicus; species Umbilicus rupestris. Next base: position 7,546,274 of record OY787605.1, read on the forward strand.
CATAGGCCTCTACAGCATTTTTCTTATCTTTGGTTTCTTCCATGACACGGTCCTGTAATGCCATCTCAAACTCCTTCTCCACAGCCTTTTGCAAGTCACCAGATGGAAGTCCCCCATAGACAAGCTCCAGAATGGGGATATTTGTCTTCTTAACCTTCTTCTTCGGAGCCTCCTACAGTAAAAAGTGAGTTTTATAAAAAGAAGATATACATAAAGAATCTTTAATACATGGACGTTATGGCAACACCATTCTTCACAGAGGATGGCAAAATATGTACAAGCTAACAGGCCAATATATTAAATGGTTAACATATAAAAAAATAGAATATAAGGGGGTATTGACATGAGTGTCGGACACAATTCAGCATAAACAATAACAAGGAATCGTTTTGACATTTTATGTAGACAAATGCAAAGCAAAGTTGTCTACAAGGAAAATTAGGCAGTATTCAACATAAAATTGCAGATATTATACATTCAATGAGAATAATGCAGACCTTTGCATCTGTATCCATCTGCAAAGGCTTGTCTGATGCACCATTTTCAGCAGAACCATCTTGCATGTTTACATCTATTTCAGCAGTTGCAGGAGCCTCGTCCATCTCCATTTTCACAGGTTCTTTAACCACCGGCACTTCAGCCTCCTCTTCTTCCAAGAGCTACTCAATATATAAGAATGAGTTTCTGCATGACAACTAAACATTAATGAAAGTAATAAGAGCACGCTGCGACTTACAGTTGCCGACTCAGTGGACACGATCCCATGCAGGTTCAAACGAAGTCTCACCTTCACCTTTGTTCTTTCGCTTTTGCTAGATTGGAAAGGACCGATCTGCCAGTATACATCAAATATTATAACCAGCTGACAAAGCCAAGTGACAACAGATAATGTTCATCCTAATATACTGCTCGAGTACTAACCGTGCAAGTGCTAATCCTGGCAGGCGCTTGCAATTCGCTGGTGTCAGCATATTGTACATCAACATTGAATGTACTTGATCTAAAAAATGTCAATGCCTTCACACTTGGTATGGGGTTCCCCTTAGGAAACACTATAGTACTTTGGAGGTTCTCAGCTTCTCCAATCTGAGCATCTGGAGCAGAGCCTTTCCATGCCAAAGCAATTGCAAAGGGGAAACTCTCATTGACCTAATAGAGCCGCATCCAAAGAAAAACAAATGGTCAGATCAAACAAACACATTATTTATCGTAAAAGGACATGAATAGGATTGCACAATCATAGTGTAAAAAAACTAAGATTGAATTAGTTGCACCACGTTCAAATACAACACAACATGGATTTATGAATATAGGACGTAACTAAGATTGAGCGCCAAAATATGCCGCCAACACTCAGATTCAAACTTCACAATAAGCAAAACAGACTATAGCAGTCATCACAGTTTAACAAAAAAATATAACAGCAAGTATTACTTATTTACAGAATTTAGTGCATAAAACATTACCAAGCAATATAGATGAAGTAACGAAGGCACGAATAAAATGAGAATGCTGCTTTACAAAGAACCAAAAAACAAAATGGTAACAATAAGTATTCACAATATGATGATTACATATAATATAGAATTTAAATCTTAATACCTGGAAGTCTCTCACTTTAAAAGTGGGGCTAAGTATTGCACACTGCAAAGCAGCACCCTTGGCAACACACTCGCTTGCATTCATTGTACGCCTTGGCTCCTTTCCGAAAAATTCAGCCACTATCTTAAAAACTGCAGGAACACGGGACCCTGAGCCTACAACCTCAACTGTATGGATATTTTCTACCGTAAGCCCAGCATGAGCAAGAGCTTTCTCCAGAGGTCCCTTAACACGTTCAAGAATCGGGATACTGATAGTCTCAAACTCATCACGAGTAATGATTCCTCTAACATCCTTGTCATCCATAAGACACTCAATATTCAAAGGTGCCTGTGGATTTGCGCTAAGAACCTTCTTTAGCTTTTCACAAGAGGCACGGAGACGAAGGCAAGCCCTAGCATTCTTAAGGACGTCAATTTTATACTCCTCTTTGAACTTGGCAGCGAAATGCTGGAATAGAGCCTCATCAAAATCTCTACCACCAAGTGACCGGTCAAAAGCATGAGACAAAATTTTGAGCTGCCCTTTTTTATAGCCAGCAATGCATACTTGCATACTAGCATGTCCAACATCAATAAATGCAACATTTAATTGGTCACTTTCTGGAAGATCAGTTTTGTAGATCCCGTATGCCAAAGCAGTTGCAGTGGTTTCATGAATCAAGTGCAGGGGACGCAAGCCGGCGATTGAAGCGGCATCCATAACAGCTCTCCTTTGAAGGTCAGTGAAGTAAACCGGGATGCCAATACAGCAATCAACCACCCCGGCGTTAAGATTCTTCTCAGCAATCTCTTTCAAATTGGAAAAAAGCATCCCTAGAACCTGAGTAGGGGTAAATGACCTTGATTCGCCTAAGTACTGAACGTTTATTAAAGGATGCCCGTCCGGCCCTTCAGTAACATTAAATGGTAATGCTGGGAGATCCCTCTGCAGTTCAGGGTCAGAAAAATGGTGGCCAATCAACCTTTTTATTTGAGAAACTGCATTTTTAGGATTTGTCATTGTTGTTGCAGCACCAGCTGTACCAATGAATCGCTGTTTATCTCCAAAACAGATAATTGCAGGTGTTTCACGCTTGGACTCATCATTAAGAACCACATCAATTCCTCTTTGCCTGGCAACGGCTACAATGCAGCTCTCATTCCCGAAATCAAAACCAACCACACTCATCCTAGCTTGTCAATAGATTGAAAACCAATTGAAACCCACAGATGGTGACCTCTCTGCAAAAACACACCACAGTTCAAATCAACAAGGCACATAATTTGTCAATAGTTGAGAAATTCAATCCTAAAGTGAACAATTTTTTAATAAAAATTGAAATTCATGTCAACAATCTAGCTAGAGAATGACCGAGCTGCAGGGCCTACAAATAAACTGCCCAAACTAACACCCCTTTGCAACGAATTGAATCACACAAGCACAATAATTTCAATGAACAACTAGAAGCTCAAAAGTAACCGCCTTAATGTTGCCCACAACAATTTTCAGAAAAATAATGACACCCCTAGCATGAAAGGAATCAAAATCACTACAAACACATGATTAAGATAAACAAAAAAAAAAAAACAAAGTAAGCTTATAAAGTTCCCAGACATGTCGCGTGCATATAAAACTCATGAAACTAGCCCAAGCATTCCAGGGCGGCCTTTAACCTCCAAATCAAGCTGGAGACCAAGATAGCAACTAGACAAGCAAAAGAAGAGCAGCGGAGCGGAGCTGAGAAAGTAAAAAAGTAAATCTAGTAGGCCTAAAAAAGCAGAGTAGGATAGATCTACGAAGAGCTAGGATAATGAAATGGGAATGCTGGATCGACAGATCGTACCTTCGCGAGAGGAACAGCTGAGAAGAGATCGAGAGAAATCGATAGCAGAGAGAGATAGGGGGCGGTCAGGTCGTAGTTGCTCGGCTTGAATATAAATGGCACACAACTGGAGAAAGAAGAAGAAATGAGGGGTTTCCTTTTCCTTTTTTGGTCCAAAATAAAATATATATTTTTTAATAATTTATGCCTCCCTCGTTTTTCTGCTATCCATCCGGTGGATGGACGCCTTCACCGCCCTCAGGTTGTTAAAAGTGTATTTTTTAACTTTTCACTTATTTTAAGTTATGTAATTCTCACCATACTTTAAAGGGCGTAGTGCTAAAATTGAAAAAAAAAATTTGCATGAAATATTTAATTAAGTTCAATTAAACACTTCGCTACATAATTTCAACTTAAAAAAATACACTACTGTCTCAGTTGACACATTATGTTAGAAATTAGATAATAATAATATGAATAATATACATAATTTTAACTTAAAAGAATGGACCAACTTCTGAAAGACCATCACACCTGCCAAGTTGACATGTTATGTTAGAAACTATGTACAATACTATAAATTAATTGAAATATTATTCAACACAATAAAATTGAATAATGTAAGAAAAGCCAATAGAATAAGCAAATCAGATTAATGAGAACTAAAACTTCATTTGACAATCTTTTTAAAATATTATTACCTTACCTTAGGTGTTGTAGTTGGTACACAGTTGCTTCCAAGATACAATAGTTCGGCGAGCAACTATCCCTGCACCAAAGATTGCGCTGCGGCGAACTGAGCATTACTTCAATCTTCTTTACCTTTTGATTAATCGTTTTGTGACACGTGATGGAAGTGGGTCGGGCCACGAGTCGAGCTGGGTCAAAATTTCATAACCCAGCCGAGCTACGACTGAGTCGTGCTAGGTAAAAAAAAAAAAAACGACCCGAGTCAAGTAAAAAAACCTGAACACAGCCCGACCCACGAGTTATAAGTCAGCTTGCCACGAACGAGCTAGGTTGGGCCGACCCACGAGTTGAGCTCACGAGTTGGATCCACGAATTGAGCACACGGGTTGGACCCACGAATTGAGCCTACGGGTTGGACCCACGAGTTTAGGGTTCTTGTACAAGGGTTTAGGGGTTTGGAGTATATGGTTTAGGATTTAGAAAACTTGTACTTGTACATATATTTTTTATCTAAATTATATTTAGAAGATATTAGTAAAATACTTGTGAGTACAGAAAAAATTATTTTTTAAATTTTAATTAGAAACCCACTCATTGATTAATTGGGAGTCAAACATCATGTCTCGAGGCAAGTACATACCAATGAATAAAGCTTGACACAAACTCTAAGTGTCTAAACTAGAACTTTATAAATAGTTCAATCTTACAATAGCCTAACACCAATTGACTATAAAACATGCTAAAAGACAATGATATATTATTCTAATTTATTTCCAGTTTCATAATCAAAATTTATTTTATTGTCTTGTTCTCTTCTTTCAGCAGCAAGCCAATATTTTAGGCAAATGCACATTTCAATTGAAGTATCATTTTTACGTGATTTTTTGTCATCCGATACCCTTGTACCTACATCGGAGCCACGGTTGACATCGGAGCGGGTTAGTAAGTCCTTAGCCATAGCAGATAGTATAGGCCAAATATGACCGTTCACCTTCCACCAAGCCAAAAATTTAGTTTTGGGTCTATTGGAGGCTTGGATCGGGACAAATAAATTTGAAGCTCATTGTAATTTGAACTCCCCGCGTTTGATTGAAAGGAGGTACTACACTCACCTGTGGTTTGCCTTTTATATGCTTGCCATTGATACAATGCAAAATCTTCCTCACAAACGAAAGACACATTAGTTGTATCTTGTTGTGAGGATGAACCACAATCAGAACCTACTTTTGCAACATGTAAATCATATAATTCAAATAAAGCATCATAAATGTGTTGTTTAATACAAGTACTATCATTATTCAAATCAAGTGTTAGATATACTTGTTCAACAAAATATTGTACACCCGGCACCTTAAATCTAGGATCCATACAAAAGGCTAAGCAACCAATCAAGGAAATATTCTCCCAATATTTTTTAAATTTTACTTCCATGGGAGAGCAAATGTCAACATAAAAGTCTGAACTCCTATGTTTTTGCAAACATGTAGACATATTAAATAAATGATATGATAAAAAAGGAGAAGTGGGAAAATAAGTACCACCCAATTTGTTAGTAGCAACATAAAAAACTTCTAAATATGAAAGAATCAATTCGGCCTTATGCCAATCTTCTTCATCAATTGAATTTTGAAAATTTTTTTCATTCCAAAAACTTGTAATAACATCTTTATAGAGCATACAACATTTAAGCATATCTCGTGTCGAAATCCATCTAGAGAAAATTGTTTATAACGCACGTTATGAAATTTACAAAGATCTTTAAATTCTTGCTTATGATGACCACTTCATTGAATATATTTAAGTGCTCCTCTAGTTTTCTTTATGTGTGGTTTGATAATTTCTAAGCCGGATTGCACACACAAATTAATAATATGACATGCACATCTAATATGAAATAATTTACCAACAGAATTGGTTTGAGGCGGGTGATTAAATGTGCGACCGCAACATTATTATTAGATGCATTGTCAAATGATATTGAAAAAACTTTTCCATCTAATCCAAACTCATTTACAGTATTTTCAATCATATGTGCTATAACAAGTCTCGTATGTGGATGCGCCATAAGTTTAAACATATGAATTCTTTTTTGCATCACCAAATCAATATCAATCCAATGACCAGTTAAACAAATATATAAATATCCAAAAGGAGAAGTCCAAATATCAGACGTTAGAAAATCATACACTTCATATCTAAAAATATAATAATTACCGTTTGTTTTTTTAAGGTTAAATGTACGAAAAGCATCTTCTCGAATAGTTTTTTTTTTTGAGACTTCCTTAAAATATGGTTGTAAATATTTTTTTAATAAAACTAATAGACTTAGGATCATCACCCATTGAAAAAGGTTGTTCGGCCTCTATTATATGTTTAGCTAGATCAATACGAGCTTTAGCTTTTGAGTAACACCATGTTGATCCCGATTGTTCACAAGGTTCTGCACTGCCAGTTCCGACGGACTCACCAACTAAAATAGTTTTATTTGAATCAATAACCCAATCCGGATGCTTTTTAGCAATATGCCTTGAAAACATACCGGTGCCCCGTCCCATTGAAATTTTATACTCATTGTCCACATTTTTTACATTTGGAAAATCTTACATTATCCTTCCAAATGATTTCAAAATAAACTCAAACAGAAGATTTATACATGTGTTCATTTCTCCTAGAGGTAGAAGTGGATGATGGTGTGACGATGTGAGTATTCAATAATGAGTTTGGAGCTTCGTCAATCCTCGGAACGATATCCACACTTTCACTGTTTTCCACCTCATTCTCATCATTGAGAAAAAGATATTCAAAATTGTAGAGATTAAAATTTTCCATGGTAAACAAATGCAACAAATACAACAACAATTAATATCTAAATGGCAAAATAAAATGTACCGAAATGAAGATTGGAGAAGCCCATTGCTTGCAAAATTGAGACTTGAGCACTTGAGAAGAAGAGAGGTTTTAGAGAGTTGTTGGTGTGTAAAATATGATATAAGGATGATGTATTTATAGAATTTGGGAATGAGATCAAAAATTGAAATTTTTTATATTTTTGAACTTCCAACGGCTATATTTTTTAATTTTAGCCCGTGGATCGAGTCCGTGGGTTGAGCTCGTGGGTCGCGCTCGTGGGTTGAGCTAGTGGGTCGAACCCGTGGTTGGGTGAGCTGGGTCAGGGCTGGGCTGGCTCGAAATTTTTTTGGCGGACCCAGCCCGACCCACGTTCTGTAACCCAACCTACTCAACCCACGAGTTGATGTGTCCAGGCTGGGCTGGGTCGGGCCAGCCCATGACCCACCCGGGCTGGCCCACGGATTGTCTAACCATTTCCATCTCTACGTGTACCTGGTAGAATTTTAGATAACAATTTGTTAACGTATGTGGCATCACTGACAAACTCCTACAAGGTGCATAAGAGTCTGCTACAACAAGCATGTGAAGACAGCAGCTGGTGCAGAGCATTCCAGATTGAACAAGCAGAGTGCACAAGGCGTTGCTACAACAACCTATGTAGCAGAGAGGTGTAGCATCCTAAATAGCAAATTTCCATGAGAAGAACAAGCTGCCCAGAATTAAAGAAAAGAGCAATGGAAGCTTTCTAAATGCAATTGAGAAGATTCCCAGAGTCAATAGCATGCCGATCAACTTGGAGAAGTTTAAAGAACGTACGAAGGGTTGCTGCCAGCATCGCAACAAGTCGGTAGAGTATTGTGAAGATTGAAAGCAAGTTGATACAGCTACCCGTGTGAAGACAGTAGCTGGTGCAAAACCAACCAGCCAGCGTGAGCAAGCTTAGAGTACAAGCAGTTGCTACATCAGGGAGTTGTAGCAGTAGAGCAGCAGTTTTGGCACGAAGAATAATCTACCCAGATATGAAGTAGTAGTGCAACGGGAAGCTTCTAAATATTCTTAGAATATCCTCAGAGAAGATTCCGTGTCACAACTTGAAGATTTGATTGGGAAATCAAATCTCCCAAAAAGTAGGAGATAAGGATCTTGTTGAGATCTATTAGGAACTTCCTAAATTTGATATTGATGGAGCATGGAGTTCCTACTTAAAGAAGGTTGGGCAGAGTAGCAATTCATCGATCCAAGACAGAATCCAAGCACAAAAGATAGAGCAATATACCAGAGTGTTAGAGTGGAGGATCGGATCACCACCGTGAGTAGAGCTGAGTGGTTTAGTGCAGAGGTTGATCGTAGACTTGTAGAGTTAGGTCAGAGCTTGATCAGAGAGAGCCAATTTAGAGCAGGGCTTGTTTGTTGGTTGATCAAGGAAGGCGGTAGGAGAGTTGTCGAGTGGAGGAACTCGGACAATCTGTAGAAGGCCTGGTCTCGCTAGTGACGGCGGTCACTGAGTGAGGGGGAGCATTCCAGAGAGTGCAGCGCTCTTGGAAGAGTTCGATCGGCTCGGCGGAAAGCTTTGGAGCGACGCAGACAGAACCTGCACCAGCTAGTTGCTACAGCGGATGCTATAGCAAACCTACGGTCACGTTGTACTAATTAGAATAGGATGAGTCTGTGGGATCAAAGGTAGAGCTATTCTGAATTGGTTCAAGTGAGTAGGTGTGTGTGAAATACAAGTCAGAGCGTGTTCTGATTGTGTGTGATCGACTAGCTAAGGTTGAGTAGCATAGGTTGCGCGGAGTCAACCGTGTTGTACAACAGACCTTGAGACTAGGTACTTGGCCGAACTGGGTGAACAGATAGCTGTTCATTGTTTTTTTAACTTGCTGCAAAAGATCAATCTGTACAAGAGTGTGCTATAGCAACTGCTTGTACACAATCTGCAACTCAGAGGCGCTGCGAATTTCACAATCAATCTCAATAAAATAAGCATCTGCTACTATTCTACACTCACTCAATCTTCAACCAAACATTACTTCAATCTTCTTATCTTTCAATTATCAATTGTATGGATCCTTTCAATTTCGATAAAAGCTTAAGGATGAACCAACAATGAATGAGATAGCTAGCTCCATCCTCATGGATGCGGTCGTAATAGCTAAAATTAGTGATAAAGACGATGAAAGACCTTGTCGCCGACTAAATCTACCATGACCGAGGGGACTAAATCTGCTGAAAGACTACTTCATCCTCCAATTGTCCATCAGAAAGACTTTTATCGGAGGTACCGATGCGCAACAACTTATTTAACTATATCAAGAACAAGTTCTGTTTTGGCATTAACGGTGTGATGCTGCCGAAGTGCTTGGTCTCCTTTCCGAACAAAAGATGAACGAAGCTAATTGAATGTTGGCATACGGGTCATGTGCAGATCAGTGTGTCGAGATTACTAGAATGGGAAAATCAACAATGTTTGAATGCATGAAGAAGTGGTGCGCACAAGTAGTCCACCACTACAAACGTTACCTATGGTCTGCAGATGTAGTAGACACTTCTCAACTTCTACGCAGAGTAGAGCAGCGAGGATTTTTCAGGTATGATTCGAAGCATCGATTATATGCATTGGAGATGAAAGAACTACCCAACTGCTTGGCAAAATCGTACTCAGGGCATAAAGGTCACCCCACTATTATATTAAAAAGGCAGTTACCTCGTATGATATATGGATATGGTCATGCTTCATCGGTGTGCCTAGAGCACAAAATGATCTCAACATGTTATACTAGTCAGATATATTTGATTCTCTCCTTGATGAAATTTGCCCATAAGTGACATATAGAGTCAGCGGGAGCACATACAACAACAGTTATTGTTTAGCTGATGAGATTTATCCAAGGTACTAATCCTTTCTGAAAATGCAAGATTCTGCCTTGACAAAACTGCACTAGATTCTACTTCAGCACTCCCTGAAGATTTGAAGCTGGAGCACAATCTGAAGAATGAGCGAGATACAGCAACCAAGCACAAGGATCTACTACAACACTCTGTGGACCACAAAAGCTGAGGAAAACTAGGCAAAAGGCAAAAGACAGATTCTGCTTCAGCACTCACTAAAGATCTGAATCTAAAACGAAAAAACTGAGAAAGCTTGAAGATGCATGGGAAAGTCCAGCGAAGTGTTTCCATTGTCTCAGAGTCCAAATTGCATTGCAAACGTCATCGAGTGTCCAACAGAGGTCATCACTCAGGCGGAAGAAAAGCTCTAAAAGACAAAGATCCTAAAGTTCAAATTAGGAAACGGAATCTTCAACAACCATGCAAAAATCTAGGAGTAGATTTTGGATATGCTCAGCCGCTCGAGGGATCCTAAGGAAACAAGGTTTCCGCCTCCGGTAATTGAAAAAGCTATAAGAGGAAGGTTGTGACAGTTCTTTGAAGAACAGAGAAAGAGAGATATACACAGAAGTCACAAACAACTAGAGTTTAGAGCAGAAGACTTACTGGGTTGTGTGGCGCGCAGAAGAGATCAGAACTCGCTGAGTTTGATCAAGGTTTGATCTTCAGAGTTCAACTGGAGCGTGGCTCATTGAAGGATCGAATAGAAGCTTCGGAGAACAGCTGCGAACCAGATGTGTTGCAGGCTGTTGGAGCACGGATTGAGGCTGCCCGATACTGATAGATGGTCATTGATCAAGGGGGAGCAACATCCTGAGTTGGAGGAATTCAGAGAGAGTGTCTGATGGCATGGCAGAATCTGCTAGATAAGTTGTCGGCAGAAGTTACAGCAACTCTGAGATAGAGTGTGCTGAAGCATTCCGTGCACTGCACATTGTAATAGGGTAGGTTAAGTCTGAGCGTCAGGTCTATAGCTATTCTTTACTAGAAGTGTGTAGACAGCACGAAGAGAGTTTGTATGATCAGACTGCTTGCTAGTCTAGAGGGTTAGACTGAGTGAAAGATTTCGACTAGGTGAGAAGTAGATGTTAGAGTCCTTTGTACTTTAAACCGTGATAGTGGAATCTTGAGGATCAGAGAGTGATCCTCCCAAGACGTAGGCAAGTTGCCGAACTGGGTGAACAAATTCCTGTGTCTTTCTTATTCGTCATAAGAATAATTTCTGTTACTAGATATTCGGCAATCTCGTATATATTTGCCAATCTCACATTCACCGTCAATCCCATCCCAAAACTTACTCCCTGTCAATCCCTAAATATATGTTTGTAATTTTCTTCAATTAGGAAAAGTAAGTCCAAGAAACTCTGTATAAATATTTGTACAGATTGCTGCAGAAAGACAGAAATTAAACTTCCATTATTGTGCTTCTGTACTTTGTAACATGGTATCACAGCCTGAATTTTTTCTCTTAAAACTTTGACGATTCATATCGTCTTAGAAACAGACCGAATCTGATGGCAATCGTCACAAACAATGAAAACTCAACTACGCAACCTCCAGCAACCGAGCGGCTCGAAGTGCGACGAACCATATCACCATACGACTTAACTGCGGCTGATAATCCAGGAGCGGTCATCTCCCATCCCTTGCTTCGAAGTCACCATTATGATGAATGGTCTTGCAGTATTAAAACTGCTTTGTGTTCCAGAAAGAAATTTGGATTTCTTGACGGTACAATCCCTCGTCCCGATGAAAGCTCACCAGGCTTTGAAGATTGGATACCTGTAAATGCACTTCTTGTCTCATGGATTAAGATGACTATCCATGAGTCTCTCCGATCCAATATTTCACATCGAGACATTGCAAAAGATCTATGGGATCATCTTAAAAAGAGGTTCTCGGTATCTAGCGGACCTCGCAATCAACAAATCAAAGCTGATTTGGCGAATTGCAAACAACAGGGACTGTCCATTGACGCTTATTATGGAAAATTGAATAAAATATGGGATAACATGTCAACCCATCACCCTCTTCGTGTTTGCAAGTGTGGAAAGTGCGAAGGCAACTTGACATCTATTCAAAAACAAGATGCTGAGGAGGATAGAGTGCACCAATTCCTTTACGGACTCGATGAACAACTCTATCAAACTGTTCGTTCAAGTTTGACGGCTCGTATACCTCTGCCTACTCTTGAAGAAGTCTACAATATCGTTAGGCAAGAAGAAGATATGCACTCAAATAATCGCAAACGTGAAGAAAAATCTGAGATGATGGCGTTTACTGTTCAAACCAAAGCACGTTTCGAACAAGAAGAAAAAAACTAATGAAGAAAAAACAACAGTTTGCAAACATTGCAAACGTGGTGGCCACCTCTCTTCAAATTGCTTCACCATCATTGGCTATCCAGATTGGTGGGGAGATCGACCACGTGCGCGAGTCACTCAAGGCCGAGGTCGCGGTAAAGAGCTTGCAACTGCTATCACTACATCCACTCCCTTTAAAAAAGAAACAGCAAACCGAGTTGTTACTGACAAAGATAGAGATGTAGTTAGCGGACTTTCGTATGCGCAGTGGCAATCCGTTTTGACTTTGCTGAATGCAGGATGTCAAAACATCTCAGAACATCTATCAGGTACGTTTTCCTCACCTAAGTGGATACTTGATACCGGTGCCTCACCTCATATGACTGGAAAACTTACAATTTTATCTGATATTCGTGACATCCCTCCGATTTTGGTGATCTTGGCTGATGGTAATGAAAGAGTAGCACATAAAGAGGGTACAGTGTATGTAGCGTCGGGCCTACTTTTACAATCAGTATTCTATGTCGAGGGGATGCAGTGTGATTTGATCTCCGTTGGTCAATTAATGGATGAGAATAGTTGTGTTGCTCAGTTGGCTACTAACTTTCTTGTCCTTCAGGACCGCACTACGAGGACGGTGATTGGAGTTGGTAAACGGCAAGGTGGCACTTTTTATTTTCGCGGAGTGGAATCAGTTAGGGCGACAAGTACAAGTAACAATCACTCTTATGGTATTTGGCACAATCGCTTAGGACATCCATCTGCTAGTATGCTTCGTTTGGTTCCTGATGTTGATTTTTCAAAATCTTCAAATAAATCATGTGAGACATGTTTGCGTGCAAAACAAACAAGAGATTCGTTTCTTTTGAGCAGTAAAAAGAGTGCGGATTTATTTCAGCTTGTACATTGTGACGTTTGGGGTTCATATCGAACACCATCTTTTTCCGGAGCTCGCTATTTCTTAACGGTTGTTGACGATTATTCAAGAAATGTTTGGCTATTTCTTATGATTGACAAGAAAGAAACACAAACTTGTTAGCGGAACTTTATTGCTCTAGTAGAACGCCAATTTAATCGTCGTGTCAAGACGATTCGAAGCGACAATGGTTCTGAATTTATGTGCCTTTCACCATATTTTCGCGAAAAAGGAATTTTTCATGAGACTTCTTGTGTTGGAACACCTCATCAAAATGGACGTGTAGAGCGAAAGCATCGTCACATACTCAATGTGGCACGCGCTTTGCGGTTTCAAGCTAGTCTTCCGATTGAATTTTGGGGCGAATGCATACTCACGGCCACTTACTTGATAAATCGAACACCATCTGTTGTGCTTCTTCAAGGTAAGTCACCCTATGAACTAATCTACAATGAGCCTGCTGCTTATAAACATCTTCGTGTTTTTGGCACTCTATGTTTTGCCCATAATCAACAAACTAATGGTGATAAGTTTGCTTCAAAGTCAAGGCGCTGCATCTTTGTTGGCTATCCTGATGGCCAAAAAGGTTGGCGTTTATTTGACTTAGAGCAGCAAGTATTTTTTGTTTCTCGAGATGTCGTATTCTCTGAAACAATATTCCCATATTCCTCATATTCTTCAAACATTGTAAAGGAAAAAGATGATATTAACTTGTGGGCTTCCTTATCAACCGCTCATGGGCTTCTTGAACTTTTTGATCCAACAAGGCATAAAAAATCAGACTCTCATGTCCAGGTTGGTCTTCCTAGCACAACCACATCAACGCCGACCACTACTGCATCTATGGTTGACTTGCCAATTTCCAGTTCCATGATATCTTCGTCGGAACCACCATCGGATTCAACTGAGCCAGAACCACTGGGTCGCGGCTTTCGTAAAAAGGTTCCCTCTGTTACTCTTCGGCCTTATGTCATCAACACAGTCTCGACAAAACCGCTTCCGTCACTGTCAAATTCAGTGTATCCTCTCAATGATTATGTTAACTGTCATCGATTTCATTCCTCTCGTCAAGCTTATCTTGTTGCATTGACATCAATTTCGGAACCTCACACATATTCACAAGCAGTGAGGATCAAAGATTGGCGATTGGCTATGGCCAATGAAATAAAAGCTTTGGAAAACAATGGGACATGGACTCTTCAGACTCTGCCGCCAGGGAAAAAGGCTATAGGGAGTAAATGGGTATATAAAGTGAAGTTCAAATCTGATGGAACTGTTGAGAGATACAAAGCTCGGCTTGTGCTTTTGGGAAATCACCAAAAGGAAGGTATTACGGCGAAACGTTTGCTCCAGTTGCTAAAATGGGTACTGTTAGATTATTTCTTGGCATTGCGGCTGGTCGTGGATGGGAAGTGCATCAAATGGATGTGCACAATGCATTTTTACATGGGGATTTGGAAGAAGAAGTTTACATGAAACTTCCACCCGGATTCATATTTCTGATGATAATAAGGTAGGTCGATTACATAAATCTTTATACGGACTCAAACAAGCGCCAAGGTGCTGGTTTGCAAAGCTATCTAAGTCACTGCTCACATTTGGGTTCAACAAATCTCTCTCGGATTATTCTCTGTTCGTGTACAATAAAGATGGAAATGAATTGCACGTACTAGTTTACGTGGACGATTTGATCATTACTGGGAACTCAACAAAGGTGCTTTTTGACTTCAAAAACTACCTGAGTCAATGTTTTCATATGAAAGATTTAGGCATTTTGAAATATTTTTTGGGTATTGAAGTTGCACGAAATTCAAGCGGCATCTACTTAAGCCAAAGGAAATACACACTGGATATCATTGAAGAGGCTGGTTTGCTTGGTGCAAAGCCAACAACTTTCCCACTAAATCAAAATCACCGCTTGGCTTTGTCCTCATCTTTATTGTTGTCTGACGCTGAGCCATATAGACGTGTAATTGGTAGATGGATCTACTTGGCAGTAACACGACCAGAGCTCTCTTATAGCGTTCACACTTGGGCACAATTTATGCAAGAACCTCGTCAGGAACATTGGCAGGCTGCAATTAGAGTTGTCCGGTATTTAAAATCCAATCCAGGGCAAGGTATCCTTCTGAAATCTAACACGGACTTCAAGCTTTATGGCTGGTGTGATTCGGACTGGGCAAGCTGCCCCCTATCTCGTCGATCTGTTACAGGATATTTTATACAAATTGGAACCTCACCCATAGCTTGGAAAACTCAAAAGCAACACACTGTAAGTCGCTCTTCCGCTGAAGCCGAGTATCTTGCATTGGCAGCTTTTACAGCAGAAATGATTTGGCTTAAACGAATCCTGCATGACATGGGTGTCCATCATACAGACCCGATGATGATATTTTCTGACAGTAAACCAGCCTTGGATATTGGCGCCAATCCAGTTCTTCACCAAAGGACCAAACATATTGAAGTGGATTGCCACTTCATACGAGATGAGATTCAACGTGGAAATATCAAAACTTTGCATGTGTCCACCAACTCCCAACTCGCTGACATCTTAACAAAAGCTCTGGGTCGCAAGGAATTTGAACTGTGTATCAACAAGTTGGGCATCATTGATCTTCATGCTCCAACTTGAGAGGGGGTGTTTCGAGATATTCGGCAATCTCGTATATATTTGGCAATCTCGCATTCACCGTCAATCTCATCCCAAAACTTACTCCCTGTCAATCCCTAAATATATGTTTGTAATTTTCTTCAATTAGGAAAAGTAAGTCCAAGAAACTCTGTATAAATATTTGTACAGATTGCTGCAGAAAGAGAAATTAAACTTCCATTATTGTGCTTCTGTACTTTGTAACAATTTCCACAGAAAGATACAGAGAGTGCTACAGCAGAAGCTGTAACTCGAAATCAGCAGCGCAGACAAATTTCAATTGGTATCAGAGCCGGCCACTCGACATATAGAGTGTGATTCGGGAAGGCGTTGTTGTCATCTATGACCACCATGAAAGAAGGACAAAGCACCAGCAGACCGCCATTGCTCGAAAGAGGAACTATGGCTATTGGAAGGCTCGGATGAAGGCTTTTATTAAAGCTATTGATGAGAGGGCATGAAGAGCGGTCATATCTGAATGCTCTCACTCAACAACCTGAGAACAAGTGGACTGTTGATGAGGTAGCCTCGGCATTAGGAAACTCCAAGGCTTTGAATGCCATATTTTCTATTATGGATGCTAAAAATTTCAGGTTGATCTTCAATTGTGACATGGCCAAACAAGCATGGGAGATTCTTGAAAAAGCACATGAGAGAACGAACAAAGTAAAGATCTATCGAATGCAGATGATCACCTCAAGATTTGAGAGCCTGAAGATGCTGGAAGAAGAGACAATCTCTGAGTTTAATGTCAGGTTGGGTGATATATAAAATGAGGCTCATGCTCTCGGAGAACCAATTCAAAAGGAGAAGCTGCTAAGAAAGGTTCTCATATCCCTCACCTCGAAGTTTGATATGAAGGTGTCTGCCATTGAAGAAGCTCAAGATGTCAAGAACATGAGGCTAGAGGCATTGATTGGTTCACTAAGGCAGTTTGAGATGAAAATTACAGAGAATGCTACACTACTTTGTGGGAAAGACCTTGGACTGAAAGCTGAGACAAAAGAGAAGGCACACTACTTTACCAAATTTTTTTAATTTTTTTAATCGGCACGTGTGAGACATGTGCCAGAATGTTGTTTTAAATCCCCAAATATTCGCGTGTGAAAGGCACACTCCTTCACCAAAAATTTTGGATCACGTATGAGCGAACATTCTCAAAATTTCGAGCGTCGGCCAATTATTTCTCTGTTGCCCGTCATTGTTCGCTTGGGGCGTTCTAAATAGATTGAAAAGAATACTATACGATGTAAGCTGAAATTCACAGCGCCTCTGATACACAAATTGGTGAACAAGCAGTTGCTACAACACACTCTTGTTCACTCCGAAACCGTTTCAGCAGGAAAGATCAAGGACACAAGTTTGTTCACCCAGTTCAGCCAAATTGCCTACGTCTGGGGAGGACTCTTCTCAGTCCTCAATCCACTATTCTCAAGGTTTCCAAGTACCCACGGTTACAACCCACGCAACCTATGCTACTCAACCTTAGGTGGATCCTCGCACACAATCAGAACAGGCTCTGACTTGTGTCTGCACACCCTCTACTGATATCTATCTAGACTAGCTACTGTCTCCTCGAAACTCAGCCTATTCTAAACGATACTCAAGTTCTGTAGGGGTGCTATAGCATCTGCTGTAGCACACAGCTGATGCACAAATTGTCCGCGTTGCTCCAAAGCCTTTCGCTGAGCTGTTCGAACGATTCCACGAGTGCTACACACTCCGGAATACTTCCCCTCACTCAGTGACCTCCTGTCACTAGCAAGCACTGCCGTCCAGACACTCGACTGAGTCACTCACCCGTCAGTTCTTCCGCGGCTGCCCTTGATCAACCAACAAGCACCACTGCTCTGAATTGGCTTCCAGATCAAGCTTGGATCAGACTACACAAGTCCTGATCACCCTATGCTTCTGTCAGCACAGCTCTGCGCTCACGCTCTGCTCTCGGTGATAACCGAAGACTTCGTTCGCACACCAAAATTGCTCTTCTCGGAAATCTGTGTGTTCTCGCTTTCAGCTCTCTTCTTCGATCACCCTTCATCGCTCTGAAGGGTCTCTATTATATAGGCGCGTCCACTGCTATCATTATCAGATAATAGCAGTTCCCCTAGCAACATCAATATCTCCTAATTTCTAGGAGATTTGATTTGATTTGAGATTCAAACCAAAACTCCTACTTCAGCTAGGAATCTCCACTCAGGAATATTCTCTGCAGCAACTCTGAACCTCCTCTGATGCTCTTCGAAGGACTGCCACACCTTCTTTCCAAAAACAGATTGCTGCTGCACGGACAAAAGCTACAGCTCTTCTGAACAAGCTCCAGCTAAAGCTTCTTCCTGTTATAGCTGCTCCTTGTTCACTTGCTTGTTCACTTGTGCTGAACTTTGACTGTAGCAGCATCTTGTTCACTTGTGCTGGTTTTGTCAAACACTGCCATACTGCATCATCAATCTCCCCCTTGGCATTTTGACAAAACTCCTTTGAAAGCATCAATCTAAATCCTCCGGAACTAACTCCCCCTCCCTTTTTCTCCCCCTTTTTGGCCTAATTGAGAAGGGGAAGTTCCTTCTTGTCTCAAGAGGGCAAGACACAGAGACCCAGAGAAGATCTCAGGTCTTCGAACCGTACTGTGTCCAGAGGTTTAGTGAAGATATCAGCAAGCTGTTTGGCCGACACAACATGCTGGAGAGCAATAATTTTCTTTTCCACCAGATCTCGGATGAAGTGATGCTGAATGTCAATGTGTTTGGTTCTGCTGTGCTGAACAGGATTCTTGGAGATACTGATTGCACTCATGTTATCACAGTAGAGAGTCATTTCACCTTGATCGAGTCCATACTCGCCCAGCATTTGCTTCATCCACATCATCTGTGCACAGCAACTCCTAGCTGCTATGTATTCTGCCTCAGCTGTAGATAGTGAAATGCTGTTTTGTTTCCTACTGAACCATGACACCAGGTTGTTCCCTAGAAAGAAGCAGCCTCCAGAAGTGCTCTTCCTATCCTCAGCACATCCTGCCCAGTCTGCATCACTATATCCCACTAGATTTGCATTTGTATCCTTAGTGTACCATAGGCCATAGTGCACAGTACCTCCAACACACCGAATGATTCGCTTGACCAGCTGCAAGTGACTGTCTTTGGGGCAGGCTTGAAATCTAGCACAAACTCCTACAGCAAAGGAGATGTCAGGGCGGCTGGCGGTTAGGTACAATAAGCTCCCAATCATACTTTTGTAGGTGGTCTGACTCACTTCCATTCCATTTTCATCTTTGATAGCTTTGACATGAGTAGCAGCGGGTGTTCGTTTATGACTGGCTTTATCTAGCTGAAATTTTTGCACAAGATTCCTGCTGTATTTGCTTTGTGCAATAAATATGCCATCTGTTTTCTGGGTGATCTCCAGACCCAGGAAATACGATAATTCTCCGACCATGCTCATTTGGAATTCCTTCTGCATGTGATCCACAAACTGCTTCACCAGATGCTGAGACTTCGATCCAAAGACAATGTCATCCACATATATCTGCGCAATGATCACATCCGACTTGGTGTTTTTCACAAATAGAGTTTTGTCAGCTCCCCCTCTTTTGTAGCCATGTTTTTCAAGAAAAACTGTCAGCCGCTCGTACCATGCTCGAGGAGCCTGTTTAAGCCCATACAGAGCTCTCTTTAGTTTGTACACGTACTCCGGATGATGAGGATCTTCAAAACCTTTTGGCTGGGAAACATATACTTCTTCAGTGAGGTCTCCGTTTAGAAATGCACTTTTGACATCCATTTGATATAGTTTAAAACCCAGAAAAAATGACATAGCTAGAAGCAGTCTGATGGCCTCCAGACAAGCGGCTGGAGCAAAAGTTTCTTCGAAGTCTATCCCCTCAATTTGAGTGTATCCTTGAGCAACAAGCCTGGCTTTGTTTCTTGTGACGTTCCCCTTTTCATCAGTTTTGTTTTTGAAGATCCATTTGGTACCTATAATGTTTACTCCTTTAGGTCTGTCCACCAAGTCCCAAACATCGTGTCTTTCAAATTCTACTAGTTCTTCCTGCATAGCTATCATCCCGAATTCGTCATTCAAGGCTTCCTTGAAAGTCTTCGGTTCTATACTGGATAGGAAGCATGTATTTAGGTAAGCATTGCTTCTGGTTCTCTTTCTTTCTGTCGAATCTCCAATCAGATTGGTCAGTGGATGGTTCTTCTGAATCTTCTTTGGAGGCTGCCTTGGTGGTGGATCATGAGTCTCATCATTCTGTTCTTCATGCAGGCTCTCTTGGAGTTCGTCTGTAGTTTCTGTTTCAGCACTTGCTATGGCATCATCTGGAGCTGAAGTTTGTTCACTTCTCCTCTGATTGGCAGGGGCATCTTCAATGTCAGAGTCTTCGTCGTCAGGAATAGTCGAAGATTCTTCTTCAACATCTTTGACTACTACATTTATGGATTCCATCACTATTCTTGTTTTCTGATTGTACACTCGATATGCCCTACTGTTCATTGAATATCCCAGGAAGAAACCAGCATCGCTCTTTGGTTCAAGCTTCTTCCTGTACTCCCGATCTCTCAGAATGTAGCATTCACTTCCAAAGATGTGAAAGTATTTTATTGTGGGCTTCTTCTGATTTCAGTGCTCATAGCAAGTCTGGTTGGTTCCTTTTCGTATGGTGACTCTGTTGATGATGTAGCATGCGGTGTTCATTGCCTCAACCCAGAATCTCAGGGGGATCCTCTTGGCATGAATCATGACTCTGGCCATTTCTTGAATTGTCCGATTCTTTCGTTCCACTACACCATTCTGCTGAGGAGTGATTGGAGAAGAAAACTGATGTGAGATACCCTTTTGGCGATAGAACTCATCCACTGCTTCGTTTTCAAACTCTCTGCCATGATCACTGTGGATGTTGGTGATTCTGAGATTTTTCTGTTGCTCCAGACGGGACACCAATGAGACTATTACTTTTACAGTGTCTTGATTTCTCTCTGATAAAATCAATCCAAGTGAACCGGGTATAGTCATCAACGCAGACAAAGGCATATCTTTTCTTACCCACACTCTCGACTTCCATAGGACCCATCAAGTCCATGGGTATGAACTGGAGAGGTCTGGTTGTGTTTGTATCTTTAACTTTTGGATGTGAAGCCCTTTTTTGTTTCCCAATCTGACAATCTCCGCAGATGGAACTTGTCTCGCCTTTGATCAGCGGTACTCCTCTGACTAACCCTTCTGTTGCAATCTTCTTCAGAGTCCTCAGATTGACATGACCCATCCTTCTGTGCCAGAGATTCATTTCCTCTGCATTAGTTAGCATGCATCTTGGTAAAGGCGAGTTTGTGTCTACCTTGAGAAGATAGCAGTTGCTTCTCGATCTGGTCTCCTCCATTATACATTCTTCATTCTTGTTGAAGACTTTGCACAAATCTTTTGTAAACTTCACCTGTTGAGTCCCATCACACAGCTGGCTAATGCTTATGAGGTTCGCCTTCAGTCCTTCCACCAGCATGACATTGCTTAGTTCGGGCATCCCTTTAACTGCCAGTGTTCCCTTTCCCAAAACTCTTCCCCTCAGGTCATTTCCAAACTTCACCTGTTGTTCTAAGCAAGGGGTTATACTCTTCAAGAAGGATCTTTCT
Organism: Umbilicus rupestris; assembly: GCA_963678935.1. Lineage (NCBI taxonomy): Eukaryota > Viridiplantae > Streptophyta > Magnoliopsida > Saxifragales > Crassulaceae > Umbilicus > Umbilicus rupestris. Next base: position 7,567,605 of record OY787605.1, read on the forward strand.
CCCGTGATATGCCCCGAGCAGCCACTGTCAAAATACCAGCTAACCTTGTTCGAGGAACTTGCTGGGCTGATAAGAGCAAGATGCTGAGTTCTCCCATAGTTGTGCTTAGGTGTTTTTCTGGCTGACCCCTTTCTGTGGTATGCTGATGGACAGTTCCTCCTAATGTGACCTTTGAGCCCGCACCTATAGCATCTTTTATACTTTAATAGTGTCTTGACATGGTGATATAGGGATTGCTGTAGCAGAAGCTGATTCACCCTACCTTGTGTTTTTCTGCCTTTTCTGACTGATCTAGATCTGACCATGTTGCATTCATCTTCACTCAGATCTGTCTCGTCTTCACTCCCGCTGGCAGAAAGAGCATTTTTCTGATCGGCCTTCTTCATTGGTTTACTAGTACAGTCGACTTGTCGATGACCATATCCTTCATAGTTCCAACACTTCATGCTCTTTCTTCTGTTTCTATTTTCATCATCATTTTGAGCAGATTCCTTCCCTCTCCTTTAATTCTCTCCACCTCTTCTAAATTGTTTTCGTGTGGAAGAGCTTTGCCCAGTTCTTGAATTCATGTTCTTCAGGAGTTTTCCAAGGTTCTTTACCAGCATACTCAGCTGGTCATCTGGAGCTGGCTTCTTCACTTCTGTCTCTGCCTTCAGTCCTATATTCTCATTAGGAGTAGGCTCTTCTTTAACCAGCTTCATCTCAAATTGTTTGAGTGATCCAACCAATTCTTCCAGCCTCAAGTGTTTGACATTTTGAGCTTCTTCAATGGCAGTCACTTTCATGTCAAATCTTGTGGGCAATGATCTGAGTACCTTCCTAATCAGCTTCTCTTCAGGGATAGGTTCTCCAAGAGCATGGGCTTCATTTGCCAGGTCACAAAGTTTTGCATTGAACTCAGTGATCATCTCCTCTTCTAACATTCTCAAATTTTCAAACTGCGTAGCAATAATCTGTAATCTTGACAGCTTTACTTTATCAGTCCCTTCATGGGCAGTTTGCAGGATCTCCTAAGCTTGCTTGGCCATATCACAGTTTGATATCAACCTGAAATTGTTAGCATCAACCGCAGCAAAGATAGCATTCAGAGCCTTTGAATTACCAGTTGCTGCAGCTCCCTCTTCGGCAGTCCATTGTTCTTTAGGTTTTATCCGTGTAACTCCCTATTCATCCATGGTGATCGGAGGAGACCACTAGACCACAATAGCTCGCCAGGTCTTCTCATTAATAGCTTTGAGAAAGGCCTTCATCCTAGCCTTCCAATATCCATAGTTGCTTTCTTCCAACAATGGAGGCCTGCTCGTGCTCTGTCCTTCGTTCATTATTCCTTGACTTCTTCAGAGACGATGTAGGATATTTTACTCGGTGTGTTGAGCTCCCGCTCTGATACCAATTGAAATTCACAGCGCCTCTGATACACAGATTGGTGAACAAGTAGTTGCTACAGCACACTCTTGTTCACTCGGAAACTGTTTCAGCAGGAAAGATCAAGGACACAAGTTTGTTCACCCAGTTCAGCCAAATTGCCTACGTCTGGGGAGGACTCTTCTCAGTCCTCAATCCACTATTCTCAAGGTTTCCAAGTGCCCACGGTTACAACCCACGCAACCTATGCTACTCAACCTTAGGTGGATCCTCGCACACAATCAGAACAGGCTCTGACTTGTGTCTGCACACCCTCTACTGATATCTATCTAGACTAACTACTGTCTCCTCGAAACTCAGCCTATTCTAAACGATACTCAAGTTCTGCAGGGGTGCTATAGCACACAGCTGATGCATAAATTGTCCGCGTCGCTCCAAAGCCTTTCGCTGAGCCGTTCGAACGATTCCACGAGTGCTGCACACTTTGAAATACTTCCCCTCACTCAGTGACCTCTTGTCACTAGCAAGCACTGCCGTCCAGACACTCGACTGAGTCACTCACCCGTCAGTTCTTCCGCGGCTGCCCTTGATCAACCAACAAGCACCACTGCTCTGAATTGGCTTCCAGATCAAGCTTGGATCAGACTACACAAGTCCTGATCACCCTATGCTTCTGTCAGCACAGCTCTGCGCTCACGCTCTGCTCTCGGTGATAATCGAAGACTTCGTTCGCACACCAAAATTGCTCTTCTCGGAAATCTGTGTGTTCTCGCTTTCAGCTCTCTTCTTCGATCACCCTTCATCGCTCTGAAGGGTCTCTATTATATAGGCGCGTCCACTGCTATCATTATCAGATAATAGCAGTTCCCCTAGCAACATCAATATCTCCTAATTTCTAGGAGATTAGATTAGATTTGAGATTCAAACCAAAACTCCTACTTCAGCTAGGAATCTCCACTCAGGAATATTCTCTGCAGCAACTCTGAACCTCCTCTGATGCTCTTCGAAGGACTGCCACACCTTCTTTCCAAAAACAGATTGCTGCTGCACGGACAGACGTTACAGCTCTTCTAAACAAGCTCTAGCTAAAGCTTCTTTCTGCTATAGCTGCTCCTTGTTCACTTGCTTGTTCACTTATGCTGAACTTTGACTGTAGCAGCATAGCAGCGTCTTGTTCACTTGCTTGTTCACTTGTGCTGGTTTTGTCAAACACTGTCATACTGCATCATCATAAGCAAAAGAAAGGGGTGGAAGATTATGAAAATGATGGAGGGTAGAAGAACGTGGAGGGTTTGTGACGCTTAAATATGAGCAAATGATTGTTGGAGGTTCTTTTTTGCCGAGTGTGTAGAAAATTCGATTTCTAGTTTTGGTTAATTGTGGTAATTATATTAAAGTTGTTAATTAGTGTTTATAGTTAGATTAAATAATGATTATGGGAAGGACAATGTTGCTAGTAGAGAAGTCTAGAAACATCTTCCTCAGAAGTGGTGGCCTAGAAAATGGAGAAATATATGCATGAAAAAGTTTGAGTTGTGCCATTTGAGCTCATTGCTCGGGCTTGCATCACGGTTTTGTCTTAAATTTCATATTCGATTCTCCCATCCATTTATCTTTTTGTCTTGTGTTGCAAGTGTATTTTTGCTTTGGAATCCAATTATTTAAACTTAAGTTTTTTTATTTTATGTCGGACATAAGTAATACTTAGTAGGGGAAATTCGGTTAAGGCCCCAATAAGGTAGATCTTTGAAGTCCTTTGTGAGTCATTTGACCATCATGTGACCGTAGGTAAGAGTAATAGTTTTTTGTCTTGTAGCGAGTTGAAATGGTACGTTATACTTTTTGACTTTGTTTTGTTCTTTTGTGCTTTTATTAGTTTTGATGAGTTTTGAGAAATGGGTTTGGATGAATTTTGATTTGTTTTGTTTAAAGTGCATTGAATTTTTGATTTATTTTTTTGAAAGTACATTGAACGTTATGAGTTTTGATTCTTGAAAAATAGGTTTTAAAGAAAGCTCTTTGGTTTGTAAATAAAGTGCAATAATATTATTCATTAACGCTCTCATATAAAAGTTCATTGACACTGAAATGCTCTAAAATGTAAATTGTATTGCTACATGTGGTATAAATAGTATTGCTCTAAATAGTCTCCTTCAGTGTGCATATTACACCCTTTTTGAATGTCATTCAAGTCTAGTGGTCATATAGGAAGCACCCGATGTTGGTCAAGATGCTCCTTTTTATCTATACAGGCCATTGACTTTTTAAGCCTACTCTCACTTGACTTGGAATCAGCCCCATGTCTCTGCTGGATTTGACTCATTACTTCCCCAGAATTTCTTAATGAAAGGTTGAGTTCTTTCGCATTGCTCATGCAGACTTTTTTTGCATTCAGCCCTCACCCTCATTGACCCGAGAAATGCACCAAGAGCTGGCCCGACCTGTCCCATTTTTGCACCAGCATTCTTGCTGGTCACGACATGGGCTTTGATGGGAAGAGTTCCGTCATTCCCCTCCCTTCAAGAATGACCTTGTCCTCAAGGTCAATTGGTTTCTCTCCGTTCCTCCTCGATGGGCCTTTTGCTGGTAGGTTTCCATCTCAGCTTTGTAAGGATTCTCATAGTCAAATGCTAGTAACTGAGTGAACCCTTACTGATGCATCTCGGCCACCAGCCTTTTCTTCCATAGATAGTTGACGCTTTTCGATTCCATTTGTGCTATAAAGTGCAGCCCCAACAAATAAGGCATCCCCTTGTTAATGACCTTCAACTTCTTCTCATAGATGGACTTTTGCTGGGCTCTAGACAAGAGGACTTGGTTGATGTAAGCAGTTGAGCGTCATTTCATATCAGGACGCCTAGTCCATAGCTCTTTGAATCGTCTTTAATGAAGAATGGCTCCTTGAAGTTTGGAAGTATCAGTACCGCCATTCGCTTTAAGACCCTTTGTAGCTCTTGAAAAGTCTTTATTTATCCCCTCATTCTAGTGGAACATATCCATTTTGACCGATCAGCATGCTTTGTAATAGTCTGGCTGAAGACTAAGACATAATAGAAGAATATGAGTGTAAACTTTCTTAAGTTCGGTTTAAGTACCAGAACCATGGGTGACTGGAGAGTGGCTAGCTTCTTTATAAGTCCCATGGGCACGGCGAGAAACTCATACTTTCCCTCGAATCTTTTGAAGGTAGTCTTGGGCTTATCCACTTTGGCTTGACGGTTCCGGTGGTTACCGTGCTTCCGGTTAATCTTTGAAATCCTTCCCTCAGTTGTAGCTTTGACGGTGCATGTCACTTTAGCCCAGCCTCCGTTGAAATATAGAGTGTCTCCCATCCAACGCATGTCTAGTAATTTTTGTGGCTGCAACAGTCCCGCTGGTGCCATACCCACATATTTTCTTCACTGACGTTCATCATACTCGGTCATCATCTTTTGAACTTCTGCTTTCTTGCCCTCCCAATAGAAATCAGAGGTCAGCCTCTTGTATGTCTTTAGCATGCCCGAGTCCCTTCCGATGTGACTTCTAGGGATCTCACAAAGCAGCATCGGTATTTATCCTGAAGAGCATGACAATACAAAACCATCATTGCACATTAAACAAAATCCATCTAAGGTGTACCTCATTTTCTCAATCAAGTATCATGGAAAAAGAGATGGTTTCCCCTTGCATCTCCTCATGCACCTCCTCATTTGGTCAACCCGGTTCAATGACAGATTGAATGGTGTGGGCTGGTATGGTCAAAGCCTTCAGGCCATGTGCCTCATCACTTGCCTTATGTTTTGGCTAGGCCCCTCTTTTGGAACTTTTGTGAGGACCAAACACTCAGCAAGGCTCTATGCTGCTCATAGCTCGAGTCTTTGTGTTACAAAGTGGGTTATTCCAAATTTGCCTCATGTTTGTAAACTAAGATGGCTCACATAGTCATAAGTTTGCAGCAATGTCCATTGAAGAATTTCTCATGACATTAGTAGCACTGCCCCTTGGCTCTCCATGCCTCAATCTCGGCTGCCGCTACACACCGAAATCCTTGCATAGTCCCATTACCTCAGGGCAGGATCCTTAGGCCTTCGCACCCCATCAGAATTGTGACTAGACTTTTCTTGACCCCAAATAGTGTATGTTGCGGCAGCTCCAAACTGTTGCTGACCTTCTCATCATCCTCATAGCCCCCAGCTAGAGCTTGTTGCGGCAGCCCCGCGCCCTTCTTGGTCTCCTTCTCAATCTCCATTTGTTGCGCCAAAGACTTGGCCTCATCGAGTGCTTTCGGTCGATGGACCGCAATTCAATCATGGTTGGCTGGCTTTAGCCACATCAATGAACTGCCCATTAATGTCTTGCTGATCATGCCGCTTAGGCCCCTTGACAGAGCCTCAATTCGGCCGCGGTACAGCCATCGTTCCCCCTTGGGTAAGGGGGGAAACTCCCTGCGCAGTCTCCGTCCTGGAAGGCCTTGGAATCTTTTCAGCAACCCTTTATGGAGCTCACCCAAGGGTAGACACGCTGCAATGATATGTGCCAGTCACCCCGTAACAAAGCTTTGCCATTAAAATACATAACTATTGTCTTTACCTCCTCAGGTTTGTTTAGTCCATTCACCAAGAAGTAACGCTCAACACGGTGCATCTTGATTCAACCCATGTGAGTCTCTTACGGTAGTAAGGTTGAATGTCCCCTCCCGGACCTTTGAGTTTCCACCCACATATTGAGTTGTACTGAATTGGGTTGCTTCGATTATCAAGCTTCATGAGGTGATCTTCGTAGGGATCAATCTATGAAGGCAATTTATGCATAGTAACTTACTTCAACTCCGCTTGGTCTCGCTCATCCATAAAGCCAAAGTTCTGAGAAAAGGTCAAGCTAGGCTGGTCCTGCAACACTTTTATTCTTATTGCCACCTTTTTAACACCAGAATGAGGCCAATATGATAGAGACCTGAAATCCTCAAATATGTTTATTAGATAAAAAATCAAGGCGGAAGCGTAAGTGTGTGAAAAAACTGAAGACAAGATGATACAATGGCTAGATAATGTCTAATGACCCCTTGTACCGAAAGTTATCAAGGCCCCAAGGAAAATATCATACTATTACACTAATATGACCAAGATAGACTTTTTTTGGATGAATTCTTAATTGGTAAACATTATAGCCCAGGTCCCTTTATATAATAGTTGTCCAGCCTCTTTGCTTTGCGTAACCCACGTTTTAATTGCCCTTTTCAAGGGGACCTCTCAATGCTTTGGACCCTTGACTTGCTCATGTAATAGTTTTTCTTCATTGTGCATATTACCCTTCTTGACCGCCATTCAAGTATGTTGGTCATATAGGAAACATCCAATATTAGTCAAAATGCTCCTCTTTGTTTATGCGGGCCATTAATTCTTTAAGCCCACTCTCACTTGACCTGGTATCAGCCCCATGTCCCTGTTGAATGTGACCCATTACTGCCCCAGAATTCCTTGATGAAAGGTTCAGTTCCTTTTCATTGTCCATGAGGACTTTCGTTACATCCAGCCCTCTCCTCATCGACTAGAGAAATGTACCAAGAGTTGGCTAAACCTGCCCCACTTTTGCACCGGAATTCTTGCTGGTCACGACATGGGCAGAGTTCCATCACTACATCTATGAGTTTTGATTCTAGTATATCTAAGTGCATTGTTGGGTTATGTTAAAAAGAATTAGAGAGAAAATTTTATGCATAATTGGACACATGAAACATGTGGATGTATGAAAAAATGGGAGAGAAATATAAATGTGAATGATTAGAGAGAAAAAAGAAGTTAGGGATTGATAAAAGAAAACTTTAAGTAAAATTTACCCTTTTGACTAATTTATTATTTTAAAAGTAATGTTTAATGAATGACATGTGTCATATTATGAGTTATTTGATCAAATGGCTCACAAATGATCTTAAGAATATCCATTATCGAAGATGTCTCATTTGAGCTCTCCTCGTAGTTAGTAAACTCAAAATGTACTTTCCCTTTATATCTATGTAGCCACTCAAATGAGTGCGGTTGAGATGATCAAGATTACTTATCACTTTAATAATTAAATATTGAAATGTGAGTGTCAATACTTCAAATTTTAGATTTAAAAAACCACCAAAAATCAACTAACATTTTGACTTGAACATAATAATATTAGTATCATATAATGTAATATGATAATTTTACCATGCCAAAATTTGTCCAGAAAATAAAAACCACGTGAAAATATGAACGAAGGAGTATTCCACTTGAAATTGGTGAATTTATTTATTCTGAAAGCTAAATGTTAATATATCTTTTTAAATTTTAATGGCTGGAAAATTTTATTTTTTAGGTGTTTTCTAACTTAAATACATTTAAAAAAAATTATTATTATTATATTTTTTACTCTATCCCAAAATCCCACTAGAACCCTGCCCATCAGGATTTTGATTTATTTTGTTTAAAGTGTATTGAATTTTATAGTTTTTGATTTAACTTAAACAATTTTCAATATACTTGACCTAATCCTTTTGCCCTATAAATTTGTTTAAATTGACAATGACTTTTGCACTCTTTTTATAATTTTGCTAACACTTGCATCTTTTTGTCCTCAATCACTACGACAAGTTGGGACTATTGAATGCGAAATTAACAAGGAAATAATAATAAAAATCCAGCTCCTCCTTGTGACCTTCCCAAGTTTGGAGCTTGCCTGCCCACCACAAACCATGGTCGCCTAAAACAAAAGACAAAAGTTGCAAAGCTTATACCATAAAAATCTTTGGGGATGAGTGTCGAACACATCCACCCACCGACTGAGGTAGCTCAAAGGCTACCTGAGCTATAATCCAAGAGTTTTGATTGAGTGAAAAAATACACATTTTTCTCTCAGCCTACAAGCTTGCATGCTGCCATCACACAAAGCTTTCGGCACACCTTCTTCTTCTGCCCATCACCCTCTTTTGGCTTCTAGCATATATTCATTTTGTGTATATGATATCTGTCCTCATCTCCATACATTTGCATTACAGCCTCTGAGAAGCCTCATATCTCATGTTCAATCCTCATACCCGATGCCCCACATATATAAATTTTGTCATATAGTTCGATCGAGTAAAAGCTAGCTTGCTTGCTGTGCTGTGATTTGGAGAAGAAAAGAAAGGATATGTGTTACCCAAATGTTGATCCTTGTCCTCTCACTGACCATGCTGGGTCCTGCCTGTAAAGTTGTGTGATGGGGCAGCCGGGTTCATTCAGGCATCATCAGGATGAGTACAAAAGGATGTTTTAGCAACACATGAAACCAATGTAATATATTAAACATTTCTGGGCTGCCTCAGTTGGGTTTTCTAATTAGTAGTGATGCTCTGTTATCAAGTTTAGGTTTTAATTAAATGTAAGGAGGAGACTGTTCATTCACATTGAGCTAAAAGACACGCATAGACAAGAATATTAGGCAGCTGTGGAGGTTATTAAGATGCAACAAAGTGAGGATGCTGGAAATGATGAGTAGCTAAACACGCAGCATCAGATGTGTATTCGGCGTCACTGGCTGGATCCCAAGTCCCACTGAAAAAAAAAAATGACATGACATGGGAGTAATTGGTTAGTGATTGGAAATTTGGGTTGAGGGTTTAGAAAAAGGGTACTGACCGGAGGCCTGCGGTAGCATTGCTGACGATCGATTGTCTGGTTGAGTGTGTTTATCAGAACCTTACATGCAACACTGGCCTATGTCATAAAAACAGAGTGGCGGTCACATCTTCTAGGTCTAGCTATACACAGCTCCAACAACATATGAGTTTTACCTTGAGAGGAATAAAGGTGTAGTAGAGGCCAAGCTGGCCTGTGATATCAGTGACTGTGTCAAGCGGCACAAGTCCCTCAGCCAAATCCTCAAGCAGTTGGAGAACATTCAGAACCCGAACTCCACTCAGCTCCAGAACAGCATCCACCTCGGACGACCCTCTAGCTCTCACATGCCCCTTTTCTGACTTCACATTCCCCAGTTTCTTCCCTCTGTATGCCACCTCCACTCTCATCCAGTTGTAGTCCATCGAATACACATCTACGTTACGTATCCTCACCTTGATGCCCATGGCCATGTCGATGCTCACATGAGGCTGGAAATGGACTCGGAGGTGGAGCAGCTTCATCCGCTGGATCTTCAAGTGCGGATTGGAGGGCCACAACAGAAATGCCAGAGCCATGACCAGGACTGCTGTTGCAGCCGACACCACCCAGCAGCAGCTCCAGTTACGGGGACGGCGGCCGTGGGATGGAAGAACAATGAAGTTTATCTGCTGGTGGAGCTGTTCTGGAGAGGGTGGGATGAAGGGGCAGCCCTGAGGTCGAGGAGATGACGAGGCCATGAACAATCTGTTGCTTGGAGGAAGAACTAGAAGGTGAGGAATTATACACTACAGTTTTGAGGCAAGGAAAGTGAAGAGTAGCAGGGACGTCATCCCAAGGAAAATGCAGAACAAATGTACCAAAATTTATACAACACACTATTGTCAAGTCGTGATCAGCTTTCCGTGACGTTTTGCCTATGTGCAATGGACCTGAGGCTTTTGTACATTTCCGAACAGGAGTAGGAAAAATCACTCAAAGCACGGAATAGTTCAGGCAAGTGAGACTTGAGATTGAATAGAGATTTCTCTCTAACCTGAACGCATTGCTTCCTGTAATCATACTCTTCTTCTTCCAGACGTTTTTTTAATAAATCGAGGGCCACTTTACGCTCCGCCACTGCATCATCGTGCCCGCCATCAGGCCTTTCTGCGTCTTCCTCGTCATTAATATGTCTTGGCATATACTTGTTGTACCACTCTTCGAACATTCTCGTTCTTTTGATGAATTCCTTTCTAGTGTCCTCGCATTTAGACTTGAGTATCATCTCTTCCTTCTGAAGAATTACAATGGTATTGATGACTGCTGCAAAGTTGGATATGGCACTTCTGGCAATGCCGTCTGGAAGACTGTCCAGGTGATCGAGCCAAGCACGAAGCAGGTACATGATCTGGGGATTTTGGATCCTTGGTGGCGAAGATACTTTTTCTTTTAGGCTGCTCTCTATGGGGATAAGGTTGAGCTTCAGCCAGCTGTTGAGAGACTTTATGTACTCTCTCTGATAATTTACCAACTTCTGAAACTGATCATGCCACTCTTTAATTACTACCTCAAGCTGGCATGTGCGATCATGGTGGTGTTCACTTGTTTCCTTTGGGGACTGAGCCATGTCCAGAGACCTTAATGCAATGACCAGCCCTGTCTGATTCTCGTGATGATCTTTCATAGTGTCCCACATTATAGCCATCCTGCAATCCAAGATGCAGCATTAAACTAATATTCTACATGCATGATCCAACTATATTCCTACTTTTTATCTAAATGTTTGATTGAAACAGTCCCATTGTCAACAATCTTTTTCCCTACGGATTAGTTCCATATCATTCCTTCAAACAATAGAAACTTACCCGTCTACTAAAGCAACAAGTTTCGGATACAGCTGGTCATCTCGCAATCTATTAATCTCTGAAACTGTTGAATCCAGGGACTGCATGTCAACAATATATCTCGTATGAAGATGGCTAACAGCTGCTTTAGCTTTCTCCACAGCTTCAGTGTTCGTACCACGTTTCTTATGTCTATTGAGAGCAGCAAATTTCTTCTGATACTCAAGTTTCATAAGCTCTCCAGCCTGTCAATATTTGACAGTGAAAACGAATTCGATCAGCAATAAGGAGGTGTTATGCAAATCCATGGAGCACAGAAGCACATTTCAAGTGATGAATACACAAATGCAAGCAGCACATAAGTGTATTTCATGTATATTAAATATATTCATAAGTAGATGGTCAAGGATCCTTGGTGAAAAAATGCAGAAGTCAGTACAAAAGCGGATTATGTATCTGGTGTAAAAATTTAAGTTTAGCCAAATATTTTAAGTTCAGATAACAGGAACAGGAACAAAATTAGTGAACATTGATTGTAATTTCATTTAACTTCATCAAACTCTGAACAGGAATCTTGAGTTAGAATCTAATGAGAAGGGTATTTGTGAGTTGTGAATAAAAAAATCTCCATACTATTCATAATATTATACTCCAGACCAATGAGGCCATATCTGGAGTTCCAAACGTACAAGGAAAAAAAAGGATTCTATGTATCTGATTTTGAACCATACCCTGGCTGGCAATGAGTGCCACTGAAATTAATACCGAAGAATGTAAGGCCACCCCAAAACAAACAGTTTGGTTTATTTAACGCCATGAATCATAAATGATATTCTTTTAATGTCAATGAGCATCTGTGAAGAATAAATAGCTTTCCATAACAAAACTTGCTATTTCACAGTTAGAGTTTCATGAATGTAATGAAAAGACTAGAAAGCCTTTACAAATCCTTGTTTGGTAAATTTACCAAAATATCAATTTTACCGAGCCGAAAACCTTTGGTTCCGTTAAATAAATTCGGTATGCCAAACTTTGTTCTCCCCTAGTCAAAGCTGCAGCCGAGTTGTGATTAGATAGTTCTTGGCTGGAGATGAGGAGTTTAAAGCCCATTCAGGTTTCTAGAGTAGCAAGGACTAAGGATTTGTAACAATATTTTTTTTGGAAAGATAGATATGCATCAAATTTTCAAAATAAACCATATTTCAGCAGAAAAATATGCTACGCTTGGAAGTAATGACAGCATGCAAGAAAAGAAAAAAAGTAAGCCAAAGTTGATCAGTCATACCTTCACTTCATCATATAGCTTCTTTTCCCATGCCAGCAGCTTATCTAATACAGTTGCATGAGTTTCATGCTCCTCTGAATCAGAATCATCCTTTCCATTATCAGCATTAGGTAGGCCTTTAAATGACCTGTTCCATGTGATCACCCGCATCACTCTAGCTGAATGATCAATATGTCCTGCATAGTGGAAGCTTGAATATTAATGTCATTTCTCACTTCACTATCAACCAGAAGCGCCTCAGCATTTTGTATATATGCTTTGGCACAAACATGATTCTTTGTCTTTACTGTCGAATTTGGTTTGCAGTAAAACTCAATCCGAATAGAGAATTTGTTAGCTTACTTGTACCAAATAGAAAATAGACTGCTGTGTTAAATTACCTCGATTGTCTGCAAAATTAGAATGATAATGCAGTCGCGTAGCTTCCAACATCTTTGAAACTTCATGAGCACTTTCAGAAGCCTTCAGAAAATGATCATCCACATCAATAAACAACTGTAACAAGTTCACACCCCCCACCGCTTTTGTAGTTCTCCTCCCTTCCGTTCCAACTTGTCCCATGGCTGCTTGCTTCACCATCTTCACATTCTTAACCACAACAGCACTAGAGGGTGGCTCAACAACTGGCGGAGGCGCCATTGGCTTCTCGGCCACCATATTGTTAAACTTCTTTCCACTTTCTTCAACTTTCTTAGGCCTTCCATCATATTCCCTTCTCTCAATCTGCTCCTTAGTAACTCTTCCATCCTCTTCATCTTCCTCGAGCTCCGTCAAATGAGGCCCTTGCATGTTATCCATCACCGAAAAGAAAAAATCCCAAGTAGAATCAGTAGGCTGCGGAGGCGGTGGCGCACTCTGCCCCATCACCGTCACCGGCGGCGGCCTCTCCTCCTTCGTAACCGCACTCTCCTCCATAACAACACTCCCACGACTACTCCCACCACCACGACTACCCCTGTTACTCCTACTCCTATGCTTCAACCCAACACCACTCTCCTGCTCATACCCATCCATTTCCTCTCCTTCCTCCTCAATAATCGCATCCGCGTGCTTCATCTCCACCTTCGAAGGCTTAAACTCCGGCATACTCGCCGCCCTCTGCAACGGTACCGGCCCGAAATTCGGCAACGGAGGCGGTGGGGGCACAAACGTTTCAAACGGAGGCTGCGTCACTCCACCGACAGATCCTAACTGCGCCGTACTCGCAGTTGGATCTACAAACTTGGGGTTCTGCACAACCTCCCCATGCGCATAATCACTCAACGCCGCGCCGGTGTTCTTCAGCGACATAGCGTAAGCCGAGTGCGCCGCTGCGAAAGCGTTTCGCGCGGACACCGCGTCCTTCATGAACAGCTTCCGCTCCTTGCACCGCGTCACCGCTTCTTCGTTGTCGATCTTCGACTGGCCGCAACCCATATGGAAGGTTTAATTTGAACCTGTAGAATCGAGTGCGGAATCGGCAATCGGAGTGGTCGGATGAGAACCCGGTGATTGGAGAGAGATTCGATGTGGAAGAAGGTAACGTTAGCTTTTTCTGCAGCGATGTTGTCTGGAAAGCAGAGTAGGAATATTTTTAATTAAAAATAAATAAAAGTGGTGCAGTTGGAGGGGAGACTGAGGTTGTCAGCAATACGCCATCGTTCTGAGGTGGAAGGTTGTCATTTTTGGACATACATATGGAATCAGATCTAAGGGACACTGCAACATTTTTTTCATTACTGCTCGACCGACTTCACCAAGAAAGAAAGGCCCAGTTAGGTTCATCAATCCATATTTGGTAACTTGTCCATGTCACTGCCACGTTCGTATCCGTTTAAAGGTGCGTGCGAGGCCAATGAGATTCTTATTGAAGGAGGCGTAGGGAGATCCGGGAGCCCAGCCAGCCACTATTTAAAAGAGTTGGAGGATCAAAGGAGGGAAATTAAAGAGTTGATGGATGCAAGTAAAGCACATGTAGTCTAGCTCCGAGGAGCACCAACAAAGCACCTTATGCCACTCCATTGACTAATGAGCTTTACCATCAAGAACAACAAGTATCTCAATCCATTAATTGTAGTCTTGTTTGATTAAACTAATTCACCGAATGTGATATTATCACTTAAGGATAGTTGAACTCTCAACCAATTACTCATTCTAGTCTAAATAGAATTTGATTTGTTTTCTAGTACAAATTGGTTTTGAATGCTACCTTTCATGGTGAAAACGGACACTGATCGGGCAATTCAAATTATATACATAATGTATGTGTTTGAAAATGATGGCGCGGTCTTATTTTGTGAGCCAAGTTTGAGGGTGGGATACACCTCGGATTGTATTTAATTAATCATAGATAAATACCTTGAGATGAGAGATATACAATTGATAATTCGAAACCAAAATCCAATTTAAACTTAATGAGATTGGAAATTTGAATTTATTAAGAGTAGAACACTCAATCATATAAGGTAGAAAAGAAAGCAATGAACAAATATCCCATATTGCTTAAAAAGTGGATGGAATGTAAGTTTATACATAAACTCTTTCCACATCATTGCTAATATGTTAATTAAGTAGGCTCTCTCTACGCAAAAAGGAGATCAAATAAGAATTGATTCAGGTTGGAAATAGGGGTCTACCATGGTATGGCTCATCCATTGACTAAATGTCTACAAGTTGTTCTGGCAAGATGCTATTTCAATCTGTGAAGACAGCAGTTGAAGCATCGGGTAAGTTTCCTAATCGTATTAGGACTTTCCCGCAGCAACAGATTGCCCAAATCAACCCTCAAAGCTTGACTGAAGCAACTTGATATAGTAAGTTGTTATAGCATCCCGTAATAGTACTTTGTCATAAAATAGGCTGAGATTCAAGCTAGGTTAGAAGTACTGATATCCTTGTACTTTAACCGTGTATGGTGGAATCTTAAGGACTAGAGAGAACTCCTCCCCAGACGTAGGTTGTGAAAACCTAACTGGGCAATCAAATTGTTTGACTCCTTCAGGTTCGGCCATTGCGAGTTATTTCTGCAAGTGTGGAAAAAGGTTGCTATAGCAACCTGTTGGATCAAGACACTAGCAACGCGTCAAATTTCAGGGTCCAATGGGTGCTCCCGCAATGTGCTATGCGCGAATGTCGGACCGATTTGGTCGCAAATGGACAAGAACCTTTTGCACTTTTTTCTACTTAGAACTTTAAGTTTTTGAGCATCAATGATAGAGCCTATTTATACGCATTATTTGGATCATATCCCCGTGCTTGTTTGCATTATTTTATGTACAAGATTACTGGTTTCCAGTGTTTTTGTATTTCAGGGCAGAACAAGGGCCTAAGTCGGATACGCGCTAACAGGCAGCGTTTAGGACGCGCAGCACACAGCCTGCGGAGCTAGCGGCGCAAACAGAAGAAATGGCGAGAGACAGCAGAGTTGCGCCGACCAATGCGCTAAGCAGTATGCCGTGCGCCAGGCGCAGAGTCCAGTATTTCCTAATCCTGACATGACCAGATTTGGAAGTTGCCAAGGATGGACCACTCGAGCAGTACATAAAGGGGAGGAGGTCTAGGGTTTAAAGGGGACACACAGAGAGGCAACACCCCACATCAGAGGGCCACGAGAGAGCGAGAGAGCGGCAAATCTGGAAAACACACGAACTTGTTAAGAGGACTTGCGCCAGCCGACTGCGCCAGCAGAGGGACATACTGCACGCACTGTTTGCTACTTGTTTCTCAGATACATTAGACCTTATTTTACTATTCTATGATGTTTATCACTAGCATGTCTAGCTAAACGCTTAGTATCGGTTGGACATGAATCTATGAGTATTTCCTTTGAGACTTGCACTTAATGCATAACTTGCTTGCTTATATTAATTCTGTGCACATTACTGGCAGCTTGTTGCATGAGTAGGGGAAGCCTTGAACCGCAATCTTACTCTTGTTGCTTGTTGTTGTTTGTTAAACTAGTTGAATAGCCTGACGGTGCCAACTAGGAGTAACGCGCTAGGATAGGCAATTACTACCTTGATCGGATTCGTAGTTGTTTAAGTCTAGTGTAAGAATTAATAGCACATGAACTTTGATCGGAACATGCGCACATGTTAGGAAGCCTTGATCGGACACTAACATTAGCAACTCGAGCTATAGACATTTAGAGTCAATGATAAGGAATACACTCATAGAGGATTGTCTGCGCCGATACTTCTCATAGTCATAGTACTTAATCTCTACTGCCTACGCACGTCTAGTGCAAGTTTCTGCGTTACGATACCACTGTTTACTCGCGCACTGCGCAACCCAATCACTCACCCCCCCAATCTTCGTAAGTGTAGATCACTGGCTAGAACTGAACTACTTGCTCCCTGTGGAGATCGACCCTTACTTAACCGCTGTACTAGTGGAAGAGGAAGGATTATATTTGACGCGCACAACGACGCGCGATCAAATTTTGGCGCCGTTGCCGGGGAGCAACACAGCTAAGTTCTAGTTAGTTTACGTTTTTCCCTTTTAGTAACTAGTTATTTCAGTTTGTTTTGTTTTCGTTGTTGTTTCTGACAGCGTGCAATCACCATTAGCCTGCGCAACCTTGAAACAGTTGCGCTGCGCAGATTCTAGTTGCGCACTGACAGACGCAGCAGCATTAGTTATCTTTTAATTTCGTTTTCTTTGAGATTTAAAACAGGTTATGGAGGATAACAGTGTCGTAGGAGACAACTTAGGGGACAGAACCCCGGAAGAAGCAAGGGCACATAACCGCGCAGCCCTGTTCAGAGAAGAAGTGCAGCGCGAAGTTGAAGCAAGGATGGCCGCTGAATTGTACAATACGCCACCCGCGCGACAAGCTGCGCGATGCAGAACAGTGCGCGAGATGTCAGCCCCTATCACTGTTAACCAGCCATGGTGCATCGTGCTTCCACCAGACAGTCATTTTGAGCTAAGGAGCTCGCTCATCCATCACATGCCCAAGTTCCACGGGATGAACAATGAAAATCCAGTCAAGCATGTGCGAGAGTTCCTAGTCATATGCGAGAACATGAAGACCGAAGGGGAGAGCGATGAGGCGCTAAAGATGAAGGCATTCCCATTTTCGTTGTGTGACACAGCCAGACATTGGTTGATGAACTTACCAGCCGGATCAATTCACACATGGGAGCAGCTACAGAAGAAGTTCCTGGATAAATTCTATCCCGCAGCAAAGATCGCGCTACTCAGGAGGGAACTGGCCGCGCCAAGGCAGAGCGCAGGAGAGTCTCTGTCAGAGTATTACGAGCGTTTCAGGGAGCTAGAGGCCAACTGCTACAATCATGGCCTACCCCAGAATGTGCTGATAGAGAACTTCCTAAATGGATTGCTGCCCATGGAGCTGAGATTATTGAACGCATGCGCAGGAGGCGACATTTGCAACATGTACCCAGAAGATGCGTGGCAGCTGATAGAAGACTCTGCTGGTCAGGTACGACATCAGCTAACACTTGAAAATAGTCGTGCTCGTTCTGTGCATCAGGTAGAAACAAGCGCTGAGATCAAGGAAATGAAGGCCATGCTAGAGAAGTTGATGAGTGCGCAGAGCGCACAACCAGTAGCGCCAAAGGTATGTGAATTCTGCAGGTCCACCGAACACAAGACTGATGAATGTCCCACACTATTTGAGGAATCTGGAGATGTCAATGCTCTCGGAGGATGGGACAACAGAGGACCACCAAGGCAGAATCAGCCGCGTTTTGGACTGGCAGCAAATGGATTCAGATGGAAGGAGGAGAACAATTTCCAGAGGCAGTCCACAGATCAGCGCGCGCCACAGCAGACGCAACAAGCTGTGCCCTACAATCCACCGCATCGCCGCACTGACGCACCAGCGCATAACAACCAGCAACCAAGGCGATCTTTGGAAGATATCGTGGGGCAGCTAGCAGACACAGTACGCAAGAATGACGAGAAGTATGACAAGAGGTTCGAGTCCATTGAAAAGCAGCTATCACAGATCGCAACCACGGTATATGAGCTGAAAAAGAGCGATGGCAATCTGCCTTCGCAAGTGATTCAGAACCCCAAAGGAGGAGTCAATGCAGTGACACAGAGGACTGGGCGCACAATAGGAGCAGAACAGACCACGAAGTTGCCCACGCAACCAGTTGCGCAAGTCCCGGATCCAGCAGAACAGAATGCGCAACCAGAGTAAGAAGCGCAACCAGAAGTGCCAGCCACAAGCCAGCAGGGCGAAGCGCCAGGTATAACACAAATGAACGACAAGGGCACGAATCGTACTAATATACCTGCACCTTTCCCTGTGCAGGCACCCTTGGCTAGAAAGGAAGCGCTGGACAAAGAGCTATACGAGTTATTCAGCAAGGTGGAAATCAATATTCCCCTTATCGAAGCAGTTCGGCAGATTCCCAGGTACGCCAAGTTTTTAAAGGAGCTGTGCACAAACAAGAGAAGGAAAGGCGAATGCGCACAGGTAATGCTAAATGCGCAGGCCTCAGCGATCATGCAACATAAGGTACCACCTAAGTGCCGAGACCCAGGTACGTTCACTATCCCTTGCACTTTAGGTAAGACCACAGTGAGCAACTGCATGATTGATTTAGGCGCGTCCATCAATTTGTTACCTTATTCCCTATATACGACATTGCGCCTTGGACCACTAAAGCCTGCAGGTCTCACTATTCAGCTAGCAGATCGGTCGTGCAAACAACCTGCAGGCATGATAGAGGATGTCCTTGTACGAGTAGGAGAGCTGGTGTTTCCAGCAGATTTTTATGTGCTGGAAATGGAGGGTGAATCAAGCACCAGCAGTGCGTAGATCCTATTGGGCAGACCTTTCCTTATGACCGCACGCACGAAGATAGACGTGTGGAGGGGCACACTCTCCATGGAGGTAGATGGTGAAGAGATCCATTTCAATATATTCAAGGGGATGCAGCACCCACACGAGGACGCCACAGTGCACGCGATGGACAGCATTGACGATTTAGTCTCAGTTGCGCAATGTGCAAGCACAGCAATAGAACCAGAGCCACTGGCACAGACAGAGTTGGAGGAGCAGGAAGACGAGGAGCTGAGCAGTGCTGAACCAGAACTCAAACAGGTACATGATATAGTTCATATTTGCACTGCCAATAAAATCTTGCCCTCTATTGAACAGGCACCCAAGGTCGAGCTGAAGCAACTCCCAGAACACCTCAAATACATTTTCCTGGGAAATGAGGACACCCTGCCAGTAATAATAAAGAAAGGATTAGAAGAGGAGCAGGAAGTGCGTTTACAGCAGGTGCTGCGCAGGAACCAACGCGCTATAGGATGGACACTGGCTGATCTGCGTGGAGTGAGCCCAGACGTGTGCATGCACAGAATACTATTGGAAGATGGTGCCAAACCATCCAGGGAGGCTCAACGCAGATTGATCCCAAATATGATGGAGGTAGTGTAGAAGAAGATCTTAAAGTTGCTTGACGCAGGAGTCATTTACCCCATCTCAGACAGCAAATGGGTCAGTCCAGTGCACGTTGTGCCTAAGAAGGGAGGAATCACAGTGGAAGAAAATGCGCAGGGCGAGCTTGTTCCCAAGCGCATACAGACTGGATGGCGCATGTGCATCGACTACAGGAAGCTTAACGCAGTCATGCGCAAGGACCATTTCCCGCTACCGTTCATAGATCAGATGCTGGATCGATTAGCAGGTAAGCCTTATTTTTGTTTCTTGGACGGATATTGAGGGTACAACCAGATACCCATAGTTGCGAAGGATCAGGAGAAGATCACGTTCACCTGCCCGTTCGGTACATTTGCGTTTCGGCGCATGTCATTTGGGCTGTGCAACGCGCCAGGTACGTTCCAACGCCTTGTCATGAGCATTTTCTCTGATATGATTGGTATATGCATAGAAGTGTTCATGGATGACTTTACTGTATATGGAGGTACCTTTGATGCGTGTTTAACTCATCTAGATAAGGTCTTGGCGCGCTGCATTTCTAAGAACCTAGTGCTTAATTATGAAAAATGTCATTTCATGGTAACGCATGGTGTAGTGCTAGGACACATCATCTCAGAGGAGGGGATCAAGGTAGACAAGGCTAAGATAGACCTTATTTCTAATCTACCTTATGCCACTAGCGTGCGCGACATGAAGTCATTCTTAGGACACGCTGGGTTTTACAGGCGTTTTATTAAAGACTTCTCTAAAATTTGTATTCCCCTGTCTAACCTCTTGCAAAAAGATGTGTGCTTCGATTTTACTGATGAGTGCAGAACCGCATTTGATAAGCTTAAGAAGGCGCTGACCAGTGCGCTAGTGATGCGCGCACCAGACTGGAACCTGCCGTTTGAACTGATGTGCGACGCAAGCGATTATGCAGTAGGTGCAGTCCTGGGGCAGCAAGTGGACAAGAAACCGCACGCCATCTATTATGCATCGCGCACAGTGGACGCTGCACAGAGGAACTACACCACCACGGAGAAGGAGCTTCTGGCAATTGTGTTTGCGCTAGAGAAGTTCCGTGCATACGTTCTAAGCGCCAGGGTCATCATATACACAGACCACGCAGCCATCCGTTACCTGATGTCCAAGAAGGAAACTAAGCCGCGCCTGATGCGCTGGGTGCTCCTACTGCAGGAATTCGACCTGGAGATCAAAGACAAGAAGGGCACGGAGAACACGGTTGCGGACCACCTGAGCAGGATCGTGAAGGAGGAGGAGCCGGGGCAGATCACTGAGACATTTCCCGATGAGCATCTGATGGCACTGATAGGTAAGGTACCATGGTATGCGCACATTGGGAATTACCTGGTCACAGGTACGTTCCCTCCGCATTTCAATAAAACGCAGTGCATGAGATTGAAACATGAGTCTAAGCATTATCTTTGGGATGATCCTTATATGCTCAGAATAGGACCTGATCAGATATTAAGGCGCTGCGTGCCTGACCATGAATTTAACTCTGTTTTGATGTTTTGTCATGCGCACGCATGTGGAGGACACTTTGGTCCCAAGCCCACCAGCAGGAAGGTCCTGGACTGCGGTTTTTATTGGCCGCACCTGTTTAGAGACGCATATGACTATTGCAGGAATTGTGACAGGTGCCAGCGCACAGGAGGCATATCAGCGCGCAACGAGATGTCGCAAACGCCAATTCTAGTAGATGAAGTGTTTGATATATGGGGAATCGACTTCATGGGGCCCTTTCCCCCGTCTGCCGGCTATGAATACATATTGGTCGCGGTGGATTATGTCTCCAAATGGGTCGAAGCTAAGGCCACACGGAAGGATGATGGTAAGACGGTCGCTGAGTTTTTGAAAACTAACATCTTTTGCAGGTACGGGGTGCCTAAGGCAATCATCAGCGACCAGGGGACGCACTTTTGCAACAGGATCGTGGCGCAAGTTTTCAAGCATTACGGAGTGCGCCACAAGACGTCCACCGCTTATCATCCTTAGACAAATGGACAGGCCGAGGTCTCCAACAGAGAGATCAAGCGCATCCTGGACAAGACTGTGAGACCATCTCGCAAGGATTGGAGCCAGCGCCTGGACGATGCGCTGTGGGCATACCGCACTGCGCATAAGACACCAATCGGGACTTCACCGTTTCGGTTGGTCTACGGAAAAGCATGCCACTTGCCAGTAGAGCTAGAGCACAAAGCATATTGGGCCTTACGCATTTGCGACCTGAACCTGGATGAGGCTGGCAAGGAGCGCGCGTTTGAGCTCAGCGAGTTAGAAGAGCTGCGCCTGGATGCCTATGAGGGACTACGGGATTACAAGGAGCGGACAAAGGCGTTTCATGACAAGCATATCCTCAGACGCACTTTTGAGCCAGGAGACCAGGTATTATTATTCTCCTCACGCCTGAAGCTCATGCCTGGAAAGCTGCGCAGCCAATGGACTGGACCGTACACAGTCACCAAGGTCTTCCCCTATGGAACAATCGAATTAGAAAACGAGCACCGGCATCGTTTTCAGGTGAATGGGCAGAGAGTCAAACGGTATCTCGGAGAACCTTGGGATGGTACAACGCGTGACATTGAGTTGGCAGAACCAGTAATAACAGATGCGCCAACTGCCACGCCAGAGGCACCACCAGATGCACCAGAGGGAGAACTGGAGACTATTGCTCACATTTCTTCTTCCTCTTCATCTACCCTCGTTACTACAGACTTCTCACATATTATCCATGCTGACTATCCTTCTCACCCTTTGCGCAGGACCAAGAAGAACATAACACATGCACAAGCGCAGGGTCACTCAGGAGCAAGAGTGGGGGAGGTCGCTGGCACGCATTTTGGCACGTAACAAGGTACAGTCGAGCCAACAACGTTAAACAAAGGCACTTGTCGGGAGGTAACCCGACTCGTTTTACCTTTACATGTTTTTCTTTTAGTTTTACTAGTGTCTTTTAGTTAGTTTAGGACTTGTAGTTTTTAGTCGAGCAGCAGTGCGCAGGTCCGTGCGCACTACAGTGCGCAGGACAGCTGCGCCAACCAGAGGGGTATATAAGGGCAGAACTTAGAAATTTTCAGCACTTTTTCTCATTCGACCGTTGCCAGCAGCTCCCGTCTTCGCACCTCCACCAGCTGTCCGGCGCTCAGTCCAGCATCAGTTTAGAGAGATTCGGGTACCACACGGCCGCACTACCCCCAGGTAACCTTTCCCCCAGATCTGAGCACGATTCCTGTAGGGTTTTGTACGGAGGAGTGCTCTAGGGTTTTGAAATCGCACCAGGATAGAGTGCGCCGATTGGAGTGGTGTTTAGAGGGTTTTGTAGGCGGGCAGTAGGCGCTCCTTTGGTGAAAGTTTCAGTGCATTCGGAGGAGTGTGGATTTTTGGACGTGTTTGTGGAGTGTTGACCAGCGTTGACCCGAGCACCCCAGCCACAATGCAGCCTGCCGCGGACCAAGAGACCCCAGCTGTTTTCGCCAGCAGGAACGCAGCATTTCTGAGGCAGGACATGTACGGGACTCCGTACATTAGCAGGGACTTCCTGCGCGAGGTCGGTCTGGAGGACCTCGTTGTGGAGAGGCTGGCGTTAGCAGGCTGGGAGGCGCTGTTGGAACTCAACAGCGCATCAGACAAAGAGGATACGTGCGAATTTTTAGCGTCGCTGGAGGCAGACAACCGGGAGATCAGGTACAGACATAGGGGCGTCTGGTACATTGCCTCAACTAAGAGGCTGAAGCGCACACTGAGGTGCGCGAGGAGGACTTGGACAAGCACACCAACCAGGAGGCTTGGCGCGAGATGGCGACCGGGCCAGTCTTTGCCGCGGGGCGCAGCAGGGGACGCGAGCTGCGTGACCCATGGATGTTCTACCTGTGGCGCCTGGTTGCTTATGCAGTCATCGGGCGATTTAATGGTGCGCCCAAGATCAACCTCCTGGACTTGGACATCTTGAAGGGGCTGTATTACGGAAGGAGGGTGCCATTTGTTTCGGACATGGTGGTCCACTGGAGCCGGGTCAGCGCGAGGGGACCGCTGACCTGCGGAGGGATAATTACGCACCTGCTGCGGGCGTTGCATGTAGAGCCCGAGGTGCCAGAGCACACAATGGTGCCGGCTGTCCCGCTGGACCACGCCCACATGCTGCAGATCAGGGCGGTAGCTGTGAAGGAAGATGGCACATTGGAATGGTGCTACCGTCTACAGCCGGCCAGAGTGCCGCGGCCAAGAGCAGAAAGCAGTGCGCAGGGCGCAGCGACCGCGCAGGAGATGGAGGAGGACGAGGCCCCAGAGCCAGTTGTGCCTCCAGTCCGGCGCGCGAGGGCTCGCGCGCAGACTGGAGCGCACCAGAGGGCCCGTGCACCACAAGGGGAGCCAGTCACCATTTCCATCGAGGATTCTCCCCCTCGTGCACGCGGAAAGCGCCCAAGGACCGAGGCTGAGGAGGCGCCTGAGGAAGCATCAGCCGAGCAGCGCATGATGTTTAACGTCATGCGTGTGCTCGAATACTTAGCGCCCGAGGGGGCGGATTTGAGTATGAGTCCACCATCCGGATGGAGATTTGGAGACGCGATTCCCCCTCTCCTCAGCCTGCACCGGCCACCTCCAGGTTCCCCCAGTGAGCCACATCAGCCAGACAGCCCTCCTCAGCCCCCAGTATATCCAGCAGCACCCTCCCCAGTACGAGTACCTGCACCATCAGCCCCAGCACCAGCAGCACCAGCACCAGCAGAACCCACCCCTGAACCAGAACAAGTACCCGCACCTTCCCCTGCTCAGCCGTCCATTCCAAGGTCCCCTATAGCCGAACCCATCATTAGCACCAGCTCAGAATCGCTATGGGACCGCGTTTCAGAGGATGACGGCGAGGCGCAGCCTGTCGCCCTATCAGTTGTACCGCCTTCCTCCAGCTCCGAATATATGACGGATTCTTCAGAGGAGGAGGCGCATAGTTCAGCGGCTGCGTCCAGCTCAGATGACCTCTACAGCTGCGGGGGGGGGGGGGGGGGGGAGCGCATTATTTCCTTCGGGTGGTGTCCATTTTCCTTTATATGCTGAACTTTATTTTCTGTTGCTATATTTGTGTGCTGAACTCTTGTGCTACATATTTTGTGCCCCTATGCTATATTTGCGCTGCTTTGACTATTTGTTCTTCCTTTTTTATGTTCTTTATTTTGCTTGCATGCGTGTGCGCATCCTCCGTGCGCTTGAGCTTGAGTCGTGGGGACACGTCTCTGTTTAAGTGTGGGGGGGGGGGAGCGCTACACTTACATTTCGCATTTTTTTTGAGCTTTATAGTGTAGCTTAGTTTTATTGAAGGAAACAGTAGCAGTAGTGCGCTTGTGTGCGGGTTGCGCGCACTGTTTAGCTTGTTTGCGCTATCCATATTGCGCCGTGCGCTATCAACTGTTTTTAGTATATTTTTTTCGTTTTTTCTGCTCCTGTTAGTTGGGATATACAGGGGATGTGGAGTTGATAGAAACGCTCTAGAGAGGCGGTTAGTCGCTCGCGCTTCAGAGGAGAGGTATATGGTCGAGAGCGCGAGTGGAGGCCTGTGCTTCGTGACCTTCGGAACAAGAGAGCGCGCTCAGTCACGCAGATGCCGAAGGCGGAATACCCAAAGCGTGGCGAGATGGGAAAACAGACCACCTTCCCTCTGGAAGTTGAGCTAAGGAAGGCGGGCGCGGGTGTAAATGCGTGCGCCGACCTGCGCAGACAGACCATGAAGGGAGAGCGGGGCGTAGTTCCATAGCTGTTATCCGGAGGCCGAGACTGGAACCGTTCTGGGAAAGATAGGAATCATAGACAAAGCTGTATAAAAAGGATAAAATACCAGCAGATGATATGCGCTACAACAAAAAAAAAGAAGAAGAAGAAGAAGAAGAGAGAATCAGCGTGCGCACAATAAACCAGCGAGCGCAAAAGCCACAGAAAATCATCAAAAGGCTCGAGTTCCCAGGAAGTGCGCGGAAGAATCACGCTCGGGAAGAAGCTTGCGCTGTTAACCATATACCCATCCTCGGAGTGAGAGCTGACAACCTGGAGCATATAAAGAGCTATCTCCCAGTCATCCGAAATGGTCTTCATCCCAGCTGAGAGGTAATGAATTGCGAAATCACTATACTTAAACTGTTGACAGCAGATGTGCGCAGGAGGAAGTGCAGCGCAAGGTGATCAGTAGTGCAGATCGCGCCAGAGTGCAAGACTGTGCGCTAGACTCCAGAGAGGTAATAGTATCCGTGCTTGAGTGCTTGTTCGAGGACGAACAAGGGGCAAGTGTGGGGGGTTTGATAGAGCCTATTTATACGCATTATTTGGATCATATCCCCGTGCTTGTTTGCATTATTTTATGTACAAGATTGCTGGTTTCCAGTGTTTTTGTATTTCAGGGCAGAACAAGGGCCTAAGTCGGATACGCGCTAACAGGCAGCGTTTAGGACGCGCAGCACACAGCCTGCGGAGCTAGCGGCGCAAACAGAAGAAATGGCGAGAGATAGCAGAGTTGCGCCGACCAATGCGCTAAGCAGTATGCCGTGCGCCAGGCGCAGAGTCCAGTATTTCCTAATCCTGACATGACCAGATTTGGAAGTTGCCAAGGATGGACCTCTCGAGCAGTATATAAAGGGGAGGAGGTCTAGGGTTTAAAGGGGACACACAGAGAGGCAACACCCCACATCAGAGGGCCACGAGAGAGCGAGAGAGCGGCAAATCTGGAAAACACACGGACTTGTTAAGAGGACTTGCGCCAGCCGAGAGACATACTGCACGCACTGTTTGCTACTTGTTTCTCAGATACATTAGACCTTATTTTACTATTCTATGATGTTTATCACTAGCATGTCTAGCTAAACGCTTAGTATCGGTTGGACATGAATCTATGAGTATTTCCCTTGAGACTTGCACTTAATGCATAACTTGCTTGCTTATATTAATTCTGTGCACATTACTGGCAGCTTGTTGCATGAGTAGGGGAAGCCTTGAACCGCAATCTTACTCTTGTTGCTTGTTGTTGTTTGTTATTGGGCCTTACGTATTTGTAACTTGAACTTGGATGAGGCAGGAAAGGAACGCGCGTTTGAGCTGAGCGAACTCGAAGAGCTGCGCCTAGATGCCTATGAGGGACTGCGCGATTACAAAGCGCGCACCAAGGCGTTTCATGACAAGCATATTCTCCGGCGCACGTTTGAACCAGGAGACCACGTACTGTTATTTTCATCGCGCCTGAAGCTCATGCCTGGGAAGTTGCGCAGCAAGTGGACGGGACCATACACCGTCACCAAGGTTTTCCCCTACGGCACAATTGAATTAGAAGACGGGCACCAGCATCGTTTTCAGGTTAACGGGCAGAGAGTCAAACGGTACTTGGGCGAACCTTGGGATGGCGCAACACGCAACATTGACTTGGCCGAGCCAGAGATAGTGGACGCGCAAGCTGCTGCGCCAGACGCACCACCAGATGTTTCAGAGGGAGAACTAGCACCCATCGCCTATATCTCCTCTTCCTCTGCATCTACCCTCATTACGAATAATTTATCACATGCTGACCCTCCCTTGTATCCTTTGCGCAGGACCAATGAGATCGTACCACAAGCACTGGCGCAAGGACACTCAGTAGCAAGAGTGGGGGGGGGGGCTGCAGACGCACTTCTTGGCACGTAACGAGGTACCGTCGAGCCAACGACGTTAAACAAAGGCACTTGTCGGGAGGTAACCCGACACGCTTTAATTTGGCACATTTTATTCTGCTTGTTTTGTTTTTTGAGTGTTTTTAGTTAGATTAGGGTTTGGTAGTTTTTAGTCACACAAGTGCGCAGGACCGTGCGCCTATCAATGCGCAGGTCCGTTGCGCTAGCCAGAGGGGGGTATATAAGGCCAGACTTAGAAAATTCCCAGCACTTTTTCACTCGACCGTTACACACAAGCTCCCGCCTTCAGACCTCTGCCGTCGATCAGCGCCCAACCCACCGTCCGTCTAGAGGGATTCAAGGACAACACGACCGCACAGCACCCAGGTAACCCCCCGATTCCGCTTTGAGCCGCTTCTGTTAGGGTTTGCGCGGAGAAGACAGTTTTTAGGGTTTTGAAATAGCACCAGGCTAGAGTGCGCGGCTTGGAGTGCTGTTTTGTGCGTTGAGTAGGCGACCATTAGGCGCTCGTTCGGTGCAAGTTTCAGAGGATTCTGGGCAGTTTCGAATTTTAGGGTTTTGGGGAGCATTGACCGCGATTGACCGGAGCCCAGCGCAAGATGAAACCCGCCACAGACCAGGAGACCCCAGCGGCTTTCGCTAACAAGTATGCAGCATTCATCAGCCTGGACATGTACGGGACACCGTACATATGCCGAGATTTCCTGCGCGAGGTAGGATTAGAGGACCTCGTGGCGCAGAGGCTAGCGATTGCCGGCTGGGAGGCGCTTATGGACCTCCGCAGCGCATCAGACCAGGAAGATACGTGTGAGTTCCTGGCGTCTCTGGAGGCAGGGGATAGGGAGATCAGATATAGACACAGGGGTGTCTGGTTCATAGCCTCGGAAAGGAGGCTGAGGCGCGCATTCGGATGCGCCAAGGTGCGTGAGGAGGAGTTAGACACGCACAATAACCAGGAGGCTTGGCGGGACATGGCAACAGGGCCAGCATTCGCCGCGGGGCGCAGCAGGGGCCGAGAGCTGCGCGACCCGTGGCTGTTCTACTTATGGCGCATCGTGGCCTACACAGTCATTGGCCGTTTCAACGGCGCACCAAAGATCAGCCTCCTGGATATGGAGACTTTGACGGGGCTTTATTATGAGCGGAAGGTGCTGTTCATCCTGAACATGGTGCCCCATTGGAGCCGCGTCAGCATGAGGGGGCCGCTGACGTGTGGAGGCCTTATCACGCACCTGCTGCGGGCCTTACATGGACAGCCCGAGGTGCCAGAGCACACCTTGGTGCAGCCTATACCTCTGGACCGCGCCCACATGCTGCAAATCAGGGCGGTAGCCGTTCGGGACGATGGCACACTAGAGTGGTGCTACCGTCTGCAGCCAGCCAGACCACCGCGGGCCAGAGCAGAGAGCAGTGCGCGGGCCAGAGCAGAGAGCAGTGCACAGGGCGCAGCAGCCGCCACAGCAGCAGCCGCAGCCGCCGCCGCAGCAGATGAAGAGATGGAGGAGACCCTAGAACCAGAGGTGCCTCTAGTCAGGCGCCCAAGGACCCGGGCGCAGACTGGAGCGCACCAGAGGGCCCGTGCACCACAGGGGGAGCCAGTGACCATTTCCATCGAGGATTCTCCCCCTCGTGCACGTGCCAAGCGCCCAAGGACTGAGACTGAGGAGGCGCCTGAGGAAGCCACTGCCGAGCAGCGCATGTTGTTCAACGTCATGCGCGTGCTCGAATACTTAGCGCCAGAGGGGGCGGATTTAAGTATGAGTCCACCATCCGGGTGGAAATTTGGAGATGCGATTCCCCTTCTCCTCAGCCTGCACCATCCACCTCCTACCCGAACCCCAGAAACCCCAGCAGCACCCTCTCCAGCTCCAGCCCCAGCCCCAGCAGCACCTTCTCCAGCACCAACCCCAGCCCCAGCCCCAGCAGAGTCAGCACCCGCATCAGCTCCAGCAGCCCCAGCAGCAGAGCCCACCCCTGAACCCGAACCAGTACCACCACCAGTAGCTTCCCCTGCCCGGCCTTCTGTTCCGGAGTCCCCCATTAACTTTCCCAGCGTAGACTCCGATTCCATATGGGAGTCACTTTCCGAGGACGAGCAGCCTGACCCCCTCACCATTGTGCCACCATCCTCCAGCACCGACTCCATGACTGATTCTTCAGAGGATGAGGCGCATGGGTCAGCAGCAGCATCTAGCTCGGAGGACTTCTAAGGCCTTGGGCAGGCGCAGTGATTTTCTTTAGGGTGGTGTCTTTTATTTTTGCTGCGTCTAGTTGACTATTATGTGTGCTGAATATTTGTGCCCTACATTCTGTGACTCCCTTGCTATATTTTGTGTGACTATTTGTGTTCCCTTTTCTGTTCTTTATTTTCGTTGCATTGCATGCATGTGCGCAGCCTCCGTGCGCTTGAGCTTGAGTCGTGGGGACACGTCTCTGTTCAAGTGTGGGGGGGGGGGGGGGGGCGTTACTCTTACATTTCATGTTTTGAGCATTTTTTTAGTATAGCTTAGTTTAAGTTGAAGAGAATTAGTAGCAGTAGTGCGCTAAAGTGCAGGATGCGCATGCGCTCCAGCTTGTGTTGCGCTATCCGTATTGCGTGCGCCGTTCTCTACTGTTTTAGCATAATTTTTTCGTTTTTTTCTGCTCCTGTTAGTTGGGATATACAGGGGATGTGGAGTTGATAGAAATGCTCCAGAGAGGCGGTTAGTCGCTTTTGCTTCGAAGGCAGGGTATATGGTCGAGTGCGCTAGTGGAGGCCGGTGCTTCGCAACCTTCGGAACAAAAGAGCGCGCTCAGTCACGTAGATGCCAAAGGCGAAATACCCAAAGCGTGGCGAGGTGGGAAAACAGACCACCTTCTCTCTGGAAATCCAGCTAAGGAAGGCGGGCGCGGATGTAAACGCGTGCGCTGACCGGCGCAGACAAACCAAGGAGGGAGAGCGGAACGAGTTCCATAGCTGCTATCCGAAGGCTGAGATTGGAACTGTTCTGGGAATAAAAAAAATTGGAAAGGAAGCTGTACAAAAGAAAAATACCAGCAGAAGCAGATGATTTGCGTTACAAAGAATCAGCATGCGCACTACTTAGTACCTGCGTGCGCAAGACCAAAAGGATATCATCAAAGGCTCAGGTTCCCAGGAAGTGTGCGAATGAATCACGCACTGGAAGAAGCTCGCGCAAGAAACCATATACCTATCTTCGGAGCGGGAGCTGACAACCAGGAGCCTAAGAAGAGCTATCTCCCAGTCATCCAAAGATCTTCACCCCGGCTGAGAGGTAATGAAATTTCGGGATTATTAGATTAGAACTATTGAGTGCAGTTGTGCGCAGGTGATAAAGCAGCACAAGTTGAGCAACTGTGCATTTTGCGCTAGAATGCAAGGCTGTGCGCTAGTCTCCAGAAAAGGTAATTGTATCCGCGTTTCGGTACTTGTTCGGGACGAACAAGGGGCAAGTGTGGGGGGTTTAATAGAGCCTAGTTATACACATTATTTAGGTCATAACCCTATGCTTGTTTGCAATATTTCATGAGCAAGATTACTCGTTTCCAATGTTTTTGTATATCAGGTCAGAACGAGTCCTTGAGTCGGATACGCGCTAACAGGCAGCGTTCTAGGAGTGAAAGATCAGCCTGCGGAGCTAGCGGCGCAAACAGAAGAAGAAATGGCGAAAGACAGCAGAGGTGCGCTACCCGATTGCGCCAACTAATGCCGTGCGCCAGGCGCAAAGTCCCAGTGACCAGATTTGGAAGTTGCCGAAAGATGAACCTCCTATATAAAGGAAGTAAGTCTAGGGTTTCAGAGGAGTTCGGGTAGACTGTTGTTCCAGAGGCACCAGAGGACGCAAGGAGGCACTGTGCGGCAGAACTGGAAAACACACGGACTTATTGAGGAGATTTGCGCCAGCCGACTGCGCCAGCCGAGAGAAGACACTGCACGCACTGTTTGCTATCGTTTTCTTGGATTCAATAGTTGTTATTTACTATTTTATGATGTTTACCACTAGCATGTCTAGCTAAACACTTAGTGTTGGTCAGGCATGAATCTATGATGTATTACCTTTGAGACTTGAGCTTAATGCGTAGTTTACTTATTTGTATTAATTCTGTGCGTACTGAGACAGTTAGTTGCATAAGTAGGGGAAGCCTTGAACCGCAATCCTATTTGTGTTGCTTGCTTGTCACCTGTTAAACTAGTTGCATGCGTAGGGGAAGCCTTGAACCGCAAACTTACCGTGACAACTAGGAGTAACGAGTTAGGGTAAGCAGTTGCTACTGTGACAGGATTCGCAGCTGTTTAGTCTAGTTCTAGGATTAATAGCACATGAACTTTGAACGGAACATGCGCACGTGTTAGGAAGCCTTTACCGGACACTAACCCAAGTAAACCACAAGCTATAGATGTTTAGAGTCGATGATAAGGAATGCATTCATAGAGGATTGTCTGCCCAGCACTTCTCATAAAGATAGTACTTCATCTCTACTGCTTGCGCACGTCTAGTGCAATTTCCTGCGTTACGATATTCACTGCTACTCGCGCATCGCGTAAAACCCCCAATCACTCACGCAACCCCCGTTTTCTTAAGTGTAGGATACTGGCTAAGACTCACTGCTTGCTCCCTGTGGAGATCGACCCTTACTTAACCGCTGTACTAGTGGGAGAGGAAGGATTATATTTGACGCGCACGACGACGCGCGATCAGTACCGAATGGGCAGGTAAACGTGGTTTTCTCTTGATCTTCCGCAGCAATGGGTATCTGATTGTACCCTGAATACCCGTCCAAGAAACAAAAGTAGGGCTTCCCCGCTAATCGATCTAGCATCTGGTCCATGAAGGGTAGCGGGAAATGATCCTTGCACGTGACTGCGTTAAGCTTTCTGTAGTCGATGCACATGCACCATCCAGTTTGCATGCGCTTGGGAACTAGCTCGCCCTGCGCATTCTCCTCTACTGTGATTCCTCCTTTCTTCGGCACAACGTGCACTGGACTTACCCATTTGCTGTCCGAGATTGGGTAAATGACTCCTGCGTCAAGCAGCTTCAGGATCTCCTTCTGCACCACCTCCATCATATTCGGGTTCAATCTGCGCTGAGGCTCCTAGGATGGTTTGGCATCATCTTCCAATAGAATCCTATGCATGCATACGTCCGGGCTCACTCCGCGCAGGTCAGCAAGTGTCCATCCTATGGCGCGCTGGTTCTTGCGTAGCACTTCCTGTAATCGCGCCTCCTGCTCCTCTTCCAATCCTCTCTTTATGATTACTGGCAGGGTGTCCTCATGTCCCAAAAATATGTATTTGAGGTGCTCTGGGAGTTGCTTCAGCTCGACCTTGGGTGCCTGTTCAATAGAGGGCAAGATTTTATTAGCAGTGCAGACATTAACTATATCGTGTACCTGTCTTGATACTGGTTCAGCACTGCTCAGCTCATCCTCATGCGCCTCCAACTCTGCCTGTGCTAGTGTCTCAGGTCCTTCTGCTGCGCTCGCACATTGCGCATCTGCAACCAAGTCATCTATGCTGTCCATCGCGTGCACTGTGGCGTCCTCATGAGGGTGCTGCATCCCTTTGAATATGTTAAAATGAATTTCCTCGCCATCAACCTTCATAGAGAGCGTACCCCTCCACACGTCTATCTTTGTGCGCGCTGTCATCAGAAATGGTCTGCCTAGTAGGATCTGCGCACTGCCTTTGCTCGACTCACCCTCCATTTCTAGGACATAGAAATCTGCTGGGAACACCAGCTCTCCTACTCGGACGAGGACGTCCTCGATCATGCCCGTCGGTTGCTTGCACGACTGATCTGCTAGCTGAATGGTGAGACCTGCAGGCTTTAGTGGTCCAAGGCGCAATGACGCATACAGGGAATAGGGAAGCACATTTATAGATGCGCCTGGACTGGGGTGCGCACTGAGGATTGGGCTGGTGACTGCGCGGGAGAACTGGCTGGGTCGCGCTGCTCTGAAGGTGAGCCTGGAGGTGGCCTGCGCAGACTGAGGAGAGGGGGATTGGGATCTCCAAATTTCCACCCTGCTGGTGGATTAAGGCTTAAATCTGCCCCCTCTGGAGCCCAGTACTCCAGCACGAGCATGACGTTGAACAACATGCGCTGCTCTGCTGGCGCCTCCTCAGAATCCTGTCTGCGCCGCTTCGCCGGCTTGCGCGGGGGAGAGTCTCTGATGTCAATGGTGACAACTTCCCCTGGCGGTCCACTTGCCCGCGCGCGCGCTACAGTCTGAGCGCGCGTCCTCATGCGCCTAGCTGGCGGCACGACTGGTGCCTCCACATTCTCCATTTCCTCCTCAGCAGCAACTTCCTCTTGCCGCGCACTACTCTCTGCGGGCGCTCCTCTGATTGCTGCGTGCCTCGGTGCCCTAGCACCCTGCAGCCGGTAACACCATTCCAATGACCCATCTTCCTTGGTAGTTTCCGCTCGGTACTGCAGCATCTGGGCACGGTCAAGAGG
Organism: Umbilicus rupestris; assembly: GCA_963678935.1. NCBI lineage: Eukaryota > Viridiplantae > Streptophyta > Magnoliopsida > Saxifragales > Crassulaceae > Umbilicus > Umbilicus rupestris. The sequence goes on from OY787605.1 coordinate 7,601,197, forward strand.
AACGGCTGGAACAACTGTGTGCTCAGGCACTTTGATTGCACGCGTCGTTGTGCGTGTCAAATAATCCTTCCTTCTCCACTTAGTATAGCGGCTAAGTCAGGGTCGATCCCACAGGGAGCAAGCAGATTCGCTCTAACTAGTGACCTACACTTACGAAAATTGGGGTGTGAGTGATTGGGTTGCGCAGGTGCGCGAATAAACAATAGTTAACGCAGGATTTGCACTAGACGTGCGCAGGCAGTAGAGATTAAGTACTACGACTATGAAAAGTATCGGCGCAGACAATCCTCTATGAATGTATTCCTTATCATCGACTCTAAACGTCTATAGTTCGGTTTACTGAAGTTAGTGTCCGATCAAGGCTTCCTAACATGTGCGCATGTTCCGATCAAAGTTCATGAGCTATTAATTCTTGAAACTAGTCTAAGCAGCTACGAATCCTGTCACAGTAGCAGCTGATTATCCTAGCGCGTTACTCCTAGTTGTCACCGTCAAGCTACCAACTAGTTTAACATATAACAAACAAGTAGCAAGAGTAAGATTGCGGTTCAAGGCTTCCCCTACTCATGCAACTAGCTGTCAACCGTGTGCACAGAATTAATACAAGCAAACAAACTATGCATTAAGCACAAGTCTCAAAGGAAATACTCATAGAATCATGCCCAACCGATACAAAGCGTTTAGCTAGACATGCTAGTAGTAAACATCATAGAAATAGTAAATAACAGCTAAAGTATCCAAGAAAACAGTAACAAGCAGGAGCGTGCAGGTTGCAGTGTCTCGGCTCGCGCAGTCGGCTAGCGCAGGTCCTCGCAGTAGCTCGTGTGTTTTTCAAGTCTGCCTCTTTCTCGTGTGCTGTGGTGTGTCTGATGCTTCTCTTTTCAAACCCTAGCCTTCCTCTCTTTATATACTGCTCATGAGGCCCAAGGACGGCCTTGGCAACTTCCAAATCCGTTGGTGTCAAGATTTGGAAACACCACTATCTTGTGCATAGCGCACTGCACACATTGGTTAGCGCAATCGGTCTGCGCACCATAGTCGACTCTGCCACTTCCTATCTTGTTTGCGTTGCTAGCTCCGTAGGCTGTGCGTTGAGCTCCTTAAACGCTGCCTGTTAGCGCGTATCCGACTTAGGCCCTCGTTTCGCCCTGGAATACAAAAACACTGGAAACCAGTAATCTTGTACACAAAATGATGCAAACAAGCATAGCTTTAGGATCTAAATAGCGCGTATAAATAGGCTCTATCACACTTCTGGCTCTCCGTGCAGCCCACGCAGCAAATGCGTGATCACACCTCCACAAGTGAGCGGGCCCTTGGTGCTGAGCCGCTCCCAGTGCACTACCATGTCCGACACGAACCTCACCTTCTTCCCATAATACAACCCCTTCAGCACGTCCATATCAAGCAGGCTGAACTTCGGCGCACCGTTATAGCGTCCAATGACTGCGTACGCGACCATGCGCCACAGGTAATACATCCAGGGGTCGCGCAGCTCACGCCCTCGGCTGCTCCCAGCGGCAAACGGTTTGCGTATCCACCTCGTGCTCGCGCACCTTGTCACAGCACAGGGTGCGCTTCAACCTCTTGGCCGATGCAATGTACCACACCCCTCGGTGTCGGTACCGGATCTCTAAGTCTTGGATCTGCAGGGACGCCAGGACCTCACAGGTGTCCTCTTTGTCGGCTGCGCTTTCTAAGTCCATCAGCGCTTCCCAGCCGGCCTGTGCGAGCTTTTCTGTGACCAATTCCTCTAAGCCCACCTCGCGTAGGAAGTCCCTGCTGATGCACGGTGTGCCATACATGTCCAGCCTTCAGAAGGTGTCATACTTCCGTGCGAAAGATGCTGGGGTGTCCTGGTCCTCGGCTGGCCTCATATTTGCAGCGGTCAACTGTAGACAACGCTCTACTAAGGATCCCAAAATCAGAACTTCAAATCAAACCCTCAAATTCCTACCAGATGGGCGCCTTACTCATGTCAACAAAACCCAACAACGAAATCACCAAACGGAGCTAGCTAACTAGGTGCGGTTTTGATCCTAAGGTTACGTCCTCAGTCGGGTTCCTTCACCGAACCCTCACTAAAATGACTGAAACAAGGAATGAGAGGTTACCTAGTGTGCTGGTGTTGTTGTGCTCTTCGAATCTCTCTAGAGAACGCTGAAAATGGTCGGCGGACGGCAAAGATCGGCTGGCAGCAGTGCAGAGCGTTTAACGGTTGAAATTGCAGAATGTCCGGATTTTTCTAAGTATCTGCCCTTATATACCCCCCTGACCTGCGCATCTGTCCTGCGCACTGACTCGCGCATTGCTATGTGACTCAAGAAAAAAATGCAAGTGCTGAACTAGCTAAAATGTAGATTCTAAAAACGTGTAAAAATAAAACGTGGAAAACGTGTCAGGTTACCTCCCGACAAGTGCCTTTGTATAACGTCGTTGGCTCGACAGTACCTCGTTACTTGCTCAAGTTCGTGCTCCGGACCACCCCCACACTTGCTCTTGCGCGCTCTGGTGCGTCTGTGTGTGCTATGTCTTCTTTAGTCCTACGCAAAGGAACAGATAGGTGGTCAATGTGGCCAAAATCGTGTGGCACATCATAAGTAACGAGGTTAATCAGTGAGGGAGAAGATATATAATCAGTAGCTCCTAGTTCTCCCTCCGGTGCAGCAGGTTGTATTTCTGGTGCAGCAGCTTGCGCATCTTCTATTTCTGGTTCCGCCAAATCAACTTCGCGTGTGGCCTCATCCCACTGTTCTCCCAAGTATTTCTTGACTCTTTGCCCATTAACCTGAAAGCGATGCTTGCACTCGTTCTCTAACTCGATAGTTCCATACGGGAAAACCTTTGTGACCGTGTAAGGTCCCGTCCACTTGCTGCGCAGCTTCCTAGGCATCAGTTTGAAGCGCGAGGAGAACAACAGCACTCGGTCTCCTGGCTCGAAGGTGCGTCTGAGGATGTACTTATCGTGAAATGCTTTCGTGCGCGCTTTGTAGTCGCGCAACCCCTCATATGCATCCAGGCGCAGCTCCTCTAGCTCGCTTAACTCAAATGCGCGCTCCTTACCAGCCTCATCGAGGTTCAGATTGCAAGTGCGCAATGCCCAGTATGCCTTGTGCTCCAACTCAACTGGTAGGTGGCACGCCTTTTCGTACACCAACCGAAATGGTGAAGTCCCAATCGGTGTCTTGTGAGCAGTCCTTATGCCCAAAGTGCATCGTCCAGCCGCTGGCTCCAGTCTTTGCGCGAAGGTCTCACGGTTTTCTCCAGAATGCGCTTGATCTCTCTGTTGGAAACCTCGGCCTGGCCATTCGTTTGAGGATGGTATGCAGTGGACGTCTTGTGGCGCACCCCATAATGCTTTAGTACTTGCGCCACTATTCTGATAGAAGTGCGTCCGCTGGTCGCTGATTATTGCCTTAGGCACTCCGTACCTGCAGAAAATGTTAGTTCTTAAAAACTCAACGACCGTTTTACCATCATCCTTGCGCGTGGCCTTAGCTTCGACCCACTTCGAGACATAGTCCACCACAACTAGTATGTACTTGTATCCACAAGATGGCGGAAAGGGCCCCATGAAGTCAATTCCCCACAAATCGAACACTTCGTCTACCAGTATAGGTGTTTGTGGCATCTCGTTGCGCGCTGAGATATTTCCTGTGCGCTGACACCTGTCACAAGCCCTGCAGTGGTTATATGAGTCACGAAATAAGTGCGGCCAATAAAAACCGCAATCTAGGATTTTCCTGCTCGTGCGCTTTGGACCAAAGTGTCCTCCGCACGCATGCGCATGACAAAATCTCAAAACAGAGCTCATCTCGTGATCAGGCACACATCGCCTCAAGATCTGATCAGGGCCTATTCTAAGCATGTATGGATCATCCCAAACGTAATATTTAGACTCATGTTTTAGTGAAATGAGGGGGAAAGCACCTGTGACCAGCAAATTTGCAATATGCGCATACCATGGTACCTTACCATTCAGCGCCATCAGGTGCTCGTCAGGGAATGTCTCCGTGATCTGCCCTGGCTCCTCTTCCTTCACTATCCTGCTTAGGTGATCAGCAACCGTGTTTTCCGTTCCCTTCTTATCCGTGCCCTGGCTTAGTCTCTTTTTTGGACATCAGGTAGCGGATAGCAGCGTGGTCAGTGTAAACAGTGACTTTAGCGCCCAGAACATATGCGCGGAACTTCTGCAGCGCAAATACGATTGCCAGAAGTTCCTTCTCGGTCGTGGTGTAGTTCCTCTGCGCAGTGTCCAGTGTGCGCGACGTATAATAGATAGCATGCGGCCTCTTATCCACGTGCTGGCCAAGTACTGCGCCTACAGCGTAGTCACTAGCATCGCACATCAGCTCAAATGGTAGGTTCCAGTCTGGTGCGCGCATCACTGGCGCACTGGTCAGCGCATCCTTTAACTTATCAAAGGCATTCCTGAACACATCAGTGAACTCAAAGCACACATCCTTTTGAAGGAGGTTAGACAATGGGATACTGATAGAGCCTATTTATACGCGCTATTTAGATCCTAACACTATGCTTATTTGCATTATTTTGTGTACAAGATTACTGGTTTCCGGTGTTTTTGTATTTCAGGGCAAAACGAGGGCCTAAGTCGGATACGCGCTAACAGGCAGCGTTTGAGGAGCGCAACACAGCCTGCGGAGCTAGCAGCGCAAAAAGATAGGAAGTGGCAGAGTCAACTACGGTGCGCAGACCGAGTGCGCTAACCAGCGTGTGCAGTGCGCCATGCGCAGGATATTGGTGTTTCCAAATCTTGACACCATCAGATTTGGAGGTTGCCAAGGTTGGGCCTCATGAGCAGTATATAAAGAGAGGAAGGCTAGGGTTTGGACACAACAACAATAACACACACAGACACAACACAACACACGAGAGAGAGGCAGAACTGAAAAACACACGAACTACTGAGAGGACCTGCACTAGCCGACTGCGCCAGCCGAGACATTGCAACCTGCACGCACCTGCTTGTTACTGTTTTCTTGGATACTTTAGCTATTATTGACTATTTCTATGATGTTTACTACTAGCATGTCTAGCTAACGCTTTGTATCTGTTGGGCATGATTCTATGAGTATTTCCTTTGAGACTTGTGCTTAATGCATAGTTTGTTTGCTTGTATTAATTCTGTGCACACTGTTGACAGCTAGTTGCATGAGTAGGGGAAGCCTTGAATCGCAATCTTGCTCTTGTTACTTGTTTGTTATATGTTAAACTAGTTGATAGCTTGACGGTGACAACTAGGAGTAACGCGCTAGGATAATCAGTTGCTACCGTGACAGGATTCATAGCTGTTTAGACTAGTCTTAAGAATTAATAGCTCATGAACTTTGATCGGAACATGCGCACATGTTAGGAAGCCTTGATCGGACACTAACATCAGTAAACTGAACTATAGACGTTTAGAGTCAATGATAAGGAATATATTCATAGAGGATTGTCTGCGCCGATACTTTTCATAGTCATAGTACTTAATCTCTACTGCCTGTGCACGTCTAGTGCAAATCCTGCGTTAACTATTGTCATTCGCGCACTTGCGCAACCCAATCACTCACACCCCAATTTTCGTAAGTGTAGGTTACTAGTTAGAGCTAATCTGCTTGCTCCCTGTGGAATCGACCCTGACTTAGCCACTATACTAAGTGGAGAAGGAAGGATTAATTTGACGGGCACAACGACGCGCGGATCAAATTTGGCGCCGTTGCCGGGGAACAACACAGATAAGCTTTAATTAGCTTAAGTTTTCTTTTACAGTAGTTAGTTATTTCTGTTTGCTTTATTCTCGTTGTTGTTTCTGACAGCGCGCAATCAACATCAGCCTGCGCAACCTTGAAACAATTGCGCTGCGCAGATTCTAGTTGCGCACTGACAGACGCGACAGCTTAGTTGTCTTTTAATTTCGTTTTCTTTGAGATTTAGAACAGGTCATGGAGGATAACAGTGTCGTTGGAGACAACTTAGGGGACAGAACCCCAGAGAATGCGAGGGCACATAACCGCGCAGCCCTGTTCAGAGAGGAAGTGCAGCGCGAGGTTGAAGCAAGGATGGCCGCTGAAGTGTATAATGCGCCACCCGCGCGACAAGCCACGCGACGCAGAACAGTGCGCGAGATGTCAGCCCCAATCACATGGTGCATAGTGCTTCCACCAGACGGTCATTTTGAACTAAGGAGCTCGCTCATTCATCACATGCCCAAGTTCCACGGGATGAACAATGAAAACCCAGTCAAGCATGTGCGAGAATTCCTAGTCATTTGCGAGAACATGAAGGCCGAAGGGGAGAGCGACGAAGCGCTGAAGATGAAAGCGTTCCCATTTTCATTGTGTGACACGGCCAGGCATTGACTGATGAACTTACCAGCAAGATCAATTCACACATGGGAGCAGCTGCAGAAGAAGTTCTTGGACAAGTTCTATCCCGCAGCAAAGATCGCGCTACTCAGGAGGGAGCTGGCCGCACCTAGGCAGGGCACAGGAGAATCACTATCGGAGTATTATGAGCGTATCAGGGAGCTAGAGGCCAACTGCTACAATCACTGCCTGCCCCAAAATGTGCTGATAGAGAATTTCCCGAATGGATTGTTACCCATGGAGCTGAGATTATTGAATGCATGCGCAGGAGGCGACATTTGCAACATGTACCCAGAGGACGCGTGGCAGCTGATAGAAGACTCCGCTGGACAGGTAAGACATCAGCTAACACTTGAAAATAGTTGTGCTCGTTCTGTGCATCAGGTAGAAACAAGCGCTGAGATAAAGGAAATGAAGGCCATGCTGCAGAAGTTGATGCATGCGCAGGGGGAGCAATCATCTGCACCAAAGGCGTGCGAATTCTGCACATCCACTGAGCACAAAACCGATGCATGTCCCACACTTTTCGAGGAATCAAGAGATGTCAATGCTCTAGGAGGATGGGATAATAGAGGGCTGCAGAGGAAGAATCAGCCGCGTTTTGGACTGGCCGCAAATGGGTTCAGATGGAAGGAGGAAAACAATTTCCAGAGGCAGTCCACGGATCAGCGCGCACCACAGCAGACGCAACAAGCTGTGCCCTACAATCCACCGCATCGCCGCACTGATGCACCAACGCAGAACAACCAGCAACCGAGGCGATCCTTAGAAGATATCGTGGGGCAGCTAGCAGACACAGTGCGCAAGAATGATGAGAAGTATGACAAGAGGTTCGAGTCCATTGAAAAGCAACTATCACAGATCGCTACCACGGTGTATGAGCTGAAAAAGAGCGATGGCAACCTGCCTTCGCAAGTGATCCAGAATCCCAAGGGAGGAGTCAACGCAGTGACACTGAGGACTGGGCGCACGGTAGGAACAGAGCAGACCGCAAAGGCGCCCGGGCAACCAGTTGCACAAGCTCCAGATCCAGCAGAGCAAGATGCGCAACCAGAAGCGCCAGCCACAAGCCAGCAGGGCGAGGCGCCAGGTATGGCGCAATCAAAAGACAAAGGCATGAATCGTACTAACATACCTGCACCTTTCCCTGTACAGGCACCATCGGCTAGGAAGGAAGCGCTTGATAAGGAGCTCTACGAGTTATTCAGTAAGGTGGAAATAAACATTCCCCTTATTGAAGCAGTTCGGCAGATCCCTAGGTACGCCAAATTTTTAAAGGAGCTGTTGATAGAGCCTATTTATACGCATTATTTAGATCATAACCCTATGCTTGTTTGCATTATTTTATGTACATGATTACTGGTTTCCAGTGTTTTTGTATTTCAGGGCAGAACAAGGGCCTAAGACGGATACGCGCTAACAGGCAGCGTTTAGGACGCGCATCACACAGCCTGCGAAGCTAGCGGCGCAAACAGGAGAAATTGGCAGAATCGACCTCGGTGCGCTAACCGATTGCGCTACGCACATGCCGTGCGCCAGGCGCAGAAGATGGTGTTTCCAAATCCTGACACGACCAGATTTGGAAGTTGCCAAGAGTGAGCCTCTGAGCAGTATATAAAGAAGAGAAGGAGGCTAGGGTCGAGCATCAGAGAGAGACCATAATTAGGATCCACAAGTCGGACACCAAGGAGGCACTGCGCGCCAGGACTGGAAAACACACGAGCTTGTTGAGAGGATTTGCGCTAGCCGACCGCGCCAGCCAAGACTGCAACCTGCACGCACTGTTTGCTACTGTTTTCCTGGACACTCTAGTTATTATTTACTGTTTCTATGATGTTTACCACTAGCATGTCTAGCTAAACGCTTAGTATCGGTTGAGCATGAATCTATGAGTATTTCCTTTGAGACTTGCGCTTAATGCATAGCTGACTTGCTTATATTAATTCTGTGCACATTACTGGCAGCTTGTTACATGAGTAGGGGAAGCCTTGAACCGCAATCTTACTCTTGTTGCTTGTTATTGTTTGTTAAACTAGTTGAATAGCCTGACGGTGCCAACTAGGAGTAATGCGCTAGGTTAGGCAATTACTACCTTTATCGGATTCGTAGTTGTTTAGTCTAGTGTAAGAATTAATAGCCCATGAACTTTGATCGGAACATGCGCACATGTTAGGAAGCCTTGATCGGACACTAACATTAGCAAATCGAGCTATAGACATTTAGAGTCGATGATAAGGAATACACTCATAGAGGATTGTCTGCGCCGATACTTCTCATAGTCATAGTACTTAAATCTCTACTGCCTGCGCACGTCTAGAGCAATCTCCTGCATTTTACGACTGTTACTCGCGCATCGCGCAAACCAATCACTCACCCCCCCAATCTTCGTAAGTGTAGGTCACTGGCTAAAACTGAACTGCTTGCTCCCTGTGGAGATCGACCCTTACTTAACCGCTGTACTAGTGGAAGAGGAAGGAATTAATTTGACGCGCACAACGACGCGTGATCAAATTTTGGCGCCGTTGCCGGGGAGCAACACAGCTAAGTTCTAGCTAGTTTACGTTTTTTCCTTTTAGTAACTAGTTATTTCAGTTCGTTTTGTTTTCTCGTTGTTGTTTCTGACAGGGCGCAATCACCATTAGCCTGCGCAACCTTGAAACAGTTGCGCTGCGCAGATTCTAGTTGCGCACTGACAGACGCAGCAGCATTAGTTATCTTTTAATTTCATTTTCTTTGAGATATAGAATAGGTTATGGAGGATAACAGTGTCGTAGGAGACAACTTAGGGGATAGAACCCCAGAGGAAGCAAGAGCACATAACCGCGCAGCCCTGTTCAGAGAGGAAGTGCAGCGCGAGGTTGAAGCAAGGAGGGCCACTGAAGTGTATCATGCGCCCCCCGTGCAACAGGCCGCGCGACGCAGAACAGTGCGCGAGATGTCAGCCCCACTCACAGTTAACCAGCCATGGTGCATCGTGCTTCCGCCAGGCGGTCATTTTGAACTAAGGAGCTCGCTCATCCATCACATGCCCAAGTTCCACGGGATGAACAATGAAAATCCAGTCAAACATGTGCGAGAGTTCCTAGTCATATGCGAGAACATGAAGACCGAAGGGGAGAGCGATGAGGCGCTAAAGATGAAGGCATTCCCATTTTCACTGTGTGGCACAGCCAGACATTGGTTGATGAACTTACCAGCCGGATCAATTCACACATGGGAGCAGCTGCAGAAGAAGTTCCTGGATAAATTCTATCCCGCAGCAAAGATCGCGCTACTCAGGAGGGAACTGGCCGCGCCAAGGCAGAGCGCAGGAGAGTCACTGTCAGAATACTACGAGCGTTTCAGGGAGCTGGAGGCCAACTGCTACAATCATGGCCTACCCCAGAATGTGCTGATAGAGAACTTCCTAAATGGATTGCTGCCCATGGAGCTGAGATTATTGAACGCATGCGCAGGAGGCGACATTTGCAACATGTACCCAGAAGACGCGTGGCAGCTGATAGAAGACTCTGCTGGTCAGGTACGACATCAGCTAACACTTGAAAATAGTCGTACTCGTTCTGTGCATCAGGTAGAGACAAGCGCTGAGATCAAGGAAATGAAGGCCATGCTGCAGAAGTTGATGAGTGCGCAAAGCGCACAACCAGTTGCGCCAAAGGTATGTGAATTCTGCAGATCAACCGAGCACAAGACTGATGAATGTCCCACACTATTTGAGGAATCTGGAGATGTCAATGCTCTCGGAGGATGGGACAAGAGAGGGCCACCGAGGCAGAATCAGCCGCGCTTTGGACTGGCAGCAAATGGATTCAGATGGAAGGAGGAGAACAATTTCCAGAGGCAGTCCACAGATCAGCGCGCGCCACAGCAGACGCAACAAGCTGCGCCCTACAATCCACCGCATCGCCGCACTGACGCACCAGCACATAACAACCAACAACCGAGGCGATCTTTGGAAGATATCGTGGGGCAGCTAGCGGACATAGTGCGCAAAAATGACAAGAAGTATGACAAGAGGTTCGAGTCCATTGAAAAGCAGCTATCACAGATCGCTACCACAGTTTATGAGCTAAAAAAGAGCGATGGCAACCTGCCTTCGCAAGTGATTCAGAACCCCAAAGGAGGAGTCAATGCAGTAACACTGAGGACTGGGCGCACGATAGGAGCAGAGCAGACCGCAAAGGCGCCCGCGCAACCAGCTGCGCAAGTCCCGGATCCAGCAGAACAGAATGCGCAACCAGAGCAAGATGCGCAACCAGAAGTGCCAGCCACAAGCCAGCAGGGCGAAGCGCCAGGTATAACACAAATAAATGCACGAAACGTACTAATATATCTGCACCTTTTCCTGTGCAGGCACCATCGGCTAGAAAGGAAGCACTGGACAAAGAGCTATACGAGTTATTCAGCAAGGTGGAAATCAACATTCCCCTTATCGAAGCAGTTCGGCAGATTCCCAGGTACGCCAAGTTTTTAAAGGAGCTGTGCACAAACAAGAGGAGGAAAGGCGAATGCGCACAGGTAATGCTAAATGCGCAGGCCTCAGCCATCGTGCAACATAAGGTACCACCTAAGTGCCGAGACCCAGGTACGTTCACCATCCCTTGCACTCTAGGTAAGACTATAGTAAGCAATTGCATGATTGATTTAGGCGCATCCATCAATTTGTTACCTTATTCCCTATATGCGACATTGCGCCTTGGACCACTAAAGCCTGCAGGTCTCACTATTCAGCTAGCAGATCGGTCTTGCAAACAACCTGCAGGCATGATAGAGGATGTTCTTGTGCGAGTAGGAGAGCTGGTGTTCCCAGCAGATTTTTATGTGCTGGAAATGGAGGGTGAATCAAGCACCACCAGTGCGCAGATCCTATTGGGCAGACCTTTCCTGATGACCGCACGCAAAAAGATAGACGTGTGGAGGGGCACGCTCTCCATGGAGGTAGATGGCGAAGAGATCCATTTCAATATGTTCAAGGGGATGCAGCACCCACACGAGGACGCCACAGTGCACGCGATGGACAGCATTGACGATTTAGTCTCAGATGCGCAATGTGCAAGCGCAGCAATAGAACCAGAGCCACTGGCACAGGCAGAGTTGGAGGAGCAGGAAGACGAGAAGCTGAGCAGTGCTGAACCAGAACTCAAACAGGCACCCAAGGTCGAGCTGAAGCAACTTCCAGAGCACCTTAAATACATTTTCTTGGGAAATGAGGACACCCTGCCAGTGATCATAAAGAAAGGACTAGAAGAGGAGTAGGAAGAGCGTTTACAGCAGGTGCTGCGCAGGAATCAGCGCGCTATAGGATGGACACTGGCAGATCTGCGTGGAGTGAGCCCAGACGTATGCATGCATAGAATTCTGTTGGAAGATGGTGCCAAACCATCCAGGGAGGCTCAGCGCAGATTGAACCCAAAAATGATGGAGGTAGTGCAGAAGGAAATTCTAAAGTTGCTTGACGCAGGAGTCATTTACCCCATCTCGGACAGCAAATGGGTTAGTCCAGTGCACGTTGTGCCTAAGAAGGGAGGAATCACAGTGGAGGAGAATGCGCAGGGCGAGCTAGTTCCCAAGCGCATTCAGACTGGATGGCGCATGTGCATCGACTATAGGAAGCTTAACGCAGTCACGCGCAAGGACTATTTCCCGCTACCCTTCATGGATCAGATGCTGGATCGATTAGCAGGTAAGCCCTATTTTTGTTTCTTGGACGGATATTCAGGGTACAATCAGATACCCATTGCTGCGGAGGATCAGGAGAAGACCACGTTCACCTGCCCGTTCGGTACATTTGCGTTTCAGCGCATGTCATTTGGGCTGTGCAACGCGCCAGGTACGTTCCAACGCCTTGTCATGAGCATTTTCTCTGATATGATTGGTATATGCATAGAAGTGTTCATGGATGATTTTACTGTATATGGAGATACCTTTGATGCGTGCTTAACTCATCTAGACAAGGTCTTAGCGCGCTGCATTTCTAAGAACCTAGTACTTAATTATGAAAAATGCCATTTCATGGTAACGCATGGTGTAGTGCTAGGACACATCATCTCAGAGGAGGGGATCAAGGTAGACAAAGCTAAGATAGACCTTATTTCTAATCTACCTTATGCCACTAGCGTGCGCGACGTGAAGTCATTCCTCGGGCACGCTGGGTTTTATTGGCGTTTTATCAAAGACTTCTCTAAAATTTGTATTCCCCTGTCTAACCTCTTGCAAAAAGATGTGTGCTTCGATTTTACTGATGAGTGCAGGGCCGCGTTTGATAAGCTGAATGAGGCACTGACCAGTGCGCCAGTGATGCGCGCACCAGACTGGAACCTGCCATTTGAACTGATGTGCGACGCAAGCGATTATGCAGTAGGTGCAGTCCTGGGGCAGCGAGTGGACAAGAAACCGCACGCCATTTATTATGCATTGCGCACACTGGACGCTGCGCAGAGGAACTATACCACCACGGAGAAGGAGCTTCTGGCAATTGTGTTTGCGTTAGAGACGTTCCGTGCATATGTTCTAGGCGCCAGGGTCATCATATACACAGACCATGCAGCCATCCGCTACCTAATGTCCAAGAAGGAAACTAAGCCGCGCCTGATGCGCTGGGTGCTCCTACTGCAGGAATTCGACCTGGAGATCAAAGACAAGAAGGGCACAGAGAACACAGTTGCGGACCACCTCAGCAGGATCATGAAAGAGGAGGAGCCAGGGCAGATCACTGAGACATTTCCTGACGAGCATCTGATTGCACTAACAGGTAAGGTACCATGGTATGCGCACATTGCGAATTACCTGGTCACAGGTACGTTTCCTCCGCATTTCAATAAAACGCAGTGCATGAGATTGAAACATGAGTCCAAGCATTACTTGTGGGATGATCCTTATATGCTTAGAATAGGACCTGATCAGATATTACGGCGCTGCGTGCCTGACCATGAAATTAACTCTGTTTTGATGTTTTGTCATGCGCACGCATGTGGAGGACACTTTGGTCCCAAACGCACCAGCAGGAAGGTCCTGGACTGCGGATTTTATTGGCCGCACCTGTTTAGAGACGCATATGACTATTGCAGGAATTGTGACAGGTGCCAGCGCACAGGAGGCATATCAGCGCGCAATGAGATGCCGCAGACGCCAATTCTCGTTGATGAAGTGTTTGATATATGGGGAATCGACTTCATGGGGCCATTTCCCCCGTCTGCCGGCTATGAATACATATTGGTCGCGGTGGATTATGTCTCCAAATGGGTCGAAGCTAAGGCCACACGGAAGGAGAGTTTCTGAAAACTAACATCTTTTGCAGGTACGGGGTGCCTAAGGCAATCATCAGCGACCAAGGGACGCACTTTTGCAACAGGATCGTGGCGCAAGTTTTCAAGCATTACGGAGTGCGCCACAAGACGTCCACTACTTATCATCCTCAGACAAATGGACAGGCCGAGGTCTCCAACAGAGAGATCAAGCGCATCCTGGAGAAGACTGTGCGACCATCGCGCAAAGATTGGAGCCAGCGCCTGGACGATGCGCTGTGGGCATACCGCACTGCGCATAAGACACCAATCGGGACTTCACCGTTTCGGTTGGTCTACGGAAAAGCATGCCACCTGCCAGTCGAGCTTGAGCACAAAGCATATTGGGCCTTACGCTGCAACCTGAACCTGGACGAGGCCGGCAAGGAGCGTGCGTTTGAGCTGAGTGAATTAGAAGAGCTGCGCCTGGATGCCTATGAGGGACTGCGCGATTACAAGGAGCGGACAAAGGCATTTCATGACAAGCATATCCTCCGACGCACTTTTGAGCCAGGAGACCAGGTATTATTATTCTCATCACGCCTGAAGCTCATGCCTGGAAAGCTGCGCAGCAAATGGACGGGACCGTACACAGTCACCAAGGTTTTTCCCTATGGAACAATCGAATTAGAAAACGAGCACCGGCATCGTTTTCAGGTCAATGGACAGAGAGTCAAACGGTATCTAGGAGAACCTTGGGACGACCCAGTGCGCGACATTGAGTTGGCAGAGCCAGAAATAACAGATGCGCCAGCTGCTGCACCAGAGGCACCACCAGATGCACCAGAGGGAGAACTGGAAACAATTGCTCACATTTCTTCTTCCTCTTCATCTACCCTCGTTACTGCAGACTTCTCACATACTATCCATGTTGACTACCCTTCTCACCCTTTGAGCAGGACCAAGCAGAGCACAACCCATGCACAAGCGCAGGATCACTCAGAAGAAAGAGTGGGGGAAGTCGCTGGCACACATTTGGGCAAGTAACGAGGTACAGTCGAGCCAACGACGTTAAACAAAGGCACTTGTCGGGAGGTAACCCGACTCGTTTTACTTTTACATGTCCTTTTTATTGTTTTTTGTTTTTTGCTTGCTTGCATATGTTCTGCATGTGCGCGTTCTCCGTGTGCTTGAGCTTGAGTCGTGGGGACACGGCTCTGTTTAAGTGTGGGGGGGGGAGCGTTACATGTACATTTCTCGTTTTTGAGCTGTATAGTGTAGCTTAGTTTTATTTAAGGAAACAGTAGCAGTAGTGCGCTTGTGTGCGGGTTGCGCATACTGATCAGCTTGTTTGCGCTACCCATTTTGCGCCGTGCGCTATCAACTGTTTTTAGTATTTTTTTCATTTTCTGCTCCTGTTAGTTGGGATATACAGGGGATGTGGAGTTGACAGAAACGCTCTAGAGAGGCGGTTAGTCGTTCGCGCTTCAGAGGAGAGATATATGGTCGAGAGCGCGAGTGGAGGCCTGTGCTTCGCGACCTTCGGAACAAGAGAGCGCGCTCAGTCACGCAGATGCCGAAGGCGAAATACCCAAAGCGTGGCGAGGTGGGAAAACAGACCACCTTCCCTCAGGAAGCTGAGCTAAGGAAGGCGGGCGCGGGTGTAAACGCGTGCGCCGACCTGCGCAGACAGACCATGAAGGGAGAGCGGGGCGTTGTTCCACAGCTGTTATCCGGAGGCCGAGACTGGAACCGTTCTGGGAAAGATAAGAATCGTAGACAAAGCTGTACAAAAAGAAAAAAAAATACCAGCAGATGATATGCGCTATAAAAAAGAATCAGCGTGCGCACAATAAGTACCAGCGAGCGCACAAATCCACAGACAATCATCAAAAGGCTGAGTTCCCAGGAAATGCGCGGAAGAATCACGCTCGGGAAGAAGCTTGCGCTGTTAACCATATACCCATCCTCGGAGTGAGAGGTAATGAATTGCGAAATCACTATACTTAAACTGTTGACAGCAGGTGTGCGCAGGAGGAAGTGCAGCGCAAGGTGATCAGTAGTGCAGATCGCGCCAGAGTGCAAGACTGTGCGCTAGACTCCAGAGAGGTAATAGTATCCGTGCTTGAGTGCTTGTTCGAGGACGAACAAGGGGCAAGCTGTGCACAAACAAGAGGAGGAAAGGCGAGTGCGCACAGGTAATGCTAAATGCGCAGGCTTCAGCAATCGTGCAACATAAGGTACCACCTAAATGCCGAGACCCAGGTACGTTCACCATCCCATGCACTTTAGGTAAGACCACAGTAAGCAATTGCATGATTGACTTAGGTGCATCTATAAATGTGCTACCCTATTCCCTGTATGCGTCATTACGCCTTGGACCACTAAAGCCTGCAGGTCTCACCATTCAGCTAGTGGATCGGTCGTGCAAGCAACCTACGGGCATGATCGAGGACGTCCTCGTCCGAGTAGGAGAGCTGGTGTTCCCAGCAGATTTCTATGTCCTAGAAATGGAGGGTGAGTCGAGCAAAGGCAGTGCGCATATCCTACTGGGCAGACCATTTCTGATGACAGCGCGCACAAAGATAGACGTGTGGAGGGGTACGCTCTCAATGGAGGTCGATGGTGAGGAAATTCATTTTAACATATTCAAAGGGATGCAGCACCCTCATGAGGACGCCACAGTGCACGCGATGGACATCATAGATGACTTGGTTGCAGATGCGCAATGTGCGAGCGCAACAGAAGAACCTGAAACATTGGCACAGGCAGAGTTGGAGGCGCAAGAGGATGAGCTGAGCAGTGCTGAACCAGCATCCAGACAGGTACACGATATAGTTCATGTCTGCACTGCTAATAAAATCTTGCCCTCTATTGAACAGGCACCCAAGGTCGAGCTGAAGCAACTTCCGGAGCACCTTAAGTATATATTTTTGGGAAATGAAGACACCCTGCTGGTAATCATAAAGAAAGGATTAGAAGAGGAGCAGGAGGCGCGATTACAGCAGGTGCTGCGCAAGAACCAGCGCGCTATAGGATGGACACTTGCTGACCTGCGCGGAGTGAGCCCGGACGTATGCATGCATAGGATTCTATTGGAAGATGGTGCCAAACCAGCCAGGGAGCCTCAGCGCAAATTGAACCCGAATATGATGGAGGTGGTGCAGAAGGAGATCCTGAAGCTGCTTGACGCAGGAGTCATTTACCCCATCTCGGACAGCAAATGGGTAAGCCCAGTGCACGTTGTGCCGAAGAAAGGAGGAATCACAGTAGAGGAGAATGCGCAGGGCGAGCTAGTTCCCAAGCGCATACAAACTGGATGGCGCATGTGCATCGACTACAGGAAGCTTAACGCAGTCACGCGCAAGGACCATTTCCCGCTACCCTTCATGGATCAGATGCTAGATCGATTAGCGGGGAAGCCCTACTTTTGTTTCTTGGACGGGTATTCAGGGTACAATCAGATACCCATTCCTGCGGAGGATCAAGAAAAAACTATTTATACGCGCTATTTAGATCCTAACACTATGCTTGTTTGCATTATTTTGTGTACAAGATTACTGGTTTTCGGTGTTTTTGTATTTCAGGGCAAAACGAGGGCCTAAGTCCGATACGCGCTAACAGGCAGCGTTTGAGGAGCGCAACACAACCTGCAGAGCTAGCAGCGCAAACAGATAGGAAGTGGCAGAGTCAACTACGGTGCGCAGACCGAGTGCGCTAACCAGCGTGTGCAGTGCGCCATGCGCAGGATATTGGTGTTTCCAAATCTTGACACCATCAGATTTGGAAGTTGCCACGGTTGGGCCTCATGAGCAGTATATAAAGAGAGGAAGGCTAGGGTTTGGACACAACAACAATAACACACACAGACACGACACAGCACACGAGAGAGAGGCAGAACTGATAAACACACGAGCTACTGAGAGGACCTGCGCTAGCCGACTGCGCCAGCCGAGACACTGCAACCTGCACGCACCTGCTTGTTATTGTTTTCTTGGATACTTTAGCTATTATTTACTGTTTCTATGATGTTTACTACTAGCATGTCTAGCTAAACGCTTTGTATCGGTTGGGCATGATTCTATGAGTATTTTTTTTGAGACTTGTGCTTAATGCATAGTTTGTTTGCTTGTATTAATTATGTGCACACTGTTGACAGCTAGTTGCATGAGTAGGGGAAGCCTTGAACCGCAATCTTGCTCTTGTTACTTGTTTGTTATATGTTAAACTAGTTGATAGCTTGACGGTGACAACTAGGAGTAACGCGCTAGGATAATCAGTTGCTACTGTGACAGGATTCGTAGCTGTTTAGACTAGTCTTAAGAATTAATAGCTCATGAACTTTGATCGGAACATGCGCACATGTTAGGAAGCCTTGATCGGACACTAACATCAGTAAACCGAACTATAGACGTTTAGAGTCGATGATAAGGAATATATTCATAGAGGATTGTCTGCGCCGATACTTTTCATAGTCATAGTACTTAATCTCTACTGCCTGCGCACGTCTAGTGCAAATCCTGCGTTAACTATTGTCATTCGCGCACTTGCGCAACCCAATCACTCACACCCCAATTTTCGTAAGTGTAGGTTACTTGTTAGAGCTAATCTGCTTGCTCCCTGTGGAATCGACCCTGACTTAGTCGCTATACTAAGTGGAGAAGGAAGGATTAATTTGACGCGCACAACGACGCGCGGATCAGATACATATTTTAGAAAAATCATTAATAAAGCGCCTATAGAACCCTGCATGCCCAAGAAACGACTTAACGTTGCGCACATTAGTGGAATAAGGCAGATTTGAGATAAGATCAATTTTTGCTTTATCGACCTTAATTCCTTCCTGCGAGACGATATGTCCTAGTACTACTCCATGTGACACCATAAAGTGACATTTTTCATAATTGAGAACTAGGTTCTTGGTAATGCAGCGCGCTAAGACCTTATCAAGATTATCCAAACATGCATCAAACGTCTCACCATGCACAGTGAAGTCATCCATGAATACCTCAATACATAAACCAATCATATTAGAGAAAATGCTCATGACTAAGCCTTGGAACCTACCTGGTGCATTACACAGCCCAAACAACATGCGCCGGAACGCAAAGGTACCGAATGGGCAGGTAAAGGTTGTCTTCTCCTGATCCTCCGCAGCAATAGGGATCTGATTGTACCCTGAGTGACCGTCCAAGAAGCAAAAGTGTCGCTTTCCCGCCAACCGGTCGAGCATCTGGTCCATGAATGGTAGCGGGAAATGATCCTTGCGCGTGACTGCGTTTAGCTTCCTGTAATCAATGCACATGCGCCATCCAGTCTGTATGCGCTTGGGAACTAGCTCGCCCTGCGCATTCTCCTCTACTGTGATGCCTCCTTTCTTTGGCACAACGTGCACTGGACTCACCCACTTGCTATCTGAAATCGGGTATATTACACGAGAGAGCAATCAGCTATAAAGTTCTACTAATTAATTGTCACAATGAAAAGGGGGTTGCAGGAATAAAGTTTGTTGTTATCAAATTCAAAGAACAATCAGTTCAGGGATATGCATTGCAACTGATAATCATCGATTGTGACGTGCATCAACGAATAAAACTACCGTTCCTAGTCTTACAATCCCGCTAGGGTAATGCCGACTCTACTGTTTTACCTAATCTCAACCGCTAGGTTCTCGAATAGGGTTAACGATTACTCGATCAACAACACCGATTAGGTTACACCGCTAGGCTTAGCTAATAGGGAAGTCAATCCAATATCATGCAGTAGACATCAACTCAGTTTCACTGCTAGGATACGCTAACTTGATAATCAGAGCATGCAATTCAAACGAAGAACAGGAATTTACTGAGTTGAATTATGAAACATAAATACCTCAAACCGTACGTTGACAAAATCCCCAAACTAAAATTAAGGGTTTAGCTTCTACGAGTCATCTAAAACAATGGAAATAAACCGAGTCTAGGAATAATACGGTAGCGGTAAATAGTAATCTGCGTGAATATAACTCCGGCAGTGAATAGTAATTCCAGCCTTGAATAGTGATCCGCCTCGAAATCCGTGTGTAGTGGCCGCTTCTCTGAATTCGTCTTCTGGGTTCTCGTGCTGAAGATTCTCCCTAGGAATTGATGCTCAATTGTGTTGTGGCAGGTCTATATTTAGAGGATGGAAGACTTCTAAATCTTGAAAACTTCTAAATCTGATTTTGGGCTGTGGGCCCAATGCTGACGTCATCAATTGCATTCCGCTCCGGATGAAGACATTAGTCGCGCTCCCCATGAAGACATTAAATACGCGCTCTAAGAAGACATTCACTCTGTTAAAGTGTGCTTCCGGCACGGTAGTCACTGCAGTGTCAGAGAGTTGCTTTTTTTACCCTTTAGATCTCCGAATCTTGTCTGGACGTAAACTAGAGAATTGTAGCCCCTTGAGTTAGCTTTCCAACAAGTTATAACACGCCTCAATCGGATCAGAATCATGCACTCGGCAAGCCTTCGACTACGGATAGGTCAATCTGCCCAGATTTGCTGTATACCCATCCAAATGCGCAATAAGGTTCTAAGCGGTCTTGATACGCCTGCGATGCGAAACACTACCAAGAAGTAATCTTTCACACATAAAATGTAACTAAACAATGGGAACGATGGATCATATAAATACGTTCCATCAATGACTTAGGGGTGAAGTAGGATTCCGACTACGTTTTCTTTATTACTTTCCTTTAAAACAAATTCGAACTTGTCTTTAGTATTTACTAGAGATACCTCGCCTAGAGGAAAAACACCAGCTTTTATTTAGTAGACTTAACTTAAGCATTACTAGCTAGCTTTAGACTAATCTAGCCTTTTCTCTTGGGTTCGATCGGAGGTCACTTAGACTATAAATATTGTTTGCGTACCGTGATTGGACTAGTATTTTTACTATCACAATTTCGACAACGTTCACTCCTCAAGTGATGCACTCTGGGCGGATCAAAATGTCTTCATAAGCTAGGCGAATCAATATTGATTCGGGTTGGCTCCAAAGTGATTCGACCAGGTTGGTCGAATCAGATAATCAGTGGCCTCCGGAACTGGGCCGCGCCTCGCCTTGACATTATCCAGTGCGCCCTGAGAAGACATTAACCTCTAGCGCGCAACACTAATGTCTTCTTCCGGAGCGGTATCTTTTGAGTTGCACACCCAACTTCCATCAACGTCAATTTCCGTATAGACTCTATAAAATTGCCATTTAAGACATGAATCTCTTTTTTTATGCATTCCGAACACCTGAAATGCAAACAACACTAAAAAACAACTGTTCACATACAAAAATGCCGAAATTATTGGGCTTAAATGGTTCGATGAGTCGTATAAATACGCCTCATCCAACCATCCCACACTTAGACTTGTTCGTCCCGAACAATAACAAAAGCAAGACTCAAATCACTTCTATCATGACCAAGACTAAATACTGAATTTACTCGAGATGTTCTAACTGATCAGCTCATCAACATATGCTCACACTCATTCTTTAATAAAGATCAGCAAGAAACTAAAATGATACATGTTACCAGTGATGTCGAGATGGATTCAATGGATGACTGGGAGATAGTCCTTTTTAGACTCCTGACTCCATTCTTCAGCTCAAGGTCATAGTCACGCGCATACGCTTAATTTGCTTTCTCTGGCACGTGAGAAATCCAAGTCATGAGGAACTCAACTTTTTCTTCTTCTCTTTTGTAGGACAGCTCTTGAACTTTCTTGTTTTGTTTAGTCCGAAGACTTCACTCAACTCGATTTCTTTTCTGATTTTTCTTTCACATTTGTCTGATTTTTCTTTTTGAGCTTTGCTCTCCAATGTGAATCGCTTGTCCTTCGCATTTTTTCTCTTTGAACTATTCCAATCATAGCCTTTGAATAACAGCATATGGAGCGCGCCCTTCTCTTTCTCATCATTATCCTTTCAGCGCGAGGCAGGATAGGGGTTACCCACCCATTCCTGGTTACTAGGACTAGAGATAAGACAGTTTGTTTTCCCGTCCCACCATTGCATAAATGCTGCAACGATGGAGCGAAAGTCTCACCCCTCATAACTCGGAATGCCAACCTCCACAAACTCAACCCGCTACGCAACTAATCCCCTGAACCTTCAAATGTGGGTCAAGTCCCTCTAGGACATTTTCTATCAACTCCACATCTTGTAATATCTCAACTCAAAGGAACATATAACATCAAGTCACTAGCATCACAATATTGTAGATATCATGCAAAGCATCACATCGAAACCTCATAGAATCGAACATTATCTCATAAAATCAGCATTCTCATCGCAACATTTAATCGCACAAACTCAGCAGCATATAATCGCAAAAATCAGCAGCATATAATCGCAAAAGTCAGCATCATATTATCGCAAAAGTCAGCAGCATCGCAACATCTAAAAAATAAAATAAAAAACGTGCTCTAACTACTACTAATGCATGCTAATTAAGGTAAATGTGCTGACACAACATACTAACGTCACCCACCCCACACTTTTGAAACAAACCGTGTCCTCACGGTACAATTAGATTGTCGGGAAGGGTAGTCATGCAAGATTATAAACAAATAACAAAAGAAACAAATAAAAGAAATTCTAACTATGCTCGGGCTGCCTCCCGAGGAGCGCACTTGTTTAACGTCATTGGCTCGACGGTACCTCCCATCATTAATCTTTTACCGGCGCAGCCAACTCGAGCTCTTCATCGGGTAGTATTATCTCCCCATGATAGTGTTTCACCCTCTGGCCATTCATCATGAATTTCTCCCCTGTGGTTATTTTTTACAGCTCAAGCACACCATGGTTGAGCACTCGTATCACCGTGTACGGACTTGTCCAACGCGGACGCAACTTCCCAGGCATTAGTTTTAATCTTGAGGAATAAAGTAGTACCTTTTGTCCTTCTTCAAATGAACGACGCAGAATGAACTTGTCATGATACATCTTCGTTCGCGCCTTGTAGGCTGGTGGCTCTCGTAAGTCTCTAGGCGCAGCTCCTCAAGTTCCTTCAGTTGAAGCATCCTCTCCTTTCCTGCAGAAGTTAGTTCGAAGTTACATTGTTTAACAGCTCAAAATGCTTTATGTTCTACCTCCACCGGCAGATGGCACGCCTTGCCATAGACAAGTCTGAACGGAGAGGTCCCGATAGGTGGTGCGATACGCCCACAATGCCTCGTCTAGTCGTGTGGATCATTCTTTCCTAGATGGATTAACCATCTTCTCCAATATCAACTTGATTTCACGGTTAGATATCTCTGCCTGCCCATTCGTCTGTGGATGGTAAGCGGTATAAACTTGGTGATGTACTCCAAAATGTTTGAACACGGCAGCCACGGACTTGTTGCAGAAATGAGATCCTTGATCGCTTGTCAAGGCCTTCGCAACTCCGTACCTACAAAAGATGTTAATACGCAAGAAATCCACAATAGTTTTGCCATCATCCTTCCATGTGGCCTGAGCTTCTACCCATTTAAATGCATAATCAACAACAAACAATATTTATTGATACCTATTAGATGTAGGAGAAGGTCTCATGGAGTGTATGCCTCAAATATCAAACACTTCATCAACAATTATAGGCATTTGTGGCATTTCATTCCTCACAGAAATATTCCCTACACGTTGGCACCTATCACATTTCTTACAATGATTATATGCATCCTTAAACACATGAGGCCAAAAGAATCCGCTATCCAAAATTTTCCTAGCAGTCGTACGAGGTCCAAAATGGCCTCCACACGCATGCTCATGGCAGAAACTAAGCACAGAATCTATGTCATCATCAGGGACACATCTCCTAAGTATTTGATCAGCTTTAATTTTCCACAAGAAGGGATCATCCCAAATAAAGTAACGTGCATCATGTTTTAGTTTAATGCGTTGATCTCTAGAGTAGGACTGTGGAAACGTACCTCCTACCAGGTAATTCACAATGTCAGCGTATCATGGCACTTTTACCTGCATGGCGTAGAGATGCTCGTCGGGGAATGTCTCTGTGATGGCTATCGGCTCCTCCTTCGTGACGATTCTGCTCAAGTGATCAGCCACCGTGTTCTCCATTCCCTTCTTGTCTTTTATCTCGAATTCGAACTCTTGGAGTAGTAAGATCCATCTGATCAAGCGCTGTTTGAACTCTTTGTTCGACATCAAGTACCTAATTGCTGCAAACACAATAACTTTAGCACCAAGCAGATAGGGACGAAATTTTTCTAATGCAAACATTACTGCCAAGAGCTCTTTTTCTGTAGTGGAGTAGTTATTCTGAGCCACGTCTAAGGTCCTCGATGCGTAGTGGATCACCACTGGTTTTTGCTCCTTCCTTTGTCCAAGGATAGCCCCTATGGCGTAGTCGCTCGCATCACACATGATTTCAAAGGGCTGCATCCAATCGGGCGCCTGGATGATGGGTGAACTAGTCAGTGCATGTGTAAGCTCATCAAATGCCTTTTTGCATTTATTTGAAAACTCAAAAGGTACATCTTTTTGCAAGAGGTTAGTCAAAGCCAGCGCCTTCTTAGAAAAATCCTTAATAAAGCGACGACAAAAACCAGTATGCCCAAGAAATGACTTAACATCACGCACGGTCAAAGGGTAAGGAAGAATCAAGTCTATTTTCGCCTTGTCTACCTTAATTCCTTCTCGTGACACTATATGTCCAAGGACAACACCATGCGTGACCATGAAATGACACTTTTCATAATTCAATACAAGGTTTATCGACACACATCTCTCAAGAACCTTGTTCAAGTTTTCTAAACATGCATCAAATGTGTCACCATGCAAAGTAAAATCATCTCTGAACACCTCAATGAAACTACCTAACATGTCAGAAAAAATACTAGTCACCAATCTTTGAAAGGTTCCAGGTGCATTGCATAAATCAAAAGACATACGCCTAAATGCAAATGTACCAAAAGGACATGTAAAGGTAGTTTTCTCTTGATCTTCAGGAGCTATAGGGATTTGATTATATCCCGAGAAACCATCAAGAAAACAGAAAAAGGGCTTACCTGCCAGCCTATCCAACATTTGATCAATGAAAGGAAGGGGGAAGTGATCCTTACGAGTGACTGCATTCAACCTCCTATAGTCGATGCACATCCTCCATCCATTCTGAAATTGTATCGTCAATCTCACCGGCTTCATTCTCGTCCACTATTATGCATGTCTTCTTTGGAACCACGTGTACTGGACTCACCCATTGACTATCTGAAATAGGGTAAATGACGTTAGCATCTAATAATTTCTGAATTTCTTTTCTTACCACTTCCATCATTATTGGGTTGAGTCGACATTGTGGTTCTCTCAATGGTTTATCTCCATCTTCCAGCAAAATTCTGTGCATGTAAACTGTTGGACTAATCCCTCGAATGTCGCTAAGTGTCCATCCAATTGCTTGTTGGTTATCTTTCAGGACCTTGACGAGCTTGCTGTCACGGCCCTTTTATTTTGGACTGCACAAAGGGAGGTTAAGACCGGGCCATGACAAGCATTTGGACTAAGTGACCTAGTCCACCACTTAGCCCGATTATTAGCCCAAAAAGGAGGAAGCCTCAACCCAAGCTCCGGAAGAGTGTGGAAGCTTATGGAAGATCACGGAAGCTTGTGGAACTATCTCTTACATTGTAGATAGTGTAGGAATATTCTAGACTTGTATTTATGACCGTAGGATAGAATTAATCTTGGCCGTCCATCGAGGAGGCCTAAGTGTATAAATAGGGGAGGAGTCATTTGCTCCAAACCATCCTTTGCAATACAAATCATTTCTCTCACAAAGTTCTCTTGCGCTCTAGTGTTCTAAGTCCTAAGTTGCCTTTGCGCAACTTAACGACTTTCGGGAAAGGCTTTCTTAGCTAGTTTGGGTGAAAGTCCTAGCTAAGCGCCGCACGACTTAGTAGTCAACATCTAAGTCCGTGACAAGTGGTATCAGAGCAAGGTTCGACATCTTCATGGCTTCCGACACGGAGACTCGCGGGAGGACTACCGAGAAGGAGTCTAAGAGGGTGAAACCACCAAGGGATCATTCTGTGTCTGCAAACGAGAAGCGGTTTGCTAAATTGGAGCTTGGCATTGGGGAAGTGTCGGATCGCATTGGGATATGCGACGATCACGTCGAGACTTTGGAAGACAAGGTGGGAGCTCTCCAAAGTCAAGTAGTGTCCTTCGGGGAGGACCTACAAGCCAAGTTATTCCAACACATCAACACCGTCCTCGAAGCATGGCGGGATGAGAAGGAGGAGTACCAGGCAAGGGTGGACGCCTTGGCTACTCAAGTCCAAGAGTTGCAATCTTCCTTAGAGAAGACCAACTTAGAGGTGGTAAGGCTGCGCAGAGCTGGGAGAACTGGGGAAGTGGTCCCTTTTACACGGGATATTCCGAGGGTGCAGGACGTGCCGAAACCCAAGGAGTTCAAGGGGTCACGAAATGCGGAGGAAATCGACAACTTCCTTTGGCATATGGAGCGCTACTTCGAAGCCATCCAACTGGATGACGCTTCTAAAGTAAGTACCGCGTCCCTCTATCTAGTTGATCTTGCGGCTACCTGGTGGCGTAGAAAGTATCATGAGATGCAAAAGGGGCTTTGCACGATCAACACTTGGGGAGCATTCGTCGCGGAACTCAAGAAACAATTTTATCCGGCGAATGCTAACCATGAAGCTCGCAAGAAACTGAAGGAGTTGAAGCATGGGTCGTCGCTTCAAGACTACGTAAGGGAGTTCTCGGCCCTCATGCTCCAACTTCCTGATGTAAGTGAGGCGGAGATGTTCTTCAACTTCATGGACGGGCTTAAACCATGGGCGAGGATGGAGTTGGAGAGGAGGGATGTAAGGGACACCGTGACGGCCATGACAATCACGGACACTTTGACGGAATACTCAAGGGGAGCCTCATCTTCAAAGCCAAAAGCTAAGAAGGATAATTCCGTCAAAGGTGGGGGAGCGCAGGACCCAAAGGGAGACAAACCTAAGTTCGGGGGAGGGAAACCGAACCAAAAGCAGACGTTCCAAGGCAAGACATCTGAAAGAAAGCCACGAAACGACTGCTTCTTATGTGGAGGGCCACAATGGGCGAAGGAATGCCCGAAGCGGAATGCGCTCAACGCTCTACTCGAGGAAAAGAAGGAAGAAGCGACGATGGGGTGCATCAAGCTTCTTGGAGCGTTAAAAGCCAAACCAACCACCCATAAGGTTGAGGAACGGACATTGATGTATGTCGATGGGAAAGTCAGCGGGAAGACTATACCCATCATGGTGGACACGGGGGCGACGCATAACTTCATCCAACCCAACGAGGCAAAACGATTGGGGCTAAAGACGGAGAAAAGTAAGGGTTGGTTGAAGACAGTTAACAGCGAGGCGAAACCCTTAGTAGAGGTGGCAAGAGGCGTGGATGTCCAACTAGGAGAATGGCGAGGTAACGTCAACTTCTCGATTGCTCCTATGGATGACTTTAAGTGTGTCTTGGGGATAGAGTTCTTGCGCCAATTCGATGTGCTAGCTTGGCCAAAGAAGAACACCATGCTGATCATGGAGGGAGGTCCGCACATGGTGTCTATGACAACTAAGGCAAACTTAGACTCCATGTGTCTCTCGGCGATGCAAGTCGAGCATGGTCTTAAGGAAGGGCAAGAAACGTGGCTAGCATCCATCAAGGTTGACGAAGAACCCCACCAAGAGGTAGAGGCGATACCATTAGGGATCGAGAAAGTGTTGGAGGAGTTCAAGGATGTCATGCCATCCGAGTTACCAAAAAGGCTGCCACCAAGGAGGGAAGTGGACCATCGCATAGAGTTGGAGCCAGGGGCTCAACCACCAGCGAAGGCGCCCTACCGAATGTCTGCGCCAGAGTTGGAAGAGTTGCGGAGACAACTTAAGGAGTTGTTGGATGCGGGGTACATCCAACCCGCAAAAGCTCCATATGGCGCACCGGTACTGTTCCAGAAGAAGCACGATGGGTCCCTACGACTTTGCATTGACTACCGGGCGCTAAACAAGGTAACCATCAAGAATAAGTATCCCATTCCTCTTATCGCTGACTTGTTCGACCAGCTAGGACACGCAAGCTATTTCTCAAAACTGGATCTTCGGTCGGGATATTACCAAGTAAGGATTGCCGAAGGGGATGAGCCGAAGACCGCTTGCGTGACCCGCTATGGAGCCTACGAGTTCCTAGTCATGCCCTTTGGGTTGACTAATGCCCCCGCAACATTTTGCACCTTGATGAACAAGATCTTCCATCCGTACTTGGACCGGTTCGTGGTGGTGTACTTAGATGACATAGTCTTCTATAGTAACACGCTAGAGGAGCACGTCGAACACTTAAGGACCGTCTTCCAAATACTTCGGGAGAACGAGTTGTACGTCAAAAGGGAGAAGTGTTCATTCGCGAGACAAGACGTACAATTCTTGGGGCACGTCATCAAGGGAGGAAAGCTTATGATGGACAAGTCCAAGGTGAAGTCCATCGAGGATTGGGAACCACCAAAGAAGGTTACCGAGTTGCGGTCATTCCTTGGATTGGTGAACTACTATCGAAGATTCATCCAAGGATACTCAGCTATTGCCACGCCCTTGACGGATTTGTTGAAGAAGGGCAAGGCTTGGGAGTGGACGGCGAAGTGCGAGGAGGCATTCCAAGGGTTAAAGGATGCCATCACGAGGGAACCGGTGTTGGCCTTACCGGATTGCACTAAGCCTTACGAGGTCCACACAGACGCATCCGACTTTGCCATCGGGGGAGTGCTTGTACAAGAAGGACATCCGATTGCCTTCGAGAGTCGAAAACTCAATGAGACAGAGCGCCGCTATACAGTTCAAGAGAAAGAAATGACGGCCGTAGTCCATTGCTTGCGGGTTTGGAGACACTACTTTCTGGGGTCGAGGTTCGTGGTAAAGACGGACAATGTGGCGACGAGTTACTTCAACACCCAGAAGAAGCTAAGTCCAAAACAAGCAAGATGGCAAGACTTCTTAGCAGAGTTCGACATGGTGTTTGAGTACAAGCCGGGCAAAATAAATGTCGTCGCGGATGCACTAAGTCGCAAGGCGGAACTTGCGGCAATTTCACAAGTCCAAGGAGGAATGTTGGAGACCATCCGAGACGGACTTGCGCGCGATCCCGTTACCAAGATGTTGGTGGAGATGGCCAAAGAGGGAAAGACAAAACGCTTCTGGGTAGAACATGGCCTACTTTATACCAAAGGACGGAGAATCTATGTGCCCAAGTGTGAGGGACTAAGACGAAACATTATTCGAGAGTGTCACGACACGAAGTGGGCAGGCCATCCGGGTCAAAGACGGACGAGAGCTTTGATCGAGGCGCAATATTATTGGCCAAGGATGAGGGACGAGATCGAGCTATATGTGAAGACTTGTCTTGTGTGCCAACAAGACAAGCTCGAGTGTCAAGCGCCCGGGGGACTTTTGGAGCCGCTGCCCATACCCAACCGACCGTGGGAAAGTGTAAGTATGGATTTCATCAGTGCATTACCGAAGTCAGAAGGATTCGGGAGCATCATGGTCGTGGTGGACAGATTCTCGAAGTATGGGACTTTCATACCGGCTCCTCGGGATTGCTCGGCGGATGAGGCGGCCCACTTGTTCTTCAAGAACGTGGTGAAATTGTGGGGGTTGCCTCGGAACATAGTAAGTGATCGTGACCCTCGCTTCACGGGAAAGTTTTGGACGGAGCTCTTCAAACTCATGGGGTCAGAGCTACATTTCTCGACAAGTTTCCATCCGCAAACAGATGGTCAAACCGAGAGGGTCAACGCACTATTAGAGTTATATTTACGGCACTTTGTGAGTGCCAACCAGAAGGATTGGGCGAAGCTCTTGGACGTGGCACAGTTTTCATACAACTTGCAGAAGAGTGAATCGACAAACCGGAGTCCATTCGAGCTCGCCACGGGACAACAACCTTTGACGCCTAAGAGTCTTGTTTCGAAGTACACAGGGCGAAGTCCAGCAGCGTTTAAAGAGGCAAAAGCGTGGCATGAACAAGCTGACATAGCCTGATCTTACTTGGACAAGGCATCAAAGAAGATGAAGAAGTGGGCGGATAAGAAGCGAAGACATGTGGAGTTTCGCGTTGGTGACAAAGTATTCATCAAACTCAACCTCGATCAACGAAGGAGGAGAGGAATGCTCCACAAAGGTCTCATGAGGAGATACGAAGGACCTTACAACATCACACAAAAGGTCGGAAAAGCTTCTTATCGGGTCGACTTACCACCCACATTGAAGAAGATCCACCCCGTCTTCCACGTGAGTTGCTTGAAGCCGTATAATGGAGACGAGGAGGATCCCTCTAGAGGAGAATCATTGAGAGCACCCCCATCCATCCTCACTTCATATGACAAGGAGGTAGACTACATTGAGTCAAAGAGAGTTCAAAGGCGTCCAAGTCACCCTCCAAGCACACAATACTTGGTCTTTTGGAAAGGACTACCAGCGAGTGAGGCGAGTTGGGAACCCGTCGAGTCCCTTTGGCAATTCAAAGACAAGATCCGAGAGTTCGAGGAAGCCTCGACGAGGACGTCGACGGAATAGGTGGGGGAGGATGTCACGGCCCTTTTATTTTGGACTGCACAAAGGGAGGTTAAGACCGGGCCATGACAAGCATTTGGACTAAGTGACCTAGTCCACCACTTAGCCCGATTATTAGCCCAAAAAGGAGGAAGCCTCAACCCAAGCTCCGGAAGAGTGTGGAAGCTTATGGAAGATCACGGAAGCTTGTGGAACTATCTCTTACATTGTAGATAGTGTAGGAATATTCTAGACTTGTATTTATGACCGTAGGATAGAATTAATCTTGGCCGTCCATCGAGGAGGCCTAAGTGTATAAATAGGGGAGGAGTCATTTGCTCCAAACCATCCTTTGCAATACAAATCATTTCTCTCACAAAGTTCTCTTGCGCTCTAGTGTTCTAAGTCCTAAGTTGCCTTTGCGCACTTAACGACTTTCGGGAAAGGCTTTTTTAGCTAGTTTGGGTGAAAGTCTTAGCTAAGCGCCGCACGACTTAGTAGTCAACATCTAAGACCGTGACATTGCGCTCTTGTTCCAATTCCAGCCTCTTTCTGATAATCACCGGTAATGTGTCATCCTTTCCTAAGAAGGCGTATTTTAAGTGCTCCGGTAATGGTTTCAGCTCGATGATTGGGGCCTGCACAAAAGAAGACATCAAGGTATTAGTTTTATACAAACTTACTTGATTAGCTTTATACCTCGGTGTCAGCGTGCGTGACACTTCTAATTTCCCAAGAGTTGTCTGAACTAACTCCCTAAGCTCGTAGGATTCATCCGGTTTGAACATAGATTTTTCCAGTGCAATCTCAAGTCCATCATCTCCATAGGACGGGTTCACTTCACTCACAATGTCATCCACGAAGTAAATAGCATTTACGGTGTTGTGTTCTGGTGGATGCTTCATTTCCTTGAAGATGTCAAACTCCACTATCTCGTCCTCAACTCACATGGTCAACATGCCTATATCGCAATCAATCTTCATCCTAGAGGTCTTCAGAAAGGGAAGCCCTAACAGTATTGGTGGATTGTCGCCTAGGTCTCCACCATCCATTTTCAAGACATAAAAGTCTGCTGGAAATACGAGCTCCCCTACCTGCACTAGTACATCTTCGATAATACCTTCAGGTTGCTTACACGATCTATCTGCCAACTGAATAGTTAGTCCAGGAGGTTTCAAAGGTTCAATACGCAAGCATGAGTAAATAGAGTGCGGTAATACATTGATAGAAGCTCCTAAGTCCATCATACAATTATTAATGCGAATGCTACCAATTATACAAGGAATACAAACTGTGGAAGCTAGCTGCGACATTGGCTTCGTTAGCTCGGCTATGACTCCATCAGTTTTGGCTTGGTTCCTTTGAATGGTACTCTCCAAGCCTTGAGTGACTCTTCCCATGACTTCCCAGTGCTCGGGCCAGCTTGGTTGAAATTCTTCCTTGGGTACTGATTATTCTGATTGTTGTACCTCTCTTTTTGTTGAAATGGAGGGCGGTAAGGCTGCCCTTGATTCTGATTTTGAGGCGGCCCTTGGTTCTGCTGCTGAAATCCTCCCTCGTTTCTCCAACAGAAATCATTTGCTGCCAGTCCAAACTGTCTCTGCTGCTGCGGCCTATTGTTGTTATTAAAATTCTGAAAATTCCTTACTGCGTTACCGTCCATTACCTCATCCTCTTGGAGTGTAGGGCACTCATCTGTCTTGTGGCTCGCAACGCTGCAAAATTCACAAACTTTCATTGTGCTGGCTTGGCTCACTGACATCTTTTGGATTGTCTCCTTCAACTCTTTGATCTCCCTCACCAGTTGGCTGTCATGCGCCTCCACTTGAGATATATTCATTGTTCTGTCATCCCTACGACTTGTTTCCTTTTTGGAACATTGCACTCTCTACAGTCTCGGTGATCAAATCACATACTTGACCGGGAGTCAAGTTTAGCACGGTGCCTGCCACCAGCTGCAGCATCCAATAGCATTCTCTCAAGAGGTCTCAACCCATCCAATAGATATTCTACGAGCATCTTTTCCGGAACACCCAAGTTGCAGCAGCTTTATTCCAATGAGTTGAACCTCTCCATGTAGTTATACATAGACTCATTTGATCCTTGCTTGATCATCGATAACTCTCTCCTTACTTGAGTCGCTTTAGCCGGAGGGTAATATTTGTCGAGGAATTTTTTTTGCATTTGATTCCATGTGCGAATGCTACCTGAAGGAAAAGAAAGAAACCAAGATTTTGCAAAGTCAGTTAAACTTAATGGAAATATTTTTAACGTGAACCTTTCTTTTGAAGTTGCATATGGCCTCAACGTTTGGCAGATTCCGATGAACTCTTGTAAGTGCCTCGTTGCAACTTCTCCCGGTAATCCTCCAAACTTAGGTAGATGGTGCCTGATAGAGCCTATTTATACGCACTATTTAGATCTTAACACTGTGCTTGTTTGCATTATTTTGTGTACAAGATTACTGGTTTCCGGTGTTTTTGTATTCTAGGACAAAACAAGGGCCTAAGTCGGATACACGCTAATAGGCGCGTTTAAGGAGCGCAACACACAGCCTGCGGAGCTAGCAGCGCAGACAGGATACGAAGTGGCAGATTCAGACTGCGGTGCGCTAACCAACTGCGCGAACCAACGTGCGCAGTGAGCCATGCGCAGGGTAGCGGTATTTCCAAATCTTCAACACCATATCCCTACAAAATCTCCTAGGATTTGGAAGTTGCCAAGATTGTCCTCGGGCCTCACAAGCAGTATATAAAGAGAGGAAGGCTAGGGTTTGAGATATATCAAGGAGAGAGAGCCAGAACTGAAAAACACACGAGCTGCCACCGAGGACTTGCGCCAACCGACTGCGCGAACCAAGACACAGCAACCTGCACGCACCTGCTTGTTACTGTTTCCTTGGACACTTTAGCTTTTATTTACTATTTCTATGATGTTTACCACTAGTATGTCTAGCTAAACACTTTGTATCGGTCGGGCATGATTCTATGAAGTATTTCCTTTGAGACTTGTGCTTAATGCATAGTTTGTTTGCTTGTATTAATTCTGTGCACACGGTTGACAGCTAGTTGTATGAGTAGGGGAAGCCTTGAACCGCAATCTTACTCTTACTACTTGTTGTTATATGTTAAACTAGTTGGTAGCTTGACGCTGACAACTAGGAGTAACGCGCTAGGATAATCAGCTGCTACTGTGACAGGATTCGTAGCTGCTTAGACTAGTTTCAAGAATTAATAGCTCATGGACTTTGATCGGAACATGCGCACATGTTAGGAAGCCTTGATCGGATACTAACATCAGTAAATCGAACTATAGACGTTTAGAGTCGATGATAAGGAATACATTCATAGAGGATTGTCTTTACCGATACTTCTCATAGTCATAGTACTTAATCTCTACTGCCTGCGCACGTCTAGTGCAAATCCTGCGTTAGCTAGTGCAAACAAGCATAGTGTTAGGATCTAAATAGCGCGTATAAATAGGCTCTATCACTCATTCATCACAGGCCCCAAGTTTCACGGGATGAACAACAAGAACCCAGTCAAGCATGTGCAAGAATTCCTAGTTATCTGCGAGAACATGAAGGCCGTAGGGGAGAGCGACGAAGCGCTGAAGATGAAGGCGTTCCCTTTTTCATTGTGTGATACGGCCAGGCATTGGCTGATGAGCTTACCAGCGGGATCTATTCACACATGGGAGCAGCTCCAGAAGAAGTTCTTAAACAAATTCTATCCTGCAGCCAAGATCGCGCTACTCAGGAGGGAGTTGGCCGCACCTAGGCAGGGCGTAGGAGAATCACTATCGGAGTATTATGAGCGTTTCAGGGAGCTGGAGGCTAACTGCAACAATCACAGCCTGCCCCAGAATGTACTGATAGAGAATTTCCTGAACGGATTGCTACCAATGGAGCTGAGATTATTGAATGCATGCGCAGGCGGCGACATTTGCAACATGTACCCGGAGGACGCGTGGTAGCTGATAGAAGACTCTGCTGGACAAGTAAGACATCAGCTAACACTTGAGAATAGTCGTGCTCGTTCTGTGCATCAGGTAGAAACAAGCGCTGAGATAAAGGAGATGAAGGCCATGCTGCAGAAGTTGATGAATGCGCAAGGGGCGCAACCAGCTGCGCCAAAGGCATGCGAATTCTGCACGTCCACCGAGCATAAAACTAATTCATGTCCCACACTTTTCGAGGAATCAGGAGATGTCAATGCTCTAGGAGGATGGGATAATAGAGGGCCGCAGAGGCAGAATCAGCCGCGTTTTGGACTAGCCGCAAATGGGTTCAGATGGAAGGAGGACAACAATTTCCAGAGGCAGTCCGCGGAGCAGCGCGCACCACAGCAGACGCAACAAGCTGCGCCCTACAATCCACCGCATCGCCGCACGGACGCGCCAGCACAAAATAACCAGCAGCCGCGGCGATCCTTAGAAGATATCCTGGGCCAGCTAGCAGACACAGTGCGCAAGAATGATGAGAAGTATGACAAGAGGTTCGAGTCCATTGAAAAGCAGCTGTCACAGATAGCTACCACGATGTATGAGCTAAAATAGAGCGATGGCAACCTACCTTCGCAAGTGATTCAGAATCCCAAGGGAGTAGTCAAAGCAGTGACACTGAGGACTGGGCGCACGGTAGGAACAGAGCAGACCGCAGAGGCGCCCGCGCAACCAGTTGCGCAAGCTCCAGAACCAGCACAGCCGGATGCACAACCAGCAGCGCAAGCCACAAACCAGCAGGGCAAGGCCCCAGGTATGGCGCAATCGAAAGACAAAAGCATAAATCGTACTAACATACCTGCACCTTTTCCTGTACAGGCACCATTGGCAAGGAAAGAGGCGCTTGATAAGGAGCTCTACGAGTTATTCAGTAAGGTGGAAATAAACATTCCCCTTATTGAAGCAGTTCGGCAGATCCCTAGGTACGCCAAGTTCTTAAAGGAGCTGTGCACAAACAAGAGGAAAGGCGAGTGCGCGCAAGTAATGCTACACACGCATGCCTCAGCAATCGTGCAACATTAGGTACCACCTAAATGCCGAGATCCAGGTACGTTCACCATTCCATGCACTTTAGGTAAGACCACAGTAAGTAACTGCATGATTCACTTAGGCGCATCTATAAATGTGCTTCCCTATTCCTTGTATGCGTCATTGCGCCTTGGTCCACTAAAGCCTGCAAGTCTCACCATTCAACTAGCAGATCGGTCGTGCAAACAACCGACGGGCATGATAGAGGACGTCCTCGTCCGAGTAGGAGAGATGGAGGGTGAGTCGAGCAAGGGAAGTGCTCAGATCCTATTGGGCAGACCATTTCTGATGACAGCGCACACAAAGATAGACGTGTGGAGGGGTACGCTCTCAATGGAAGTTGACGGCGAGGAAATTCACTTTAACATATTTAAAGGGATGCAGCACCCTCATGAGGACGCCACAGTACACGCGTTGGACAGCATAGACGACTTGGTTGCGGATGCGCAGTGTACGAGCGCAACAGAAGGACCACAGCCGCTGACACAGGCAGATCTGGAGGCGCATGAGGATGAGCTGAGCAGTGCGGAACCAGTATCCAGACAGGTACACGATATAGTTAATGTCTGCACTGCTAATAAAATCTTGCCCTCTATTGAACAGGCACCCAAGGTCGAGCTGAAGCAACTCCCCGAGCACCTCAAGTACATATTCTTGGGAAATGAGGACACCTTGCCAGTAATCATAAAGAAAGGATTAGAAGAGGAGCAGGAGGCACGATTACAAGAGGTGATGCGCAAGAACCAGCACGCTATAGGATGGACACTTGCTGACCTGCGCGGAGTGAGCCCGGACGTATGCATGCACAGGATTCTATTGGAAGATGGTGCCAAACCATCCAGGGAGCCTTAGCGCAGATTGAATCCGAATATGATGGAGGTGGTACAGAAGGATATCCTGAAGCTGCTTGACGCAGGAGTCATCTACCCAATCTCGGACAGCAAGTGGGTGAGTCCAGTGCACGTTGTACCAAAGAAAGGAGGAATCACAGTAGAGGAGAATGCGCAGGGCGAGGTAGTTCCCAAACACATGCAAACTGGATGGCGCATGTGCATCGACTACAGAAAGCTTAACGCAGTCACGCGCAAGGATCATTTTCCGCTGCCCTTCATGGACCAGATGCTAGATTGATTAGCGGGGAAGCCATACTTTTGCTTCCTGGACGGGTACTCAGGGTACAATCAGATACCCATAGCTGCGGAGGATCAAGAAAAAACTACGTTTACCTGCCCATTCGGTACGTTTGCGTTTCTGCGCATGTCATTTGGGCTGTGTAACGCGCCAGGTACGTTCCAACGTCTAGTCATGAGCACCTTTTCTGATATGATTGGTACATGCATAGAAGTGTTCATGAATGATTTTACTGTGTACGGAGGTACCTTTGACGCATGCTTAATTAATCTTGATAAGGTCTTAGCGCGCTGCATTTCAAAAAACCTAGTGCTCAATTATGAAAAATGTCATTTTATGGTATCACATGGAGTAGTACTAGGACACATTATATCGCAGGAGGGGATCAAGGTCGATAAAGCCAAAATAGATCTTATTTCAAATCTGCCTTATTCCACTAACGTGCGCGATGTGAAATCATTCCTTGGACATGCAGGGTTTTACAGGCATTTCATAAAAGATTTTTCTAAAAGTTGTATACCCCTGTCTAATCTCTTGCAAAAGGATGTGTGTTTCAAATTCACTGATGAGTGCAGGGCTGCTTTTGATAAGCTGAAGGAGGCGCTGACGAGTGCGCCAGTGATGCGCGCGCCAGACTGGAGCATTGCGCGTTTGCAATCTGAACCTAGACGAGGCTGGTAAGGAGCGCGCATTTGAGCTAAGCGAGTTAGAGGAGCTGCGCCTAGATGCATATGAGGGGCTGCGCGACTACAAGGCGCGCACAAAAGCATTTCACGATAAAAACATCCTCAGACGCACCTTTGAGCCAGGAGACCAGGTATTATTGTTCTCCTCGCGCCTAAAACTAATGCCTGGGAAGTTGCGCATCAAATGGACGGGACCATACACGGTTACCAAGGTTTTCCCTTACGGAACAATCGAGTTAGAAAACGAGCACCAGCATCGTTTTCAGGTCAATGGGCAGAGAGTCAAAAAGTATTTAGGAGAACCTTGGGATGACACAGCGCGCGAAGTTGACTTGGCAGAGCCAGATATAGAAGATGCGCAAGTTGCTGCGCCAGAGTCGCAACCAGATGCACCTGAGGGAGAACTAGGAACTATTGCTCATATTTCTTCCCCCTCATTAACTAACCTCATTACTTATGATTTTTCACATGATATTAACCACGCTGACCACCCTTCCGATCCTTTGCGCAGGACTAAGAAGAACGCAACGCGCACACGAGCGCGGGGACACTCAGGAGCAAGAGTGGGGGGGGGGGGGTCACTGGCGCACTTTTAAGCAAGTAACGAGGTACGGTCGAGCCAATGACGTTAAACAAAGGCACTTATCGGGAGGTAACCCGACACGTTCTACTTTTACACGTTTCTTTTATAGTTTTTTTGAGTGTCTTTAGCTAGTTTAGGACTTGCAGTTTTTAGTCATTTCTTATGTCCTTTGTTTTATTTGCATGCATGTGTGCGCTCTCCGTTGCGCTTGAGCATGAGTCGTGGGAACACGTCTCTGTTTAAGTGTGTGTGTGGGGGGGGGGGGTTACATTTACATTTCACGTTTTTTTGAGCTTTGTAGTGTAGCTTAGTTTAGTTGAAGGGAATAGTAGCAGTTGTGCGCTTGCGTGCGGGTTGCGCACACTTTTCGACTTGTATTGCCCTATTCATCTTGCATGCACTGCTATCAACTGTTTAGTATATTTTTTTCGATTTTTTCTGCTCCTATTAGTTGGGATATACAGGGGATGTGGAGTTGACAGAAAAGCTCTAGAGAGGCGGTTAGTCATTTTGGCTTCGAAGGTAAGGTATATGGTTGAAAGCGCTAGTGGAGGCCGGTGCTTCGCGACCTTCGGAACGATAGAGCGCGCTCAGCCACGCAGATGCCGAAAGCGAATACCCAAAGCGTGGCGAGGTGGGAAAACAGACCACCTTTCCTCTGGAAGTCGAGCAAGAGAAGGCGGGCGCAGATGTAAACGCGTGCGCTGACCTGCGCAAATAGATCAAGGAGGAAGAGCGGAGCAATGTTCCATAGCTGCTATCCGAAGGCCGAGACTGGAACCGTTCTGGGAACATAGGAACCGTAGATAAAGCTGTACAAAAAGAAAAAACACCAG
The DNA here is from genome assembly GCA_963678935.1 of Umbilicus rupestris. NCBI lineage: Eukaryota > Viridiplantae > Streptophyta > Magnoliopsida > Saxifragales > Crassulaceae > Umbilicus > Umbilicus rupestris. The sequence continues at coordinate 7,639,599 of OY787605.1, forward strand.
CAGATGATATGCGCTAAAGAAACCAGCTTGCGCACAACTCCGTACCAGCGTGCGCAAATTCACAAGAAAATCATCAAGAAGGCTCGAGTTCCCAGGAAGTGCGCGGAAGAATCACGCACCGGAAGAAACTTGCGCAATTAACCATACACCCGTACTCGAAGTAAAGACCGACAACCCGGAGCCTATGAAGAGCTATCTCCCAGCCATCCAAAATAATTTCCATTCCAGCTGAGAGGTAACCAATTTCGAAATTGTTATATTAAAACTGTTGAAGGCATGTGCGCGCAGGTGACAGAGCAACGCAGGGTGAACGGTTGTGCAGATCGCGCCTGAGTGCAAGACTGTGCGCTAGACTCCAGAGAGGTAATTGTATCCGTGCTTGAGTACTTGTTCGGGATGAACAAGGGCAAGTGTGGAGGGTTTGATAGAGCCTATTTATACACACTATTTAGATCTTAACACTGTGCTTGTTTGCATTATTTTGTGTACAAGATTACTGGTTTCCGGTATTTTTGTATTCCAGGACAAAACAAGGGCCTAAGTCGGATACACGCTAATAGGCGCGTTTAAGGAACGCAACACACAGCCTGCGGAGCTAGCAGCGCAGACAGGATACGAAGTGGTAGATTTAGACTGCGGTGCGCTAATCAACTGCGCAAACCAACGTGCGCAGTGAGCCATGCGCAGGGTAGCAGTATTTCCAAATCTTGAACACCATATCCCTACAAAATCTCCTAGGATTTGGAAGTTGCCAAGATTGTCCTCGGGCCTCACAAGCAGTATATAAAGAGAGGAAGGCTAGGGTTTGAGATATATCAAGGAGAGAGAGCCAGAACTAAAAAACACACGAGCTGCCACCGAGGACTTGCGCCAACCGACTGCGCGAACCAAGACACAGCAACCTGCACGCACCTGCTTGTTACTGTTTCCTTGGACACTTTAGCTTTTATTTACTATTTCTATGATGTTTACCACTAGCATGTCTAGCTAAACACTTTGTATCGGTCGGGCATGATTCTATGAAGTATTTCCTTTGAGACTTGTGCTTAATGCATAGTTTGTTTGCTTGTATTAATTCTGTGCACACGGTTGACAGCTAGTTGTATGAGTAGGGGAAGCCTTGAACCGCAATCTTACTCTTACTACTTGTTGTTATATGTTAAACTAGTTGGTAGCTTGACGCTGACAACTAGGAGTAACGCGCTAGGATAATCAGCTGCTACTGTGACAGGATTCGTAGCTGCTTAGACTAGTTTCAAGAATTAATAGCTCATGGACTTTGATCGGAACATGCGCACATGTTAGGAAGCCTTGATCGGATACTAACTTCAGTAAATCGAACTATAGACGTTTAGAGTCGATGATAAGGAATACATTCATAGAGGATTGTCTTTACCGATACTTCTCATAGTCATAGTACTTAATCTCTACTGCCTGCGCACGTCTAGTGCAAAATCTGCTTTCACTATTGTTCATTAGCGCACTTGCGCAACCCAACCACTCACAACCCCAATTTCGTAAGTTGTAGGTTGCTAGCTAGAACGAGTCTGCTTGCTCCTTGTGGGATCGACCCTGACTTAGCCGCTATACTAAGTGGAGAAGGAAGGATTAATTTGACGCGTACAACGACGCGCGATCAGTGCCCCACCGCGATTTTAATCTCAAAATTAACTTGTTCCGGGTTGGTGTTGATGCACCACAGTTGATTCTGGAATGTAGGGGCTGAAAGCTCCCTCATAGTTCTCATGATGCGCAGGTTACCTATATAGCTGCTGAAGTGGTGGTTGTTGTCTTTATTGTTGCTGAACTGGATTTGGTCGAGGCTGTGGCTGAGGTGGAGCATAATCATCAAACTCATCCATCCGTTCACCTCTATTATCCTGCCCATTGAATGCCATCCTTTGACGAGCTGCTCTTTGCCTTTGATTGAACACTCTTTCCGGCTCGTCATAGAATGGTGGTATGACCCGTGGGGGTACTTCGTCCTGGATCTGGTCATGGTTCTGGCTCTGGTGACCATTGCTATTGACGCTTCCTGTATTCGACATATCAAAAAATGCAGCAAAATACAAATATATGAAGATAAAATAGTAAACGACCTCCGATTGGCAAAAAAACAAGTTACGTCACAAGCAAAAGTAACCAATCGGAAACACCTTATAATAACCAATCGAACACCGGCAGAAAAAGTCACACTATCTTGCACCGCCTAAAGCTACGAACAAAAACAAGCAAAAACAAAGCAAACAAGAAAATAAAGCTACAAACTCTACACTGAGTGTTGCTCTCGCCAGCAACGGCGCCAAAATTTGACGGCACATCGTTGTGTGCATTAAAGTTAAATTTATAATACCTACTTATTAGCGAGTGATAAGCAGGGTCGAACTCATGAGAGCAAATAGTATAGAGTTCTATTGATTAATTGTCACACTAAAAAGGGGTTTTGCAGGAAGAATGTTTGTTGTTTATCAAATTCAGAGAAAATCAGTTCAGGGATATGCATTGCAACTGGTAATCATCGATTGAAACATGCATCAATTAGTAAAACTATTGTTCCTAGTCTAACAATCCTGCAAAGGTAATGTCGACTTCAAGTTCTATCTATTATTAACCTCTAAGTTCTCAAGTAGATGTAATATTTATCTTCTTAGTTATCAGTACTAGTTCCACCGCTAGGCTTACGCTAATGTTGGACTAATCGAATATCATGCACTGCTAGTCAAACTAGATCATCGCTAAGTTCCTCCAATCAAACATACAAGCATGCCATTAAGTTCAAGAAAAGTAAATCACTGAATCGAGTTATGAAAACATAAGTATCTCAAACCGTTCGTTGTAAGACAAATCCCCAAACCGAATTAGGGTTTAGCTACTACTATCCATCTAAAACAATAATGAAAATAAACTGAGTTCAGAAAATACAAAAACACTGTTCACCGCATTGTTCATGATCATTGTTCACCGCCGATGACTTCTCCTCTCCAAGCTCTGGTCTTTCTCCCACTTCAATTCGGGTCTCTCCTCTGTCGTTCCAGTCAAACAACTTTTGTCAAAAACTAGGGCTTCATTCTCCATTTTACACTTTTGAATTTTGGGCCGGGCTTAACTTTCCTTGCACGAATCAAAAGTGATTCGTGCAAGGCTCCTCAAAGTGATTCGCCCAAAACTGGTCTTCATAAGCTGGGCGAATCAATATTGATTTGGGCTGGCTCCAAAGTGATTCGACCAGGTTGGCAGAATCAAATAATCAGTGGCCTCCGGAGCTGGGCGGAGCACTTCTAGCTTGGGCGAGTCACTTGTGCTACGGGCCATGCCTCGCTGATAGAGCCTATTTATACACATTATTTAGATCATAACCTTGTGCTTGTTTGCGATATTTTGTGTACAAGATTACTGGTTTCCAGTGTTTTTGTATTTCAGGGCAAAACAAGGGTGATCGCGCGTCGTTGTGCGCGTCAAATATAATCCTTCCTCTTCCACTCAGTACAGTGGTTAAGTAAGGGTCGATCTCCACAGGGAGCAAGTAGTTCGGTTCTAGCCAGTGACCTACACTTACGAAGATTGGGGTGAGTGATTGGGTTGCGCAGTGCACAAGTAACAGTTGTAAAACGCAGGGAATTGCACTAGACGTGCGCAGGCAATAGAGATTAGATACTATGACTATGAGAAGTATTGGGCAGACAATCCTCTTATGAGTGCATTCCTTATCACTGACTCTAATATGTCTATAGCTTGATTTCACTTGGATTAGTGTCCGGTCAAGGCTTCCTAACACGTGCGCATGTTCCGTTCAAAGTTCATGTGCTATTAATCTCTAGAACTAGACTAAAACAGCTACGAATCCGTTCAAGGTAGCAACTGATCACCCTAGCTCGTTACTCCTAGTTGTCACTGTCAAGCTATCAACTAGTTTAACTTATGACGAACAAGAAACAAGAGTAAGATTGCGGTTCAAGGCTTCCCCTACTCATGCAACTAGCTGTCTCCGTATGCACAGAGTTTAATACAAGTAAGCAAACTATGCATTATGCTCAAGTCTCAAAGGAAATACATCATAGATTCATGCCCAACCAACACTAAGCGTTTAGCTAGACATGCTAGTGATAAACATCATAGAATAGTAAATAATAACTAATGTATCTGAGAAACAAGTAGCAAACAGTGCGTGCAGAATGTTTCTCGGCTGGCGCAGTCGGCGCGCAAGTCCTCTCAACAAGTCCGTGTGTTTTCCAGTTTGCCGCTCTGTGTGTCTCTGATGATTATCGTCTCTTCCTCTTATTGTTCTTTTGAAACCCTAGACCTCCTCTCCTTTATATACTGCTCGAGAGGTCCATCCTTGGCAACTTCCAAATCTGGTCATGTCGGGATTAGGAAATACTGGACTCTGCGCCTGGCGCACGGCGTACTGCTTAGCGCATTGGTCGGCGCAACTCTGCTGTGTCTCGCCATTTCTTCTGTTTGCGCCGCTAGCTCCGCAGGCTGTGTGCTGTGCCTCCTAAACACTGCCTGTTAGCGCGTATCCGGCTTAGCCCCTTGTTTTGCCCTGAAATACAAAAACACTGGAAACCAGTAATCTTGTACATAAAATAATGCGAACAAGCATAGGGTTATGATCTAAATAATGCGTATAAATAGGCTCTATCAAAACCCCCCACACTTGCCCCTTGTTCGTCCTCGAACAAGCACTCAAGCACGGATACCATTACCTCTCTGGAGTCTAGCGCACAGTCTTGCACTCTGGCGCGGTCTGCACTACTGATCACCTTGCGCTGCTCTACCACCTGCGCACATCTGCTCTCAACAGTTTCAAGTATAATAGTTTCGAAATTCATTACCTCTCAGCTGGGATGAAAAATTATTTTGGATGGCTGGGAGATAGCTCTTCATAGGCTCCAGGTTGCCAGCTCTTGCTCCGAGGATGGGTATATGGTTAACAGCGCAAGCTTCTTCCGATGCGTGATTCTTCCGCGCACTTCCTGGGAACTCAAGCCTTTTTGATGATGATTTTTTTTCTCTTTTTTTCTCTTTTGTGAACTTGCGCATACTGGTGTTTATCAGTGCGCATGCTGATTCTTTTGTAGCGCATATCATCTACTGGTGTCTTTCTTTCGTACAGCTTTGTCTATGGTTCCTATCTTCCCAGAACGGTTCCAGTCTCGGTCTCCGGATAACAGCTATGGAACACCGCCCCGCTCTCCCTCCTTGGTCTATCTGCGCAGGTCGGCGAACGCATTTACACCCGCGCCCGCCTTCCTTAGCTCGACTTCCAGAGGGAAGGTGGTCTGTTTTCCCACCTCGCCACGCTTTGGGTATTTCGCCTTTGGCATCTGCGTGACTGAGCGCACTCTCTTGTTCCGAAGGTCGCGAAGCACTGGCCTCCACTCGTGCTCTCTACCATATACCTCTCCTCTGAAGCGCGAGCGACTAACCGCCTCTCTGGAGCGTTTCTGTCAACTCCACATCCCCTGTATATCCCAACTAACAGGAGCAGAAAAAACGAAAAAAATATACTAAAAACAGTTGATAGCGCACGACGCAATATGGATAGCGCAAACAAGCTGATCAGTAACCCGCACACAGCGCACTACTGCTACTGTTTCCTTCAATAAAACTAAGCTACACTAAAAAGCTCAAAAAAAACGTGAAATGTAAGTGTAACGCTCCCCCCCCCCCCACACTTAAACAGAGACGTGTGCCCACGACTCAAGCTCAAGCGCACGGAGGATGCGCACACGCATGCAAGCAAAAATAAAGAACATAAAACATGTAAAAGTAAAACGAGTCGGGTTACCTCCCGATAAGTGCCTTTGTTTAACGTCGTTGGCTCGACCGTACCTCGTTACTTGCGTGGAAGTGTGCCAGCGACCTCCCCCACTCTTGCTCCTGAGTGACCCCGCGCTAGTGCGTGTGTTGCGTTCTCCTTGGTTCTGCGCAAAGGATCAAAAGGGTGGTCAGCATGTGATAAATCATAAGTAACGAGGGTAGATGAAGAGGAAGAAGAAATGTAAGCAATAGGTTCCAGTTCTCCCTCTGGTGCATCTGGTGGCGGCTCTGGCGCAATGCTCATGCGCCATCCAGTCTGAATGCGCTTGGGAACTAGCTCGCCCTGCGCATTTTCCTCCACTGTGATTCCTCCCTTCTTAGGCACAACGTGCACTGGACTGACCCATTTGCTGTCCGAGATGGGGTAGATGACTCCTGCGTCAAGCAACTTTAAAATCTCCTTCTGCACTACCTCCATCATATTCGGATTTAATCTGCGCTGAGCCTCCCTGGATGATTTGGCACCATCTTCCAACAGAATTCTATGCATGCATACGTCTGGGCTCACTCCGCGCAGATCTGCAAGTGTCCATCCTATGGCGCGCTGGTTCTTGCGCAGCACCTGCTGTAAACGCACTTCCTGCTCCTCTTCTAATCCTTTCTTGATGATCACTGGCAGGGTGTCCTCACTTCCCAGGAAAATGTATTTGAGGTGTTCTGGGAGTTGCTTCAGCTCGACCTTGGGTGCCTGTTCAATAGAGGGCAAGATTTTAGTAGCGGTGCAAATATGAACTATATCATGTACCTGTGTGGATTCTGGTTCAGCACTGCTCGGCTCGTCTTCCTGCTCCTCCAACTCTGTTTGTGCCAGTGGCTCTGGTCCTACCGTTGCGCTTGCGCATTGCACGTCTGTGACTAAATCATCCAAGTTGTACATTGCGTGCACTGTGGCGTCATCATGTGGGTGCTGCATCCCTTTGAATATGTTGAAATGGATTTCTTCGCCATCCACTTCCATGGAGAGCGTGCCCCTCCACACGTCTATCTTTGTGCGCGCGGTCATAAGGAAAGGTCTGCCTAGTAGGATTTGCGCACTACTGGTGCTCGATTCGCCCTCCATTTCTAGCACATAAAAATCTGCTGGGAACACCAGCTCTCCTACTCGCACAAGAACATCCTCTATCATGCCTGCAGGTTGTTTGCACGATCGATCCGTTAGCTGAATGGTGAGACCTGCAGGCTTTAGTGGTCCAAGGCGCAATGTCGCATATAGAGAATAAGGTAACAAATTAATGGATGCGCCTAAATCAATCATGCAGTTGCTTACCGTGGTTTTACCTAGAGTGCATGGGATAGTGAATGTACCTGGGTCTCGGCACTTAGGTGGTACCTTATGTTGCACGATCGCTGAGGCTTGCGCATTTAACATTACCTGTGCGCACTCGCCTTTTCGTCGCTTGTTTGTGCACAGCTCCTTCAAAAACTTGGCGTACATTGGGATCTGCCGAACTACTTCCATAAGGGGAATGTTGATTTCCACCTTACTGAATAACTCGTATAGCTCTTTGTCCTGCGCTTCCTTCCTAGCCAAGGGTGCCTGCACAGGGAAAGGTGCAGGTATATTAGTACGATTCGTGCCCTTGTCTTTTAATTCTGTTATACCTGGCGCTTCGCCCTGCTGGCTCGCGGCTGGCACTTCAGGTTGCGCACTCTGCTCTGGTTGCGCATTCTGCTCTGTCGATTCTGGGACTTGCGCAGCTGGTGGCGCGGGCGCTTTCGCGGTCTGCTCTGTTCCTATTGTGCCCCCAGTCCTCAGTGTTACTGCATTGACTCCTCCTTTGGGGTTCTGAATCACTTGCGAAGGCAGGTTGCCATCGCTCTTTTTCAGCTCATATACCGTGGTTGCGATCTGTGATAGCTGCTTTTCAATGGACTCGAACCTCTTGTCATATTTCTCGTCATCTTTGCGCACTGTGTCTGCTAGCTGCCCCACGATATCTTCCAAGGATCGCCTCGGTTGCTGGTTGTTATGTGCTGGTGCGTCAGTGCGGCGATGCGGTGGATTGTAAGGCGCAGCTTGTTGCGTCTGCTGTGGTGCGCGCTGATCTGTGGACTGCCTCTGGAAATTGTTCTCCTCCTTCCATCTGAATCCATTTGCTGCCAGTCCAAAGCGCGGCTGATTCTGCCTCGGTGGCCCTCTGTTATCCCATCCTCCAAGAGCATTGACATCTCCAGTTTCCTCAAATAGTGTGGGACATTCATCAGTCTTGTGCTCGGTGGACCTGCAGAATTCACATACCTTTGGCGCAACTGGTTGTGCGCTCTGCGCACTCATCAACTTCTGCAGCATGGCCTTCATTTCCTTGATCTCAGCGCTTGTTTCTACCTGATGCACAGAACGAGTACGACTATTTTCAAGTGTTAGCTGATGTCTTACCTGACCAGCAGAGTCTTCTATCAGCTGCCACGCGTCTTCTGGATACATGTTGCAAATGTCGCCTCCTGCGCATGCGTTCAATAGCCTCAGCTCCATCGGCAGCAGCCCATTCAGGAAGTTCTCTATCAGCACATTCTGGGGCAGGCCATGATTGTAGCAGTTGGCCTCTAGCTCCCTGAAACGCTCGTAATATTCTGACAGTGACTCCCCTGCGCTCTGCCTTGGCGCGGCCAGTTCTCTTCTGAGTAGCGCGATCTTTGCTGCGGGATAGAATTTGTCCAGGAATTTCTTCTGCAGCTGCTCCCATGTGTGAATGGATCCTGAGGGTAAGTTCATCAACCAATGTCTGGCTGTATCACACAGTGAAAATGGGAATGCCTTCATTTTCAGCGCCTCATCGCTTTCTCCTTCGGTCTTCATGTTCTCGCAAATGACTAGGAACTGTCGCACATGCTTGACTTGATTTTCATTGTTCATCCCGTGGAACTTGGGCATGTGATGGATGAGCGAGCTCCTTAGCTCAAAATGACCGCCTGGTGGAAGCACGATGCACCATGGCTGGTTAACAGTGATAGGGGCTGACATCTCGCGCACTGTTCTGCGTCGCGCGGCCTGTTGCACGGGTGGCGCATGATACACTTCAGCGGCCCTCCTTGCTTCAACCTCGCGCTGCACTTCCTCTCTGAACAGGGCTGCGCGGTTATGCGCCCTTGCTTCCTCTGGGGTTCTGTCCCCCAAGTTGTCTCCTACGACACTGTTATCCTTCATGACCTGTTCTGAATCTTAAAGAAAAATGAAGTTAAAAGATAACTAATGCTGCTGCGTCTGTCAGTGCGTAACTAGAATCTGCGCAGCGCAACTGTTTCAAGGTTGCGCAGGCCAATGGTGATTGCGCGCTGTCAGAAACAACAACGAGAAAAACAAAACAAACTGAAATAACTAGTTACTAAAAGGAAAACGTAAACTAGCTAGAACTTAGCTGTGTTGCTCCCCGGCAACGGCGCCAAAATTTGATCGCGCGTCGTTGTGCGCGTCAAATATAATGCTTCCTCTTCCACTCAGTACAGCGGTTAAGTAAGGGTCGATCTCCACAGGGAGCAAGTAGTTCGGTTCTAGCCAGTGACCTACACTTACGAAGATTGGGGTGAGTGATTGGGTTGCGCAGTGCGCAAGTAACAGTTGTAAAATGCAGGGAATTGCACTAGACGTGCGCAGGCAATAGAGATTAGATACTATGACTATGAGAAGTATTGGGCAGACAATCCTCTTATGAGTGCATTCCTTATCACTGACTCTAATATGTCTATAGCTTGATTTCACTTGGATTAGTGTCCGGTCTGTGATGGTATGTGGCATCATTGACAAACTCCTACAAAGTGAACTAGAGCTTGCTACAGCAAGTATGGAAAGAAAATAGCTGATGAAGAGCAGCAGAAGTTCAGTAGCAGAAGTATTGCACACCTTCAGACAGCTTGTGCTACAGCAGATGCTGCAGCACAAATGCTGTAGCATAAATTCAGCTTTCTCGGAGATTGCATTCAAACAATAAATCAGTGGACCGAAGGGCTTTCGGAAAGAGCTGAATATTCAGGAGAATATTTCTGGAGTGTCTCTCAAGAACAAGGGCAGATTTGTTGAAATGAAGATATGATCTTGTAGAGATCTTGGAGGATCTTCCTTAGAATTGATGGGATTGGTTCCTAATGCATTTAGGAAATTCCAGCAGCAGCAAACAGCTACAACACAAGTGAACAAGGAGTTGTTGCAGCTCAAACAATCAAGCTGGCAGCAGAGGTGAACTAGCAGCAGATGCAGCAGGGGATGCTGCAGCAGGTGCTGGTTCAAGTGCTGGTTCAACTGTCCAAGTAGCAGTTTTGTGCTGGGTGCGATTTTAAGGTATGGCAGCTTTGTGAAAGCTCTTAGAAGAATTTCTAAAATACTAAAGAGCATATTCCAGCAAGGTTTACTTGTCAGAGAAGGAGATTTGCATTGAAGATATTAATCAAATCTAATCTCCTAGATTTTAGGAGATAATTGATCTTGTGAGACTATGGCCTAAACCTGGAAATTGCTTAAAGTGGTGAGGGTATTTAAGCAGAAGGTTTGAGGGCTGTAGAGGGCGATCGAAGCTGAGTGATACACGAGTGCCTACACGGATTTCAGAGTGAAGATCTTTTGTGTGTGGCGGACATATTCTTCGATCATCACGCACGGGCAGAGTGTTGAGCGCTGAGCTGTGGTGAGCATTGCAGAGGAGAATCAGGTCTTGCAGAGACTGATTCGTGCATTGATCTGGAAGCCAATTCAGAGCTGTGGAGCTTGTTGGTTGATCAAAGGCAGCCGCGGAAGAACTGACGGGTGGAAGGCTCGGTCGAGGTTCGTGCGGAAGAACTCACTAGTGGCAGGTGGTCACTGAGTGAGGGGGAGTTACTCAGAGTGTGCAGCGCTCTTGGAGTGGTTCGATCGGCTCGGCAGGAGGCCTTGGAGCGACGCGGACATTGTGCTTCAGCTGGTGTTACAGCTGTTGCTGCAGCAACCCTGCTGAGTAGTGTAGTATAGAATAGGCTGAGTTCTTCGAGAGAATTGTAGCTATTCTAGACTGACATATTGTAGAGGGTGTGCTGGCACAAATCAGAGCTTGTTCTGATTGTGTTGAGTAGTCCACACGGGGTTAAAGTAGCATAGGTTGCGTGCGTTGTAACCTAGTGTGATCTGAACCTTTGGGTGAGTGGATTGAGGACTGGGGAATAGTCCTCCCCAGACGTAGGCAGATTGGCCGAACTGGGTGAACAAATCTGTGTCCTATTCATTGTCTGCTGTGCCTACATTTAATTGAACAAGAGTGTGCTGCAGCAACTGCTAGTTCACGAATTTGCATAAGTAGAGACACTTGAATTTTCACGGTCAAGGCTTCCTAACACGTGCGCATGTTCCGTTCAAAGTTCATGTGCTATTAATCTCTAGAACTAGACTAAAACAGCTACGAATCCGTTCAAGGTAGCAACTGATCACCCTAGCTCGTTACTCCTAGTTGTCACCATCAAGCTATCAACTAGTTTAACTTATGACGAACAAGCAACAAGAGTAAGATTGCGGTTCAAGGCTTCCCCTACTCATGCAACTAGCTGTCTCCGTATGCACAGAGTTTAATACAAGTAAGCAAACTATGCATTATGCTCAAGTCTCAAAGGAAATACATCATAGATTCATGCCCAACCAACACTAAGCGTTTAGCTAGACATGCTAGTGATAAACGTCATAGAATAGTAAATAATAACTAATGTATCTGAGAAACAAGTAGCAAACAGTGCGTGCAGAATGTTTCTTGGCTGGCGCAGTCGGCTGGCGCAAGTCCTCTCAACAAGTCCGTGTGTTTTCCAGTTTGCCGCTCTGTGTGTCTCTGATGATGATCGCCTCTTCCTCTTATTGTTCTTTTGAAACCCTAGACCTCCTCCCCTTTATATACTGCTCGAGAGGTCCATCCTTGGCAACTTCCAAATCTGGTCATGTCGGGATTAGGAAATACTGGACTCTGCGCCTGGCGCACGGCGTACTGCTTAGCGCATTGGTCGGCGCAACTCTGCTGTGTCTCGCCATTTCTTCTGTTTGCGCCGCTAGCTCCGCAGGCTCTGTGCTGTGCGTCCTAAACGCTGCCTGTTAGCGCGTATCCGGCTTAGGCCCTTGTTTTGCCCTGAAATACAAAAACACTGGAAACCAGTAATCTTATACATAAAATAATGCGAACAAGCATAGGGTTATGATCTAAATAATGCATATAAATAGGCTCTATCAAAGGGCCTAAGTCGGATATGCGCTAACAGGCAGCGTTTAGGAGGCGCATCACACAGCCTGCGGAGCTAGCGGCGCAAACAGAAGAATTGGCAGAGTCGACCACGGTGCGCTAACCGATTGCGCTAAGCAGATGCCATGTGCCAGGCGCAGATGGTGGTGTTTCCAAATCCTGACACGACCAGATTTGGAATTTGCCAAGGATGAGCCTCTGAGCAGTATATAAAGAAGAGAAGGAGGCTAGGGTTAAGAGGAGAATAATTAGGATTCACAATTCGTACACCAAGGAGGCACTGCGCAGCAGAACTGGAAAACACACGGGCTTGTTGAGAGGATCTGCGCTAGCCGACCGCGCCAGCCAAGACAGCAACCTGCACGCACTGTTTGCTATTGTTTTCTTGGACACTCTAGTTATTATTTACTGTTTCTGTGATGTTTATCACTAGCATGTCTAGCTAAACGCTTAGTATCGGTTGGACATGAATCTATGAGTATTTCCTTTGAGACTTGCGCCTAATGCATAGCTTGCTTGCTTATATTAATTCTATGCACATTACTAGCAGCTTGTTACATGAGTAGGGGAAGCCTTGAACTGCAATCTTACTCTTGTTGCTTGTTGTTGTTTGTTAAACTAGTTGAATAGCCTGACGGTGCCAACTAGGAGTAACGCGCTAGGATAGGCAATTACTACCTTGATCGGATTCGTAGTTGTTTAGTCTAGTGTAAGAATTATTAGCACATGAACTTTGATCGAAACATGCGCACATGTTAGGAAGCCTTGATCGGACACTAACATTAGCAACCCAAACTATAGACATTTAGAGTCGATGATAAGGAATACACTCATAGAGGATTGTCTGCGCCGATACTTCTCATAGTCATAGTACTTAATCTCTATTGCCTGCGCACGTCTAGTGCAAATTCCTGCGTGACGATACCACTGTTACTTGCGCATCGCGCAACCCCAATCACTCACACCCCCCAATTCCATAAGTGTAGGTTACTGGCTAAAACTGAACTACTTGCTCCCTGTGGAGATCGACCCTTACTTAACCGCTGTACTAGTGGAAGAGGAAGGATTATATTTGACGCGTACAACGACGCGCGATCAAATTTTGGCGCCGTTGCCGGGGAGTAACACAGCTAAGTTCTATCTAGTTTACGTTTTTTCCTTTTTTAGTAACTAGTTATTTTCAGTTTGTTTTGTTTTCTCGTTGTTGTTTCTGACAGCGCGCAATCACCATTAGCCTGCGCAACCTTGAAACAGTTGCGCTGCGCAGATTCTAGTTGCGCACTGACAGACGCAGCAGCATTAGTTATCTTCTAATTTCGTCTTCTTTGAGATTTAGAACAGATCATGGAGGATAACAGTGTCGTAGGAGACAACTTAGGGGATAGAACCCCAGAGGAAGCAAGGGCACATAACCGCGCAGCCCTATTCAGAGAGGAAGTGCAGCGCGAGGTTGAAGCAAGGATGGCCGCTGAATTGTATAATGCGCCACCCGCGCGACAAGCTGCGCGACGCAGAATAGTGCGCGAGATGTCAGCCCCTATCACTGTTAACAAGCCATGGTGCATCATGCTTCCACCAGACGGTCATTTTGAGCTAAGGAGCTCGCTCATCCATCACATGCCCAAGTTCCACGGGATGAACAACGAAAATCCAGTCAAGCATGTGCGAGAATTCCTAGTCATATGCGAGAACATGAAGACCGAAGGGGAGAGCGATGAGGCACTGAAGATGAAGGCATTCCCATTTTCACTACGTGATACAGCCAAACATTGGTTGATGAACTTACCAGCCGGATCAATTCACACATGGGAGCAGCTGCAGAAGAAGTTCCTGGACAAATTCTATCCCGCAGCAAAGATCGCGCTACTCAGGAGGGAACTGGCCGCGCCATGGCAGAGCGCAGGAGAGTCACTGTCAGAGTATTACGAGCGTTTCAGGGAGCTAGAGGCCAACTGCTACAATCATGGCCTGCCCCAGAATGTGCTGATAGAGAACTTCCTGAATGGATTGCTGCCCATGGAGCTGAGGTTATTGAACGCATGCGCAGGAGGCGACATTTGCAACATGTATCCAGAAGACGCGTGGCAGCTGATAGAAGACTCTGCTGGGCAGGTAAGACATCAGCTAACACTTGAAAATAGTCGTGCTCGTTCTGTGCATCAGGTAGAAACAAGCGCTGAGATCAAGGAAATGAAGGCCATGCCGCAGAAGTTGATGAGTGCGCAAAGCGCACAACCAGTTGCGCCAAAGGTATGTGAATTCTGCAGGTCAACCGAGCACAAAACTGATGAATGTCCCACACTTTTTGAGGAATCTGGAGATGTCAATGCTCTTTCGGACTGGCAGCAAATGGATTCAGATGGAAGGAGGAGAATAATTTCCAGAGGCAGTCCACAAATCAACGCGCGCCACAGCGGACGCAACAAGCTGCGCCCTACAATCCACCGCATCGCCGCACTGACGCACCAGCGCATAACTACCAGCAACCGAGGCGATCTTTGGAAGATATCGTGGGGCAGCTAGCAGACACAATGCGTAAGAATGACGAGAAGTATGACAAGAGGTTCGAGTCCATTGAAAAGCAGCTATCACAGATCGCTACTACGGTGTATGAGCTGAAAAAGAGCGATGGCAACCTGCCTTCGCAAGTGATTCAGAACCCCAAAGGAGGAGTCAATGCAGTGACACTGAGGACTGGGCGCACGATAGGAACAGAGCAGACCGCGAAGACGCCCGCGCAACCAGCTGCGCAAGCCCCGGATCCAGCAGAACAGAATGCGCAACCAGAGCAAGATGCGCAACCAGAAGTGCCAGCCACAAGCCAGCAGGGCGAAGCACCATGTATAACACAAATAAACGACAAGGGCATGAATCGTACTAATATACCTGCACCTTTTCCTGTGCAGGCACCATTGGCTAGAAAGGAAGCGCTGGACAAAGAGCTATACGAGTTATTCAGCAAGGTGGAAATCAACATTCCCCTTATCGAAGCAGTTCGGCAGATTCCGAGGTACGCCAAGTTTTTAAAGGAGCTGTGCACAAACAAGAGGAGGAAAGGCGAATGCGCACAGGTAACCCTCAGCAATCGTGCAACATAAGGTACCACCTAAGTGCCGAGACCCAGGTACGTTCACTATCCCTTGCACTTTAGGTAAGACCACAGTAAGCAATTGCATGATTGATTTAGGCGCATCCATCAATTTGTTACCTTATTCCCTATATGCGACATTGCGCCTTGGACCACTAAAGCCTGCAGGTCTCACTATTCAGCTAGCAGATCGATCATGCAAACAACCTGCAGGCATGATAGAGGATGTTCTTGTGCGAGTAGGAGAGCTGGTGTTCCCAGCAGATTTTTATGTGCTAGAAATGAAGGGTGAATCAAGCACCAGCAGTGCGCAGATCCTACTGGGCAGACCTTTCCTGATGACCGCGCGCACGAAGATAGACGTGTGGAGGGGCACACTCTCCATGGAGGTTGACGGCGAAGAGATCCATTTCAATATATTCAAGGGAATGCAGCACCCACACGAGGACGCCACAGTGCACGCGATGGACAGCATTGACGATTTAGTCTCAGATGCGCAATGTGCAAGGGCAACAATAGAACCAGAGCCACTGGCACAGGCAGAGTTGGAGGAGCAGGACGAGGAGCTGAGCAGTGCTGAACCAGAACTCAAACAGGTACACGACATAGTTCATATTTGCACTGCTAATAAAATCTTGCCCTCTATTGAACAGGCACCCAAGGTCGAGCTGAAGCAACTGCCAGAGCACCTCAAATACATTTTCTTGGGAAATGAGGACACCCTGCCAGTGATCATAAAGAAAGGATTAGAAGAGGAGCAGGAAGTGCGTTTACAGCAGGTGCTGCGCAGGAACCAGCGCGCTATAGGATGGACACTGGCAGATCTGCGTGGAGTGAGCCCAGACGTATGCATGCATAGAATTCTGTTGGAAGATGGTGCCAAACCATCTAGGGAGGCTCAGCGCAGATTGAACCCGAATATGATGGAGGTAGTGCAGAAGGAAATTCTAAAGTTGCTTGACGCATGAGTCATTTACCCCATCTCGGACAGCAAATGGGTCAGTCCAGTGCACGTTGTGCCTAAGAAGGGAGGAATCACAGTGGAAGAGAATGCGCAGGGCGAGCTAGTTCCCAAGCGCATCCAGACGGGATGGCGCATGTGCATCGACTACAGGAAGCTTAACGCAGTAACGCGCAAGGACCATTTCCCGCTACCCTTTATGGACCAGATGCTGGACAGATTAGCAGGTAAGCCTTATTTTTGTTTCTTGGACGGATATTCAGGGTACAACCAGATACCCATAGCTGCGGAGGATCAAGAGAAGACCACGTTCACCTACCCGTTAGGAACGTTTGCGTTTCGGCGCATGTCATTTGGGCTGTGTAACGCGCCAGGTACGTTCCAACGCCTTGTCATGAGCATTTTCTCTGATATGATTGGTATATGCATAGAAGTGTTCATGGATGATTTTACTGTATATGGAGGTACCTTTGATGCGTGCTTAACTCATTTAGATAAAGTTTTAGAGCGCTGCATCTCTAAGAACCTAGTACTCAATTATGAAAAATGCCATTTCATGGTAACGCATGGTGTAGTGCTAGGACACATCATCTCAGAGGAGGGGATCAAGGTAGACAAAGCTAAGATAGACCTTATTTCTAATCTACCTTATGCCACGAACGTGCGCGATGTGAAGTCATTCTTAGGACATGCCGGATTTTACAAGCGTTTTATAAAAGACTTCTCTAAAATTTGTTTTCCCCTGTCTAACCTCTTGCAAAAGGATGTGTGCTTCGATTTTACTGATGAGTGCAGGGCCGCATTTGATAAGCTGAAGGAAGCGCTGACCAGTGCGCCAGTGATGCGCGCACCAGACTAGAACCTGCCATTTGAACTGATGTGCGACGCAAGCGATTATGCAGTAGGTGCAGTCCTGGGCAGCGAGTGGACAAGAAGCCGCACGCCATCTATTATGCATCGCGCACACTGGACACTGTGCAGAGGAACTACACCACCACGGAGAAGGAGCTTCTGGCAATTGTGTTTGCGCTAGAGAAGTTCCGTGCATATGTTCTAGGCGCTAGGGTTATCATATACACAGACCACGCAGCCATCCGCTACCTTATGTCCAAGAAAGAAACTAAGCCGCGCCTGATGCGCTGGGTGCTCCTACTGCAGGAATTCGACCTGGAGATCAAGGATAAGAAGGGCACAGAGAACACAGTTGCGGACCACCTGAGCAGGATCGTGAAGGAGGAGGAGCCAGGGCAGATCACTGAGACATTTCCTAACGAGCATCTGATGGCGCTGACAGGTAAGGTACCATGGTATGCGCACATTGTGAATTACCTGGTCACTGGTACGTTTCCTCCGCATTTCAATAAAACCCAGTGCATGAGATTGAAACATAAGTCCAAGCATTACCTATGGGATGATCCTTATATGCTTAGAATAGGACCAGATCAGATATTGAGGCGCTGCGTGCCTGACCATGAATTTAACTCTGTTTTGATGTTTTGTCATGCGCACGCATGTGGAAGACACTTTGGTCCCAAGCGCACCAGCAGAAAGGTCCTGGACTGCGGATTTTATTGGCCGCACCTATTCAGAGACGTATATGACTATTGCAGGAATTGTGACAGGTGCCAGCGCACAGG
Source organism: Umbilicus rupestris (assembly GCA_963678935.1). Taxonomy (NCBI): domain Eukaryota; kingdom Viridiplantae; phylum Streptophyta; class Magnoliopsida; order Saxifragales; family Crassulaceae; genus Umbilicus; species Umbilicus rupestris. The sequence goes on from OY787605.1 coordinate 7,657,287, forward strand.
AGGCATATCAGCGCGCAACGAGATGCCGCAGACGCCAATTCTAGTGGATGAAGTGTTTGATATATGGGGAATTGACTTCATGGGGCCATTTCCTCCATCTGCAGGATACGAGTACATATTGGTCGCGGTGGACTATGTCTCCAAATGGGTCAAAGCTAAGGCCACACGGAAGGATGATGGTAAGACGGTCGCTGAGTTTCTAAAAACTAACATCTTTTGCAGGTACGGGGTGCCTAAGGCAATCATCAGCGACCAGGGGACGCACTTTTGCAACAGGATCGTGGCGCAAGTTTTCAAGCATTATGGGGTGCGCCACAAGACGTCCACTGCTTATCATCCTCAGACAAATGGACAGGCCGAGGTCTCCAACAGAGAGATCAAGCGCATCCTTGAGAAGACTGTGAGACCATCGCGTAAAGATTGGAGCCAGCGCCTGGACGACGCGCTGTGGGCATACCGCACTGCGCATAAGACACCAATCGGGACTTCACCGTTTCGGTTGGTCTATGGAAACGCATGCCACCTGCCAGTAGAGCTAGAGCACAAAGCATATTGGGCCTTACGCATTTGCAACCTAAACTTAGATGAGGCCGGAAAGGAGCGCGCGTTTGAGCTGAGCGAATTAGAAGAGCTGCGCCTGGATGCCTATGAGGGACTGCGCGATTACAAGGAGCGGACAAAGGCGTTTCATGACAAGCATATCCTCAGACGCACTTTTGAGCCAGGAGACCAGGTATTATTATTCTCATCACGCCTGAAGCTCATGCCTGGAAAGCTGCGCAGCAAATGGACTAGACCGTACACAGTCACCAAGGTTTTCCCCTATGGAACAATCGAATTAGAAAACGAGCACCGGCATCGTTTTCAGGTCAATGGGCAGAGAGTCAAACGGTATCTAGGAGAACCTTGGGACGACACAGTGCGCGACATTGACTTGGCAGAACCTGAAATAGCAGATGCGCAGATTGCTGCGCCAGAGTCGTCACCAGACGCGCCAGAGGGAGAACTGGAAACTATTGCTCACATTTCTTCTTCCTCTTCATCTACCCTCGTTACTGCAGACTTCTCACATATTATCCTTGTTGACTACCCTTCTCACCCTTTGCGCAGGACCAAGAAGAACACAACCCATGCACAAGCGCAGGATCACTCAGGAGCAAGAGTGGGGGAGGTCGCTGGCACACATTTGGGCACGTAACGAGGTACAGTCGAGCCAACGACGTTAAACAAAGGCACTTGTCGGGAGGTAACCCGACTCGTTTTACTTTTATATGTCTTTCTTTTAGTCTTTCTAGTGTCTTTTAGTTAGTTTAGGTCTTGTAGTTTTTTTTAGTCGAGCAGCAGTGCGCAGGACCGCTGCGCCAGTCAGGGGGTATATAAGGGCAGGACTTAGAAAATTTCAGCACTTTTTCACACTCGACCGTTACCAGCAGCTCCCGCCTTCACACCTCCGCTCACTGTCCGGCGCCCCACCCAGCTCCAGTTAGAGAGATTTACAGAGCACACAGCCGCACTCCCCTCAGGTAACCTTTCCCCAAGATTTGAGCAGATTTTAGTAGGGTTTGTGCGGTGGAGGAGTGTTCTAGGGTTTTGAAATCGCACTAGGCTAGAGTGCGCCGATTGAAGTGCTGTTTAGAGGGTTTTGTAGGCGGGCAGTAGGCGCCCCTTTGGTGAGAATTTCAGTGCATTCGGAGGAGTTTGGATTTTTGGAGTGTTTAAGAAGTGTTGACCGGAGTTGACCAGAGAGATGCAGCCTGCCGAGGACCAAGCTACCCCAGCTCGCTTCGCCAGCATGTACGCGACCTTCCTGAGGCTCGAGATGTACGGGACTCCGTGCATCAACCGAGAGTTCCTGCGGGAGGTCGGTTTGGAGGACTTCATTTTGGAGAGGCTCGCACTGGCGGGCTGGGAGGCGCTGTTGGAGATCAACAGTGCCGCAGACAAGGAGGACACCTGCAAGTTCCTGGCGTCATTAGAGCCAGGAGAGATGGAGATAAGGTACCGGCACCGAGGGGTGTGGTACATTGCCTCGGCTACGAGGCTGAAGCGCACATTGAGGTGTGCTAAGGTGCGAGAAGCTAACATGGATGCACACACCAACCAAGAAGCATGGCGCGAGATGGCAACCGGGCCTGTGTTTGCCACGGGGCGCAGCAGGGGACGAGAGCTGCGTGACCCGTGGATGTTCTACTTGTGGCGCCTGGTCGCCTATGCCATCATTGGGCGCTTTAATGGTGCGCCGAAGATCAGTTTGCTGGATATGGAGATCTTAAAGGGGTTTTATTATGGGAAGAGGGTGCTCTTTGTTCTGAACATGGTGCACCACTGGAGCCGAGTCAGCACCATGGGGCCGCTAACTTGCGGAGGAATTATTACGCACCTGCTGCGGGCGTTACATGGAGAGCCCGAGGTGCCAGAGCACACATTGGTGCCGGCTGTCCCTCTGGACCGCGCCCACATGCTGCAGATCAGGGCGGTAGCCGTGAAGGAAGATGGCACATTGGAGTGGTGCTAGCGCCTGCAGCCGGCCAGAGTGCCAAGGCCAAGGGCAGAGAGCAGTGCGCAAGCAGCAGAGGCCGCGCAGGAGATGGAGGAGGATGAAGTTCCAGAGCAAGTTGTGCCTCCAGTCAGGCGCGCAAGGACCCGCGCGCAGACTGTAGCGCACCGCAGGGGGAGCCAGTCACCATTTCCATCGAGGATTCTCCCCCGCGTGCCCACGGGAAGCGCCCGCGGACTGAGGGTGAGGCGGCGCCTGAGGAAGCCTCAGCAGAGCAGCGCATGATGTTCAACGTCATGCGCGTGCTCGAATATTTAGCGCCAGAGGGGGCGGACTTAAGCATGAGCCCACCATCAGGGTGGAGATTTGGAGACGCAATTCCCCCTCTCCTTAGCCTACACCGGCCACCTCCAGGTTCTCCCGGCAGTCCACACCAGCCAGCCAGCCCTCTTACTCAGCCCCCAGTGCATCCAGCAGCACCAGCACCATCAGCCCCAGCACCAGCAGCACCAGCACCAGCAGAACCCACCCCCGAACCAGAACAAGTACCCGCACCTGCACCTTCCCCTGCCCAGCCGTCCATTCCAAGGTCCCCTATAGCCGAACCCATCATTAGCACCAGCTCAGACTCGCTATGGGACCCCGTTTCAGAGGATGACGTCGAGGCGCAGCCTGTCGCCCTATCAGTTGTATCGCCTTCCTCCAGCTCCGAATATATGACGGATTCCTTAGAGGAGGAGGCGCATAGTTCAGCGGCTGTGTCCAGCTCCGATGACCTCTAGAGCTGCGGGGGGGGGGGGGGGGGGGAGCGCATTATTTCTTTCGGGTGGTGTCTATTTTCTTTTATTTGCTGAACTTTATTTGATATTCTATTGCTATATTTGTGTGCTGAACTCCTGTGCTACATTCTGTGTCCCTATGCTATATTGCGCTGCTTTGACTTTATGTTCTTAGTTTTTCTGTTCTTTATTTTGCTTGCATGCATATGTTCTGAATGTGCGCGTTCTCCGTGCGCTTAAGCTTGAGTCGTGGGGACACGGCTCTGTTTAAGTGTGGGGGGCGGGGGGGAGCGTTACATGTACATTTCACGTTTTTGAGCTTTATAGTGTAGCTTAGTTTAATTGAAGGAAACAGTAGCAGTAGTGCGCCTGAGTGCGGGTTGCGCGCACTGTTCAGCTTGTTTGCGCTATCCATATTGCGTCGTGCGCTGCTATCAACTGTTTTTAGTATATTTTTTCATTTTTTTGCTCCTGTTAGTTGGGATATACAGGGGATGTGGAGTTGACAGAAACGCTCTAGAGAGGCGGTTAGTCGCTCGCGCTTCAGAGGAGAGGTATATGGTCGAGAGCGCTAGTGGAGGCCTGTGCTTCGCGACCTTCGGAACAAGAGAGCGCGCTTAGTCACGCAGATGCCGAAGGCAAGTACCCAAAAGCGTGGCGAGGTGGGAAAACAGACCACCTTCCCTTTGGTAGTCGAGCTAAGGAAGGCGGGCGCGGGTGTAAACGCGTGCGCCGACCTGCGCAAATGGACCAAGGAGGGAGAGCGGGGCGGTGTTCCATAGCTGTTATCCGGAGGCCGAGACTGGAACCGTTCTGGGAAAGATAGGAATCATAGACAAAGCTGTACAAAAGAAAAATACCAGCAGATGATATGCGCTACAAAAGAATCAGCATGCGCACAAATAAGCACCAGCGAGCGCAAAAATCCACAAAGAAAATCATCAAAAGGCTTGAGTTCCAAGGGAGTGCGCGGAAGAATCACGCACGGGAAGAAGCTTGCGCTGTTAACCATATACCCATCCTCGGAGTGAGAGCTGACAACCTGGCGCCTATAAAGAGCTATCTCCCAGCCATCCAAAATGATTTTCATCCCAGCTGAGAGGTAATGAATTGCGAAATCATTATATTAGAACTGTTGAATGCAGTTGTGCGCAGGTGGTAGAGCAGCGCAAGGTGTTCAGTAGTGCAGATCGCGCCAGAGTGCAAGACTGTGCGCTAGACTCCAGAGAGGTAATGGTATCCGTGCTTGAGTGCTTGTTCGAGGATGAATAAGGGGCAAGTGTGGGGGGTTTGATAGAGCCTATTTATACACATTATTTAGATCATAACCCTGTGCTTTTTTGCGATATTTTGTGTACAAGATTATTGGTTTCCAGTGTTTTTGTATTTCAGGGCAAAACAAGGGCCTAAGTCGGATATGCGCTAACAGGCAGCGTTTAGGACGCGCATCACACAGCCTGCGGAGCTAGTGGCGCAAACAGAAGAATTGGCAGAGTCGACCACGGTGCGCTAACCGATTGCGCTAAGCAGATGCCATGCGCCAGGCGCAGATGGTGGTGTTTCCAAATCCTGACACGACCAGATTTGGAAGTTGCCAAGGATGAGCCTCTGAGCAGTATATAAAGAAGAGAAGGAGGCTAGGGTTAAGAGGAGAATAATTAGGATTCACAATTCGTACACCAAGGAGGCACTGCGCAGCAGGACTGGAAAACACACGGGCTTGTTGACAGGATCTGCGCTAGCCGACTGCGCCAGCCAAGACAGCAACCTGCACGCACTGTTTGCTATTGTTTTCTTGGACACTCTAGTTATTATTTACTGTTTCTGTGATGTTTATCACTAGCATGTCTAGCTAAACGCTTAGTATCGGTTGGACATGAATCTATGAGTATTTCCTTTGAGACTTGCGCCTAATGCATAGCTTGCTTGCTTATATTAATTCTGTGCACATTACTGGCAGCTTGTTACATGAGTAGGGGAAGCCTTGAACCGCAATCTTACTCTTGTTGCTTGTTGTTGTTTGTTAAACTAGTTGAATAGCCTGACGGTGCCAACTAGGAGTAACGCGCTAGGATAGGCAATTACTACCTTGATCGGATTCATAGTTGTTTAGTCTAGTGTAAGAATTAATAGCACATGAACTTTGATCGGAACATGCGCATATGTTAGGAAGCCTTGATCGGACACTAAGATTAGCAACCCAAACTATAGACATTTAGAGTCGATGATAAGGAATACACTCATAGAGGATTGTCTGCGCCGATACTTCTCATGGTCATAGTACTTAATCTCTATTGCCTGCGCACGTCTAGTGCAAATTCCTGCGTTACGATACCACTGTTACTTGCGCATCGCGCAACCCCAACCACTCACACCCCCCAATTCCATAAGTGTAGGTTACTGGCTAAAACTGAACTACTTGCTCCCTGTGGAGATCGACCCTTACTTAACCGCTGTACTAGTGGAAGAGGAAGGATTATATTTGACGCGTACAACGACGCGCGATCACTCGCCTTGACATTATCCAGCACGCTAGGAGAAGACAGTAAACTCTAGCGCGCAACACTATTGTCTTCTTTTGGAGCGGTATCTACTGAGTTGCACACGGCACACCCAACTTTCATCAACGTTAATTTCCGCATCGACTCTCTAAAATGCAATTTAAGACACGAATCTCCTTTTATGCATTCCGAGCACCTGAAATGCAAACAACACTAAAAAGCAACTGTTCACATACAAAAATGCCGAAATGGTTGGGCTTAAACGTTTGATCAGCCGTACTAATATGCCTCATCAGTACCTCTACCACCACTGAAATCAAGAGGAAAGGGATGATGGTCCTGAAGCTAAACAGGGCAAGCATTTGAAGCTTATAGAGGTTCTCCATGTGGTTGACATATGGAAGAAATTAATTTCTGAGACATCGTTCGATAACAATGAATTCAAGATGGTATTCGAGTCTCAAAAATTTATTCTCAAAAAGAATGGAATGTATTGTAAAAAAAATGACATGTGGAAGATGAATGTATTGGCCATCATACCTAAAAATAAAAATAATTCTTCCATTTATTTTCTCGAGTCCTCTAATTTATGACATAAACGATTGGGCCATGTAACTTATTACACTACAGGGAAACCAATGGATTTGGAATGTATATCCAAATCTCAAATAGATCCTAAACACAAGTGTCAATTTTGTGTTGAAGCAAAATTAACGAGAATATCCTTTCATAAGGTTAAAAGAGATAAAGAACCCTTTCAACCAGTCGACAGTTATCTACGTGATTTGAAATTCATGTCAACCAGAGGTGGTAACAAATATTATGTGACTTTTATTGATGATAGTACAAAATGTCATTATGTATATTTGTTTAAAAGTTTGCTATGTACAAATTAAAAGTTGAGAATCAACTCAACAAAAAGATAAGAGGTTGAGAAGTGACCTGGAGGTGAATATGTACAACCGTTTAGGGCCCTTTTGTGCACAATACGAAATTGTTCACAAACGAACTTCATCATATGCGCCACATTCTGAAAGAGATGATGAATGTGATGTTGTTAAGCTCTGGGTTACCCCAAAGAATGTGGGGCGGGGGGCAGCCATCTTTTCAACTAATTACCTTTAAAACAAGGTACCTTGCAAGTAGGAGGAGAAGTCTTTGTATGATCTATTAAAGGGTAATAAGCCTTGTTATGGAGAATCTGAAAAAGGAGATAGAATCAGAATAACAGAGATGAAGCAAGCGATCCATGATAGAGAAATCATTTAGTCTTGATTTTCTAACGTACATGCTCGAAATTGAACCTCAAGCGTATAAAGAAGCCATTTACTGAAAGAAGCCATAGGGAGTAAGATAGATTCCATCATGCAAAATCATACTTGGGAGGTGGTTGACATTCTTCTGGAAGTAAAACACTTGATTCTAAATAGGTCTTTGACGTGCATCATTGTACGCGCCAAATGAATTAAATTGTTTCCTACGAGACATTAGTACAGTGCAAGCAAGGTGGAAATTTACTACGCTCTGCTGGTGGCAAGTTACACCGATTGCTGTAGCACTCTCTGTATAACTTTGCGGAATTTATTTCTTTGGCCGAATCTGAAAGGACACCAATCAATTTGTTCACTCAGTTTGGCAATTCCCTACGTCTGGGTGGACAACTCCTGGTCGTCAAGGTTTCACGCTAGTTTAACCACTAGTACTAACCTAGATCCACCTCAGCTCAATCTGATAACACAGATTAGCTCGTAGTTTGATCCCACAAACTCGCTTCATACTACCTACACACTTCCAGTAACAAATAGCTACAGACCTGACTCACAGACTTAGCCTATTCTATTACAATGTGTAGTAGACGGAATGCTATAGCAATCTCAGTAGTAGAATTATTGTAACTTTTATCGACGATTTCTCTAGCACCCTCTGCCAAGCCGTCGGACTCTCACTGAGTTCTTCCAAGTCAGCTAATGCTCCCCCTTGATCAATTCCCACCGGTCACTATCAAGAAGATTCGTTCAGCTCTCCACAAACTCACTTCATACTACCTACACCACCTGACCGCAGCTGTTCTCCGAAGTAACTGATTGATCCTTTAACAAGCCACGCTCTTGTTGAGTTTTGTGGATCATTACTAGATCAAACTCAGCGAGTTCTAATCTGCGCTCTACACAACTTAGCAAAACTACCATGTAGTCCTTTCTCTTCGCTTGTGTTTATCTCGCGTTGTGTATTCTCTATTCTTCGATGCTTTTGAAATTTGCAGCGCCTCTGAGTTACTGAGGGTGTACAAGTAGTTGCTATAGCAAACTCTTGTACAGTCTGATCTTGTGCAGCAAGGTAAAAACGATGAACAATGATTTGTTCACCTAGTTCGGCCAACTGCCTACGTCTGGGAAAACTATACTCTATTCCTCAATCCACTAGTCTCTAAGGTGCTCCGTACAGACGGCCAACCTATGCTACCCAACCTCAACTAGTAGATCACACACAATCAGAACACCCTCTGATTTGTGACTCACACACCTACACACTCGAATTAATTTAGAATAGCTACTCCTCTGATCCCACAGACTCAGCCTATTCTAATTAAAACAATGTATCTGTAGGTTGCTATAGCACACCCTTATGCAACTAGCTTGTGCAGTTTCTGTCCGCGTCGCTCCAAAGCCTTCCGCTGAGCTCTTCGAACTCTATGAGTGATCCTCACTCCGGGATGCTCCCCCTCACTCAGTGATCGCTTGTCACTAGCGAGAACCGGCCTTCTGCAGATTGTCCGAGTTCCTCCACTCGACAACTCTCCTGCCGCCTACCTTGATCAGCCAACAAGCAAGTCCTGCTCTGAATTGGCCTTCTCCGATCAAGCACTGACCAGACTCTACAAGTCTTCGATCAGCCTTTGCTTTAACCAATCAGCTCTGGTGATGATCTAATTTTCCGCACAGCTCTCTGAATTTGATCTTCTCTGAATATTGCTCTACTCTCTTTCAATATCTGAGGTGCTTGGATTCTGTATTCGATGGATACTTTTCTGCTCTGTCCAACCTCCTTTAAATAGGAACTCCATGCTCCATCAATATCAAATTTAGGAAGCCTTCCAAAAAGCTCTCCCAGATTCTTGCAAGTTTGTTGAGATTTGATTTCCTAAAACTAATGTTATACCTTAACAGCTTCGATTGATCTCCTCTGCACTCCTCTTATAGTTTCATCAATGATTATCTTTTGGAAATCCTTGTTGCCTTCAGATTCCTATGATCGCTCAGCACCACTTGAATCTTCTCCTAGATTCTTGCAGAGTTGTTGAGATTTGGTTTCCTAAATTGGAATTTAGAAACCTTATCTTTTCTTGATGGCTTCCACCTGCGTGATGACGTTTGCTGATCACTTGAGGACATTTGCAAAGCTCCCTGAGCTCTTGCGACACCTGCAGCACCACGCCGGACTCTCTCCGAGTAGCTTCAAGATGATCGCCCATTCTGCTCTAGCTTCAAATCATCACGGGTTGCTATAGTAGATTTTGTCATTTGTCTTTTGCCCAGCTTGCCTCAGCTTTTTTGGTCCACAGAGTCCTATAGCATTTTCATGTGCTTGTCGCTGTTTTGTCAATCTTCAGATTGTGCTCCAGCTACAATCTTTAGGGAGTGTTGTAACATCTTCTTGCGCTATTTTGTCAAGGAAGAGACGTGGAGTATTTGTTAGTAATGGGGTAAATAAGCGAGGGGAGTGTCATAGAGTGTATGTTGGGATCGGGCGAGGGGTAGTAGGTGGAGTCGGAGATGGAGGGCTAAGGTGGCTAAGCCTAGCGTGCATGAATTCGATGAGAGTGTAAGCCCCGATCTGATTTAGGCTTGACTATCCGTAAGGCACCTTTGCTCGTTTAGGAGGACCTCGAGATGCTTAAGTAGCCGTCCTTGGTTCTCCTCTAAGCGGGCAAGGCGGACCTCATGATTGGCAGTGGGGACTCTCCTCAACCTAGGTCACGAAGAACTAGCAACATTGATAGCTGTTGTGGTGGGGCCTGCTCAGCTGGACTTAAAAAACGAGGAGGCCACCCATTCTACTCTTGCCCAAGCACGCTTAACTACGGAGTTATGATGGGATTGATTGTCCTCCTCTCACTCCTCGAGATGTGTTCAGTGTGCAGGCTCATCATCAATCCCTGGGAGAACCTTAATCCCCAGGTGATACTAGTGATGAGGCTTTCTCCTCCTACCTTGTTCGCTCTGTCACTGGTCCTCCACTCCACTCGCCACTCGCTTAGCAGGGTGATGACGTGCAATTTCACAAATGCAACAAGCATATGATGTGGAGGTCAGGTTTAATGACCTTCATCCCTCCATCCAATCTGGCATTCACTGAGCCGGCGAGGACTCTGTGGATGTAGTGCCAAGCTCTTCCTCTGATTTGGGAAGAGGCAATCACTAGGCCAAAGACTAGGTTTAGCCCGATGGTCTCTCGCCAAGCCTCCCCTTGCTCTGCTACTATGCGCGTCTCTCCTTTGTCTGGGACTCGGAGGTGGCAATTAATTTGTGCTCTGGTCAACCTCCAAGAGCCTTCCCGAGCTGGAACTGCCAACCTACGTCGGTTTCTCCCTCCTTGATGACTTCCAGAGATGTGAGGAACTCTAGAACGAGTTGTGGATTGTTGGCCATGCACCATCAATGAACACTCCTAGTCTCGCAGTGTTTAAGAAATGGGTAACCTCTTTTGGATTCCAAGAGCCTACATGGGAGTGTGCGGCAAGGCCATGATGTGTGCGGTCTTCGCTTGCTCCGCATGGGTTTCTCATCTAAGAAGACTAGTTTGATTCAAAATGCTAGGGTAGGAGAGTTGGCTTTATTGCTTCCACATGTACCCATGCTTTGTAAGGAGACTAAGGATGTGTTTTCTGGTGAGTGAGAAAGGAGAGAAGGTGTGAAAATGAAGGATTTGGGATGTGGTTTTTTATAGGCGTCATCGGACTCTTAGAAGAAGACATGGAAGCTAAAAAATGTAAAGAAATCCACTCATCAATGACATGCTCGTTGTGAGAAGCAATGATCATATGGCTGAGCCTACAAAGTCTTTATTGAACTCAAAGTTTGATATGGAAGATTGGAAATAGCCGCTGTAATTTTAGACATGTTTGGAAAGGAAAATTCTAGTATATCTAGAACTTCAATGGCGTAAGTCAACACTTGTTTAAGAACACGCATTTTTGAAGTCAGTGATACATAGTCTAATCTACTTAATGAACTATAATAGACCCGATATTGCCTAAACTGTAGTGGACTATCAAAATATACAAGTAATCCAAGATCGAAACACTACAAAGAAATCGTCACGGTACTAAGGTATCTACGATTCACTCATAATTATGATCTACACTTTACCAGATATCCTAAAGTCATTGAAGGTTTCACTAATGCAAGTTGGATATTTGATATACAAGATTCGAAAGCCACAAGTAGATGTTATTTATATTGGGAGGTGCGACTATGACATCTTCCAAACAAACGTTGATAACTAGATCAACTATGGAGGTTGAGTTCGTTGCATTAGATAAATGTGGCGAAGAAGATGAGTGGTTAAGTACCGAAACTAATACCTCGCCGTCTTACACACACGAAGCTAGTGACCCATTGATAAAGTGTTTACAAGTGAAGTGCCTACATGTGAGCTTTGAAGATCAAATTTTTTCCACACCAGAAAAGAACCCCGAAAGTTCATCGAGTCCGATTAAAACCTCTGGAAGACGGCCAAGGAAAGAAGAAAAAAAGTTGCGACTTCAACAAATAACATATGCATTGCGATTAACCAAAACATTTATAACGATTGGTAAAAATGCAAGCAAAGCAAGCCCAAGTAGGCAGAAGGAGGAGGAGAATAAGATCAAGAAAAAGAGTACAAGAGCGATGAACCAATAGTCTAATGGTACTTCTCAAAGAGCAAGATCGCCATTGTTCGACAATATGAAGACAAGGATGACTAAGATAACCCCGAAGAGTTTTCAAAATGTTATCATTGTTTCAGGTAAATTCCACAATATGTGTGAATATCAAATAATATTTCAAAATGTTATCATTGAAGTTTTCAACAAAACAAGAGCTTGAGTGAGTTTAGGCTCGTTAGACGATCTCCGTAAAACGTTATAAGCCTTCCTTCGGTGCGGGTTCTTGGTCAACCGTTTCGCATGATACAACCGTTTCAAAATGTTAGTCTTGTAGTTATTTTCGTTTCGTCTGAAATGAAGAGAAAACGTCTCTTTTTATAGTCGTCGTTGTTGAGGTATGGCATCCTTGACAAAACTGCACAAGAAGATGCTACAGCACTCCCTGAAGATCCTAGTTGAAGCAGAATGGGCAATCATCTTGAAGCTACACAAAGAGAGTCCATAAATATGTTGCCGGTGTCGCAAAGGGTAAGGGAGCATTGCAAACGTATTCAAGTGATCAGCAGACGTCATCACGTTGGTGGAAGCAACTGATGAGCGGATAAATGACCTTATGTTTGTCCATATTTTCCCTTTACTTCTTGTTTTTTTCCATTGAAATTCACAGCGCCTCTGATACACAGATTGGTGAACAAGCAGTTGCTACAGCACACTCTTGTTCACTCGGAAACTGTTTCAGCAGGAAAGATCAAGGACACAAGTTTGTTCACCCAGTTCAGCCAAATTGCCTACGTCTGGGGAGGACTCTTCTCAGTCCTCAATCCACTATTCTCAAGGTTTTCAAGTACCCACGGTTACAACCCACGCAATCCACCAAAATTGCTCTCTCAAAAATCTGTGTGTTCTCGCTTTCAGCTCTCTTCTTCGATCACCCTTCATCGCTCTGAAGGGTCTCTATTATATAGGCGCGTCCACTGCTATCAGATTATAGCAGTTCCCCTAGCAACATCAATATCTCCTAATTTCTAGGAGATTAGATTTTATTTGAGATTCAAACCAAGACTCCTACTTCAGCTAGGAATCTCCACTCTAGAATATTCTCTGCAACAACTCTGAACCTCCTATGATGCTCTTCGAAGGACTGCCACACCTTCTTTCCAAAAACAGATTGCTGCTGCACGGACAGACGCTACAGCTCTTCTGAACAAGCTCCTGCTAAAGCTTCTTCCTGCTCTAGCTGCTCTTTGTTCACTTGCTTGTTCACTTGTGCTGAACTTTGACTGTAGCAGCATCTTGTTCACTTGCTTGTTCACTTGTGCTGGTTTTGTCAAACACTGCCATACTGCAACAACAATCTCCCCCTTGGCATTTTGAAAAAACCCTAGGGCACTGATGCACACTTCCAAGAACAGGCAAGAAAAAACTTACTACAAAAAATATTTTTAGAACAAGAGTAATGGCCACAATCGGCCTTAGCAAAGCCACGCAGGGCCAAAGGCAAAAAAAAGTTCAAAGTTCCAACAGTGGGTTGCATGTCCATCAGAGGCAGCTCCTTACTTCCTCTCCCCCTTTTTGTCATAGATGCTCAAGGGGCCTGTCCTCCATCCTCCGGAAATTCCAAGTCTCTAAGTAGACTTCTCATTTGACCGTGTCAAGCATCCCTTCTCTTTGCTTCTACTTCCAAAGCGAGCAGCTCAGATCTTAGGTGGCTGACAATTCTGGCACGGAGGGCTGCTTCGATAGAAGCGGCAGGGGGAAGTGGTTCCTCCAGAGTGGATGGGGCTGAAGAACCAACCCGGAGAGGATCCTTATGGGCTATGTCCACTACATGCTTTCCTTTGAAGAGTTTGTGATCCACTGTAAATACCTGCAGCTCCTCGGACAACCCCTCAGAAACCTCACCTAGTTCTGGATGCTGAGAGACCATCATACCATAAATGAGGGACGGTAACACAATGGGCTTGCTGGAGGAGGCACTGCCAGCATGAGCAGCCACCAGGGGAAACATCACACTACCCAGGCTAATTTTTCTACGTTTCCTAATGGAGTGTAGAAGGTTAGCAAAGGACCTGCTAACCTTTCCCCTGTGGGAGCTGGGAAGCCAGTTTCTAATGCCCAGGTTGTACAACAGGGCATTTTTGGAGGTGAGTTCAGTAGCACTGAGATTTGGTCCACCCCAAGACAAGCACACTCCTCCCGTGAGGACTCTATCCAACACCTCTTGTTTGACATTTGTGGGCTCTCTAGCATCACTGTCTATCTCAAGAAATTCATCTATTTTCTCAGGGGTGATTACTACTTTCTTACCCCGCACCCAGCTCTGTCCAAAAACATCCCCTTCTTCCTCACCAAATTTCTCTTCCATGTTGACTATAAATTCCCTGACTAATGACGTATTGAATCTGTACGGGTAAGTGAGGGACTTGAGTGAATTTACCTCAGCAAGAAGCTGGACAATTGATGCAAATTTGTATTGTCCAGGTCCAGTCTCTTCTCTGTCACAATGTGCTTCCTCTCTACTGAGCTCCAGGATTGAGAGGCGTTCTTGTTTCTGAACCATATTCCACCGATAGTGACTGCAACAATGTCATCTTCTTCACTGGGCTTCAGAACCACAGGTCTTCTCTCGGAAGGTTCTCCTGTAGCATCCTCACTGGACTCCTCTTCTTTACTGGACTCCTCTTCTTCACTACTGGAATCAGGAATGATGATTGGAGCTTTTCCTTTGTCCGAGGGAGGAGGAGGATGTGCTACAGCAGATTCTTATTCAAGCACTTCAGCTTCCATCTCCTCCCCTTCTCCTTCTATCCCTGGGGATTTGACAGGTGATCTACAGCTCTCTTTAGTGTGGCCTATCACAACAACCTCTGCAGCTTGTACTTCTATTGAGGCTTCTTCAAATAATTCCTCTTCATCCACTGTTGCTTAACTAGAGGTAGGCTCCCCATCACGGACTAGACGCCTCCTTTTCAGCGAGGTTCCTTCCTGAGGAGAAGGAGCGTTGTGAGACACAGGCAGAGGTGCGGGCTCCAAGACCACCAAGTCTAACGCTGAGAAGGGGCTTCATTGCGGAGCTTGGACCTCCTTTCCGTCCTGCCTTGTCGTGCTGCAGTCAGATTTTTCTTCAGACCGCGAGTCTTCACCATTGTCAGATAAGCTGGAGGAGTTCGAGCAGAAGAGGAAGGTTGATCTGAGTATGCGATTTGGGGGAAGCTTCACCAGAATGAGCCCTAAAATTTGATTTTACCCGCTGTTTTTTTCTTTTTATATGAGATTCTGGGCTCATGTGCCCTGCATGTGCATTTCTCAATCTTTAGCAACCAGATTATTTGAACAAGCTTCGTCGGGCCAGGTTGCTATAGCAGGTAGGAGCTGGTACTCCTACACATCCTAGATAACACCTTTGTAGGGAGGATCCTCGTGAGACTCTAATAATTGTTTCTTTACCCACACTTGAGTTTGTCTTGATTTCCCCCTCTTCTGACCCTCAAGTTCCTGGTCTGTTCGCTTCTCACATTTGAGTTTGCACAGTTTCAGAGTTTCTACCCCATTGTTTTTCAGTTTGTTGCCTTTGGGTTTCCATATCTGAGTTTTCTTTGATACTCTCTTGCTTGCTCCATCCCAGTGTGCTGGTTTCTCTATTATTTTGACTCTCCATTTCAGTTCTGATCGTTGATGAAAATTGCCAAGATAAGCTGAGGTGCAGGACATCTGACAGTGATCGTTGAGCTTAAATTTCCTCCTTCTGAAGTTACCCCTGGTCCTGGTAACTCTTCTGTGCATCAGAGGATCCTGCAAGCTGAAATATTTTCGTTGAGGACCTTTCTCCTTTCCACAGGGCTGTGGATTGCCTCCTTTGTGAAGCTGGGCATTTGATACAGGAGGTTGATACAGTGGTTGCTGAAGCACTTCCTGGTTCAGATTGACAGTTAATTCTTTCTCCATCAATTTCTGGCAGAGTCCACCTTTCTCTTTACTATCCTCGATTTTCTTTGTTTCTACAGCCTTAACAAAGACTGGTTTACCAGAGGTTTCCTCACCTGTATATCCCAGGCCCATTCTTCCTCCTCCAAATCTTTGATATGACAAAATTTCATCCAGTATGTTTTTCTGAGGATCAATTGTTGGAGGAACACTGGCAGCAGGGTTCTTGAAGGCAACTTCTCCTTTCTTCTGTAGGATGACTGGTCTACTGAGTGTTGACAATTTCTCAAGCAACTCCTCCCTCTCTTCTTCCAAATGGTTGACTCTGTCATTTAAAGTGTGGTTTACTTTCAGGGCATCCTCACATTGGCGAAGAATGTTGAAATTTCAAGTGTCTCTACTTATGCAGATTTGTGAACTAGCAGTTGCTGCAGCACACTCTTGTTCACTTAAATGTAGGCACAGCAGACAATGAATAGGACACAGATTTGTTCACCCAGTTCGGCCAATCTGCCTACGTCTGGGGAGGACTATTCTCCAGTCCTCAATCCACTCAACCAAAGGTTCAAAGCACACTCGGTTACAACGCACGCAACCTATGCTACTTTAACCCCGTGTGGACTACTCAACACAATCAGAACAAGCTCTGATTTGTGTCAGCACACCCTCTACAATATGTCAGTCTAGAATAGCTACAATCCTCTCAAAGAACTCAGCCTATTCTATACTACACTACTCAGCAGGGTTGCTGCAGCAACAGCTGTAACACCAGCTGAAGCACTCTGTCCGCGTCGCTCCAAGGCCTCCTGCCGAGCCGATCGAACCACTCCAAGAGCGCTGCACACTCTGAGTAACTCCCCCTCACTCAGTGACCACCTGCCACTAGTGAGTTCTTCCGCACGAACCTCGACCGAGCCTTCCACCCGTCAGTTCTCCCGCGGCTGCCTTTGATCAACCAACAAGCTCCACAGCTCTAAATTGGCTTCCAGATCAAAGCACGAATCAGTCTCTGCAAGACCTGATTCTCTTCTGCAATACGCACCACAGCTCTGCGCTCAACGCTCTGCCCGTGTGTGTTGATCGAAGAACAACTCTCGTAGCACGCCCACAAAAATCCTCATTCTGAATTCTGTGTCTACTCTCGTGTATCACTCAGCTTCGATCCCCCTCTACAGCCCTCAAACCTTCTGCTTAAATACCCTCACCACTTTAAGCAATTTCCAGGTTTAGACAATTGACCCACAAGATCAATTATCTCCTAAAATCTAGGAGATTAGATTTGATTCATATCTTTAAGCACATCTCCTTCTCTGACTAGTAATCCTTGCTGAAATATGCTCAGCAGCATATTAGAAATTCTTCTAAGCACTTTCACAAAGCTGCCAAACCTTCAAAACTCACCCAGCACAAAAACTGCTACTCGGACAGTTGAACTAGCTCTTGAACCAGCACCTGCTGCAGCATCCCCTGCTGCATCTGTTGCTGGTTTACTTCTGCTGGCCTCCTTGATTGATGGAGCTGCAGCAGCTCCTTGTTCACTCATGCTGGTTTTGTCAAACACTGCCATACTTGCATTATCAATCTCCCCCTTGGCATTTTGACAAAACCTTAAGGCCAATGCACTCTTCCGAAAACCAGAAACGAAATACTCTAAATAAAAATAATAGAGAGTAATAGGAAGATGAGGCCACACTCGGCCATAGCATAATGACCACGCAGGGTCAGAAAAACAATGTCAAACAATTTTCATCAGCAGTAGCAGTTTAGCAACAAAACAACTTCTTCTCCCCCTTTTTGTCAAGATGCTCAAGGGGCCTGCTCCTCATCCTCCAGGAACTCCAAGTCTCTGATGAGGCTCCGAATCTGGCCACGCCTGGCATCCCTCCATTTGGCCTCAGTATCAAGAAAAAGCAGTTCAGACCTGAGATGGCTCACAATTCTGGCACGAAGAGCTGGCTGAATGGATGCAGCAGGGGGAAGAGAGTCCTCCAGGGGAGCTGGAGCTGAAGAACCAACCATTAGAAGATCCTCATACGCAACATCCACTACATGTTTTCCCTTGAATAGCTTGTGATCTACTGTGAAGACCTGCAGCTCCTCAGATAAGCCTTCAGTAATTGCTCCAAACTCTGGATGCTGAGAGACCATGATCCCATGGATGAGGGAGGGCAGCACAATAGGCTTGCTGGAGGAAGCACTCCCGGCATGAGCAGCAAGCTGGGGAAACATAACACTTCCCAGGCTAATCTTCCTCCTCTTTCCAATAGAATAGAGAAGGTTAGCAAAATCTTTGTTGACCTTCCCTCTGTGAGAACTAGGAATCCAGTTCCTGACACCAAGATGATACAGCAGAGCATACTTGGAGGTTAGCTCAGCCGCACTGAGGGTAGGGCCACCCCAAGACAGGCACACTCCCCCTGTGAGGATCTTCGCCACAAATTCTGGCTTAACATCAGTAGGAGCTCTTGCATTCTCAAAAATTCCAAGAAAAGCATCAATAATTTCAGGAGTAATCACCACTGACTTACCCCGTACCCAGCTTCTCCCATACTCATCAGCTCCTTCTTCTCCAAATTTTTCTTCCATATTCACTATAAATTCTCTAACCAGAATAATATTGAAACGGTGAGGAAAGGTTAGGGACTTGAGCAGATTTACCTCAGTCAGAAGCTCAATCATAGCAGCTGATCTATACTTATCTTGCACCAGTCGCTTCTCATGCACAATGTGTTTCCGCTCAACAGTACTCCAGGTTTGAGAGACGCTTTTGTTCCTGAACCATGTGCCTCCGACTGTGAGAGCAGAGAAATCTTCAGCTGCAGGTCCTTTCTCAGAGGGTCCACCAAGAGAACCTGCTTCTTCTTCTTCACTGGATGAGCTTTCACTACTGGAGCCTGGGATCAGGATAGGAGCTTTTCCCTTGTCTGAAGAAGGAGGATGTGCTGCAGCAGGTTCTTGTTCAGGGGACTCAGCAGCTGTTTCAACCCCTTCACCAATAATACCTGGGGACATGATCAATGATCTGCACTCTTCTACTGCAGGGACTGCTGCAGCAGTCTCTGCTGCTAGTTCTTCTTCAGAAGCAACTTCAGCCATATCCGCTTCTGGCAGCGCAGCAGAACTGGAGACAGGTTCTCCCTCACGTACCAGCCGCCTCCTCTTCTTCGAAGCTCCTTCAGAGGGAGAGGGCTCACTGTGCGACACAGGAAGAGGATTTGGTTCCCACACAACCACATCCAGCGGCTGAGCAGGGTCTTCATTTCGTGCCATGGTCCTTCTTTCAGACCTCCCTTGCCTGTCTGCTGCCAGATTCTTCTTCAACCCGCGTGTCTTCACCATTGCTGCAGAGATGTGGAAGGAAAGAGGAGCGCACAGAGGATGATCGGCAGAGATTTCTGAGAAGCCCTTTTGCTCTTGATCTGTGCCCTAGAAAATATTTACCCGTTATTTTCTTTTTCCTTTTTGAAGTTGTAAGTCACTTGCCTCCCATGTGCAAATATTTTCCTTTCCATCCTCAGCAACCAACACATGTGAACAAGCTAATTCGGACCAGGTTGCTGCAGCACATGTGAGCTTGTTCACCTATTCAATTCAGGCTGCAGTTGCTCAGAGGATCCTTGGGAGAATCTGGTGGAGTCTTCTTCACCCATACTTGGAATACACCAGAGCTTTTCTTCTTCTGATCTTCCAGCCTCCTAACTCTTGGTTTGGGTTTCCATATTTGTACCATCTGTGCTTTACCCTTGTTTTTAGCAATCCAGTGCTCTTGTGCAGCAACATGAAATGGAGTCTTTGTGCAACATGTGCTGATTCTGGACTTTGCTCCCCCTTTTTCAGCTGAGCAAGTTCTGTGTTGCTGCTTCAGATTGGAGTTGATCTTCTGCTTCCCAACACTTGTACCAGTACTCCACTTGTTCTGAGATTTTTGTTTTGTTTGAGAAAAAGGTTGTCCATGATGCTGCAGCATCCTCTTGTTCACATGTCTAGATCCAATTTTCTCTGCCATTTTTGAGGAGGCATCTGAATTCTTCTTCTCGTCTGTCTCACCATCTGAGGCTTTAATGAACACTGTCTGATAATGCAAGTATGGCAGTGTTTGACAAAACCAGCATGAGTGAACAAGGAGCTGCTGCAGCTCAATCAATCAAGGAGGCCAGCAGAAGTATACACCAGAAGTAAACCAGCAACAGATGCAGCAGGGGATGCTGCAGCAGGTGCTGGTTCAAGAGCTAGTTCAACTGTCCGAATAACAGTTTTGTGCTGAGTGAGTTTTGAAGGTTTGGCAGCTTTGTGAAAGTGCTTAGAAGAATTTCTAAAATGCTGCTGAGCATATTTCAGCAAGGATTATCAGTCAGAGAAGGAGATATGCTTCAAGATATTAATCAAATCTAATCTCCTAGATTTTAGGAGATAATTGATCTTGTGGGATTATGGCCTAAACCTGGAAATTGCTTAAAGTGGTGAGGGTATTTAAGCAGAAGGTTCGAGGGCTGAAGAGGGTGATCGAAGCTGAGTGATACACGAGAGTAGACACGAAATTCAGAGAGAGGTTTTTCTGGGTGTGCTACGGAAGGTGTTCTTCGATCAACACACACGGGCAGAGCGTTGAGCGCAGAGCTGTGGTGCGTAGTGCAGAAGAGAATCAGGTCTTGCAGAGACTGATTCGTGCTTTGATCTGGAAGCCAATTTAGAGCTGTGGAGCTTGTTGGTTGATCAAAGGCAGCCGCGGGAGAACTGACGGGTGGAAGGCTCGGTCGAGGTTCGTGCGGAAGAACTCACTAGTGGCAGGTGGTCACTGAGTGAGGGGGAGTTACTCAGAGTCTGCAGCGCTCTTGGAGTGGTTCGATCGGCTCGGCAGGAGGCCTTGGAGCGACGCGGACAGAGTGCTTCAGCTGGTGTTACAGCTGTTGCTGCAGCAACCCTGCTGAGTAGTGTAGGCTAGAATAGGCTGAGTTCTTGAAGAGAATTGTAGCTATTCTAGACTGACATATTGTAGAGGGTGTGCTAACACAAATCAGAGCTTGTTCTGATTGTGTTGAGTAGTCCACACGGGGTTAAAGTAGCATAGGTTGCGTGCGTTGTAACCTAGTGTGATCTGAACCTTTGATTGAGTGGATTGAGGACTGGAGAATAGTCCTCCCCAGACGTAGGCAGATTGGCCGAACTGGGTGAACAAATCTGTGTCCTTTTCATTGTCTGCTGTGCCTACATTTAAGTGAACAAGAGTGTGCTGCAGCAACTGCTAGTTCACAAATCTGCATAAGTAGAGACACTTGAAATTTCAATTGGTATCAGAGCGGGAACTCGACACACAGAGTTTAAAAGGTCCTACAGTGTCTCCGAAGTTGCCAAGACAATGAAGGAAGGACAGAGCACGAGTAGACCTCCACTCCTGGAAGAGAGCAACTATGGTTATTGGAAAGCTAGAATGAAAGCTTTTCTCAAAGCTATTGATGAGAAGACATGGAGAGCTGTTGTGGTTCAGTGGTCTCCCCCAATCACCATGGATCAGCAAGGAGTGACAAGAATTAAACCTGAAGAGGAATGGACTGCTGAAGAAGGTGCTGCAGCAACTGGTAATTCAAAGGCTCTGAATGCAATTTTTGCTGCAGTTGATGCTAATAACTTCAGGTTGATCTCAAACTGTGACATGGCCAAGCAAGCATGGGAGATTCTGCAAACTGCCCATGAGGGAACTGATAGAGTGAAGCTGTCAAGACTCCAGATAATTGCCACACAATTTGAGAATCTGAGGATGCTGGATGAAGAAACAGTCACTGAGTTTAATGCTAAGCTCTGTGATCTTGCAAATGAAGCTCATGCCCTTGGTGAGCCCATCCCAGAAGAAAAGCTTATCAGAAAGGTGCTCAGATCGCTGCCTACAAAATTTGACATGAAGGTGACAGCCATTGAAGAAGCACAAAATGTCAGATTCATGAGGTTGGAAGAGCTGATGGGGTCTCTCAAACAATTTGAGATGAAACTGGTCAAAGAAGACACCGCTTCCAAGGACAAGAATGTTGGTTTGAAGGCTGAAGCAGAAATCAAGCAGACAGTTCCAGACGATCAGTTGAGCATGCTGGTTAAAAATCTAGGAAAGTTTCTGAAAAACATGGAATCCAGAACTGAGAGAAGCTCTTCCTCGCGAAGACAATTCAGACGGGGCAGTGAAAGAAAGAAGAAAGGGAAAGAACCAGCACTGGACGATGATGACAAGAAAGAGATGAAAAAGGGAGTTCAATGCTGGAACTGTGAAGGGTACGGACACATTGAGGCTGATTGTCCAAGCAAACCCTTCAAGAATTCTGAGAAAAAGAACAGCAAATCCATGACAGCAAAATGGAGTGATTCAGATGAGAGTGATGAAGAAAACTGTGTTGTGCTGACAAGTGTTTCAGATGTCCACCTCAATGAGCTAAAAAAGGTAGAAATTCACTATGGGATTGAAGTCTCTGAGAGTGAAGATGACGATGACTCATCTGACAGTTTTGCTGATCTTCTGAGGAAGATACTCAAACAGTGTGAAGCAGTTCTTCAGACCAATCAGACCTTGACTGACAGAGTAAATCTCTTGGAAGAAGAACGAAGGAGATGTCTACCCTCAGTTGATAATCAAGTTACTATTCTAAAAAGAGAAGATTCAGTAAGACAGACCTCTGTTGAATCCACTCCAGCAGCAGCCAAGACAGCTGACCCGCAGAGCAATATTCTGGACGAAATATTATCTTACCAAAGACTTGGAAAAGGGAAAGCAGGGCTTGGATATACTGGTGAAGAAAGCTCTAAAGGGACAGTGTTCATTAAAGCCTCAGATGGTGAGACAGACGAGAAGAAGAATTCAGATGCCTTCTCAAAAATGGCAGAGAAAATTGGATCTAGACATGTGTACAAGAGGATGCTGCAGCATCATGGACAACATTTTTCTCAAACAAAACAAAAGTCTCAGAACAAGTGGAGTACTGGTACAAGTGTTGGGAAGCAGAAGATCAATTTCAATCTGAAGCAGCAACACAGAACTTGCTCAGCTGAAAAAGGGGGAGCAAAGTCCAGAATCAGCACATGTTGCACAAAGACTCCATTTCATGTTGCTGCACAAGGGCACTGGATTACTAAAAACAAGGGTAAATCAAAGATGGTACAAATATGGAAACCCAAACAAAGGGTTAGGAGGCTGGAAGATCAGAAGAAGAAACGCTCTGGTGTATTCCAAGTATGGGTGAAGAAGGTTCCACCAGAATCTCTCAAGGATCCTCTGAGCAAAAATTGCAGCCTGAAGTGAATAGGTGAACAAGCTCACATGTGCTGCAGCAACTTGGTCCGAATTAGCTTGTTCACATGTGTTGGTTGCTTAAGATGGAAAAGAAAATATTTGCACATGAGAGGCACGTGACTTACACTTCAAAAGGGAAAAGAAAATAACGGGTAAATATTTTCTAGGGCACAGATCAAGAGCAAAGGGCGTCTCAGAAATCTCTGCCGATCATCCTCTGTGCGCTCCTCCCTCCTTCCACATCTCTGCAGAAATGGTGAAGACACGCGGACTGAAAAAGAATCTGGCAGCTGACAGGCAAAGCAGGTCTGAGAGAAGGACCAAGGCACGCAACGAAGACCCTGCTCAGCCGCTGGAGGTGGTTGTGTGGGAACCAAACCCTCTCCCTGTGTCGCACAGTGAGCCCTCTCCCTCTGAAGAAGCTTCGCAGAAGAGGAGGCGGCTGGTACGTGATGGAGAACCTGTCTCCGGTTCTGCTGTGCTGCCAGAAGCGGATATGACTGAAGCTGCTTCAGAGGAAGAACAAGCAGCAGAGACTGCTGCAGCAGTTCCTGCAGGAGAAGAGTGCAGATCACTGGTCATGTCTCCAGGAATTATTGGTGAAGGGGTTGAAACAGCTGCTGAGTCCCCTGAACAAGAACCTGCTGCAGCACATCCCCCTTCTTCAGACAAGGGCAAAGCTCCTATCCTGATCCCAGGCTCCAGTAGTGAAAGCTCATCCAGTGAAGAAGGATCTCTTGGTGAACCCTCTGAGAAAGGTCCTGCAGCTGAAGATTTCTCTGCTCTCACTGTCGGAGGCACATGGTTCAGGAACAAAAGCGTCTCTCAATCCTGGAGTGCTGTTGAGAGGAAACACATTGTGCATGAGAAGCGTCTGGTGCAAGACAAGTATAGATCAGCTACTATGATTGAGCTCCTGACTGAGGTAAAACTGCTCAAGTCCCTAACCTTTCCTCACCGTTTCAATATTATTCTGGTTAGAGAATTTATAGTGAATATGGAAGAAAAATTTGGAGAAGAAGGAGCTGATGAGTATGGGAGAAGCTGGGTAAGGGGTAAACAAGTGGTTATTACTCCGGAAATTATTGATGCATTCCTTGGGATTTCTGAGAATGCAAGGGCTCCCACTGATGTGAAGCCTGAATTATTGGCAAAGACCCTTACAGCGGGAGTGTGCCTGTCTTGGGGCGGCCCGAATCTCAGTGCAGCTGAGCTTACCTCCAAGTATGCTCTGCTGTATCATCTTGGTGCAAGGAACTGGATTCCTAGTTCTCACAGAGGGAAGGTCAACAAAGACTTTGCTAACCTTCTTTATTCTATTGGAAAGAGAAGGAAGATCAGCCTGGGAAGTGTGATGTTCCCTCAGCTTGCTACACATGCCGGGAGTGCCTCCTTCAGCAAGCCTATTGTGCTGCCCTCCCTCATCCATGGGATCATGGTATCTCAGCACCCAGAGTTCGGAGCGATTACTGAAGGTTTATCTGAGGAGCTGCAGGTCTTTACTGTTGATCACAAATTATTCAAGGGAAAACATGCAGTGGATGTTGCCTATGAGGATCTTCTCATGGGTGGTTCTTCAGCTCCAGCTCCCTTGGAGGAATCTCTTCCCCCTGCTGCCACAATCCAGTCTGCTCTTCGTGCCAGGATTGTGTGCCACCTCCGGTCTGAGCTGGCTATTCTTGATGCTGAAGCCAAGAGGAGAGATGCCAGGCGGGGACAGATCAGGAGCCTCATCAGAGACTTGGAGTTCCTGGAGGATGAGGAGCAGGCCCCTTGAGCATCTATGACAAAAAGGGGGAGAGAAGATTTATATGCTGCTGAATATTGCTGAATATTGATACACTTTTTTTTGACCCTGCGTGGTCAGTATGCTATGGCCGAGTGTGGCCTCATCTACTTACTCTCTATTAATTTTATTTAGAGTATTTCGTTTCTGGTTTTCGGAAGAGTGCATTGGCCTTAAGGTTTTGTCAAAATGCCAAGGGGGAGATTGATAATGCAAGTATGGCAGTGTTTGACAAAACCAGCATGAGTGAACAAGGAGCTGCTGCAGCTCAATCAATCAAGGAGGCCAGCAGAAGTATACACCAGAAGTAAACCAGCAACAGATGCAGCAGGGGATGCTGCAGCAGGTGCTGGTTCAAGAGCTAGTTCAACTGTCCGAATAACAGTTTTGTGCTGAGTGAGTTTTGAAGGTTTGGCAGCTTTGTGAAAGTGCTTAGAAGAATTTCTAAAATGCTGCTGAGCATATTTCAGCAAGGATTATCAGTCAGAGAAGGAGATATGCTTCAAGATATTAATCAAATCTAATCTCCTAGATTTTAGGAGATAATTGATCTTGTGGGATTATGGCCTAAACCTGGAAATTGCTTAAAGTGGTGAGGGTATTTAAGCAGAAGGTTCGAGGGCTGAAGAGGGTGATCGAAGCTGAGTGATACACGAGAGTAGACACGAAATTCAGAGAGAGGTTTTTCTGGGTGTGCTACGGAAGGTGTTCTTCGATCAACACACACGGGCAGAGCGTTGAGCGCAGAGCTGTGGTGCGTAGTGCAGAAGAGAATCAGGTCTTGCAGAGACTGATTCGTGCTTTGATCTGGAAGCCAATTTAGAGCTGTGGAGCTTGTTGGTTGATCAAAGGCAGCCGCGGGAGAACTGACGGGTGGAAGGCTCGGTCGAGGTTCGTGCGGAAGAACTCACTAGTGGCAGGTGGTCACTGAGTGAGGGGGAGTTACTCAGAGTCTGCAGCGCTCTTGGAGTGGTTCGATCGGCTCGGCAGGAGGCCTTGGAGCGACGCGGACAGAGTGCTTCAGCTGGTGTTACAGCTGTTGCTGCAGCAACCCTGCTGAGTAGTGTAGGCTAGAATAGGCTGAGTTCTTGAAGAGAATTGTAGCTATTCTAGACTGACATATTGTAGAGGGTGTGCTAACACAAATCAGAGCTTGTTCTGATTGTGTTGAGTAGTCCACACGGGGTTAAAGTAGCATAGGTTGCGTGCGTTGTAACCTAGTGTGATCTGAACCTTTGATTGAGTGGATTGAGGACTGGAGAATAGTCCTCCCCAGACGTAGGCAGATTGGCCGAACTGGGTGAACAAATCTGTGTCCTTTTCATTGTCTGCTGTGCCTACATTTAAGTGAACAAGAGTGTGCTGCAGCAACTGCTAGTTCACAAATCTGCATAAGTAGAGACACTTGAAATTTCACTGTCCCTTTAGAGCTTTCTTCACCAGTATATCCAAGCCCTGTTTTCCCTTTTCCAAGTCTTTGGTAAGATAATATTTCGTCCAGAATATTGCTCTGCGGGTCAGCTGTCTTGGCTGCTGCTGGAGTGGATTCAACAGAGGTCTGTCTTTCTGAATCTTCCCTTTTCAGAATAGTAACTTGATTATCAACTGTGGGTAGACATTTTCTTCGTTCTTCTTCCAAGAGATTTACTCTGTCAGTCAAGGTCTGATTGGTCTGAAGAACTGCCTCACATTGTTTGAGTATCTTCCTCAGAAGATCAGCAAAACTGTCAGATGAGTCTTCTTCATCTTCACTCTCAGAGACTTCAATCCCATAGTGAATTTCTACCTTCTTTAGCTCATTGAGGTGGACATCTGAAACACTTGTCAGCACAACACAGTTTTCTTCACCACTTTCATCCGAATCACTCCATTTTGCTGTCATGGATTTGCTGTTCTTTTTCTCAGAATTCTTGAGGGGTTTGCTTGGACAATCAGCCTCAATGTGTCCATATCCTTCACAGTTCCAGCATTGAACTCCCTTTTTCATCTCTTTCTTGTCATCTTCGTCCAGAGCTGGTTCTTTCCCTTTCTTCTTTCTTTCACTGCCCCTTCTGAATTGTCTTCGCGAGGAAGAGCTTCTCTCAGTTCTGGATTCCATGTTTTTCAGAAACTTCCCTAGATTTTTAACAAGCATGCTCAACTGATCGTCTGGAACTGTCTGCTTGGTTTCTGCTTCAGCCTTCAAACCAACATTCTTGTCCTTGGAAGTGGTGTCTTCTTTGACCAGTTTCATCTCAAATTGTTTGAGAGACCCCATCAGCTCTTCCAACCTCATGAATCTGACATTCTGAGCCTCTTCAATGGCTGTCACCTTCATGTCAAACTTTGTGGGCAGCGATCTGAGAACCTTTCTAATAAGCTTTTCTTCTGGGATGGGCTCACCAAGGGAATGAGCTTCATTTGCAAGATCACAGAGTTTAGCATTAAACTCAGTGACTGTTTCCTCATCCAGCATCCTCAGATTTTCAAATTGTGTGGCAATGATCTGGAGCCTTGATAGCTTCACTCTATCAGTTCCTTCATGGGCAGTTTGCAGAATCTCCCATGCTTGCTTGGCCAAATCACAGTTTGATATCAACCTGAAATTGTTAGCATCAACTGCAGCAAAAATTGCATTCAAAGCCTTTGAATTACCAGTTGCTGCAGCACCTTCTTCAGCAGTCCACTGCTCTTCAGGTTTTATTCTTGTCACTCCTTGCTCATCTATGGTGATTGGGGGAGACCACTGAATCACGACAGCTCTCCATGTCTTCTCATCAATAGCCTTGAGAAAGGCTTTCATTCTAGCTTTCCAATAACCATAATTGCTCTCTTCCAAAAGTGGAGGTCTACTTGTGCTCTGTCCTTCCTTCATTGTCTTGGCTACTTCGGAGACACTGTAGGACCTTTTTAACTTTGTGTGTCGAGTTCCCGCTCTGATACCAATTGAAATTTCAAGTGTCTCTACTTATGCAGATTTGTGAACTAGCAGTTGCTGCAGCACACTCTTGTTCACTTAAATGTAGGCACAGCAGACAATGAATAGGACACAGATTTGTTCACCCAGTTCGGCCAATCTGCCTACGTCTGGGGAGGACTATTCTCCAGTCCTCAATCCACTCAACCAAAGGTTCAAAGCACACTCGGTTACAACGCACGCAACCTATGCTACTTTAACCCCGTGTGGACTACTCAACACAATCAGAACAAGCTCTGATTTGTGTCAGCACACTGATCGCGCGTCGTTGTGCGCGTCAAATATAATTC